>OV277349.1:40354069-41611258 GCA_922984085.1 Sicus ferrugineus
ACTTCGCGGATCGGTTAATGTATACTTGATACAAAAGTCCGTCTACCGTGGTCAGAAAACGGGCGCGACTCCTTGCCCATTCCTTTGCCGCCTCAACCTGGTCGCGCAGCTCCTCCGGCCATTCTTCCAACGGAATGCGTTGCGGGGGACCGCGGTTGTTTGTCGATGGCGTTGGCTCTGTCGATGGGTTTTGTGTGTCCACCATTTCGGCCAGCGTTGCTGGCGGCTGGCTAGCGCTACTTTTCTGATGGCCGCTCCTATTACCGCCGGTACCGCTGCTGCTATCCTCGCTGCTGCTGTCCTCGCCGCTGCTGTCCTCACCGCTCCTATCGCCGCTGCTGTCCTCACCGCTCCTATCGTCGCTGCTAGTGCTCACCTCGGGAAGGTTTATATCGGGCAGCCGGTGACTGGTACGATGTTGCCCTGCGTGTACTCTTATCAACCTGGCAACGCCTCGATGGGTTCTGTCGGCACTTCTACCATTTCCCCACTTCTCTTCCTCCTGGGCGTTGAAGTCTGCTCCCGGCCTCTCGTCCCACCCACCTATTGGTTTGTTGCGGGACCTTGGTGTAGATGCACGGAAGACGGTCTTCGTGGAATTGGGCTCCTCCCTGCGGACTGACCCTGGCCTGGTACTCCAGACGCAGGAACTGGCGAACCGCATCTACGACTAAGGTCCGTGGTTGGTTCGCAAAGGAGTCTATGACCACCATGGCTGGACGTCGCGGGGTTCCGTCATTGTCGGCCACCATGTGCATGTTGGTACAAATTATGGCATACCAATGTTCGTTCCGGACGACCGGTACGACAATATGTCTGGGACAGGTCCACCTTCCTGACCCACCGCCGTAAGCCCTGGTGTCTTTCCTCATGGGTCTGGTTGGGGAACCGCAACAGCCGTTGGACGAAGAACGTGTCGAACACGTAGGTTTGCTCTTTGGTCGCTGCTGGTACCCCTTCCTTCCAGAGCCACTGCAGAAAGAAGTTGACCAACGTGTCAATGTGTTGTTCAGCTGTTGGCCGCAAGCCAGACGTTCATAATCCCACGTCATGACCTTGATGCCGCCCGTTGTTGGTGGGACGAGCACATGTTGTCCTTCCTCTGCGGCTCCCTCCCTTGGAGTTTCTCGGACGCTCGCATGTATCGTCGGTGTCGGCCGCATTTGCTTGGCTTGGCTGGGTCCGGCCTCCAACTCCGGGGTTGCACGGCACGAAGGGAAGACTGTGCCCTTCGGTCCGCAACTCTCCGACCATTTGGGTCCCAAGAGTACGGCGCAGGGTTTTAATGCCATCAGCTGATGATATTTACGCCGTACATCTTCGGCGGTCCGTTTGAATGTCCGTTCGTTATCCATCCTGGTTGTCGTTATTGTTGTTGTCGCTGTTGTTCTAGCTGTTGTTGTTGTTGATGTCGCGGTTGTTGCTGTCGTCGCTTTTGTTGTCGTCGCTTTTGTTGTCGTCGCTTTTGTTGTTGTTTGTTTCTTTTTTTTGTATTGTTGGTTGTTTTCGCCCTCCAGGTTCACTTGAGACACGTCCTTTCGGTTTGAAGTGTGATTACTGAATGATGGTATGTCGTTGTCTTCGCCTGGAAGTTACTTGTGAAGTGGGCTTTGCGCGGTTTAGCCTCTCCCTCCCTTTTTACCATTGCGATTACGGGTGAGAGGAAGCCGGTAACCTGGTAGGGTCCTTCATATTTCGGTGCCAACTTTGCCGCATAAACTTCTGCTGCTTTCGAGAGGGGGTGCTGCCTGACCAATACTTGCTGTCCAATCATGGGTTTCCATGAGCGTCGTCGCAGATTATAATGGTTGGCTGTGTTCTTGAGGCCTTCTCGAGATTCCGGTGAACTATTTGGAAAATTTCTTTCAGGTTTCCTGCCTTATCCTCCGGGCTCTGGTTCGTACCACCGCTTCCCAGGGTGACTTCGTCGTTTAATGCCGCGGGCAGCCTGTGTTCGCGGCCCTGTACCAAGTAGGCTGGGCTATACCTGGTTGTTTCCGATACGCACGTGTTGATGGCCAAGGTGACTTCTGTTAAATTCTCATCCCATTTCCGGTGGTCATTCTCGGCTAGCTGAGCGACCAAGGTTTTGATTGTGCGATAAGCCCTTTCGGCCGCGTTTTCCTGTGGGGTGTATGGGTATGGTGAATTGCTGTCGTTCTCCCAGTTGTTGGAGATACTTCTGAATCGAACGGCTGGTGAATTGGGTGCCATTATCGGATATGAGCACTTTGGGGACCCCGAACCGCGCCGTTCCCTGAAGGTTTTTCTGGCGCGATTTCTGTCCATCTGGAGAACCTGACCATAAACACGATCATGGCCGTGTTCCGGTGGGATGAACTCGGTAACGGTCCCACGAAGTCCATACAGACGGTGGTCTACGGATCCTCTGCAATCTGCGTGAGCATTTTTCCAGCCGGTTTCTGCTGTTCTGGCTTGTACTTCTGACAGAACATACAGTTGCGTACGTAGCTACTGGCGTCTCGAAACATTACTGGCTAGTAGTAGCGTTGTGCTAAGCGCTGAATGGTTTTGAATACGCCAAAGTGTCCCGACGTCGGTGAATCGTGGTTCTCGGACAATACTCGCCGTCTTTGGGGTGTTGGCACGCACAATTTCCATGAGTCCCCTTCTTCGCGTCGGACCCGCCTTGGGATATAGGGGTAGAGCTGATTAGCTTTGATGACGAAGTCCGTGTGCTTTCCAGGTTCTTGTCGTACTTCCATCTTCTTCCGCTCAACCCATGCACAAGCTTAGTTTTCAAGTGCCGTCGCCGCTCTCTCGCAGGTGTCAATCGGTTGGCGCGACAATGCGTCAGCGACAACGTTTTGATGCCCTTTCCGATATTGGATATCGTACCTATATTGTTGGAGCTCCAGCGCCCAGCGGGCGAGTCGTCCTGATGGGCTCTCTATAGAGTTCATCCACTTGAGGGCGAGGTGGTCCGTAATTATCGTGAATTCGTAGCTCTCCAGATATTGTCGCATCTTCCTAATGCCCCACACTATCGCCAGGCATTCCTTCTCGGTGCATGAGTAGTTAGCTTACGTGTTGCTAAGGCGGCGGCTAGCGTACGCGATGACCCTCTCTTCATTCTCTATTCGTTGCGAGAGTACAACCCCAAGTCCATGGTTGCTGGCATCCGTCTGGAGCGTGAAGCGGTGGGTAAAATCCGGCACGGCAAGTACTGATGCCTGTGTCAACTTTCGTTTGAGGCATTCAAAGGCCTCCTGTTCTTCAGGGCCCCAAACTCATCGTTTACCTTTTCTTAGTAGTGATCTCAGTGGTTGGACGATGTTGGCGAAATCCGGGACAAATCGGCGATACCACGATGTTACTCCCAGGTATCGTCGTAATTCCTTTATAATAGTTGGTGGCTGGAGTCCTTGAATGGCGATGATTTTATCGGGATCCGTTTGGATACCATCCGACGTGACCAAGTGGCCCAAATAGCGGATCTCCTTCTTGAAGAATTCGCATTTCTCTGGATTTATTCGTAGATTGGCTGCCCTCAGGCGTTTCAGGACCTCGCGTAGATTGTCCATATGATATTCGACGGACTCTCCGGTGACGATGATATCGTCCAAGTAGGCCAATGCGTTCGGTTCCAGATCTGGTCCGATGACTCTGTCGAGAGCACGTTGAAAAGTAGCTGGGGCAGAATGAAAGCCGACTCTCCATTGATACAGCCCCCGTCCAGGAATGGTGAAGGCTGTATACTACTTGCTCGATTCCTCCAGCGTGATCTGCCAATATCCTTCTTTAAATCCAACATACTGATGTCCTTGGCATTCCGAAGTTGATCGAGGATATGCTGTATGCGGGGTAGAGGGTACGCGTCTGGCACAGGCTTGGCATTTAGTTGGCGATAATCGACACAGCCTCCATTTGTTGTTTTTCTTCCTCACCAGCACAATTTGTGCACTGTAAGGGCTTTTAGACGGCTCAATGTGACCGTCCCGCAGCAGTTCGTTGATCTGGCTATTTATTACCGCTTGCATGGCCGGGTTCCGAGGGAAGTATCGTTGGTTAATGGGTCGGTCATCATGCATGATTATTCGGTGAGAGGCGATGTTGGTGGTGTCCTTCATTGCTTCGAAGGCTTTGAGTTCGTGGTCCAGAAATTCGGAGATCTTTGTGTCAGTCGCAGCGATATGGCTTCTTCGGTCTCTGTTGGAAGTTCCATTGCACGCACCCCGATGGTGATCTTTGTTTTGGACTTTTTGAGGAAATCTAATCCCAGGAGGTCATCAATCGCATTTGGTAATATGTACAACTGCGTTTTGTATTCCGTGCCACTGAAGCGTATCGGGACCATGAGTGACTCAGTTATGGTCTTGGTCCTTCCGTCGGCCAAACTGATCGTGAGCGGTGTTGAGAGCCGTATATCTGGTGTCCAGATTAGCTCGGCCAGGGTATCACTAATGAAATTATTGGTAGCTCCGGTGTCTATGACTGTTTCTACCCAGACATCGTCGACATCCATCGTGATGGTAATGCGATCTCTTTGCCACTCTAAGGACGATCGGTCCTGGCGTGACATGGTCGATGGTTGAGGCATCGGGCGTTGTGGCGCTGGTTGGTTGGGTCCCGTCTCGCCTCGGTTTCGACACGACCCCCGCGTTTTCCGACCGACGACATTGTATGGTGCGCACCTGCCTGCGACCGCACACCCAGCAAAATAGGTACTCCGGGTTTTGGCATTCTCTCTTGTTGTGTCTACTCTAGGGCAACTGCTGTCAGTTCTTTCAGATCGACGAAGTCCTTGCGCCTTATGTGTCTTTGCAGCTCGGTGCGCGAATTGCGATAAATTCGTTCCAGCTTCTGTTCTGGTGTATTTGTCGTGTCTCATCAGGTCTGGGATGGCTACTACATAGTCCTTGAAAGGTTCTTTCGGTTTCTGCCGACGTTCTTTGATGGCGTGGTCCAGCTGCTCGAAATACCGGCCCGGGAGGAAGAATGTCAGGAAGCCTCTCTTGAATGTGGCCCATTCCATCCACTGCTCATCGTTATTTCGATACCACATTAAGTCCATGTCCGACAATAGCTCCGGCATAGTCCTCGGGAGTAGATTCGGGTTGATACCGCACGACCTAACTTATTCCTCGGCTCGTTCGATAAATCCTATGGGGTCGTCTCTGCCGTTGTATCGTGCCGACCACTTTCGTACTTTGTCTATCACTTGCTCGCTAGTCATGCTAGGGATAGTGGTCTTACAAGATCCTGGCGGTGCCTCCGATCTGATTCTAGGTGGAGCAGGACTGTGTCGACACCTTTATGTTGGTTGGGCCGGGAGCGCTGCCTGAGGTGTGCACTGTTAGTTAATCTCTCGTTGTTTTAATAGGGGCAGTGGCCTCGTGGCCTTTACTAGTGTCGGGGTCGGGGTCCTTATGTATGTCGCCTGCATCTCCTCTAGTCGCTTTGTATCTTCCGTCGACTGTGTGCCTGAGTTAATGAAGGCCACCAGGGTCCTCCTTAGTTCGTCCACGGTACTGGATTCTGTGAGTCCGAATTCCGAGCAGGCTGCCAGAAGCTGATCCTTGCTTAAGTGGTAAATCCAACTTGTTGAAACCATTTTGCGGAATTGCCGATATATAACGTGTAGTTTTGACTGGTTTGTATTTCTTGGATGTCGAGTGCTTTTGTGAATTTATCGTCCCTGCTCGGGCGTCATCTGTAACGTTGCTCTTGCCAGGGTCTGACTCAGCGAGTTCGACCAGAGGTCCGTCCACAGAAAAATTTGTAATTTGGTGGAAAAAAATAAATTTACTTTATCTTATAAACCTCACTCTTAGTCTAAATAATTATAAATGATTAAGTTAATGTATTCCTGGTGACTTCGTTGGTGTCCACGGGTGACGGCGTCGCTGTACACCGGTGACGGTGTCGATGTACACTGGTGGCTGCGTCGGTGTACGCTTGTGGTTGCGTCGTTGTGCGCCTGGTGAAGATTCGGTGTGTGCTTGTGGTGGTGTCGATGCCGGTGAACGCTTCGTTACTGCTGTGCGCCGGTGAATGCGCTTCGGTGTGCGCTGCTGTTGCGTGGGTGAACGCGCTGCTGTGCGTCGGTGAATGCGTTTCGGTGTGCGCTGCTGTTGCGTGGGTGAACGCTCTGCTATGCGCCGGTGAATGCGTTGCTATGCGCCGGTGAATGCGCTGCTGTGCGCCGGTGAATACGCTTCGGTGTGCGCTGCTGTTGCGTGGGTGAACGCGCTGCTGTGCGTCGGTGAATGCGCTTTGGTGTGCGCTGCTGTTGCGTCTGTGAACGCGCTGCTATGCGCCGGTGAATGCGCTTCGGTATGCGCTGCTGTTGACGAATATTTCGGTGTGTTGCCTATAGTGGTGGAGGAGGCAGAGGGAGGATGCTGTAGGCAGGCTTGGATGCTACCGTACACCTATAGCGATGAGGAGGAGGAGGAGGAAGGATGCTGTAGGCAGGCGTGGATGCTACCGTACACCTATAGCGATGAAGGGAGAAGAGGAAGGACGAGGATGCTACTTTGCAACTTACCAAAATTTTTGCTGAAGCCAGGATTCCACGATGTTGCTCAGACCGCTGCCGGTGACGAACTGACTTCTGGCTGCTTGTGTGCCTGCTTTTATACCATTTTGTGCCTTACATTGTTGTTGTGTTTGTTCTGATCAGCTGTTGTTTCGGGGTTGCCAGGTGCTCGGTTTCTTTGCCAGTGTTGCCCGTACTTCTACATTTTTCTTTCCTTTTTTTTCCAAAATTAATTTAATTAATGTACTTACTTTTAACTTATTCTATAACTTATCCTAAGCTTCCCTCCATGGGAGTATTAAATTAATTTTCAATATTATTATTACTATATTTTTATTATAGTATTTATTATTATTCTTCATTATTATTTTAATTATTATTATTATTTATTTATTATTACTTTCTTTAGTGGTTTGTGGCGTGGTGCTGGTAACGCGTCACACATAAAGCCACACTGCCCGCTTCGGAGCTGGCTGATGAGAGGATTGAAGACTAGAATATATGAAGGTAGCAGAAATTGTAGCGTGGTCCGAATTACCAAGAGGTGCAAGAATATTCACATCATACTTGCTGTGATGTGAAGTCAGAAAGAAGTCCAGAATATTTTGGTTTTGCCCATCAACGCAGGGAAAGTACGTTGGTTCCTTCACTAATTTAGTCAAATTATTAGACTCAGCAAATAACTCAACATACAAACCCTCGAGTGTCGTGTGACTCGAATGACGTAGCCAATTGGAATTATGAACATTGAAATCACCAGCAACAACAATTTCACTGTTCGGATACGATTCCAGAATTTTAGAAATCGAATCAGAGAGACTGTCCAGTTTATCAAAAGTAGGCAGCCTCTCCAGACCCGGGCTTCGATAAATGAAGCAGAAGTGCAGGATGTGGGACTGGATTTTGAACTTAACCCACATGGAGCTAAATTCGGCATCCGTCGTGCAAAGGTGTTGCTGATACTGGTACGCAACATCACTGCGAATGTATAAGGCGAAGCCTCTGTGTGTAAAAACAATGGCAGTAAATGGTACCAATGGTAAAAATCCAGTGGATCTTCACCCTCAGACACCTGGGTCTCACTTAGTGCGATTACATGCGGTTGGTGGGTACAAATATGCGCATAGACTGCGAAAAAATTCGCCCTCAAGCCACGTACATTAGTGGAATCTACTCTGATTTTGTTAATTGGTAAAGCTATTTTTTCTTTATAAACTTCCTATAATAATTAACTTATCCTAAAAATGCCTGAACCTCCTTCTTACTCCTAGGTGGTTTAACATTCCTTACGCACTCAGCCTTTTACGGATCGGGGAGCGCACCTAACTCTGAACACTTATGACCTAAATAAACTATGTCTCTTCTTAAAAACTGGCTCTTTTCTGTGTTTAATTTTAAATTATTATTTCTAAGAATCTCAAAAACTACGAACCCTATCTTCGTGCTGCTGTAAATTTCTGCCGTATACTACAATGTCTAAATAAACAAAACAATCTATCCCCTGAAGCCCTGTGAGAATATGATTTATAATTCTCTGAAAAGTTGCGGGTTAGCCCAAATGGCATTCTATTAAATTCAAAATAGCCCAAACCCGAACTAAATGCCGTCTTCTCTTTGTCCTTATCATCAACTAACACTTGATGATAGCCACTAGCCAGATCTATTGTCGAAAAATATATACAGTGTCCTTATCTAAAATTTCTTCTATTCTAAGTGTTATCAAATTAAACGAAACCAAACTTTATGAGTTCTCCGACTACTTTATTTCCCGAATTCAAATTAAAATACAAAAAACTGATAGAAAGAGAGAGAGAGAGAGAGCTTTAAAACAAATTGGTTTCGCTATTTAGTCTTCACCTGCTGCTTATCTCAGAACAAAAGACCGGAAGTCACCGAATGTCTTCACACTTGTCAAATTCATCAGACGTCAAGCTTTCAGGGTTGCCAGATGTCGGCAACACTAAAAATAGGGAAAACATGCCTAATTGTAACGTCATTTAACTTCCAATAATCTATAACTAACCTCCATTTCTTTAGTCCATCCGTTGACGCTTTCTTGAGTACCAATAAAAGAGGTCCCATAAAATCCCAGGGGGAGTTACTATGGAATATAATCCCGTCGTCTAGTAGTTACACCTGCCTGTTTATTTCTTCCCAATGTATTTGAGGCAACATATACTGTTTCTCTGTAGGTGGCTGGTCGTGCATGATTGGTACTTCGTGCTTTAAGACGGATGTAAAAGACAGTCTGTCTCCTTCCAACATAAAAATATCAGGAAACGAAGCATATATTTTGTATCAAAATTTTCTCTTCTATATTAATGGCCAGATTTTCAATTATCACTGTCACTAAGAAGCGAGAAATCGTTACTCGTCACCGTGAATGTAAAAAGCGTGAATGTAAAAAGTTCGCTTCTCCTAGGCATTTCAAAAATGTGTTTAACTTTTTAAGGGTAAACTCGGATTTCTCTTTTCTTCGCATGGTTTCTAATTTTTGCTTATCATTCTTACTCGCTCATTATTTTACCCTGGTTTCCCCTATGTTTTTGAACATATTGTTACTTTTGATGTGTTGTGTTTCAAGTGCTGAAAATTGTGAATTATGAAGCGGAAAATTTGTATTCGGGGTTATTGGTCATTTCCCGCAGCAGCAGGTTGAACTGCACGTTGTTCGTAATTCTAAGAAAAAGTTGAAATTAATTTTCATTCTGTTTAAAATTCACCATTAAATAGAAAATAATATCTTTTTGTTGGAATTCATTGTTACACGTTTAGATTACAGATTTTTCTATCAGATATTTCAGATTCGCAAAAATTTGCGCCAGTTTAGCTGAAAGAATGGAGTAACGACAGCCTTTTAACAGTCGTAACTTTTAACAGTTCATATCGCTACTTCATCGTTGAAATTATGATTGAAAATACCATGTAACGAACGAGAACTCGTAACAAGTATGGAAAGTGTTGTTGTGTTTTTACCGCTCGTTGTTTGAAAATTACAAAGTAACGATATCGCGAAAATAAGAAAGCAGAATCACGAAGAATCACCTCGTTCGTTGGTTGAAAATCTGGCCATAAGTCTTTATCCAAATTTAATTGGCTTAGTAATCTTCCTATTCACTCTCTAACGTCTACCTCCTGAACTCTGTTAATTGTACCTGTTAATTGTACCTGAAGGAATTTTGAACTTCTATGAAATCGGTAAAATTTGGTTTAAAACGACTACTTATCACTATATCCTTTTCTGTCGCATTCAAAACTGGAATGTGAACTACATTTTCCCTCACATTCACTAATGTTTCTCCCATGTAGACCTCTGGCGAAATTTCCTTTAATGGTCCACCACTACCGGAATACTGGTCTTTACTGTTACAGGAACTATTTTGATAGTCCTTGCCAAAATCTTGGCACTTTCAGCGTGAACAATTTCTCTAATTTGCCTTCTGATTGCATTCTTAATGTAGCCACTGGTTTCCCGCTTTGCCAACGATTGTAAGTTTCTTACTCACTGAATTTATTATAGATCTGTTCCGTAAATTATCCCGTCGAAGTATGTCATCAGACGGCATTCCTTGCTCCAAGGGAACCACAATAAGAGTTGTATCATGACATGTAATTTTAGTTTCAAAGTGAGGCGTTTATTGCCACTATGATTAAGAACTACTAAACCTTTCGTGGTCAGGCACCCACCGAAGGACCCGTTTAAAGTTTTATTTTCGCTCTTGTCCACTTCCAGTGAACTACTCAGGGCATTTTCCTTGACTAGGCTTGTGTCCGCCCCAGAATCCACTAATAAAATGAGTTTTCCCACGATGTTAGGAATTTTCGTGCCATCTTTGAGAACCTCGTTTTTGCATTCCTGGGGAGGATTGTCACAATTAGCCACGGCTTCCACAGCTTGCCATTGTCGCACTCCTTTCTCCAAAGGGATCGGTGACCTGAACTCATTCATCACTCGAATTGGGATCCGCTTATTATTTCCCGTTTGTACCAAGGTTCGTCCAACCAATATATTTGCAGTCCGACCGAAAACTATCGTTTCTCTTCAGAAGCGCCACTTGAATCTCCGTTGCTTCTTTTCCTTGCATTTACGTTTTTCTTACCAGACGCATTACAATTCCGTGCCAGGTGTCCTGATGTTCCACAGCTGTAACACTTTAGATCAGAGCCCTTACGTGAAGTTGGCATCCTCTGAGAAATAGTCTGGATGAGATCCCTCATGGTTTTCTCTAGGGATTCACTTGGCTCAACTTCCAGCCGATGAACTCTATGTGTTTTATTCCATAAAAGGCATGCTGTTTCCTGCATCAAGGCAAATGACACTGCTTCGGCAAACGTCTTCTTTGGCATGGAGTAGACTGCACGTTTGGTATCCGCATCTCGTATACCACTCATAAACGCCTGAATTTTAAGTAATTCAGTTACTTCCGCTGGTGCATCTGCGTTGGCCAAATGCGCGAGCCGCTCTATCTCCGTTGCATATTCTTGTAACGACTCGTTTGCTTTTTGGTAACGATTCATCAGCTCCATTTGAAACACTTGTTTTCTATGGTCGCTACCATATCGTCGTTCAATCGCTGCCATTAACGCGTCATAATTATCTCGTTCGATTTCAGGAACTGTTTGCAAAACTTCAACGGCGGAGCCTTTTAATGATACCACCAAAGCTGCCATTTTGTCCGCCGTAGTCCAGTGATTGGCTTGTGCTGTGGTTTCGAACTGTTTAAAAATTTTAAACGGTACAGTTCCGTCAAACGTTGGTGCCTGCAATTTCGTTGCGTTAACAGCTGTAACTGATCCACTAGACTGTATTTCTCGCACATTCTCTTTTTTTTGTGACAGATGAAACCAAGCTCAGGGGATGCCCCCTATCCATGCACAGCATTTGTTGGTTCCGAAGGGATGACAGGTTAGTGGGAAGGGGGAAAGAGGGAGTAGTGACGGGTTACACTTCGCTTAAAGGTTTCGACACTGTAAGTGTGTAACATGACTATCCAGCCGCAGTATTTCTGATTCTAGTCTGTATTCTAGTCTGTGTAATTCATTCTCCATTTTATCTTGCCTCGCCTGCAATATGGAAGAGTTCCCTTCTGTACGAGATAGTTGGTCCTGCAGTTCCGAGGTGTTTTGTGTAAGCTGCTCCTGCAATTGTGAAAGGTTTTGTGTAAACTGCTCCTGCAATTGTGAAGTGTTTTGTGCCAGCTGCCCCTCCATACGTGAGGACAGTTGCTTCTGCAATTGAGAAGTGTTTGGTGCCAGCTGCCCCTCCATACGTGAGGACAGTTGCTCCATTGCTGCTAGAAGCACATTTATGTCAAATGCTGGAGCTGGCTGCGGCTGTATCAACTGCTCCTCGACCTTAGATGAAGCATCATGACAGAACTCATGTTCTTCAACATCAATGCCCTCACTCTCCATTGCTTTACGCAACCGTGCTTGTAGATCTGCCTTATGCCCTGTCACAGACAAACCTCTAGCCTCCAGCTCTTCCCTCAGCTGGGGTATTCTCAGTTCAACAAACTTCACCATGATTTTAGGATTATTCAGCAATCCCACTTCTGACACCAATTGTTACGTAAATGTAGATTTACGGGTACGACTCTCTCCAATAAAATGAATAATCCAATAAAACTCAAAAGTGTTGCTGTTCTTAATTTCACAACTTTATTCTTTTCTTATTGCACTTATTAACACTTATTACTTGACGCTATGCTCACAAGGTGTTGATGTGTTCTGTTCAAGAACCAAACTCGAATTAATTCTCTGAGACGCCCTGCGTCTATTTATATGGCAGTTCATACTGCTGCGGAAGGTTCTGGAACTATGTAGCAAATTCTCGATCTATCTATTTGATCTATCCCGCGCTAGATGTCGTCCTGAAAGCTCGTGGAAGGTTCTGGAATTATCTAGCAAATTGTCGATCTAACTATTTGGTCTATCCTGCGGTAGATGTCGTCTTGAAGGTTCTGGAATTATCTAGTAAATTGTGGATCTATCTATTTGATCTATCTCGCGCTAGATGTCGCCGTACAAAGTTGTGGAAGGTTGTGGAACTAGCTATCTATCTCTTTCTATCTTACGCTAGATGCATGTAGATGTCGCGATTTGAATGATTTTGTGGCCATCAGCTGATAATCATCGCACGCTCCTAGCGGATGTTATTCGAAACTTTTCCAGCATCAGTATTTTCTGACATTTCAACACTCTCTTTCCTGCAAGTTTTTAAGCGTCAGTAACACAATTGTATTCGCACCTTTTGATATTGTAATATTAATAAAGATATAGAAAAATACTCTATAATTGGTGACCCCGACGTGATATCGCGAGCAGTAGTAACATTAGAATTCCTAACAATATACTATTAACATAAGAATAACCAGATTAAAGGATAATTAAACAGAAGGTTAAGCACGTGGTCAGAAAATGCCTATCGAGCGATCACCAACTCGCGCGAATTCCGTAGATGAATCAAACATTCCGATTGAACCACAACATCAGCATATATCCGTGCGAGAAGCAGCCAAAGTTTCCCAAACACAACCACAACAAGTAATCTATGGGTCACAGTATTTAGCTGCAATAAGCAAACCACAAGTACCAGCATTCATGAAAGATCGCCCAGACATATGGTTTTACCTAATAGAAGCAGAATTCACCACATCGAAAACTCGGAGTGACGACGTAAAATACAACTCAACTTTAAGAGCATTAGATCCAGATACATTACATCAAATAACGGATATCATTACCACTCCTCCAACAAGCGATAAATATGCAACACTAAAAACCACTATAATTAAAAGAGTCGCAGAATCCAGACAGAAACAAATACACAGATTGCTTAACGATATTGTGCTCGGTGACAATAAGCCTTCACAGTTGTTGAGAGAGATGAAGGATTTGGCAGCAGACAGCGTAAACCAAGAGATGCTGCATAATCTCTGGGTGAGTCGTCTTCCAAACACTATACGACCGTTGTTAGTCATTTCAGACACGCTTACTCCTGACGCATTGGCAGAGATGGCTGACAGATTGATTGAGACAGTGACGCTATGCGAACCGATTTTGGAAAAACCACCGAACACCATAGCAGCAGTAGATTCACAACAGAGAAGATCTAGTATATCGTCTTCATCAAAATTAGAATCTCAGATGACAACTGCAATCTGCCATGGCCTTTTGTATGAAAGAAATATTAGATATAAAAACTGAACAACGAAAACTGCACGGCGAATTTCGCTCACAATCTCGTGGTCGATCATTTTCAAGAGACCGAAATAAGCACCAAGGTCGGACCACAAGCCAAGGTATTTGTTTTTATCATCGCAAGTTTGGCAGTGATGCACGACACCATGTACGTATATTCAGAATCAAAAAAACTAGACATGTCCCGTGTACATGCGGTTAACGTCGACAGCGGAGTGAACACCGCCACCTCATCAACTGACATAAGGTTGTACTTATTTGATCGTAGAACTAATCAGAAATATTTACTTGATTCAGGATCTGGAGTATCGCTATTGCCGTCGCGTTTTTTTAAACACAGAAAAACCAAAGCAGATTTAGTCTTGTTTGCAGCAAACTCAACACCAATTACAACTTATGGTTTATACAATTGCACCGTCGACGTGGGATTGCGCCGGAAATTCTCCTGGTCTTTTGTTATTGCCAACATTCCAGAAGCGATATTGGGTGCAGACTTTCTCACACAACATAACCTACTCATCGACTTACGGAATAAACAATTGATCGATTCGACCACTGGACTCACCACCAAAGGACAAACAATACAGACCGGCGTCCACAGCATTTCCATTATAAGTACAAAGATGATATACGCCAATTTATTGACAAAGTTTGTTGATATCACGAAGCCGAGGCAGTTCACTCCTGATTCCAACAGCGAATTTAGTCACACCATCGTCACATCAGGACCACCTGTAACTGAACGTGCTCGCAAGCTATTTGGTGACAAAGCAACCGCAGCCCGCATGGAAATACAGCGTCTTTTGTGTAAACTCAATAGTGTCACCATTCCGGACAAATATTCTCCACCATTGATTCAAAGCCTTTTTTTGTTAACACACAACAAACACTTATTTTCAACAATAGATCTGGAACGAGTTTACAACCAAGTACCCGTCAGCACTGAAAGCATAAAGAAAACAGCAATTACAACACCTTGGGAATTATACGAATATGTTGGATGCCATTCGGTTTGAAGAATGCCACACAAACTTTTCAAATGTATATGGATCATATATTCCGTGGTTTAGATTTCGTTTTTATTTACATAGACGACATTATAGTGATGTCAGAAAATGAAAAGCAACACCAAGAACATCTGCAGCAAGTGTTCCAGCGACTTAATGATCACAAGCTTAGCATTAATGTAAACAAATGTCAATTCGGTAAAAAACAAGTATTATTTCTTGGTTATCAAATTAGTAGCGAAGGCTTTCATCCAAATCCCGAAAGAGTAAAAGCTATTGATGAATATCCACTCCCGACAACAGTGTCTGAATTAAGAAAATTTCTTGGCATGTTCAATTATTACCGTCCTTGTATTAAGAACGCTGCTCAGTTGCAGATGTAACTCACTTATTATTTAACGAACTCCAAAAAGAATGATAAAACGCCGATCAATTGGACTGAAGAAGCAAAGAGTTCGCCTTCACAGAATGCAAAAATGCGCTTTCATCCGTGGCAATCACAAACTATCCATCACCAGATGCACCACTTAGATTGACAACCGACGCATCTACCAACGCCATAGGAGCAACTCTAGAACAACAGTCTCAAGTAAACTGTCTGCCACCGAAACACGTTATAGTACGTACTATAGAGAATTACTCGCAATTTTCGCAGCAGCCGGACATAGTCTACATAAAAGATGCAAACAATGTAGCAGCCGATACGCTTTCGAGAATTAATACAATCAACATGCCTACAATATTAGACTTAGACACCATTGAGCAAAATCAACAGGATGATCCGGAACTTTTGCACCTCCTTAAGAACAACAAAACATCACTAATGCTGAACAAATTAAACTTCGATAATTCAGAAATATACTGTGATATCTCAACAGGCATAATTCGACCATATCTACCAAAGAAATTACGCAGAGTAGCATTTGACCTCATTCATGGACTTTCTCATCCAAGCAGAAGGTCACATCATGTCAAGTTCGCGAGAAGTATATCTGGCCAGGAATTAAAAAAGATGTAATTACATGGGCTCGAGAATGCATACCGTGCCAGAAATTAAAAATTCATCGTCATACTCGCCCAAATCCGAAACATATTGACGTGCCAGATGACCGCTTCAAACATATACATATGGACATCATCATGTTACCCGAGTGTGCTGGATACAAATACTGGCTTACTGTTATAGATAGATTTTCAAGATGGCCGATAGCCGTTCCACTAAAGGATATAACTGCTGACACAGTCACCACAAATTTATTTGACCACTGGATTGCTCATTATGGTACTCCAACAATAATAACTTAGATCAAGGTTCACAGTTCGAATCAGCACTATTTCAAGCATTGGCAAAATTCATTGGTTGCAACAAATAAAGAACATCACCATATCACCCACAATCAAATGGCATCATCGAAAGATGGCATCGTACACTCAAGTCGGCATTGATGTGTTCACCGAAACCGTGGACCGAAATTCTTTCTACAGTCTTACTCGGATTACGTACTAGTCTCAAAGAAGACATACAAGCCTCACCAGCAGAGATGGTATACGGTACAACTTTACGTCTTCCTGGAGAATTTTTTACAAATGTCGAAGTTAAAGCAGATCCACAATTTTTTTTTAGAAAAACATCGTGAATATATGAGACCTACACCAACAGCACACCACATACAATCACGCATTTTCATTGCCAAGGACCTTCATACTTGTAGGTACGCGTTCATCCGATGCGATCACGTGAAATCACCACTCGAACAACCGTACAGAGGACCATACAAAATCACGAAAAGAATTAGCGACATACTTTTTGAGCTAGAGGTGAATGACACATCCAAATATATAAATATTGAAAGGTTAAAACCTGCCTTTATCGCTAAAACCGACACAGACATCGTTATCGAACCTGCACCATCTAATCGGTTACCAGAACATAAGTGGACATCGATTACAAATATCCCACTAAGGACATATACAAACAAGAAAGTCTCCTTCAAACTGCCGCTTGAAAAGACTTAGGGGGAGTACTGTGGCCATCAGCTGATAAGCATCGCACGCTCCTAGCGGATGTTAGTCAAAACTTTTCCAGCATCAGTATTTTCTGACATTTCAACACTCTCTTTCCTGCAAGTTTTTAAGCGTCAGTAACACAATTGTATTCGCACCTTTTGATATTGTAATATTAATAAAGATATAGAAAAATACTCTATAATTGGTGACCCCGACGTGATATCGCGAGCAGTACTAACATTAGAATTCCTAACAATATACTATTAACATAAGAATAACCAGATTAAAGGATAATTAAACAGAAGGTTAAGCACGTGGTCAGAAAATGCCTATCGAGCGATCACCAACTCGCGCGAATTCCGTGGATGAATCAAACATTCCGTTTGAACCACAACATCAGCATATATCCGTGCGAGAAGCAGCCAATGTTTCCCAAACACAACCACAACAAGTAATCTATGGGTCACAGTATTTAGCTGCAATAAGCAAACCACAATTACCAGCATTCATGAAAGATCGCCCAGACATATGGTTTTACCTAATAGAAGCAGAATTCACCACATCGAAAACTCGGAGTGACGACGTAAAATACAACTCAACTTTAAGAGCATTAGATCCAGATACATTACATCAAATAACGGATATCATTACCACTCCTCCAACAAGCGATAAATATGCAACACTAAAAACCACTATAATTAAAAGAGTCGCAGAATCCAGACAGAAACAAATACACAGATTGCTTAACGATATTGTGCTCGGTGACAATAAGCCTTCACAGTTGTTGAGAGAGATGAAGGATTTGGCAGCAGACAGCGTAAACCAAGAGATGCTGCATAATCTCTGGGTGAGTCGTCTTCCAAACACTATACGACCGTTGTTAGTCATTTCAGACACGCTTACTCCTGACGCATTGGCAGAGATGGCTGACAGATTGATTGAGACAGTGACGCTATGCGAACCGATTTTGGAAAAACCACCGAACACCATAGCAGCAGTAGATTCACAACAGAGAAGATCTAGTATATCGTCTTCATCAAAATTAGAATCTCAGATGACAACTGCAATCTGCCATGGCCTTTTGTATGAAAGAAATATTAGATATAAAAACTGAACAACGAAAACTGCACGGCGAATTTCGCTCACAATCTCGTGGTCGATCATTTTCAAGAGACCGAAATAAGCACCAAGGTCGGACCACAAGCCAAGGTATTTGTTTTTATCATCGCAAGTTTGGCAGTGATGCACGACACCATGTACGTATATTCAGAATCAAAAAAACTAGACATGTCCCGTGTACATGCGGTTAACGTCGACAGCGGAGTGAACACCGCCACCTCATCAACTGACATAAGGTTGTACTTATTTGATCGTAGAACTAATCAGAAATATTTACTTGATTCAGGATCTGGAGTATCGCTATTGCCGTCGCGTTTTTTTAAACACAGAAAAACCAAAGCAGATTTAGTCTTGTTTGCAGCAAACTCAACACCAATTACAACTTATGGTTTATACAATTGCACCGTCGACGTGGGATTGCGCCGGAAATTCTCCTGGTCTTTTGTTATTGCCAACATTCCAGAAGCGATATTGGGTGCAGACTTTCTCACACAACATAACCTACTCATCGACTTACGGAATAAACAATTGATCGATTCGACCACTGGACTCACCACCAAAGGACAAACAATACAGACCGGCGTCCACAGCATTTCCATTATAAGTACAAAGATGATATACGCCAATTTATTGACAAAGTTTGTTGATATCACGAAGCCGAGGCAGTTCACTCCTGATTCCAACAGCGAATTTAGTCACACCATCGTCACATCAGGACCACCTGTAACTGAACGTGCTCGCAAGCTATTTGGTGACAAAGCAACCGCAGCCCGCATGGAAATACAGCGTCTTTTGTGTAAACTCAATAGTGTCACCATTCCGGACAAATATTCTCCACCATTGATTCAAAGCCTTTTTTTGTTAACACACAACAAACACTTATTTTCAACAATAGATCTGGAACGAGTTTACAACCAAGTACCCGTCAGCACTGAAAGCATAAAGAAAACAGCAATTACAACACCTTGGGAATTATACGAATATGTTGGATGCCATTCGGTTTGAAGAATGCCACACAAACTTTTCAAATGTATATGGATCATATATTCCGTGGTTTAGATTTCGTTTTTATTTACATAGACGACATTATAGTGATGTCAGAAAATGAAAAGCAACACCAAGAACATCTGCAGCAAGTGTTCCAGCGACTTAATGATCACAAGCTTAGCATTAATGTAAACAAATGTCAATTCGGTAAAAAACAAGTATTATTTCTTGGTTATCAAATTAGTAGCGAAGGCTTTCATCCAAATCCCGAAAGAGTAAAAGCTATTGATGAATATCCACTCCCGACAACAGTGTCTGAATTAAGAAAATTTCTTGGCATGTTCAATTATTACCGTCCTTGTATTAAGAACGCTGCTCAGTTGCAGATGTAACTCACTTATTATTTAACGAACTCCAAAAAGAATGATAAAACGCCGATCAATTGGACTGAAGAAGCAAAGAGTTCGCCTTCACAGAATGCAAAAATGCGCTTTCATCCGTGGCAATCACAAACTATCCATCACCAGATGCACCACTTAGATTGACAACCGACGCATCTACCAACGCCATAGGAGCAACTCTAGAACAACAGTCTCAAGTAAACTGTCTGCCACCGAAACACGTTATAGTACGTACTATAGAGAATTACTCGCAATTTTCGCAGCAGCCGGACATAGTCTACATAAAAGATGCAAACAATGTAGCAGCCGATACGCTTTCGAGAATTAATACAATCAACATGCCTACAATATTAGACTTAGACACCATTGAGCAAAATCAACAGGATGATCCGGAACTTTTGCACCTCCTTAAGAACAACAAAACATCACTAATGCTGAACAAATTAAACTTCGATAATTCAGAAATATACTGTGATATCTCAACAGGCATAATTCGACCATATCTACCAAAGAAATTACGCAGAGTAGCATTTGACCTCATTCATGGACTTTCTCATCCAAGCAGAAGGTCACATCATGTCAAGTTCGCGAGAAGTATATCTGGCCAGGAATTAAAAAAGATGTAATTACATGGGCTCGAGAATGCATACCGTGCCAGAAATTAAAAATTCATCGTCATACTCGCCCAAATCCGAAACATATTGACGTGCCAGATGACCGCTTCAAACATATACATATGGACATCATCATGTTACCCGAGTGTGCTGGATACAAATACTGGCTTACTGTTATAGATAGATTTTCAAGATGGCCGATAGCCGTTCCACTAAAGGATATAACTGCTGACACAGTCACCACAAATTTATTTGACCACTGGATTGCTCATTATGGTACTCCAACAATAATAACTTAGATCAAGGTTCACAGTTCGAATCAGCACTATTTCAAGCATTGGCAAAATTCATTGGTTGCAACAAATAAAGAACATCACCATATCACCCACAATCAAATGGCATCATCGAAAGATGGCATCGTACACTCAAGTCGGCATTGATGTGTTCACCGAAACCGTGGACCGAAATTCTTTCTACAGTCTTACTCGGATTACGTACTAGTCTCAAAGAAGACATACAAGCCTCACCAGCAGAGATGGTATACGGTACAACTTTACGTCTTCCTGGAGAATTTTTTACAAATGTCGAAGTTAAAGCAGATCCACAATTTTTTTTTAGAAAAACATCGTGAATATATGAGACCTACACCAACAGCACACCACATACAATCACGCATTTTCATTGCCAAGGACCTTCATACTTGTAGGTACGCGTTCATCCGATGCGATCACGTGAAATCACCACTCGAACAACCGTACAGAGGACCATACAAAATCACGAAAAGAATTAGCGACATACTTTTTGAGCTAGAGGTGAATGACACATCCAAATATATAAATATTGAAAGGTTAAAACCTGCCTTTATCGCTAAAACCGACACAGACATCGTTGTCGAACCTGCACCATCTAATCGGTTACCAGAACATAAGTGGACATCGATTACAAATATCCCACTAAGGACATATACAAACAAGAAAGTCTCCTTTAAACTGCCGCTTGAAAAGACTTAGGGGGAGTACTGTGGCCGTCAGCTGATAAGCATCGCACGCTCCTAGCGGATGTTAGTCAAAACTTTTCCAGCATCAGTATTTTCTGACATTTCAACACTCTCTTTCCTGCAAGTTTTTAAGCGTCAGTAACACAATTGTATTCGCACCTTTTGATATTGTAATATTAATAAAGATATAGAAAAATACTCTATAATTGGTGACCCCGACGTGATATCGCGAGCAGTACTAACATAAGAATTCCTAACAATATACTATTAACATAAGAATAACCAGATTAAAGGATAATTAAACAGAAGGTTAAGCACGTGGTCAGAAAATGCCTATCGAGCGATCACCAACTCGCGCGAATTCCGTGGATGAATCAAACATTCCGTTTGAACCACAACATCAGCATATATCCGTGCGAGAAGCAGCCAATGTTTCCCAAACACAACCACAACAAGTAATCTATGGGTCACAGTATTTAGCTGCAATAAGCAAACCACAATTACCAGCATTCATGAAAGATCGCCCAGACATATGGTTTTACCTAATAGAAGCAGAATTCGCCGCATCGAAAACTCGGAGTGACGACGTAAAATACAACTCAACTTTAAGAGCATTAGATCCAGATACATTACATCAAATAACGGATATCATTACCACTCCTCCAACAAGCGATAAATATGCAACACTAAAAACCACTATAATTAAAAGAGTCGCAGAATCCAGACAGAAACAAATACACAGATTGCTTAACGATATTGTGCTCGGTGACAATAAGCCTTCACAGTTGTTGAGAGAGATGAAGGATTTGGCAGCAGACAGCGTATACCAAGAGATGCTGCATAATCTCTGGGTGAGTCGTCTTCCAAAGACTATACGACCGTTGTTAGTCATTTCAGACACGCTTACTCCTGACGCATTGGCAGAGATGGCTGATAGATTGATTGAGACAGTGACGCTATGCGACCCGATTTTGGAAAAACCACCGAACACCATAGCAGCAGTAGATTCACAACAGAGAAGATCTAGTATATCGTCTTCATCAAAATTAGAATCTCAGATGACAGAACTGCAATCTGCCATGGCTTACGAAATAAACAATTTCGACTTACGGAATAAACAATTGATCGATTCGACCACTGGACTCACCACCAAAGGACAAACAATACAGACCGGCGTCCACAGCATTTCCATTATAAGTACAAAGATGATATACGCCAATTTATTGACAAAGTTTGTTGATATCACGAAGCCGAGGCAGTTAACTCCTGATTCCAACAGCGAATTTAGTCACACCATCGTCACATCAGGACTACCTGTAACTGAACGTGCTCGCAAGCTATTTGGTGACAAAGCAACCGCAGCCCGCATGGAAATACAGCGTCTTTTGTATAATGGGGTTATCCGTCCGTCCAATAGTGCATGGGCTAGTCCAATTCACCTCACGAAGAAGAAGGATAATACCTATCGTTTATGTGGCGATTACCGTAAACTCAATAGTGTCACCATTCCGGACAAATATTCTCCACCATTGATTCAAAGCCTTTTTTTGTTAACACACAATAAACACTTATTTTCAACAATAGATCTGGAACGAGCTTACAACCAAGTACCCGTCAACACTGAAAGCATAAAGAAAACAGCAATTACAACACCTTGGGGATTATACGAATATGTTGGAATGCCATTCGGTTTGAAGAATGCCACACAAACTTTTCAAAGGTATATGTATCATATATTCCGTGGTTTAGATTTCGTTTTTATTTACATAGACGACATTATAGTGATGTCAGAAAATGAAAAGCAACACCAAGAACATCTGCAGCAAGTGTTCCAGCGACTTAATGATCACAAGCTTAGCATTAATGTAAACAAATGTCAATTCGGTAAAAAACAAGTATTATTTCTTGGTTATCAAATTAGTAGCGAAGGCTTTCATCCAAATCCCGAAAGAGTAAAAGCTATTGATGATTATCCACTCCCGACAACAGTGTCTGAATTAAGAAAATTTCTTGGCATGTTCAATTATTACCGTCCTTGTATTAAGAACGCTGCTCAGTTGCAGATGCAACTCACTGGTTATTTAACGAACTCCAAAAAGAATGATAAAACGCCGATCAATTGGACTGAAGAAGCAAAGAGTTCGCCTTCACAGAATGCAAAAATGCGCTTTCATCCGTGGCAATCACAAACTATCCATCACCAGATGCACCACTTAGATTGACAACCGACGCATCTACCAACGCCATAGGAGCAACTCTAGAACAACAGTCTCAAGTAAACTGTCTGCCACCGAAACACGTTATAGTACGTACGATAGAGAATTACTCGCAATTTTCTCAGCAGCCGGACATAGTCTACATAAAAGATGCAAACAATGTAGCAGCCGATACGCTTTCGAGAATTAATACAATCAACATGCCTACAATATTAGACTTAGACACCATTGAGCAAAATCAACAGGATGATCCGGAACTTTTGCACCTCCTTAAGAACAACAAAACATCACTAATGCTGAACAAATTAAACTTCGATAATTCAGAAATATACTGTGATATCTCAACAGGCATAATTCGACCATATCTACCAAAGAAATTACGCAGAGTAGCATTTGACCTCATTCATGGACTTTCTCATCCAAGCAGAAGGTCACATCATGTCAAGTTCGCGAGAAGTATATCTGGCCAGGAATTAAAAAAGATGTAATTACATGGGCTCGAGAATGCATACCGTGCCAGAAATTAAAAATTCATCGTCATACTCGCCCAAATCCGAAACATATTGACGTGCCAGATGACCGCTTCAAACATATACATATGGACATCATCATGTTACCCGAGTGTGCTGGATACAAATACTGGCTTACTGTTATAGATAGATTTTCAAGATGGCCGATAGCCGTTCCACTAAAGGATATAACTGCTGACACAGTCACCACAAATTTATTTGACCACTGGATTGCTCATTATGGTACTCCAACAATAATAACTTAGATCAAGGTTCACAGTTCGAATCAGCACTATTTCAAGCATTGGCAAAATTCATTGGTTGCAACAAATAAAGAACATCACCATATCACCCACAATCAAATGGCATCATCGAAAGATGGCATCGTACACTCAAGTCGGCATTGATGTGTTCACCGAAACCGTGGACCGAAATTCTTTCTACAGTCTTACTCGGATTACGTACTAGTCTCAAAGAAGACATACAAGCCTCACCAGCAGAGATGGTATACGGTACAACTTTACGTCTTCCTGGAGAATTTTTTACAAATGTCGAAGCTAAAGCAGATCCACAATTTTTTTTAGAAAAACATCGTGAATATATGAGACCTACACCAACAGCACACCACATACAATCACGCATTTTCATTGCCAAGGACCTTCATACTTGTAGGTACGCGTTCATCCGATGCGATCACGTGAAATCACCACTCGAACAACCGTACAGAGGACCATACAAAATCACGAAAAGAATTAGCGACATACTTTTTGAGCTAGAGGTGAATGACACATCCAAATATATAAATATTGAAAGGTTAAAACCTGCCTTTATCGCTAAAACCGACACAGACATCGTTGTCGAACCTGCACCATCTAATCGGTTACCAGAACATAAGTGGACATCGATTACAAATATCCCACTAAGGACATATACAAACAAGAAAGTCTCCTTTAAACTGCCGCTTGAAAAGACTTAGGGGGAGTACAGTGGCCATCAGCTGATAAGCATCGCACGCTCCTAGCGGATGTTAGTCAAAACTTTTCCAGCATCAGTATTTTCTGACATTTCAACACTCTTTCCTGCAAGTTTTTAAGCGTCAGTAACACAATTGTATTCGCACCTTTTGATATTGTAATATTAATAAATATATAGAAAAATACTCTATAATTGGTGACCCCGACGTGATATCGCGAGCAGTACTAACATTAGAATTCCTAACAATATACTATTAACATAAGAATAACCAGATTAAAGGATAATTAAACAGAAGGTTAAGCACGTGGTCAGAAAATGCCTATCGAGCGATCACCAACTCGCGCGAATTCCGTGGATGAATCAAACATTCCGTTTGAACCACAACATCAGCATATATCCGTGCGAGAAGCAGCCAATGTTTCCCAAACACAACCACAACAAGTAATCTATGGGTCACAGTATTTAGCTGCAATAAGCAAACCACAATTACCAGCATTCATGAAAGATCGCCCAGACATATGGTTTTACCTAATAGAAGCAGAATTCGCCGCATCGAAAACTCGGAGTGACGACGTAAAATACAACTCAACTTTAAGAGCATTAGATCCAGATACATTACATCAAATAACGGATATCATTACCACTCCTCCAACAAGCGATAAATATGCAACACTAAAAACCACTATAATTAAAAGAGTCGTAGAATCCAGACAGAAACAAATACACAGATTGCTTAACGATATTGTGCTCGGTGACAATAAGCCTTCACAGTTGTTGAGAGAGATGAAGGATTTGGCAGCAGACAGCGTATACCAAGAGATGCTGCATAATCTCTGGGTGAGTCGTCTTCCAAACACTATACGACCGTTGTTAGTCATTTCAGACACGCTTACTCCTGACGCATTGGCAGAGATGGCTGATAGATTGATTGAGACAGTGACGCTATGCGACCCGATTTTGGAAAAAGCACCGAACACCATAGCAGCAGTAGATTCACAACAGAGAAGATCTAGTATATCGTCTTCATCAAAATTAGAATCTCAGATGACAGAACTGCAATCTGCCATGGCTTACGAAATAAACAATTTCGACTTACGGAATAAACAATTGATCGATTCGACCACTGGACTCACCACCAAAGGACAAACAATACAGACCGGCGTCCACAGCATTTCCATTATAAGTACAAAGATGATATACGCCAATTTATTGACAAAGTTTGTTGATATCACGAAGCCGAGGCAGTTCACTCCTGATTCCAACAGCGAATTTAGTCACACCATCGTCACATCAGGACCACCTGTAACTGAACGTGCTCGCAAGCTATTTGGTGACAAAGCAACCGCAGCCCGCATGGAAATACAGCGTCTTTTGTATAATGGGGTTATCCGTCCGTCCAATAGTGCATGGGCTAGTCCAATTCACCTCACGAAGAAGAAGGATAATACCTATCGTTTATGTGGCGATTACCGTAAACTCAATAGTGTTACCATTCCGGACAAATATTCTCCACCATTGATTCAAAGCCTTTTTTTGTTAACACACAATAAACACTTATTTTCAACAATAGATCTGGAACGAGCTTACAACCAAGTACCCGTCAACACTGAAAGCATAAAGAAAACAGCAATTACAACACCTTGGGGATTATACGAATATGTTGGAATGCCATTCGGTTTGAAGAATGCCACACAAACTTTTCAAAGGTATATGGATCATATATTCCGTGGTTTAGATTTCGTTTTTATTTACATAGACGACATTATAGTGATGTCAGAAAATGAAAAGCAACACCAAGAACATCTGCAGCAAGTGTTCCAGCGACTTAATGATCACAAGCTTAGCATTAATGTAAACAAATGTCAATTCGGTAAAAAACAAGTATTATTTCTTGGTTATCAAATTAGTAGCGAAGGCTTTCATCCAAATCCCGAAAGAGTAAAAGCTATTGATGATTATCCACTCCCGACAACAGTGTCTGAATTAAGAAAATTTCTTGGCATGTTCAATTATTACCGTCCTTGTATTAAGAACGCTGCTCAGTTGCAGATGCAACTCACTGTTTATTTAACGAACTCCAAAAAGAATGATAAAACGCCGATCAATTGGACTGAAGAAGCAAAGAGTTCGCCTTCACAGAATGCAAAAATGCGCTTTCATCCGTGGCAATCACAAACTATCCATCACCAGATGCACCACTTAGATTGACAACCGACGCATCTACCAACGCCATAGGAGCAACTCTAGAACAACAGTCTCAAGTAAACTGTCTGCCACCGAAACACGTTATAGTACGTACGATAGAGAATTACTCGCAATTTTCGCAGCAGCCGGACATAGTCTACATAAAAGATGCAAACAATGTAGCAGCCGATACGCTTTCGAGAATTAATACAATCAACATGCCTACAATATTAGACTTAGACACCATTGAGCAAAATCAACAGGATGATCCGGAACTTTTGCACCTCCTTAAGAACAACAAAACATCACTAATGCTGAACAAATTAAACTTCGATAATTCAGAAATATACTGTGATATCTCAACAGGCATAATTCGACTATATCTACCAAAGAAATTACGCAGAGTAGCATTTGACCTCATTCATGGACTTTCTCATCCAAGCAGAAGGTCACATCATGTCAAGTTCGCGAGAAGTATATCTGGCCAGGAATTAAAAAAGATGTAATTACATGGGCTCGAGAATGCATACCGTGCCAGAAATTAAAAATTCATCGTCATACTCGCCCAAATCCGAAACATATTGACGTGCCAGATGACCGCTTCAAACATATACATATGGACATCATCATGTTACCCGAGTGTGCTGGATACAAATACTGGCTTACTGTTATAGATAGATTTTCAAGATGGCCGATAGCCGTTCCACTAAAGGATATAACTGCTGACACAGTCACCACAAATTTATTTGACCACTGGATTGCTCATTATGGTTCTCCAACAATAATAACTTAGATCAAGGTTCACAGTTCGAATCAGCACTATTTCAAGCATTGGCAAAATTCATTGGTTGCAACAAACAAAGAACATCACCATATCACCCACAATCAAATGGCATCATCGAAAGATGGCATCGTACACTCAAGTCGGCATTGATGTGTTCACCGAAACCGTGGACCGAAATTCTTTCTACAGTCTTACTCGGATTACGTACTAGTCTCAAAGAAGACATACAAGCCTCACCAGCAGAGATGGTATACGGTACAACTTTACGTCTTCCTGGAGAATTTTTTACAAATGTCGAAGTTAAAGCAGATCCACAATTTTTTTTTAGAAAAACATCGTGAATATATGAGACCTACACCAACAGCACACCACATACAATCACGCATTTTCATTGCCAAGGACCTTCATACTTGTAGGTACGCGTTCATCCGATGCGATCACGTGAAATCACCACTCGAACAACCGTACAGAGGACCATACAAAATCACGAAAAGAATTAGCGACATACTTTTTGAGCTAGAGGTGAATGACACATCCAAATATATAAATATTGAAAGGTTAAAACCTGCCTTTATCGCTAAAACCGACACAGACATCGTTATCGAACCTGCACCATCTAATCGGTTACCAGAACATAAGTGGACATCGATTACAAATATCCCACTAAGGACATATACAAACAAGAAAGTCTCCTTCAAACTGCCGCTTGAAAAGACTTAGGGGGAGTACTGTGGCCATCAGCTGATAAGCATCGCACGCTCCTAGCGGATGTTAGTCAAAACTTTTCCAGCATCAGTATTTTCTGACATTTCAACACTCTCTTTCCTGCAAGTTTTTAAGCGTCAGTAACACAATTGTATTCGCACCTTTTGATATTGTAATATTAATAAAGATATAGAAAAATACTCTATAATTGGTGACCCCGACGTGATATCGCGAGCAGTACTAACATTAGAATTCCTAACAATATACTATTAACATAAGAATAACCAGATTAAAGGATAATTAAACAGAAGGTTAAGCACGTGGTCAGAAAATGCCTATCGAGCGATCACCAACTCGCGCGAATTCCGTGGATGAATCAAACATTCCGTTTGAACCACAACATCAGCATATATCCGTGCGAGAAGCAGCCAATGTTTCCCAAACACAACCACAACAAGTAATCTATGGGTCACAGTATTTAGCTGCAATAAGCAAACCACAATTACCAGCATTCATGAAAGATCGCCCAGACATATGGTTTTACCTAATAGAAGCAGAATTCGCCGCATCGAAAACTCGGAGTGACGACGTAAAATACAACTCAACTTTAAGAGCATTAGATCCAGATACATTACATCAAATAACGGATATCATTACCACTCCTCCAACAAGCGATAAATATGCAACACTAAAAACCACTATAATTAAAAGAGTCGCAGAATCCAGACAGAAACAAATACACAGATTGCTTAACGATATTGTGCTCGGTGACAATAAGCCTTCACAGTTGTTGAGAGAGATGAAGGATTTGGCAGCAGACAGCGTAAACCAAGAGATGCTGCATAATCTCTGGGTGAGTCGTCTTCCAAACACTATACGACCGTTGTTAGTCATTTCAGACACGCTTACTCCTGACGCATTGGCAGAGATGGCTGACAGATTGATTGAGACAGTGACGCTATGCGAACCGATTTTGGAAAAACCACCGAACACCATAGCAGCAGTAGATTCACAACAGAGAAGATCTAGTATATCGTCTTCATCAAAATTAGAATCTCAGATGACAACTGCAATCTGCCATGGCCTTTTGTATGAAAGAAATATTAGATATAAAAACTGAACAACGAAAACTGCACGGCGAATTTCGCTCACAATCTCGTGGTCGATCATTTTCAAGAGACCGAAATAAGCACCAAGGTCGGACCACAAGCCAAGGTATTTGTTTTTATCATCGCAAGTTTGGCAGTGATGCACGACACCATGTACGTATATTCAGAATCAAAAAAACTAGACATGTCCCGTGTACATGCGGTTAACGTCGACAGCGGAGTGAACACCGCCACCTCATCAACTGACATAAGGTTGTACTTATTTGATCGTAGAACTAATCAGAAATATTTACTTGATTCAGGATCTGGAGTATCGCTATTGCCGTCGCGTTTTTTTAAACACAGAAAAACCAAAGCAGATTTAGTCTTGTTTGCAGCAAACTCAACACCAATTACAACTTATGGTTTATACAATTGCACCGTCGACGTGGGATTGCGCCGGAAATTCTCCTGGTCTTTTGTTATTGCCAACATTCCAGAAGCGATATTGGGTGCAGACTTTCTCACACAACATAACCTACTCATCGACTTACGGAATAAACAATTGATCGATTCGACCACTGGACTCACCACCAAAGGACAAACAATACAGACCGGCGTCCACAGCATTTCCATTATAAGTACAAAGATGATATACGCCAATTTATTGACAAAGTTTGTTGATATCACGAAGCCGAGGCAGTTCACTCCTGATTCCAACAGCGAATTTAGTCACACCATCGTCACATCAGGACCACCTGTAACTGAACGTGCTCGCAAGCTATTTGGTGACAAAGCAACCGCAGCCCGCATGGAAATACAGCGTCTTTTGTGTAAACTCAATAGTGTCACCATTCCGGACAAATATTCTCCACCATTGATTCAAAGCCTTTTTTTGTTAACACACAACAAACACTTATTTTCAACAATAGATCTGGAACGAGTTTACAACCAAGTACCCGTCAGCACTGAAAGCATAAAGAAAACAGCAATTACAACACCTTGGGAATTATACGAATATGTTGGATGCCATTCGGTTTGAAGAATGCCACACAAACTTTTCAAATGTATATGGATCATATATTCCGTGGTTTAGATTTCGTTTTTATTTACATAGACGACATTATAGTGATGTCAGAAAATGAAAAGCAACACCAAGAACATCTGCAGCAAGTGTTCCAGCGACTTAATGATCACAAGCTTAGCATTAATGTAAACAAATGTCAATTCGGTAAAAAACAAGTATTATTTCTTGGTTATCAAATTAGTAGCGAAGGCTTTCATCCAAATCCCGAAAGAGTAAAAGCTATTGATGAATATCCACTCCCGACAACAGTGTCTGAATTAAGAAAATTTCTTGGCATGTTCAATTATTACCGTCCTTGTATTAAGAACGCTGCTCAGTTGCAGATGTAACTCACTTATTATTTAACGAACTCCAAAAAGAATGATAAAACGCCGATCAATTGGACTGAAGAAGCAAAGAGTTCGCCTTCACAGAATGCAAAAATGCGCTTTCATCCGTGGCAATCACAAACTATCCATCACCAGATGCACCACTTAGATTGACAACCGACGCATCTACCAACGCCATAGGAGCAACTCTAGAACAACAGTCTCAAGTAAACTGTCTGCCACCGAAACACGTTATAGTACGTACTATAGAGAATTACTCGCAATTTTCGCAGCAGCCGGACATAGTCTACATAAAAGATGCAAACAATGTAGCAGCCGATACGCTTTCGAGAATTAATACAATCAACATGCCTACAATATTAGACTTAGACACCATTGAGCAAAATCAACAGGATGATCCGGAACTTTTGCACCTCCTTAAGAACAACAAAACATCACTAATGCTGAACAAATTAAACTTCGATAATTCAGAAATATACTGTGATATCTCAACAGGCATAATTCGACCATATCTACCAAAGAAATTACGCAGAGTAGCATTTGACCTCATTCATGGACTTTCTCATCCAAGCAGAAGGTCACATCATGTCAAGTTCGCGAGAAGTATATCTGGCCAGGAATTAAAAAAGATGTAATTACATGGGCTCGAGAATGCATACCGTGCCAGAAATTAAAAATTCATCGTCATACTCGCCCAAATCCGAAACATATTGACGTGCCAGATGACCGCTTCAAACATATACATATGGACATCATCATGTTACCCGAGTGTGCTGGATACAAATACTGGCTTACTGTTATAGATAGATTTTCAAGATGGCCGATAGCCGTTCCACTAAAGGATATAACTGCTGACACAGTCACCACAAATTTATTTGACCACTGGATTGCTCATTATGGTACTCCAACAATAATAACTTAGATCAAGGTTCACAGTTCGAATCAGCACTATTTCAAGCATTGGCAAAATTCATTGGTTGCAACAAATAAAGAACATCACCATATCACCCACAATCAAATGGCATCATCGAAAGATGGCATCGTACACTCAAGTCGGCATTGATGTGTTCACCGAAACCGTGGACCGAAATTCTTTCTACAGTCTTACTCGGATTACGTACTAGTCTCAAAGAAGACATACAAGCCTCACCAGCAGAGATGGTATACGGTACAACTTTACGTCTTCCTGGAGAATTTTTTACAAATGTCGAAGTTAAAGCAGATCCACAATTTTTTTTTAGAAAAACATCGTGAATATATGAGACCTACACCAACAGCACACCACATACAATCACGCATTTTCATTGCCAAGGACCTTCATACTTGTAGGTACGCGTTCATCCGATGCGATCACGTGAAATCACCACTCGAACAACCGTACAGAGGACCATACAAAATCACGAAAAGAATTAGCGACATACTTTTTGAGCTAGAGGTGAATGACACATCCAAATATATAAATATTGAAAGGTTAAAACCTGCCTTTATCGCTAAAACCGACACAGACATCGTTGTCGAACCTGCACCATCTAATCGGTTACCAGAACATAAGTGGACATCGATTACAAATATCCCACTAAGGACATATACAAACAAGAAAGTCTCCTTTAAACTGCCGCTTGAAAAGACTTAGGGGGAGTACTGTGGCCGTCAGCTGATAAGCATCGCACGCTCCTAGCGGATGTTAGTCAAAACTTTTCCAGCATCAGTATTTTCTGACATTTCAACACTCTCTTTCCTGCAAGTTTTTAAGCGTCAGTAACACAATTGTATTCGCACCTTTTGATATTGTAATATTAATAAAGATATAGAAAAATACTCTATAATTGGTGACCCCGACGTGATATCGCGAGCAGTACTAACATAAGAATTCCTAACAATATACTATTAACATAAGAATAACCAGATTAAAGGATAATTAAACAGAAGGTTAAGCACGTGGTCAGAAAATGCCTATCGAGCGATCACCAACTCGCGCGAATTCCGTGGATGAATCAAACATTCCGTTTGAACCACAACATCAGCATATATCCATGCGAGAAGCAGCCAATGTTTCCCAAACACAACCACAACAAGTAATCTATGGGTCACAGTATTTAGCTGCAATAAGCAAACCACAATTACCAGCATTCATGAAAGATCGCCCAGACATATGGTTTTACCTAATAGAAGCAGAATTCGCCGCATCGAAAACTCGGAGTGACGACGTAAAATACAACTCAACTTTAAGAGCATTAGATCCAGATACATTACATCAAATAACGGATATCATTACCACTCCTCCAACAAGCGATAAATATGCAACACTAAAAACCACTATAATTAAAAGAGTCGCAGAATCCAGACAGAAACAAATACACAGATTGCTTAACGATATTGTGCTCGGTGACAATAAGCCTTCACAGTTGTTGAGAGAGATGAAGGATTTGGCAGCAGACAGCGTATACCAAGAGATGCTGCATAATCTCTGGGTGAGTCGTCTTCCAAAGACTATACGACCGTTGTTAGTCATTTCAGACACGCTTACTCCTGACGCATTGGCAGAGATGGCTGATAGATTGATTGAGACAGTGACGCTATGCGACCCGATTTTGGAAAAACCACCGAACACCATAGCAGCAGTAGATTCACAACAGAGAAGATCTAGTATATCGTCTTCATCAAAATTAGAATCTCAGATGACAGAACTGCAATCTGCCATGGCTTACGAAATAAACAATTTCGACTTACGGAATAAACAATTGATCGATTCGACCACTGGACTCACCACCAAAGGACAAACAATACAGACCGGCGTCCACAGCATTTCCATTATAAGTACAAAGATGATATACGCCAATTTATTGACAAAGTTTGTTGATATCACGAAGCCGAGGCAGTTAACTCCTGATTCCAACAGCGAATTTAGTCACACCATCGTCACATCAGGACTACCTGTAACTGAACGTGCTCGCAAGCTATTTGGTGACAAAGCAACCGCAGCCCGCATGGAAATACAGCGTCTTTTGTATAATGGGGTTATCCGTCCGTCCAATAGTGCATGGGCTAGTCCAATTCACCTCACGAAGAAGAAGGATAATACCTATCGTTTATGTGGCGATTACCGTAAACTCAATAGTGTCACCATTCCGGACAAATATTCTCCACCATTGATTCAAAGCCTTTTTTTGTTAACACACAATAAACACTTATTTTCAACAATAGATCTGGAACGAGCTTACAACCAAGTACCCGTCAACACTGAAAGCATAAAGAAAACAGCAATTACAACACCTTGGGAATTATACGAATATGTTGGAATGCCATTCGGTTTGAAGAATGCCACACAAACTTTTCAAAGGTATATGTATCATATATTCCGTGGTTTAGATTTCGTTTTTATTTACATAGACGACATTATAGTGATGTCAGAAAATGAAAAGCAACACCAAGAACATCTGCAGCAAGTGTTCCAGCGACTTAATGATCACAAGCTTAGCATTAATGTAAACAAATGTCAATTCGGTAAAAAACAAGTATTATTTCTTGGTTATCAAATTAGTAGCGAAGGCTTTCATCCAAATCCCGAAAGAGTAAAAGCTATTGATGATTATCCACTCCCGACAACAGTGTCTGAATTAAGAAAATTTCTTGGCATGTTCAATTATTACCGTCCTTGTATTAAGAACGCTGCTCAGTTGCAGATGCAACGCACTGGTTATTTAACGAACTCCAAAAAGAATGATAAAACGCCGATCAATTGGACTGAAGAAGCAAAGAGTTCGCCTTCACAGAATGCAAAAATGCGCTTTCATCCGTGGCAATCACAAACTATCCATCACCAGATGCACCACTTAGATTGACAACCGACGCATCTACCAACGCCATAGGAGCAACTCTAGAACAACAGTCTCAAGTAAACTGTCTGCCACCGAAACACGTTATAGTACGTACGATAGAGAATTACTCGCAATTTTCTCAGCAGCCGGACATAGTCTACATAAAAGATGCAAACAATGTAGCAGCCGATACGCTTTCGAGAATTAATACAATCAACATGCCTACAATATTAGACTTAGACACCATTGAGCAAAATCAACAGGATGATCCGGAACTTTTGCACCTCCTTAAGAACAACAAAACATCACTAATGCTGAACAAATTAAACTTCGATAATTCAGAAATATACTGTGATATCTCAACAGGCATAATTCGACCATATCTAACAAAGAAATTATGCAGAGTAGCATTTGACCTCATTCATGGACTTTCTCATCCAAGCAGAAGGTCACATCATGTCAAGTTCGCGAGAAGTATATCTGGCCAGGAATTAAAAAAGATGTAATTACATGGGCTCGAGAATGCATACCGTGCCAGAAATTAAAAATTCATCGTCATACTCGCCCAAATCCGAAACATATTGACGTGCCAGATGACCGCTTCAAACATATACATATGGACATTATCATGTTACCCGAGTGTGCTGGATACAAATACTGGCTTACTGTTATAGATAGATTTTCAAGATGGCCGATAGCCGTTCCACTAAAGGATATAACTGCTGACACAGTCACCACAAATTTATTTGACCACTGGATTGCTCATTATGGTACTCCAACAATAATAACTTAGATCAAGGTTCACAGTTCGAATCAGCACTATTTCAAGCATTGGCAAAATTCATTGGTTGCAACAAACAAAGAACATCACCATATCACCCACAATCAAATGGCATCATCGAAAGATAGCATCGTACACTCAAGTCGGCATTGATGTGTTCACCGAAACCGTGGACCGAAATTCTTTCTACAGTCTTACTCGGATTACGTACTAGTCACAAAGAAGACATACAAGCCTCACCAGCAGAGATGGTATACGGTACAACTTTACGTCTTCCTGGAGAATTTTTTACAAATGTCGAAGCTAAAGCAGATCCACAATTTTTTTTAGAAAAACATCGTGAATATATGAGACCTACACCAACAGCACACCACATACAATCACGCATTTTCATTGCCAAGGACCTTCATACTTGTAGGTACGCGTTCATCCGATGCGATCACGTGAAATCACCACTCGAACAACCGTACAGAGGACCATACAAAATCACGAAAAGAATTAGCGACATACTTTTTGAGCTAGAGGTGAATGACACATCCAAATATATAAATATTGAAAGGTTAAAACCTGCCTTTATCGCTAAAACCGACACAGACATCGTTGTCGAACCTGCACCATCTAATCGGTTACCAGAACATAAGTGGACATCGATTACAAATATCCCACTAAGGACATATACAAACAAGAAAGTCTCCTTTAAACTGCCGCTTGAAAAGACTTAGGGGGAGTACAGTGGCCATCAGCTGATAAGCATCGCACGCTCCTAGCGGATGTTAGTCAAAACTTTTCCAGCATCAGTATTTTCTGACATTTCAACACTCTCTTTCCTGCAAGTTTTTAAGCGTCAGTAACACAATTGTATTCGCACCTTTTGATATTGTAATATTAATAAATATATAGAAAAATACTCTATAATTGGTGACCCCGACGTGATATCGCGAGCAGTACTAACATTAGAATTCCTAACAATATACTATTAACATAAGAATAACCAGATTAAAGGATAATTAAACAGAAGGTTAAGCACGTGGTCAGAAAATGCCTATCGAGCGATCACCAACTCGCGCGAATTCCGTGGATGAATCAAACATTCCGTTTGAACCACAACATCAGCATATATCCGTGCGAGAAGCAGCCAATGTTTCCCAAACACAACCACAACAAGTAATCTATGGGTCACAGTATTTAGCTGCAATAAGCAAACCACAATTACCAGCATTCATGAAAGATCGCCCAGACATATGGTTTTACCTAATAGAAGCAGAATTCGCCGCATCGAAAACTCGGAGTGACGACGTAAAATACAACTCAACTTTAAGAGCATTAGATCCAGATACATTACATCAAATAACGGATATCATTACCACTCCTCCAACAAGCGATAAATATGCAACACTAAAAACCACTATAATTAAAAGAGTCGTAGAATCCAGACAGAAACAAATACACAGATTGCTTAACGATATTGTGCTCGGTGACAATAAGCCTTCACAGTTGTTGAGAGAGATGAAGGATTTGGCAGCAGACAGCGTATACCAAGAGATGCTGCATAATCTCTGGGTGAGTCGTCTTCCAAACACTATACGACCGTTGTTAGTCATTTCAGACACGCTTACTCCTGACGCATTGGCAGAGATGGCTGATAGATTGATTGAGACAGTGACGCTATGCGACCCGATTTTGGAAAAAGCACCGAACACCATAGCAGCAGTAGATTCACAACAGAGAAGATCTAGTATATCGTCTTCATCAAAATTAGAATCTCAGATGACAGAACTGCAATCTGCCATGGCTTACGAAATAAACAATTTCGACTTACGGAATAAACAATTGATCGATTCGACCACTGGACTCACCACCAAAGGACAAACAATACAGACCGGCGTCCACAGCATTTCCATTATAAGTACAAAGATGATATACGCCAATTTATTGACAAAGTTTGTTGATATCACGAAGCCGAGGCAGTTCACTCCTGATTCCAACAGCGAATTTAGTCACACCATCGTCACATCAGGACCACCTGTAACTGAACGTGCTCGCAAGCTATTTGGTGACAAAGCAACCGCAGCCCGCATGGAAATACAGCGTCTTTTGTATAATGGGGTTATCCGTCCGTCCAATAGTGCATGGGCTAGTCCAATTCACCTCACGAAGAAGAAGGATAATACCTATCGTTTATGTGGCGATTACCGTAAACTCAATAGTGTTACCATTCCGGACAAATATTCTCCACCATTGATTCAAAGCCTTTTTTTGTTAACACACAATAAACACTTATTTTCAACAATAGATCTGGAACGAGCTTACAACCAAGTACCCGTCAACACTGAAAGCATAAAGAAAACAGCAATTACAACACCTTGGGGATTATACGAATATGTTGGAATGCCATTCGGTTTGAAGAATGCCACACAAACTTTTCAAAGGTATATGGATCATATATTCCGTGGTTTAGATTTCGTTTTTATTTACATAGACGACATTATAGTGATGTCAGAAAATGAAAAGCAACACCAAGAACATCTGCAGCAAGTGTTCCAGCGACTTAATGATCACAAGCTTAGCATTAATGTAAATAAATGTCAATTCGGTAAAAAACAAGTATTATTTCTTGGTTATCAAATTAGTAGCGAAGGCTTTCATCCAAATCCCGAAAGAGTAAAAGCTATTGATGATTATCCACTCCCGACAACAGTGTCTGAATTAAGAAAATTTCTTGGCATGTTCAATTATTACCGTCCTTGTATTAAGAACGCTGCTCAGTTGCAGATGCAACTCACTGGTTATTTAACGAACTCCAAAAAGAATGATAAAACGCCGATCAATTGGACTGAAGAAGCAAAGAGTTCGCCTTCACAGAATGCAAAAATGCGCTTTCATCCGTGGCAATCACAAACTATCCATCACCAGATGCACCACTTAGATTGACAACCGACGCATCTACCAACGCCATAGGAGCAACTCTAGAACAACAGTCTCAAGTAAACTGTCTGCCACCGAAACACGTTATAGTACGTACGATAGAGAATTACTCGCAATTTTCGCAGCAGCCGGACATAGTCTACATAAAAGATGCAAACAATGTAGCAGCCGATACGCTTTCGAGAATTAATACAATCAACATGCCTACAATATTAGACTTAGACACCATTGAGCAAAATCAACAGGATGATCCGGAACTTTTGCACCTCCTTAAGAACAACAAAACATCACTAATGCTGAACAAATTAAACTTCGATAATTCAGAAATATACTGTGATATCTCAACAGGCATAATTCGACTATATCTACCAAAGAAATTACGCAGAGTAGCATTTGACCTCATTCATGGACTTTCTCATCCAAGCAGAAGGTCACATCATGTCAAGTTCGCGAGAAGTATATCTGGCCAGGAATTAAAAAAGATGTAATTACATGGGCTCGAGAATGCATACCGTGCCAGAAATTAAAAATTCATCGTCATACTCGCCCAAATCCGAAACATATTGACGTGCCAGATGACCGCTTCAAACATATACATATGGACATCATCATGTTACCCGAGTGTGCTGGATACAAATACTGGCTTACTGTTATAGATAGATTTTCAAGATGGCCGATAGCCGTTCCACTAAAGGATATAACTGCTGACACAGTCACCACAAATTTATTTGACCACTGGATTGCTCATTATGGTACTCCAACAATAATAACTTAGATCAAGGTTCACAGTTCGAATCAGCACTATTTCAAGCATTGGCAAAATTCATTGGTTGCAACAAACAAAGAACATCACCATATCACCCACAATCAAATGGCATCATCGAAAGATGGCATCGTACACTCAAGTCGGCATTGATGTGTTCACCGAAACCGTGGACCGAAATTCTTTCTACAGTCTTACTCGGATTACGTACTAGTCTCAAAGAAGACATACAAGCCTCACCAGCAGAGATGGTATACGGTACAACTTTACGTCTTCCTGGAGAATTTTTTACAAATGTCGAAGTTAAAGCAGATCCACAATTTTTTTTTAGAAAAACATCGTGAATATATGAGACCTACACCAACAGCACACCACATACAATCACGCATTTTCATTGCCAAGGACCTTCATACTTGTAGGTACGCGTTCATCCGATGCGATCACGTGAAATCACCACTCGAACAACCGTACAGAGGACCATACAAAATCACGAAAAGAATTAGCGACATACTTTTTGAGCTAGAGGTGAATGACACATCCAAATATATAAATATTGAAAGGTTAAAACCTGCCTTTATCGCTAAAACCGACACAGACATCGTTATCGAACCTGCACCATCTAATCGGTTACCAGAACATAAGTGGACATCGATTACAAATATCCCACTAAGGACATATACAAACAAGAAAGTCTCCTTCAAACTGCCGCTTGAAAAGACTTAGGGGGAGTACTGTGGCCATCAGCTGATAAGCATCGCACGCTCCTAGCGGATGTTAGTCAAAACTTTTCCAGCATCAGTATTTTCTGACATTTCAACACTCTCTTTCCTGCAAGTTTTTAAGCGTCAGTAACACAATTGTATTCGCACCTTTTGATATTGTAATATTAATAAAGATATAGAAAAATACTCTATAATTGGTGACCCCGACGTGATATCGCGAGCAGTACTAACATTAGAATTCCTAACAATATACTATTAACATAAGAATAACCAGATTAAAGGATAATTAAACAGAAGGTTAAGCACGTGGTCAGAAAATGCCTATCGAGCGATCACCAACTCGCGCGAATTCCGTGGATGAATCAAACATTCCGTTTGAACCACAACATCAGCATATATCCGTGCGAGAAGCAGCCAATGTTTCCCAAACACAACCACAACAAGTAATCTATGGGTCACAGTATTTAGCTGCAATAAGCAAACCACAATTACCAGCATTCATGAAAGATCGCCCAGACATATGGTTTTACCTAATAGAAGCAGAATTCGCCGCATCGAAAACTCGGAGTGACGACGTAAAATACAACTCAACTTTAAGAGCATTAGATCCAGATACATTACATCAAATAACGGATATCATTACCACTCCTCCAACAAGCGATAAATATGCAACACTAAAAACCACTATAATTAAAAGAGTCGTAGAATCCAGACAGAAACAAATACACAGATTGCTTAACGATATTGTGCTCGGTGACAATAAGCCTTCACAGTTGTTGAGAGAGATGAAGGATTTGGCAGCAGACAGCGTATACCAAGAGATGCTGCATAATCTCTGGGTGAGTCGTCTTCCAAACACTATACGACCGTTGTTAGTCATTTCAGACACGCTTACTCCTGACGCATTGGCAGAGATGGCTGATAGATTGATTGAGACAGTGACGCTATGCGACCCGATTTTGGAAAAAGCACCGAACACCATAGCAGCAGTAGATTCACAACAGAGAAGATCTAGTATATCGTCTTCATCAAAATTAGAATCTCAGATGACAGAACTGCAATCTGCCATGGCTTACGAAATAAACAATTTCGACTTACGGAATAAACAATTGATCGATTCGACCACTGGACTCACCACCAAAGGACAAACAATACAGACCGGCGTCCACAGCATTTCCATTATAAGTACAAAGATGATATACGCCAATTTATTGACAAAGTTTGTTGATATCACGAAGCCGAGGCAGTTCACTCCTGATTCCAACAGCGAATTTAGTCACACCATCGTCACATCAGGACCACCTGTAACTGAACGTGCTCGCAAGCTATTTGGTGACAAAGCAACCGCAGCCCGCATGGAAATACAGCGTCTTTTGTATAATGGGGTTATCCGTCCGTCCAATAGTGCATGGGCTAGTCCAATTCACCTCACGAAGAAGAAGGATAATACCTATCGTTTATGTGGCGATTACCGTAAACTCAATAGTGTCACCATTCCGGACAAATATTCTCCACCATTGATTCAAAGCCTTTTTTTGTTAACATACAATAAACACTTATTTTCAACAATAGATCTGGAACGAGCTTACAACCAAGTACCCGTCAACACTGAAAGCATAAAGAAAACAGCAATTACAACACCTTGGGGATTATACGAATATATTGGAATGCCATTCGGTTTGAAGAATGCCACACAAACTTTTCAAAGGTATATGTATCATATATTCCGTGGTTTAGATTTCGTTTTTATTTACATAGACGACATTATAGTGATGTCAGAAAATGAAAAGCAACACCAAGAACATCTGCAGCAAGTGTTCCAGCGACTTAATGATCACAAGCTTAGCATTAATGTAAACAAATGTCAATTCGGTAAAAAACAAGTATTATTTCTTGGTTATCAAATTAGTAGCGAAGGCTTTCATCCAAATCCCGAAAGAGTAAAAGCTATTGATGATTATCCACTCCCGACAACAGTGTCTGAATTAAGAAAATTTCTTGGCATGTTCAATTATTACCGTCCTTGTATTAAGAACGCTGCTCAGTTGCAGATGCAACGCACTGGTTATTTAACGAACTCCAAAAAGAATGATAAAACGCCGATCAATTGGACTGAAGAAGCAAAGAGTTCGCCTTCACAGAATGCAAAAATGCGCTTTCATCCGTGGCAATCACAAACTATCCATCACCAGATGCACCACTTAGATTGACAACCGACGCATCTACCAACGCCATAGGAGCAACTCTAGAACAACAGTCTCAAGTAAACTGTCTGCCACCGAAACACGTTATAGTACGTACGATAGAGAATTACTCGCAATTTTCGCAGCAGCCGGACATAGTCTACATAAAAGATGCAAACAATGTAGCAGCCGATACGCTTTCGAGAATTAATACAATCAACATGCCTACAATATTAGACTTAGACACCATTGAGCAAAATCAACAGGATGATCCGGAACTTTTGCACCTCCTTAAGAACAACAAAACATCACTAATGCTGAACAAATTAAACTTCGATAATTCAGAAATATACTGTGATATCTCAACAGGCATAATTCGACTATATCTACCAAAGAAATTACGCAGAGTAGCATTTGACCTCATTCATGGACTTTCTCATCCAAGCAGAAGGTCACATCATGTCAAGTTCGCGAGAAGTATATCTGGCCAGGAATTAAAAAAGATGTAATTACATGGGCTCGAGAATGCATACCGTGCCAGAAATTAAAAATTCATCGTCATACTCGCCCAAATCCGAAACATATTGACGTGCCAGATGACCGCTTCAAACATATACATATGGACATCATCATGTTACCCGAGTGTGCTGGATACAAATACTGGCTTACTGTTATAGATAGATTTTCAAGATGGCCGATAGCCGTTCCACTAAAGGATATAACTGCTGACACAGTCACCACAAATTTATTTGACCACTGGATTGCTCATTATGGTACTCCAACAATAATAACTTAGATCAAGGTTCACAGTTCGAATCAGCACTATTTCAAGCATTGGCAAAATTCATTGGTTGCAACAAACAAAGAACATCACCATATCACCCACAATCAAATGGCATCATCGAAAGATGGCATCGTACACTCAAGTCGGCATTGATGTGTTCACCGAAACCGTGGACCGAAATTCTTTCTACAGTCTTACTCGGATTACGTACTAGTCTCAAAGAAGACATACAAGCCTCACCAGCAGAGATGGTATACGGTACAACTTTACGTCTTCCTGGAGAATTTTTTACAAATGTCGAAGTTAAAGCAGATCCACAATTTTTTTTTAGAAAAACATCGTGAATATATGAGACCTACACCAACAGCACACCACATACAATCACGCATTTTCATTGCCAAGGACCTTCATACTTGTAGGTACGCGTTCATCCGATGCGATCACGTGAAATCACCACTCGAACAACCGTACAGAGGACCATACAAAATCACGAAAAGAATTAGCGACATACTTTTTGAGCTAGAGGTGAATGACACATCCAAATATATAAATATTGAAAGGTTAAAACCTGCCTTTATCGCTAAAACCGACACAGACATCGTTATCGAACCTGCACCATCTAATCGGTTACCAGAACATAAGTGGACATCGATTACAAATATCCCACTAAGGACATATACAAACAAGAAAGTCTCCTTCAAACTGCCGCTTGAAAAGACTTAGGGGGAGTACTGTGGCCATCAGCTGATAAGCATCGCACGCTCCTAGCGGATGTTAGTCAAAACTTTTCCAGCATCAGTATTTTCTGACATTTCAACACTCTCTTTCCTGCAAGTTTTTAAGCGTCAGTAACACAATTGTATTCGCACCTTTTGATATTGTAATATTAATAAAGATATAGAAAAATACTCTATAATTGGTGACCCCGACGTGATATCGCGAGCAGTACTAACATTAGAATTCCTAACAATATACTATTAACATAAGAATAACCAGATTAAAGGATAATTAAACAGAAGGTTAAGCACGTGGTCAGAAAATGCCTATCGAGCGATCACCAACTCGCGCGAATTCCGTGGATGAATCAAACATTCCGTTTGAACCACAACATCAGCATATATCCGTGCGAGAAGCAGCCAATGTTTCCCAAACACAACCACAACAAGTAATCTATGGGTCACAGTATTTAGCTGCAATAAGCAAACCACAATTACCAGCATTCATGAAAGATCGCCCAGACATATGGTTTTACCTAATAGAAGCAGAATTCGCCGCATCGAAAACTCGGAGTGACGACGTAAAATACAACTCAACTTTAAGAGCATTAGATCCAGATACATTACATCAAATAACGGATATCATTACCACTCCTCCAACAAGCGATAAATATGCAACACTAAAAACCACTATAATTAAAAGAGTCGCAGATTGCTTAACGATATTGTGCTCGGTGACAATAAGCCTTCACAGTTGTTGAGAGAGATGAAGGATTCGGCAGCAGACAGCGTATACCAAGAGATGCTGCATAATCTCTGGGTGAGTCGTCTTCCAAAAACTATACGACCGTTGTTAGTCATTTCAGACACGCTTACTCCTGACGCATTGGCAGAGATGGCTGATAGATTGATTGAGACAGTGACGCTATGCGACCCGATTTTGGAAAAACCACCGAACACCATAGCAGCAGTAGATTCACAACAGAGAAGATCTAGTATATCGTCTTCATCAAAATTAGAATCTCAGATGACAGAACTGCAATCTGCCATGGCTTACGAAATAAACAATTGATCGATTCGACCACTGGACTCACCACCAAAGGACAAACAATACAGACCGGCGTCCACAGCATTTCCATTATAAGTACAAAGATGATATACGCCAATTTATTGACAAAGTTTGTTGATATCACGAAGCCGAGGCAGTTAACTCCTGATTCCAACAGCGAATTTAGTCACACCATCGTCACATCAGGACTACCTGTAACTGAACGTGCTCGCAAGCTATTTGGTGACAAACCAACCGCAGCCCGCATGGAAATACAGCGTCTTTTATATAATGGGGTTATCCGTCCGTCCAATAGTGCATGGGCTAGTCCAATTCACCTCACGAAGAAGAAGGATAATACCTATCGTTTATGTGGCGATTACCGTAAACTCAATAGTGTCACCATTCCGGACAAATATTCTCCACCATTGATTCAAAGCCTTTTTTTGTTAACACACAATAAACACTTATTTTCAACAATAGATCTGGAACGAGCTTACAACCAAGTACCCGTCAGCACTGAAAGCAGAAAGAAAACAGCAATTACAACACCTTGGGGATTATACGAATATGTTGGAATGCCATTCGGTTTGAAGAATGCCACACAAACTTTTCAAAGGTATATGGATCATATATTCCGTGGTTTAGATTTCGTTTTTATTTACATAGACGACATTATAGTGATGTCAGAAAATGAAAAGCAACACCAAGAACATCTGCAGCAAGTGTTCCAGCGACTTAATGATCACAAGCTTAGCATTAATGTAAACAAATGTCAATTCGGTAAAAAACAAGTATTATTTCTTGGTTATCAAATTAGTAGCGAAGGCTTTCATCCAAATCCCGAAAGAGTAAAAGCTATTGATGATTATCCACTCCCGACAACAGTGTCTGAATTAAGAAAATTTCTTGGCATGTTCAATTATTACCGTCCTTGTATTAAGAACGCTGCTCAGTTGCAGATGCAACTCACTGGTTATTTAACGAACTCCAAAAAGAATGATAATACGCCGATCAATTGGACTGAAGAAGCAAAGAGTTCGCCTTCACAGAATGCAAAAATGCGCTTTCATCCGTGGCAATCACAAACTATCCATCACCAGATGCACCACTTAGATTGACAACCGACGCATCTACCAACGCCATAGGAGCAACTCTAGAACAACAGTCTCAAGTAAACTGTCTGCCACCGAAACACGTTATAGTACGTACGATAGAGAATTACTCGCAATTTTCGCAGCAGCCGGACATAGTCTACATAAAAGATGCAAACAATGTAGCAGCCGATACGCTTTCGAGAATTAATACAATCAACATGCCTACAATATTAGACTTAGACACCATTGAGCAAAATCAACAGGATGATACGGAACTTTTGCACCTCCTTAAGAACAACAAAACTACACTAATGCTGAACAAATTAAACTTCGATAATTCAGAAATATACTGTGATATCTCAACAGGCATAATTCGACCATATCTACCAAAGAAATTACGCAGAGCATTTGACCTCATTCATGGACTTTCTCATCCAAGCAGAAGGTCACATCATGTCAAGTTCGCGAGAAGTATATCTGGCCAGGAATTAAAAAAGATGTATTTACATGGGCTCGAGAATGCATACCGTGCCAGAAATTAAAAATTCATCGTCATACTCGCCCAAATCCGAAACATATTGACGTGCCAGATGACCGCTTCAAACATATACATATGGACATCATCATGTTACCCGAGTGTGCTGGATACAAATACTGGCTTACTGTTATAGATAGATTTTCAAGATGGCCGATAGCCGTTCCACTAAAGGATATAACTGCTGACACAGTCACCACAAATTTATTTGACCACTGGATTGCTCATTATGGTACTCCAACAATAATAACTTAGATCAAGGTTCACAGTTCGAATCAGCACTATTTCAAGCATTGGCAAAATTCATTGGTTGCAACAAACAAAGAACATCACCATATCACCCACAATCAAATGGCATCATCGAAAGATGGCATCGTACACTCAAGTCGGCATTGATGTGTTCACCGAAACCGTGGACCGAAATTCTTTCTACAGTCTTACTCGGATTACGTACTAGTCTCAAAGAAGACATACAAGCCTCACCAGCAGAGATGGTACAACTTTACGTCTTCCTGGAGAATTTTTTACAAATGTCGAAGTTAAAGCAGATCCACAATTTTTTTTTAGAAAAACATCGTGAATATATGAGACCTACACCAACAGCACACCACATACAATCGCGCATTTTCATTGCCAAAGACCTTCATACTTGTAGGTACGCGTTCATCCGATGCGATCACGTGAAATCACCACTCGAACAACCGTACAGAGGACCATACAAAATCACGAAAAGAATTAGCGACATACTTTTTGAGCTAGAGGTGAATGACACATCCAAATATATAAATATTGAAAGGTTAAAACCTGCCTTTATCGCTAAAACCGACACAGACATCGTTGTCGAACCTGCACCATCTAATCGGTTACCAGAACATAAGTGGACATCGATTACAAATATCCCACTAAGGACATATACAAACAAGAAAGTCTCCTTCAAACTGCCGCTTGAAAAGACTTAGGGGGAGTACTGTGGCCATCAGCTGATAAGCATCGCACGCTCCTAGCGGATGTTAGTCAAAACTTTTCCAGCATCAGTATTTTCTGACATTTCAACACTCTCTTTCCTGCAAGTTTTTAAGCGTCAGTAACACAATTGTATTCGCACCTTTTGATATTGTAATATTAATAAAGATATAGAAAAATACTCTATAATTGGTGACCCCGACGTGATATCGCGAGCAGTACTAACATTAGAATTCCTAACAATATACTATTAACATAAGAATAACCAGATTAAAGGATAATTAAACAGAAAGTTAAGCACGTGGTCAGAAAATGCCTATCGAGCGATCACCAACTCGCGCGAATTCCGTGGATGAATCAAACATTCCGTTTGAACCACAACATCAGCATATATCCGTGCGAGAAGCAGCCAATGTTTCCCAAACACAACCACAACAAGTAATCTATGGATCACAGTATTTAGCTGCAATAAGCAAACCACAATTACCAGCATTCATGAAAGATCGCCCAGACATATGGTTTTACCTAATAGAAGCAGAATTCGCCGCATCGAAAACTCGGAGTGACGACGTAAAATACAACTCAACTTTAAGAGCATTAGATCCAGATACATTACATCAAATAACGGATATCATTACCACTCCTCCAACAAGCGATAAATATGCAACACTAAAAACCACTATAATTAAAAGAGTCGCAGAATCCAGACAGAAACAAATACACAGATTGCTTAACGATATTGTGCTCGGTGACAATAAGCCTTCACAGTTGTTGAGAGAGATGAAGGATTTGGCAGCAGACAGCGTATACCAAGAGATGCTGCATAATCTCTGGGTGAGTCGTCTTCCAAACACTATACGACCGTTGTTAGTCATTTCAGACACGCTTACTCCTGACGCATTGGCAGAGATGGCTGATAGATTGATTGAGACAGTGACGCTATGCGACCCGATTTTGGAAAAACCACCGAACACCATAGCAGCAGTAGATTCACAACAGAGAAGATCTAGTATATCGTCTTCATCAAAATTAGAATCTCAGATGACAGAACTGCAATCTGCCATGGCTTACGAAATAAACAATTTCGACTTACGGAATAAACAATTGATCGATTCGACCACTGGACTCACCACCAAAGGACAAACAATACAGACCGGCGTCCACAGCATTTCCATTATAAGTACAAAGATGATATACGCCAATTTATTGACAAAGTTTGTTGATATCACGAAGCCGAGGCAGTTCACTCCTGATTCCAACAGCGAATTTAGTCACACCATCGTCACATCAGGACCACCTGTAACTGAACGTGCTCGCAAGCTATTTGGTGACAAAGCAACCGCAGCCCGCATGGAAATACAGCGTCTTTTGAATAATGGGGTTATCCGTCCGTCCAATAGTGCATGGGCTAGTCCAATTCACCTCACGAAGAAGAAGGATAATACCTATCGTTTATGTGGCAATTACCGTAAACTCAATAGTGTCACCATTCCGGACAAATATTCTCCACCATTGATTCAAAGCCTTTTTTGTTAACACACAACAAACACTTATTTTCAACAATAGATCTGGAACGAGCTTACAACCAAGTAACCGTCAGCACTGAAAGCATAAAGAAAACAGCAATTACAACACCTTGGGGATTATACGAATATGTTGGAATGCCATTCGGTTTGAAGAATGCCACACAAACTTTTCAAATGTATATGGATCATATATTCCGTGGTTTAGATTTCGTTTTTATTTACATAGACGACATTATAGTGATGTCAGAAAATGAAAAGCAACACCAAGAACATCTGCAGCAAGTGTTCCAGCGACTTAATGATCACAAGCTTAGCATTAATGTAAACAAAGACAATTCGGTAAAAAACAAGTATTATTTCTTGGTTATCAAATTAGTAGCGAAGGCTTTCATCCAAATCCCGAAAGAGTAAAAGCTATTGATGATTATCCACTCCCGACAACAGTGTCTGAATTAAGAAAATTTCTTGGCATGTTCAATTATTACCGTCCTTGTATTAAGAACGCTGCTCAGTTGCAGATGCAACTCACTGGTTATTTAACGAACTCCAAAAAGAATGATAAAACGCCGATCAATTGGACTGAAGAAGCAAAGAGTTCGCCTTCACAGAATGCAAAAATGCGCTTTCATCCGTGGCAATCACAAACTATCCATCACCAGATGCACCACTTAGATTGACAACCGACGCATCTACCAACGCCATAGGAGCAACTCTAGAACAACAGTCTCAAGTAAACTGTCTGCCACCGAAACACGTTACATATAGTACGTACGATAGAGAATTACTCGCAATTTTCTCAGCAGCCGGACATAGTCTACATAAAAGATGCAAACAATGTAGCAGCCGATACGCTTTCGAGAATTAATACAATCAACATGCCTACAATATTAGACTTAGACACCATTGAGCAAAATCAACAGGATGATCCGGAACTTTTGCACCTCCTTAAGAACAACAAAACATCACTAATGCTGAACAAATTAAACTTCGATAATTCAGAAATATACTGTGATATCTCAACAGTCATAATTCGACCATATCTACCAAAGAAATTACGCAGAGTAGCATTTGACCTCATTCATGGACTTTCTCATCCAAGCAGAAGGTCACATCATGTCAAGTTCGCGAGAAGTATATCTGGCCAGGAATTAAAAAAGATGTAATTACATGGGCTCGAGAATGCATACCGTGCCAGAAATTAAAAATTCATCGTCATACTCGCCCAAATCCGAAACATATTGACGTGCCAGATGACCGCTTCAAACATATACATATGGACATCATCATGTTACCCGAGTGTGCTGGATACAAATACTGGCTTACTGTTATAGATAGATTTTCAAGATGGCCGATAGCCGTTCCACTAAAGGATATAACTGCTGACACAGTCACCACAAATTTATTTGACCACTGGATTGCTCATTATGGTACTCCAACAATAATAACTTAGATCAAGGTTCACAGTTCGAATCAGCACTATTTCAAGCATTGGCAAAATTCATTGGTTGCAACAAACAAAGAACATCACCATATCACCCACAATCAAATGGCATCATCGAAAGATGGCATCGTACACTCAAGTCGGCATTGATGTGTTCACCGAAACCGTGGACCGAAATTCTTTCTACAGTCTTACTCGGATTACGTACTAGTCTCAAAGAAGACATACAAGCCTCACCAGCAGAGATGGTATACGGTACAACTTTACGTCTTCCTGGAGAATTTTTTTACAAATGTCGAAGTTAAAGCAGATCCACAATTTTTTTTTAGAAAAACATCGTGAATATATGAGACCTACACCAACAGCACACCACATACAATCACGCATTTTCATTGCCAAGGACCTTCATACTTGTAGGTACGCGTTCATCCGATGCGATCACGTGAAATCACCACTCGAACAACCGTACAGAGGACCATACAAAATCACGAAAAGGATTAGCGACATACTTTTTGAGCTAGAGGTGAATGACACATCCAAATATATAAATATTGAAAGGTTAAAACCTGCCTTTATCGCTAAAACCGACACAGACATCGTTATCGAACCTGCACCATCTAATCGGTTACCAGAACATAAGTGGACATCGATTACAAATATCCCACTAAGGACATATACAAACAAGAAAGTCTCCTTCAAACTGCCGCTTGAAAAGACTTAGGGGGAGTACTGTGGCCATCAGCTGATAAGCATCGCACGCTCCTAGCGGATGTTAGTCAAAACTTTTCCAGCATCAGTATTTTCTGACATTTCAACACTCTATTTCCTGCAAGTTTTTAAGCGTCAGTAACACAATTGTATTCGCACCTTTTGATATTGTAATATTAATAAAAATATAGAAAAATACTCTATAATTGGTGACCCCGACGTGATATCGCGAGCAGTACTAACATTAGAATTCCTAACAATATACTATTAACATAAGAATAACCAGATTAAAGGATAATTAAACAGAAGGTTAAGCACGTGGTCAGAAAATGCCTATCGAGCGATCACCAACTCGCGCGAATTCCGTGGATGAATCAAACATTCCGTTTGAACCACAACATCAGCATATATCCGTGCGAGAAGCAGCCAATGTTTCCCAAACACAACCACAACAAGTAATCTATGGGTCACAGTATTTAGCTGCAATAAGCAAACCACAATTACCAGCATTCATGAAAGATCGCCCAGACATATGGTTTTACCTAATAGAAGCAGAATTCGCCGCATCGAAAACTCGGAGTGACGACGTAAAATACAACTCAACTTTAAGAGCATTAGATCCAGATACATTACATCAAATAACGGATATCATTACCACTCCTCCAACAAGCGATAAATATGCAACACTAAAAACCACTATAATTAAAAGAGTCGTAGAATCCAGACAGAAACAAATACACAGATTGCTTAACGATATTGTGCTCGGTGACAATAAGCCTTCACAGTTGTTGAGAGAGATGAAGGATTTGGCAGCAGACAGCGTATACCAAGAGATGCTGCATAATCTCTGGGTGAGTCGTCTTCCAAACACTATACGACCGTTGTTAGTCATTTCAGACACGCTTACTCCTGACGCATTGGCAGAGATGGCTGATAGATTGATTGAGACAGTGACGCTATGCGACCCGATTTTGGAAAAAGCACCGAACACCATAGCAGCAGTAGATTCACAACAGAGAAGATCTAGTATATCGTCTTCATCAAAATTAGAATCTCAGATGACAGAACTGCAATCTGCCATGGCTTACGAAATAAACAATTTCGACTTACGGAATAAACAATTGATCGATTCGACCACTGGACTCACCACCAAAGGACAAACAATACAGACCGGCGTCCACAGCATTTCCATTATAAGTACAAAGATGATATACGCCAATTTATTGACAAAGTTTGTTGATATCACGAAGCCGAGGCAGTTCACTCCTGATTCCAACAGCGAATTTAGTCACACCATCGTCACATCAGGACCACCTGTAACTGAACGTGCTCGCAAGCTATTTGGTGACAAAGCAACCGCAGCCCGCATGGAAATACAGCGTCTTTTGTATAATGGGGTTATCCGTCCGTCCAATAGTGCATGGGCTAGTCCAATTCACCTCACGAAGAAGAAGGATAATACCTATCGTTTATGTGGCGATTACCGTAAACTCAATAGTGTCACCATTCCGGACAAATATTCTCCACCATTGATTCAAAGCCTTTTTTTGTTAACATACAATAAACACTTATTTTCAACAATAGATCTGGAACGAGCTTACAACCAAGTACCCGTCAACACTGAAAGCATAAAGAAAACAGCAATTACAACACCTTGGGGATTATACGAATATATTGGAATGCCATTCGGTTTGAAGAATGCCACACAAACTTTTCAAAGGTATATGTATCATATATTCCGTGGTTTAGATTTCGTTTTTATTTACATAGACGACATTATAGTGATGTCAGAAAATGAAAAGCAACACCAAGAACATCTGCAGCAAGTGTTCCAGCGACTTAATGATCACAAGCTTAGCATTAATGTAAACAAATGTCAATTCGGTAAAAAACAAGTATTATTTCTTGGTTATCAAATTAGTAGCGAAGGCTTTCATCCAAATCCCGAAAGAGTAAAAGCTATTGATGATTATCCACTCCCGACAACAGTGTCTGAATTAAGAAAATTTCTTGGCATGTTCAATTATTACCGTCCTTGTATTAAGAACGCTGCTCAGTTGCAGATGCAACTCACTGGTTATTTAACGAACTCCAAAAAGAATGATAAAACGCCGATCAATTGGACTGAAGAAGCAAAGAGTTCGCCTTCACAGAATGCAAAAATGCGCTTTCATCCGTGGCAATCACAAACTATCCATCACCAGATGCACCACTTAGATTGACAACCGACGCATCTACCAACGCCATAGGAGCAACTCTAGAACAACAGTCTCAAGTAAACTGTCTGCCACCGAAACACGTTATAGTACGTACGATAGAGAATTACTCGCAATTTTCTCAGCAGCCGGACATAGTCTACATAAAAGATGCAAACAATGTAGCAGCCGATACGCTTTCGAGAATTAATACAATCAACATGCCTACAATATTAGACTTAGACACCATTGAGCAAAATCAACAGGATGATCCGGAACTTTTGCACCTCCTTAAGAACAACAAAACATCACTAATGCTGAACAAATTAAACTTCGATAATTCAGAAATATACTGTGATATCTCAACAGGCATAATTCGACCATATCTACCAAAGAAATTACGCAGAGTAGCATTTGACCTCATTCATGGACTTTCTCATCCAAGCAGAAGGTCACATCATGTCAAGTTCGCGAGAAGTATATCTGGCCAGGAATTAAAAAAGATGTAATTACATGGGCTCGAGAATGCATACCGTGCCAGAAATTAAAAATTCATCGTCATACTCGCCCAAATCCGAAACATATTGACGTGCCAGATGACCGCTTCAAACATATACATATGGACATCATCATGTTACCCGAGTGTGCTGGATACAAATACTGGCTTACTGTTATAGATAGATTTTCAAGATGGCCGATAGCCGTTCTACTAAAGGATATAACTGCTGACACAGTCACCACAAATTTATTTGACCACTGGATTGCTCATTATGGTACTCCAACAATAATAACTTAGATCAAGGTTCACAGTTCGAATCAGCACTATTTCAAGCATTGGCAAAATTCATTGGTTGCAACAAACAAAGAACATCACCATATCACCCACAATCAAATGGCATCATCGAAAGATGGCATCGTACACTCAAGTCGGCATTGATGTGTTCACCGAAACCGTGGACCGAAATTCTTTCTACAGTCTTACTCGGATTACGTACTAGTCTCAAAGAAGACATACAAGCCTCACCAGCAGAGATGGTATACGGTACAACTTTACGTCTTCCTGGAGAATTTTTTACAAATGTCGAAGTTAAAGCAGATCCACAATTTTTTTTTTAGAAAAACATCGTGAATATATGAGACCTACACCAACAGCACACCACATACAATCACGCATTTTCATTGCCAAGGACCTTCATACTTGTAGGTACGCGTTCATCCGATGCGATCATGTGAAATCACCACTCGAACAACCGTACAGAGGACCATACAAAATCACGAAAAGAATTAGCGACATACTTTTTGAGCTAGAGGTGAATGACACATCCAAATATATAAATATTGAAAGGTTAAAACCTGCCTTTATCGCTAAAACCGACACAGACATCGTTATCGAACCTGCACCATCTAATCGGTTACCAGAACATAAGTGGACATCGATTACAAATATCCCACTAAGGACATATACAAACAAGAAAGTCTCCTTCAAACTGCCGCTTGAAAAGACTTAGGGGGAGTACTGTGGCCATCAGCTGATAAGCATCGCACGCTCCTAGCGGATGTTAGTCAAAACTTTTCCAGCATCAGTATTTTCTGACATTTCAACACTCTCTTTCCTGCAAGTTTTTAAGCGTCAGTAACACAATTGTATTCGCACCTTTTGATATTGTAATATTAATAAAGATATAGAAAAATACTCTATAATTGGTGACCCCGACGTGATATCGCGAGCAGTACTAACATTAGAATTCCTAACAATATACTATTAACATAAGAATAACCAGATTAAAGGATAATTAAACAGAAGGTTAAGCACGTGGTCAGAAAATGCCTATCGAGCGATCACCAACTCGCGCGAATTCCGTGGATGAATCAAACATTCCGTTTGAACCACAACATCAGCATATATCCGTGCGAGAAGCAGCCAATGTTTCCCAAACACAACCACAACAAGTAATCTATGGGTCACAGTATTTAGCTGCAATAAGCAAACCACAATTACCAGCATTCATGAAAGATCGCCCAGACATATGGTTTTACCTAATAGAAGCAGAATTCGCCGCATCGAAAACTCGGAGTGACGACGTAAAATACAACTCAACTTTAAGAGCATTAGATCCAGATACATTACATCAAATAACGGATATCATTACCACTCCTCCAACAAGCGATAAATATGCAACACTAAAAACCACTATAATTAAAAGAGTCGTAGAATCCAGACAGAAACAAATACACAGATTGCTTAACGATATTGTGCTCGGTGACAATAAGCCTTCACAGTTGTTGAGAGAGATGAAGGATTTGGCAGCAGACAGCGTATACCAAGAGATGCTGCATAATCTCTGGGTGAGTCGTCTTCCAAACACTATACGACCGTTGTTAGTCATTTCAGACACGCTTACTCCTGACGCATTGGCAGAGATGGCTGATAGATTGATTGAGACAGTGACGCTATGCGACCCGATTTTGGAAAAAGCACCGAACACCAAAGCAGCAGTAGATTCACAACAGAGAAGATCTAGTATATCGTCTTCATCAAAATTAGAATCTCAGATGACAGAACTGCAATCTGCCATGGCTTACGAAATAAACAATTTCGACTTACGGAATAAACAATTGATCGATTCGACCACTGGACTCACCACCAAAGGACAAACAATACAGACCGGCGTCCACAGCATTTCCATTATAAGTACAAAGATGATATACGCCAATTTATTGACAAAGTTTGTTGATATCACGAAGCCGAGGCAGTTCACTCCTGATTCCAACAGCGAATTTAGTCACACCATCGTCACATCAGGACCACCTGTAACTGAACGTGCTCGCAAGCTATTTGGTGACAAAGCAACCGCAGCCCGCATGGAAATACAGCGTCTTTTGGATAATGGGGTTATCCGTCCGTCCAATAGTGCATGGGCTAGTCCAATTCACCTCACGAAGAAGAAGGATAATACCTATCGTTTATGTGGCAATTACCGTAAACTCAATAGTGTCACCATTCCGGACAAATATTCTCCACCATTGATTCAAAGCCTTTTTTGTTAACACACAACAAACACTTATTTTCAACAATAGATCTGGAACGAGCTTACAACCAAGTAACCGTCAGCACTGAAAGCATAAAGAAAACAGCAATTACAACACCTTGGGGATTATACGAATATGTTGGAATGCCATTCGGTTTGAAGAATGCCACACAAACTTTTCAAATGTATATGGATCATATATTCCGTGGTTTAGATTTCGTTTTTATTTACATAGACGACATTATAGTGATGTCAGAAAATGAAAAGCAACACCAAGAACATCTGCAGCAAGTGTTCCAGCGACTTAATGATCACAAGCTTAGCATTAATGTAAACAAAGACAATTCGGTAAAAAACAAGTATTATTTCTTGGTTATCAAATTAGTAGCGAAGGCTTTCATCCAAATCCCGAAAGAGTAAAAGCTATTGATGAATATCCACTCCTGACAACAGTGTCTGAATTAAGAAAATTTCTTGGCATGTTCAATTATTACCGTCCTTGTATTAAGAACTGTGCTCAGTTGCAGATGTAACTCACTGGTTATTTAACGAACTCCAAAAAGAATGATAAAACGCCGATCAATTGGACTGAAGAAGCAAAGAGTTCGCCTTCACAGAATGCAAAAATGCGCTTTCATCCGTGGCAATCACAAACTATCCATCACCAGATGCACCACTTAGATTGACAACCGACGCATCTAGCAACGCCATAGGAGCAACTCTAGAACAACAGTCTCAAGTAAACTGTCTGCCACCGAAACACGTTATAGTACGTACGATAGAGAATTACTCGCAATTTTCGCAGCAGTGAAATATTTTAAACATTTGCTAGAAGGACGACCATTTACTATAAGAACTAATATATGCATTTGTACAGAAGTTAGATAAGGCATCAGAACGGCAACTTCGTCAATTAGATTATATTTCGCAATATACAACGGACATAGTCTACATAAAAGATGAAAACAATGTAGCAGCCGATACGCTTTCGAGAATTAATACAATCAACATGCCTACAATATTAGACTTAGACACCATTGAGCAAAATCAACAGGATGATCCGGAACTTTTGCACCTCCTTAAGAACAACAAAACATCACTAATGCTGAACAAATTAAACTTCGATAATTCAGAAATATACTGTGATATCTCAACAGGCATAATTCGACCATATCTACCAAAGAAATTACGCAGAGTAGCATTTGACCTCATTCATGGACTTTCTCATCCAAGCAGAAAGGTCACATCATGTCAAGTTCGCGAGAAGTATATCTGGCCAGGAATTAAAAAAGATGTAATTACATGGGCTCGAGAATGCATACCGTGCCAGAAATTAAAAATTCATCGTCATACTCGCTCAAATCCGAAACATATTGACGTGCCAGATGACCGCTTCAAACATATACATATGGACATCATCATGTTACCCGAGTGTGCTGGATACAAATACTGTCTTACTGTTATAGATAGATTTTCAAGATGGCCGATAGCCGTTCCACTAAAGGATATAACTGCTGACACAGTCACCACAAATTTATTTGACCACTGGATTGCTCATTATGGTACTCCAACAATAATAACTTAGATCAAGGTTCACAGTTCGAATCAGCACTATTTCAAGCATTGGCAAAATTCATTGGTTGCAACAAACAAGGAACATCACCATATCACCCACAATCAAATGGCATCATCGAAAGATGGCATCGTACACTCAAGTCGGCATTGATGTGTTCACCGAAACCGTGGACCGAAATTCTTTCTACAGTCTTACTCGGATTACGTACTAGTCTCAAAGAAGACATACAAGCCTCACCAGCAGAGATGGTATACGGTACAACTTTACGTCTTCCTGGAGAATTTTTTACAAATGTCGAAGTTAAAGCAGATCCACAATTTTTTTTAGAAAAACATCGTGAATATATGAGAGGTCTGAGACCTACACCAACAGCACACCACATACAATCACGCATTTTCATCACCAAGGACCTTCATACTTGTAGGTACGCGTTCATCCGATGCGATCACGTGAAATCACCACTCGAACAACCGTACAGAGGACCATACAAAATCACGAAAAGAATTAGCGACATACTTTTTGAGCTAGAGGTGAATGACACATCCAAATATATAAATATTGAAAGGTTAAAACCTGCCTTTATCGCTAAAACCGACACAGACATCGTTGTCGAACCTGCACCATCTAATCGGTTACCAGAACATAAGTGGACATCGATTACAAATATCCCACTAAGGACATATACAAACAAAAAAGTCTCCTTCAAACTGCCGCTTGAAAAGACTTAGGGGGAGTACTGTGGCCATCAACTGATAAGCATCGCACGCTCCTAGCGGATGTTAGTCAAAACTTTTCCAGCATCAGTATTTTCTGACATTTCAACACTCTCTTTCCTGCAAGTTTTTAAGCGTCAGTAACACAATTGTATTCGCACCTTTTGATATTGTAATATTAATAAAGATATAGAAAAATAGTTTCCAGTGGTTTCGCGAAAGTTTCAAAGAGTATAAGTAATTAAATAGATAATACTGGATAATATCGAGCAAATGTCATTTGTTTACATATGTTTATTTTCAATTTCATACAATTTATATTACACCAAGCGATCAAAGAATCGATGTCATTTTGGAGCAGGTTAGCTTCATTTTCGTTTTTAAATGAGTGAAATAATTTCACATCTGTTAATATTAAAATGTTCGTCTTTTCCACAATTTGTGGGAGGTCTTTTATGTACACAAGAAGTAGTTGCGATCCTAAGTGACTGCTTTGAACGACTCCAGATGTAATCGTAAAATCTTCTGATTTCGTATTTTTAACAAAATGTATGCCTCCTATGCGAGGCATTCGTTGGTTTAGAATAAAGGTTAGTGGGAAGAGGAAAAGAGGGAGTAGTCGGTTTACACCTCTTTTAAAAATCTTCGACGTTATAAGTAGGTGGGAAAATATGCGCAGTGAGATTATTCCACAATTTAAAAGCGCGACCGAAAAACGAATTCTCGCGGTAATGGGTAGTGCGTTGGAACGGGATCGAGACGTAAAAGGGGTGCACCACTCTGGAAAGCCTAGTAGATTTGTTGAATACCTGAACCGAAGGAATCAGGCTGGTTACTTCAGAAGAACATTTACCATTAAAGTATCGGTAAAATAAGGATATACACCCCACATCCGGACGACGTCCCAAGGTCTCAATAGAGCTGTATACCCTACTTTCGCCTATAAGTTTTATCTCACGACCTTGTTTACTGTTAGATAAGAGGCTATCAAATTTATTAGAATTTCAGGAAAACGAAATAAGTTAATTTTCAAAAATAGAAGTTTGTGATTAACCATATCAAAAGCGTTACTGAAGTCCGTATTAATAACGTCTGTTTGTTTACCGGTACTGAAGATCTTAATAGTTTTCGAGACGAATTCTAACAGATTAGTCGTGGATGATATCCTTGGACGAAATCCGTGTTGCTCCGGAGAAATCAACGTGTTAACACTTCTTGAGATCTGGCACGTAACTATCTTTTCAAAGAGTTTAGGTAGCGCACTGAGCTTAGCAATGCCACGATAATTATTTATGTTGCATCTATTTCCAGACTTGTGCAATGGAATGACATAAGAAGACTTCAGGGAAATAGCCAAATCAAAGCGAGTATTAAAAAATTGCTGCTACAGGCGACGCTAATTCATCAGCGCAAAATTTTAAAATACATGATGGAATGTTATCTGGTCCAGAATTGTAATTACTTTTAATGGCCTTTTGGGCATTTAACACTATCTGCACATCTATATCGTAATAGAAACCGAAAAAATATTACATGTTAATTCGATGAATTATATGGTTCTGATGAATATGTAGATTTCAAAAAGTTTGCAAAGAGGTCGCAAATAGTTTTACTGTCGCTAGATAGTTGTTGATATAGCTTCATATGAGAAGCAGCGCTATGAGGTAGAAAACATTCTTCCTTTTCATATTTACGAAGTTCCAAAATGAATTTGGATCCGAGTGCAAATTGGACTTCACTTTATTTAAATAAATATTGTATGATTCTTTGCATAGTCTTTGATATCTGGATCATATAAATTTGTAGTTGATAAAACTAGTAGTCGTTCGCAGCTTGCCATAAATTTTGTATTGTTTTTTTTTTTTTTTTTTTTTTTTTTATGACAGATGAAACCAAGCTCAGGGGATGCCCCCTATCCATGCACAGCATTTGTTGGTTCCGAAGGGATGACAGGTTAGTGGGAAGGGGGAAAGAGGGAGTAGTGACGGTTTACACTTCGCTTGAATGTTTCGACGCTGTTTTGATTTTAAATTCCTTAATAAACGCAATTCTTTAGTATACCAAGCAGAAAACAAGTTTATAGGAACTGTGATCATTGGTACCGAGGATTTAAACGAATTCAGTAAGGCACCATTAAAAGAGTTCAGTGCAGAATCCAGACAAACTGAAGAAGGATACCCATTTAACGATAAGATGGAACTCCAGTCTAGTATTCGAATACTTTCCTTCAAGATCTCATACTTTGTTTTTTTGAAGCAATATTTTTGAGTTTGGTAATTATCCATATAAAAATCTTTGTAAGTTTCAAGGGTAATTTTAATTTCTAGCGTGGGGTGTTGCATATCTTCTGGTAACACCAAAGGCAAAGATCTGGATATCTCATAAATATCCTTATCGTCGACAAAGTCTAACAAACAATTATTTAAATTCGAAATGCAATTAATTTGAAAAAGGCCTATGGATGATATGATATTTAGAAAATTACAGTCGTTATTCCCATCAGGTGATGGTGTCATCGACGCATAGCCGTGTCATCGACGCATCTTTCGCAATTTACGTGAGGTGGATTGAAGTCACCAAGGACCATCATGTGATCAGTCTGTAGAAGCTTGTCAGAAACTAGTATGCAGCGAAGATGATTAATATAAATCTCCTCAGCAGAACTGGGTGGGATGTAGGAACAGGTAATATAAATGCGTAGGCTGGCAATTTTGACGTAAACACAGAAAAAGTCGATTTCAGCAGCGTCATCTAATATTACTTCTCTCGAGAAATAATCAGATTTGGCAGCAATTAATACTCCAACACCTCTTGTTAAATTAGTGTGTAAACTGCTGCGGTATTTCCGGTAAACAGTATAATTGTTTGATAAAATTTCAAGGTTAAGTGTGTCAGGTTTTAACCATGTTTCGGTAAATGATATAATACTGTATTCCACATCAATGCTCTCAATGAGAACGTCCTTCATTTTTGTATTAATCCCTCTATCATTTTGATAAATGATATTGGGACAAACATTTTTTAGTGTTTTGAGGCAGCTCCACGCCGTGAAGAAATGTCCACATTATTTCTGATGTTTCTGGGCCTATATACAATACCTATTCGTGAACAATAGCATTATCTGGCCAAAATACTGGATTCAGAATACGATCCACTAAATGGGCAGGTAAATTTATATTAAACGATGAATAAAATCTCTGGGATTTAAATTTGTACTATATTTAGTTACAGAGATACTAAAATCGTTTAAACCCAACGGGGGACAAATGTGTTCGCGAATGTCATCGGTAGTTGTATCAGAAGAAAATCGAGAAATGAAGATGGCATTTTTCGGCTGTACTACAAGTTTTTTCATCGAAGGTGGACCTGGAAGAGCAGTTACAGGTGTTTTAGGGATAGCATTAGTACTTTTCGTGGTAATCGCAGTAGCTATGGCTGAATTAGGGGCTGCATCACTTAATGAGTTAGGCTCCGTAGTAATCACATTCGTATTAACTGTTGCATTATCTGGGACAGTTAGAAGTGAGTTTGTACTAGATCCTATGTCACTTCCACCAGCACTCAGTAAATTTATGAGAGATTGTGTATCCGCGGACAGCTGAGAAGTATATACATATATATACATAATATACATAATCGTTTTCGTTTGGCCTCCCTCGGACATGCTGTTTGGAGATGAAGATGATGATGGTTCTACCGAATTATACTTTTGCTGCTTCGAATTGTTATCTCGTCTTCCGGTGGTGTTTTCTTGTATGACGCGTTGCGGGGCACCCACATTTTGAATAAATGGTGTGTATACGTATGACTGCATCGATTGGACATACTCATCGTAGTTCTGGTCTACTTTGAGCGGAGTGATTGTGGCCTTTGGGGTTTTTCTCGTGTTCTCGGGCTACTGGGGTTGTGTGCTACGTGCTTGACTGTTTGGTGGACCTCCCATCTTGCTTGACGCTAATTGATCGAAGAAGCTCATATCTCGACTGTGGCTTCACGATTCTCTTGTCTCACTTCGGGATGTTAACTCCAATTTGCGACTATGATCTGGAGGACGGTGCAACAATCGTTTTCGATGTATGACTCGTCACCCCTATGATGTGTGCCCTCAAGTTACTTATCTTTTCGGGTTTCCAGCTTAGTGGCCTTGGCTGGGCCCTCGATAGTTTCCCTGCGTTGTTCCTTGATATCTCTTGACGGATCAATTTATTGCTATGTGTCTATATCTAAACTCAAGCAGAAATACGTTTGGAAAGGAATGAATAAGATGGTTAAAGATTATGTGAGAAAATGTGATCTATGTAATAGGAATAAAATTGTAAGGCATACAAAGGAAAAATTGATAATAACAAACACCCCCTCCAAGAGTTTTGAAGTTCGGTAGATACTGTGGGACCACTTAAAATATCAAACAGTTTCCTTTACATTTTAACGGTACAATGCGAGTTAACTAAATTTATAGAAGCTTTTCCTATGGAGACAAAAGAGGCTTGTGAAGTTGCTAAAACTTTGGTAGAAAAATTTATATTAAAATACGGACTTTTCAAAACATTAAAAACAGACAGAGGCACAGAATTTGTAAACGAACTTATGACAAATATTTGCAAATTGTTGAAAATAGAACATGTTACTTCAGCTCCTTACCATCATGAAACGTTAGGTTCTTTAGAAAGAAACCATAGGGTACTCAACGAATATATGCTTTAATTTACAAATCAATATGATTGGGATAATTGGATAAATTATTATACATTTGCTTACAACATAACGCCTCATACAGATACGAAATACTCTCCTTTCGAGCTGGTGTTCGGAAGATTAGCAGTATTACCAGGTGAAATTTTTAAAGATAACAAATTTTATGATTACGATTCATACCTAACAGATTTACGACTAAAACTGCAAAATGCTCATGAAACTGCTAAAAAATTGTTAAGTAAAGCCAAAAACGTCAGAAAAACTAGATTTGATGAGAAAGAAAACAAATATAATTTTAAGGTTAAAGACTATGTATTTTTAAAATCAAATAATAACAAGAAAAGTGAAAGTCCATATATTGGTCCATTTAAAATTGTAGAGAGAAAAGGAGTAAACTCCATAATAGAAATTAATAAGAAACATAAACTAGTACATAATAATTGCTTAAGAAAATATTTATAAAGTATGATACAGATATATTATACATATATGTAAATTAATATTATTATTACATTAAGAACGTATGATATATTACTTAAGAGAAAAATAATTCTTGTAAAATTACATTTGATAGTAGATAAAACGAAAATTTTCTTTGTTTCACTTAAAACAAACAAAATTTTTCTTTAAAGGGGAAGGCTGTAGTGAGCATGCATTTCAATGACACACATTTTGGCAGTGAATCGACAGTGTTACAATGTCTAGTTTAATTTTACAACGCTACGTTTTGCGATCCCAAATTTATGTCACCATGTCAGCGATCGAATGTTTTCGATCAACAATCGGGTCATATTGTGAGCATTGCAATTGTTTACAATATGAATTGCAAGACAGATTTGCTGACGACGTAGGAAATGAAACGCTATGAGTAAGCACCGGCATGAACCAGCGTTAGTGAGAACTAGATCACAGTTGCGGTGTGTAGGTGAGTGTGTGTGTTCGCTGCAAGCCTCCCTTGAGCTTTGCTCTAGTTTTTGTTTAAGCTTTAGTTTTAAATTTTATATTCTTGCTAGCTCTTCAGTAAATGCTTTATAAGCATTGTGTTGTGATGTGACCGCGGACGGAGGCGGATGGTGTGCCCGCCAGTACTTGTTGTTAATTAGTGTTCGCGCAAAACCGAAATCAATAGTGCAAACAATTACCCACGCCGCGAAACACTTTTATTACAATAATAAACTTCACCAAACAATAGTTTTCCATAAACAAACAATAGTGCACTTATTAGCAACTCAACAACAAAATAAATAAAAATTCTATCAATTACAACAAATAATACACAATCAAACGGAACGCAGAGAACCATGCGAGGGGCTTTTTTATGCTCTCCGTAGTAAAGCTCAGCATTTCGTTTGCTTTCATTCCTCCTCCTTCTTCCTGGTCCCGTTAGGTGTGCATGCGGCTGTGAGTGCTGCGTGGGCTGAAGCGCGGCAAGATAAAGGCATAACACTTGTCTTGTCGCGTTTTGCTTTGCTTGCGTCGTACGCGTGGCTGCTTGTACGGCTGACCTTACACTTCGCTACAGTGGGCGGCGATGACAAAGTTCCGCATAGACTCCACTAATGTACGTGGCTTGAGGGCGAATTTCTTCGCGGTCTATGCGCATATTTGTACTCACCAACCGCATATAATGGCACTGGGTGAGACCCAGGTGTCTGAGGGTGCAGATCCACTGGACTTTCACATGCCGGGGTACCATCTACTGCCATTATTTTTACCTCACAGAGGCCTCGCCTTATACATTCGCAGTGATGTTGCGTACCAGTGTCAGCAACACCTTTGCACGTCGGATGCCGAATTTAGCTCCATGTGGGTTAAGTTCAAAATCCAGTCGCACATCCTGCACTTCTGCTTCGTTTATAGAAGCCCGGGTCTAGGGAGGCTGCCAACTTTTGATAAACTGGACAGTCTCTCTGATTCGATCTCTAAAATTCTGGAATCGTATCCGAACAGTGAAATTGTTGTTGCTGGTGATTTCAATGTTCATAATTCCAATTGGCTACGTCATTCGAGTCACACGACACCCGAGGGTTTGTATGTTGAGTTATTTGCTGAGTCTAATAATTTGACTCAATTAGTGAAGGAACCAACGCACTTTCCCTGCGTTGATGGGCAAAACCAAAATATTCTGGACCTTTTTCTAACTTCACATCACAGCAAGTATGATGTGAATGTTCTTGCACCTCTTGGTAATTCGGACCACGCTACAATTTCTGCTACCTTCCCATATTCTAGTCTTCAATCCGCTCACCAGACAGCTCCGAAGCGGAAAGTGTGGCTTTATGAGAAGGCTAATTGGGATGCGCTGAACTGCTTTTTCAGCCGTTTCAATTGGCAATTGTGTTTCAGAGATAGAAACATAAATGCTGCAGCAAAATTAGTAGAAAATATAATTTTATTTGGTATGAGGTCTTTCATACCTTATAAAAGAATTTCCATTAAACCAAAAGACCATTCCTGGTTTAATGCGACTTGCAGACAAGCAGTCAGGTCTAAAGAGGAAGCATTTAGGAATTGGCGTTTAAATAAAACTGCTGATACTAAACTGCTGCGCAATCAGGCCAGAAATAGGTGCAATGCCACTCTAAGGCGCGAAAAAGTTCTTTACGAGCAGCGCCTTAGACGCAGAGTTCTTGAATACCATAAGGGTAGCAAGAACTTTTGGTCGTTTGTGGGGAGGGTGAAAAATCAGACGAAATCGTCTGTTCCAACTCTCCTTAAGGACGATCAGATCTTCACTCACTCGGTTGCTAACGCAAACTTATTAGCCAAAATGTTTGCTGAAAACTGCTCTCTTCCTGAGAGTAGTCAACCACTGCCCGCGGTTGATGGTGTATCTCATGCTATGCCTCAGATGCATTTTCGAACGCGAGCTGTTAAAAGAGTGCTTGCAGACCTAAATGTCAATAAGTCCTCGGGACCGGATGGCATCTCAGCCCATGTGTTGAGAAAGTGCGCCTCAACACTGGCTCGCCCATTGCGCAATCTCTTTAATTTATCTTATACTTCAGGAGTTTTTCCAGCTTCCTGGAAGATTGCCAATGTGCAGCCAGTTCCCAAAAAAGGTGAGGCTACGAATCCTGCAAATTACCGGCCCATAGCAATCTGCTCAGTGCTCTCTAAAGTCATGGAGAGCATTGTAAATTTTAAATTGATGAGGTATCTAGAGAGCAACGAAATGATCAGCGATCGCCAGTACGGCTTCCGTGCTCACCGTTCCACCGGCGATCTGATGGCGTTTCTCACTGAGCGGTGGAGCAGTTGTATTCACCGGTTCGGTGAGAGCAAGGTTGTTGCTCTGGATATCTCCAAGGCATTTGACCGGGTGTGGCATAAAGCACTCGTGTCTAAACTGGCTGCTTATGGTGTCGGTAATACTTTCACTCGATGGATATCGAGTTTCCTCAGCGGCCGTTCTATTCGGGTTGTGATAGACGGCTTTGCTTCCGAAGAGCACTCCATTAATGCTGGAGTTCCGCAGGGTTCGGTCCTGTCTCCGACACTTTTTCTTATTTTCATCAATGACCTTCTGTCATTGACATCAAACCCCTTCTACTCGTTTGCTGATGACAGCAGCATTTGTCATTCATATTCATTCTCCAGGCGTCCTTCTATTCTGGAGATCAATAGAAAACGCAGAATTATGAATGACACACTCCAATCTGACCTCAACAAAATCCAGGAGTGGGGTCAAGCGAATCGGGTCGATTTTAATGCGCGGAAGACCCAATGCTGTTTGTTAACCCACAAGCGTTTGGCGGGTGACAACTTCCCACCTCTAAATATGGGTGGTGTGGATATTAATGAGTCGGATGCTCTTGATGTTCTGGGCATGTCAATCCAATGTGATCTTCGCTGGAACGATCACATCTTTGACGTGTCGAAAGAAGCAGCCAAGTGCTTAGGCTTTCTTAAGCGGTGTAAGAAGTACTTCACTCCAACCGATCTTCGTTGTATCTACACCACTTATATCCGTCCGAAAATGGAGTACAATTCGCATATATGGTCGGGAGCTTCGCGAACATATCTTCAGCTCCTAGACCGAGTCCAATGTCGTGCGATAAAACTTATAGGGGACAGTAGGGTATCCAGCTCTATTGAAACCTTGGAGCGTCGTCGTGATGTAGGGTGTGTAGCACTATTTTACCGCTACTTTCACGGTAAATGTTCCTCTGAAGTAGCCAGCCTGATTTCTCCGGTTCAGGTATTTAGCAGAACTACTCGGCTTTCCAGAGCGGTGCACCCCTTTTATGTCGCGATTCCGTTCCAACGAACCACGCATTACCGTGAGAGTTCGTTTTTCGGTCGCGTCGTTAGATTGTGGAATAATCTCCCTGCGAATGTCTTCCCGCCCACTTACAGCGTCGAAACATTTAAGCGAAGTGTAAACCGTCACTACTCCCTCTTTCCCCCTTCCCACTAACCTGTCATCCCTTCGGAACCAACAAATGCTGTGCATGGATAGGGGGCATCCCCTGAGCTTGGTTTCATCTGTCATAAAAAAAAAAAAAGCGGTTGATTTTAAAAATAGAGGGATTCAATTCAGAATACCAAATCAGAGAACCTCGCATTTTTACTTTTCGGCAGTTCCTTTGAACGCCAGACAAATTAGCTGATACCCTGTCAGCTGTTTAAAATAAATAAAAGGGTTTCAGGAAAAACACATCATTTAGAAGCAACTTAAAACCTTACATTAGTATTAATTTTTATTTCTCCTCACTAACTGCTATATATATGCCACAAATAATTTCCATTGTCTTCTTTATTTAACACTTTAATTCTCAACCACTCCTTCTTTTTTTACTATTGATATTAATACTAACTCACCTGTGCGAACGATTTTTGGCTCGTTCAATAACCGGCTTCGCCAAAAATGTTGTGTCCTTTTGAGATATTCTTCCCGTGGGCTTTTCTGAAGTCCTTCCTTTTCAACAGTCCGTTTCGAATTAAAACACTTCAATTCTAATTTAATCACTTTATTGAAAGTTACATTAGAACTCAATCCGGAACGCTGCTTCACTAATGACTACAACTATCTGCTACATTGCAATCTTATTTATGTGGGATCTTTTACTTGTTGCCATTGAGTGTATTCAATTAATTGTTCGTTTAACTGTTTTTATTTAATATTTAAATATACGTTAACAAGTAAAAGTATTTTTATGAAAAATTCTATGTGCAAAGAAAAGTTCACCGATGCTCGCGTTCACTCGTCTCACGTCTCGTCGTCCATGCGTCTAAACTTCAACTGCTTGATTCTTCTCAATCGTCGATCTTCGTCTTCTTTGTAGTTAAAGTCAGAGTTACCAACTACTTTTGGATTTAATCAATCCCACAATTCGGCCATCCTGCTGCGTATTCGTCCTCGAATGCATTGTCATCGGCTTCAAAATAATTAATCCACGGCTTCATGAATTCCGCGCAAGCTGTAGTTCGCTTGAGGCCTTCACCTTCGCCAGATTTTACAACGTCGTAAGAATCGTTCGGCTTTATCTTAACGATACGGTAAAGACCCAAATATTTTGGCTTTAATTTGAGCCCTCCGCCAAATTGTGTGCGTTTTATAGCAACTAATTCACCGAGATCGTATTTGTTAGCTTCTTTGCGTCTAAGATTGCAAGTCTTTTTTTTCATCTTGTATGTTCAAAATTTGCTGTTTTGCGTGTTGTCTTACTCATCTCTTTCCTCCTTATATTGTAGTCGTATTTCTTCTTCTATAAGATATTTAATGTTAAAGTCGTCGATTGTTCGCATTTTTACGCCTGTCAGCAACTCAAAAGGTGTCATATTGATACTTCTACTGTATGTAGAGTTAATGATTTGTTGACCGATTTGTTTCGATGGATCGCTCTTACTCACCTTTGTTAAAACGCCAGCAATAACAACGTTTCACCGCTCTACTTGTCAATTGATACGAGGTAGACCAGTGGTTATTTTCAAGTGTTGAAAGTTTTCTTCTTCACAGTAGTGTCGAAATTCGTCAAATGTAAAGGTGGAACCACGATCAGAGACAATCTGAACTGGATTACCGAACGTTGTGCTTTGCAATTTTAAACGGTTGATTGTTTCTTGCGTTGATGTGGTTTTTGTTGGATATAACCACGCGAATTTGCTAAAGGAATCGATTAAGGCGAATATGTGTTTATATAATTTATTCGTAGATTCAAGAGGGCCAAGAAAATCTATATGGTACGTATAAAGCGGCATTTCCTCCTTATGTATCGGATGCAATTTTCCTTCTTCTTTGCCCAACTTTCGGTTTGAGACAATACATGCAACACAGTTGGTAATATGCGTTCGTCTCGCTGGTTACAATTTGGTACTACAACTAACTCGATGTCGTCAACCAACTTGTGAAGAATACCAGCTTTTTCAAAGTGATCATTGTACGTTTGCTTTTCTTTTATAATTCCAGTAATAACTTTTAAATCTTCGTCTTGCTGTTGAGCATGACGTAAGGAAGTCAAGAAATTTGCATCACCCACCATCATAATTGGATAACGACTGAACGCATCGACATGCTTCATTCGGAGACCACTCCGATGCTCCACTTGATAATCATATTCTTGAAGAAATAGTATCCAACGAGCTACCCTCGTACTTAAATCTTTTTTTTCCAACGTTTTCGTGAAGGCGTTACAATCCGTAACAAGCTTAAAATGCAGCCCCAGTAAATATACTCGAAACCTTTTCAAGGCTTCTATTACGGCTAATATAGTAGTGGTCAGTAGTGTCGTGACCACGGACGAGGGTGGATGCAGCTACCCACCGCAGTGCAGTGTTTAGTGTGCTCGCGGAAACAAACAAATTTAAGAAATATTTTCAAACAAACATAAAATCTCAGTGCAGAAACATTAATTTAGATTATAGTGCATTAAAACTTAACAATAGACATTAATAAATTCGCTAAAACAATAACACCAAATAACATAACCAAATATCACAAATAGACAATTAAACGGAATGCAGAGAACTAAGCGAAGGGCTTATTTATGCCCTCCGCAATAAAGCTCAGCATTTCGTTGCTTTCTTCTCCTCCTCCTTCTTCCTGGTCCCGTTAGGTGTGCAGGCGGCTGTGAGTGCACCGTGGGCTGAAGCGTGGCAAGATAAAGGCATAACACTTGTCTTGTCGCGTTTTGCTTTGCCTGCGACGTACGCGTGGCTGCTTGTACAGCTGACTTTATACCTCTTTACAGTGGGTGGCGATGACAAAATTTCGTATAGACTCCACAAATGTGCGTGGCTTGAGGGCGAATTTCTTCGCGGTCTATGCGTATGTTTCTGCTCACCATCCGCATATAATGGCACTGGTTGAGACCCAGGTGTCTGAGGGTGCAGATCCACTGGATTTTCACTTGCCTGGGTACCACTTACTGCCATTATTTTCATCACACAGAGGCCTCGCCTTATATATTCGCAGTGATGTTGCGTACCAGTGTCAGCAACACCTTTGCACGACGGATGCCGAATTTAGCTCCATGTGGGTTAAGTTCAAAATCCAGTCGCACATCCTGCACTTCTGCTTCGTTTATAGAAGCCCGGGTCTAGAGAGGCTGATAAACTGGACTCTGATTCGATTTCTAAAATCCTGGAATCGTATCCGAACAGTGAAATTGTTGTTGCTGGTGATTTCAATGTTCATAATTCCAATTTTTTTTTTTTTTTTTTTTTTTTTTTTTTTTTATGACATGAAACCAAGCTCAGGGGATGCCCCCTATCCATGCACAGCATTTGTTGGTTCCGAAGGGATGACAGGTTAGTGGGAAGGGGGAAAGAGGGAGTAGTGGCGGTTTACACTTCGCTTGAATGTTTCGACGCTGTAAGTGGGTGGGAAGACATTCGCAGGGAGATTATTCCACAATCTAACGACGCGACCGAAAAACGAACTCTCACGGTAATGCGTGGTTCGTTGGAACGGAATCGCGACATAAAAGGGGTGCACCGCTCTGGAAAGCCGAGTAGTTCTGCTAAATACCTGAATCGGAGGAAACAGGCTGGCTACTTCAGAAGAACATTTACCGTGAAAGTAGCGGTAAAATAGTGATACACACCCCACATCACGACGACGCTCCAAGGTTTCAATAGAGCTGGATACCCTACTGTCCCCTATAAGTTTTAACGCACGACATTGGACACGGTCGAGAAGCTGAAGATATGCCCGCGAAGCTCCCGACCATATATGCGAATTGTACTCCATTTTCGGATGGATATAAGTGGTGTAGATACAACGAAGATCGGTTGGAGTGAAGTACTTCTTACACCGCTTAAGAAAGCCTAAGCACTTGGCTGCTTCTTTCGACACGTCAAAGATGTGATCGTTCCAGCGAAGATCACATTGGATTGACATGCCCAGAACATCAAGAGCCTCCGACTCATTAATATCCACACCACCCATATTTAGAGGTGGGAAGTTGTCACCCGCCAAACGCTTGTGGGTTAACAAACAGCATTGGGTCTTCCGCGCATTAAAATCGACCCGATTCGCTCGACCCCACTCCTGGATTTTATTGAGGTCGGATTGGAGTGTGTCATTCATAATTCTGCGTCTTCTAGTGATCTCCAGAATAGAAGGACGCCTGGAAAATGAATATGAATGACAAATGCTGCTGTCATCAGCAAACGAGTAGACGGGGTTTGATGTCAATGACAGAAGGTCATTGATGAAAATAAGAAAAAGTGTCGGAGACAGGACCGAACCCTGCGGAACTCCAGCATTAATGGAGTGCTCTTCGGAAGCAAAGCCGTCTATCACAACCCGAATAGAACGGCCGCTGAGGAAACTCGATATCCATCGAGTGAAAGTATTACCGACACCATAAGCAGCCAGTTTAGACACGAGTGCTTTATGCCACACCCGGTCAAATGCCTTGGAGATATCCAGAGCAACAACCTTGCTCTCACCGAACCGGTGAATACAACTGCTCCACCGCTCAGTGAGAAACGCCATCAGATCGCCGGTGGAACGGTGAGCACGGAAGCCGTTCTGGCGATCGCTGATCATTTCGTTGCTCTCTAGATACCTCATCAATTTAAAATTTACAATGCTCTCCATGACTTTAGAGAGCACTGAGCAGATTGCTATGGGCCGGTAATTTGCAGGATTCGTAGCCTCATCTTTTTTGGGAACTGGCTGCACATTGGCAATCTTCCAGGAAGCTGGAAAAACTCCTGAAGTATAAGATAAATTAAAGAGATTGCGCAATGGGCGAGCCAGTGTTGAGGCGCACTTTCTCAACACATGGGCTGAGATGCCATCCGGTCCCGAGGACTTATTGACATTGAGGTCTGCAAGCACTCTTTTAACAGCTCGCGTTCGAAAATGCATCTGAGGCATAGCATGAGATACATCATCGACCGCGGGCAGTGGTTGGCTACTCTCAGGAAGAGAGCAGTTTTCAGCAAACATTTTGGCTAATAAGTTTGCCTTATCAACCGAGTGAGTGAAGATCTGATCGTCCTTGAGGAGAGTTGGAATAGACGATCTCGGCTACGTCATTCGAGTCACACGACACCCGAGGGTTTGTATGTTGAGTTATTTGCTGAGTCCAATAATTTTACTCAATTAGTGAAGGAACCTACGCACTTTCCCTGCGTTGATGGGCAAAACCAAAATATTCTGGACCTTTTTCTAACTTCACATCACAGCAAGTATGATGTGAATGTTCCTGCACCTCTTGGTAATTCGGACCACGCTACAATTTCTGCTACCTTCCCATATTCTAGTCTTCAATCCGCTCAACAGCCAGCTACGAAGCGGACAGTGTGGCTTTATGAGAAGGCTAATTGGGATGCGCTGAACTCCTTTTTCAGCCGTTTCAATTGGCAATTGTGTTTCAGGGATAGAAACATAAATGCTGCAGCAAAATTGGTAGAAAATATAATTTTATTTGGTATGAGGTCTTTCATACCCAATAAAAGAATTTCCATTAAACCAAAAGACCATTCCTGGTTTAATGACACTTGCAGACAAGCAGTCAGGTCCAAAGAGGAAGCATTTAGGAATTGGCGTTTAAACAAAACTGCTGATACTAAACTGCTGCGCAATCAGGCCAGAAATAGGTGTAATGCCACTCTAAAGCGCGAAAAAGCTCTACGAGCAGCGCCTTAGACGTAGAGTTCTTGAATACCATAAGGGTAGTAAGAACTTTTGGTCGTTCGTGGGGAGGGTGAAGAATCAGACGCGATCGTCTATTCGAACTCTCCTCAAGGATGATCAGATCTTCACTCACTCGGTTGATAAGGCAAACTTATTAGCCAAAATGTTTGCTGAAAACTGCTCTCTTCCTAAGAGTAGCCAACCACTACCCGTGATCGATGGTGTGTCTCATATTATGCCTGAGATGCACTTTCGAACGCGGGCTGTTAAAAGAGTGCTTGTAAACCTCAACATCAATAAATCCTCGGGACCGGATGGCATTTCAGCCCACGTGTTGAGAAAGTGCGCCTCAACACTGGCTCGCCCATTGCGCAATCTCTTTAATTTATCGTTTACTTCAGGAGTTTTTCCTACCTCCTGGAAGATTGCCAATGTGCAGCCAGTTCCCAAAAAAGGTGAGGCTACGAATCCTGCCAATTACCGGCCCATAGCAATCTGTTCAATGCTCTCCAAAGTTATGGAGAGCGTTATAAATTTTAACCTGATGAGGTATCTGGAGAGCAACCAATTGGTCAGCGATCGCCAGTACGGTTTCTGTGCTCACCGCTCCACAGGCGATTTGATGGCGTTCCTCACTGAGCGGTGGAACAGTTGTGTTCACCAATTCGGTGAGAGTAAGGTTGTTGCTTTGGATATCTCCAAGGCATTTGACCGAGTGTGGCATAAAGCACTTGTGTCTAAACTGGCTGCTTATGGTGTCGGTGATACATTCACTCGATGGATATCGAGTTTCCTCATCGGCCGTTCTATTCGGGTTGTGATAGACGGCTTTGCTTCCGAAGAGCACTCCATAAATGCTGTAGTTCCGCAGGGTTCGGTCCTGTCTCCAACACTTTTTCTCATTTTTATCAATGACCTTCTGTCATTGACATCAAACCCCGTCTACTCGTTTGCTGATGACAGCAGCATTTATCATTCATATTCATTCTCCAGGCGTCCTTCTATTCTGGAGATCAATAGAAAACGCAGAATTATGAATGACACACTCCAATCTGACCTCAACAAAATCCAGGAGTGGGGTCAAGCGAATCGGGTCGATTTTAATGCGCGGAAGACCCAATGCTGTTGCTGGCGACAACTTTCCACCTTTAAATATCGGTAGTGTGGATATTAATGAGTCGGAGGCTCTTGATGTTCTGGGCATGTCAATACAATGCGATCTTCGTTGGAACGATCACATTTTTGATGTGTCGAAAGAAGCAGCCAAGTGCTTAGGCTTTTTAAAGCGGTGCAAGAAATACTTCACTTCAACCGACCTTCGTTGTATCTACACCACTTATATCCGGCCGAAAATGGAGTACAACTCGCATATTTGGTCTGGAGCTTCGAAAACATATCTTCAGCTTCTGGACCGTATACAAGGTCGTGCGATAAAACTTATAGGGGACAGTAGGGTATCCAGCTCTATTGAAACCTTGGGATGTCGTCGGGATGTGGGGTGTGTAACCTTATTCTACCTATACTTTAATGGTAATTGTTCCTCTGAAGTAGCCAGCCCGATTGCTTCAGTTCAGATATTCAACAGATCTACTCGGCTTTCCAGAGCGGTGCACCCCTTTTACGTCTTGATCCCCTTCCAACGCATTACCGCGAGAATTCGTTTTTCGGTCGCGCAGTTAAATTGTGGAATAGTTCCCTGCGCATGTCTTCCCATCCACTTATAACGTCGAAGCTTTTAAAAGAGGTATAAATCGACACTACTCCCACTTTTCCCCTTCCCACTAACCTTTTCCCTTCTAAACCAACGAATGCTTTGCATGGATAGGATGGATGGATAGCTTTGCATGGAAGAACCCCTGAGTTTGGTTCTATCTGCCATAAAAAAAAAAAAAAAATATTTCTAATTCGTAACTTGAGTATTTCGTTCAGCATCAGAAGTCTTCTTGCTCATGTAGTATATGGGACGTATAGTAACTGGTTATCGTCAGGAAATTTTTGAAAAAGTACGGCACCATAACCGTTAATGGAAGCATCGGTATGAACTTCGGTTTCATATCGCTGAATAAAAATACCTAACACTAGTTTCTCGCTCAATGTTTTTTTAAGTGTATTGAATGCTGAAATTTGTTCTTCACCAATTTCGAACTTTTTTCCTTGCTTAGTCAAATTAGTCAATGGGTTTGCGATAACCGAAAACGAGGGTACATATTTTCTAAAGTACCCCGCAAGACCTAAGAAACTCTGCAACTGTTTAATATTTTTCGGCAGTGGAAATTTAACTAAAGCATCGACTTTGGTTGTTGAAGGGGAAATTTTCTGGTTTTCAATCACGTGCCAAGATATTCTTGCTTTCTCAAAAAATGAATTTTTTTTAAGCTTAACGTAAGTCCATAGTCTTTACATTGATTCAACACTATTTTTAAATTACACAAATTACATCATGTTCATTTTGGGCTGGCATAATTATATCGTCTATGTATGGCAGTGCAATTCCACGTCGAGTTAAATCATGAAATATTGCGTTAACGTGTCTTTGGAAGACACCGGGAGAATTGGATAAACCGAACGGCACTTTACAGAATTGATACTGACCGCGATGAGTAACAAATGAGGTATATTTTCGACTAGATGTAGACACGGGTACATGGAAAAACCCATTTTTTAAGTCTATAGTACTGAATATTTTTGTGTTTTGCAAACGATCTAATTGGTGTTCAATTAATGACTTTGTTGATTTATCTATAATCTATGCATAATCGATGACCACCATCTCGTTTCTTAACGAGCACTACCGAATTCTAAATTCTGATTCCGAATTTTCGATTTAGCAAAATACTACCAAAAAATTTACACGAAAAACTTGATCGTCAAAATTGCAATATTGATATTATCTATGAGGCTTATATTGTTATCGGACTTGCGTTCACCAAAACCCATCATGTTGCCATCAAACAAACATTTGTTGGTTCTAAAACTGGTTTAGATAACGACTTGTAAACACTATCGGTTATTATATTAAAGTTACTGCCGGTGTCAAATAAAGCTGTATACTTATTATTCTCAGTAATAACAAGGTTGTTCATAATATTATTTTTTGAACACAGGTATCGGGTATTGGTTTTCTCATTCTTATTTTCGGCTTTTGAGCAATTCTTTGAAATATGTCCAAATTGTTTGCACTGGTCTAAACTTCAACTGCTCGATTCTTCTCAATCGCCCATCTTCGTTTTCTTTGTAGTTAAAGTCAGGGTTACCAACTGCTTTTGGATTTAATCAATCCCACATTTATATGTTTGTACGCGGAAGCTTAAACACGGAAATAACAATACGTTAACTGTAGCGGAAAAGACCCGCATCAACACCTGAGCGCAAGAAAGTGGGTCACTAATTCCACGGTCAGCAATATTTAATGGAAACGAAACAGCGGCCTCAGCGACCTGCGCTCATTCGACGAATTGCTCTAGAAACGGCAATGCGGAATTAAACCAACAAGCATAATTTAAGTATCGCCTGAAAGTACGCCTAGCGGAATCAGTGACTCACAACACATAATCGTCAAGCTTCTTTTGCAGCGCTGCGAGATCGCGACTAACTTCACGGAAGTTTAAGCGCATTTGGCGCAACATATGAGTTACATCGGCGTCAGTTGATCTACACTTTATGCATGACCAGCGTACACCACCCTCGATACCGATCTTGTTCGCAATGTTAATGCGAAACATTTTATTATGCAAGACATTATTGAGTTAGTTTTGAAGATATATACGATCAGTAATTTTTTTTATGGCAGATAGAACCAAGCTCAGGGGATGCCCCTATCCGTGCAAAGCATTCGTTAGTTTAAACGGGAAAAGATTAGTGTGAAGGGGAGGAGTGGGAGTAGTTCCGATTTACACCTCTTTTAAAAACTTCGACGTTATAAGTGGGTGGGGAAAATATGCGCAGGGAGATTATTCCATAATTTAACAGCGCGACCGAAAACGAATTCTCGCGGTAATGGTTAGTGCCGAGGATTTATTGACATTGAGGTTTACAAGCACTCTTTTAATACCCCTCGTTCGAAAGTGCATCTCAGGCATACTATAAGACACACCATCGATCACGGGTAGTGGTTGGCTACTCTCAGGAGCAGTTTCAGCAAACATTTTGGCTAATAAGTTTGCCTTATCAACCGAGTGAGTGAAGGTCTGACCATCCTTGAGGAGAGTTGGAATAGACGATCCCATCTGATTCTTCACTCTCCCCACGAACGACCAAAAGTTCTTACTAGCCTTATGGTACTGAAGAACTCTACGTCTAAGGCGCTGTTCGTAGATAACTTTTTCGCGCTTTACAGTGGCATTGCATTGGAATTTTTTTTTTTTGGTATTAGGAAGTTTGAAAAAGGTCCAGAACATTTGGTTTTGCCCATCAAATCAGGGAAAGTGCGTTGGTTGCTTCACTAATTTAGTCAAATTATTAGACTCAGCAAATAAATCAACATACAAACTCTCGGGTCTTGTGTGACTCGAATGACGTATCCAATTGGAATTATGAATAAAGGGCCTAAGACAGAACCCTGTGGTACACCACTATCCACGCTTTTAAATTCAGAAAATGTGTTCCCACTTTCACTCGCTGTAAGCGGTCCGTCAAGTAGCTCTTAATAAGCTTAGCGGAATTTATGGAAAGGGAAAATTTATTCCGCAATTTCATAATAAAAAGATTATGACTTACACTATCAAACGACTTAGAGTAATCTAGCAGGCAAAGGAGAGTAACGAATTTTTACAGACTGTAATGGATGGAGAAGATTATAGTCAGTAAGATGGCGATTAATTTGGGCGAACATTAAGGGCCTTATTTTGTATCTGCGAACGGTATGGCTCTTCTACGTTCCTCTTTGTTATATTCGTAAAACAGCTGATCAAAATGTGTGCACAAAATACACACCGCTGACGCTACTGTTGGCGCTACTGTACAGCTGGGTTTACAACAACAATTGCATACTTCTTACGTGCTTACGCTGGAAAATGGTATTTTGTAACAACAGAAGCGTTCGTGGTGGCCATTGTAGAGAAGCGGAAGCTAAAATGCTGCCGTTCGCACAGTTTGTGTGTAGATCTCGACGATTGAGGGAGTCTTTTGTTCAGTTATTTTTTATTTGTTTTTATTTTTTAATTTCATTTTTATTTAACGTATTTTTTTTTTAATAAAAAAAATTAAATAAAATAATTTAAATAATTATTATAAAATAATATAATGGAAATTTCGAAGAAAGTGTAACTGCAATTTTCTTTGAAGTGATCTCTAAAATCCATGCATTGCTTTTCAAAGCTGGGTTGCGTACCCTGGCTGGAATGTTTGTTTCCTCCTCATTTTCCTGGTCTGAGGCACTTTATAACAAATCGAATAACATTTTTATTTTTACTTTATAAAAGTACAGCACAAAATAAAAATTTTGCATTATTATTCAAAAAATGCTCTAAGCATCGATTTGCGATGTGTTCCCCGTTTTCAAACACACTGCCTGCCAGCTGGCTTTGATAAACAAAAGTTGATCGAGGCAAAAGGAAACAGGTATAAGAACAAATTCATTGCATGCATAAGAAGGAAAGAGACGTGTGAATGTCGTCTTTGTGTACACCAAATACACAACATTTCCATACCAGCTGACTGGAACGCAAAAGACGTAAAGCCCAGTGCGCTCAACGGGGCTCAACGTAAGAGTTACAAAATACGGTTTTAACAGCAACGGGAACAGAAGCAGAAGCTCAGCCGTCGCTACCGTTCCGCAGATACAAAATAAGGCCCTAAGTTTTCACAGACTTTCGACAGTAAAGACAAAAACTAAGTGGACGAAAATCAGAAATGTCCTTAAAATTTTGTTTCTTAAGTATTGGAAACAATACTTTGCCAATAGTTGCAAACTTCCACAGGATACGTAGTAAAAATGGAGTTTTAAGCCGAAGTAAGTGGGGATAAAACAAAGGTAATATTATAAACAAAACAAGGTAAAATTGTATAATTCTTATAAATTTAATAGAAATACCATCTTCCCCAACTGCAGATGATTTTACAGAGTTAACCTGGAGAGAAAATTTCATTTCAGTGACCCCTCTAAATCAAAAGAACCATGACCTAGATTATCAAAAGCAACAATGTGATTGTTCTGGTAAGGAAAAATTTATTTACGGCATTAGGACACAAATCACAGTTAAGGGATCTCCTTGATCCAATATCAATATTTCCAATATGGCTCCAAAGTTTCTTAGGCGGAATTGTTGAGTTAAACTTAGAAGTAAACAATTTTCTTTATAACGTCTTGTAATTAACAAAGCAGAATTACGAGCACGTTCATAACTGAACAAATTAGTGGAGGTACGATTTCTTCTCTATTTGTTATGTAATTCATTTTTCAAACAGATAACTTTTTTTACGCGCAATGTGAACCAAGGGCAGAAAGTGTTAATAAGACTGACTGACATAACAGGCACATAGCGTTCATATAAAGTATTTACAATAACAGAAAAGTACATAATTTTTTTGTCAGTACCTATGGAGATTTCAGAACTGAGGCCAATCAATGGTTCTACCGCATAAAATCACTAAAAGCCTATACATTTAAAATCACGGTAAGAGAAAGTAGAAGAGTTCTCACTTACACATAATTTTAGTTCAAAGGAACAGAATAATAGATCATGGCCAGAAATAAAACTAATTTGTGATAACTTTAACATCAAAGTAATGTCAGAGACAATAAAATAGTCAAGAAGGCTGAGGCATACATTATATTACTACCATAACAGGTGGGAAAAAACTTATTTACTAAGGAAACCAGATAGACACAAATCACAGAATCTATTAGAACAAGCGTCAGGTGCTAATAAGTTAACATTGAAATCACCACAGACTATAATAAAGTCAAAATCTAAGGAAGACACAAAAGTACAAGTATATGCACAACATCAACATTAGTATTGTTAAATATATGCCTAACATAATCAAGCTTTCGATTATCAAAGCTTCTAGCGTTAAAGTGGTCGAAATTAAATCCATTTTGTTGCTCGCACAGAATATTTAGTAACGCACGATTATAGCCCTCAACACAATTAATGTCGGAAAGATCATTCGTAATTGGTTAAATAAGGGAAGCTTTAGAAACCAGCAGGTCAAGAAAAAAAACAGAAGGAACTAACATGATTTTGCAGCACAGAAAATAACGACAACATGCGCACCAAAAATGAGAAGAAGAGAAGACAAAAGAATAAGGTGACGGAATAAATGTAAAATGAAGAGAGGACGCTGCTGAGGAATCAGAAAGTGTAGAAAAGAATAACAAAAATAAAAAGAAAAATAGTAGAAACGAAATGTAGGATAAATATTAACATGAAATTAAGTATACAATAAGATAAAGAAAACATGATAATTTAATGTACTATAATGAATTAACAATTAACAATAAGTAATTTAACTAATTACTACGTTAAATAAATCGATACTTTTGATTTTTTTTTTTTTTTTTTTAGATTCTAGCAGTAGCCCTTAAGAGGTCAATCTCTTTTTTCATGATTGGCTACTGGTGGAATGGGCGACAGTGGGAGAGGAAGGGAAAGGGAACTTTTCGCAGCCGACAACGGCTCAGCACATGCCGCCCCGCACACAGGGGACAGCACAGCTCGCGCTCGCGGCCCTCCGTAGGAAGCCGCTGGGCTGGCGGGCATCAGGCGTGCCGCCTGGCCGGCATCACTGGCGCGCGTCGTGGGGCCGGACGACCTGGAGGCGCGTGTCTTCGGGCCGATGATGCTGATGGAGCCAGCGGCGCTGGTGGTGCACGTCGCTGCGCCGGTTCTGGTGGGGCAGGCCGAAGACGTCTCGGGGCCGGTGTGGGTGGTGAGTGCGCACGTCTCGGGGCCAGCTCTGGTAGTGGACGTGGCGCGTGGCGCGGCGGATACCGCACCGACATCGTGCAAGCTCGCAGACTTCCGCGATCTCGGAGGTCTTCGTGATAGATGGGCATCTGTGCTGGGGCCGGACCGGAGGAGGCTTCCTCAGGCCGGACGAGAGAACTCCGGAAAGCTCGGGTTGGCGGTGTGGGCGAGCGTTGTGCCGTGGCAAGCGCTTGTGCCTCGTCGGCCGAGACGTCGAGCACCAGGGCGTCAGCCGTTGGGGACAGCTCCCGAGGACGGTGGGTAGCAATAGGCGGCGCGGCGGCGCAGATGTTCACCGCCCCGGGTGGTGCCAGCAGACGCCCTCTTCGGGTCCGCGCATATTGCCAGCGGATTAAATACATGTGGGCTCTGTAATGAGAAAATGTGTTAATAATGGGCTCTCATGTACAAGGTTGGTTGCTTGTTCCGATGTAGGATGCAAGGCTTGCAGGTATGAGTCGTCGTTTTGATAAGGTTGTAACCTTGGGGATCCAGAATTGGGTACGGACCAGACGAAGAACTAATTTTCGTGTATAAAACGTATGAGCAATCGCGAGCATTGGCAGCCGTAAGGCAGAATAGTCGGGTGCCGTTCGTCGAAAGGCAAGTTGGGACACGAGGACAACCGCCCGCCAACGCGCATCGTGTTATCCGTGTGGAGAAAAAGGGGTTCAACGAAAGTAAACTGCTTTTAGATCGCAGCATTTTGTGGTTTTCGAGAGCGGCGTACTCGTCCGTAAAATGAGTCTTCTGGAGGGAGATCGCGAGGCAGCGTTTAGTTTCACATATACACGTAGGGCTCGTCGCAGCTACGAAAATCGTTCGAGAGGATCCTCATCGGTAGCGCAATGGGTGAGCAGCGTTTTGACAGTCTTAACCAGTTAGCGTAAGTTACCTGAGGCAGAGTGGCATCCCAGTCGATTTTGTCCAACCAGAAGTTGTCTTCGTGATAGATGGGCATCTGTGCAGGGGCCGGACCGGAGGAGGCTTCCTCAGGCCGGACGAGAGAACTCCGGACAGCTCGGGTTGGGGGTGTGGGCGAGCGTCGTGTCGTGGCAAGCGCTTGTGCCTCGTCGGCCGAGACGTCGAGCACCAGGGCGTCAGCCGTTGGGGACAGCTCCCGAGGACGGTGGGCAGCAATAGGCGGCGCGGCGGCGCAGATGGGCACCGCCCCGAGTGGTGCCAGCAGACGCCCTCTTCGGGTCCGCGCATATTGCCAGCGGATTAAATACATGTGGGCTCTGTAACGAGAAAATGTGTTAATAATGGGCTGTCATGTACAAGGTTCGTTGCTTGTTCCGATGTAGGATGCAAGGCTTGCAGGTATGAGTCGTCGTTTTGATAAGGTTGTAAACTTGGGGATCCAGAATTGGTTACGGACCAGACGAAGAACTAATTTTCGTGTATAAAACGTATGAGCAATCGCGAGCATTGGCAGCCGTAAGGCAGAATAATCGGGTGCCGTTCGTCGAAAGGCAAGTTGGGACACGAGGACAACCGCCCGCCAACGCGCATCGTGTTATCCGTGTGGAGAAAAAGGGGTTCAACGAAAGTAAATTGCTTTTAGATCGCAGCATTTTGTGGTTTTCGAGAGCGGCGTACTCGTCCGTAAAATGAGTCTTCTGGAGGGAGATCGCGAGGCAGCGTTTAGTTTCACGTATACACGTAGGGCTCGTCGCAGCGACGAAAATCGTTCGAGAGGATCCTCATCGGTAGCGCAATGGGTGAGCAGCGTTTTGACAGTCTTAACCAGTTAGCGTAAGTTACCTGAGGCAGAGTGGCATCCCAGTCGATTTTGTCCAACCAGACTTGTTGAATCAGAATCTTCGCTACCACGATGATCGGAGCCAGCCAACCGGCTGGATCGAACAGCTTGGCGACCAGAGACAACATTTCCCGTTTTGTGTACGCAGCTTTGATGACGATAGCTTGGACATCGAAGTAGAAGTCATCATGGGTCGCGTTCCAGTGAATTCCCAGCATTTTAGCGATGCTGGAGTCTTCTAGCGTCAGGAAATCGGTATGGAGCAGATGGGATGCCGACAAGTCGGCCAGAATGCCTTTATGGTTGGCAGTCCACTTGCGAAGTGAAAAACCTGCTGAGTCGAGAGCCGCTATGAGTTGGTCACGGGTCTGAGTAGCTGTTACCAGGTCATGCGTGCCTCCGAACATATCATCCACTTACATGGAATGCTGTAGAATGTGTGATGCAAGCGGAAACTTGTGCTTCACCTCGTCTGCCAATTGAAGAAGGGTGCGTATAGCAAGAAAAGGGTCGCAATTAACTCCAAACGTTACCGTTTGAAGCTCGAAAACGGTAAGTTCGGACTTGTACGGGTCTCGGAAGAGAATGCGCTGATATGGTGTGTGCTTTAGGTCGACCAATATTTGGCGATACGTTTTGAATGTCTCGAGGCCCCTGAGCGAAGCGTGTCTGGAAAGCCGATTTTAAAGGCAATGACACGATGTAGCGGCCGTCATCGCGTCTTCGCGAAACTTTTCGGAGTGGTATAGCAATCTAGTTTTGGGAAGTTCTTCCATCTCCCAAAAACGTTGGAACAGTTGTTCGAAGGTGACTTCGTTGTGTAAGCCGCTTTGATGGGTGCAGTGGCAGATTTCATGGTGGGAACCGGGCCGGTTAGGATCCAACCGAACACCGTTTGCTGAGCTATGAGGGAGCCCAGCACTTGGCGGCGGATGCCGTCCAGCAGGATTGCTGGGTATAAATCGGCTCCGATGAGAACGTCGACCTGCTCGCTTTTGGAGAAGTTGACATCTGCGAGCTCGATGTCTTGAGGGAGGCCACTGAGAAGTGACTTATCTAACGAGTGGGAGGGCGACCGCCCTGTAATTTGTGGGAGCACGAGCGCCGTCACGTTGATTTGAAAGTTGGGATCAAGTGGCGAATTCAGCAGAAAATCGCTCGATCTTGATATTTTTGCAGCAACAGTCTCGTTGAGACCTGAAACTACAGCTGTAGTTGGCTGCACTGGGAGCTTTAAGAGCTTTTGTATGCGCTCAGAGATGAACGACACTTCGGATCCAGGATCGATCAAGGCGCGCGCGATGTAACATGTACCGTGATGGCGTATTGTTACCATAGCAGTCTCTAACAGTACCTGTTTTGGTGCTTTCGCGAAGCACACCTGATGCGTGTTCTGTGGATTTCGCTGTTGCGTGGGGGGAGGAATGGACTGTATATGCGTGGGAGGTCGCATCGAAGAATGTGGCCTTTCTTGCTGAAAAGCATGATGAGTCGAACCTGGAATAAAGTTCGAATAGGCAGGGGCTTGAGCACGCGGAGCGTTTTCAAACCGCCGCTCTTGATGTGAGGCACGTGGGGTCGAATCTGATACAGCATTCGAGGAGGATGGAGCATGCTCACGATGCAAGAGGGTGTGATGCCTGCCATTACATTTGACGCAATTGTATCTGCTTGGACAGTTTTTCACGGAATGAGATAGGGCCAAGCAGTTGCTGCACAAGCGCTTTTTCTGAACGGTATTCAGCCGCTGTGGAACGGGCAAGCTGAGAAACTGAGAACAGGATCTCAACTTGTGCTGCTCCTGGCAAAGAGGGCAGCTATCTCGGGACACCTTCAATTGAAAGGTGTTGACGCGTTTAGAGGCTGGAGTCGAGTGAGTCGGAGTTGGGGCGTGATTGATTTCGCGGCGGGTGTGCACTTAATATCTTGCACCGTTTCAAGGGTCTGGAAGCGATGAGTCAGAAACGCATTCAGATCTGTCCATTTTGGGATCTCTGTTTTGTTGGTGAGAGATTGCTCCCAGAGGGAAAGTGTTGCTTCCGGGAGCTTGCTGGAACACAAAAATACGATTATCGCGTCCCATTGCGAGGTATCAACACCTTGTAGCGCGAGCGCGGCGAGAATATTATTGATTTCGCGCTGCAGGTCTTTAATAGCGCCACCGTTTTCAGGCTGAAGAGCTTCTTCAAATGGGCGTTAGTGAGGACGCGCCCGTTCCCGTACCTGTCGGACAGATTTTTCCACGCTTGGACAAAACCTTCATTCGTGAGAGGGGATTTCTGCACAATTTCTTTCGCTTCGCCCGTAGTTTTTTGATTCAGATGGGAAAAGCTTCTCAACCGGCGCAATTCTGGTGTTTTGAATATAAAGGGCGGTGAACATATCCCTAAAAGAGGGCCACGAAAGGTAATCGCCGTGGAAGGCTTGGGTGTCGCAAGGGGGCAAGCTGATGTTGTAGCATTTCAGCTGCTGCTGTATTGAGTGCGGAAGAAGTGGGACGAGTGTTTCGGCATGCGCCGATTTTCGTTGCGCAGCGAATACAAGTTCGGTAGCAGTTGCGTTGCTTGGTCTTAATCACTTCTACGTCAGCGGGGGCGGATTCTTCGGAGGCCATCAACTGGTCTAGACTTCCTTGGTCGCCTTCCATATCGTCTTGAGCTCTTCCAGATGAGCATCTAATGAAAAGTCCGAGTGCTCCTGCTCAGGGATGGTCACGAAGTCGGCCTCAAATTCGACGATCGCGTCGGAGGTGCGTATAAATTTGTCGAGTGACGCCATTATATTTTTAGGGTTCGCTTAGGGGCGGCGAAGAAAGTCGAAAAACCAAAAGAAAACGCACCGAAAAACTATTTCGGAAAAAATTGTATTTTATTTTAGAAGAAAAAAGACAGAATGGTTTGCGCGTCGCTAGGTGATTGCGTTGGGGCTCGAGGAGCTTGCTACCGAAAATTAACCACGTGTTGTCTCTAAAGTTGGCAACTAGTTACGAAGAGACTAGTTGCTGCTACACTTCTGCCTACTGGGTATTTCGTTTTTTCGATTCCCGTTGGGTCGCCGCTGGATCGCGAATTCTACGCTGCTATCACCAGCGAGAGTGCAGACAGAAAAACTGGTTTTTCGTTCTGTGTGCACTCTGCGTGTATGGGCAGCGCAAGCAGAAGAGCGCGAGCAGCAGAGAAATGTACCCGCAAAAACCAATCAGCAAAAGGTGGTGGTTTTTGACTTGCACTGAGCGCACAAGTAACTAGCTCTTTTATTGGCAAGGAGAGCGCAAACCAACAAAAGAAAGTGTGTGATTTTTTCACTTTCTTTGTGAGAGCGCGGGGCTTAATAAAAATCAAGCGGTGAGTTTGGCGCTTTTATTGTGGCCTTCGCAGCAAGCAATGCTTGCGAAGACGGTCAGCAACAAAAACTTCAAGCCTTGGTGCTGCCGTTAAACTTGGGGACCGTTACCCACGAATCGAGGATTCTCGAAGGTTAGACGGTCAAATGAAGGGTATATATATAAGGAGGACATATATATATATATATATATATATATATATATATATATATATATATATATATATATATATGCTCGATGCTCGTTCCAGATTTAACATTTGGTATATATATAACTGTCCGGATATATCAGTTGCTTTCCAGGTGTGAGCTGGAAAATCGAGCTTTCTGGAGAGAACGAGCGTCTGAAGGGACGCTTGGAGGAGCGAGGAACCGCCAGTGGCGGCTTCGTGGCGCCGGTGGGTCGGCCAGTGCCTGTGAATCGGCCGGTAGTGGGGGGTATGGTGGGTCCTTCGGGGGTCCCTGCTGGTGCTGGTGGTAGCACCGTTGTGGCAGCGCCCTCGGCCTTTCCAGCCCTGCCTCCTGCGCGCCCCGCTGTCAAACCTGTTGAGACGTGGTCCTTGGTGGTCAACAGCCGGAAGGCCGGTGAGACACCCAAGGAAGTGGTTGATAAGGTGGTGAAGCAGGTGGGCCCGACCCTGGGTGTGCGCGTACACGAAGTTAAGGCTCTTCGTGGTGGTGGTGCGATTGTTCGCACCCCTTCCGTGTCCGAGCGCGAAAAAATCGTGCTAAATCCGAAGTTTAGCGAGGTTGGGTTTGACGTGAGTGTGAACAAGAAGCTTGGTCCCAAGGTCGTCGTTCGTGGGGTCCACTGTAGGATCACTCTTGACAAGTTCATGGGTGATCTCTATGAGATGAACCTCAAGGAGCGGATGACCTTGGAGACCTTCAAGAAGGAGGTCAAACTCGTGAGCCGCCCTTGGAAGGAGGGCGGAGATGATGCGACTAACGTCATCCTGGAGGGTAGTGGCCGTGCCATGGAAGCTCTCCTGGAGGTAGGTAGTTGCTACATTAAGTGGTTCTGCTTCCGTGTGTGGGAACACGAGATGACTCCTGGCTGCTTCCGCTGTCTCAGCTTGGACCACAGGGTGAGCGAGTGTAGGCTGAAAGAGGATGTCTGCCGTCGTTGTGGGCAGTCTGGCCATCATGGTCGGAAGTGCGAGAATGCTCTGCACTGCCGAAACTGCGCGTTCAATGGGAAGCCCTGCACATCGTATGATGTCGGCTGACTGCCCCATTCACGCTGTATATGTTGCCCGAGCGAATGCAAGACATTAGAATGTCTTGTAAGATTGTGCAGTTGAACTGTCAGCGCGCTTACGCTACGATGGGTGACTTGGGGGGCAGTTTCTGTGCGAGTCTGGCAGCAGCTTTGCTCTGCTGCAGGAGCCGTACTACCAGCAGGGTGGGGTAAGGGGTTTGCCAGCTGGTATGCGTGTCTTCTCCGATGTGGGGGGCAATGCTGCTGTGGTAGTGAATGACGTGCATACCCAGTGTATGCTCGTTGATTCAAGCGAATGGGGTGTTTGTGTGAGTGTGGAGGGTGTGTACGGCAAGCTCTTGTTGGCAAGTGTGTACTGCCGTTATAGCGGTGATATAGAGCCCTATATAAGGTATATGGATAGGGTGCTACTACTTGCGAGTAGCAATCCCGTTATCCTCGGTGCTGACGTGAATGCATCGTCCGCGCTTTGGTTCAGCAAAACGTCCAGATTGGCTGGGCGGCTGAGTCAACAGCGGGGTGAGATGCTGAGTGATTGGGTCACGAGTAGTGGCGTTCACGTGCTCAATGAGCCGAGTGAGTGGTATACCTTTGAGGGGCCTAGAGGTGTGAGTGATATTGACGTGACGTTTGCGAATGAGGCGGCAATGAACTTGTATGGATTTCGTTGGTCCATCCAGGGGGACTTAAGTGTAAGTGATCACAATCTCATTGAGATTGAGGTCACTTATGGCCACGTAAAAAATACGAGCAGTGCCACTAAGCGTTGGCGTACTCTGGGGGTCAATTGGGATACGTATGCGGTTAGGGTCGGGGAGGCGGTTACTTCGGTACCACTTGCTGACTTTGACAACCTTGGTGTGGATGAGCAGGTAGCCAGTTTAACTGAGGCCGTTTGGCGTGTCAACGACGAGCTCTTTGAGAGATGCCGGTTGGCAAATCGTAGAGGGGTGAAGTGGTGTACACGCGGCTTGACGGAGAAACGTAGGGAGGTTCGCCGCCTCAGGAAACGTTTCCAGAGAGCGCGAATTGCTGGTGATGCGAGTATTGATCAGGTCGTCGTTTAGGCGCGAATTGAAAGAATATAAGCGCATGCTTATGGCGACTAAGGAGAATGAATGGAGACAGTTTGCTGTGCGCCACAGCGATGACCCCTGGGGTCAGCTGTATAAGGTGTGTCGTGGCAACAGAAGGATTGTTGAAATTAGTGGCATCCGTGTTGGCGATTCCGTGTTGCCAACATGGAATGCTTCTGTGAGTGCACTTCTTTCTGAGTTTTTTCCTGGTGCGGTGCCTTCAGGTCATCCTCACGATGTGGGGCTGCCTGTTGGTCCCCCTGAATTGGTGACCGCGGAAGTTGGGTGTGCGGTCTCGCTGATAAGGTCCAGGAGGTCTCCCGGGTTGGATGGGATTACTGGAGAGATGGTGAAAGCCATCTGGATGGTAATTCCTGAATACCTGGTTGCCCTGCTCGGGAAGTGTGTGCGTGACGGATACTTTCCTTCTGAATGGAAGACCGCCAGAGTCATTGTGCTCTTGAAGTCGCCTGATAGGGTCAGGTCTAATCCTAGATCCTATCGGGGGATTAGCCTTCTTCCGGTACTTGGAAAAGTGCTGGAGAGGGTTATGGTAGAACGGCTTCATGAGTGCTTGCGTGATGACATGTGTCCTTGGCAGTTTGGTTTTAGGAGTGGTCGGTCTGTGGAGGATGCGTGGGCGTATGTGAGGGATTGTGTGAGCTCCTCTAGTGCGGAATACGTCTTGGGTGTATTCGTGGACTTCAAGGGTGCGTTTGACTACTTGAGCTGGTCTAGTATCACCAGTAGGCTCCGTGAGTTGGGCTGCCGTGAGGTTGGACTGTGGGAGAGTTACTTCTCTGACAGAAAGGCCTGCGTGGCTGGAAGTAATCAGTGCGTCTGGGCTGATGTGGTCAGGGGCTGTCCGCAGGGTTCCGTCTGTGGTCCATTTATTTGGAACCTCATGATGGATCCTCTGTTGCGGCGTCTTGGTCTGTCCTGGAAGTGCTGTGCTTACGCCGACGATCTGCTTGTCCTCGTTGAGGGTCGGTCGCGTGTCGCGATTGAATCCTTGGGAGAAAGTGCCATGAGTGTTGTGTGTGAGTGGGGTGCTCAGGTGGGTGTGGACGTGGCAATGGACAAGACCGTGATAATGCTGCTCAAGGGCAGATTATCACGTAATCGACATCCAATTGTCCGTGCATCTGGTGTCTCCCTCAAGTATGAGACTGAGGTCAAGTACTTGGGGGTGACTATCGGTGAAAGGATGAACTTCCTTCCCCATCTGACACATACGCGAGAGCGTCTTGTGTGTGTGGTGGGTCAGGTGCGTCGGCTGCTTAGGTGTGACTGGGGTCTGAGTAGACGTGCTGTCCGTGTCCTCTATGGGGGTCTCTTTCTTGCGTGTGCAACCTTTGGTGCGTCGGTCTGGTGCGATGTGGTAACGTCTGCTGCTGAGTATCGCAAGCTTCTGGCATGCCAGAGGGTTATTCTTGCTGCATGCCTGCCAGTATGCCGTACGGTCTCCACGGAGGCCCTACAGGTATTAATGGGGGTTGCCCCTCTTGACTTGGAGGTGGTCCGTCGTGCGGCCATCTTCAGATGCAGGAGGGGATTACCATTGCCTCAGCATGAATGGTTTGAGAGTGATGTGGAGAGGCTAAGTGTGACAGAGCGCAATGCGTTCTTGAGTGAATGTGTTTCATCTAGCTGGCAAACTAGATGGAACAATAGTGAAAAGGGTAGGACGACGTATGAGTACATACGGGACGTCACATTTGCTGCAAGTCATCCTTGGTTTGGCTTCAGTCTGAGCTTGGGCTTTTTGCTAACTGGCCATGGCTCTCTTAATGCACTTTGGTTTAAGAGATGCCTCACGGCTTCAGAAGCTTGTGACTGTGGAGCTGAGATTGAGGATTGGCTGCATGTCCTGTGTGTCTGCCCGTTGTACTCTGACTTTAGGGATTTGGGGGCTATGGGTATTAGTTGGACTGACCAGGGGTTCTGTGTGAGTGAGGCTCTCTCCACATCAGAGCAACTGGAATGTCTGGACCGGTTCGCCGGTAGAGTGTTCGTGGAGCGTCGTGCGAGGGTAGGTTAGCTGCCCAATTTTGTGCGTGGGTGGTCTTGTGTATGTGGCGTATGGGTTGTATGAATAGGTAAGTTGTAGGTGATTGTGTGTGTGTGTTGGGTGGGGTTGGATGGCGATGTATGTATTGGTTGTGCTGAATGAAGTGTGCATGTTATGTGTGTGCCAGCCTAACTGTCGTCCTTCGGGAGGACAGAGCTGTTTTGTGCTGCACTGGTGTTGCGTTCCTGGTGTCCGTCTCTCCTGGGGCCACCGGTCCCCGAGCGGTATGGAGCTCACCGGTAGTAACACCGTTACGAAGCCTGACCAGAGGTTATCTGGTACCACGGGTTTCGGGGGGTGCTGAGGTTGGTCTCAACGCCTCACCCCGGAATCAAAGATTTTTACATCTTGTTGGGGGTCCAGCTAAATTGGGGTTAAACCCCGTCTTAGGTGCCGCTCCCTGTCTGAGTGGAAGAGGTACGGATAGGCCTCGCTCCCGCAGTGAGGAAGACAAGTCCATACACATGTCTTTAGACTGTTTTCACGTTTGGTGTGGGCAGTTTCTGTCTGCACCAAGTTCTATCTACAGCTGGACTTAAAAACTTTTGGGCGACCGGTCCCGGGCTGTAAGGAGCCCAACTGGTAGTAGTCTTGACTACGAAGTCTGACCAGAGGCTTTGTCTGGTACCACGGGGATCAGGAGCCCCTGTAGCGTGTTCGCTCACGCTCAGCCTGGTCATTGTTGGAAGGACCCCTAGTGGGAGCATCGTGGGGGCTGTTGTTGACGCCCAAACGTACGCGGGCAGAGCTATTCTTTTATAGCTCGGTGTGGAGTTGCATTGCAACCGGGTGCCGTGACCCATAGAACGGCAGAGGTGTTAGAAAGGCCTCGACCCCTCACCAAGAGGGAGTGCTTGTCCTTTACGCAAGTACTCGAATTGGTTCCCGCGGACTGGTACCAGGTACCTATTCAAGGGGGCGTTGGCTGACGCATAGACTTCAACCCCATGTGTGATGGCACACCGTGAGCTTAAGCCAGTCTTGGCAGGCGCTCACGTTAAACACCCGGAGACACTTCTGTCCGGATATATATAACTGTCCGACTGGAAGGACCAAAATGTAAAGTTAAAAAATGGCTTGGGTGGTCTCCGAGCACAATCCGGCTCGAAGGACCAATAATGTTTATACGGAACGTTTCACAAATTCCATTTATATTTATTAGAGTTTACACTTCAGGTTTTACAAAGTTTAGTTGATTGTGGAATAATCTCCCTGCGAATGTCTTCCCGCCCACTTACAGCGTCGAAACATTCAAACGAAGTGTAAACCGTCACTACTCCCTCTTTCCCCCTTCCCACTAACCTGTCATCCCTTCGGAACCAACAAATGCTGTGCATGGATAGGGGGCATCCCCTGAGCTTGGTTTCATCTATCATAAAAAAAAAAAAAAAAAAAATGCACTATTATTCGCCGGGCACTCTGTCAGCACGCGTCAACGCTGAGTGAAGAATCGGAAGTAAGTGCCTGGTGTGGGTCCAGCGACGATGGCTGGAAGCCGGTCAAACAGCGCCAGTTGCCGCGGAGAGAGCCTGCAGCCGGGCTTACTCTCACGAGAGAGGCGCATCTCATGACCGACAGGCTGACAGGAGAGAGACTGGAGTGCTCACTCTTGACACCCAACCGATCGATGAGGGAGCACCTCTGGCGAGCCGCAGTTGGCGTTAACATATATATATATATATATATATATATATATATATATATATATATATATATATATATATATATATATATATATATATATATATATATATATATATATATATATATATATATATATATATATATATATATATATATATATATATATATATATATATATATATATATATATATATATATATATATATATATATATATATATATATATATATATATATATATATATATATATATATATATATATATATATATATTATTATTATTATTTTCCCTTCTGCCTTATCGTATTTCGCCGTCTGCTATCCTTCTCCGTGGACTCCTCGTACATCACTTGTTTACTTTAAATTACCATGCTTCAATTATCCCTAAACAAGCTACCTGCTCGGACAGAAAAAATAATATATATATATATGATATAATATAATATATATATGATATAATATATATATAATGATAAAATAATATATATATATATGATATATATATATATCATATATATATATATATATTATTTTTTCTTTCCGAGCAGGTAGCTTGTTTAGGGATAATCGAAGCATGGTAATTTAAAGTAAACAAGTGATGTACGAGGAGTCCACGGAGAAGGATAGCAGACGGCGAAATACGATAAGGCAGAAGGGAAAATAATAAAATGCAGCTGCACTCCAATGTTCGTGGTCGAAACATCACTTCACACTTTCGTTATCAGCAATTCACATCCTTAGCATCCGTCTCATGTAGGATCAGATAGCCGTCATATTTATGATGAAAGTAACCTTTTTTATCTCGACTCTCGAGATATTTTCTTATCTAATTATATATGTATATATAATCGCGAATGTATATATAATCGCGAGCATTGGCAGCCGTAAGGCAGAATAATCGGGTGCCGTTCGTCGAAAGGCAAGTTGGGACACGAGGACAACCGCCCGCCAACGCGCATCGTGTTATCCGTGTGGAGAAAAAGGGGTTCAACGAAAGTAAACTGCTTTTAGATCGCAGCATTTTGTGGTTTTCGAGAATGGCGTACTCGTCCGTAAAATGAGTCTTCTGGAGGGAGATCGCGAGGCAGCGTTTAGTTTCCTTTATTCCTCCCGGTGGGAGGTGCAGGTTGGGGTGCGAATGCAGATGACGCTGAGCTGGATAAGCGTTGTGGAGAAATCGATATACGTATGAGTATACACGTAAGGCTCGTCGCAGCGACGAAAATCGTTCGAGAGGATCCTCATCGGTAGCGCAATGGGTGAGCAGCGTTTTGACAGTCTTAACCAGTTAGCGTAAGTTACCTGAGGCAGAGTGGCATCCCAGTCGATTTTGTCCAACCAGACTTGTTGAATCAGAATCTTCGCTACCACGATGATCGGAGCCAGCCAACCGGCTGGATCGAACAGCTTGGCGACCAGAGACAACATTTCCCGTTTTGTGTACGCAGCTTTGATGACGATAGCTTGGACATCGAAGTAGAAGTCATCATGGGTCGCGTTCCAGTGAATTCCCAGCATTTTAGCGATGCTGGAGTCTTCTAGCGTCAGGAAATCGGTATGGAGCAGATGGGATGCCGACAAGTCGGCCAGAATGCCTTTATGGTTGGCAGTCCACTTGCGAAGTGAAAAACCTGCTGAGTCGAGAGCCGCTATGAGTTGGTCACGGGTCTGAGTAGCTGTCACCAGGTCATGCGTGCCTCCGAACATATCATCCACTTACATGGAATGCTGTAGAATGTGTGATGCAAGCGGAAACTTGTGCTTCACCTCGTCTGCCAATTGAAGAAGGGTGCGTATAGCAAGAAAAGGGTCGCAATTAACTCCAAACGTTACCGTTTGAAGCTCGAAAACGGTAAGTTCGGACTTGTACGGGTCTCGGAAGAGAATGCGCTGATATGGTGTGTGCTTTAGGTCGACCAATATTTGGCGATACGTTTTGAATGTCTCGAGGCCCCTGAGCGAAGCGTGTCTGGAAAGCCGATTTTAAAGGCAATGACACGATGTAGCGGCCGTCATCGCGTCTTCGCGAAACTTTTCGGAGTGGTATAGCAATCTAGTTTTGGGAAGTTCTTCCATCTCCCAAAAACGTTGGAACAGTTGTTCGAAGGTGACTTCGTTGTGTAAGCCGCTTTGATGGGTGCAGTGGCAGATTTCATGGTGGGAACCGGGCCGGTTAGGATCCAACCGAACACCGTTTGCTGAGCTATGAGGGAGCCCAGCACTTGGCGGCGGATGCCGTCCAGCAGGATTGCTGGGTATAAATCGGCTCCGATGAGGACGTCGACCTGCTCGCTTTTGGAGAAGTTGACATCTGCGAGCTCGATGTCTTGAGGGAGGCCACTGAGAAGTGACTTATCTAACGAGTGGGAGGGCGACCGCCCTGTAATTTGTGGGAGCACGAGCGCCGTCACGTTGATTTGAAAGTTGGGATCAAGTGGCGAATTCAGCAGAAAATCGCTCGATCTTGATATTTTTGCAGCAACAGTCTCGTTGAGACCTGAAACTACAGCTGTAGTTGGCTGCACTGGGAGCTTTAAGAGCTTTTGTATGCGCTCAGAGATGAACGACACTTCGGATCCAGGATCGATCAAGGCGCGCGCGATGTAACATGTACCGTGATGGCGTATTGTTACCATAGCAGTCTCTAACAGTACCTGTTTTGGTGCTTTCGCGAAGCACACCTGATGCGTGTTCTGTGGATTTCGCTGTTGCGTGGGGGGAGGAATGGACTGTATATGCGTGGGAGGTCGCATCGAAGAATGTAGCCTTTCTTGCTGAAAAGCATGATGAGTCGAACCTGGAATAAAGTTCGAATAGGCAGGGGCTTGAGCACGCGGAGCGTTTTCAAACCGCCGCTCTTGATGTGAGGCACGTGGGGTCGAATCTGATACAGCATTCGAGGAGGATGGAGCATGCTCACGATGCAAGAGGGTGTGATGCCTGCCATTACATTTGACGCAATTGTATCTGCTTGGACAGTTTTTCACGGAATGAGATAGGGCCAAGCAGTTGCTGCACAATCGCTTTTTCTGAACGGTATTCAGCCGCTGTGGAACGGGCAAGCTGAGAAACTGAGAACAGGATCTCAACTTGTGCTGCTCCTGGCAAAGAGGGCAGCTATCTCGGGACACCTTCAATTGAAAGGTGTTGACGCGTTTAGAGGCTGGAGTCGAGTGAGTCGGAGTTGGGGGCGTGATTGATTTCGCGGCGGGTGTGCACTTAATATCTTGCACCGTTTCAAGGGTCTGGAAGCGATGAGTCAGAAACGCATTCAGATCTGTCCATTTTGGGATCTCTGTTTTGTTGGTGAGAGATTGCTCCCAGAGGGAAAGTGTTGCTTCCGGGAGCTTGCTGGAACACAAAAATACGATTATCGCGTCCCATTGCGAGGTATCAACACCTTGTAGCGCGAGCGCGGCGAGAATATTATTGATTTCGCGCTGCAGGTCTTTAATAGCGCCACCGTTTTCAGGCTGAAGAGCTTCTTCAAATGGGCGTTAGTGAGGACGCGCCCGTTCCCGTACCTGTCGGACAGATTTTTCCACGCTTGGACAAAACCTTCATTCGTGAGAGGGGATTTCTGCACAATTTCTTTCGCTTCGCCCGTAGTTCTTTGATTCAGATGGGAAAAGCTTCTCAACCGGCGCAATTCTGGTGTTTTGAATATAAAGGGCGGTGAACATATTCCTAAAAGAGGGCCACGAAAGGTAATCGCCGTGGAAGGCTTGGGTGTCGCAAGGGGGCAAGCTGATGTTGTAGCATTTCAGCTGCTGCTGTATTGAGTGCGGAAGAAGTGGGACGAGTGTTTCGGCATGCGCCGATTTTCGTTGCGCAGCGAATACAAGTTCGGTAGCAGTTGCGTTGCTTGGTCTTAATCACTTCTACGTCAGCGGGGGCGGATTCTTCGGAGGCCATCAACTGGTCTAGACTTCCTTGGTCGCCTTCCATATCGTCTTGAGCTCTTCCAGATGAGCATCTAATGAAAAGTCCGAGTGCTCCTGCTCAGGGATGGTCACGAAGTCGGCCTCAAATTCGACGATCGCGTCGGAGGTGCGTATAAATTTGTCGAGTGACGCCATTATATTTTTAGGGTTCGCTTAGGGGCGGCGAAGAAAGTCGAAAAACCAAAAGAAAACGCACCGAAAAACTATTTCGGAAAAAATTGTATTTTATTTTAGAAGAAAAAAGACAGAATGGTTTGCGCGTCGCTAGGTGATTGCGTTGGGGCTCGAGGAGCTTGCTACCGAAAATTAACCACGTGTTGTCTCTAAAGTTGGCAACTAGTTACGAAGAGACTAGTTGCTGCTACACTTCTGCCTACTGGGTATTTCGTTTTTTCGATTCCCGTTGGGTCGCCGCTGGATCGCGAATTCTACGCTGCTATCACCAGCGAGAGTGCAGACAGAAAAACTGGTTTTTCGTTCTGTGTGCACTCTGCGTGTATGGGCAGCGCAAGCAGAAGAGCGCGAGCAGCAGAGAAATGTACCCGCAAAAACCAATCAGCAAAAGGTGGTGGTTTTTGACTTGCACTGAGCGCACAAGTAACTCGCTCTTTTATTGGCAAGGAGAGCGCAAACCAACAAAAGAAAGTGTGTGATTTTTTCACTTTCTTTGTGAGAGCGCGGGGCTTAATAAAAATCAAGCGGTGAATTTGGCGCTTTTATTGTGGCCTTCGCAGCAAGCAATGCTTGCGAAGACGGTCAGCAACAAAAACTTCAAGCCTTGGTGCTGCCGTTAAACTTGGGGACCGTTACCCACGAATCGAGGATTCTCGAAGGTTAGACGGTCAAATGAAGGGTATATATATAAGGAGGACATATATATATATATATATATATATATATATATATATATATATATATATATATATATGCTCGATGCTCGTTCCAGATTTAACATTTGGTATATATATAACTGTCCGGATATATCAGTTGCTTTCCAGGTGTGAGCTGGAAAATCGAGCTTTCTGGAGAGAACGAGCGTCTGAAGGGACGCTTGGAGGAGCGAGGAACCGCCAGTGGCGGCTTCGTGGCGCCGGTGGGTCGGCCAGTGCCAGTGAATCGGCCGGTAGTGGGGGGTATGGTGGGTCCTTCGGGGGTCCCTGCTGGTGCTGGTGGTAGCACCGTTGTGGCAGCGCCCTCGGCCTTTCCAGCCCTGCCTCCTGCGCGCCCCGCTGTCAAACCTGTTGAGACGTGGTCCTTGGTGGTCAAGAGCCGGAAGGCCGGTGAGACACCCAAGGAAGTGGTTGATAAGGTGGTGAAGCAGGTGGGCCCGACCCTGGGTGTACGCGTCCACGAAGTTAAGGCTCTTCGTAGTGGTGGTGCGAATATTCGCACCCCATCGGTGTCTGAACGCGAGGAAATAGGATCACTCTTGACGAGTTCATGGGTGATCTCTACGAGATGAACCTCAAGGAGCGGATGAGTTTGGAGACGTTCAAGAAGGAAGTCAGACTCGTGAGCCGCCCATGGAAGGAGGGCGGAGATGGTGCGACTAACGTCATAATTGAGGGCAATGGCCGTGCCATGGGAGCTCTTCTGGAGGTAAGCAGTTGTTACATCAAGTGGTTCTGCTTCCGTGTGTGGGAACACGAGATGACTCCTGGCTGCTTCCGCTGTCTCAGCTTGGACCACAGGGTGAGCGAGTGTAGGCTGAAAGAGGATGTCTGCCGTCGTTGTGGGCAGTCTGGCCATCATGGTCGGAAGTGCGAGAATGCTCTGCACTGCCGAAACTGCGCGTTCAATGGGAAGCCCTGCACATCGTATGATGTCGGCTGACTGCCCCATTCACGCTGTATATGTTGCCCGCGCGAATGCAAGACATTAGAATGTCTTGTAAGATTGTACAGTTGAACTGTCAGCGCGCTTACGCTACGATGGGTGACTTGGGGCAGTTTCTGTGCGAGTCTGGAAGCAGCTTTGCTCTGCTGCAGGAGCCGTACTACCAGCAGGGTGGGGTAAGGGGTTTGCCACCTGGTATGCGTGTCTTCTCCGATGTGGGGGGCAATGCTGCTGTGGTAGTGAATGACGTGCATACCCAGTGTATGCTCGTTGATTCAAGCGAATGGGGTGTTTGTGTGAGTGTGGAGGGTGTGTACGGCAAGCTCTTGTTGGCAAGTGTGTACTGCCGTTATAGCGGTGATATAGAGCCCTATATAAGGTATATGGATAGGGTGCTACTACTTGCGAGTAGCAATCCCGTTATCCTCGGTGCTGACGTGAATGCATCGTCCGCGCTTTGGTTCAGCAAAACGTCCAGATTGGCTGGGCGGCTGAGTCAACAGCGGGGTGAGATGCTGAGTGATTGGGTCACGAGTAGTGGCGTTCACGTGCTCAATGAGCCGAGTGAGTGGTATACCTTTGAGGGGCCTAGAGGTGTGAGTGATATTGACGTGACGTTTGCGAATGAGGCGGCAATGAACTTGTATGGATTTCGTTGGTCCATCCAGGGGGACTTAAGTGTAAGTGATCACAATCTCATTGAGATTGAGGTCACTTATGGCCACGTAAAAAATACGAGCAGTGCCACTAAGCGTTGGCGTACTCTGGGGGTCAATTGGGATACGTATGCGGTTAGGGTCGGGGAGGCGGTTACTTCGGTACCACTTGCTGACTTTGACAACCTTGGTGTGGATGAGCAGGTAGCCAGTTTAACTGAGGCCGTTTGGCGTGTCAACGACGAGCTCTTTGAGAGATGCCGGTTGGCAAATCGTAGAGGGGTGAAGTGGTGTACACGCGGCTTGACGGAGAAACGTAGGGAGGTTCGCCGCCTCAGGAAACGTTTCCAGAGAGCGCGAATTGCTGGTGATGCGAGTATTGATCAGGTCGTCGTTTAGGCGCGAATTGAAAGAATATAAGCGCATGCTTATGGCGACTAAGGAGAATGAATGGAGACAGTTTGCTGTGCGCCACAGCGATGACCCCTGGGGTCAGCTGTATAAGGTGTGTCGTGGCAACAGAAGGATTGTTGAAATTAGTGGCATCCGTGTTGGCGATTCCGTGTTGCCAACATGGAATGCTTCTGTGAGTGCACTTCTTTCTGAGTTTTTTCCTGGTGCGGTGCCTTCAGGTCATCCTCACGATGTGGGGCTGCCTGTTGGTCCCCCTGAATTGGTGACTGCGGAAGTTGGGTGTGCGGTCTCGCTGATAAGGTCCAGGAGGTCTCCCGGGTTGGATGGGATTACTGGAGAGATGGTGAAAGCCATCTGGATGGTAATTCCTGAATACCTGGTTGCCCTGCTCGGGAAGTGTGTGCGTGACGGATACTTTCCTTCTGAATGGAAGACCGCCAGAGTCATTGTGCTCTTGAAGTCGCCTGATAGGGTCAGGTCTAATCCTAGATCCTATCGGGGGATTAGCCTTCTTCCGGTACTTGGAAAAGTGCTGGAGAGGGTTATGGTAGAACGGCTTCATGAGTGCTTGCGTGATGACATGTGTCCTTGGCAGTTTGGTTTTAGGAGTGGTCCTTCTGTGGAGGATGCGTGGGCGTATGTGAGGGATTGTGTGAGCTCCTCTAGTGCGGAATACGTCTTGGGTGTATTCGTGGACTTCAAGGGTGCGTTTGACTACTTGAGCTGGTCTAGTATCACCAGTAGGCTCCGTGAGTTGGGCTGCCGTGAGGTTGGACTGTGGGAGAGTTACTTCTCTGACAGAAAGGCCTGCGTGGCTGGAAGTAATCAGTGCGTCTGGGCTGATGTGGTCAGGGGCTGTCCGCAGGGTTCCGTCTGTGGTCCATTTATTTGGAACCTCATGATGGATCCTCTGTTGCGGCGTCTTGGTCTGTCCTGGAAGTGCTGTGCTTACGCCGACGATCTGCTTGTCCTCGTTGAGGGTCGGTCGCGTGTCGCGATTGAATCCTTGGGAGAAAGTGCCATGAGTGTTGTGTGTGAGTGGGGTGCTCAGGTGGGTGTGGACGTGGCAATGGACAAGACCGTGATAATGCTGCTCAAGGGCAGATTATCACGTAATCGACATCCAATTGTCCGTGCATCTGGTGTCTCCCTCAAGTATGAGACTGAGGTCAAGTACTTGGGGGTGACTATCGGTGAAAGGATGAACTTCCTTCCCCATCTGACACATACGCGAGAGCGTCTTGTGTGTGTGGTGGGTCAGGTGCGTCGGCTGCTTAGGTGTGACTGGGGTCTGAGTAGACGTGCTGTCCGTGTCCTCTATGGGGGTCTCTTTCTTGCGTGTGCAACCTTTGGTGCGTCGGTCTGGTGCGATGTGGTAACGTCTGCTGCTGAGTATCGCAAGCTTCTGGCATGCCAGAGGGTTATTCTTGCTGCATGCCTGCCAGTATGCCGTACGGTCTCCACGGAGGCCCTACAGGTATTAATGGGGGTTGCCCCTCTTGACTTGGAGGTGGTCCGTCGTGCGGCCATCTTCAGATGCAGGAGGGGATTACCATTGCCTCAGCATGAATGGTTTGAGAGTGATGTGGAGAGGCTAAGTGTGACAGAGCGCAATGCGTTCTTGAGTGAATGTGTTTCATCTAGCTGGCAAACTAGATGGAACAATAGTGAAAAGGGTAGGACGACGTATGAGTACATACGGGACGTCACATTTGCTGCAAGTCATCCTTGGTTTGGCTTCAGTCTGAGCTTGGGCTTTTTGCTAACTGGCCATGGCTCTCTTAATGCACTTTTGTTTAAGAGATGCCTCACGGCTTCAGAAGCTTGTGACTGTGGAGCTGAGATTGAGGATTGGCTGCATGTCCTGTGTGTCTGCCCGTTGTACTCTGACTTTAGGGATTTGGGGGCTATGGGTATTAGTTGGACTGACCAGGGGTTCTGTGTGAGTGAGGCTCTCTCCACATCAGAGCAACTGGAATGTCTGGACCGGTTCGCCGGTAGAGTGTTCGTGGAGCGTCGTGCGAGGGTAGGTTAGCTGCCCAATTTTGTGCGTGGGTGGTCTTGTGTATGTGGCGTATGGGTTGTATGAATAGGTAAGTTGTAGGTGATTGTGTGTGTGTGTTGGGTGGGGTTGGATGGCGATGTATGTATTGGTTGTGCTGAATGAAGTGTGCATGTTATGTGTGTGCCAGCCTAACTGTCGTCCTTCGGGAGGACAGAGCTGTTTTGTGCTGCACTGGTGTTGCGTTCCTGGTGTCCGTCTCTCCTGGGGCCACCGGTCCCCGAGCGGTATGGAGCTCACCGGTAGTAACACCGTTACGAAGCCTGACCAGAGGTTATCTGGTACCACGGGTTTCGGGGGGTGCTGAGGTTGGTCTCAACGCCTCACCCCGGAATCAAAGATTTTTACATCTTGTTGGGGGTCCAGCTAAATTGGGGTTAAACCCCGTCTTAGGTGCCGCTCCCTGTCTGAGTGGAAGAGGTACGGATAGGCCTCGCTCCCGCAGTGAGGAAGACAAGTCCATACACATGTCTTTAGACTGTTTTCACGTTTGGTGTGGGCAGTTTCTGTCTGCACCAAGTTCTATCTACAGCTGGACTTAAAAACTTTTGGGCGACCGGTCCCGGGCTGTAAGGAGCCCAACTGGTAGTAGTCTTGACTACGAAGTCTGACCAGAGGCTTTGTCTGGTACCACGGGGATCAGGAGCCCCTGTAGCGTGTTCGCTCACGCTCAGCCTGGTCATTGTTGGAAGGACCCCTAGTGGGAGCATCGTGGGGGCTGTTGTTGACGCCCAAACGTACGCGGGCAGAGCTATTCTTTTATAGCTCGGTGTGGAGTTGCATTGCAACCGGGTGCCGTGACCCATAGAACGGCAGAGGTGTTAGAAAGGCCTCGACCCCTCACCAAGAGGGAGTGCTTGTCCTTTACGCAAGTACTCGAATTGGTTCCCGCGGACTGGTACCAGGTACCTATTCAAGGGGGCGTTGGCTGACGCATAGACTTCAACCCCATGTGTGATGGCACACCGTGAGCTTAAGCCAGTCTTGGCAGGCGCTCACGTTAAACACCCGGAGACACTTCTGTCCGGATATATATAACTGTCCGACTGGAAGGACCAAAATGTAAAGTTAAAAAATGGCTTGGGTGGTCTCCGAGCACAATCCGGCTCGAAGGACCAATAATGTTTATACGGAACGTTTCACAAATTCCATTTATATTTATTAGAGTTTACACTTCAGGTTTTACAAAGTTTAGTTGATTGTGGAATAATCTCCCTGCGAATATATATATATATATATTATTTTCCCTTCTGCCTTATCGTATTTCACCGTCTGCTATCCTTCTCCGTGGACTCCTCGTACATCACTTGTTTACTTTAAATTACCATGCTTCAATTATCCCTAAACAAGCTACCTGCTCGGACAGAAAAAATAATATATATATATATAAGACAAGTCGGCCAGAATGCCTTTATGGTTGGCAGTCCACTTGCGAAGTGAAAAACCTGCTGAGTCGAGAGCCGCTATGAGTTGGTCACGGGTCTAGCTGTCACCAGGTCATGCGTGCCTGCGAACACATCATCCACGTACATGGAATGCTGTAGAATGTGTGACGCAAGCGGAAACTTGACTTCACCTCGTCTGCCAATTGAAGAAGGGTGCGTATAGCAAGAAAAGGGTCGCAATTAACTCCAAACGTTACCGTTTGAAGCTCGAAAACGGTAAGTTCGGATTTGTACGGGTCTCGGAAGAGAATGCGCTGATATGGTGTGTGCTTTAGGTCGACCAATATTTGGCGATACATTTTGAATGTCTCGAGGCCCCTGAGCGGAGCGTGTCTGGAAAGCCGATTTTAAAGGCAATGACACGATGTAGCGGCCGTCATCGCGTCTTCGCGAAACTTTTCGGAGTGGTATAGCAATCTAGTTTTGGGAAGTTCCTCCATCTCCCAAAAACGTTCGAACAGTTGTTCGAAGGTGACTTCGTTGTGTAAGCCGCTTTGATGGGTGCAGTGGCAGATTTCATGGTGGGAACCGGGCCGGTTAGGATCCAACCGAACACTGTCTGCTGAGCCATGAGGGAGCCCAGCACTTGGCGGCGGATGCCGTCCAGCAGGATTGCTGGGTATAAATCGGCTCCGATGAGGACGTCGACCTGCTCGCTTTTGGAGAAGTTGACATCTGCGAGCTCGATGTCTTCAGGGAGGCCACTGAGAAGTGACTTATCTAACGAGTAGGAGGGCGACCGCCCTGTAATTTGTGGGAGCACGAGCGCCGTCACGTTGATTTGAAAGTTGGGATCAAGTGGCGAATTCAGCAGAAAATCGCTCGATCTTGATATTTTTGCAGCAACAGTCTCGTTGAGACCTGAAACTACAGCTGTAGTTTCCGGTCTCAACGGAAACGTTGATTTGAACCGGCCGTCACGTTGATTTGAAAGTTGGGATCAAGTGGCGAATTCAGCAGAAAATCGCTCGATCTTGATATTTTTGCAGCAACAGTCTCGTTGAGACCTGAAACTACAGCTGTAGTTGGCTGCACTGGGAGCTTTAAAAGCTTTTGTATGCGCTCAGAGATGAACGACACTTCGGATCCAGGATCGATCAAGGCGCGCGCGATGTAACATGTACCGTGATGGCGTATTGTTACCATAGCAGTCTCTAACAGTACCTGTTTTGGTGCTTTCGCGAAGCACACCTGATGCGTGTTCTGTGGATTTCGCTGTTGCGTGGGGGGAGGAATAGACTGTATATGCGTGGGAGGTCGCATCGAAGAATGCGGCCTTTCTTGCTGAAAAGCATGATGAGTCGAACCTGGAATAAAGTTGGAATAGGCAGGGGCTTGAGCACACGGAGCGTTTTCAAACCGCCGCTCTTGATGTGAGGCACGTGGGGTCGAATCTGATACAGCATTCGAGGAGGATGGAGCATGCTCACGATGCAAGAGGGTGTGATGCCTGTCATTACATTTGACGCAATTGTATCTGCTTGGACAGTTTTTCACGGAATGAGATATGGCCAAGCAGTTGCTGCACAAGCGCTTTTTCTGAACGGTATTCAGCCGCTGTGGAACGGGCAAGCTGAGAAACTGAGAACAGGATCTCAACTTGTGCTGCTCCTGGCAAAGAGTGCAGCTATCTCGGGACACCTTCAATTGAAAGGTGTTGACGCGTTTAGAGGCTGGAGTCGAGTGAGTCGGAGTTGGGGGCGTGATTGATTTCGCGGCGGGTGTGCACTTAATATCTTGCACCGTTTCAAGGGTCTGGAAGCGATGAGTCAGAAACGCATTCAGATCTGTCCATTTTGGGATCTCTGTTTTGTTGGTGAGAGATTGCTCCCAGAGGGAAAGTGTTGCTTCCGGGAGCTTGCTGGAACACAAAAATACGATTATCGCGTCCCATTGCGAGGTATCAACACCTTGTAGCGCGAGCGCGGCGAGAATATTATTGATTTCGCGCTGCAGGTCTTTAATAGCGCCACCGTTTTCAGGCTGAAGAGCTTCTTCAAATGGGCGTTAGTGAGGACGCGCCCGTTCCCGTACCTGTCGGACAGATTTTTCCACGCTTGGACAAAACCTTCATTCGTGAGAGGGGATTTCTGCACAATTTCTTTCGCTTCGCCCGTAGTTTTTTGATTCAGATGGGAAAAGCTTCTCAACCGGCGCAATTCTGGTGTTTTGAATATAAAGGGCGGTGAACATATCCCTAAAAGAGGGCCACGAAAGGTAATCGCCGTGGAAGGCTTGGGTGTCGCAAGGGGGCAAGCTGATGTTGTAGCATTTCAGCTGCTGCTGTATTGAGTGCGGAAGAAGTGGGACGAGTGTTTCGGCATGCGCCGATTTTCGTTGCGCAGCGAATACAAGTTCGGTAGCAGTTGCGTTGCTTGGTCTTAATCACTTCTACGTCAGCGGGGGCGGATTCTTCGGAGGCCATCAACTGGTCTAGACTTCCTTGGTCGCCTTCCATATCGTCTTGAGCTCTTCCAGATGAGCATCTAATGAAAAGTCCGAGTGCTCCTGCTCAGGGATGGTCACGAAGTCGGCCTCAAATTCGACGATCGCGTCGGAGGTGCGTATAAATTTGTCGAGTGACGCCATTATATTTTTAGGGTTCGCTTAGGGGCGGCGAAGAAAGTCGTAAAACCAAAAGAAAACGCACCGAAAAACTATTTCGGAAAAAATTGTATTTTATTTTAGAAGAAAAAAGACACAGAATGGTTTGCGCGTCGCTAGGTGATTGCGTTGGGGCTCGAGGAGCTTGCTACCGAAAATTAACCACGTGTTGTCTCTAAAGTTGGCAACTAGTTACGAAGAGACTAGTTGCTGCTACACTTCTGCCTACTGGGTATTTCGTTTTTTCGATTCCCGTTGGGTCGCCGCTGGATCGCGAATTCTACGCTGCTATCACCAGCGAGAGTGCAGACAGAAAAACTGGTTTTTCGTTCTGTGTGCACTCTGCGTGTATGGGCAGCGCAAGCAGAAGAGCGCGAGCAGCAGAGAAATGTACCCGCAAAAACCAATCAGCAAAAGGTGGTGGTTTTTGACTTGCACTGAGCGCACAAGTAACTCGCTTTTTTATTGGCAACGAGAGCGCAAACCAACAAAAGAAAGTGTGTGATTTTTTCACTTTCTTTGTGAGAGCGCGGGGCTTAATAAAAATCAAGCGGTGAATTTGGCGCTTTTATTGTGGCCTTCGCAGCAAGCAATGCTTGCGAAGACGGTCAGCAACAAAAACTTCAAGCCTTGGTGCTGCCGTTAAACTTGGGGACCGTTACCCACGAATCGAGGATTCTCGAAGGTTAGACGGTCAAATGAAGGGTATATATATAAGGAGGACATATATATATATATATATATATATATATATATATATATATATATATATGCTCGATGCTCGTTCCAGATTTAACATTTGGTATATATATAACTGTCCGGATATATCAGTTGCTTTCCAGGTGTGAGCTGGAAAATCGAGCTTTCTGGAGAGAACGAGCGTCTGAAGGGACGCTTGGAGGAGCGAGGAACCGCCAGTGGCGGCTTCGTGGCGCCGGTGGGTCGGCCAGTGCCTGTGAATCGGCCGGTAGTGGGGGGTATGGTGGGTCCTTCGGGGGTCCCTGCTGGTGCTGGTGGTAGCACCGTTGTGGCAGCGCCCTCGGCCTTTCCAGCCCTGCCTCCTGCGCGACCCGCTGTCAAACCTGTTGAGACGTGGTCCTTGGTGGTCAACAGCCGGAAGGCCGGTGAGACACCCAAGGAAGTGGTTGATAAGGTGGTGAAGCAGGTGGGCCCGACCCTGGGTGTGCGCGTACACGAAGTTAAGGCTCTTCGTGGTGGTGGTGCGATTGTTCGCACCCCTTCCGTGTCCGAGCGCGAAAAAATCGTGCTAAATCCGAAGTTTAGCGAGGTTGGGTTTGACGTGAGTGTGAACAAGAAGCTTGGTCCCAAGGTCGTCGTTCGTGGGGTCCACTGTAGGATCACTCTTGACAAGTTCATGGGTGATCTCTATGAGATGAACCTCAAGGAGCGGATGACCTTGGAGACCTTCAAGAAGGAGGTCAAACTCGTGAGCCGCCCTTGGAAGGAGGGCGGAGATGATGCGACTAACGTCATCCTGGAGGGTAGTGGCCGTGCCATGGAAGCTCTCCTGGAGGTAGGTAGTTGCTACATTAAGTGGTTCTGCTTCCGTGTGTGGGAACACGAGATGACTCCTGGCTGCTTCCGCTGTCTCAGCTTGGACCACAGGGTGAGCGAGTGTAGGCTGAAAGAGGATGTCTGCCGTCGTTGTGGGCAGTCTGGCCATCATGGTCGGAAGTGCGAGAATGCTCTGCACTGCCGAAACTGCGCGTTCAATGGGAAGCCCTGCACATCGTATGATGTCGGCTGACTGCCCCATTCACGCTGTATATGTTGCCCGCGCGAATGCAAGACATTAGAATGTCTTGTAAGATTGTGCAGTTGAACTGTCAGCGCGCTTACGCTACGATGGGTGACTTGGTGCAGTTTCTGTGCGAGTCTGGAAGCAGCTTTGCTCCTGCTGCAGGAGCCGTACTACCAGCAGGGTGGGGTAAGGGGTTTGCCACCTGGTAGGCGTGTCTTCTCCGATGTGGGGGGCAATGCTGCTGTGGTAGTGAATGACGTGCATACCCAGTGTATGCTCGTTGATTCAAGCGAATGGGGTGTTTGTGTGAGTGTGGAGGGTGTGTACGGCAAGCTCTTGTTGGCAAGTGTGTACTGCCGTTATAGCGGTGATATAGAGCCCTATATAAGGTATATGGATAGGGTGCTACTACTTGCGAGTAGCAATCCCGTTATCCTCGGTGCTGACGTGAATGCATCGTCCGCGCTTTGGTTCAGCAAAACGTCCAGATTGGCTGGGCGGCTGAGTCAACAGCGGGGTGAGATGCTGAGTGATTGGGTCACGAGTAGTGGCGTTCACGTGCTCAATGAGCCGAGTGAGTGGTATACCTTTGAGGGGCCTAGAGGTGTGAGTGATATTGACGTGACGTTTGCGAATGAGGCGGCAATGAACTTGTATGGATTTCGTTGGTCCATCCAGGGGGACTTAAGTGTAAGTGATCACAATCTCATTGAGATTGAGGTCACTTATGGCCACGTAGAAAATACGAGCAGTGCCACTAAGCGTTGGCGTACTCTGGGGGTCAATTGGGATACGTATGCGGTTAGGGTCGGGGAGGCGGTTACTTCGGTACCACTTGCTGACTTTGACAACCTTGGTGTGGATGAGCAGGTAGCCAGTTTAACTGAGGCCGTTTGGCGTGTCAACGACGAGCTCTTTGAGAGATGCCGGTTGGCAAATCGTAGAGGGGTGAAGTGGTGTACACGCGGCTTGACGGAGAAACGTAGGGAGGTTCGCCGCCTCAGGAAACGTTTCCAGAGAGCGCGAATTGCTGGTGATGCGAGTATTGATCAGGTCGTCGTTTAGGCGCGAATTGAAAGAATATAAGCGCATGCTTATGGCGACTAAGGAGAATGAATGGAGACAGTTTGCTGTGCGCCACAGCGATGACCCCTGGGGTCAGCTGTATAAGGTGTGTCGTGGCAACAGAAGGATTGTTGAAATTAGTGGCATCCGTGTTGGCGATTCCGTGTTGCCAACATGGAATGCTTCTGTGAGTGCACTTCTTTCTGAGTTTTTTCCTGGTGCGGTGCCTTCAGGTCATCCTCACGATGTGGGGCTGCCTGTTGGTCCCCCTGAATTGGTGACCGCGGAAGTTGGGTGTGCGGTCTCGCTGATAAGGTCCAGGAGGTCTCCCGGGTTGGATGGGATTACTGGAGAGATGGTGAAAGCCATCTGGATGGTAATTCCTGAATACCTGGTTGCCCTGCTCGGGAAGTGTGTGCGTGACGGATACTTTCCTTCTGAATGGAAGACCGCCAGAGTCATTGTGCTCTTGAAGTCGCCTGATAGGGTCAGGTCTAATCCTAGATCCTATCGGGGGATTAGCCTTCTTCCGGTACTTGGAAAAGTGCTGGAGAGGGTTATGGTAGAACGGCTTCATGAGTGCTTGCGTGATGACATGTGTCCTTGGCAGTTTGGTTTTAGGAGTGGTCGGTCTGTGGAGGATGCGTGGGCGTATGTGAGGGATTGTGTGAGCTCCTCTAGTGCGGAATACGTCTTGGGTGTATTCGTGGACTTCAAGGGTGCGTTTGACTACTTGAGCTGGTCTAGTATCACCAGTAGGCTCCGTGAGTTGGGCTGCCGTGAGGTTGGACTGTGGGAGAGTTACTTCTCTGACAGAAAGGCCTGCGTGGCTGGAAGTAATCAGTGCGTCTGGGCTGATGTGGTCAGGGGCTGTCCGCAGGGTTCCGTCTGTGGTCCATTTATTTGGAGCCTCATGATGGATCCTCTGTTGCGGCGTCTTGGTCTGTCCTGGAAGTGCTGTGCTTACGCCGACGATCTGCTTGTCCTCGTTGAGGGTCGGTCGCGTGTCGCGATTGAATCCTTGGGAGAAAGTGCCATGAGTGTTGTGTGTGAGTGGGGTGCTCAGGTGGGTGTGGACGTGGCAATGGACAAGACCGTGATAATGCTGCTCAAGGGCAGATTATCACGTAATCGACATCCAATTGTCCGTGCATCTGGTGTCTCCCTCAAGTATGAGACTGAGGTCAAGTACTTGGGGGTGACTATCGGTGAAAGGATGAACTTCCTTCCCCATCTGACACATACGCGAGAGCGTCTTGTGTGTGTGGTGGGTCAGGTGCGTCGGCTGCTTAGGTGTGACTGGGGTCTGAGTAGACGTGCTGTCCGTGTCCTCTATGGGGGTCTCTTTCTTGCGTGTGCAACCTTTGGTGCGTCGGTCTGGTGCGATGTGGTAACGTCTGCTGCTGAGTATCGCAAGCTTCTGGCATGCCAGAGGGTTATTCTTGCTGCATGCCTGCCAGTATGCCGTACGGTCTCCACGGAGGCCCTACAGGTATTAATGGGGGTTGCCCCTCTTGACTTGGAGGTGGTCCGTCGTGCGGCCATCTTCAGATGCAGGAGGGGATTACCATTGCCTCAGCATGAATGGTTTGAGAGTGATGTGGAGAGGCTAAGTGTGACAGAGCGCAATGCGTTCTTGAGTGAATGTGTTTCATCTAGCTGGCAAACTAGATGGAACAATAGTGAAAAGGGTAGGACGACGTATGAGTACATACGGGACGTCACATTTGCTGCAAGTCATCCTTGGTTTGGCTTCAGTCTGAGCTTGGGCTTTTTGCTAACTGGCCATGGCTCTCTTAATGCACTTTTGTTTAAGAGATGCCTCACGGCTTCAGAAGCTTGTGACTGTGGAGCTGAGATTGAGGATTGGCTGCATGTCCTGTGTGTCTGCCCGTTGTACTCTGACTTTAGGGATTTGGGGGCTATGGGTATTAGTTGGACTGACCAGGGGTTCTGTGTGAGTGAGGCTCTCTCCACATCAGAGCAACTGGAATGTCTGGACCGGTTCGCCGGTAGAGTGTTCGTGGAGCGTCGTGCGAGGGTAGGTTAGCTGCCCAATTTTGTGCGTGGGTGGTCTTGTGTATGTGGCGTATGGGTTGTATGAATAGGTAAGTTGTAGGTGATTGTGTGTGTGTGTTGGGTGGGGTTGGATGGCGATGTATGTATTGGTTGTGCTGAATGAAGTGTGCATGTTATGTGTGTGCCAGCCTAACTGTCGTCCTTCGGGAGGACAGAGCTGTTTTGTGCTGCACTGGTGTTGCGTTCCTGGTGTCCGTCTCTCCTGGGGCCACCGGTCCCCGAGCGGTATGGAGCTCACCGGTAGTAACACCGTTACGAAGCCTGACCAGAGGTTATCTGGTACCACGGGTTTCGGGGGGTGCTGAGGTTGGTCTCAACGCCTCACCCCGGAATCAAAGATTTTTACATCTTGTTGGGGGTCCAGCTAAATTGGGGTTAAACCCCGTCTTAGGTGCCGCTCCCTGTCTGAGTGGAAGAGGTACGGATAGGCCTCGCTCCCGCAGTGAGGAAGACAAGTCCATACACATGTCTTTAGACTGTTTTCACGTTTGGTGTGGGCAGTTTCTGTCTGCACCAAGTTCTATCTACAGCTGGACTTAAAAACTTTTGGGCGACCGGTCCCGGGCTGTAAGGAGCCCAACTGGTAGTAGTCTTGACTACGAAGTCTGACCAGAGGCTTTGTCTGGTACCACGGGGATCAGGAGCCCCTGTAGCGTGTTCGCTCACGCTCAGCCTGGTCATTGTTGGAAGGACCCCTAGTGGGAGCATCGTGGGGGCTGTTGTTGACGCCCAAACGTACGCGGGCAGAGCTATTCTTTTATAGCTCGGTGTGGAGTTGCATTGCAACCGGGTGCCGTGACCCATAGAACGGCAGAGGTGTTAGAAAGGCCTCGACCCCTCACCAAGAGGGAGTGCTTGTCCTTTACGCAAGTACTCGAATTGGTTCCCGCGGACTGGTACCAGGTACCTATTCAAGGGGGCGTTGGCTGACGCATAGACTTCAACCCCATGTGTGATGGCACACCGTGAGCTTAAGCCAGTCTTGGCAGGCGCTCACGTTAAACACCCGGAGACACTTCTGTCCGGATATATATAACTGTCCGACTGGAAGGACCAAAATGTAAAGTTAAAAAATGGCTTGGGTGGTCTCCGAGCACAATCCGGCTCGAAGGACCAATAATGTTTATACGGAACGTTTCACAAATTCCATTTATATTTATTAGAGTTTACACTTCAGGTTTTACAAAGTTTAGTTGATTGTGGAATAATCTCCCTGCGAATATATATATATATATATTATTTTCCCTTCTGCCTTATCGTATTTCACCGTCTGCTATCCTTCTCCGTGGACTCCTCGTACATCACTTGTTTACTTTAAATTACCATGCTTCAATTATCCCTAAACAAGCTACCTGCTCGGACAGAAAAAATAATATATATATATATAAGACAAGTCGGCCAGAATGCCTTTATGGTTGGCAGTCCACTTGCGAAGTGAAAAACCTGCTGAGTCGAGAGCCGCTATGAGTTGGTCACGGGTCTAAGTAGCTGTCACCAGGTCATGCGTGCCTGCGAACACATCATCCACGTACATGGAATGCTGTAGAATGTGTGACGCAAGCGGAAACTTGACTTCACCTCGTCTGCCAATTGAAGAAGGGTGCGTATAGCAAGAAAAGGGTCGCAATTAACTCCAAACGTTACCGTTTGAAGCTCGAAAACGGTAAGTTCGGATTTGTACGGGTCTCGGAAGAGAATGCGCTGATATGGTGTGTGCTTTAGGTCGACCAATATTTGGCGATACATTTTGAATGTCTCGAGGCCCCTGAGCGGAGCGTGTCTGGAAAGCCGATTTTAAAGGCAATGACACGATGTAGCGGCCGTCATCGCGTCTTCGCGAAACTTTTCGGAGTGGTATAGCAATCTAGTTTTGGGAAGTTCCTCCATCTCCCAAAAACGTTCGAACAGTTGTTCGAAGGTGACTTCGTTGTGTAAGCCGCTTTGATGGGTGCAGTGGCAGATTTCATGGTGGGAACCGGGCCGGTTAGGATCCAACCGAACACTGTCTGCTGAGCCATGAGGGAGCCCAGCACTTGGCGGCGGATGCCGTCCAGCAGGATTGCTGGGTATAAATCGGCTCCGATGAGGACGTCGACCTGCTCGCTTTTGGAGAAGTTGACATCTGCGAGCTCGATGTCTTCAGGGAGGCCACTGAGAAGTGACTTATCTAACGAGTAGGAGGGCGACCGCCCTGTAATTTGTGGGAGCACGAGCGCCGTCACGTTGATTTGAAAGTTGGGATCAAGTGGCGAATTCAGCAGAAAATCGCTCGATCTTGATATTTTTGCAGCAACAGTCTCGTTGAGACCTGAAACTACAGCTGTAGTTTCCGGTCTCAACGGAAACGTTGATTTGAACCGGCCGTCACGTTGATTTGAAAGTTGGGATCAAGTGGCGAATTCAGCAGAAAATCGCTCGATCTTGATATTTTTGCAGCAACAGTCTCGTTGAGACCTGAAACTACAGCTGTAGTTGGCTGCACTGGGAGCTTTAAAAGCTTTTGTATGCGCTCAGAGATGAACGACACTTCGGATCCAGGATCGATCAAGGCGCGCGCGATGTAACATGTACCGTGATGGCGTATTGTTACCATAGCAGTCTCTAACAGTACCTGTTTTGGTGCTTTCGCGAAGCACACCTGATGCGTGTTCTGTGGATTTCGCTGTTGCGTGGGGGGAGGAATAGACTGTATATGCGTGGGAGGTCGCATCGAAGAATGCGGCCTTTCTTGCTGAAAAGCATGATGAGTCGAACCTGGAATAAAGTTGGAATAGGCAGGGGCTTGAGCACACGGAGCGTTTTCAAACCGCCGCTCTTGATGTGAGGCACGTGGGGTCGAATCTGATACAGCATTCGAGGAGGATGGAGCATGCTCACGATGCAAGAGGGTGTGATGCCTGTCATTACATTTGACGCAATTGTATCTGCTTGGACAGTTTTTCACGGAATGAGATATGGCCAAGCAGTTGCTGCACAAGCGCTTTTTCTGAACGGTATTCAGCCGCTGTGGAACGGGCAAGCTGAGAAACTGAGAACAGGATCTCAACTTGTGCTGCTCCTGGCAAAGAGGGCAGCTATCTCGGGACACCTTCAATTGAAAGGTGTTGACGCGTTTAGAGGCTGGAGTCGAGTGAGTCGGAGTTGGGGGCGTGATTGATTTCGCGGCGGGTGTGCACTTAATATCTTGCACCGTTTCAAGGGTCTGGAAGCGATGAGTCAGAAACGCATTCAGATCTGTCCATTTTGGGATCTCTGTTTTGTTGGTGAGAGATTGCTCCCAGAGGGAAAGTGTTGCTTCCGGGAGCTTGCTGGAACACAAAAATACGATTATCGCGTCCCATTGCGAGGTATCAACACCTTGTAGCGCGAGCGCGGCGAGAATATTATTGATTTCGCGCTGCAGGTCTTTAATAGCGCCACCGTTTTCAGGCTGAAGAGCTTCTTCAAATGGGCGTTAGTGAGGACGCGCCCGTTCCCGTACCTGTCGGATAGATTTTTCCACGCTTGGACAAAACCTTCATTCGTGAGAGGGGATTTCTGCACAATTTCTTTCGCTTCGCCCGTAGTTTTTTGATTCAGATGGGAAAAGCTTCTCAACCGGCGCAATTCTGGTGTTTTGAATATAAAGGGCGGTGAACATATCCCTAAAAGAGGGCCACGAAAGGTAATCGCCGTGGAAGGCTTGGGTGTCGCAAGGGGGCAAGCTGATGTTGTAGCATTTCAGCTGCTGCTGTATTGAGTGCGGAAGAAGTGGAACGAGTGTTTCGGCATGCGCCGATTTTCGTTGCGCAGCGAATACAAGTTCGGTAGCAGTTGCGTTGCTTGGTCTTAATCACTTCTACGTCAGCGGGGGCGGATTCTTCGGAGGCCATCAACTGGTCTAGACTTCCTTGGTCGCCTTCCATATCGTCTTGAGCTCTTCCAGATGAGCATCTAATGAAAAGTCCGAGTGCTCCTGCTCAGGGATGGTCACGAAGTCGGCCTCAAATTCGACGATCGCGTCGGAGGTGCGTATAAATTTGTCGAGTGACGCCATTATATTTTTAGGGTTCGCTTAGGGGCGGCGAAGAAAGTCGAAAAACCAAAAGAAAACGCACCGAAAAACTATTTCGGAAAAAATTGTATTTTATTTTAGAAGAAAAAAGACACAGAATGGTTTGCGCGTCGCTAGGTGATTGCGTTGGGGCTCGAGGAGCTTGCTACCGAAAATTAACCACGTGTTGTCTCTAAAGTTGGCAACTAGTTACGAAGAGACTAGTTGCTGCTACACTTCTGCCTACTGGGTATTTCGTTTTTTCGATTCCCGTTGGGTCGCCGCTGGATCGCGAATTCTACGCTGCTATCACCAGCGAGAGTGCAGACAGAAAAACTGGTTTTTCGTTCTGTGTGCACTCTGCGTGTATGGGCAGCGCAAGCAGAAGAGCGCGAGCAGCAGAGAAATGTACCCGCAAAAACCAATCAGCAAAAGGTGGTGGTTTTTGACTTGCACTGAGCGCACAAGTAACTCGCTTTTTTATTGGCAACGAGAGCGCAAACCAACAAAAGAAAGTGTGTGATTTTTTCACTTTCCTTGTGAGAGCGCGGGGCTTAATAAAAATCAAGCGGTGAATTTGGCGCTTTTATTGTGGCCTTCGCAGCAAGCAATGCTTGCGAAGACGGTCAGCAACAAAAACTTCAAGCCTTGGTGCTGCCGTTAAACTTGGGGACCGTTACCCACGAATCGAGGATTCTCGAAGGTTAGACGGTCAAATGAAGGGTATATATATAAGGAGGACATATATATATATATATATATATATATATATATATATATATATATATATATATATATATATATATATATATATATATATATATATATATATATATATATATATATATATATATATATATATATATATATATATATATATATATATATATATATATATATATATATATGCTCGATGCTCGTTCCAGATTTAACATTTGGTATATATATAACTGTCCGGATATATCAGTTGCTTTCCAGGTGTGAGCTGGAAAATCGAGCTTTCTGGAGAGAACGAGCGTCTGAAGGGACGCTTGGAGGAGCGAGGAACCGCCAGTGGCGGCTTCGTGGCGCCGGTGGGTCGGCCAGTGCCTGTGAATCGGCCGGTAGTGGGGGGTATGGTGGGTCCTTCGGGGGTCCCTGCTGGTGCTGGTGGTAGCACCGTTGTGGCAGCGCCCTCGGCCTTTCCAGCCCTGCCTCCTGCGCGCCCCGCTGTCAAACCTGTTGAGACGTGGTCCTTGGTGGTCAACAGCCGGAAGGCCGGTGAGACACCCAAGGAAGTGGTTGATAAGGTGGTGAAGCAGGTGGGCCCGACCCTGGGTGTGCGCGTACACGAAGTTAAGGCTCTTCGTGGTGGTGGTGCGATTGTTCGCACCCCTTCCGTGTCCGAGCGCGAAAAAATCGTGCTAAATCCGAAGTTTAGCGAGGTTGGGTTTGACGTGAGTGTGAACAAGAAGCTTGGTCCCAAGGTCGTCGTTCGTGGGGTCCACTGTAGGATCACTCTTGACAAGTTCATGGGTGATCTCTATGAGATGAACCTCAAGGAGCGGATGACCTTGGAGACCTTCAAGAAGGAGGTCAAACTCGTGAGCCGCCCTTGGAAGGAGGGCGGAGATGATGCGACTAACGTCATCCTGGAGGGTAGTGGCCGTGCCATGGAAGCTCTCCTGGAGGTAGGTAGTTGCTACATTAAGTGGTTCTGCTTCCGTGTGTGGGAACACGAGATGACTCCTGGCTGCTTCCGCTGTCTCAGCTTGGACCACAGGGTGAGCGAGTGTAGGCTGAAAGAGGATGTCTGCCGTCGTTGTGGGCAGTCTGGCCATCATGGTCGGAAGTGCGAGAATGCTCTGCACTGCCGAAACTGCGCGTTCAATGGGAAGCCCTGCACATCGTATGATGTCGGCTGACTGCCCCATTCACGCTGTATATGTTGCCCGCGCGAATGCAAGACATTAGAATGTCTTGTAAGATTGTGCAGTTGAACTGTCAGCGCGCTTACGCTACGATGGGTGACTTGGTGCAGTTTCTGTGCGAGTCTGGAAGCAGCTTTGCTCCTGCTGCAGGAGCCGTACTACCAGCAGGGTGGGGTAAGGGGTTTGCCACCTGGTAGGCGTGTCTTCTCCGATGTGGGGGGCAATGCTGCTGTGGTAGTGAATGACGTGCATACCCAGTGTATGCTCGTTGATTCAAGCGAATGGGGTGTTTGTGTGAGTGTGGAGGGTGTGTACGGCAAGCTCTTGTTGGCAAGTGTGTACTGCCGTTATAGCGGTGATATAGAGCCCTATATAAGGTATATGGATAGGGTGCTACTACTTGCGAGTAGCAATCCCGTTATCCTCGGTGCTGACGTGAATGCATCGTCCGCGCTTTGGTTCAGCAAAACGTCCAGATTGGCTGGGCGGCTGAGTCAACAGCGGGGTGAGATGCTGAGTGATTGGGTCACGAGTAGTGGCGTTCACGTGCTCAATGAGCCGAGTGAGTGGTATACCTTTGAGGGGCCTAGAGGTGTGAGTGATATTGACGTGACGTTTGCGAATGAGGCGGCAATGAACTTGTATGGATTTCGTTGGTCCATCCAGGGGGACTTAAGTGTAAGTGATCACAATCTCATTGAGATTGAGGTCACTTATGGCCACGTAGAAAATACGAGCAGTGCCACTAAGCGTTGGCGTACTCTGGGGGTCAATTGGGATACGTATGCGGTTAGGGTCGGGGAGGCGGTTACTTCGGTACCACTTGCTGACTTTGACAACCTTGGTGTGGATGAGCAGGTAGCCAGTTTAACTGAGGCCGTTTGGCGTGTCAACGACGAGCTCTTTGAGAGATGCCGGTTGGCAAATCGTAGAGGGGTGAAGTGGTGTACACGCGGCTTGACGGAGAAACGTAGGGAGGTTCGCCGCCTCAGGAAACGTTTCCAGAGAGCGCGAATTGCTGGTGATGCGAGTATTGATCAGGTCGTCGTTTAGGCGCGAATTGAAAGAATATAAGCGCATGCTTATGGCGACTAAGGAGAATGAATGGAGACAGTTTGCTGTGCGCCACAGCGATGACCCCTGGGGTCAGCTGTATAAGGTGTGTCGTGGCAACAGAAGGATTGTTGAAATTAGTGGCATCCGTGTTGGCGATTCCGTGTTGCCAACATGGAATGCTTCTGTGAGTGCACTTCTTTCTGAGTTTTTTCCTGGTGCGGTGCCTTCAGGTCATCCTCACGATGTGGGGCTGCCTGTTGGTCCCCCTGAATTGGTGACCGCGGAAGTTGGGTGTGCGGTCTCGCTGATAAGGTCCAGGAGGTCTCCCGGGTTGGATGGGATTACTGGAGAGATGGTGAAAGCCATCTGGATGGTAATTCCTGAATACCTGGTTGCCCTGCTCGGGAAGTGTGTGCGTGACGGATACTTTCCTTCTGAATGGAAGACCGCCAGAGTCATTGTGCTCTTGAAGTCGCCTGATAGGGTCAGGTCTAATCCTAGATCCTATCGGGGGATTAGCCTTCTTCCGGTACTTGGAAAAGTGCTGGAGAGGGTTATGGTAGAACGGCTTCATGAGTGCTTGCGTGATGACATGTGTCCTTGGCAGTTTGGTTTTAGGAGTGGTCGGTCTGTGGAGGATGCGTGGGCGTATGTGAGGGATTGTGTGAGCTCCTCTAGTGCGGAATACGTCTTGGGTGTATTCGTGGACTTCAAGGGTGCGTTTGACTACTTGAGCTGGTCTAGTATCACCAGTAGGCTCCGTGAGTTGGGCTGCCGTGAGGTTGGACTGTGGGAGAGTTACTTCTCTGACAGAAAGGCCTGCGTGGCTGGAAGTAATCAGTGCGTCTGTTGCGGCGTCTTGGTCTGTCCTGGAAGTGCTGTGCTTACGCCGACGATCTGCTTGTCCTCGTTGAGGGTCGGTCGCGTGTCGCGATTGAATCCTTGGGAGAAAGTGAAATGAGTGTTGTGTGTGAGTGGGGTGCTCAGGTGGGTGTGGACGTGGCAATGGACAAGACCGAGATAATGCTGCTCAAGGGCAGATTATCACGTAATCGACATCCAATTGTCCGTGCATCTGGTGTCTCCCTCAAGTATGAGACTGAGGTCAAGTACTTGGGGGTGACTATCGGTGAAAGGATGAACTTCCTTCCCCATCTGACACATACGCGAGAGCGTCTTGTGTGTGTGGTGGGTCAGGTGCGTCGGCTGCTTAGGTGTGACTGGGGTCTGAGTAGACGTGCTGTCCGTGTCCTCTATGGGGGTCTTTTTCTTGCGTGTGCAACCTTTGGTGCGTCGGTCTGGTGCGATGTTGTAACGTCTGCTGCTGGGTATCGCAAGATTCTGGCATGCCAGAGGGTTATTCTTGCTGCATGCCTGCCAGTATGCCGTACGGTCTCCACGGAGGCCCTACAGGTATTAATGGGGGTTGCCCCTCTTGACTTGGAGGTGGTCCGTCGTGCGGCCATCTTCAGATGCAGGAGGGGATTACCATTGCCTCAGCATGAATGGTTTGAGAGTGATGTGGAGAGGCTAAGTGTGACAGAGCGCAATGCGTTCTTGAGTGAATGTGTTTCATCTAGCTGGCAAACTAGATGGAACAATAGTGAAAAGGGTAGGACGACGTATGAGTACATACGGGACGTCACATTTGCTGCAAGTCATCCTTGGTTTGGCTTCAGTCTGAGCTTGGGCTTTTTGCTAACTGGCCATGGCTCTCTTAATGCACTTTTGTTTAAGAGATGCCTCACGGCTTCAGAAGCTTGTGACTGTGGAGCTGAGATTGAGGATTGGCTGCATGTCCTGTGTGTCTGCCCGTTGTACTCTGACTTTAGGGATTTGGGGGCTATGGGTATTAGTTGGACTGACCAGGGGTTCTGTGTCAGTGAGGCTCTCTCCACATCAGAGCAACTGGAATGTCTGGACCGGTTCGCCGGTAGAGTGTTCGTGGAGCGTCGTGCGAGGGTAGGTTAGCTGCCCAATTTTGTGCGTGGGTGGTCTTGTGTATGTGGCGTATGGGTTGTATGAATAGGTAAGTTGTAGGTGATTGTGTGTGTGTGTTGGGTGGGGTTGGATGGCGATGTATGTGTTGGTTGTGCTGAATGAAGTGTGCATGTTATGTGTGTGCCAGCCTAACTGTCGTCCTTCGGGAGGACAGAGCTGTTTTGTTCTGCACTGGTGTTGCGTTCCTGGTGTCCGTCTCTCCTGGGGCCACCGGTCCCCGAGCGGTATGGAGCTCACCGGTAGTAACACCGTTACGAAGCCTGACCAGAGGTTATCTGGTACCACGGGTTTCGGGGGGTGCTGAGGTTGGTCTCAACGCCTCACCCCGGAATCAAAGATTTTTACATCTTGTTGGGGGTCCAGCTAAATTGGGGTTAAACCCCGTCTTAGGTGCCGCTCCCTGTCTGAGTGGAAGAGGTACGGATAGGCCTCGCTCCCGCAGTGAGGAAGACAAGTCCATACACATGTCTTTAGACTGTTTTCACGTTTGGTGTGGGCAGTTTCTGTCTGCACCAAGTTCTATCTACAGCTGGACTTAAAAACTTTTGGGCGACCGGTCCCGGGCTGTAAGGAGCCCAACTGGTAGTAGTCTTGACTACGAAGTCTGACCAGAGGCTTTGTCTGGTACCACGGGGATCAGGAGCCCCTGTAGCGTGTTCGCTCACGCTCAGCCTGGTCATTGTTGGAAGGACCCCTAGTGGGAGCATCGTGGGGGCTGTTGTTGACGCCCAAACGTACGCGGGCAGAGCTATTCTTTTATAGCTCGGTGTGGAGTTGCATTGCAACCGGGTGCCGTGACCCATAGAACGGCAGAGGTGTTAGAAAGGCCTCGACCCCTCACCAAGAGGGAGTGCTTGTCCTTTACGCAAGTACTCGAATTGGTTCCCGCGGACTGGTACCAGGTACCTATTCAAGGGGGCGTTGGCTGACGCATAGACTTCAACCCCATGTGTGATGGCACACCGTGAGCTTAAGCCAGTCTTGGCAGGCGCTCACGTTAAACACCCGGAGACACTCCTGTCCGGATATATATAACTGTCCGGCTGGAAGGACCAAAATGTAAAGTTAAAAAATGGCTTGGGTGGTCTCCGAGCACAATCCGGCTCGAAGGACCAATAATGTTTATACGGAACGTTTCACAAATTCCATTTATATTTATTAGAGTTTACACTTCAGGTTTTACAAAGTTTAGTTGATTGTGGAATAATCTCCCTGCGAATGTCTTCCCGCCCACTTACAGCGTCGAAACATTCAAACGAAGTGTAAACCGTCACTACTCCCTCTTTCCCCCTTCCCACTAACCTGTCATCCCTTCGGAACCAACAAATGCTGTGCATGGATAGGGGGCATCCCCTGAACTTGGTTTCATCTATCATAAAAAAAAAAAAAATGCACTATTATTCGCCGGGCACTCTGTCAGCACGCGTCAACGCTGAGTGAAGAATCGGAAGTAAGTGCCTGGTGTGGGTCCAGCGACGATGGCTGGAAGCCGGTCAAACAGCGCCAGTTGCCGCGGAGAGAGCCTGCAGCCGGGCTTACTCTCACGAGAGAGGGAGCCTGTCGCATATCATGACCGACAGGCTGACAGGAGAGAGACTGGAGTGCTCACTCTTGACACCCAACCGATCGATGAGGGAGCACCTCTGGCGAGCCGCAGTTGGCGTTAACATATATATATATATATATATATATATATATATATATATATATATATATATATATATATATATATATATATATATATATATATATATATATATATATATATATATATATATATATATATATATATATATGCTCGATGCTCGTTCCAGATTTAACATTTGGTATATATATAACTGTCCGGATATATCAGTTGCTTTCCAGGTGTGAGCTGGAAAATCGAGCTTTCTGGAGAGAACGAGCGTCTGAAGGGACGCTTGGAGGAGCGAGGAACCGCCAGTGGCGGCTTCGTGGCGCCGGTGGGTCGGCCAGTGCCTGTGAATCGGCCGGTAGTGGGGGGTATGGTGGGTCCTTCGGGGGTCCCTGCTGGTGCTGGTGGTAGCACCGTTGTGGCAGCGCCCTCGGCCTTTCCAGCCCTGCCTCCTGCGCGCCCCGCTGTCAAACCTGTTGAGACGTGGTCCTTGGTGGTCAACAGCCGGAAGGCCGGTGAGACACCCAAGGAAGTGGTTGATAAGGTGGTGAAGCAGGTGGGCCCGACCCTGGGTGTGCGCGTACACGAAGTTAAGGCTCTTCGTGGTGGTGGTGCGATTGTTCGCACCCCTTCCGTGTCCGAGCGCGAAAAAATCGTGCTAAATCCGAAGTTTAGCGAGGTTGGGTTTGACGTGAGTGTGAACAAGAAGCTTGGTCCCAAGGTCGTCGTTCGTGGGGTCCACTGTAGGATCACTCTTGACAAGTTCATGGGTGATCTCTATGAGATGAACCTCAAGGAGCGGATGACCTTGGAGACCTTCAAGAAGGAGGTCAAACTCGTGAGCCGCCCTTGGAAGGAGGGCGGAGATGATGCGACTAACGTCATCCTGGAGGGTAGTGGCCGTGCCATGGAAGCTCTCCTGGAGGTAGGTAGTTGCTACATTAAGTGGTTCTGCTTCCGTGTGTGGGAACACGAGATGACTCCTGGCTGCTTCCGCTGTCTCAGCTTGGACCACAGGGTGAGCGAGTGTAGGCTGAAAGAGGATGTCTGCCGTCGTTGTGGGCAGTCTGGCCATCATGGTCGGAAGTGCGAGAATGCTCTGCACTGCCGAAACTGCGCGTTCAATGGGAAGCCCTGCACATCGTATGATGTCGGCTGACTGCCCCATTCACGCTGTATATGTTGCCCGCGCGAATGCAAGACATTAGAATGTCTTGTAAGATTGTGCAGTTGAACTGTCAGCGCGCTTACGCTACGATGGGTGACTTGGTGCAGTTTCTGTGCGAGTCTGGAAGCAGCTTTGCTCCTGCTGCAGGAGCCGTACTACCAGCAGGGTGGGGTAAGGGGTTTGCCACCTGGTAGGCGTGTCTTCTCCGATGTGGGGGGCAATGCTGCTGTGGTAGTGAATGACGTGCATACCCAGTGTATGCTCGTTGATTCAAGCGAATGGGGTGTTTGTGTGAGTGTGGAGGGTGTGTACGGCAAGCTCTTGTTGGCAAGTGTGTACTGCCGTTATAGCGGTGATATAGAGCCCTATATAAGGTATATGGATAGGGTGCTACTACTTGCGAGTAGCAATCCCGTTATCCTCGGTGCTGACGTGAATGCATCGTCCGCGCTTTGGTTCAGCAAAACGTCCAGATTGGCTGGGCGGCTGAGTCAACAGCGGGGTGAGATGCTGAGTGATTGGGTCACGAGTAGTGGCGTTCACGTGCTCAATGAGCCGAGTGAGTGGTATACCTTTGAGGGGCCTAGAGGTGTGAGTGATATTGACGTGACGTTTGCGAATGAGGCGGCAATGAACTTGTATGGATTTCGTTGGTCCATCCAGGGGGACTTAAGTGTAAGTGATCACAATCTCATTGAGATTGAGGTCACTTATGGCCACGTAGAAAATACGAGCAGTGCCACTAAGCGTTGGCGTACTCTGGGGGTCAATTGGGATACGTATGCGGTTAGGGTCGGGGAGGCGGTTACTTCGGTACCACTTGCTGACTTTGACAACCTTGGTGTGGATGAGCAGGTAGCCAGTTTAACTGAGGCCGTTTGGCGTGTCAACGACGAGCTCTTTGAGAGATGCCGGTTGGCAAATCGTAGAGGGGTGAAGTGGTGTACACGCGGCTTGACGGAGAAACGTAGGGAGGTTCGCCGCCTCAGGAAACGTTTCCAGAGAGCGCGAATTGCTGGTGATGCGAGTATTGATCAGGTCGTCGTTTAGGCGCGAATTGAAAGAATATAAGCGCATGCTTATGGCGACTAAGGAGAATGAATGGAGACAGTTTGCTGTGCGCCACAGCGATGACCCCTGGGGTCAGCTGTATAAGGTGTGTCGTGGCAACAGAAGGATTGTTGAAATTAGTGGCATCCGTGTTGGCGATTCCGTGTTGCCAACATGGAATGCTTCTGTGAGTGCACTTCTTTCTGAGTTTTTTCCTGGTGCGGTGCCTTCAGGTCATCCTCACGATGTGGGGCTGCCTGTTGGTCCCCCTGAATTGGTGACCGCGGAAGTTGGGTGTGCGGTCTCGCTGATAAGGTCCAGGAGGTCTCCCGGGTTGGATGGGATTACTGGAGAGATGGTGAAAGCCATCTGGATGGTAATTCCTGAATACCTGGTTGCCCTGCTCGGGAAGTGTGTGCGTGACGGATACTTTCCTTCTGAATGGAAGACCGCCAGAGTCATTGTGCTCTTGAAGTCGCCTGATAGGGTCAGGTCTAATCCTAGATCCTATCGGGGGATTAGCCTTCTTCCGGTACTTGGAAAAGTGCTGGAGAGGGTTATGGTAGAACGGCTTCATGAGTGCTTGCGTGATGACATGTGTCCTTGGCAGTTTGGTTTTAGGAGTGGTCGGTCTGTGGAGGATGCGTGGGCGTATGTGAGGGATTGTGTGAGCTCCTCTAGTGCGGAATACGTCTTGGGTGTATTCGTGGACTTCAAGGGTGCGTTTGACTACTTGAGCTGGTCTAGTATCACCAGTAGGCTCCGTGAGTTGGGCTGCCGTGAGGTTGGACTGTGGGAGAGTTACTTCTCTGACAGAAAGGCCTGCGTGGCTGGAAGTAATCAGTGCGTCTGTTGCGGCGTCTTGGTCTGTCCTGGAAGTGCTGTGCTTACGCCGACGATCTGCTTGTCCTCGTTGAGGGTCGGTCGCGTGTCGCGATTGAATCCTTGGGAGAAAGTGAAATGAGTGTTGTGTGTGAGTGGGGTGCTCAGGTGGGTGTGGACGTGGCAATGGACAAGACCGAGATAATGCTGCTCAAGGGCAGATTATCACGTAATCGACATCCAATTGTCCGTGCATCTGGTGTCTCCCTCAAGTATGAGACTGAGGTCAAGTACTTGGGGGTGACTATCGGTGAAAGGATGAACTTCCTTCCCCATCTGACACATACGCGAGAGCGTCTTGTGTGTGTGGTGGGTCAGGTGCGTCGGCTGCTTAGGTGTGACTGGGGTCTGAGTAGACGTGCTGTCCGTGTCCTCTATGGGGGTCTCTTTCTTGCGTGTGCAACCTTTGGTGCGTCGGTCTGGTGCGATGTGGTAACGTCTGCTGCTGGGTATCGCAAGATTCTGGCATGCCAGAGGGTTATTCTTGCTGCATGCCTGCCAGTATGCCGTACGGTCTCCACGGAGGCCCTACAGGTATTAATGGGGGTTGCCCCTCTTGACTTGGAGGTGGTCCGTCGTGCGGCCATCTTCAGATGCAGGAGGGGATTACCATTGCCTCAGCATGAATGGTTTGAGAGTGATGTGGAGAGGCTAAGTGTGACAGAGCGCAATGCGTTCTTGAGTGAATGTGTTTCATCTAGCTGGCAAACTAGATGGAACAATAGTGAAAAGGGTAGGACGACGTATGAGTACATACGGGACGTCACATTTGCTGCAAGTCATCCTTGGTTTGGCTTCAGTCTGAGCTTGGGCTTTTTGCTAACTGGCCATGGCTCTCTTAATGCACTTTTGTTTAAGAGATGCCTCACGGCTTCAGAAGCTTGTGACTGTGGAGCTGAGATTGAGGATTGGCTGCATGTCCTGTGTGTCTGCCCGTTGTACTCTGACTTTAGGGATTTGGGGGCTATGGGTATTAGTTGGACTGACCAGGGGTTCTGTGTCAGTGAGGCTCTCTCCACATCAGAGCAACTGGAATGTCTGGACCGGTTCGCCGGTAGAGTGTTCGTGGAGCGTCGTGCGAGGGTAGGTTAGCTGCCCAATTTTGTGCGTGGGTGGTCTTGTGTATGTGGCGTATGGGTTGTATGAATAGGTAAGTTGTAGGTGATTGTGTGTGTGTGTTGGGTGGGGTTGGATGGCGATGTATGTGTTGGTTGTGCTGAATGAAGTGTGCATGTTATGTGTGTGCCAGCCTAACTGTCGTCCTTCGGGAGGACAGAGCTGTTTTGTTCTGCACTGGTGTTGCGTTCCTGGTGTCCGTCTCTCCTGGGGCCACCGGTCCCCGAGCGGTATGGAGCTCACCGGTAGTAACACCGTTACGAAGCCTGACCAGAGGTTATCTGGTACCACGGGTTTCGGGGGGTGCTGAGGTTGGTCTCAACGCCTCACCCCGGAATCAAAGATTTTTACATCTTGTTGGGGGTCCAGCTAAATTGGGGTTAAACCCCGTCTTAGGTGCCGCTCCCTGTCTGAGTGGAAGAGGTACGGATAGGCCTCGCTCCCGCAGTGAGGAAGACAAGTCCATACACATGTCTTTAGACTGTTTTCACGTTTGGTGTGGGCAGTTTCTGTCTGCACCAAGTTCTATCTACAGCTGGACTTAAAAACTTTTGGGCGACCGGTCCCGGGCTGTAAGGAGCCCAACTGGTAGTAGTCTTGACTACGAAGTCTGACCAGAGGCTTTGTCTGGTACCACGGGGATCAGGAGCCCCTGTAGCGTGTTCGCTCACGCTCAGCCTGGTCATTGTTGGAAGGACCCCTAGTGGGAGCATCGTGGGGGCTGTTGTTGACGCCCAAACGTACGCGGGCAGAGCTATTCTTTTATAGCTCGGTGTGGAGTTGCATTGCAACCGGGTGCCGTGACCCATAGAACGGCAGAGGTGTTAGAAAGGCCTCGACCCCTCACCAAGAGGGAGTGCTTGTCCTTTACGCAAGTACTCGAATTGGTTCCCGCGGACTGGTACCAGGTACCTATTCAAGGGGGCGTTGGCTGACGCATAGACTTCAACCCCATGTGTGATGGCACACCGTGAGCTTAAGCCAGTCTTGGCAGGCGCTCACGTTAAACACCCGGAGACACTCCTGTCCGGATATATATAACTGTCCGGCTGGAAGGACCAAAATGTAAAGTTAAAAAATGGCTTGGGTGGTCTCCGAGCACAATCCGGCTCGAAGGACCAATAATGTTTATACGGAACGTTTCACAAATTCCATTTATATTTATTAGAGTTTACACTTCAGGTTTTACAAAGTTTAGTTGATTGTGGAATAATCTCCCTGCGAATGTCTTCCCGCCCACTTACAGCGTCGAAACATTCAAACGAAGTGTAAACCGTCACTACTCCCTCTTTCCCCCTTCCCACTAACCTGTCATCCCTTCGGAACCAACAAATGCTGTGCATGGATAGGGGGCATCCCCTGAACTTGGTTTCATCTATCATAAAAAAAAAAAAAATGCACTATTATTCGCCGGGCACTCTGTCAGCACGCGTCAACGCTGAGTGAAGAATCGGAAGTAAGTGCCTGGTGTGGGTCCAGCGACGATGGCTGGAAGCCGGTCAAACAGCGCCAGTTGCCGCGGAGAGAGCCTGCAGCCGGGCTTACTCTCACGAGAGAGGGAGCCTGTCGCATATCATGACCGACAGGCTGACAGGAGAGAGACTGGAGTGCTCACTCTTGACACCCAACCGATCGATGAGGGAGCACCTCTGGCGAGCCGCAGTTGGCGTTAACATATATATATATATATATATATATATATATATATATATATATATATATATATATATATATATATATATATATATATATATATATATATATATATATATATATATATATATATATATATATATGCTCGATGCTCGTTCCAGATTTAACATTTGGTATATATATAACTGTCCGGATATATCAGTTGCTTTCCAGGTGTGAGCTGGAAAATCGAGCTTTCTGGAGAGAACGAGCGTCTGAAGGGACGCTTGGAGGAGCGAGGAACCGCCAGTGGCGGCTTCGTGGCGCCGGTGGGTCGGCCAGTGCCTGTGAATCGGCCGGTAGTGGGGGGTATGGTGGGTCCTTCGGGGGTCCCTGCTGGTGCTGGTGGTAGCACCGTTGTGGCAGCGCCCTCGGCCTTTCCAGCCCTGCCTCCTGCGCGCCCCGCTGTCAAACCTGTTGAGACGTGGTCCTTGGTGGTCAACAGCCGGAAGGCCGGTGAGACACCCAAGGAAGTGGTTGATAAGGTGGTGAAGCAGGTGGGCCCGACCCTGGGTGTGCGCGTACACGAAGTTAAGGCTCTTCGTGGTGGTGGTGCGATTGTTCGCACCCCTTCCGTGTCCGAGCGCGAAAAAATCGTGCTAAATCCGAAGTTTAGCGAGGTTGGGTTTGACGTGAGTGTGAACAAGAAGCTTGGTCCCAAGGTCGTCGTTCGTGGGGTCCACTGTAGGATCACTCTTGACAAGTTCATGGGTGATCTCTATGAGATGAACCTCAAGGAGCGGATGACCTTGGAGACCTTCAAGAAGGAGGTCAAACTCGTGAGCCGCCCTTGGAAGGAGGGCGGAGATGATGCGACTAACGTCATCCTGGAGGGTAGTGGCCGTGCCATGGAAGCTCTCCTGGAGGTAGGTAGTTGCTACATTAAGTGGTTCTGCTTCCGTGTGTGGGAACACGAGATGACTCCTGGCTGCTTCCGCTGTCTCAGCTTGGACCACAGGGTGAGCGAGTGTAGGCTGAAAGAGGATGTCTGCCGTCGTTGTGGGCAGTCTGGCCATCATGGTCGGAAGTGCGAGAATGCTCTGCACTGCCGAAACTGCGCGTTCAATGGGAAGCCCTGCACATCGTATGATGTCGGCTGACTGCCCCATTCACGCTGTATATGTTGCCCGCGCGAATGCAAGACATTAGAATGTCTTGTAAGATTGTGCAGTTGAACTGTCAGCGCGCTTACGCTACGATGGGTGACTTGGTGCAGTTTCTGTGCGAGTCTGGAAGCAGCTTTGCTCCTGCTGCAGGAGCCGTACTACCAGCAGGGTGGGGTAAGGGGTTTGCCACCTGGTAGGCGTGTCTTCTCCGATGTGGGGGGCAATGCTGCTGTGGTAGTGAATGACGTGCATACCCAGTGTATGCTCGTTGATTCAAGCGAATGGGGTGTTTGTGTGAGTGTGGAGGGTGTGTACGGCAAGCTCTTGTTGGCAAGTGTGTACTGCCGTTATAGCGGTGATATAGAGCCCTATATAAGGTATATGGATAGGGTGCTACTACTTGCGAGTAGCAATCCCGTTATCCTCGGTGCTGACGTGAATGCATCGTCCGCGCTTTGGTTCAGCAAAACGTCCAGATTGGCTGGGCGGCTGAGTCAACAGCGGGGTGAGATGCTGAGTGATTGGGTCACGAGTAGTGGCGTTCACGTGCTCAATGAGCCGAGTGAGTGGTATACCTTTGAGGGGCCTAGAGGTGTGAGTGATATTGACGTGACGTTTGCGAATGAGGCGGCAATGAACTTGTATGGATTTCGTTGGTCCATCCAGGGGGACTTAAGTGTAAGTGATCACAATCTCATTGAGATTGAGGTCACTTATGGCCACGTAGAAAATACGAGCAGTGCCACTAAGCGTTGGCGTACTCTGGGGGTCAATTGGGATACGTATGCGGTTAGGGTCGGGGAGGCGGTTACTTCGGTACCACTTGCTGACTTTGACAACCTTGGTGTGGATGAGCAGGTAGCCAGTTTAACTGAGGCCGTTTGGCGTGTCAACGACGAGCTCTTTGAGAGATGCCGGTTGGCAAATCGTAGAGGGGTGAAGTGGTGTACACGCGGCTTGACGGAGAAACGTAGGGAGGTTCGCCGCCTCAGGAAACGTTTCCAGAGAGCGCGAATTGCTGGTGATGCGAGTATTGATCAGGTCGTCGTTTAGGCGCGAATTGAAAGAATATAAGCGCATGCTTATGGCGACTAAGGAGAATGAATGGAGACAGTTTGCTGTGCGCCACAGCGATGACCCCTGGGGTCAGCTGTATAAGGTGTGTCGTGGCAACAGAAGGATTGTTGAAATTAGTGGCATCCGTGTTGGCGATTCCGTGTTGCCAACATGGAATGCTTCTGTGAGTGCACTTCTTTCTGAGTTTTTTCCTGGTGCGGTGCCTTCAGGTCATCCTCACGATGTGGGGCTGCCTGTTGGTCCCCCTGAATTGGTGACCGCGGAAGTTGGGTGTGCGGTCTCGCTGATAAGGTCCAGGAGGTCTCCCGGGTTGGATGGGATTACTGGAGAGATGGTGAAAGCCATCTGGATGGTAATTCCTGAATACCTGGTTGCCCTGCTCGGGAAGTGTGTGCGTGACGGATACTTTCCTTCTGAATGGAAGACCGCCAGAGTCATTGTGCTCTTGAAGTCGCCTGATAGGGTCAGGTCTAATCCTAGATCCTATCGGGGGATTAGCCTTCTTCCGGTACTTGGAAAAGTGCTGGAGAGGGTTATGGTAGAACGGCTTCATGAGTGCTTGCGTGATGACATGTGTCCTTGGCAGTTTGGTTTTAGGAGTGGTCGGTCTGTGGAGGATGCGTGGGCGTATGTGAGGGATTGTGTGAGCTCCTCTAGTGCGGAATACGTCTTGGGTGTATTCGTGGACTTCAAGGGTGCGTTTGACTACTTGAGCTGGTCTAGTATCACCAGTAGGCTCCGTGAGTTGGGCTGCCGTGAGGTTGGACTGTGGGAGAGTTACTTCTCTGACAGAAAGGCCTGCGTGGCTGGAAGTAATCAGTGCGTCTGTTGCGGCGTCTTGGTCTGTCCTGGAAGTGCTGTGCTTACGCCGACGATCTGCTTGTCCTCGTTGAGGGTCGGTCGCGTGTCGCGATTGAATCCTTGGGAGAAAGTGAAATGAGTGTTGTGTGTGAGTGGGGTGCTCAGGTGGGTGTGGACGTGGCAATGGACAAGACCGAGATAATGCTGCTCAAGGGCAGATTATCACGTAATCGACATCCAATTGTCCGTGCATCTGGTGTCTCCCTCAAGTATGAGACTGAGGTCAAGTACTTGGGGGTGACTATCGGTGAAAGGATGAACTTCCTTCCCCATCTGACACATACGCGAGAGCGTCTTGTGTGTGTGGTGGGTCAGGTGCGTCGGCTGCTTAGGTGTGACTGGGGTCTGAGTAGACGTGCTGTCCGTGTCCTCTATGGGGGTCTCTTTCTTGCGTGTGCAACCTTTGGTGCGTCGGTCTGGTGCGATGTGGTAACGTCTGCTGCTGGGTATCGCAAGATTCTGGCATGCCAGAGGGTTATTCTTGCTGCATGCCTGCCAGTATGCCGTACGGTCTCCACGGAGGCCCTACAGGTATTAATGGGGGTTGCCCCTCTTGACTTGGAGGTGGTCCGTCGTGCGGCCATCTTCAGATGCAGGAGGGGATTACCATTGCCTCAGCATGAATGGTTTGAGAGTGATGTGGAGAGGCTAAGTGTGACAGAGCGCAATGCGTTCTTGAGTGAATGTGTTTCATCTAGCTGGCAAACTAGATGGAACAATAGTGAAAAGGGTAGGACGACGTATGAGTACATACGGGACGTCACATTTGCTGCAAGTCATCCTTGGTTTGGCTTCAGTCTGAGCTTGGGCTTTTTGCTAACTGGCCATGGCTCTCTTAATGCACTTTTGTTTAAGAGATGCCTCACGGCTTCAGAAGCTTGTGACTGTGGAGCTGAGATTGAGGATTGGCTGCATGTCCTGTGTGTCTGCCCGTTGTACTCTGACTTTAGGGATTTGGGGGCTATGGGTATTAGTTGGACTGACCAGGGGTTCTGTGTCAGTGAGGCTCTCTCCACATCAGAGCAACTGGAATGTCTGGACCGGTTCGCCGGTAGAGTGTTCGTGGAGCGTCGTGCGAGGGTAGGTTAGCTGCCCAATTTTGTGCGTGGGTGGTCTTGTGTATGTGGCGTATGGGTTGTATGAATAGGTAAGTTGTAGGTGATTGTGTGTGTGTGTTGGGTGGGGTTGGATGGCGATGTATGTGTTGGTTGTGCTGAATGAAGTGTGCATGTTATGTGTGTGCCAGCCTAACTGTCGTCCTTCGGGAGGACAGAGCTGTTTTGTTCTGCACTGGTGTTGCGTTCCTGGTGTCCGTCTCTCCTGGGGCCACCGGTCCCCGAGCGGTATGGAGCTCACCGGTAGTAACACCGTTACGAAGCCTGACCAGAGGTTATCTGGTACCACGGGTTTCGGGGGGTGCTGAGGTTGGTCTCAACGCCTCACCCCGGAATCAAAGATTTTTACATCTTGTTGGGGGTCCAGCTAAATTGGGGTTAAACCCCGTCTTAGGTGCCGCTCCCTGTCTGAGTGGAAGAGGTACGGATAGGCCTCGCTCCCGCAGTGAGGAAGACAAGTCCATACACATGTCTTTAGACTGTTTTCACGTTTGGTGTGGGCAGTTTCTGTCTGCACCAAGTTCTATCTACAGCTGGACTTAAAAACTTTTGGGCGACCGGTCCCGGGCTGTAAGGAGCCCAACTGGTAGTAGTCTTGACTACGAAGTCTGACCAGAGGCTTTGTCTGGTACCACGGGGATCAGGAGCCCCTGTAGCGTGTTCGCTCACGCTCAGCCTGGTCATTGTTGGAAGGACCCCTAGTGGGAGCATCGTGGGGGCTGTTGTTGACGCCCAAACGTACGCGGGCAGAGCTATTCTTTTATAGCTCGGTGTGGAGTTGCATTGCAACCGGGTGCCGTGACCCATAGAACGGCAGAGGTGTTAGAAAGGCCTCGACCCCTCACCAAGAGGGAGTGCTTGTCCTTTACGCAAGTACTCGAATTGGTTCCCGCGGACTGGTACCAGGTACCTATTCAAGGGGGCGTTGGCTGACGCATAGACTTCAACCCCATGTGTGATGGCACACCGTGAGCTTAAGCCAGTCTTGGCAGGCGCTCACGTTAAACACCCGGAGACACTCCTGTCCGGATATATATAACTGTCCGGCTGGAAGGACCAAAATGTAAAGTTAAAAAATGGCTTGGGTGGTCTCCGAGCACAATCCGGCTCGAAGGACCAATAATGTTTATACGGAACGTTTCACAAATTCCATTTATATTTATTAGAGTTTACACTTCAGGTTTTACAAAGTTTAGTTGATTGTGGAATAATCTCCCTGCGAATGTCTTCCCGCCCACTTACAGCGTCGAAACATTCAAACGAAGTGTAAACCGTCACTACTCCCTCTTTCCCCCTTCCCACTAACCTGTCATCCCTTCGGAACCAACAAATGCTGTGCATGGATAGGGGGCATCCCCTGAACTTGGTTTCATCTATCATAAAAAAAAAAAATGCACTATTATTCGCCGGGCACTCTGTCAGCACGCGTCAACGCTGAGTGAAGAATCGGAAGTAAGTGCCTGGTGTGGGTCCAGCGACGATGGCTGGAAGCCGGTCAAACAGCGCCAGTTGCCGCGGAGAGAGCCTGCAGCCGGGCTTACTCTCACGAGAGAGGGAGCCTGTCGCATATCATGACCGACAGGCTGACAGGAGAGAGACTGGAGTGCTCACTCTTGACACCCAACCGATCGATGAGGGAGCACCTCTGGCGAGCCGCAGTTGGCGTTAACATATATATATATATATATATATATATATATATATATATATATATATATATATATATATATATATATATATATATATATATTATTTTCCCTTCTGCCTTATCGTATTTCACCGTCTGCTATCCTTCTCCGTGGACTCCTCGTACATCACTTGTTTACTTTAAATTACCATGCTTCAATTATCCCTAAATAAGCTACCTGCTCGGACAGAAAAAATAATATATATATATATAAGACAAGTCGGCCAGAATGCCTTTATGGTTGGCAGTCCACTTGCGAAGTGAAAAACCTGCTGAGTCGAGAGCCGCTATGAGTTGGTCACGGGTCTAAGTAGCTGTCACCAGGTCATGCGTGCCTGCGAACACATCATCCACGTACATGGAATGCTGTAGAATGTGTGACGCAAGCGGAAACTTGACTTCACCTCGTCTGCCAATTGAAGAAGGGTGCGTATAGCAAGAAAAGGGTCGCAATTAACTCCAAACGTTACCGTTTGAAGCTCGAAAACGGTAAGTTCGGATTTGTACGGGTCTCGGAAGAGAATGCGCTGATATGGTGTGTGCTTTAGGTCGACCAATATTTGGCGATACATTTTGAATGTCTCGAGGCCCCTGAGCGGAGCGTGTCTGGAAAGCCGATTTTAAAGGCAATGACACGATGTAGCGGCCGTCATCGCGTCTTCGCGAAACTTTTCGGAGTGGTATAGCAATCTAGTTTTGGGAAGTTCCTCCATCTCCCAAAAACGTTCGAACAGTTGTTCGAAGGTGACTTCGTTGTGTAAGCCGCTTTGATGGGTGCAGTGGCAGATTTCATGGTGGGAACCGGGCCGGTTAGGATCCAACCGAACACTGTTTGCTGAGCCATGAGGGAGCCCAGCACTTGGCGGCGGATGCCGTCCAGCAGGATTGCTGGGTATAAATCGGCTCCGATGAGGACGTCGACCTGCTCGCTTTTGGAGAAGTTGACATCTGCGAGCTCGATGTCTTGAGGGAGGCCACTGAGAAGTGACTTATCTAACGAGTGGGAGGGCGACCGCCCTGTAATTTGTGGGAGCACGAGCGCCGTCACGTTGATTTGAAAGTTGGGATCAAGTGGCGAATTCAGCAGAAAATCGCTCGATCTTGATATTTTTGCAGCAACAGTCTCGTTGAGACCTGAAACTACAGCTGTAGTTTCAGGTCTCAACGGAAACGTTGATTTGAACCGGCCGTCACGTTGATTTGAAAGTTGGGATCAAGTGGCGAATTCAGCAGAAAATCGCTCGATCTTGATATTTTTGCAGCAACAGTCTCGTTGAGACCTGAAACTACAGCTGTAGTTGGCTGCACTGGGAGCTTTAAAAGCTTTTGTATGCGCTCAGAGATGAACGACACTTCGGATCCAGGATCGATCAAGGCGCGCGCGATGTAACATGTACCGTGATGGCGTATTGTTACCATAGCAGTCTCTAACAGTACCTGTTTTGGTGCTTTCGCGAAGCACACCTGATGCGTGTTCTGTGGATTTCGCTGTTGCGTGGGGGGAGGAATAGACTGTATATGCGTGGGAGGTCGCATCGAAGAATGCGGCCTTTCTTGCTGGGAAGCATGTTGAGTCGAACCTGGAATAAAGTTCGAATAGGCATGGACTTGAGTACGCGGAGCGTTATCATACCGTTGCTCTTGATTTCGTTGCTGTGTGGGGGGAGGAGTGGACTGTATATGCGTGGGAGGTCGCATCGAAGAATGCGGCCTTTCTTGCTGAAAAGCATGATGAGTCGAACCTGGAATAAAGTTGGAATAGGCAGGGGCTTGAGCACACGGAGCGTTTTCAAACCGCCGCTCTTGATGTGAGGCACGTGGGGTCGAATCTGATACAGCATTCGAGGAGGATGGAGCATGCTCACGATGCAAGAGGGTGTGATGCCTGTCATTACATTTGACGCAATTGTATCTGCTTGGACAGTTTTTCACGGAATGAGATATGGCCAAGCAGTTGCTGCACAAGCGCTTTTTCTGAACGGTATTCAGCCGCTGTGGAACGGGCAAGCTGAGAAACTGAGAACAGGATCTCAACTTGTGCTGCTCCTGGCAAAGAGGGCAGCTATCTCGGGACACCTTCAATTGAAAGGTGTTGACGCGTTTAGAGGCTGGAGTCGAGTGAGTCGGAGTTGGGGGCGTGATTGATTTCGCGGCGGGTGTGCACTTAATATCTTGCACCGTTTCAAGGGTCTGGAAGCGATGAGTCAGAAACGCATTCAGATCTGTCCATTTTGGGATCTCTGTTTTGTTGGTGAGAGATTGCTCCCAGAGGGAAAGTGTTGCTTCCGGGAGCTTGCTGGAACACAAAAATACGATTATCGCGTCCCATTGCGAGGTATCAACACCTTGTAGCGCGAGCGCGGCGAGAATATTATTGATTTCGCGCTGCAGGTCTTTAATAGCGCCACCGTTTTCAGGCTGAAGAGCTTCTTCAAATGGGCGTTAGTGAGGACGCGCCCGTTCCCGTACCTGTCGGACAGATTTTTCCACGCTTGGACAAAACCTTCATTCGTGAGAGGGGATTTCTGCACAATTTCTTTCGCTTCGCCCGTAGTTTTTTGATTCAGATGGGAAAAGCTTCTCAACCGGCGCAATTCTGGTGTTTTGAATATAAAGGGCGGTGAACATATCCCTAAAAGAGGGCCACGAAAGGTAATCGCCGTGGAAGGCTTGGGTGTCGCAAGGGGGCAAGCTGATGTTGTAGCATTTCAGCTGCTGCTGTATTGAGTGCGGAAGAAGTGGGACGAGTGTTTCGGCATGCGCCGATTTTCGTTGCGCAGCGAATACAAGTTCGGTAGCAGTTGCGTTGCTTGGTCTTAATCACTTCTACGTCAGCGGGGGCGGATTCTTCGGAGGCCATCAACTGGTCTAGACTTCCTTGGTCGCCTTCCATATCGTCTTGAGCTCTTCCAGATGAGCATCTAATGAAAAGTCCGAGTGCTCCTGCTCAGGGATGGTCACGAAGTCGGCCTCAAATTCGACGATCGCGTCGGAGGTGCGTATAAATTTGTCGAGTGACGCCATTATATTTTTAGGGTTCGCTTAGGGGCGGCGAAGAAAGTCGAAAAACCAAAAGAAAACGCACCGAAAAACTATTTCGGAAAAAATTGTATTTTATTTTAGAAGAAAAAAGACACAGAATGGTTTGCGCGTCGCTAGGTGATTGCGTTGGGGCTCGAGGAGCTTGCTACCGAAAATTAACCACGTGTTGTCTCTAAAGTTGGCAACTAGTTACGAAGAGACTAGTTGCTGCTACACTTCTGCCTACTGGGTATTTCGTTTTTTCGATTCCCGTTGGGTCGCCGCTGGATCGCGAATTCTACGCTGCTATCACCAGCGAGAGTGCAGACAGAAAAACTGGTTTTTCGTTCTGTGTGCACTCTGCGTGTATGGGCAGCGCAAGCAGAAGAGCGCGAGCAGCAGAGAAATGTACCCGCAAAAACCAATCAGCAAAAGGTGGTGGTTTTTGACTTGCACTGAGCGCACAAGTAACTCGCTTTTTTATTGGCAACGAGAGCGCAAACCAACAAAAGAAAGTGTGTGATTTTTTCACTTTCCTTGTGAGAGCGCGGGGCTTAATAAAAATCAAGCGGTGAATTTGGCGCTTTTATTGTGGCCTTCGCAGCAAGCAATGCTTGCGAAGACGGTCAGCAACAAAAACTTCAAGCCTTGGTGCTGCCGTTAAACTTGGGGACCGTTACCCACGAATCGAGGATTCTCGAAGGTTAGACGGTCAAATGAAGGGTATATATATAAGGAGGACATATATATATATATATATATATATATATATATATATATATATATATATATATATATATATATATATATATATATATATATATATATATATATATATATATATATATATATATATATATATATATATATATATATATATATATATATATATATATATATATATATATATATATATATATATATATATATATATATATATATATATATATATATATATATATATATATATATATGCTCGATGCTCGTTCCAGATTTAACATTTGGTATATATATAACTGTCCGGATATATCAGTTGCTTTCCAGGTGTGAGCTGGAAAATCGAGCTTTCTGGAGAGAACGAGCGTCTGAAGGGACGCTTGGAGGAGCGAGGAACCGCCAGTGGCGGCTTCGTGGCGCCGGTGGGTCGGCCAGTGCCTGTGAATCGGCCGGTAGTGGGGGGTATGGTGGGTCCTTCGGGGGTCCCTGCTGGTGCTGGTGGTAGCACCGTTGTGGCAGCGCCCTCGGCCTTTCCAGCCCTGCCTCCTGCGCGCCCCGCTGTCAAACCTGTTGAGACGTGGTCCTTGGTGGTCAACAGCCGGAAGGCCGGTGAGACACCCAAGGAAGTGGTTGATAAGGTGGTGAAGCAGGTGGGCCCGACCCTGGGTGTGCGCGTACACGAAGTTAAGGCTCTTCGTGGTGGTGGTGCGATTGTTCGCACCCCTTCCGTGTCCGAGCGCGAAAAAATCGTGCTAAATCCGAAGTTTAGCGAGGTTGGGTTTGACGTGAGTGTGAACAAGAAGCTTGGTCCCAAGGTCGTCGTTCGTGGGGTCCACTGTAGGATCACTCTTGACAAGTTCATGGGTGATCTCTATGAGATGAACCTCAAGGAGCGGATGACCTTGGAGACCTTCAAGAAGGAGGTCAAACTCGTGAGCCGCCCTTGGAAGGAGGGCGGAGATGATGCGACTAACGTCATCCTGGAGGGTAGTGGCCGTGCCATGGAAGCTCTCCTGGAGGTAGGTAGTTGCTACATTAAGTGGTTCTGCTTCCGTGTGTGGGAACACGAGATGACTCCTGGCTGCTTCCGCTGTCTCAGCTTGGACCACAGGGTGAGCGAGTGTAGGCTGAAAGAGGATGTCTGCCGTCGTTGTGGGCAGTCTGGCCATCATGGTCGGAAGTGCGAGAATGCTCTGCACTGCCGAAACTGCGCGTTCAATGGGAAGCCCTGCACATCGTATGATGTCGGCTGACTGCCCCATTCACGCTGTATATGTTGCCCGCGCGAATGCAAGACATTAGAATGTCTTGTAAGATTGTGCAGTTGAACTGTCAGCGCGCTTACGCTACGATGGGTGACTTGGTGCAGTTTCTGTGCGAGTCTGGAAGCAGCTTTGCTCCTGCTGCAGGAGCCGTACTACCAGCAGGGTGGGGTAAGGGGTTTGCCACCTGGTAGGCGTGTCTTCTCCGATGTGGGGGGCAATGCTGCTGTGGTAGTGAATGACGTGCATACCCAGTGTATGCTCGTTGATTCAAGCGAATGGGGTGTTTGTGTGAGTGTGGAGGGTGTGTACGGCAAGCTCTTGTTGGCAAGTGTGTACTGCCGTTATAGCGGTGATATAGAGCCCTATATAAGGTATATGGATAGGGTGCTACTACTTGCGAGTAGCAATCCCGTTATCCTCGGTGCTGACGTGAATGCATCGTCCGCGCTTTGGTTCAGCAAAACGTCCAGATTGGCTGGGCGGCTGAGTCAACAGCGGGGTGAGATGCTGAGTGATTGGGTCACGAGTAGTGGCGTTCACGTGCTCAATGAGCCGAGTGAGTGGTATACCTTTGAGGGGCCTAGAGGTGTGAGTGATATTGACGTGACGTTTGCGAATGAGGCGGCAATGAACTTGTATGGATTTCGTTGGTCCATCCAGGGGGACTTAAGTGTAAGTGATCACAATCTCATTGAGATTGAGGTCACTTATGGCCACGTAGAAAATACGAGCAGTGCCACTAAGCGTTGGCGTACTCTGGGGGTCAATTGGGATACGTATGCGGTTAGGGTCGGGGAGGCGGTTACTTCGGTACCACTTGCTGACTTTGACAACCTTGGTGTGGATGAGCAGGTAGCCAGTTTAACTGAGGCCGTTTGGCGTGTCAACGACGAGCTCTTTGAGAGATGCCGGTTGGCAAATCGTAGAGGGGTGAAGTGGTGTACACGCGGCTTGACGGAGAAACGTAGGGAGGTTCGCCGCCTCAGGAAACGTTTCCAGAGAGCGCGAATTGCTGGTGATGCGAGTATTGATCAGGTCGTCGTTTAGGCGCGAATTGAAAGAATATAAGCGCATGCTTATGGCGACTAAGGAGAATGAATGGAGACAGTTTGCTGTGCGCCACAGCGATGACCCCTGGGGTCAGCTGTATAAGGTGTGTCGTGGCAACAGAAGGATTGTTGAAATTAGTGGCATCCGTGTTGGCGATTCCGTGTTGCCAACATGGAATGCTTCTGTGAGTGCACTTCTTTCTGAGTTTTTTCCTGGTGCGGTGCCTTCAGGTCATCCTCACGATGTGGGGCTGCCTGTTGGTCCCCCTGAATTGGTGACCGCGGAAGTTGGGTGTGCGGTCTCGCTGATAAGGTCCAGGAGGTCTCCCGGGTTGGATGGGATTACTGGAGAGATGGTGAAAGCCATCTGGATGGTAATTCCTGAATACCTGGTTGCCCTGCTCGGGAAGTGTGTGCGTGACGGATACTTTCCTTCTGAATGGAAGACCGCCAGAGTCATTGTGCTCTTGAAGTCGCCTGATAGGGTCAGGTCTAATCCTAGATCCTATCGGGGGATTAGCCTTCTTCCGGTACTTGGAAAAGTGCTGGAGAGGGTTATGGTAGAACGGCTTCATGAGTGCTTGCGTGATGACATGTGTCCTTGGCAGTTTGGTTTTAGGAGTGGTCGGTCTGTGGAGGATGCGTGGGCGTATGTGAGGGATTGTGTGAGCTCCTCTAGTGCGGAATACGTCTTGGGTGTATTCGTGGACTTCAAGGGTGCGTTTGACTACTTGAGCTGGTCTAGTATCACCAGTAGGCTCCGTGAGTTGGGCTGCCGTGAGGTTGGACTGTGGGAGAGTTACTTCTCTGACAGAAAGGCCTGCGTGGCTGGAAGTAATCAGTGCGTCTGTTGCGGCGTCTTGGTCTGTCCTGGAAGTGCTGTGCTTACGCCGACGATCTGCTTGTCCTCGTTGAGGGTCGGTCGCGTGTCGCGATTGAATCCTTGGGAGAAAGTGAAATGAGTGTTGTGTGTGAGTGGGGTGCTCAGGTGGGTGTGGACGTGGCAATGGACAAGACCGAGATAATGCTGCTCAAGGGCAGATTATCACGTAATCGACATCCAATTGTCCGTGCATCTGGTGTCTCCCTCAAGTATGAGACTGAGGTCAAGTACTTGGGGGTGACTATCGGTGAAAGGATGAACTTCCTTCCCCATCTGACACATACGCGAGAGCGTCTTGTGTGTGTGGTGGGTCAGGTGCGTCGGCTGCTTAGGTGTGACTGGGGTCTGAGTAGACGTGCTGTCCGTGTCCTCTATGGGGGTCTCTTTCTTGCGTGTGCAACCTTTGGTGCGTCGGTCTGGTGCGATGTGGTAACGTCTGCTGCTGGGTATCGCAAGATTCTGGCATGCCAGAGGGTTATTCTTGCTGCATGCCTGCCAGTATGCCGTACGGTCTCCACGGAGGCCCTACAGGTATTAATGGGGGTTGCCCCTCTTGACTTGGAGGTGGTCCGTCGTGCGGCCATCTTCAGATGCAGGAGGGGATTACCATTGCCTCAGCATGAATGGTTTGAGAGTGATGTGGAGAGGCTAAGTGTGACAGAGCGCAATGCGTTCTTGAGTGAATGTGTTTCATCTAGCTGGCAAACTAGATGGAACAATAGTGAAAAGGGTAGGACGACGTATGAGTACATACGGGACGTCACATTTGCTGCAAGTCATCCTTGGTTTGGCTTCAGTCTGAGCTTGGGCTTTTTGCTAACTGGCCATGGCTCTCTTAATGCACTTTTGTTTAAGAGATGCCTCACGGCTTCAGAAGCTTGTGACTGTGGAGCTGAGATTGAGGATTGGCTGCATGTCCTGTGTGTCTGCCCGTTGTACTCTGACTTTAGGGATTTGGGGGCTATGGGTATTAGTTGGACTGACCAGGGGTTCTGTGTCAGTGAGGCTCTCTCCACATCAGAGCAACTGGAATGTCTGGACCGGTTCGCCGGTAGAGTGTTCGTGGAGCGTCGTGCGAGGGTAGGTTAGCTGCCCAATTTTGTGCGTGGGTGGTCTTGTGTATGTGGCGTATGGGTTGTATGAATAGGTAAGTTGTAGGTGATTGTGTGTGTGTGTTGGGTGGGGTTGGATGGCGATGTATGTGTTGGTTGTGCTGAATGAAGTGTGCATGTTATGTGTGTGCCAGCCTAACTGTCGTCCTTCGGGAGGACAGAGCTGTTTTGTTCTGCACTGGTGTTGCGTTCCTGGTGTCCGTCTCTCCTGGGGCCACCGGTCCCCGAGCGGTATGGAGCTCACCGGTAGTAACACCGTTACGAAGCCTGACCAGAGGTTATCTGGTACCACGGGTTTCGGGGGGTGCTGAGGTTGGTCTCAACGCCTCACCCCGGAATCAAAGATTTTTACATCTTGTTGGGGGTCCAGCTAAATTGGGGTTAAACCCCGTCTTAGGTGCCGCTCCCTGTCTGAGTGGAAGAGGTACGGATAGGCCTCGCTCCCGCAGTGAGGAAGACAAGTCCATACACATGTCTTTAGACTGTTTTCACGTTTGGTGTGGGCAGTTTCTGTCTGCACCAAGTTCTATCTACAGCTGGACTTAAAAACTTTTGGGCGACCGGTCCCGGGCTGTAAGGAGCCCAACTGGTAGTAGTCTTGACTACGAAGTCTGACCAGAGGCTTTGTCTGGTACCACGGGGATCAGGAGCCCCTGTAGCGTGTTCGCTCACGCTCAGCCTGGTCATTGTTGGAAGGACCCCTAGTGGGAGCATCGTGGGGGCTGTTGTTGACGCCCAAACGTACGCGGGCAGAGCTATTCTTTTATAGCTCGGTGTGGAGTTGCATTGCAACCGGGTGCCGTGACCCATAGAACGGCAGAGGTGTTAGAAAGGCCTCGACCCCTCACCAAGAGGGAGTGCTTGTCCTTTACGCAAGTACTCGAATTGGTTCCCGCGGACTGGTACCAGGTACCTATTCAAGGGGGCGTTGGCTGACGCATAGACTTCAACCCCATGTGTGATGGCACACCGTGAGCTTAAGCCAGTCTTGGCAGGCGCTCACGTTAAACACCCGGAGACACTCCTGTCCGGATATATATAACTGTCCGGCTGGAAGGACCAAAATGTAAAGTTAAAAAATGGCTTGGGTGGTCTCCGAGCACAATCCGGCTCGAAGGACCAATAATGTTTATACGGAACGTTTCACAAATTCCATTTATATTTATTAGAGTTTACACTTCAGGTTTTACAAAGTTTAGTTGATTGTGGAATAATCTCCCTGCGAATGTCTTCCCGCCCACTTACAGCGTCGAAACATTCAAACGAAGTGTAAACCGTCACTACTCCCTCTTTCCCCCTTCCCACTAACCTGTCATCCCTTCGGAACCAACAAATGCTGTGCATGGATAGGGGGCATCCCCTGAACTTGGTTTCATCTATCATAAAAAAAAAAAATGCACTATTATTCGCCGGGCACTCTGTCAGCACGCGTCAACGCTGAGTGAAGAATCGGAAGTAAGTGCCTGGTGTGGGTCCAGCGACGATGGCTGGAAGCCGGTCAAACAGCGCCAGTTGCCGCGGAGAGAGCCTGCAGCCGGGCTTACTCTCACGAGAGAGGGAGCCTGTCGCATATCATGACCGACAGGCTGACAGGAGAGAGACTGGAGTGCTCACTCTTGACACCCAACCGATCGATGAGGGAGCACCTCTGGCGAGCCGCAGTTGGCGTTAACATATATATATATATATATATATATATATATATATATATATATATATATATATATATATATATATATATATATATTATTTTCCCTTCTGCCTTATCGTATTTCACCGTCTGCTATCCTTCTCCGTGGACTCCTCGTACATCACTTGTTTACTTTAAATTACCATGCTTCAATTATCCCTAAACAAGCTACCTGCTCGGACAGAAAAAATAATATATATATATATAAGACAAGTCGGCCAGAATGCCTTTATGGTTGGCAGTCCACTTGCGAAGTGAAAAACCTGCTGAGTCGAGAGCCGCTATGAGTTGGTCACGGGTCTAAGTAGCTGTCACCAGGTCATGCGTGCCTGCGAACACATCATCCACGTACATGGAATGCTGTAGAATGTGTGACGCAAGCGGAAACTTGACTTCACCTCGTCTGCCAATTGAAGAAGGGTGCGTATAGCAAGAAAAGGGTCGCAATTAACTCCAAACGTTACCGTTTGAAGCTCGAAAACGGTAAGTTCGGATTTGTACGGGTCTCGGAAGAGAATGCGCTGATATGGTGTGTGCTTTAGGTCGACCAATATTTGGCGATACATTTTGAATGTCTCGAGGCCCCTGAGCGGAGCGTGTCTGGAAAGCCGATTTTAAAGGCAATGACACGATGTAGCGGCCGTCATCGCGTCTTCGCGAAACTTTTCGGAGTGGTATAGCAATCTAGTTTTGGGAAGTTCCTCCATCTCCCAAAAACGTTCGAACAGTTGTTCGAAGGTGACTTCGTTGTGTAAGCCGCTTTGATGGGTGCAGTGGCAGATTTCATGGTGGGAACCGGGCCGGTTAGGATCCAACCGAACACTGTTTGCTGAGCCATGAGGGAGCCCAGCACTTGGCGGCGGATGCCGTCCAGCAGGATTGCTGGGTATAAATCGGCTCCGATGAGGACGTCGACCTGCTCGCTTTTGGAGAAGTTGACATCTGCGAGCTCGATGTCTTGAGGGAGGCCACTGAGAAGTGACTTATCTAACGAGTGGGAGGGCGACCGCCCTGTAATTTGTGGGAGCACGAGCGCCGTCACGTTGATTTGAAAGTTGGGATCAAGTGGCGAATTCAGCAGAAAATCGCTCGATCTTGATATTTTTGCAGCAACAGTCTCGTTGAGACCTGAAACTACAGCTGTAGTTTCCGGTCTCAACGGAAACGTTGATTTGAACCGGCCGTCACGTTGATTTGAAAGTTGGGATCAAGTGGCGAATTCAGCAGAAAATCGCTCGATCTTGATATTTTTGCAGCAACAGTCTCGTTGAGACCTGAAACTACAGCTGTAGTTGGCTGCACTGGGAGCTTTAAAAGCTTTTGTATGCGCTCAGAGATGAACGACACTTCGGATCCAGGATCGATCAAGGCGCGCGCGATGTAACATGTACCGTGATGGCGTATTGTTACCATAGCAGTCTCTAACAGTACCTGTTTTGGTGCTTTCGCGAAGCACACCTGATGCGTGTTCTGTGGATTTCGCTGTTGCGTGGGGGGAGGAATAGACTGTATATGCGTGGGAGGTCGCATCGAAGAATGCGGCCTTTCTTGCTGGGAAGCATGTTGAGTCGAACCTGGAATAAAGTTCGAATAGGCATGGACTTGAGTACGCGGAGCGTTATCATACCGTTGCTCTTGATTTCGTTGTTGTGTGGGGGGAGGAGTGGACTGTATATGCGTGGGAGGTCGCATCGAAGAATGCGGCCTTTCTTGCTGAAAAGCATGATGAGTCGAACCTGGAATAAAGTTGGAATAGGCAGGGGCTTGAGCACACGGAGCGTTTTCAAACCGCCGCTCTTGATGTGAGGCACGTGGGGTCGAATCTGATACAGCATTCGAGGAGGATGGAGCATGCTCACGATGCAAGAGGGTGTGATGCCTGTCATTACATTTGACGCAATTGTATCTGCTTGGACAGTTTTTCACGGAATGAGATATGGCCAAGCAGTTGCTGCACAAGCGCTTTTTCTGAACGGTATTCAGCCGCTGTGGAACGGGCAAGCTGAGAAACTGAGAACAGGATCTCAACTTGTGCTGCTCCTGGCAAAGAGGGCAGCTATCTCGGGACACCTTCAATTGAAAGGTGTTGACGCGTTTAGAGGCTGGAGTCGAGTGAGTCGGAGTTGGGGGCGTGATTGATTTCGCGGCGGGTGTGCACTTAATATCTTGCACCGTTTCAAGGGTCTGGAAGCGATGAGTCAGAAACGCATTCAGATCTGTCCATTTTGGGATCTCTGTTTTGTTGGTGAGAGATTGCTCCCAGAGGGAAAGTGTTGCTTCCGGGAGCTTGCTGGAACACAAAAATACGATTATCGCGTCCCATTGCGAGGTATCAACACCTTGTAGCGCGAGCGCGGCGAGAATATTATTGATTTCGCGCTGCAGGTCTTTAATAGCGCCACCGTTTTCAGGCTGAAGAGCTTCTTCAAATGGGCGTTAGTGAGGACGCGCCCGTTCCCGTACCTGTCGGACAGATTTTTCCACGCTTGGACAAAACCTTCATTCGTGAGAGGGGATTTCTGCACAATTTCTTTCGCTTCGCCCGTAGTTTTTTGATTCAGATGGGAAAAGCTTCTCAACCGGCGCAATTCTGGTGTTTTGAATATAAAGGGCGGTGAACATATCCCTAAAAGAGGGCCACGAAAGGTAATCGCCGTGGAAGGCTTGGGTGTCGCAAGGGGGCAAGCTGATGTTGTAGCATTTCAGCTGCTGCTGTATTGAGTGCGGAAGAAGTGGGACGAGTGTTTCGGCATGCGCCGATTTTCGTTGCGCAGCGAATACAAGTTCGGTAGCAGTTGCGTTGCTTGGTCTTAATCACTTCTACGTCAGCGGGGGCGGATTCTTCGGAGGCCATCAACTGGTCTAGACTTCCTTGGTCGCCTTCCATATCGTCTTGAGCTCTTCCAGATGAGCATCTAATGAAAAGTCCGAGTGCTCCTGCTCAGGGATGGTCACGAAGTCGGCCTCAAATTCGACGATCGCGTCGGAGGTGCGTATAAATTTGTCGAGTGACGCCATTATATTTTTAGGGTTCGCTTAGGGGCGGCGAAGAAAGTCGAAAAACCAAAAGAAAACGCACCGAAAAACTATTTCGGAAAAAATTGTATTTTATTTTAGAAGAAAAAAGACACAGAATGGTTTGCGCGTCGCTAGGTGATTGCGTTGGGGCTCGAGGAGCTTGCTACCGAAAATTAACCACGTGTTGTCTCTAAAGTTGGCAACTAGTTACGAAGAGACTAGTTGCTGCTACACTTCTGCCTACTGGGTATTTCGTTTTTTCGATTCCCGTTGGGTCGCCGCTGGATCGCGAATTCTACGCTGCTATCACCAGCGAGAGTGCAGACAGAAAAACTGGTTTTTCGTTCTGTGTGCACTCTGCGTGTATGGGCAGCGCAAGCAGAAGAGCGCGAGCAGCAGAGAAATGTACCCGCAAAAACCAATCAGCAAAAGGTGGTGGTTTTTGACTTGCACTGAGCGCACAAGTAACTCGCTTTTTTATTGGCAACGAGAGCGCAAACCAACAAAAGAAAGTGTGTGATTTTTTCACTTTCCTTGTGAGAGCGCGGGGCTTAATAAAAATCAAGCGGTGAATTTGGCGCTTTTATTGTGGCCTTCGCAGCAAGCAATGCTTGCGAAGACGGTCAGCAACAAAAACTTCAAGCCTTGGTGCTGCCGTTAAACTTGGGGACCGTTACCCACGAATCGAGGATTCTCGAAGGTTAGACGGTCAAATGAAGGGTATATATATAAGGAGGACATATATATATATATATATATATATATATATATATATATATATATATATATATATATATATATATATATATATATATATATATATATATATATATATATATATATATATATATATATATATATATATATATATATATATATATATATATATATATATATATATATATATATATATATATATATATATATATATATATATATATATATATATATATATATATATATATATATGCTCGATGCTCGTTCCAGATTTAACATTTGGTATATATATAACTGTCCGGATATATCAGTTGCTTTCCAGGTGTGAGCTGGAAAATCGAGCTTTCTGGAGAGAACGAGCGTCTGAAGGGACGCTTGGAGGAGCGAGGAACCGCCAGTGGCGGCTTCGTGGCGCCGGTGGGTCGGCCAGTGCCTGTGAATCGGCCGGTAGTGGGGGGTATGGTGGGTCCTTCGGGGGTCCCTGCTGGTGCTGGTGGTAGCACCGTTGTGGCAGCGCCCTCGGCCTTTCCAGCCCTGCCTCCTGCGCGCCCCGCTGTCAAACCTGTTGAGACGTGGTCCTTGGTGGTCAACAGCCGGAAGGCCGGTGAGACACCCAAGGAAGTGGTTGATAAGGTGGTGAAGCAGGTGGGCCCGACCCTGGGTGTGCGCGTACACGAAGTTAAGGCTCTTCGTGGTGGTGGTGCGATTGTTCGCACCCCTTCCGTGTCCGAGCGCGAAAAAATCGTGCTAAATCCGAAGTTTAGCGAGGTTGGGTTTGACGTGAGTGTGAACAAGAAGCTTGGTCCCAAGGTCGTCGTTCGTGGGGTCCACTGTAGGATCACTCTTGACAAGTTCATGGGTGATCTCTATGAGATGAACCTCAAGGAGCGGATGACCTTGGAGACCTTCAAGAAGGAGGTCAAACTCGTGAGCCGCCCTTGGAAGGAGGGCGGAGATGATGCGACTAACGTCATCCTGGAGGGTAGTGGCCGTGCCATGGAAGCTCTCCTGGAGGTAGGTAGTTGCTACATTAAGTGGTTCTGCTTCCGTGTGTGGGAACACGAGATGACTCCTGGCTGCTTCCGCTGTCTCAGCTTGGACCACAGGGTGAGCGAGTGTAGGCTGAAAGAGGATGTCTGCCGTCGTTGTGGGCAGTCTGGCCATCATGGTCGGAAGTGCGAGAATGCTCTGCACTGCCGAAACTGCGCGTTCAATGGGAAGCCCTGCACATCGTATGATGTCGGCTGACTGCCCCATTCACGCTGTATATGTTGCCCGCGCGAATGCAAGACATTAGAATGTCTTGTAAGATTGTGCAGTTGAACTGTCAGCGCGCTTACGCTACGATGGGTGACTTGGTGCAGTTTCTGTGCGAGTCTGGAAGCAGCTTTGCTCCTGCTGCAGGAGCCGTACTACCAGCAGGGTGGGGTAAGGGGTTTGCCACCTGGTAGGCGTGTCTTCTCCGATGTGGGGGGCAATGCTGCTGTGGTAGTGAATGACGTGCATACCCAGTGTATGCTCGTTGATTCAAGCGAATGGGGTGTTTGTGTGAGTGTGGAGGGTGTGTACGGCAAGCTCTTGTTGGCAAGTGTGTACTGCCGTTATAGCGGTGATATAGAGCCCTATATAAGGTATATGGATAGGGTGCTACTACTTGCGAGTAGCAATCCCGTTATCCTCGGTGCTGACGTGAATGCATCGTCCGCGCTTTGGTTCAGCAAAACGTCCAGATTGGCTGGGCGGCTGAGTCAACAGCGGGGTGAGATGCTGAGTGATTGGGTCACGAGTAGTGGCGTTCACGTGCTCAATGAGCCGAGTGAGTGGTATACCTTTGAGGGGCCTAGAGGTGTGAGTGATATTGACGTGACGTTTGCGAATGAGGCGGCAATGAACTTGTATGGATTTCGTTGGTCCATCCAGGGGGACTTAAGTGTAAGTGATCACAATCTCATTGAGATTGAGGTCACTTATGGCCACGTAGAAAATACGAGCAGTGCCACTAAGCGTTGGCGTACTCTGGGGGTCAATTGGGATACGTATGCGGTTAGGGTCGGGGAGGCGGTTACTTCGGTACCACTTGCTGACTTTGACAACCTTGGTGTGGATGAGCAGGTAGCCAGTTTAACTGAGGCCGTTTGGCGTGTCAACGACGAGCTCTTTGAGAGATGCCGGTTGGCAAATCGTAGAGGGGTGAAGTGGTGTACACGCGGCTTGACGGAGAAACGTAGGGAGGTTCGCCGCCTCAGGAAACGTTTCCAGAGAGCGCGAATTGCTGGTGATGCGAGTATTGATCAGGTCGTCGTTTAGGCGCGAATTGAAAGAATATAAGCGCATGCTTATGGCGACTAAGGAGAATGAATGGAGACAGTTTGCTGTGCGCCACAGCGATGACCCCTGGGGTCAGCTGTATAAGGTGTGTCGTGGCAACAGAAGGATTGTTGAAATTAGTGGCATCCGTGTTGGCGATTCCGTGTTGCCAACATGGAATGCTTCTGTGAGTGCACTTCTTTCTGAGTTTTTTCCTGGTGCGGTGCCTTCAGGTCATCCTCACGATGTGGGGCTGCCTGTTGGTCCCCCTGAATTGGTGACCGCGGAAGTTGGGTGTGCGGTCTCGCTGATAAGGTCCAGGAGGTCTCCCGGGTTGGATGGGATTACTGGAGAGATGGTGAAAGCCATCTGGATGGTAATTCCTGAATACCTGGTTGCCCTGCTCGGGAAGTGTGTGCGTGACGGATACTTTCCTTCTGAATGGAAGACCGCCAGAGTCATTGTGCTCTTGAAGTCGCCTGATAGGGTCAGGTCTAATCCTAGATCCTATCGGGGGATTAGCCTTCTTCCGGTACTTGGAAAAGTGCTGGAGAGGGTTATGGTAGAACGGCTTCATGAGTGCTTGCGTGATGACATGTGTCCTTGGCAGTTTGGTTTTAGGAGTGGTCGGTCTGTGGAGGATGCGTGGGCGTATGTGAGGGATTGTGTGAGCTCCTCTAGTGCGGAATACGTCTTGGGTGTATTCGTGGACTTCAAGGGTGCGTTTGACTACTTGAGCTGGTCTAGTATCACCAGTAGGCTCCGTGAGTTGGGCTGCCGTGAGGTTGGACTGTGGGAGAGTTACTTCTCTGACAGAAAGGCCTGCGTGGCTGGAAGTAATCAGTGCGTCTGTTGCGGCGTCTTGGTCTGTCCTGGAAGTGCTGTGCTTACGCCGACGATCTGCTTGTCCTCGTTGAGGGTCGGTCGCGTGTCGCGATTGAATCCTTGGGAGAAAGTGAAATGAGTGTTGTGTGTGAGTGGGGTGCTCAGGTGGGTGTGGACGTGGCAATGGACAAGACCGAGATAATGCTGCTCAAGGGCAGATTATCACGTAATCGACATCCAATTGTCCGTGCATCTGGTGTCTCCCTCAAGTATGAGACTGAGGTCAAGTACTTGGGGGTGACTATCGGTGAAAGGATGAACTTCCTTCCCCATCTGACACATACGCGAGAGCGTCTTGTGTGTGTGGTGGGTCAGGTGCGTCGGCTGCTTAGGTGTGACTGGGGTCTGAGTAGACGTGCTGTCCGTGTCCTCTATGGGGGTCTCTTTCTTGCGTGTGCAACCTTTGGTGCGTCGGTCTGGTGCGATGTGGTAACGTCTGCTGCTGGGTATCGCAAGATTCTGGCATGCCAGAGGGTTATTCTTGCTGCATGCCTGCCAGTATGCCGTACGGTCTCCACGGAGGCCCTACAGGTATTAATGGGGGTTGCCCCTCTTGACTTGGAGGTGGTCCGTCGTGCGGCCATCTTCAGATGCAGGAGGGGATTACCATTGCCTCAGCATGAATGGTTTGAGAGTGATGTGGAGAGGCTAAGTGTGACAGAGCGCAATGCGTTCTTGAGTGAATGTGTTTCATCTAGCTGGCAAACTAGATGGAACAATAGTGAAAAGGGTAGGACGACGTATGAGTACATACGGGACGTCACATTTGCTGCAAGTCATCCTTGGTTTGGCTTCAGTCTGAGCTTGGGCTTTTTGCTAACTGGCCATGGCTCTCTTAATGCACTTTTGTTTAAGAGATGCCTCACGGCTTCAGAAGCTTGTGACTGTGGAGCTGAGATTGAGGATTGGCTGCATGTCCTGTGTGTCTGCCCGTTGTACTCTGACTTTAGGGATTTGGGGGCTATGGGTATTAGTTGGACTGACCAGGGGTTCTGTGTCAGTGAGGCTCTCTCCACATCAGAGCAACTGGAATGTCTGGACCGGTTCGCCGGTAGAGTGTTCGTGGAGCGTCGTGCGAGGGTAGGTTAGCTGCCCAATTTTGTGCGTGGGTGGTCTTGTGTATGTGGCGTATGGGTTGTATGAATAGGTAAGTTGTAGGTGATTGTGTGTGTGTGTTGGGTGGGGTTGGATGGCGATGTATGTGTTGGTTGTGCTGAATGAAGTGTGCATGTTATGTGTGTGCCAGCCTAACTGTCGTCCTTCGGGAGGACAGAGCTGTTTTGTTCTGCACTGGTGTTGCGTTCCTGGTGTCCGTCTCTCCTGGGGCCACCGGTCCCCGAGCGGTATGGAGCTCACCGGTAGTAACACCGTTACGAAGCCTGACCAGAGGTTATCTGGTACCACGGGTTTCGGGGGGTGCTGAGGTTGGTCTCAACGCCTCACCCCGGAATCAAAGATTTTTACATCTTGTTGGGGGTCCAGCTAAATTGGGGTTAAACCCCGTCTTAGGTGCCGCTCCCTGTCTGAGTGGAAGAGGTACGGATAGGCCTCGCTCCCGCAGTGAGGAAGACAAGTCCATACACATGTCTTTAGACTGTTTTCACGTTTGGTGTGGGCAGTTTCTGTCTGCACCAAGTTCTATCTACAGCTGGACTTAAAAACTTTTGGGCGACCGGTCCCGGGCTGTAAGGAGCCCAACTGGTAGTAGTCTTGACTACGAAGTCTGACCAGAGGCTTTGTCTGGTACCACGGGGATCAGGAGCCCCTGTAGCGTGTTCGCTCACGCTCAGCCTGGTCATTGTTGGAAGGACCCCTAGTGGGAGCATCGTGGGGGCTGTTGTTGACGCCCAAACGTACGCGGGCAGAGCTATTCTTTTATAGCTCGGTGTGGAGTTGCATTGCAACCGGGTGCCGTGACCCATAGAACGGCAGAGGTGTTAGAAAGGCCTCGACCCCTCACCAAGAGGGAGTGCTTGTCCTTTACGCAAGTACTCGAATTGGTTCCCGCGGACTGGTACCAGGTACCTATTCAAGGGGGCGTTGGCTGACGCATAGACTTCAACCCCATGTGTGATGGCACACCGTGAGCTTAAGCCAGTCTTGGCAGGCGCTCACGTTAAACACCCGGAGACACTCCTGTCCGGATATATATAACTGTCCGGCTGGAAGGACCAAAATGTAAAGTTAAAAAATGGCTTGGGTGGTCTCCGAGCACAATCCGGCTCGAAGGACCAATAATGTTTATACGGAACGTTTCACAAATTCCATTTATATTTATTAGAGTTTACACTTCAGGTTTTACAAAGTTTAGTTGATTGTGGAATAATCTCCCTGCGAATGTCTTCCCGCCCACTTACAGCGTCGAAACATTCAAACGAAGTGTAAACCGTCACTACTCCCTCTTTCCCCCTTCCCACTAACCTGTCATCCCTTCGGAACCAACAAATGCTGTGCATGGATAGGGGGCATCCCCTGAACTTGGTTTCATCTATCATAAAAAAAAAAAATGCACTATTATTCGCCGGGCACTCTGTCAGCACGCGTCAACGCTGAGTGAAGAATCGGAAGTAAGTGCCTGGTGTGGGTCCAGCGACGATGGCTGGAAGCCGGTCAAACAGCGCCAGTTGCCGCGGAGAGAGCCTGCAGCCGGGCTTACTCTCACGAGAGAGGGAGCCTGTCGCATATCATGACCGACAGGCTGACAGGAGAGAGACTGGAGTGCTCACTCTTGACACCCAACCGATCGATGAGGGAGCACCTCTGGCGAGCCGCAGTTGGCGTTAACATATATATATATATATATATATATATATATATATATATATATATATATATATATATATATATATATATATATATATATATATTATTTTCCCTTCTGCCTTATCGTATTTCACCGTCTGCTATCCTTCTCCGTGGACTCCTCGTACATCACTTGTTTACTTTAAATTACCATGCTTCAATTATCCCTAAACAAGCTACCTGCTCGGACAGAAAAAATAATATATATATATATAAGACAAGTCGGCCAGAATGCCTTTATGGTTGGCAGTCCACTTGCGAAGTGAAAAACCTGCTGAGTCGAGAGCCGCTATGAGTTGGTCACGGGTCTAAGTAGCTGTCACCAGGTCATGCGTGCCTGCGAACACATCATCCACGTACATGGAATGCTGTAGAATGTGTGACGCAAGCGGAAACTTGACTTCACCTCGTCTGCCAATTGAAGAAGGGTGCGTATAGCAAGAAAAGGGTCGCAATTAACTCCAAACGTTACCGTTTGAAGCTCGAAAACGGTAAGTTCGGATTTGTACGGGTCTCGGAAGAGAATGCGCTGATATGGTGTGTGCTTTAGGTCGACCAATATTTGGCGATACATTTTGAATGTCTCGAGGCCCCTGAGCGGAGCGTGTCTGGAAAGCCGATTTTAAAGGCAATGACACGATGTAGCGGCCGTCATCGCGTCTTCGCGAAACTTTTCGGAGTGGTATAGCAATCTAGTTTTGGGAAGTTCCTCCATCTCCCAAAAACGTTCGAACAGTTGTTCGAAGGTGACTTCGTTGTGTAAGCCGCTTTGATGGGTGCAGTGGCAGATTTCATGGTGGGAACCGGGCCGGTTAGGATCCAACCGAACACTGTTTGCTGAGCCATGAGGGAGCCCAGCACTTGGCGGCGGATGCCGTCCAGCAGGATTGCTGGGTATAAATCGGCTCCGATGAGGACGTCGACCTGCTCGCTTTTGGAGAAGTTGACATCTGCGAGCTCGATGTCTTGAGGGAGGCCACTGAGAAGTGACTTATCTAACGAGTGGGAGGGCGACCGCCCTGTAATTTGTGGGAGCACGAGCGCCGTCACGTTGATTTGAAAGTTGGGATCAAGTGGCGAATTCAGCAGAAAATCGCTCGATCTTGATATTTTTGCAGCAACAGTCTCGTTGAGACCTGAAACTACAGCTGTAGTTTCCGGTCTCAACGGAAACGTTGATTTGAACCGGCCGTCACGTTGATTTGAAAGTTGGGATCAAGTGGCGAATTCAGCAGAAAATCGCTCGATCTTGATATTTTTGCAGCAACAGTCTCGTTGAGACCTGAAACTACAGCTGTAGTTGGCTGCACTGGGAGCTTTAAAAGCTTTTGTATGCGCTCAGAGATGAACGACACTTCGGATCCAGGATCGATCAAGGCGCGCGCGATGTAACATGTACCGTGATGGCGTATTGTTACCATAGCAGTCTCTAACAGTACCTGTTTTGGTGCTTTCGCGAAGCACACCTGATGCGTGTTCTGTGGATTTCGCTGTTGCGTGGGGGGAGGAATAGACTGTATATGCGTGGGAGGTCGCATCGAAGAATGCGGCCTTTCTTGCTGGGAAGCATGTTGAGTCGAACCTGGAATAAAGTTCGAATAGGCATGGACTTGAGTACGCGGAGCGTTATCATACCGTTGCTCTTGATTTCGTTGCTGTGTGGGGGGAGGAGTGGACTGTATATGCGTGGGAGGTCGCATCGAAGAATGCGGCCTTTCTTGCTGAAAAGCATGATGAGTCGAACCTGGAATAAAGTTGGAATAGGCAGGGGCTTGAGCACACGGAGCGTTTTCAAACCGCCGCTCTTGATGTGAGGCACGTGGGGTCGAATCTGATACAGCATTCGAGGAGGATGGAGCATGCTCACGATGCAAGAGGGTGTGATGCCTGTCATTACATTTGACGCAATTGTATCTGCTTGGACAGTTTTTCACGGAATGAGATATGGCCAAGCAGTTGCTGCACAAGCGCTTTTTCTGAACGGTATTCAGCCGCTGTGGAACGGGCAAGCTGAGAAACTGAGAACAGGATCTCAACTTGTGCTGCTCCTGGCAAAGAGGGCAGCTATCTCGGGACACCTTCAATTGAAAGGTGTTGACGCGTTTAGAGGCTGGAGTCGAGTGAGTCGGAGTTGGGGGCGTGATTGATTTCGCGGCGGGTGTGCACTTAATATCTTGCACCGTTTCAAGGGTCTGGAAGCGATGAGTCAGAAACGCATTCAGATCTGTCCATTTTGGGATCTCTGTTTTGTTGGTGAGAGATTGCTCCCAGAGGGAAAGTGTTGCTTCCGGGAGCTTGCTGGAACGCAAAAATACGATTATCGCGTCCCATTGCGAGGTATCAACACCTTGTAGCGCGAGCGCGGCGAGAATATTATTGATTTCGCGCTGCAGGTCTTTAATAGCGCCACCGTTTTCAGGCTGAAGAGCTTCTTCAAATGGGCGTTAGTGAGGACGCGCCCGTTCCCGTACCTGTCGGACAGATTTTTCCACGCTTGGACAAAACCTTCATTCGTGAGAGGGGATTTCTGCACAATTTCTTTCGCTTCGCCCGTAGTTTTTTGATTCAGATGGGAAAAGCTTCTCAACCGGCGCAATTCTGGTGTTTTGAATATAAAGGGCGGTGAACATATCCCTAAAAGAGGGCCACGAAAGGTAATCGCCGTGGAAGGCTTGGGTGTCGCAAGGGGGCAAGCTGATGTTGTAGCATTTCAGCTGCTGCTGTATTGAGTGCGGAAGAAGTGGGACGAGTGTTTCGGCATGCGCCGATTTTCGTTGCGCAGCGAATACAAGTTCGGTAGCAGTTGCGTTGCTTGGTCTTAATCACTTCTACGTCAGCGGGGGCGGATTCTTCGGAGGCCATCAACTGGTCTAGACTTCCTTGGTCGCCTTCCATATCGTCTTGAGCTCTTCCAGATGAGCATCTAATGAAAAGTCCGAGTGCTCCTGCTCAGGGATGGTCACGAAGTCGGCCTCAAATTCGACGATCGCGTCGGAGGTGCGTATAAATTTGTCGAGTGACGCCATTATATTTTTAGGGTTCGCTTAGGGGCGGCGAAGAAAGTCGAAAAACCAAAAGAAAACGCACCGAAAAACTATTTCGGAAAAAATTGTATTTTATTTTAGAAGAAAAATGACAGAATGGTTTGCGCGTCGCTAGGTGATTGCGTTGGGGCTCGAGGAGCTTGCTACCGAAAATTAACCACGTGTTGTCTCTAAAGTTGGCAACTAGTTACGAAGAGACTAGTTGCTGCTACACTTCTGCCTACTGGGTATTTCGTTTTTTCGATTCCCGTTGGGTCGCCGCTGGATCGCGAATTCTACGCTGCTATCACCAGCGAGAGTGCAGACAGAAAAACTGGTTTTTCGTTCTGTGTGCACTCTGCGTGTATGGGCAGCGCAAGCAGAAGAGCGCGAGCAGCAGAGAAATGTACCCGCAAAAACCAATCAGCAAAAGGTGGTGGTTTTTGACTTGCACTGAGCGCACAAGTAACTAGCTCTTTTATTGGCAAGGAGAGCGCAAACCAACAAAAGAAAGTGTGTGATTTTTTCACTTTCTTTGTGAGAGCGCGGGGCTTAATAAAAATCAAGCGGTGAGTTTGGCGCTTTTATTGTGGCCTTCGCAGCAAGCAATGCTTGCGAAGACGGTCAGCAACAAAAACTTCAAGCCTTGGTGCTGCCGTTAAACTTGGGGACCGTTACCCACGAATCGAGGATTCTCGAAGGTTAGACGGTCAAATGAAGGGTATATATATAAGGAGGACATATATATATATATATATATATATATATATATATATATATATATATATATATATATATATATATATATATATATATTTATATATAATATATATATTTGCGATTTTTGCGTTGTAAATCGTGCGAGTGCGGTTATTTGCGCAATTATATAATATTATTACATAATATATTATATATCATACTGTTGTGCCGATTTTGACGGTCCCGTGGTTCGTGTTGTACACTTGTAGAAGTGTCGAGTGCGGTGGAAATGTCCACAAAGACGACGCGCGTGAAGTCGCGAAAGAAGGCCGTCGCGGTTGATGTGAACGGTGCGACTGAGGTGGGCGTCGTTGTGGTGAAGTCCGCAAGGGAGGACTCGTCGGCGGTCTCCGAGTCGAAGCTCGCTGCGGCCTCTAAACACGCCAGGAAGGCGAATGGAACCGGGAAGGCCATAAAGAAGGCGATTTCGGTGGACGCGCTGAAGATGGTGGGTCTGACGAGCGATTGCGAGTCCTCGTCATCGTCGTCAGACTGTGAAATGAAGGTGGTAAGCCCCAAGTTTGCCACCAAGGTAAGTGGTAAGATTAAGGCAGGTAAGGGTTCCGGTGGGAGTGCCCGTGAGGGTACTCATGTGAGTGCTCCGGTGGTTGCCACCGCTGCCTCTGGGTCGTTCGGTGAACGGCTCAAGGCAGTCACGGGTGCCCTCATTGGGGTCCTTTTTGAGGGTGACGGTGTCAGCCGGCCGCTGACCCGTCGAATCTTAGATGTAGCCGGGGGGTATGAGCGTTTGCTCATCGAGCTTTCTGGAGAGAACGAGCGTCTGAAGGGACGCTTGGAGGAGCGAGGAACCGCCAGTGGCGGCTTCGTGGCGCCGGTGGGTCGGCCAGTGCCAGTGAATCGGCCGGTAGTGGGGGGTATGGTGGGTCCTTCGGGGGTCCCTGCTGGTGCTGGTGGTAGCACCGTTGTGGCAGCGCCCTCGGCCTTTCCAGCCCTGCCTCCTGCGCGCCCCGCTGTCAAACCTGTTGAGACGTGGTCCTTGGTGGTCAAGAGCCGGAAGGCCGGTGAGACACCCAAGGAAGTGGTTGATAAGGTGGTGAAGCAGGTGGGCCCGACCCTGGGTGTGCGCGTACACGAAGTTAAGGCTCTTCGTGGTGGTGGTGCGATTGTTCGCACCCCTTCCGTGTCCGAGCGCGAAAAAATCGTGCTAAATCCGAAGTTTAGCGAGGTTGGGTTTGACGTGAGTGTGAACAAGAAGCTTGGTCCCAAGGTCGTCGTTCGTGGGGTCCACTGTAGGATCACTCTTGACAAGTTCATGGGTGATCTCTATGAGATGAACCTCAAGGAGCGGATGACCTTGGAGACCTTCAAGAAGGAGGTCAAACTCGTGAGCCGCCCTTGGAAGGAGGGCGGAGATGATGCGACTAACGTCATCCTGGAGGGTAGTGGCCGTGCCATGGAAGCTCTCCTGGAGGTAGGTAGTTGCTACATTAAGTGGTTCTGCTTCCGTGTGTGGGAACACGAGATGACTCCTGGCTGCTTCCGCTGTCTCAGCTTGGACCACAGGGTGAGCGAGTGTAGGCTGAAAGAGGATGTCTGCCGTCGTTGTGGGCAGTCTGGCCATCATGGTCGGAAGTGCGAGAATGCTCTGCACTGCCGAAACTGCGCGTTCAATGGGAAGCCCTGCACATCGTATGATGTCGGCTGACTGCCCCATTCACGCTGTATATGTTGCCCGCGCGAATGCAAGACATTAGAATGTCTTGTAAGATTGTGCAGTTGAACTGTCAGCGCGCTTACGCTACGATGGGTGACTTGGGGGGCAGTTTCTGTGCGAGTCTGGCAGCAGCTTTGCTCTGCTGCAGGAGCCGTACTACCAGCAGGGTGGGGTAAGGGGTTTGCCAGCTGGTATGCGTGTCTTCTCCGATGTGGGGGGCAATGCTGCTGTGGTAGTGAATGACGTGCATACCCAGTGTATGCTCGTTGATTCAAGCGAATGGGGTGTTTGTGTGAGTGTGGAGGGTGTGTACGGCAAGCTCTTGTTGGCAAGTGTGTACTGCCGTTATAGCGGTGATATAGAGCCCTATATAAGGTATATGGATAGGGTGCTACTACTTGCGAGTAGCAATCCCGTTATCCTCGGTGCTGACGTGAATGCATCGTCCGCGCTTTGGTTCAGCAAAACGTCCAGATTGGCTGGGCGGCTGAGTCAACAGCGGGGTGAGATGCTGAGTGATTGGGTCACGAGTAGTGGCGTTCACGTGCTCAATGAGCCGAGTGAGTGGTATACCTTTGAGGGGCCTAGAGGTGTGAGTGATATTGACGTGACGTTTGCGAATGAGGCGGCAATGAACTTGTATGGATTTCGTTGGTCCATCCAGGGGGACTTAAGTGTAAGTGATCACAATCTCATTGAGATTGAGGTCACTTATGGCCACGTAGAAAATACGAGCAGTGCCACTAAGCGTTGGCGTACTCTGGGGGTCAATTGGGATACGTATGCGGTTAGGGTCGGGGAGGCGGTTACTTCGGTACCACTTGCTGACTTTGACAACCTTGGTGTGGATGAGCAGGTAGCCAGTTTAACTGAGGCCGTTTGGCGTGTCAACGACGAGCTCTTTGAGAGATGCCGGTTGGCAAATCGTAGAGGGGTGAAGTGGTGTACACGCGGCTTGACGGAGAAACGTAGGGAGGTTCGCCGCCTCAGGAAACGTTTCCAGAGAGCGCGAATTGCTGGTGATGCGAGTATTGATCAGGTCGTCGTTTAGGCGCGAATTGAAAGAATATAAGCGCATGCTTATGGCGACTAAGGAGAATGAATGGAGACAGTTTGCTGTGCGCCACAGCGATGACCCCTGGGGTCAGCTGTATAAGGTGTGTCGTGGCAACAGAAGGATTGTTGAAATTAGTGGCATCCGTGTTGGCGATTCCGTGTTGCCAACATGGAATGCTTCTGTGAGTGCACTTCTTTCTGAGTTTTTTCCTGGTGCGGTGCCTTCAGGTCATCCTCACGATGTGGGGCTGCCTGTTGGTCCCCCTGAATTGGTGACTGCGGAAGTTGGGTGTGCGGTCTCGCTGATAAGGTCCAGGAGGTCTCCCGGGTTGGATGGGATTACTGGAGAGATGGTGAAAGCCATCTGGATGGTAATTCCTGAATACCTGGTTGCCCTGCTCGGGAAGTGTGTGCGTGACGGATACTTTCCTTCTGAATGGAAGACCGCCAGAGTCATTGTGCTCTTGAAGTCGCCTGATAGGGTCAGGTCTAATCCTAGATCCTATCGGGGGATTAGCCTTCTTCCGGTACTTGGAAAAGTGCTGGAGAGGGTTATGGTAGAACGGCTTCATGAGTGCTTGCGTGATGACATGTGTCCTTGGCAGTTTGGTTTTAGGAGTGGTCGGTCTGTGGAGGATGCGTGGGCGTATGTGAGGGATTGTGTGAGCTCCTCTAGTGCGGAATACGTCTTGGGTGTATTCGTGGACTTCAAGGGTGCGTTTGACTACTTGAGCTGGTCTAGTATCACCAGTAGGCTCCGTGAGGTTGCCGTGAGGTTGGACTGCCGTGAGGTTGGACTGTGGGAGAGTTACTTCTCTGACAGAAAGGCCTGCGTGGCTGGAAGTAATCAGTGCGTCTGGGCTGATGTGGTCAGGGGCTGTCCGCAGGGTTCCGTCTGTGGTCCATTTATTTGGAGCCTCATGATGGATCCTCTGTTGCGGCGTCTTGGTCTGTCCTGGAAGTGCTGTGCTTACGCCGACGATCTGCTTGTCCTCGTTGAGGGTCGGTCGCGTGTCGCGATTGAATCCTTGGGAGAAAGTGCCATGAGTGTTGTGTGTGAGTGGGGTGCTCAGGTGGGTGTGGACGTGGCAATGGACAAGACCGTGATAATGCTGCTCAAGGGCAGATTATCACGTAATCGACATCCAATTGTCCGTGCATCTGGTGTCTCCCTCAAGTATGAGACTGAGGTCAAGTACTTGGGGGTGACTATCGGTGAAAGGATAAACTTCCTTCCCCATCTGACACATACGCGAGAGCGTCTTGTGTGTGTGGTGGGTCAGGTGCGTCGGCTGCTTAGGTGTGACTGGGGTCTGAGTAGACGTGCTGTCCGTGTCCTCTATGGGGGTCTCTTTCTTGCGTGTGCAACCTTTGGTGCGTCGGTCTGGTGCGATGTGGTAACGTCTGCTGCTGAGTATCGCAAGCTTCTGGCATGCCAGAGGGTTATTCTTGCTGCATGCCTGCCAGTATGCCGTACGGTCTCCACGGAGGCCCTACAGGTATTAATGGGGGTTGCCCCTCTTGACTTGGAGGTGGTCCGTCGTGCGGCCATCTTCAGATGCAGGAGGGGATTACCATTGCCTCAGCATGAATGGTTTGAGAGTGATGTGGAGAGGCTAAGTGTGACAGAGCGCAATGCGTTCTTGAGTGAATGTGTTTCATCTAGCTGGCAAACTAGATGGAACAATAGTGAAAAGGGTAGGACGACGTATGAGTACATACGGGACGTCACATTTGCTGCAAGTCATCCTTGGTTTGGCTTCAGTCTGAGCTTGGGCTTTTTGCTAACTGGCCATGGCTCTCTTAATGCACTTTTGTTTAAGAGATGCCTCACGGCTTCAGAAGCTTGTGACTGTGGAGCTGAGATTGAGGATTGGCTGCATGTCCTGTGTGTCTGCCCGTTGTACTCTGACTTTAGGGATTTGGGGGCTATGGGTATTAGTTGGACTGACCAGGGGTTCTGTGTGAGTGAGGCTCTCTCCACATCAGAGCAACTGGAATGTCTGGACCGGTTCGCCGGTAGAGTGTTCGTGGAGCGTCGTGCGAGGGTAGGTTAGCTGCCCAATTTTGTGCGTGGGTGGTCTTGTGTATGTGGCGTATGGGTTGTATGAATAGGTAAGTTGTAGGTGATTGTGTGTGTGTGTTGGGTGGGGTTGGATGGCGATGTATGTATTGGTTGTGCTGAATGAAGTGTGCATGTTATGTGTGTGCCAGCCTAACTGTCGTCCTTCAGGAGGACAGAGCTGTTTTGTGCTGCACTGGTGTTGCGTTCCTGGTGTCCGTCTCTCCTGGGGCCACCGGTCCCCGAGCGGTATGGAGCTCACCGGTAGTAACACCGTTACGAAGCCTGACCAGAGGTTATCTGGTACCACGGGTTTCGGGGGGTGCTGAGGTTGGTCTCAACGCCTCACCCCGGAATCAAAGATTTTTACATCTTGTTGGGGGTCCAGCTAAATTGGGGTTAAACCCCGTCTTAGGTGCCGCTCCCTGTCTGAGTGGAAGAGGTACGGATAGGCCTCGCTCCCGCAGTGAGGAAGACAAGTCCATACACATGTCTTTAGACTGTTTTCACGTTTGGTGTGGGCAGTTTCTGTCTGCACCAAGTTCTATCTACAGCTGGACTTAAAAACTTTTGGGCGACCGGTCCCGGGCTGTAAGGAGCCCAACTGGTAGTAGTCTTGACTACGAAGTCTGACCAGAGGCTTTGTCTGGTACCACGGGGATCAGGAGCCCCTGTAGCGTGTTCGCTCACGCTCAGCCTGGTCATTGTTGGAAGGACCCCTAGTGGGAGCATCGTGGGGCTGTTGTTGACGCCCAAACGTACGCGGGCAGAGCTATTCTTTTATAGCTCGGTGTGGAGTTGCATTGCAACCGGGTGCCGTGACCCATAGAACGGCAGAGGTGTTAGAAAGGCCTCGACCCCTCACCAAGAGGGAGTGCTTGTCCTTTACGCAAGTACTCGAATTGGTTCCCGCGGACTGGTACCAGGTACCTATTCAAGGGGGCGTTGGCTGACGCATAGACTTCAACCCCATGTGTGATGGCACACCGTGAGCTTAAGCCAGTCTTGGCAGGCGCTCACGTTAAACACCCGGAGACACTTCTGTCCGGATATATATAACTGTCCGGCTGGAAGGACCAAAATGTAAAGTTAAAAAATGGCTTGGGTGGTCTCCGAGCACAATTCGGCTCGAAGGACCAATAATGTTTATACGGAACGTTTCACAAATTCCATTTATATTTATTAGAGTTTACACTTCAGGTTTTACAAAGTTTAGTTGATTGTGGAATAATCTCCCTGCGAATGTCTTCCCGCCCACTTACAGCGTCGAAACATTCAAACGAAGTGTAAACCGTCACTACTCCCTCTTTCCCCCTTCCCACTAACCTGTCATCCCTTCGGAACCAACAAATGCTGTGCATGGATAGGGGGCATCCCCTGAGCTTGGTTTCATCTATCATAAAAAAAAAAAAAAAAATGCACTATTATTCGCCGGGCACTCTGTCAGCACGCGTCAACGCTGAGTGAAGAATCAGAAGTAAGTGCCTGGTGTGGGTCCAGCGACGATGGCTGGAAGCCGGTCAAACAGCGCCAGTTGCCGCGGAGAGAGCCTGCAGCCGGGCTTACTCTCACGAGAGAGGCGCATCTCATGACCGACAGGCTGACAGGAGAGAGACTGGAGTGCTCACTCTTGACACCCAACCGATCGATGAGGGAGCACCTCTGGCGAGCCGCAGTTGGCGTTAACATATATATATATATATATATATATATATATATATATATATATATATATATATATATATATATATATATTATTATTATTATTTTCCCTTCTGCCTTATCGTATTTCGCCGTCTGCTATCCTTCTCCGTGGACTCCTCGTACATCACTTGTTTACTTTAAATTACCATGCTTCAATTATCCCTAAACAAGCTACCTGCTCGGACAGAAAAAATAATATATATATATATGATATAATATAATATATATATATGATATAATATATATATAATGATAAAATAATATATATATATATGATATATATATATATATATCATATATATATATATATATATTATTTTTTCTTTCCGAGCAGGTAGCTTGTTTAGGGATAATCGAAGCATGGTAATTTAAAGTAAACAAGTGATGTACGAGGAGTCCACGGAGAAGGATAGCAGACGGCGAAATACGATAAGGCAGAAGGGAAAATAATAAAATGCAGCTGCATTCCAATGTTCGTGGTCGAAACATCACTTCACACTTTCGTTATCAGCAATTCACATCCTTAGCATCCGTCTCATGTAGGATCATATAGCCGTCATATTTATGATGAAAGTAACCTTTTTTATCTCGACTCTCGAGATATTTTCTTATCTAATTATATATGTATATATAATCGCGAATGTATATATAATCGCGAGCATTGGCAGCCGTAAGGCAGAATAATCGGGTGCCGTTCGTCGAAAGGCAAGTTGGGACACGAGGACAACCGCCCGCCAATGCGCATCGTGTTATCCGTGTGGAGAAAAAGGGGTTCAACGAAAGTAAACTGCTTTTAGATCGCAGCATTTTGTGGTTTTCGAGAATGGCGTACTCGTCCGTAAAATGAGTCTTCTGGAGGGAGATCGCGAGGCAGCGTTTAGTTTCCTTTATTCCTCCCGGTGGGAGGTGCAGGTTGGGGTGCGAATGCAGATGACGCTGAGCTGGATAAGCGTTGTGGAGAAATCGATATACGTATGAGTATACACGTAGGGCTCGTCGCAGCGACGAAAATCGTTCGAGAGGATCCTCATCGGTAGCGCAATGGGTGAGCAGCGTTTTGACAGTCTTAACCAGTTAGCGTAAGTTACCTGAGGCAGAGTGGCATCCCAGTCGATTTTGCCCAACCAGACTTGCTGAATCAGAATCTTCGCTACCACGATGATCGGAGCCAGCCAACCGGCTGGATCGAACAGCTTGGCGACCAGAGACAACATTTCCCGTTTTGTGTACGCAGCTTTGATGACGATAGCTTGGACATCGAAGTAGAAGTCATCATGGGTCGCGTTCCAGCGAATTCCCAGCATTTTAGCGATGCTGGAGTCATCTAGCGTCAGGAAATCGGTATGGAGCAGATGGGATGCCGACAAGTCGGCCAGAATGCCTTTATGGTTGGCAGTCCACTTGCGAAGTGAAAAACCTGCTGAGTCGAGAGCCGCTATGAGTTGGTCACGGGTCTAAGTAGCTGTCATCAGGTCATGCGTGCCTGCGAACACATCATCCACGTACATGGAATGCTGTAGAATGTGTGACGCAAGCGGAAACTTGACTTCACCTCGTCTGCCAATTGAAGAAGGGTGCGTATAGCAAGAAAAGGGTCGCAATTAACTCCAAACGTTACCGTTTGAAGCTCGAAAACGGTAAGTTCGGATTTGTACGGGTCTCGGAAGAGAATGCGCTGATATGGTGTGTGCTTTAGGTCGACCAATATTTGGCGATACATTTTGAATGTCTCGAGGCCCCTGAGCGGAGCGTGTCTGGAAAGCCGATTTTAAAGGCAATGACACGATGTAGCGGCCGTCATCGCGTCTTCGCGAAACTTTTCGGAGTGGTATAGCAATCTAGTTTTGGGAAGTTCCTCCATCTCCCAAAAACGTTCGAACAGTTGTTCGAAGGTGACTTCGTTGTGTAAGCCGCTTTGATGGGTGCAGTGGCAGATTTCATGGTGGGAACCGGGCCGGTTAGGATCCAACCGAACACTGTTTGCTGAGCCATGAGGGAGCCCAGCACTTGGCGGCGGATGCCGTCCAGCAGGATTGCTGGGTATAAATCGGCTCCGATGAGGACGTCGACCTGCTCGCTTTTGGAGAAGTTGACATCTGCGAGCTCGATGTCTTGAGGGAGGCCACTGAGAAGTGACTTATCTAACGAGTGGGAGGGCGACCGCCCTGTAATTTGTGGGAGCACGAGCGCCGTCACGTTGATTTGAAAGTTGGGATCAAGTGGCGAATTCAGCAGAAAATCGCTAAATCTTGATATTTTTGCAGCAACAGTCTCGTTGAGACCTGAAACTACAGCTGTAGTTTCCGGTCTCAACGGAAACGTTGATTTGAACCGGCCGTCACGTTGATTTGAAAGTTGGGATCAAGTGGCGAATTCAGCAGAAAATCGCTCGATCTTGATATTTTTGCAGCAACAGTCTCGTTGAGACCTGAAACTACAGCTGTAGTTGGCTGCACTGGGAGCTTTAAAAGCTTTTGTATGCGCTCAGAGATGAACGACACTTCGGATCCAGGATCGATCAAGGCGCGCGCGATGTAACATGTACCGTGATGGCGTATTGTTACCATAGTAGTCTCTAACAGTACCTGTTTTGGTGCTTTCGCGAAGCACACCTGATGCGTGTTCTGTGGATTTCGCTGTTGCGTGGGGGGAGGAGTGGACTGTATATGCGTGGGAGGTCGCATCGAAGAATGCGGCCTTTCTTGCTGAAAAGCATGATGAGTCGAACCTGGAATAAAGTTGGAATAGGCAGGGGCTTGAGCACACGGAGCGTTTTCAAACCGCCGCTCTTGATGTGAGGCACGTGGGGTCGAATCTGATACAGCATTCGAGGAGGATGGAGCATGCTCACGATGCAAGAGGGTGTGATGCCTGTCATTACATTTGACGCAATTGTATCTGCTTGGACAGTTTTTCACGGAATGAGATATGGCCAAGCAGTTGCTGCACAAGCGCTTTTTCTGAACGGTATTCAGCCGCTGTGGAACGGGCAAGCTGAGAAACTGAGAACAGGATCTCAACTTGTGCTGCTCCTGGCAAAGAGGGCAGCTATCTCGGGACACCTTCAATTGAAAGGTGTTGACGCGTTTAGAGGCTGGAGTCGAGTGAGTCGGAGTTGGGGGCGTGATTGATTTCGCGGCGGGTGTGCACTTAATATCTTGCACCGTTTCAAGGGTCTGGAAGCGATGAGTCAGAAACGCATTCAGATCTGTCCATTTTGGGATCTCTGTTTTGTTGGTGAGAGATTGCTCCCAGAGGGAAAGTGTTGCTTCCGGGAGCTTGCTGGAACACAAAAATACGATTATCGCGTCCCATTGCGAGGTATCAACACCTTGTAGCGCGAGCGCGGCGAGAATATTATTGATTTCGCGCTGCAGGTCTTTAATAGCGCCACCGTTTTCAGGCTGAAGAGCTTCTTCAAATGGGCGTTAGTGAGGACGCGCCCGTTCCCGTACCTGTCGGACAGATTTTTCCACGCTTGGACAAAACCTTCATTCGTGAGAGGGGATTTCTGCACAATTTCTTTCGCTTCGCCCGTAGTTTTTTGATTCAGATGGGAAAAGCTTCTCAACCGGCGCAATTCTGGTGTTTTGAATATAAAGGACGGTGAACATATCCCTAAAAGAGGGCCACGAAAGGTAATCGCCGTGGAAGGCTTGGGTGTCGCAAGGGGGCAAGCTGATGTTGTAGCATTTCAGCTGCTGCTGTATTGAGTGCGGAAGAAGTGGGACGAGTGTTTCGGCATGCGCCGATTTTCGTTGCGCAGCGAATACAAGTTCGGTAGCAGTTGCGTTGCTTGGTCTTAATCACTTCTACGTCAGCGGGGGCGGATTCTTCGGAGGCCATCAACTGGTCTAGACTTCCTTGGTCGCCTTCCATATCGTCTTGAGCTCTTCCAGATGAGCATCTAATGAAAAGTCCGAGTGCTCCTGCTCAGGGATGGTCACGAAGTCGGCCTCAAATTCGACGATCGCGTCGGAGGTGCGTATAAATTTGTCGAGTGACGCCATTATATTTTTAGGGTTCGCTTAGGGGCGGCGAAGAAAGTCGAAAAACCAAAAGAAAACGCACCGAAAAACTATTTCGGAAAAAATTGTATTTTATTTTAGAAGAAAAAAGACACAGAATGGTTTGCGCGTCGCTAGGTGATTGCGTTGGGGCTCGAGGAGCTTGCTACCGAAAATTAACCACGTGTTGTCTCTAAAGTTGGCAACTAGTTACGAAGAGACTAGTTGCTGCTACACTTCTGCCTACTGGGTATTTCGTTTTTTCGATTCCCGTTGGGTCGCCGCTGGATCGCGAATTCTACGCTGCTATCACCAGCGAGAGTGCAGACAGAAAAACTGGTTTTTCGTTCTGTGTGCACTCTGCGTGTATGGGCAGCGCAAGCAGAAGAGCGCGAGCAGCAGAGAAATGTACCCGCAAAAACCAATCAGCAAAAGGTGGTGGTTTTTGACTTGCACTGAGCGCACAAGTAACTAGCTCTTTTATTGGCAAGGAGAGCGCAAACCAACAAAAGAAAGTGTGTGATTTTTTCACTTTCTTTGTGAGAGCGCGGGGCTTAATAAAAATCAAGCGGTGAGTTTGGCGCTTTTATTGTGGCCTTCGCAGCAAGCAATGCTTGCGAAGACGGTCAGCAACAAAAACTTCAAGCCTTGGTGCTGCCGTTAAACTTGGGGACCGTTACCCACGAATCGAGGATTCTCGAAGGTTAGACGGTCAAATGAAGGGTATATATATAAGGAGGACATATATATATATATATATATATATATATATATATATATATATATATATATATATATATATATATATATATATATATATATATATATATATATATATATATATATATATATATTTATATATAATATATATATTTGCGATTTTTGCGTTGTAAATCGTGCGAGTGCGGTTATTTGCGCAATTATATAATATTATTACATAATATATTATATATCATACTGTTGTGCCGATTTTGACGGTCCCGTGGTTCGTGTTGTACACTTGTAGAAGTGTCGAGTGCGGTGGAAATGTCCACAAAGACGACGCGCGTGAAGTCGCGAAAGAAGGCCGTCGCGGTTGATGTGAACGGTGCGACTGAGGTGGGCGTCGTTGTGGTGAAGTCCGCAAGGGAGGACTCGTCGGCGGTCTCCGAGTCGAAGCTCGCTGCGGCCTCTAAACACGCCAGGAAGGCGAATGGAACCGGGAAGGCCATAAAGAAGGCGATTTCGGTGGACGCGCTGAAGATGGTGGGTCTGACGAGCGATTGCGAGTCCTCGTCATCGTCGTCAGACTGTGAAATGAAGGTGGTAAGCCCCAAGTTTGCCACCAAGGTAAGTGGTAAGATTAAGGCAGGTAAGGGTTCCGGTGGGAGTGCCCGTGAGGGTACTCATGTGAGTGCTCCGGTGGTTGCCACCGCTGCCTCTGGGTCGTTCGGTGAACGGCTCAAGGCAGTCACGGGTGCCCTCATTGGGGTCCTTTTTGAGGGTGACGGTGTCAGCCGGCCGCTGACCCGTCGAATCTTAGATGTAGCCGGGGGGTATGAGCGTTTGCTCATCGAGCTTTCTGGAGAGAACGAGCGTCTGAAGGGACGCTTGGAGGAGCGAGGAACCGCCAGTGGCGGCTTCGTGGCGCCGGTGGGTCGGCCAGTGCCGGTGAATCGGCCGGTAGTGGGGGGTATGGTGGGTCCTTCGGGGGTCCCTGCTGGTGCTGGTGGTAGCACCGTTGTGGCAGCGCCCTCGGCCTTTCCAGCCCTGCCTCCTGCGCGCCCCGCTGTCAAACCTGTTGAGACGTGGTCCTTGGTGGTCAAGAGCCGGAAGGCCGGTGAGACACCCAAGGAAGTGGTTGATAAGGTGGTGAAGCAGGTGGGCCCGACCCTGGGTGTGCGCGTACACGAAGTTAAGGCTCTTCGTGGTGGTGGTGCGATTGTTCGCACCCCTTCCGTGTCCGAGCGCGAAAAAATCGTGCTAAATCCGAAGTTTAGCGAGGTTGGGTTTGACGTGAGTGTGAAGAAGAAGCTTGGTCCCAAGGTCGTCGTTCGTGGGGTCCACTGTAGGATCACTCTTGACAAGTTCATGGGTGATCTCTATGAGATGAACCTCAAGGAGCGGATGACCTTGGAGACCTTCAAGAAGGAGGTCAAACTCGTGAGCCGCCCTTGGAAGGAGGGCGGAGATGATGCGACTAACGTCATCCTGGAGGGTAGTGGCCGTGCCATGGAAGCTCTCCTGGAGGTAGGTAGTTGCTACATTAAGTGGTTCTGCTTCCGTGTGTGAGAACACGAGATGACTCCTGGCTGCTTCCGCTGTCTCAGCTTGGACCACAGGGTGAGCGAGTGTAGGCTGAAAGAGGATGTCTGCCGTCGTTGTGGGCAGTCTGGCCATCATGGTCGGAAGTGCGAGAATGCTCTGCACTGCCGAAACTGCGCGTTCAATGGGAAGCCCTGCACATCGTATGATGTCGGCTGACTGCCCCATTCACGCTGTATATGTTGCCCGCGCGAATGCAAGACATTAGAATGTCTTGTAAGATTGTGCAGTTGAACTGTCAGCGCGCTTACGCTACGATGGGTGACTTGGTGCAGTTTCTGTGCGAGTCTGGAAGCAGCTTTGCTCTGCTGCAGGAGCCGTACTACCAGCAGGGTGGGGTAAGGGGTTTGCCACCTGGTATGCGTGTCTTCTCCGATGTGGGGGGCAATGCTGCTGTGGTAGTGAATGACGTGCATACCCAGTGTATGCTCGTTGATTCAAGCGAATGGGGTGTTTGTGTGAGTGTGGAGGGTGTGTACGGCAAGCTCTTGTTGGCAAGTGTGTACTGCCGTTATAGCGGTGATATAGAGCCCTATATAAGGTATATGGATAGGGTGCTACTACTTGCGAGTAGCAATCCCGTTATCCTCGGTGCTGACGTGAATGCATCGTCCGCGCTTTGGTTCAGCAAAACGTCCAGATTGGCTGGGCGGCTGAGTCAACAGCGGGTGAGATGCTGAGTGATTGGGTCACGAGTAGTGGCGTTCACGTGCTCAATGAGCCGAGTGAGTGGTATACCTTTGAGGGGCCTAGAGGTGTGAGTGATATTGACGTGACGTTTGCGAATGAGGCGGCAATGAACTTGTATGGATTTCGTTGGTCCATCCAGGGGGACTTAAGTGTAAGTGATCACAATCTCATTGAGATTGAGGTCACTTATGGCCACGTAGAAAATACGAGCAGTGCCACTAAGCGTTGGCGTACTCTGGGGGTCAATTGGGATACGTATGCGGTTAGGGTCGGGGAGGCGGTTACTTCGGTACCACTTGCTGACTTTGACAACCTTGGTGTGGATGAGCAGGTAGCCAGTTTAACTGAGGCCGTTTGGCGTGTCAACGACGAGCTCTTTGAGAGATGCCGGTTGGCAAATCGTAGAGGGGTGAAGTGGTGTACACGCGGCTTGACGGAGAAACGTAGGGAGGTTCGCCGCCTCAGGAAACGTTTCCAGAGAGCGCGAATTGCTGGTGATGCGAGTATTGATCAGGTCGTCGTTTAGGCGCGAATTGAAAGAATATAAGCGCATGCTTATGGCGACTAAGGAGAATGAATGGAGACAGTTTGCTGTGCGCCACAGCGATGACCCCTGGGGTCAGCTGTATAAGGTGTGTCGTGGCAACAGAAGGATTGTTGAAATTAGTGGCATCCGTGTTGGCGATTCCGTGTTGCCAACATGGAATGCTTCTGTGAGTGCACTTCTTTCTGAGTTTTTTCCTGGTGCGGTGCCTTCAGGTCATCCTCACGATGTGGGGCTGCCTGTTGGTCCCCCTGAATTGGTGACCGCGGAAGTTGGGTGTGCGGTCTCGCTGATAAGGTCCAGGAGGTCTCCCGGGTTGAATGGGATTACTGGAGAGATGGTGAAAGCCATCTGGAAGGTAATTCCTGAATACCTGGTTGCCCTGCTTGGGAAGTGTGTGCGTGACGGATACTTTCCTTCTGAATGGAAGACCGCCAGAGTCATTGTGCTCTTGAAGTCGCCTGATAGGGTCAGGTCTAATCCTAGATCCTATCGGGGGATTAGCCTTCTTCCGGTACTTGGAATTGTGCTGGAGAGGGTTATGGTAGAACGGCTTCATGAGTGCTTGCGTGATGACATGTGTCCTTGGCAGTTTGGTTTCAGGAGTGGTCGGTCTGTGGAGGATGCGTGGGCGTATGTGAGGGATTGTGTGAGCTCCTCTAGTGCGGAATACGTCTTGGGTGTATTCGTGGACTTCAAGGGTGCGTTTGACTACTTGAGCTGGTCTAGTATCACCAGTAGGCTCCGTGAGTTGGGCTGCCGTGAGGTTGGACTGTGGGAGAGTTACTTCTCTGACAGAAAGGCCTGCGTGGCTGGAAGTAATCAGTGCGTCTGTTGCGGCGTCTTGGTCTGTCCTGGAAGTGCTGTGCTTACGCCGACGATCTGCTTGTCCTCGTTGAGGGTCGGTCGCGTGTCGCGATTGAATCCTTGGGAGAAAGTGCCATGAGTGTTGTGTGTGAGTGGGGTGCTCAGGTGGGTGTGGACGTGGCAATGGACAAGACCGAGATAATGCTGCTCAAGGGCAGATTATCACGTAATCGACATCCAATTGTCCGTGCATCTGGTGTCTCCCTCAAGTATGAGACTGAGGTCAAGTACTTGGGGGTGACTATCGGTGAAAGGATGAACTTCCTTCCCCATCTGACACATACGCGAGAGCGTCTTGTGTGTGTGGTGGGTCAGGTGCGTCGGCTGCTTAGGTGTGACTGGGGTCTGAGTAGACGTGCTGTCCGTGTCCTCTATGGGGGTCTCTTTCTTGCGTGTGCAACCTTTGGTGCGTCGGTCTGGTGCGATGTGGTAACGTCTGCTGCTGGGTATCGCAAGATTCTGGCATGCCAGAGGGTTATTCTTGCTGCATGCCTGCCAGTATGCCGTACGGTCTCCACGGAGGCCCTACAGGTATTAATGGGGGTTGCCCCTCTTGACTTGGAGGTGGTCCGTCGTGCGGCCATCTTCAGATGCAGGAGGGGATTACCATTGCCTCAGCATGAATGGTTTGAGAGTGATGTGGAGAGGCTAAGTGTGACAGAGCGCAATGCGTTCTTGAGTGAATGTGTTTCATCTAGCTGGCAAACTAGATGGAACAATAGTGAAAAGGGTAGGACGACGTATGAGTACATACGGGACGTCACATTTGCTGCAAGTCATCCTTGGTTTGGCTTCAGTCTGAGCTTGGGCTTTTTGCTAACTGGCCATGGCTCTCTTAATGCACTTTTGTTTAAGAGATGCCTCACGGCTTCAGAAGCTTGTGACTGTGGAGCTGAGATTGAGGATTGGCTGCATGTCCTGTGTGTCTGCCCGTTGTACTCTGACTTTAGGGATTTGGGGGCTATGGGTATTAGTTGGACTGACCAGGGGTTCTGTGTGAGTGAGGCTCTCTCCACATCAGAGCAACTGGAATGTCTGGACCGGTTCGCCGGTAGAGTGTTCGTGGAGCGTCGTGCGAGGGTAGGTTAGCTGCCCAATTTTGTGCGTGGGTGGTCTTGTGTATGTGGCGTATGGGTTGTATGAATAGGTAAGTTGTAGGTGATTGTGTGTGTGTGTGTTGGGTGGGGTTGGATGGCGATGTATGTGTTGGTTGTGCTGAATGAAGTGTGCATGTTATGTGTGTGCCAGCCTAACTGTCGTCCTTCGGGAGGACAGAGCTGTTTTGTGCTGCACTGGTGTTGCGTTCCTGGTGTCCGTCTCTCCTGGGGCCACCGGTCCCCGAGCGGTATGGAGCTCACCGGTAGTAACACCGTTACGAAGCCTGACCAGAGGTTATCTGGTACCACGGGTTTCGGGGGGTGCTGAGGTTGGTCTCAACGCCTCACCCCGGAATCAAAGATTTTTACATCTTGTTGGGGGTCCAGCTAAATTGGGGTTAAACCCCGTCTTAGGTGCCGCTCCCTGTCTGAGTGGAAGAGGTACGGATAGGCCTCGCTCCCGCAGTGAGGAAGACAAGTCCATACACATGTCTTTAGACTGTTTTCACGTTTGGTGTGGGCAGTTTCTGTCTGCACCAAGTTCTATCTACAGCTGGACTTAAAAACTTTAGGGCGACCGGTCCCGGGCTGTAAGGAGCCCAACTGATAGTAGTCTTGACTACGAAGTCTGACCAGAGGCTTTGTCTGGTACCACGGGGATCAGGAGCCCCTGTAGCGTGTTCGCTCACGCTCAGCCTGGTCATTGTTGGAAGGACCCCTAGTGGGAGCATCGTGGGGGCTGTTGTTGACGCCCAAACGTACGCGGGCAGAGCTATTCTTTTATAGCTCGGTGTGGAGTTGCATTGCAACCGGGTGCCGTGACCCATAGAACGGCAGAGGTGTTAGAAAGGCCTCGACCCCTCACCAAGAGGGAGTGCTTGTCCTTTACGCAAGTACTCCAATTGGTTCCCGCGGACTGGTACCAGGTACCTATTCAAGGGGGCGTTGGCTGACGCATAGACTTCAACCCCATGTGTGATGGCACACCGTGAGCTTAAGCCAGTCTTGGCAGGCGCTCACGTTAAACACCCGGAGACACTTCTGTCCGGATATATATAACTGTCCGGCTGGAAGGACCAAAATGTAAAGTTAAAAAATGGCTTGGGTGGTCTCCGAGCACAATCCGGCTCGAAGGACCAATAATGTTTATACGGAACGTTTCACAAATTCCATTTATATTTATTAGAGTTTACACTTCAGGTTTTACAAAGTTTAGTTGATTGTGGAATAATCTCCCTGCGAATGTCTTCCCGCCCACTTACAGCGTCGAAACATTCAAACGAAGTGTAAACCGTCACTACTCCCTCTTTCCCCCTTCCCACTAACCTGTCATCCCTTCGGAACCAACAAATGCTGTGCATGGATAGGGGGCATCCCCTGAGCTTGGTTTCATCTATCATAAAAAAAAAAAAAAAAATGCACTATTATTCGCCGGGCACTCTGTCAGCACGCGTCAACGCTGAGTGAAGAATCAGAAGTAAGTGCCTGGTGTGGGTCCAGCGACGATGGCTGGAAGCCGGTCAAACAGCGCCAGTTGCCGCGGAGAGAGCCTGCAGCCGGGCTTACTCTCACGAGAGAGGCGCATCTCATGACCGACAGGCTGACAGGAGAGAGACTGGAGTGCTCACTCTTGACACCCAACCGATCGATGAGGGAGCACCTCTGGCGAGCCGCAGTTGGCGTTAACATATATATATATATATATATATATATATATTATTATTTTCCCTTCTGCCTTATCGCATTTCGCCGTCTGCTATCCTTCTCCGTGTACTCCTCGTACATCACTTGTTTACTTTAAATTACCATGCTTCAATTATCCCTAAACAAGCTACCTGCTCGGACAGAAAAAATAATATATATATATATGATATAATATAATATATATATATGATATAATATATATATAATGATAAAATAATATATATATATATGATATATATATATATCATATATATATATATATATTATTTTTTCTTTCCGAGCAGGTAGCTTGTTTAGGGATAATCGAAGCATGGTAATTTAAAGTAAACAAGTGATGTACGAGGAGTCCACGGAGAAGGATAGCAGACGGCGAAATACGATAAGGCAGAAGGGAAAATAATAAAATGCAGCTGCACTCCAATGTTCGTGGTCGAAACATCACTTCACACTTTCGTTATCAGCAATTCACATCCTTAGCATCCGTCTCATGTAGGATCAGATAGCCGTCATATTTATGATGAAAGTAACCTTTTTTATCTCGACTCTCGAGATATTTTCTTATCTAATTATATATGTATATATAATCGCGAATGTATATATAATCGCGAGCATTGGCAGCCGTAAGGCAGAATAATCGGGTGCCGTTCGTCGAAAGGCAAGTTGGGACACGAGGACAACCGCCCGCCAACGCGCATCGTGTTATCCGTGTGGAGAAAAAGGGGTTCAACGAAAGTAAACTGCTTTTAGATCGCAGCATTTTGTGGTTTTCGAGAATGGCGTACTCGTCCGTAAAATGAGTCTTCTGGAGGGAGATCGCGAGGCAGCGTTTAGTTTCCTTTATTTCTCCCGGTGGGAGGTGCAGGTTGGGGTGCGAATGCAGATGACGCTGAGCTGGATAAGCGTTGTGGAGAAATCGATATACGTATGAGTATACACGTAGGGCTCGTCGCAGCGACGAAAATCGTTCGAGAGGATCCTCATCGGTAGCGCAATGGGTGAGCAGCGTTTTGACAGTCTTAACCAGTTAGCGTAAGTTACCTGAGGCAGAGTGGCATCCCAGTCGATTTTGTCCAACCAGACTTGCTGAATCAGAATCTTCGCTACCACGATGATCGGAGCCAGCCAACCGGCTGGATCGAACAGCTTGGCGACCAGAGACAACATTTCCCGTTTTGTGTACGCAGCTTTGATGACGATAGCTTGGACATCGAAGTAGAAGTCATCATGGGTCGCGTTCCAGCGAATTCCCAGCATTTTAGCGATGCTGGAGTCATCTAGCGTCAGGAAATCGGTATGGAGCAGATGGGATGCCGACAAGTCGGCCAGAATGCCTTTATGGTTGGCAGTCCACTTGCGAAGTGAAAAACCTGCTGAGTCGAGAGCCGCTATGAGTTGGTCACGGGTCTAAGTAGCTGTCATCAGGTCATGCGTGCCTGCGAACACATCATCCACGTACATGGAATGCTGTAGAATGTGTGACGCAAGCGGAAACTTGACTTCACCTCGTCTGCCAATTGAAGAAGGGTGCGTATAGCAAGAAAAGGGTCGCAATTAACTCCAAACGTTACCGTTTGAAGCTCGAAAACGGTAAGTTCGGATTTGTACGGGTCTCGGAAGAGAATGCGCTGATATGGTGTGTGCTTTAGGTCGACCAATATTTGGCGATACATTTTGAATGTCTCGAGGCCCCTGAGCGGAGCGTGTCTGGAAAGCCGATTTTAAAGGCAATGACACGATGTAGCGGCCGTCATCGCGTCTTCGCGAAACTTTTCGGAGTGGTATAGCAATCTAGTTTTGGGAAGTTCCTCCATCTCCCAAAAACGTTCGAACAGTTGTTCGAAGGTGACTTCGTTGTGTAAGCCGCTTTGATGGGTGCAGTGGCAGATTTCATGGTGGGAACCGGGCCGGTTAGGATCCAACCGAACACTGTTTGCTGAGCCATGAGGGAGCCCAGCACTTGGCGGCGGATGCCGTCCAGCAGGATTGCTGGGTATAAATCGGCTCCGATGAGGACGTCGACCTGCTCGCTTTTGGAGAAGTTGACATCTGCGAGCTCGATGTCTTGAGGGAGGCCACTGAGAAGTGACTTATCTAACGAGTGGGAGGGCGACCGCCCTGTAATTTGTGGGAGCACGAGCGCCGTCACGTTGATTTGAAAGTTGGGATCAAGTGGCGAATTCAGCAGAAAATCGCTCGATCTTGATATTTTTGCAGCAACAGTCTCGTTGAGACCTGAAACTACAGCTGTAGTTTCCGGTCTCAACGGAAACGTTGATTTGAACCGGCCGTCACGTTGATTTGAAAGTTGGGATCAAGTGGCGAATTCAGCAGAAAATCGCTCGATCTTGATATTTTTGCAGCAACAGTCTCGTTGAGACCTGAAACTACAGCTGTAGTTGGCTGCACTGGGAGCTTTAAAAGCTTTTGTATGCGCTCAGAGATGAACGACACTTCGGATCCAGGATCGATCAAGGCGCGCGCGATGTAACATGTACCGTGATGGCGTATTGTTACCATAGTAGTCTCTAACAGTACCTGTTTTGGTGCTTTCGCGAAGCACACCTGATGCGTGTTCTGTGGATTTCGCTGTTGCGTGGGGGGAGGAATAGACTGTATATGCGTGGGAGGTCGCATCGAAGAATGCGGCCTTTCTTGCTGAAAAGCATGATGAGTCGAACCTGGAATAAAGTTCGAATAGGCAGGGGCTTGAGCACGCGGAGCGTTTTCAAACCGCCGCTCTTGATGTGAGGCACGTGGGGTCGAATCTGATACAGCATTCGAGGAGGATGGAGCATGCTCACGATGCAAGAGGGTGTGATGCCTGTCATTACATTTGACGCAATTGTATCTGCTTGGACAGTTTTTCACGGAATGAGATATGGCCAAGCAGTTGCTGCACAAGCGCTTTTTCTGAACGGTATTCAGCCGCTGTGGAACGGGCGAGCTGAGAAACTGAGAACAGGATCTCAACTTGTGCTGCTCCTGGCAAAGAGGGCAGCTATCTCGGGACACCTTCAATTGAAAGGTGTTGACGCGTTTAGAGGCTGGAGTCGAGTGAGTCGGAGTTGGGGGCGTGATTGATTTCGCGGCGGGTGTGCACTTAATATCTTGCACCGTTTCAAGGGTCTGGAAGCGATGAGTCAGAAACGCATTCAGATCTGTCCATTTTGGGATCTCTGTTTTGTTGGTGAGAGATTGCTCCCAGAGGGAAAGTGTTGCTTCCGGGAGCTTGCTGGAACACAAAAATACGATTATCGCGTCCCATTGCGAGGTATCAACACCTTGTAGCGCGAGCGCGGCGAGAATATTATTGATTTCGCGCTGCAGGTCTTTAATAGCGCCACCGTTTTCAGGCTGAAGAGCTTCTTCAAATGGGCGTTAGTGAGGACGCGCCCGTTCCCGTACCTGTCGGACAGATTTTTCCACGCTTGGACAAAACCTTCATTCGTGAGAGGGGATTTCTGCACAATTTCTTTCGCTTCGCCCGTAGTTTTTTGATTCAGATGGGAAAAGCTTCTCAACCGGCGCAATTCTGGTGTTTTGAATATAAAGGACGGTGAACATATCCCTAAAAGAGGGCCACGAAAGGTAATCGCCGTGGAAGGCTTGGGTGTCGCAAGGGGGCAAGCTGATGTTGTAGCATTTCAGCTGCTGCTGTATTGAGTGCGGAAGAAGTGGGACGAGTGTTTCGGCATGCGCCGATTTTCGTTGCGCAGCGAATACAAGTTCGGTAGCAGTTGCGTTGCTTGGTCTTAATCACTTCTACGTCAGCGGGGGCGGATTCTTCGGAGGCCATCAACTGGTCTAGACTTCCTTGGTCGCCTTCCATATCGTCTTGAGCTCTTCCAGATGAGCATCTAATGAAAAGTCCGAGTGCTCCTGCTCAGGGATGGTCACGAAGTCGGCCTCAAATTCGACGATCGCGTCGGAGGTGCGTATAAATTTGTCGAGTGACGCCATTATATTTTTAGGGTTCGCTTAGGGGCGGCGAAGAAAGTCGAAAAACCAAAAGAAAACGCACCGAAAAACTATTTCGGAAAAAATTGTATTTTATTTTAGAAGAAAAAAGACACAGAATGGTTTGCGCGTCGCTAGGTGATTGCGTTGGGGCTCGAGGAGCTTGCTACCGAAAATTAACCACGTGTTGTCTCTAAAGTTGGCAACTAGTTACGAAGAGACTAGTTGCTGCTACACTTCTGCCTACTGGGTATTTCGTTTTTTCGATTCCCGTTGGGTCGCCGCTGGATCGCGAATTCTACGCTGCTATCACCAGCGAGAGTGCAGACAGAAAAACTGGTTTTTCGTTCTGTGTGCACTCTGCGTGTATGGGCAGCGCAAGCAGAAGAGCGCGAGCAGCAGAGAAATGTACCCGCAAAAACCAATCAGCAAAAGGTGGTGGTTTTTTACTTGCACTGAGCGCACAAGTAACTCGCTCTTTTATTGGCAAGGAGAGCGCAAACCAACAAAAGAAAGTGTGTGATTTTTTCACTTTCTTTGTGAGAGCGCGGGGCTTAATAAAAATCAAGCGGTGAATTTGGCGCTTTTATTGTGGCCTTCGCAGCAAGCAATGCTTGCGAAGACGGTCAGCAACAAAAACTTCAAGCCTTGGTGCTGCCGTTAAACTTGGGGACCGTTACCCACGAATCGAGGATTCTCGAAGGTTAGACGGTCAAATGAAGGGTATATATATAAGGAGGACATATATATATATATATATATATATATATATATATATATATATATATATATATATATATATATATATATATATATATATATATATATATATATATATATATATATATATATATATATATATATATATATATATATATTTGCGATTTTTGCGTTGTAAATCGTGCGAGTGCGGTTATTTGCGCAATTATATAATATTATTACATAATATATTATATATCATACTGTTGTGCCGATTTTGACGGTCCCGTGGTTCGTGTTGTACACTTGTAGAAGTGTCGAGTGCGGTGGAAATGTCCACAAAGACGACGCGCGTGAAGTCGCGAAAGAAGGCCGTCGCGGTTGATGTGAACGGTGCGACTGAGGTGGGCGTCGTTGTGGTGAAGTCCGCAAGGGAGGACTCGTCGGCGGTCTCCGAGTCGAAGCTCGCTGCGGCCTCTAAACACGCCAGGAAGGCGAATGGAACCGGGAAGGCCATAAAGAAGGCGATTTCGGTGGACGCGCTGAAGATGGTGGGTCTGACGAGCGATTGCGAGTCCTCGTCATCGTCGTCAGACTGTGAAATGAAGGTGGTAAGCCCCAAGTTTGCCACCAAGGTAAGTGGTAAGATTAAGGCAGGTAAGGGTTCCGGTGGGAGTGCCCGTGAGGGTACTCATGTGAGTGCTCCGGTGGTTGCCACCGCTGCCTCTGGGTCGTTCGGTGAACGGCTCAAGGCAGTCACGGGTGCCCTCATTGGGGTCCTTTTTGAGGGTGACGGTGTCAGCCGGCCGCTGACCCGTCGAATCTTAGATGTAGCCGGGGGGTATGAGCGTTTGCTCATCGAGCTTTCTGGAGAGAACGAGCGTCTGAAGGGACGCTTGGAGGAGCGAGGAACCGCCAGTGGCGGCTTCGTGGCGCCGGTGGGTCGGCCAGTGCCGGTGAATCGGCCGGTAGTGGGGGGTATGGTGGGTCCTTCGGGGGTCCCTGCTGGTGCTGGTGGTAGCACCGTTGTGGCAGCGCCCTCGGCCTTTCCAGCCCTGCCTCCTGCGCGCCCCGCTGTCAAACCTGTTGAGACGTGGTCCTTGGTGGTCAAGAGCCGGAAGGCCGGTGAGACACCCAAGGAAGTGGTTGATAAGGTGGTGAAGCAGGTGGGCCCGACCCTGGGTGTGCGCGTACACGAAGTTAAGGCTCTTCGTGGTGGTGGTGCGATTGTTCGCACCCCTTCCGTGTCCGAGCGCGAAAAAATCGTGCTAAATCCGAAGTTTAGCGAGGTTGGGTTTGACGTGAGTGTGAAGAAGAAGCTTGGTCCCAAGGTCGTCGTTCGTGGGGTCCACTGTAGGATCACTCTTGACAAGTTCATGGGTGATCTCTATGAGATGAACCTCAAGGAGCGGATGACCTTGGAGACCTTCAAGAAGGAGGTCAAACTCGTGAGCCGCCCTTGGAAGGAGGGCGGAGATGATGCGACTAACGTCATCCTGGAGGGTAGTGGCCGTGCCATGGAAGCTCTCCTGGAGGTAGGTAGTTGCTACATTAAGTGGTTCTGCTTCCGTGTGTGAGAACACGAGATGACTCCTGGCTGCTTCCGCTGTCTCAGCTTGGACCACAGGGTGAGCGAGTGTAGGCTGAAAGAGGATGTCTGCCGTCGTTGTGGGCAGTCTGGCCATCATGGTCGGAAGTGCGAGAATGCTCTGCACTGCCGAAACTGCGCGTTCAATGGGAAGCCCTGCACATCGTATGATGTCGGCTGACTGCCCCATTCACGCTGTATATGTTGCCCGCGCGAATGCAAGACATTAGAATGTCTTGTAAGATTGTGCAGTTGAACTGTCAGCGCGCTTACGCTACGATGGGTGACTTGGTGCAGTTTCTGTGCGAGTCTGGAAGCAGCTTTGCTCTGCTGCAGGAGCCGTACTACCAGCAGGGTGGGGTAAGGGGTTTGCCACCTGGTATGCGTGTCTTCTCCGATGTGGGGGGCAATGCTGCTGTGGTAGTGAATGACGTGCATACCCAGTGTATGCTCGTTGATTCAAGCGAATGGGGTGTTTGTGTGAGTGTGGAGGGTGTGTACGGCAAGCTCTTGTTGGCAAGTGTGTACTGCCGTTATAGCGGTGATATAGAGCCCTATATAAGGTATATGAATAGGGTGCTACTACTTGCGAGTAGCAATCCCGTTATCCTCGGTGCTGACGTGAATGCATCGTCCGCGCTTTGGTTCAGCAAAACGTCCAGATTGGCTGGGCGGCTGAGTCAACAGCGGGGTGAGATGCTGAGTGATTGGGTCACGAGTAGTGGCGTTCACGTGCTCAATGAGCCGAGTGAGTGGTATACCTTTGAGGGGCCTAGAGGTGTGAGTGATATTGACGTGACGTTTGCGAATGAGGCGGCAATGAACTTGTATGGATTTCGTTGGTCCATCCAGGGGGACTTAAGTGTAAGTGATCACAATCTCATTGAGATTGAGGTCACTTATGGCCACGTAGAAAATACGAGCAGTGCCACTAAGCGTTGGCGTACTCTGGGGGTCAATTGGGATACGTATGCGGTTAGGGTCGGGGAGGCGGTTACTTCGGTACCACTTGCTGACTTTGACAACCTTGGTGTGGATGAGCAGGTAGCCAGTTTAACTGAGGCCGTTTGGCGTGTCAACGACGAGCTCTTTGAGAGATGCCGGTTGGCAAATCGTAGAGGGGTGAAGTGGTGTACACGCGGCTTGACGGAGAAACGTAGGGAGGTTCGCCGCCTCAGGAAACGTTTCCAGAGAGCGCGAATTGCTGGTGATGCGAGTATTGATCAGGTCGTCGTTTAGGCGCGAATTGAAAGAATATAAGCGCATGCTTATGGCGACTAAGGAGAATGAATGGAGACAGTTTGCTGTGCGCCACAGCGATGACCCCTGGGGTCAGCTGTATAAGGTGTGTCGTGGCAACAGAAGGATTGTTGAAATTAGTGGCATCCGTGTTGGCGATTCCGTGTTGCCAACATGGAATGCTTCTGTGAGTGCACTTCTTTCTGAGTTTTTTCCTGGTGCGGTGCCTTCAGGTCATCCTCACGATGTGGGGCTGCCTGTTGGTCCCCCTGAATTGGTGACCGCGGAAGTTGGGTGTGCGGTCTCGCTGATAAGGTCCAGGAGGTCTCCCGGGTTGGATGGGATTACTGGAGAGATGGTGAAAGCCATCTGGAAGGTAATTCCTGAATACCTGGTTGCCCTGCTCGGGAAGTGTGTGCGTGACGGATACTTTCCTTCTGAATGGAAGACCGCCAGAGTCATTGTGCTCTTGAAGTCGCCTGATAGGGTCAGGTCTAATCCTAGATCCTATCGGGGGATTAGCCTTCTTACGGTACTTGGAAAAGTGCTGGAGAGGGTTATGGTAGAACGGCTTCATGAGTGCTTGCGTGATGACATGTGTCCTTGGCAGTTTGGTTTCAGGAGTGGTCGGTCTGTGGAGGATGCGTGGGCGTATGTGAGGGATTGTGTGAGCTCCTCTAGTGCGGAATACGTCTTGGGTGTATTCGTGGACTTCAAGGGTGCGTTTGACTACTTGAGCTGGTCTAGTATCACCAGTAGGCTACGTGAGTTGGGCTGCCGTGAGGTTGGACTGTGGGAGAGTTACTTCTCTGACAGAAAGGCCTGCGTGGCTGGAAGTAATCAGTGCGTCTGGGCTGATGTGGTCAGGGGCTGTCCGCAGGGTTCCGTCTGTGGTCCATTTATTTGGAACCTCATGATGGATCCTCTGTTGCGGCGTCTTGGTCTGTCCTGGAAGTGCTGTGCTTACGCCGACGATCTGCTTGTCCTCGTTGAGGGTCGGTCGCGTGTCGCGATTGAATCCTTGGGAGAAAGTGCCATGAGTGTTGTGTGTGAGTGGGGTGCTCAGGTGGGTGTGGACGTGGCAATGGACAAGACCGTGATAATGCTGCTCAAGGGCAGATTATCACGTAATCGACATCCAATTGTCCGTGCATCTGGTGTCTCCCTCAAGTATGAGACTGAGGTCAAGTACTTGGGGGTGACTATCGGTGAAAGGATGAACTTCCTTCCCCATCTGACACATACGCGAGAGCGTCTTGTGTGTGTGGTGGGTCAGATGCGTCGGCTGCTTAGGTGTGACTGGGGTCTGAGTAGACGTGCTGTCCGTGTCCTCTATGGGGGTCTCTTTCTTGCGTGTGCAACCTTTGGTCTGGTTGCACGGTCTGGTGTGATGTGGTAACGTCTGCTGCTGGGTATCGCAAGATTCTGGTATGTCAGAGGGTAATTCTTACCGCGTGCTTACCCATAGAACGGCAGAGGTGTTAGAAAGGCCGCGACCCCTCACCAAGAGGGAGTACTTGTCCTTTACGCAAGTGCTCGAATTGGTTCCCGTGGACTGGTACCAGGTACCTATTCAAGGGGGCGTTGATTGACGCGTTGACTTCAACCCCATGTGTGATGGCACACCGTGAGCTTAAGCCAGTCTTGGCAGGCGCTCACGTAAAACACCCGGAGACACTTCTGTTTTCAGGAGTGACTAAATATCTCACAATATTTTTTTTATGCAAATCGTAGATGTTGCCTGTTTAAGGGTTAATTGACATAAGGAAAACATTATATGTACGCAAAACAGAATAATTGTTATCATGCAAAACAGTAGTTAAGTTACAATGATTGTGCTTTTATAAAATAAGAGCTTTTAAAAAAAAAAAAAAAGAGTTTTTGTTGTTTAATAATTCACAAGGTGAACTTGACGAGTGTTTGCAAAATTGCATGGTGTGCGCAATTTGCCACGACGTCATTATTTCCAAGTTCTTTCGGCGAGAACCGAGTAGTGTAATCTATATACGCGAAAAATAAAAACAAAATAACAAGAAAAAATATAAAAAAAGAGAATCTGTTCTTTCATGGCACGAGTCAGGAGCGAGAAATGTAAAGAGAAAAAAAGGGGTTATTAATGAGAAAAAACAAATACTGTTAATATAAAATAATAAAGAACATAAGGAAGAAGTTATTGATGACTAGCAATGTTGATTGGAAAACATTATACAGACAGTTGCGACTATAACTATCGAAATTTGTCCGGTCAACTAGACAGATTTGTAGAGAAAGCTGGGGTTAATTTAAGCAACACTGTCAGCAATACAGAAAACTTTGTCCTAATAAGGGATAAATCACGCGCGCTTGGGCATATTTCTAAGATAAAACAAGCCGATGCAATTACAGATGAGATCTTGAATTTCTTAGAACATAGAAACCTTGCAACCACCAAAGAATTAGAAAAAAGAGTTTTCAGCATCACAAAACAGATACAGATAAAATAACAGATACTTACATGTTGGACAATCAGCTGGAAGAAGGCCTGTTAAGGGAATTGGAGTTAGAAAACGGAAAATGGAGGAAATTGCTCGGCTTGGAAGGAGCGTTATGTCTAGGAGCCTCTAATCAGAAAACTAAGGAAGATTTTTCGACATTAGGAGGCCAAGAAAAGGACGCAACAGTTGAAGTTGGAGAACCGGTTGCTTAAGCAAGAAGTAGCCCAATCACACGAAACAACATTGCATCATAAAGAACCGTTGGGACAGGATTTGGAACCGAAAGCAGGAAATTATTCAGTTTTTAGAAAGATAGGCATTAATGAAATAGCGAAAGCCGTGAACAGGCTAGTACCTCTGTTCTTGGGTGCACCATCGGTGGACCTGCGCAGCGAGGTCTATAAGTTCATAGAAGGATGCGATTGCTACACTAGATAGATTACTGCACTAGAACTCACAATTCGGAACTCAACTTATTTATACATTTAAACTCGGAAGCTTAAACTCGGAAACAAAAACTCAGAAATTTGTAGTGTAAACAAAATCCGTGGGCATAAATGTTCAGAGCAGGGTGCTCTACCTGACCCCCAAAAAGTAGAATTCATCAAAAGCATTTCACCTTCAAAGAATAAGAAGGAGCCTTAAGAATAAGCCTTTTGAGGTCTAGTGAATTATTATAGAAAATTCATATCTAGTACAGTGAGAATAGCCCTTTCAATTAACAAGCTGCTAAGAAAAGATGTAGTTTTTAACTGGACGGAAGACTGCCAAAAAGCGTTCGAAAGGCAATAATAACCCCTCCAGTTCTGGCGTACCGAGACTTTACTAGGGAGTTTATTCCAACGACGGATGCAAGCAGCGAAGCATATGAGAAAACGGTTCAATAGCTTTCGCTAACAGAGCTGTAAATGACGGAGAGAAGCTTTATTCTACAATAGAGAGGGAATTTTTAGCCATTGTTTGAGTTATAAAGAATTTTAGAGCCCACTTACCAGGACGACCGTTCAAGATAATACCCGAAAATTAACCATTATATGGAACAGCGAACCTCAAGGATCAAACGTGCGGGTTGGCACAAGCTTTCCGAATATCAATTCGAGATAATATACAAACCGGGAAAGAGAAATTTTAACGCAGACGCATTAAGTAGGTTACCATAAGGTAAAAAGGTCACAGCCGTTAAAACTACCTCAAAAACTAGGCGGAAGAGTGAAAAGCAAAACCAACAAAAATCTCAACCAGAATAGCGAATAAAGCAATATTATTAGAGAACCCTCAGCAGATTGAAACAGCAAATAAGGACACATCCTTAGAAGGTCACCAAGGAGTAGAAACGTACTTAAGAATTCGGAACCAGTACAAATGGGCAGGTATACAATAACAAGTAAAGGAATTTGTAAGAAATTGTCCGAAATTTCAGGTCCAGAAAAGCAGCAGGCTGACGAAATGCTACTGATATTGACCGACACTCAATACTCCACAGAGACCATTTGATAAAGTCTATATGGATATGGTCGGCATTTTATCAGAAACGGAATCAGGCGACAAGTACATTGTTACATTTCAGGCTGACTTCTCAAAGTATATGGCTTGCGTAGCCATCCCGAATGCATAGAAGTCAAGGCATTTTTTGCCGAAGTACTAACTTGTCACAGTATTTCGAAGATTCTGGTTACAGACAACGGCACCATTTTTGTTTCCAAGGTGTTCTCCGATGTGTGTAAGTTATTAGGTATTAGGAAGTTCCATATTACACCGCCCACCTCCAGGCGAACGGCTCACTATAACGTAGTCATAAGCCATTGGCTGAATATGTTCGCAGATTCTCCAGAGGGTGGTTCCAATTGGGATCAATTGCTGTCAGCAGCCATCCATGTCCATAATAAGACACCGCACACTTCAACGAAACAAACGCCTTTTCGCACACTTTACGGGTTCGATTCTGAATTTCTGACGAACTTAAAGCAACCCCGTATACAATATGGATGAACCAACCCCGTATACAATATGGATGAACCTTCCAAGGTTTTAAAATACCAACTTCAAAGGGCTCACGAGTTGGTTCGACAGAACCAAGAAGTTGCTAAGAAAAAGTTTAAAGTATGGGGATAAGTACTCCTGAGAAATCAGGCCAGAAAGAACAAATTCTCTTTTATATGGATCGGTCCTTACATGGTGACACAAGTAAAATCTCCAGTCACCACGGTATTATCTGTTAAAGGAAGAGAGAAATCCTTCCACAATACCTTATCTAAGCCATATAACAGCAAATGGACGTCAGGAAAAACTTATATACGATATAAATTAATAAATGTAGTTAATTTTTTTAAGGTTTAATAAAAATTCAATAAATTTAGCTATGTAGAATTATTCAAGTAACATTAACGTAGCAATCCTCGTATAAGGATCTCGGGATGTATTTAGGATCTTAAATTAGAGCTAACAATTCTCAAGTTTGAGAGAGGAAAAAAGGAGATATTTTGTGATACTTTTTACTAACATTAACATAAACACTAATAACATACATTTACTTGCAAATTACCATTAAAAGGGAGAGGATCTTACATTGAATGGGGGGCTTTCTAGACCAGTCCGGAAGAAAGAGTGCCGGGAAAGAAATTCAAAGATTACCCTTGGAACAGATTTCCATGGTAAACGGACTGAAGAAACTCTGGAAGGTGCGGAGCTTCGAAAACATATCTTCATCTTCTGGACCGCATACAAGGTCGTGCGATAAAACTTATAGGCATAAGGACAGTAGGGTATCCAGCTCTATTGAAACTTTGGGATGTCATCGGGATGTGGGGTGTATATCCTTATTTTACCGATACTTTAATGGTAATTGTTCCTCTGAAGTAACCAGCCTCATTCCCTCGGTTCAGGTATTCAACAGATTTACTCGGCTTTTCAGAGTGGTGCACCCCTTTTCGTTTCGATCCCGTTCCAACGCACTACCCATTACCGCGAGAATTCTTTTTCGGTCGCGCAGTTAAATTGTGGAATAATCTCCCTGGGCATGTTTCCCCACCCACTTATAACTTTGAAGCTTTTAAAAGAGGTATACACCGACACTACTCACACCTTTCCCCTTCCCACTAACCTTTCTTCTCTTCTAAACCAACTGTTTACGCCAAACTGCTGTCCGCCGCAACTAACAACGGCAACCCTCGCCTCTCAAGATCTATTTGGCATACGGTGAGATCTGTTTTGATGAGGGAAATACCAGCGAAACGTGTTGAGATGGCTGAAACTTTGAGGAAGCTTGCGGTAAAACAGGGGAGAAAAAGAGACCAGCTCCCGTACTTGGCATCAGATGAAGTCATACCAGCAAAACGCGCCAAGCACCCCAGCCCTGAACCCGAGGCGTTCACGTGTGTAACGTATATTTTAACCCCGTTACACGTACTTTTTACGACAACTTATGAGGTAAGGACTCAAACCAACCCGTAAACGACAACAGCCGCAGTACCTGTCAACACGGAATCAGTAGGCCAAGAGGCATGGATCCTCCACGATCTAAAGGACATGCAGTTCGAAGGGACATCCTCACGCGGTACTCAGCCCTATTGGACCGCGGCCGGAAGAATAAGAAGATTCAGTTCTGGTCTGGGAAGTATCGCGTGACTCTGACCCCGAGACGGATCACTGTCCTGCTACCCGAAAGAAAGGGGGAGTGTAAGAAAAATAAATCTGTTCTTACAACTCCGGGTGTAGAACCTGGCCTGCATCCCAACTGAGCCTGTTTTTAGTAAACGAAAACTGAAAACGCGGTGACCTGGGTTTTGCGGACCCAACCTTAGGTGGAATTACATCTATCAACAACAATAAAAAGGAAAAAAAAAACAACGTAGCAAGGGCTGGAAATATTCACAGCTAACAACAATAACAATAAGCGCATTAGCTCGCTTGCCAGAAAAGAAAAAAAAACAACAGTCACATAGAATACATGAACCACATAGAATTACAACAATTACAACACAGACCGAGACGCTTAACCGTACTCAAAAATTAAATTAGAGCCTGGGAATTTACCAACAAAATCACAAGGAAGAATAAGAAGATTCAGTTCTGGTCTGGGAAGTATCGCGTGACTCTGACCCCGAGACGGATCACTGTCCTGCTACCCGAAAGAAAGGGGGAGTGTAAGAAAAATAAATCTGTTCTTACAACTCCGGGTGTAGAACCTGGCCTGCATCCCAACTGAGTCTGTTTTTAGTAAACGAAAACTGAAAACGCGGTGACCTGGGTTTTGCGGTCCCAACCTTAGGTGGAATTACATCTATCAACAACAATAAAAAGGAAAAAAAAAAAGAACGTAGCAAGGGCTGGAAATATTCACAGCTAACAACAATAACAATAAGCGCATTAGCTCGCTTGCCAGAAAAGAAAAAAAAAACAACAGTCACATAGAATACATGAACCACATAGAATTACAACAATTACAACACAGACCGAGACGCTTAACCGTACTCAAAAATTAAATTAGAGCCTGGGAATTTACCAACAAAATCACAAGGAATATTCCTAGAAATAAGCACAACAACAAGTACGTTGAGTGCCGCTATACACATAAGAAAATTCCGGAATGTGCACAAGAACAACGACTGCAACGGAGTTGTTTTGATCGGTGTATAAAAGAGCCCACCGCGCTGCATTCGGTGTCTTTTGGAATCTCGTGGTCCAAGTGGTAAGTCGTCCTACCTTGAACCTTTAGTACCTCGTAGTGGCTGAGTGCTTTTAAGCGGACGCCAATCCTTAGTACCTCGTCGTGGCTGAGTGCTTTTAAGTGGACGCCAATCCCGAATACAAGTAAATTCTAGTACCTCGTCGTGGCTGAGTGCTTTTAAGTGGACGCCAACCCCGAATCCAAGTAAATTCTAGTACCACCTTGTGCCTGACGCCGTCAATCATCAATCCTTGTGCCTGACGCCGTCAAAAATCAATCAATCGTATTCTAGAACTCTCAGTGTGTATATAGATTTTGTAGTTATACGAACTGAGTGCTATTCAGCGGACGTCAGAATTAAACGAACTAGTTTTAAAAAATACTATTAGTTCGCCTAGTTAGTGTATAAAAATAGCGATAAGAGATCTAAAAATATAACTTTGGATAACGGTGAATATATAATCGAAAACTATCAAAAAACTGAAAGCCTTTTATTTAAGTGTTCGGTATGGGACTATGGCGAGACTGAGTATACCCCGGCGAGAAATTTTCGTTACAATGTCCAAATAATTTAATTTTCTGTCCGTTTCCATGGTAGATTTTATGTTTTTGTGTTGTTTGTAGGTATTGGACTATCTCAACTCGACTGACTTTTACCTACTTTTAAGAGCAAGCCGCAAAGACGATCGCATAATTCAATTACAAACAATTAATTAAAATAGGCTACCTTAAATTTAATTAATATTAATTAAAATAGGATACAAACTATCCAAATCGGCAACAGGTTACGTTAAGGTTATATATATATATATATATATATATATATATATATATATATATATATATATATATATATATATATATATATATATATATATATATATATATATATATATATATATATATATATATATATATATATACAATACAATATAACATATAATATATATATATATATATATATATATATATATATATATATATATATATATATATATATATATATATATATATATATATATTTTATATTATATGTTATATTGTATTGTATATATATATATATATATATAGATATATATAACCTTAATCTTATATATATATATATAACCTATATATATATATATATATATGTTATATATATATATATAATATATATATATATATATATATATATATATATATATATATATATATATATATATATATATATATATATATATATATATATATATATATATATATATATATATATATATATATATATATATATATATATATATATAATATATATGTTATATTGTATTCTTATATTATAATCTTATATTTTTACAGCGAATAAATAATGATGGCCAAGCAATCTATTATCATTCCGGAACAACATGGAATAATATTGCGAGGATATAAAAGGAAATTAAAAACAATGAAAAAGAAGTTTTTTGTGCTTTTCAAAGAAACTGCTAGCAATTGTGCACGCTTGGAATATTTTGATAACGAAAAGAAATTTAACTCTGGATCCACACCAAAACGTGTTCTTAAATTACAAAACTGTTTTAACATAAATCGCCGTCTGGATAGCAAACATGATTTTGTAATTGCATTATCGATGAAGGAGGGTTGTTTTGGAATCGTTTTAGAATCAGAAGCTGAAATAACTAAATGGCTCGAAACTTTAATTAGATTAAAACAAAGCGAAAGCTTTGCTGCACAATCTTCAACATATTTCGGTAAGAGTATTGTTAATTTCTAAATTAGTCTAAGTTATTATTAGAATACTCTAAGTTACAGTAATAGGAAGTGTTATATTTTCGAATTGGCAATAAAGCTTGTGTTATTTTTTAGAGAAACTCGAAGGTTGAATTAAACCAGATTCTAAAACTGAAAATATTATTAAACAATCAAAAATTTTATTGAGCCGTTTTCGGCTTTAATTCTTTATAAGGGCATAAAAGATAGGATCGCGAAATAGGAAGCATTCAGAAGTTCCTCATAGGTACCAAGAGTATATACCTTTAGAGTATTTTCCTTTAGTGGTTTTTGTGGATTGGTCCTGTCCTTTATATTGCTTTTACCAGCAAGACTGTTTAAATTTTAATAACCTATGTGTTTTCTTCAACACTAACTCACTTTGAAAGCGTTGTTGAAGATTTTTGTAGTGGATTATATACTTAGTGCTGGTTAAATCAACAAATAACTTTTTGCACTTGGAGCTACTCACAGTTTTATTTTCAGCGCAAAATGGTAAATCACTCTGGGCGTCATGTAAATTCTGAGGGTAGTCCAAGTCTACTTCCAGAATGTTCCCGATAGTAGAATCCTCAGGCATTGAAAGAATGGTTCTTACGTTAAAATTACTAACATCAGCAACCCATACGAATCCCCCACATGGTAAATATTGCGACATTGCCCAACCGTATAAGTTATTGGCAATTTATCCAAACTGGAAGCGATAAAGCAAAAAGAATGCAAGAACCTGAGTGCAATGGTCTTGTTTCCGCTTACGCGTATCCTCTTCGATAGGGATACATACAACTCTTTATTTAGGGGGATAACATTTTTATCTCCCTCAAATAAATTGAGTTCCTTAATAAATAGGTGGCAATCATAGCCAAAAAATTTTGGAAAAATATAGGCACTCGTGCGACGGACCTATATATTTTATCGTTAAATAGCAATGATCACAATACTCAAATAATTAGCCTCACAATACTCAAATAATTATTGTAAACTTCTTTAATATCTCCCGCTAAATTCTTAATAAGCTTTTGGGGCATCCTCTCCCGAATATATAACAAATTTGTATAAATAATATCCATATCCATACCAAGGCTTAAGTTTTTGTTGCTGACCGTCTTCGCAAGCATTGCTTGCTGCGAAGCCCATATTTTTTGCACAAAATTCACCGCTTGATTCATATGAAGCCCCGCGCTGTCACAAAGAAAGTGGAAAGATCAGACTTCAGCACACTTTCGCTTTCTTGGTCTGCGCTCTCCTTGCCAATATAAGAGCGAGTTACTTGTGCGCTCAGTGCAAGTTGAAAAACCACCACCTTTTGCTGGTTGGTTTATGCGGGTGAATTTCTCTGCTGCTCGCGCTCTTCTGCTTGCGCTGCCCATACACGCAGAGTGCACACAGAACGGAAAACCAGTTTTTCTGGTGATAGCAGCGTGGAATTCGCGATTCAACGGCGACCCAACGGGAATTACAAAAAGCGAAATACCCAGTAGGCAGAAGTGTTCGCAGCAACTAGTCTCTCTTCAACTAGTTGCAAGCACTTTAGTAAACAAGTGGTTAACCATCTGCAGCAAGCTTTTCGAGCCCTAACGCCACCGAATAGCGACCCGAAACCTTTTTTTGCGATTTTTACAAATAAAACAAAATAAATTTTAATACCAACACCCAATAAGTTTTAGTGAATTATTTTGGAGTGAATTATTTCTTGCACCGCTTTAAAAAGCCTAAGCACTTGGGTGCTTTTTTGAACACATCAAAAATGTGATCGTTCCAGCGAAGATCGCATTGTATTGACATGCCCAGAACATCAAGAGCCTCCGACTCATTAAAATCCACACCACCCATATTTAAAGGTGGAAAGTTGTCGCCCGCTAGACGCTTGTGGGTCAACAAACAGCATTGGGTCTTCCGCGCATTAAAATCGACCCGATTCGCTTGACCCCACTCTTGGATTTTGTTGAGGTCAGATTGGAGTGTGTCATTCATAATACTGCGTTTTCTATTAATCTCCAAAATAGAGGGACGGCTCGTGAATGAATATGAATGACAAATGCTGCTGTCATCAGCAAACGAGCAAACGAGTAGGCGGGGTTTGATGTCAATGACAGAAGGTCATTGATAAAAATGAGAAAAAGTGTAGGAGACAGGACCGAACCCTGCGGAACTCCAGCATTAATGGAGTGCTCTTCGGAAGCAAAGCCGTCTATCAGAACCCGAATAGAACGGCCGCGGAGGAAACTGGATATCCATATTACCGACACCATAAACAGCCAGTTTAGACACAAGTGCTTTAAGCCACACGCGGTCAAATGCCTTGGAGATATCCAAAGCAACAACCTTACTCTCACCGAATTGGTGAACACAACTTTTCCACCGCTCAGTGAGGAACGCCATCAAATCGCCTGTGGAGCGGTGAGCACGGAAACCGTACTGGCGGTCGCTGACTAATTTGTTGCTCTCCAGATACCTCATCAGGTTAAAATTTATAGCGCTCTCCATAACTTTGGAGAGCATTGAACAGATTGCTATGGGCCGGTAATTGGCAGGATTCGTAGCCTCACCTTTTTTAGGAACTGGTTGCACATTGGCAATCTTCCAGGAAGTAGGAACAACTCCTGAAGTGAACGATAAATTAAACAGATTGCGCAATGGGCGAGCCAGTGTTGAGGCGCACTTTCTCAACACGTGGGCTGAAATGCCATCCGGTCCGAGGACTTATTGACATTGAGGTCTGCAAGCACTCTTTTAACACCTCGCGCTCGAAAATGCATCTTAGGCATAGCATGAGATACACAATCGACCGCGGGCAGTGGTTGGCTACTCTCAGGAAGATAGCAGTTTTCAGCAAACAATTTGGCTAATAAGTTTGCCTTATCAACCGAGTGAGTGAAGATCTGATCATCCTTGAGGAGAGTTGGAATAGACGATCGCGTCTGATTCTTCACTCTCCCCACGAACGACCAAAAGTTCTTGCTACCCTTATGGTATTCAAGAACTCTGCGTCTAAGGCGCTGTTCGTAGAGAACTTTTTCGCGCTTTAGAGTGGCATTGCACCTATTTCTGGCCTGATTGCGCAGCAATTTAGTCCGGTCAAGCGTTGCTGTGGCTCAGTTTCGTTAAATTGAAAAGTTCTGCATACTTTTTTCAATTGATCGTTTCTTCGATGAAGAACAATATTCCTAGTTTGGACTTGATCTCCGATTATAACAATTGCCACTTCGTCTATAGTTGGAGCATTAGATCTTCGCACATGTTTTCCAGCAGGAGTTTTGTCAAACTGCGCGAAGTTCAGAAGATAAATACGTATTTAGTTCAGCGAAGACACGAACCAGAAGCCGCCCCACAAAATGATCCACATACACTGTCATGATGAAGTGGCCACTGCCCAATCCATGGTCCCAGTTGATGATGAACTTATCATTCTGGAAAACTAATGGCAGTACCTTTCCACCGATATATGCCACTTGGTTAGGATATTTTTCTAAAGTTACGAAAAAAGGTACTGAAAACGCGCATTTTTAGATGCCTACACTGGCATGATATCAGGTGGCAAACATTTTATCTTTCTATTTTATATTCATTTTGTCCTTGAATCTATAAAATCAACCACAAGTTCCTGAATCTATAAAATTTTGAGTTTGTGTGATGTTTTCCTTCGTTGAAGCTCTTTCGTAAATCTGTAATATTTGCAGTCGAAAAAGAATTTACCTTAAAAGTAGGGTTAAAGCCTCGTGTTTTGATAATAAATGAAGTCATTTGGAAGGAACTGCTATACTTTTGTATGTTGTCCAAGAAATGCTTTGGTCGAGTATATTCGCTAGAAAGCAATAATGCCAATGGCTCTGGTGGCGGTATCAAGTGTGGTAATTTTACCCTTCCGCTTGCACAACATATTCCTGGTGGTTCCTGTCAGAACCTCAAAGCATTACAATATTTGCTCATTGTACCGAAGTTGGCCATATCCGCTGCGTAATCGACTGTTGAATCGTACCTGAACGCCAAAGGTTCGTTAATGATTATGTTGGTTGGCCGTCTGTTTTGTCGACGTTCAAAATTATTTCGAGCGTTAGCTTGTATTGAGCGAGTCGAACTTGATTGAATACGTTGTTCCGGAGTCATAATCGATCGCCCTTGCGAAATTCTTCCAAACGGTGTCTGCGTTCTTCATCTGTCTCATTCACACGATTGTTACTTGTTCCAGCTGAGTTACGCGTATGTCGACCGATATTTCGACGTCTAGTTGGTGGCATTTTAAATCACACAACCGCAAACCAAAAAGCAAAATATTAAATTATCACGAACTTATAGTATATGACCACAGTAAACAAAAACATAAAATTATCACGCACTGATCACTGATAATAATTATTATCAATTTGTTTTCAATACATAGTATGGAAGAAAAATAGATTACTATCATTAGTATTTATATATCATATCAAAAATTGTCATATTTTATTTTCATTTTTTTAATCTCATATATTTTTTTTATTTTCATTTTTGTTTGCTAAACTTTGATGTGACAGCGAACAACTGATGTAAACTGTTTTTTTTTCTAATATTTTTTTACTGAAGTTTTAGTTTTATACAAATTAAAAATACCAATTTATGACTTTTCCGATCGATTTTCTAAAAATTTTCAAACCTTGACCTGACAATTACGAACACAACAAAATAACAATCAGTCAAATCGGTCCAGCCGTTCTCAAGTTGCATACATATGGCATTTCATTTTTATATATATAGATAGATTAAATTTTAATTCGTAAAATTCAACTATTTATTATAAGTTAAATATATAAAAAAACTTATGCGATATAACACTTTTAGCATTTAGTTTGTGTAAGGCTATTCTCTACACAAATTGGTTTCTTGGATTTCACGCTAGAGTGGCAAGTAGATCGCTTTCTTCTATTTTCGCTGTAGCACATATGGCGTCTGCCTTTAACAAATAAAGATCAGATTTGCTGAGTTTAAAATGCTTCGGAAAGTGTCGACTTCAGACAAGTTTTTTGTGGAGGAATGAGGACCCTCAAATAATTTTCCTCGAAGTATATTGTGGGCTAGCTCACGTTGTAGACCTTGTGGATTTTTGTTCTTTCTTTCTTCATATGAAAGCCTGATTTAATACAATACTACAATACTACTGGTTACAATTGTTGTTACAAATGAAAAAATATTTTTACTTACATTTTAACAGACTGTAAGTAAGGATTTAAGAATTTTCTTTCCATGGTTTTAGTTCAATTTGAACTGAAAATTAAACCTCGGAGAAGCCACTCGGTCAAGCCATAAGCGGACGGAAACGCCATCGGAACGAGTTATGAAGGACTTCTTAATTTTTTTTTGTGTCAGATGAAACCAAACTCAGGGGATACGGGTTCTAAAGCATAGCACCTCTCGTGTATTTCGAAGGTGCGCACCCCAAAGAGGCGCAGTAAGAGTGAAAAAGAAGATGTGGGTGGCAAACGGAGTTGTCAGATTGGGGTTTTTTGTGCGTGGGGTTGCCAGATCGAAGAATTTAGTGGCTTGACTTGAATTTGCCAGGAATTAAATTAATGTAAACATTTCCGAAAAATACGATGAAATTAGGCGGAACTGAGCCGAACATGATTGAACATAGATATAGAAAATTATATATATTCTTGCTCAGCGTCATCTCCTGAATCGATTTAGCCCTGTCCGTCCGTTTGTCTGTCTGTCTGTTGAAATCACGATTATGAGAGAACGAAAAGAGATATCGCGATGAAATTTGGCACACATGTTCTTTGTTATGTAGGGCTATTTGGGATTGAAATTGGGCGAGATCGGTAAACAGCCACGCCTACTTTACATACGGAATGTAAAGGCACCTTCGTTTCAAAAAATGTTATAATCTGAATATTTCATAAACCGTGTGAGATATTAAGGTATAATTTTATTCCGAAACATATAGGGTCATTACTAAAACGTTTGAAAAAATGAGCGTGCCACGCCCACTGATAACAAAGTTGGCAATATCTAATGAACGGTATAAGATATTCATATGTAATCAGGATATATAGGGAAGCATTACCAATAAGCTTTCCAAAAATGGGCGTGCCACGCCCACTCATACAAAAGTTATCAATATCTTGTAAACGGTATAAGATACTAATACGAAATTTAAGTAATAAATTTAAGTAATAAGATACTAATATCACGAGGTATCTACACGTATTAGCAATGTGTATAAAAAAAATGGGCGTGCTCCGCCCACTTATACAAAAGTTGTCAATATTCCATAAACGGTTCAAAGTATTAATGCCTTCGTAATTCTATCTAGCAGTACCTAGAGACATTACAAAAACATTTGCCTGAAATGGGCGTGGTCCGCCTACTTATACAAAAGTTAAGTGGCGAAATTATAAGTTTTTCAGTTACTCGGGTTTAGGGTATTTAGATTTCGGCCAGGCCGAAGACAACACTCTTACTTGTTTTTATTTTATAAGGGGTTCAGCCGGAGTATGAAAGGACTGAAAATTATAATCAAACTTCAAACAGAATCCTCATCAAAAAGTTGAGGATTCGTCATTTAATTTTGTCTTCGTCGTTTGCTAAGAACAGAACGTTTGAGAAAGTAAAGAGAAGGTGCAGAAAAGGTGAAAACATTTAAAGAAAGTGAAACAACTCAGAAGTTTTTAAGAAGTGAAAAACTTAGATAAAGATTATAAAAGTGAACATTTTGAAAGTGAAGACTATATTTCTAAAGGTTAAACAACTTAGAAAACATTTAAAGAAAACTTTTAAAAAGTTGGAAACTCAAAAAAAGATTATAAAAAGTGGAAAAACTTAAGACCAAAAATACAACAATATTAAGAAAAACTGTAAAAGAAAAAACAGTTATTGATAAAGGAATTTTAAAAAAGTGAAAAACATTTTAAAGAGCGAAAAACTAGAAAAAATTACATAAAAGACAAAAACAAATATAAGAACAACAATAACAAGAAGAAGAAGAAGAAGTACAACAACTACAGAGAAGGATAAACCACATTATTTACGAGATAAGTGAATTTATTTATAAAATAAATACTTATAATCAAATAGTATCGTATAAATAGTAATAAATTACCAGAACTGGAAAAGATTTCAATTCAACGTCATGTGTTTGATCACCAAACACCTAAGAACTTCCAAGTCCATATATTTGCAGACATTTCTGAGCAGGCCTATGGTGCTGTATCACACATAAGGAGTATCAATGTGAAGGGCACAATTCGAGTACGATTTCTCTGTGCGAAATCAAAGGTTGCACACGTTAAACAAATCAGTATTCCACGATTAGAACTCTGCGCAGCAAAATTAGCCGTAGATCTAATGAGAATAATTCAACAAGACTTAACCATTAATCAGGAGATAATTTATCTGTGGACAGACTCAACTGCTGTTCTTGGTTGGGTCAATGCAAGCTCAGCAAATTATCATACTTTTGTGGCTAATGGAGTAGCTTCAATACAGCGCAACACGCTATCCAAACAATGGAGATATGTACTATCACGATGTTTTCGCTTTGAATATCGCTCAGGGCGTGTCCAGGATCGCGGCAGAAATAATTTGTATTTCGGACCTTAAATTTGAGAAATTCACTTTATTTACACTTCAGATTCTTACACTATGGGGTGTAGACACGATGGTGAGTGTGCCGGTGGTGTTGGAGGTGGTGAGATATGCGTAGATATGTCCGTTGACGAAGTGAACGACGCTCGTTGCTGCGGCAGGCCGTTGCGTAGATACGTTCAGATGCGTTGATGCGGCGTTTGTCGACGCAGCAGGGCATTGATGCGTTGGCGTGACGTGTAGGTGCGACACGTGGCGTTGACGCGACGCTCGTTGCCGCAGCAGGGCGTTGATGCGTTGGCGTGACGTGCAGATGCGACGCGTGGCGTTGACGCGACGCTCGTTGACGCAGCAGGGCGTTGATGCGTTGGCGTGACGTGTAGATGCGACGCGTGGCGTTGACACGACGCTCGTTGACGCAGCAGGCCGTCGATGCGTTGTGATGCTCGGGTACGACGCGCAGTGCTCTGTGATGCACTGCCGTCGATGCGACGCTCGGGTGCGACGCGCAGTGTCCTGTGATGCACTGCCGTCGATGCGATGCTCTGATGCGACGCGCAGGGTCCTGTGACGCACTGCCGTCGATGCGATGCTCGGGTGCGACGCGCAGTGTCCTGTGATGCACTGCCGTCGATGCGATGCTCTGATGCGACGCGCAGTGTCCTGTGATGCACTGTCGTCGATGCGAAGCTCTGATGCGACGCGCAGGGTCCTGTGACGCACTGCCGTCGATGCGATGCTCGGGTGCGACGCGCAGTGTCCTGTGATGCACTGTCGTCGATGCGATGCTCTGATGCGACGCGCAGGGTCATGTGACGCACTGCCGTCGATGCGATGCCAGGGTGCGACGCGCAGCGTCCTGTGATGGACTGCCGTCGATGCGATGCTCTGATGCGACCCGCAGGGTCCTGTGACGCACTGCCGTCGATGCGATGCTCGGGTGCGACGCGCAGTGTCCTGTGATGCACTGCCGTCGATGCTATGCTCTGATGTGACGCGCAGGGTCCTGTGACGCACTGCCGTCGATGCGATGCTCGGGTGCGACGCGCAGTGTTCTTTAATGCACTGCCGTCGATGCGATGCTCTGATGCGACGCGTAGGGTCCTGTGATGCACTGCCGTCGATGCGATGCTCGGGTGCGACGCGCAGTGTCCTGTGATGCACTGCCGTCGATGCGACGCTCGGGGTTACGACGAGCAACGGACTTTGTCTCGAGTGACAAGGATATAGTGGCTCTGACTACAAGGACACGGGTAGGATGGATCCAGGACACCTCTTGCCGGGCAGGATTGGTGCAATCCGTCACTCGTCGATTGCAAAAGGATTACGGAGGACACACAACTGACAGGATTGGTGCAATCCGTCGCCAGTTGGTGGCAAAAAAGGATATGCGGAGTGCGCGACTGAGGCGACACACAGGACTCGTTTCAGGCAGGATTGGTGCAATCCGTCACCAGTCACAGGACTTGTGTTCCCGAAAGGAGGTGGGAAGGGTTGGGATTTCAAGGGGAGCCACTACTACTTTTCCACTTACCTTGTCACTTTCCGTGCTACTGCTGCGCGGCTGACTGCCGGAAAACTAACCTCGAGTTTGACTTGGTCACCGTCTTTTATACATGTTGTCTTGTTCTTCTTCCATGCTGATTATTCCAGATGTTGATAGCAACATCATTTATTTCCAGAAATGTTGCTGGCAACATGCTGTGTTGCTACGCATTCCAACCCACTTCCACTGCACACGCCATCACTGCTTGTCTCGCTCACTCCTCTCCAGTGAGGCACACTCACCGTCGTTGCCATACTCTCACATCCTTAACCTATGCCCTGCTTACACTTATCTAACTCGCAAGACGCAGAAAAATCTCATGTGGGTTTAAATATTCCTTACTTTGAATATTTAAGTAATCCTGACAATGTTTAAATTGAAGCTCACGATATATGAAATTAAAATATTACGTTCTACGTAGTTAATGATTATAATAAAAATTATACAAACATTAGAAATTATACAAAATATAAAAAAATATATACAAAATAATAATTGAAAAGAAATAATAATTTGTGGGAGGCTCCAGGCTCCTCACAGTACAATCGCATCAAAATCCTTCTGATATAGTGTCCAGAGGTGTGACCCCAGAAAAATTTGCAGCCAACAATTTTTAATTTTATGGTCCCATATTCTTACACGGATCCGAAGGACAATGGCCGTCTCAACTCGCAAAGCATGAAGAATGCTGTATAGAGCGCCGCAATTACGTCAAAGCAGTTCTGACATCAAACGTCAATTCATCAGAAGACTTATTAACAAGAGAATCTTGGCTTATATGCTTCGTTTTGGCAACACATCAAATCTAAGAACATGTACTCCAACACCAAGTTCAACTGAAATGGAAAAAGCTCTTTTTTGCATTATCAAAATAATGCAACAGAATGAGTTTGGAGACGACATAAAAAACCTCCGCCAATACAAATGCGTCCATCGAAGGAGCGTTAAGCAGTTTAGCACCTTTTATGAGTGAAGATGGCCTTGAATCAGCTCTGCTAAATTTCGACTCTAAGCATCCAATTGTTATACCCTACCGCCACCCTGTAACCAAAATATTAATAAATGATATTATCACAGATCACAGACACTCTTGTCTATCGTTAGACAGCGATTTTGGCCAATAAAAGGGAAAACACTTGCTCAACACATATTCTGTTGTCCAAGGATGTATTAGACGCTCCAGGATGCAGCAAAAGCTACTTACACAATTAATGGGAAATTTACCGGCAGATCGTGTACAACTAGCGCGACCATTCATCAATGCAGGAGTTGACTTCTTTGGTCCAGTTTGGACTTAATTCAAACTTCGCGGCAAGTGGCCACAAAAGGCTTATCTCGCTGTTTTTTGCTGTTTTGCCACAAAGGCTGGGCATATGGGACTTGTGAGGGACCTAACCACGGAAGCCTTTTTAGGCGCTCTCAAACGCTTCATGGGTCGACGTGGACACTGCCAAAAAATATACTGCGATAACGCAACAAATTTCGTAGGTGCAAGAAATCAACTTCAAGAATTATAAAACGCGGTACAATCAAAAGATGCTCAAGAAAACATAGTCGGAGAATGCAGAACAGAAGAGTTGAATTCCTATTCATACCACCAAGAGCGCCTCATTTCGGCGGCTTGTGGGAGGCAGCGGTAAAGTCAGCCAAACAGTTATTGCAGCACACCTTATTCTCAGCTTCTCTAACATACGAGTTAATGGAAACTGTCATCATTGAAGCAGAAGCTATATTAAATTCCCGACCTAAAACGCCACTGTCATCAGACCCAAATGACTTAACCGCTCTAACTCCTGGACATCGTCTAATCGGCGAACCTTTTGTATCTACAATAGATCCTCACATTACGCCTGCCTATTCGATAACGAGATGGAAGTTAGTCATACACATAAAAGCAGAATTCTGGAGGAGATGGAGTCGAGAGTATTTAAATCATCTTCAACACCGATATAAGTGGAAAACTGAATGTCATAATATAACTCCTGGAACTTTAGTCGTTATGAATGTCAATGAAAACTGAATGTCATAATATAACTCCTGGAACTTTAGTCGTTATAAAGGATGACAACTTGCCACCACTAAAATGGTCGATGGGACGTGTTATACAGGTAATCCGCGGAAATGATGGACTCGTTCGAGTAGTAGATGTGCGCACACCAACAAATGTGATACGACGCCCAGTGCATAAAATAGCGCCATTGCCATCAGAGACTCCCACTGACAACAATCAAAACAGCAGCTCCAGCTATCAAGATGACAACGGTCCAATCGACCAAAAAACACCAATACGAATTAAGAACAACGATGATGGGTCCAAGGAGAACAACAATCAAACACGTAAAAAACAACGCATCAGCATTGGTTCAGCAATAGTTATGTCACTTGTCCTTATGGTTATGTCACTTGTTTCACCTGGTCACAGCAAAGATGTGCAAATACAAAGGTTCAACAATGACCTTGGTTTTGCAGAAATCATTGTAAGCGACTGGAATTTAATAACTTTCTTCAAACTGCAACCATATTGGGCAGAATTTAATGCAATTACACATTATTTAATGTCATTGGACAAAATGTGTGAACTCATCAAAGCCACAGATGGAACCTGTTCTGTGGTAGTGAGCCAAATACAAAGATTCAGCGATGGCATAGAACAAATGAATTCAATGTTAACACCGCAGTCTATCCGACGAAGCAAAAGAGGAGCACTGAACATAATCGGAAATGTCGCCCGCAGCTTGTTCGGTGCCCTGGACTCAGAATATGCCGAAGAAATAGCTGCCACGATTGATAAAATTTATCTAAATGAAAAATATTTGACATCAGCAGTACGAAACCAGACGTCATTCATAGACACCACATTAAATATCATGCAAAAGAATCAAGTAGAGATTGAGGGCGGATTTAGTAAAATTAAGGAAGTAATTGAACACATCATCTCGGAATGCAGAAAATTTAAGCAACATTTCGACATGCGTCTAAGATTTTACGAAATGTCTCTTCACACATTGACAGTTCTAAACAACTACCAACGAATGCAAAACTCTCTCTTTGACATATTAATTGATTCTCACCAAGGAAAAATGAATCCAGAATTAATTCCCCCCGCCATGCTTCAAGCGGAATTAATCAAGGTCCAGATTAACCACCAAAGAAACTTCCACTACTCACAAACGAACTTCTAAAATTTTACCAACTAATGCTGATAGAAAGCCAAAGAACGAAAACATATATTATCTTCAAAGTCAGAATTCCACTAATTTCAACAGAATCTTTTGAACCTTTGAAACTTACGCCCATTCCATGGAAGGGCAACAGCGACTTCAAAATAATAACACCATCGACACCGTATATGATGGCAAACTTACACAGAGATCAATATTATCCCATAAAGGAGGCAGAGCTTCAACAGTGTTTTTCACTTAAAGAAAACGAACACCTTTGCAGACCTCACAACCCGATTTTTAAACGAGGATCCTCCAAAGCTGCTTGCGAAATCAATTTGCTCGATGATGGACAACTTAGCATCATGCAACATTAACCCTCTTACTACAAACTCTTATTGTGTTAAGCTTCATAATCCCAACAAGTAGATCTATGCTGTGGCTAATAGAACTCTCCTGAATGCGGTTTGCAGTGAAAGCCTAACTCAATTAGTACTGTATCATCAAATTGCTATTCTTAACAATACGTCAATCTATTGAAGCAAACCAGTACACCTCATACATTCCATCAATAAATGTTAGCTTTATACAAAATCATCATCAGAAGAAGTTACAACAGCATTTCACAAATTACATACAACCACCCAAACAACCCGGCTGACAAAACTAAGAAACCAAATTTCAAAATTCAAAGTTGACAGTCCGGATAAATTACGAAACCACGATATCCATCATTACACGCTGGTATACGGAAATCTCATCATAATCATAGTTGTTGGCTCAATCATCGGCTGGAAGCTCTACCATATGGATCGAAAAACAACCACTACAGAAGTAATCCCACAAGATGTAAAGGGTGTGTCTACGGAAGCAGAGTCTACTGGTGCCCCCGCGGACTCAGGATTCATTAGAGTCCAAAGCTATCCAGAGTTTACAATTTGAGGAAACGACTATTGCTCAACGCCGGGGAGGATGTTTGCGCAGAAAGCCAAATTTTCCCACATTAAATTTAAGCGTGAAATTCAATTATTAAATTCCGAAATTATATGCAAATTGTCAATGTCATTTCCCACAGTCCATGCAGGTTATCAAGAAATGATAAGAAAATTCAATGACCGCGTCGCGAGCATCCTATTTCAGAGCGCGAAAAACCTTGGTCGCAAGATTCAAATTTCACCGTGCGAATGATTTCGGCAGGTAAAATGCAAGGTTGCATTGACTGTGGGAAACATCGATCTAATTTTTGTTATACCTTTTATTACCTTTAAATTTCTTGTTCTTCTTAGCTGTAATTATGTTATAAATATGATTGACAATAACAATAAATAAGTTTTTTGACTTCAGCACTAAAACCGAGTTGATCTAGTGAATAAAGAGCGCGTGAGTGCGATTTAACACAAAGTGCAAAACAAACAATCCATCTTCATCAATTTCAATAAACGACTAGCTGGCTGGTACCAGATAGTTATTTCAACATATAAATTGGGTTTGTAGCGATTTATTAATTACAACGTCAAAGTATAATTACAATTATAATAATAATAAAAACAGTATTTTATTTAAGAATATAAAATAATATAATAAGAATATTTTTAATATTTTCTTTTTCTGTAGTCTGTAGATTTGTAAGTTCCCCTAATTTACAGCATCAGCAGCAAGAGCAGCACTAACAACATCAACAGCAGCAGAAACAACAATAACAAATCAACAAAACCAACACCATCACCTTCATCAACAACAACAAAAGTAGCAGCATCAACATCGCCGACACCACCATCGTCGACACCACCATCGTCGCCACCACCGACACCTCTACCGTCACCACCGACACCGCCACCGTCACCACCGACACCGCCACCGTTATCAAAACTATCAACAAAACCGTCACAGTCACTACCAACAACAACAGCGATATGAGGGTTTTCATTTGTGATAAGTGCGACAAATGTCAGCGGAATTTTACCCGACGTGACAATCTGAAAAAGCACATAATTTTATTTCACCCCCACCCATCATCATCATCATTATTAGCAGCAGCATTATTATCATCAGTAGCAGCGGCATCTTTAACCAATCCTCAGCCTTCAACATCAGCATCAATACCAGATCAAGTTCGGTGTCCCATTTGCAATGAGAGTGTATTGAAGAAAGACTGAGCATAGCCGAACTAATAAACTTAAGAAAAATTCTGTCCTCCCGATGAATGAGCACCTCAAATCGATAAAATCAGCTTTCAAAAAAAAGAATAAAACGCTGATTTACGAAAAAAAGGATGAGGGTTTACTTATCCCATAGTATTTTCTTAAAAAGGCAGAGGACCGAGTTTTGGATGCTTTAGAAAATTAATTAAAAAAACGCTCAACATATAAATTCAATATGGAAATATATGCTGAGTATGTTAAAATGACTGCTGACATGGACGATGGAACTGCTGAAATTAAATCATTTCAAACAAAAATTATGATCATTCAACATGAAGTAAGAGGTGAAAAATGCTTATGCTGATATGTGCGATCAGATTTGCAAGAAAATGTCTGAGTCCCAGGAGATGGACAGTGGCTGGACATTAATAAAAATATGTCACCTGGAGGTCAACATCAACGAGTATCGGCCACTGAAGAGATCGTCATACATCCCACAACCAAAAAAGCTGCAGGAGAAGCATGCGTGCGTTAACGTAAAAAATAACGACGCATACTGCTTCAATTGGGCCATAATATCAGCCATAAACCCATCTGATTATAATCCACATTGAAATAACATTGAAGCTGCTGACATAATTTTGCAAAATGGAGTGACGTTGAACTTCAATAGACTGGACTACTGTCTTCCACACAAGTCTCCCGATTCGATGTAAATGTGTGTAAATGTGTGTGGGTACGACGAGGAAGTCGGTGGCGTCGTGGGAAACTATTACTCCACCAAGCAGGAGAAGGTTACTCACATTAACCTCCTATTAGTTCAGGAGGAGGAGGAGGAGGAGCGGTCCCACTACGTGTGGATAAAGAATATTTCAAGGTAATTTAAATTAAACTAATGATTAGTGATTTTCATAACACTAATTTTTTTCTATTTCCTCTCTTTTCTCTATAGATTATTGACGAGTCAACAAACGAGGAAGGAGCACAGAGAATATTTCTGCAACAGCTGCCTGCAGTATTCGCACAATGCGATTACTGCAGAGCAGCACAAATTAATTTGTAAGAAGGTGGTGACAGTGATGCCTAAGGAGGAGGAGGCATCACTTAGTTTTAAGAATTTAGAACGTAAGCTAGATGTTCCCATTATAGTTTACGCAGGTTTTGAATGTATTTTAAGTAGTTTAGATGTAAGTTTAAATAATAATAGTAAAAATGTACATAAGCATATAACTATAGCATTTAGCTATTATATAGTTCGTAAGTATGATTCTACTTTGAATACGTTTGTTGTATATTCGGGTGCTGATGCCCCCACTAAATTCATTCAAAGTTTAGTGGGGGGATTGTAAAGAAATTTATGAGAATCATATTAGTGTCATGAGGCCTATGACTCTCTTGAGTTCGGAAGAGCTCAGACATCAGTCTGAGAACAATGTCTGCCACATTTGCGAAAGGGCATTGGGAGCAGATAGGGTGGCAGATCATTGCCATTTAATGGGAAAGTATAGGGGTCCGGCGCACAACGAGTGCAATTTTAAATATCAAATTGCACACTATCCCTATATTTTTCCATTATTTTTCCAGCTATGACTGCCACCTATTTATTAAGGGACTCTATTTATTTGAGGGGTATTGTGAAATTTCTTGCCGGGGTATACTCAGTCTCGCCAGAGTCCCGTACCGAACACTTAAATAAAAGGCTTTTGGTTTTCTTTTGATAGTTTTCGATTATTTATTCACCGTTATTCAAAGTTTTTTCTGTCTTTTATCGCTATTGCTATACATTAACTATACGAACTAACAGTACTTCTTAAAACTAGTTCCTTTAATTCTAACGTCCGCTGAATAGCACTCAGTCCGTAAAAATACAAAATCTATATACACACAGAGTTCTAGAATACGAGGTTTTATGATTGTCGGCGTCAGCCACTACGAGGTACTAGAATGTACTTTGATTCAGGATTGGCGTCCACTTAAAAGCACTCAGCCACGACCATGTACTAGAATTTTTTTTTTTTTTTTTTTTTATGACAGATGAAACCAAGCTCAGGGGATGCCCCCTATCCATGCACAGCATTTGTTGGTTCCGAAGGGATGACAGGTTAGTGGGAAGGGGGAAAGAGGGAGTAGTGACGGTTTACACTTCGCTTGAATGTTTCGACGCTGTAAGTGGGCGGGAAAACATTCGCAGGGAGATTATTCCACAATCTAACGACGCGACCGAAAAACGAACTCTCACGGTAATGCGGTTCGTTGGAACGGAATCGCGACATAAAAGGGGTGCACCGCTCTGGAAAGCCGAGTAGTTCTGCTAAATACCTGAATCGGAGGAATCAGGCTGGCTACTTCAGAAGAACATTTACCGTGAAAGTAGCGGTAAAATAGTGATACACACCCCACATCACGACGACGCTCCAAGGTTTCAATAGAGCTGGATACGCTACTGTCCCCTATAAGTTTTAACGCACGACATTGGACACGGTAGAGAAGCTGAAGATATGCCCGCGAAGCTCCCGACCATATATGCGAATTGTACTCCATTTTCGGACGGATATAAGTGGTGTAGATACAACGAAGATCGGTTGGAGTGAAGTACTTCTTACACCGCTTAAGAAAGCCTAAGCACTTGGCTGCTTCTTTCGACACGTCAAAGATGTGATCGTTCCAGCGAAGATCACATTGGATTGACATGCCCAGAACATCAAGAGCCTCCGACTCATTAATATCCACACCACCCATATTTAGTGGTGGGAAGTTGTCACCCGCCAAACGCTTGTGGGTTAACAAACAGCATTGGGTCTTCCGCGCATTAAAATCGACCCGATTCGCTCGACCCCACTCCTGGATTTTATTGAGGTCGGATTGGAGTGTGTCATTCATAATTCTGCGTCTTCTAGTGATCTCCAGAATGGAAGGACGCCTGGAAAATGAATATGAATGACAAATGCTGCTGTCATCAGCAAACGAGTAGACGGGGTCTGATGTCAATGACAGAAGGTCATTGATGAAAATAAGAAAAAGTGTCGGAGACAGGACCGAACCCTGCGGAACTCCAGCATTAATGGAGTGCTCTTCGGAAGCAAAGCCGTCTATCACAACCCGAATAGAACGGCCGCTGAGGAAACTCGATATCCATCGAGTGAAAGTATTACCGACACCATAAGCAGCCAGTTTAGACACGAGTGCTTTATGCCACACCCGGTCAAATGCCTTGGAGATATCCAGAGCAACAACCTTGGACAACAATTTACTTGGATTCAGGATTGGCGTCCTCTCAAAAGCACTCGGCCACGACGAGATGCTAAAATTTACTTGGATTCGGGATTGGCGTCCGCTTAAAAGCACTCGGCCACGACGAGGTACTAAAATTTACTTGGAATCGGGATTGGCGTCTGTTTAAAGCACTCGGCCACGACAAGGTACTAAATTTTACTTAGATTCGGGATTGGCGTCCGCTTAAGAGCACTCAGCCACGACGAGGTACTAAAATTTACTTGGAATCTGAATTGGCGTCCTCTTAAAAGCACTCAGCCACGACGAGGTACTAAAATTCACTTGGATTCGGATTGGTGTCCGCTTAAAAGCACTCGGCCACGGCAAGGTACTAAAATTTACTTGGATTCGGGATTGGCGTCCGCTTAAAAGCACTCGGCCACGACGAGGTACTAAGGATTGGCGTCCGCTTAAAAGCACTCAGCCACTACGAGGTACTAGAGGTTCGAGGTTGGACGACTTACCACTTGGAGCACGAGATTTCAAAAGAGATCGTATTCAGCGCGGTGGTCCCTTTTATACACCGATCAAAACAACTCCGCTGCAGTCGTTGTTCTTGTGCACATTCCGGAATTTTCTAATGTGCATAGCGGCACTCAACGTACTTGTTGTTGTTGTGCTTATTTCTAGAAATATTCCTTGTGATTTTGTTGGTAGCTTCCCAGGCTCTAATTTAATTTTTGCTTGCTGGTTTCGTGTCTCAGTCTGTGTTGTAATTGTTGTAAACAGTATTCCATCTGATTTTATTGGTAATTTCCCAAGGCTCAGCTTTAATTTTTGCTTGCTGGTTTCGCGTCTCGGTCTGTGTTGTAATTGTTGTAAAAAGTATGTGGTTCATGTATTCTGTGTATGTGTATGTGGTTCATGTTTTTTCCCTTTGTTTTTTTTTTTTATGGCAGATAGAACCAAGCTCAGGGGATGCCCCCTATCCATGCAAAGCATTCGTTGGTTTAGAAGGGAAAACGTTTGTGGAAAGGGGAAAAGTGGGAGTAGTGTCGATTTACACCTCTTTTAAAAGCATCGACGTTATATAGTAAGTGGGTGGGAAAACATGCACAGGGAGACTATTCCACAATTTAACTGCGCGACCGAAAAACGAATTCTCGCGGTAGTGGGTAGTGCGATGGAACAGGATCTAGACGTAAAAGGGGTGCACCGCTCTGGAAAGCCGAGTAGATCTGTTGAATACCTGAACCGTTGTTGTTGGCAAGCGAGTTAATGTGGTTGTTGTTATTATTGTTAGCTTTGCATATTTTCGCCTTTGCTACGTTGTTTTTTTCTTTTTATTGTTGTTGATAGAATTAATTCCACCTGAAATTGGGTCCGCACAACCCAGGTCACCGCGTTTTCAGTTTACGTTTACTAAAAACGGGCTCGGTTGGGATGCAGGCCAGCTTCTACACCCGGAGTTCTAAGAAAAAAATATTTGTTCTTACAGACTCCGAAAAAAATATTTTTTCTTACACTCCCCCCTTTCTTTCGGGTAGCAGGACAGTGATCAGTCTGGGGGTCAGTTCTGTACTTCGGTCGCATGGTGGTATTCTTTGAGCTTCCCAATGTGAGCCGTGCGAGTTTTCGTATATCCTTGGGAGTTGAGCTCGACGATAACTGGTGATGTGTATCTCTGGATCTGGTACGGCCCGTCGTATTTTGGAGCCAGCCTTGCGGTAAACTTGTCCACTGCTTTCGATAGGGGATGGCTTTTCAACAATACCCATGTCTCTACTGCCGGGTTCCATTGTCTTCGCCGAAGGTCATAGCGTCGGGATTAGTCCTTGGACGCTCGTTCGATGTTCCTCCTCACGATGTTGAAGATCTCCTGCAGCCGGTTACCCTTGTGTTCGGGACTCTGTGGTGCTGACCCTGTACCAATGGTAACCTCATCGAAAAGCGGTCCTGGAAGCCGTAGTTCTCGTCCCTGTGTGAGGAAAACGGGGCTGACACCTGTCGTCTCCGATTCCATGCGGTTGATTGCCAAAGAAATTTCTGGGATCAACTCATCCCATTGGGTTTGCCTATTATCGGCCACTTGTGCAAGAATTCTTTTGACGTTTCGGTTGGCTCTTTCTGTTGGGTTCTCCTGGGGGGTATAAGGTGCTGTAAACTGTTGTCGGATTCCTAAATCTTGAAGAAATCGCTGCAGTGTCCTTCTGTTGAATTGAACGCCGTTGTCCGTGACGAGAACTTTTGGAACTCCATACCTCGCTAGAATCCTTTCTCGAAACGCCTTCTTCACACTGTCTGCGGTTGCTTGTCTCAGTGGTACGATTTCGGTCCACTTGGAGAATTTGTCAAAGAAAACTAGAATCATCGTGTTGCCGTGCTTGCTTCGGGGTCCAATGAAATCGGCACAGACGACTGACCAAGGCTCCTCTGGTAACTGTGTCAGCATTTTCCCGGCGGCTTTGCTCTGCAATGGTTTATATCGCTAACATGATTCACAGCAGCGCACGTGTTTTCTTATGTCCCTGAAAATGCCTGGCCAGTAGTACCTGTTGGCTATCCTGGTGACAGTTTCTCTAATGCCTGGATGTCCAACGCTGGGGTCATTGTAGTTTTCCTTAAGGACTCGGGCACGAATATACTTCGGAGCACAGAGCTTCCATGCGGCGCAATCTTCGTCGTTTACCTGCCCTCGTATATGTCGATATAGTTGACCGTTTTCCATGGTATAATCGGCAAACTGGATTCCTCTTAATTTCTGCCATCTTGGTTTCTATCCAGTTGCACTTTTCCCCGTTAGTCGTAACCGTGCTCAGTTTTTCTACTGGCTGTCTGGAAAGTGCGTCTGCGACCACGTTCCAATTGCCCTTGCGGTATTGCACGTCGAACATGTACTGTTGTAACTCGAGAGCCCATCTTGCTATACGCTCTGAAGAATTTTCCAACGAGTTCAACCGCCTCAGTGAGAGGTGGTCGGTGACGACGCCGAACTTGCAGCCTTCTAAGTACGGTCGCATTTTCCTGATTCCCCAAATGATCGCGAAGCACTCCTTCTCTGTCGCTGAGTTTTCGGCCTTGAAATTTCGGCCTTGTTTAAATGCCGGCTTGCGTAGGCGATGACCTTCTCTCCCTCATAGGTTACTTGCGTGAGAACAGCTCCTAACCCGTGGTTGCGCGCGTCAGTCTGCAGCGTAAATGGTTTGGAAAAATCTGGGCACGCCAGTACTGGTGCCTTCGTGAGCTTTTCCTTGAGGTTCTCGAACGCCTGCTGTTGCTCGTTGGTCCATTGCCAGCGTTTTCCCTTCCTAAGAAGGCTGGTGAGTGGGACTATCAATTTAGCGAAGTCCGGTATGAACCGCCGATACCAGGATGCTTTTCCGAGGAATCGCCTAACGCCTCTGATATTTGTTGGGGCCGCCAGTTCCTGAATAGTCGCTACCTTGTCTGGATCTGTGTGAATTCCTCTGCGGCTCATGACGTGACCTAGATATTTCAAATCTTGCTGGAAAAACTCGCACTTATCCTTGGTGATTTTTAAAATAGCCGCTCTTAAACGTCGAAATACTTCCTGTAAATTGTTCATGTGTTGTTCCTATTACAATGATGTCGTCCAGGTAAGCAAACGCGTGTGGTTCCATCTCCGGTCCAATGACTCGGTCCAAGGCCCTTTGGAACGTCGCGGGTGCCGAGTGTAGGCCGAACGGCATAACTTTCCATTGAAAAGGTCCCCTCCCTGGTACTGTGAACGCGGTGTATTGCTTGCTTTCTGGACTCATGGGTATTTGCCAGTAACCGTTCTTGAGATCAAGTGTACTAATGTATTGCGCGTCGCGGAGTCGATCTAGAATACGTTGCATCCTCGGAAGTGCGTCAGGCACTGATCTTGCATTTAGCTGACGATAATCCACGCAAAGTCGCCATTGCCATTATTTTTTTTAACAAGAACAATTGGCACACTGTAAGGGCTATGTGAGGGCTCGATACAGCCTTTTTCCAGCAGCTTGTCTATCTCCTTGTTAATTATCGCTTGCATTGCACGGTTCTTGGGGTAATACCTCTGCTTTATTGACCTATCATCTCTCATGACGATTTTATGGGTCGTTATGTTGGAGGCTCCTACCAGCATCTCGAATTTCTCGTGCTCTGTCTTTAGGAATTCGTTGATGATGAGTTGGTCTTCTTTTCGCGAGTTGTTGGTTTCTGCACCTGGTTCAGAGTGTTGTTCGTTCTCCACAGTCAGTCTTCTCCAATGGTTTTGCCTCAGGAACTTGAGCGCAATCCGTATGAACTGTCGAGCAATTCGCTCGTTCGGCTTTCGAGTCTCCCAGCGTAATCGTCTCATCACCACAGCTAATAGCAGCTCCTATGCTTGTCAGGAAGTACAAACCCAGGATCACATGGTCTGTCACATCCTGTAGAATTAGAAGTGGGAGCCTACACTCTGCAGTTCCCAAACGCACGCAGACTTCGACGGCTTTCTTCACGGTACGCACGTTGCCGTCGGCCATTTTGACCCGTACGTCAAATCCATCAGCTTTCGGTCGGTCATCACAGCTACCGCGTTACTAATGAAGCTCTGCGAGGCTCCCGTGTCTAGAGTAGCTGTGACAAATTCTCTTCCTAAGGCTACCTTGGCGTAAATTCGGTCTTGATTGCAGTTTAAGCACTTCGTGGGGTAAGAGGAGAGTCTATTTTGTTCGGTTCCAGCAGCCCTCGCCCCTGCTGGACACCCTACGCGTTTCCCGAAGGTTTTTTGCAGCATTCGAATCCCTCCTGTCCACAAGTCCAAGAGAAAGGCTTCCTTGCGTTTCGGCATTCTCGTTGAAAATGTCCACTTTCGCAGCATCTTCTACAGGCTGTTCGAAGGTCGCGCTGTTTTCCTGTGGTTTCTATGGTCATCATCCTGAGCGTCCCTGGTAACTGTCGGCGCTGATTTTGAATCTTTCGTGGAGGTTCGGGTTCCCTTCGTATGCCTTCAAAATCTTCAGCCAATTCAATGAGATCCTCCAACGTAGAGAAATCAGATCTCCTTATGTAAAGAAGGTAATCCCTATGGCAATTTTTGTAAATCCTCTGTAGCTTTTGCTCCTCTGTATAGTTCACATGTCGCATTAATGTCTGCATGGCCAGCACATAGTCCTTGAACTTCTCGCGCGGCCCTTGGATCCTTTTTCTAATGTTGTCCTCCAGTTCTTTAGAATATCTCGATGGCAAGAAGAATTTCAGGAAATCGGTTTGAAATAATTCCCATCTTGACCAGCACCTATTGTTGTTCCTGTACCAACAAAGAGCTTTATCCTTCAGCAACTCTGGCATGGTTCGTGGCAGCATATGCTTAGGCAATTCATATGCCTCTGTGAGCTCCTCGACTCTCTCGATGAAGCCTATTGGGTCCCTACCACCGTCGTACCTACAAGACCATTTCCGTACCTTGTCAATTACCTCAGAGTAGCATATCCTACTATGGGCCACACTCTCTGTCTCGCACCTCGCTGCTATGCAACCACCTGTTGACATGGAAACTTGATTTCCGCGGTTCATGTTAAGCACTTCTGTAGTATTTGCCCTCTGCTCGCTATGTTTCGAAACCGCACCTTGCAATGATGGCGTCGCCGGTCGCGCACTTGGAAAAATACCGTGATTCCACTGCACTTCGAGTTCGCGTAACCTGTCGATCACCTCGTCGGTCAGATCAAGCGACATCATCATTCCGGAGAGCACTTTACGAAGTTCGTCGACAGTGCCTTTTGATTCCATACCGAATTCGCGTAGAATCTCCTGCAGATTCTCTTTTGGAACATTATAAATCCACTGTTTATTTCGATTTTCCGTTTATTTCGCGTAACTGCTTCCGCGTTATTTCTTTGCACGATGTTTTCTATTTTGTTCCGTTTATTTCGCGTAACTGTTTCTTCAAAATACCGCGTTATTTCGAATTTACTTGTTCGTTCGCGTAACTGTTTATACGGTTTTTTTCCAAAGTACCGTTATTTCGCGATTCAACACTGCACTATAGTTTTTAATTTTTCTCGGAAACTATTGTCCCTGCTCGGGCGCCATTTTGTAACGAAATTTCTTGCCGGGGTATACTCAGTCTCGCCATAGTCCCGTACCGAACACTTATATAAAAGGCTTTCGGTTTTTTTTTTATAGTTTTCGATTATTTATTCACCGTTATTCAAAGTTTTATTTTGCTGTCTTTTATCGCTATTGCTATACATTAACTATACGAACTAACAGTACTTTTTAAAACTAGTTCCTTTAATTCTAACGTCCGCTGAATAGCACTCAGTCCGTAAAAATACAAAATCTATATACACACAGAGTTCTAGAATACGAGGTTTTATGATTGTCGGGGTCAGCCACTACGAGGTACTAGAATTTACTTTGATTCAGGATTGGCGTCCGCTTAAAAGCACTCAGCCACGACGAGGTACTAGAATTTACTTGGATTCAGGATTGGCGTCCGCTTAAAAGCACTCGGCCACGACGAGGTACTAAAATTTACTTGGAATCGGGATTGGCGTCCGCTTAAAAGCACTCGGCCACGACGAGGTACTAAAATTTACTTGGAATCGGGATTTGGCGTCCGCCTAAAAGCACTCTGCCACGACGAGGTACTAAATTTTACTTGGATTCGGGATTGGCGTCCGCTTAAGAGCACTCAGCCACGACGATGTACTAAAATTTACTTGGAATCGGGATTGGTGTCCACTTAAAAGCTCTCAGCCACGACGAGGTACTAAAATTTACTTGGATTCGGGATTGGCGTCCGCTTAAAAGCACTCGGCCACGACGAGGTACTAAAATTTACTGGGATTCGGATTGGCGTCCGCTTAAAAGCACTCGGGCACGACGAGGTACTAAAATTTACTTGAATTCTGGATTGGCGTCCGCTTAGAAGAACTCGGCCACGACGATCTCTATAATTTACTTGGGATCGCGATTGGCGTCCGCTTAAAAGCACTCAGCCAGGACGAGGTACTAAAATTCACTTGGAATCGGGATTGGCGTCCGCTTAAGAGCACTCAGCCAGGATGAGGTACTAAAATTTACTTGGAATCGGGATTGGCGTCCGCTTAAGAGCACTCAGCCAGAACGAGGTACTAAAATTTACTTGGAATTGAGATTGGCGTCCGCTTAAGAGCACTCAGCCAGGACGAGGTACTAAAATTTACTTGGAATTGGGATTGGCGTCCGCTTAAGAGCACTCAGCCAGGACGAGGTACTAAAATTTACTTGGAATTGGGATTGGCGTCCGCTTAAGAGCACTCAGCCAGGACGAGGTACTAAAATTTACTTGGAATTGGGATTGGCGTCCGCTTAAGAGCACTCAGCCACTACGAGGTACTAGAGGTTCAAGGTTCGACGACTTACCACTTGGAGCACGAAATTCCAAAAGAGATCGAATTCAGCGCGGTGGGCCCTTTTATACACCGATCAAAACAACTCCGCTGCAGTCGTTGTTCTTGTGCACATTCTGGAATTTTCTAATGTGCATAGCGGCACACAATGTACTTGTTGTTGTTGTGCTAATTTCGAGAAATATTTCTTGTGATTTTGTTGGTAGTTCTTGTTCACATTCCAGAATTTTATAATCTGCATAGCGGCACACAACGTACTTGTTGTTGTTGTGGTTATTTCTAGAAATAAATTCTTGTGATTTTGTTGGTAGCTTCCCAGGCTCTAATTTAATTTTTGCTTCCTGGTTTCGCGTCTCAGTCTGTGTTGTAATTGTTGTAAACAGTATTCCATCTGATTTTATTGGTAATTTCCGAAGGCTCAGCTTTAATTTTTGCTTGCTGGTTTCCCGTCTCCGTCTGTGTTGTAATTGTTGTAAAAAGTATGTGGTTCATGTATTCTGTGTGACTGTTGTTTTTTCTTTTGTTGGCAAGCGAGTTAATGTGGTTGTTGTTATTATTGTTAGCTTTGCATATTTTCGCCTTTGCTACGTTGTTTTTTTCTTTTTATTATTGTTGATAGAATTAATTCCACCTGAAGTTGGGTCCGCACAACCCAGGTCACCGCGTTTTCAGTTTACGTTTACTAAAAACGGGCTCGGTTGGGATGCAGGCCAGGTTCTACACCCGGAGTTGTAAGAATATAATATATATAATGTATATAAAGGTTATCGCCCTAAATAAAGTGTTGTAAGTATCCCTGTAGAATAAGATACGCGTAAGCGAAAATAAGACTATTGAACTCAGGTTCTTGGATTCTTTTCGCTTTATGGCTACCAATTTGGATACATTTTCACAAAATATTACGCCTAATGATTTTTACGCGGTGCGCCGAATGTATCCAACGACGAAGAGTTTTATCGTAGGAGGAAAGGTGTATTCCCGTATGAACACATCAATTCAGTTGATAGCCTGCAAGAAACCAGCCTTCCTACTCGGGCTGATTTCTTCAGTCGATTGGCTGGTAAAGAATGTACAGTGGAGGATTATGATCATGCTCATAGAGTTTGGCAAGTTTTCAATTGTCAAACTCTGAATGATTACATGATCCTCTATCTGAAAACAGATGTACTTATTTTGGCAGGAATTTTTGAAAATTTCAGAAATGTCTGCAAAAATATTTACAATCTGGATCCTTGTCAGTACTAGACAGCTCCAGGTTTGTCTTGGGATGCAATATTGAAAACAACCAATATAGAACTGTAGCTGCTTACATATGTTGATATGTATGTACTCGTATCTTTTCGTTCAGAAAGGCATACGGGGCGGCATTGTTCAATGTAGCAAGAGGCATTCAAAGGCCAATAATAAGTATATGGCGGATTACGATTCAAGTAAGCCGTCAGAATACTTAATGTATTTGGATGCCAACAACTTATACGGTTGGGCAATGGCGCAATATTTACCGTATGGGGGATTCGAATAGATTGCTGGAGTTAATAATTTTAAAGTCAGAAATGAGATTTCTCATGTCCGATTGACGCTACTAAATGTACGCTCCCATGATATCCATCACTACACCCTAGGATACGCATGTCTGGTCTTCATCATCTCGCTTGGTCTTGCTGCAGCTATCAACCATCATAGGAAGAAGAAGAGAACACAAACCTTCGAAATCACGCCCAAACCTCTTCCAGCACCACGTCAACAGCCGGACCAATTCAGCATACATATATAATCAACACTTAATCATAAGTATAGTATATCATTATATAATAAATCATATTAATCAAATTATTGAGCAAGCCCAACGGAGGCAGAATGTTCAAATTCAGAAATTAAAAGAAAATTTAATTCAATATTTAATATTGTCCAATCTTCTTTTTGTTACGCTCATTGACTTCATGCCTTCAAGGCTCATCATACCGAAAATGGTAACATGATGCCGTCAGCCGATGCGGCTGCGGTTTCCTTGCAGTCAATTTGTTGAGTTCATTGGCCAAATAGTTGCACTTGTTTTTGCTGCTAGTTAAGCATTATTAACCTCAGGCTTCCGACACTCATCATGGCAACATGACGCTATTTTCAAGGCGGCGACTGTTCCTGTGCAATGAACTGCACGATAAGCCAAATGCTGAGTTGAATTTTTGAATTTGAACATTGATTAAAAATAAAAATAAAGCCAAATGCTGAATTGAATTTTTGAATCTGAACATTGATTAAAAATAAATCAATTTCTTGCACCAATTGTATGTATTATGCACCTTTGTTATTGTAAATGTATTATTGTAAAATATACTTCTTTTGTATATAAATGAGACAAAATTATTCAATAAATCGTCATTACAACTGAGTTCGGTTCATGTGCCGCACGTAACGTCCATCTCTATGTTATTATTTTGTATCTAGTTAAAGTGCCTGATACAAGAAACTTTTGTGTTAAGACTTTGTATCTAGTCAAAGTACCTGATACAAGGAACTTTTGTGTTAATACTTTGTATCTAGTTAAAGTGTCTGATACAAGGAAGCCCTTTTTTTTACAAAGTCTGGTACAGTGCATCTGGTTTAAGAGCCAGCTGTTCTTATCAATCACCAGCAATCAACAGAGACGTTGGTACAACCTGCGTCTTTAAATTAAAAATATTTCTCAACGAAATCATTGAAAATTATCTTCAACTCAATGATACGAGTAAACTCGTATACTTTTTAAGACTTATGTTCTTAACATACATTGTGAACCATTATAAGGATTTCAACGTACGACTTCAAGGAAATAACCACACAATTTTGAAATTGTACTGGAAGGATTTTTGTTCAAAATTATTATTATTTGAAGATGACATAAAATCTAAAAAAATTAATTTCTTCCCCTTGATAAAAAAGTGTGGCATAGAAAATATCGATGAAACTAATCTAAATATGTTTGAAAATTGTATTGCGAACATTAAGAGTGAATTTGAAAGTAGATTTGAAGGTTTTAAAAGCTAGGGTAGAATGTTTGAATTTATAATTAGCCCGATGAAGTAGAAGAAAATATTTTAGACACACAATACTTTGAATATTTTAAGATTAAAAACTAAAGTTTAGAAATGATTGAGCTTAAAACTTCACATTATGGAAGGATAAGTTCAAAGCATTGCGAAGATATTTAGAAAACACGGAAGATAACCATTTTCTCCTGATATCCACATGTTGAGTATCACTTCCAATGACATTATCATGTTTAAAAAAAAATGCATTTACCATTTTGACCGCGTTTGGTTCTCCTTATCGATATAAATGTGGACCAATATTTTCACAGATGAAATCTATTGTAAGTAAGAACAGGAACAGTTTAATTACAAAAAATTAAGAAAACTACAGAAAATTAAGATGACTAAGTATGAACCAGACTTGGCTTAATTGACCTCAGAAGTTCAGCATCAAGGGAGTTATTAATAATTATTGACAATTATTGTGGTTTTTGTTTTAGTTAGAATTACAATTTTTTTGTTCATGTTTAACTTTAAAATAATATTGATTACTTTTGAATTTGTTTTTACAATAAATTTGAAAATTTGAAAAAATATTGTAATTTTCTCAATAAAATATCATATGTATATATATTATATCATATGCCAGCTTATAGCATATACCAACCTGTATTTTAATTTACTTATATCATACTGTAAATACATTTACTATACAATGGCTTACTGGTCAATGATCAAACATAAATAGGTATTCCGGTAATTTTTCGCACATTTTTGCACTGGATCTACGTCTGGATCCTTTTTTCTTACCGACCTCTCTTTTATATGTTAATTTGCTAATTTGAAATGAACTGTGTTGTGGTTTTTTCAGTCGAATCTTGTTCGTGTGCTTCTCCGAAGTCCCTCCTTTCCAGTCCTTTTAAATTAAAACACTACAAATCTGCTTTGATCACTTTATTACACTAAAGTTGCACACTGTTTGAAGTTCTGCTTCACTGATCACTACTGATTCCTATTGACTAACTTACACAACTCTCTACCCAACTGCCTCATACCAGTCTTATTTATGTTTCTGTATGCTTAACTAAGCCTAGATGTATGGTTAAGACAAATTCGATAATTAATTAATACATATTGTTAGTAAGTTACATTAGTGTCCAATTATTTAAACAAAATATCCCATAAAACCACATACTACAACCAAAACCGATTTGTGTTAAGAGCATTCTTGACGTACTTACTAAAGTGTACTTAGTATACATTGCATGAGTATTAAGTTAATACGTTCAATTAAGTTAATACATTTAGTTAAGTTATCAATGATTCTGTTAAACTTATTCTCATTATGCCACTCAATGTGACTTTACTCTTATTTAGGTCAGAACTTAATTTATTCATCAGCGTATTTATTCTATCCCTAACACCTATCTCTCCTACTCTATTTATCATACTAGCACGGGGTGTTTCAAACTCCTTGAAACTAGAAAACCCCAGCCTAAAGTCACTATCTATTTCTACGTCTTGTTCCGTTGAATTCAGTATCGGAACGTACACTACGCCCCCCTTTACCTTCGCTAAAGTTTCCCCCATGTACACTCCCGGAACAATTTCCTGTTTATGAACTACTATTTCCGGAGTATTGTTTCTAATCCTAACTGGAACCGCTCTAATAGTTCTCGCCATTACTTTCGAACTTTCGTTATGTAAGATCTGATCTAATTCTCCCCTTGAACGCATAACCAGCGTCTCAATATGTTTCTTAATCTCGTCGATAAATGTTACTTTTTTACTAACTGAGTTTATAACTGACCGATTCCACAAATTGTCCCTTCCAATTATGCCATCCGCTGGCACTCCCTGTCCAAGCGGCACTAATTGTAGCTTTAAACTGAGGTGATTCGTGCCGCTAGGTTTGATCACTTCAGAACCCTTCGTTGTTACACATCCACCAAAAGCTCCATTAAGGGTTTTTACGTCTTTAATATTTACCGGCGACGATCCACTCAACGCGTTCTCCTTTACCAGGCTCGTGTCTGCCCCAGTATCTACTAATAGGATGAGTTTTCCATTTTTTGCACCTTCATACTTCAATGAACACGTCATCTATAGTGTCTGGGCGACCCTTCTGCCAGTTCAATCCTGAATTTATTTGTCCACTTCTCTCCATTGTATTCCGTTTTATATTATTGCTTTTACTGGTACTATTTTCTATCTTTGAGAAAAAATTTTCTAACATTTTCGTTGCGTCTTTTTGCCATGAATTCAAGTTTGTCTTGTTGTTGTTTAAAATTTTCAATTATACGGAGCAATTTTTAATCTTATTTTCTTTTACTACATCTTTTATTACACCCAGAGACAATACTACCAAAACGAATTTTTTTATTACACCCAGAGACAATACTACCAATTTGTGCAATGCTTGCACTTAAGCATGAAGTCAAAACTCCAAACGTATCCACTGACTCAACGGCCGTCAGCTTTACTGTTTGTTTGTTATTAACTGCTTGCTTAACTCCAATTTCGATTACCTCCTGACAACTTTTAACTTCTTCTGGGAATGACTCATTACTTTTAACGCTCCCGCCTGCACTATCGACTCGCCCGTGACCGACTTTCTCGCAACGATCAGAGGAGGACGGTTCAACAATCGTTTTCTATGTATGACTCGTCACTCCCATGATGTGTGGCCTCGAGTTACTTTTCTTTTCGGGTTCCCAGCTTAGTGGCCTTGGCTGGGCCCTCGATAGTTTCCCTGCGTTGTTCCCTGATATCTTTTGGCGGGGCAGTTTATTGCTATATGTCCTGTTTTTTCATAACGGAAACACTTGATATCATCTCCCCTGCTTCTGCCTTCCTTATTATACGTATTCCTAGCATCCTCATTAGCTTGTGGCTGCTGTCTACTACTACCTATGTGGTCGTTACTATTTCTTCTCTGATTACCTACCTGACGTTCGGCTAAATATCCTCTCGTCGGCTGCCCCCGTGACTGACATCTCCAATTTAATTCATGCCCATATATCATGCATTTCTCACAGAATGTACTATTTTTCCTTACTAGACACTCGTCCCTAGTATGGCCTTTCCTTCCGCAGAAACTACATACTATTCGCGCTTTGGCACTGGTTTCCCCACCTTGTGGGCGTCCTATCATTTTCCGTCCCGCGTGATACTCGGGTTTTGCATGAAGTTATCGCCATGCTTTGTATTTAATTTCCATGGGGCATGGGTGTATGGCTTGCAGTCCTTTAGTTCATTTCTACAGTCCAGACCGGATTCATGCTCGCTCCGTTTGGTTGGGCTCCGAGAGATCTGCTGATGATCTCGCTTAGCTGTATTGCTTCTGCGATCAGCCTTTCCATTTGGATCACGTTGGTGCCCAACATCTTCATTCTTATCGTTGGGTCTCTTAACCCCAACACGAATGTCCTTGCTAATGATTTATTAATCTCAAGTCGCAGTCCATGATCCTGGGTCTCAGTATACTGGGATTTCGTAATATCCTCTGCATGTGTCCTTAGATTTATTAATCTTTCTCCGAACTCCACTATTTCTTCCCCTGGGAGTTGGGACACTGTCTGTATTTCCGATATTATTGTATCTAAAGATCTACACTTCAGATAGGACAGCTTTAAGGTACTGTATAGCTCTTCTACGCTCGCTATTTTCTTTCCTCTAATTAACTCGTATGCGTTCCCATGAAATCTTTGTTTTACGCACGCCAAGAAGTCACTTATTTCGGAATCCGATATACCCCTCCTTGCGAGTTCACATCCCTCAATAAATTTATACACTTCATTTCTCAAATCTGGCGAACGGGTACCTGAGAAAAATGGTACTAGTCTGTTTACACTTTTTGCGATTCCTTCTATACTCATTTTTAGGCTTGTATTACTCCTGATGATTTTTTAACTTGTTGCAGGTAGTGAGGGACGTCCAATCGGATCTTTGTGCGGCAGGATTTTATCTGTTAGCAATTCTTCCTGTCGCAGGAGCCTATTTTCTTCTTTTAACTCCTCTATTCTCCTATGAGCCTCTTCTAAAGAGTCAAAACTTTCCCTGCTTTTTCGGTTTAAAACTGTCGAGAGCAGATTTCCCGAAGCTCCCTTTTTCTAAATCCCATAATCGTGCCTCCAAATCGAATGAAACATCCATAAAAGAGCAAAAAAAACCACAAAAACAAAAAGACAATGCTTGCAATTTTGCCGACACTTTGGGTCTGACGAGCAAATGAGCAAAAACAATCAAAACCTCCGCAATGTTTTGCGCTGAAATCCAACCTCAAGCGTAAGCGCCACCGCCACTCTCGAGTTTCGCGTCACTTTTTAATTACAGCCACACTTCGCGAATTTTCTTTCAAAAAATTTTTTTTTCTCGTAGCATTCGCAAAACTGCTAAATCTACTGTTTACAAATTATCAGAAAATATTCAATTTTTCATTTGTTTCACTATTTTATAATTTGCACAACAAATTATTATAATAATCGCCCTATAGCCAGATTCAGCCACAGGATTACGGGTAAGGGAGTCTTGCCCAGGATTATTTATGTGCGTTAGTATTTATATATATTCGCTACAAATTCCTATCTTTATTTATCACCTTTAAAATTTTATGTTATCACAAACTCAGCTGTGCGAACGATTTTCGGTTCGTAATAACCGGCTGCGCCAAATATGTTGTGGTTTTTTCAGTCGAATCCTGTTCGTGGGCTTCTCGAAGTCCCTCCTTTCCAGTCCTTTAAAATTAAAACACTACAATTCTGCTTTGATCACTTTATTACACTAAAATTGCACACTGTTTGAAGCTCTGCTTCACTGATCACTACTGATTCCTATTGACTAACTTACACAACTCTCTAACCAACTGCCTCATACCAGTCTTATTTATATTTCTGTATTAGGAAGCTTAGATACGGAAACAACAATATGCTAACTGTAGCGGAAAAGACCTGCCTCAACACCTGAGTGCAAGAAAGTGTGTCACTAGTTCCACGGCCAACAAGTGCAATACCGCTTCACCAGCGGCTAGCGCGCGCTCGACGAATTGACCTTGACAATGCGGAATTAAACGCTTAGTGCGATGGAAATTAAATGCTCAGTGCGACATCATTATGGTCGACTGAAAATATATTCCGCGGAAGTAGCGACTCACAACAACTGACATGAGATACATTTTTTGTACCTTTATGCAATTCCCTTTATACAATTACCCGCAACAGTAGCTGGTCGTGCTGGATGCGGTAGCCACTGGCTGACTCTTCGACGCTTTCGATGAAGTCCAAGATGGAGCGAGTGCCGTTGAAGTGTAGACCCCATTTTCTGACACTGTGCATGATCTCGCATTCAGCTGGCAGGTAGCTGGTTGTTGTTGAATGCTTTGTGTTCATGTCGGGTACAGGTATACTAGTGGTGGCCTTCTCCGTTGGTGACTCCTCCTTTGTCAGGTTCTCGGCGGACTTCCTGGTTCGCTGCTCTCTAATAAAGCTGTTGAGTCTTTGTCGCATCTCTTTCACAGTGCCTTCTGTTGACAATCCTATTAGATGCATTTGTCCCTCTAATTCTTCTTTTCTCAGCTTGTAAATAAAACTCAGATTGTCTGGGAGAAGTTTTTCTTCTTTCTCGCTTTCTCTAGTTTGTGAACTGCTTCTCGATGAAGACAGTCCCTGCTCGGGCGCCATTTGTAACCAGTTTTTGTTTCCATCTGGGGTAGCGTCAGTCGCCTCAGGGTCCATCTTGAGGGATCTCGTAACCCTAAAAGTTCCAACCACCGCGACGGTCAAGAATTGCACAGGATTTGCTGTGAAGCAAATCTATCACTGAAATTTCAGCTCGGACGTATGCGGGTTGGTGTTCGTTTTTTATTTCTTTATTTAATATTTTATTTCGTTCTCAAGCGTTTTACAAACTTATTATCTACGCCACTGGTTACAATCGGTCTGTCAGGCCAAGTGCCTGGCGACAGAGGGTCGCGTACAGAATTTATATGTACAGAAGACGGAGGAGCCGAGTGCTCCGCGGCAGAGGGCCGCTTACAAAGGTTGCTGGTGTACAGGAGACGGAGGGGCCGAATGCCCCGCAGCAGAGGACCGCTTACAAAGCTTGTGAATACAGTGTCGGAGGAGCTGAGTGATCCACGGCAGAGGGCCGCTTACAATGCTGGTGAAAGCTCCGAAGAACTGATTCCGGCTAGTCCTAAATACTGGTAACTCCCGAAGGAGTGATTCCGGGTAGTCCTAAATACTGGTAACTCCCGAAGGAGTGATTCCGGCTAATCCTGAATACTGGTAACTCCCGAAGGAGTGATTCCGGTTAATTCTGAATACTGGTAACTCCCGAAGGAGTGATTCCGGCTAATCCTGAATACTAGTAACTCCCGAAGGAGTGATTCCGGTTAATCCTAAATACGCCCAAATATACTCCAAAAATACGCTTATGATACGCCAACAAGTACTTCTACTCTACTCAATGTATTCGAGTTGAAAAACTCGTTTCAAATATGAGCCACTCGTTATGCGATAGTTTGGGCTGTCGAACCAGGGGGTCAACTGCTCCACGCAAAAGGACTTTCTGTTATGGCAGGCAAGAATCAAGCCTTTGCTCACCGGCAGAAGGCTGACTGAGCTTGCACAAACTATTCGTTAAATGCACATGCTGCTAAAAACACAGTAGGAATCGTATGCAGCGTGTGCGCGACGAAAGAAAATATGTGTGAGCTGAATGCTTGATTCTATTTTTAGATCAGTGGCAGCGAAAGCGCAAAGAAAAAAAGAAAGCGAAAATGAGCTGGTCACATAATTATATTTTTAGAATTGCCGCTGCTCTACTTGTGCGTATGTCTTATTCTCTGAGCGTATGTATATACTACGTGGGTTTGGGGGGGCTTAAATTGTTTTTATTTTATTGAATTTTCTGGTTCTTTCTTGTGTATTCCTTATTGAGAACTTATTCTAATGTTATTAATTCGAATGCCTATTGTTATTATTATTATTTTCGATATTAACTTATTTCTAATTTAAATGCTAATAATTATTCTTAATCCAGCTATATTTTAGTTTAAGCAAAAATAAAATATATACGTAATTTGTAGCAACCCGTTGGTTCGGCAGACAGGCAGGCAGACAGGCAGGTAGACAGACAGGCAGACAGACAGGCAGGCAGACAGACAGACAGGCAGCCAGACAGGCAGGCAGGCATGCAGGCAGGCAGACAGACAGGCAGGCAAACAGGCAGGCAGACAGACAGGCAGAACAAATTATGGAGAACAAATTATTGAACACAATATTTTACCGATTGGAATTCCTTCGGAAGAAGTCCAAGAGAGAAGAAATAAAGAGTACAGATATTTTTGCGAGCACAATACAGAAAAATATCAAGATTTTGCACCAACGAAGATCTGCTTGTAATTTTACTGTGCCCTTCGAATCCTTATTTGTCTAACATTCGCCAAAAATGGAAATCAACCCCTATTGAATTGGATAATGAAGCTAAAAAACCTATTATTAGACGAATGAAAGATTATTTCAGTAAAGTTAATTATTAAGTTAGTCAAGTAATTAATTTATTTAATGTCAAAGTGATATTAGCTTAGTATTATTAGCTCAGCTTAGTATATGAAAATTTTTAATGAAAGTTACATTTTTAAATTAAATGTTGTAGAGCCGAAGGCCCCGGTAGCTAGCGCTCGCTAAATATAAGTAATATAATGATTTTATTATTGTATTTCTTTGATTAAATAAATAAAAAATAAATTAAATGTAACTAAATCTTTTTATTTCCGAAAGTTTTATAGGATTTATCAGATTTTACAAATGTTGGCAAAGAATTCAGTGAAAACGGGAGGTGCTTCCATTCAACCCTTAATTATTCCCATAAGTTTTACTTGATTTTCATCACAAGGTATCAATTTAAGCTAAAGATTCCTATACAACAAAAAAAACCGCGACAAAATATTCCAACCGTTATGAGATATTGACAACCTTTGTACTAGTGGGTGGGCCACGCCCATTTATAGCAAACAGATAGATGCATCTAAATATCTCATGATAAAATTACGTCTTAATATCTTATGCCGTTCATGAGATTGCCATCTTTTAAATGAGTGGGCGAACCACATTTTTTCAACCATTTTTTACAAAAATTTTGTGGAATAGAATTATGCCTCAGTATCTCACATGGTTAATGAGATATTGACCTCATAACTTTTTGGAGAGCGAGGTGTGTTGTGGTATCCTTCCGATTGAAGGAAAAAACACTACTTTTGAACTTTTTTAAAACTCGGACACGACGTCCGCACTTAATTAAACTAAAACACTAACTATTAACTTAAAATGAAAACAAATTACCCATTGTGCAGTGACGACCCAAATTTGTTACACAACAAAGCAGTCGAACACACCTAGGAACTGTTCCCAAGGAGAACGCTGGGAACAGTTCTCTACATAAAACACACACACACGAATGCGAAAACTGAAGTGGATCGCTAGAAACGCCCACACACTGACGGACAGCGGAGAAAATATGCAGAAAAGTAAAAGTGACGTGGTGTGCATGATGCACATAAACTGAACTGAGCAGCAGAGCGGGATGACAGCTTGTACGATCCAACACGCGTGTACGACCCAAATTACACCAGCGAGCAGAGCTGTCAGCGCGAGAAATCAAATCGCGCTGCGTATCGATAGTTCGATTTATACACTACACAACGTCAGAGAGTGTAGTGAACACATAAGATCAGCGCTCAACTGATCTAAGCTGTGACCCAACTTATGTACTGCTGTTGCACAACTTATGTACTGCAAAAACAGCGTATGCTGTTCACTGACCGTATAACTCCTTAACCTTGAAAAAGAGGTTTTAAAAAATATTTTTGCATGATTAAATAAGAAAAACGGCTTAGCGGAGTACGAACTACCGTACTCCATTAAAATGGAACATTCGAGAAGAAAACTCAGAAAAATATAAAACGAACTGCAAAGCAGAACTGGGAGTTCAGTCAGTTCAAACGGTTCAGTTAACGCAGAAGTTTAGTTCAATTCAATTAAGCTCAGTTGAGAAGTTCAGTTCAGTCAGTTCAGAAAAGTAAAGTGCAAAAATATTAGGTGAAATCCAAATTCAAAGTGTCCATCAGAGTCCCAGATTTTCCACAGAAGTTCGGCGAACGCAGTGTAAAACAACGTCTTTCAAACCTGTCGACAAAGTGCACCACCTTACCTTCAGGAAGAGGCAGAGAGATCAGTTTAACAACACCCAGCCAGAAGCCAAGCTACTGTACTTTATTTAAGATATAAATATTCAGAAGTTAGTGCTCCAGAAATACACAGTAGTAGTGGCTTGTAAGCCCTCCTGTTGTAAAAGCTAAAGGGCCAGAAATACACAGTCGCAGTGGCTTGTACACCCTCCTGTTGCAAAAGTTGAAGCGCCTGAAAAACACAGTCCTAGTGGCTTGTACGCCCTCCTGTTGCACGAGTTGAAGCGCTCGAAATACACAGTCGTAGTGGCTTGTACGCCCTCCTGTTGCACGAGTCGAAACGCCAGAAATATACAGTCGTAGTGGTTTGTACGGCCTCCTGTTCCCTGGCAAACGTGGGTAAAACTAGAAACAGAGATGTTTTAGTTACAGTAGCTGGTGTGCTCTCCTATATAAAGCTTCAGACAGCAAACTCACCGGATATACTAGAGAACGGTCGCAGTGGCTTGTAGACCTTTACGTCAGTGCAGTCATCAGAACATCGAGCGTCTCAGTGAAAATATTACCCTCTCAGTGAACTAACCGCGATCTCGAAAACTCGGCGAGATATCGATTCAGCAAACCATCTTCACATGATCTTCACAACGCAGTGATATATCAACGACCCAGTAGAATTCCAGTGATCTCGAAAACCAGTGAGATATCAACGACTCAGTAGAATTCCAGTGATCTCAAAACGCAGTGAGATATCAACGACGCGGTAGAATTGCAGCGATCTCAAAAAAGCAGTGAGATATCTACGACCCGGTAGAATTCCAGCGATCTCAAAAACGCAGTGAGATATCAACGACTCAGTAGAATTCCAGAGATCTCAAAAACGCAGTGAGATATCAACGACTCAGTAGAATTCCAGTGATCTCAAAAATGCAGTGAGATATCAACGACCCGGTAGAATTCCAGCGATTTCAAAAACGCAGTGAGATATCAACGATACAGTGAATTAACAGCGATCTTGGCTGAGATATTAGTAGATATTTGATAACTTTCGAAGATATCAGTAGAGTAAATCATCGGTGATCTCAAAAAACAGTGAGATACCAACGTCTTTGTAAAGCCTCCAGCGACCAACCGAGACCTCAACGATACCGTACTCTGTACACTAAAATTACTATAATGAAAAACAAACTCAATACAGATATTAGAAGAAGCTATTTGTAAAGTGAATAAAGTTATTGAACCTACTATTACACTCTTGTCTTGTAACTGAATCCTGGAATCCCGGCGAGCTAATCCAAGCCTTTAGAATGAGACAAGAAGGTTCTTTACAGTGCAATATGCCAAACTTGTAGGAGTTTTTACAATCTCAAGTTCAATGCATGAACTTGGATTCTGCAAGCGTCTTTGGGAAATTGCTCTTGCGCAATTTGTGTTCTACTTTAATTTTATTTTCCACTTTAATGAAATTTGTGATCCATTCTCGATCACAGTTTGGCCTAAAAATATGCTTTCTGAAAAGTACCTGCAAACGTTCACGTTGGAAGTATGCAGAGTAAAATGACAAAGTAACTAAAATACTGTCATAACTAAAATACTTGCGCTGCTAAATAAGTTTAACAGCGCTGATTTTAGGGTGTGTAGGCACCCTGAAGGTACCTTTATATGCAGTATGTAAAGTAGGCGTGGTTGTTAACCGATGTCGCTTTTTCAAACCCAAACTGCTGCTTATTATGACAAATAATTTCATATTCTTGTCAAAGTTCATGACAATACTTCTATTCGTTCTCCTGTAATCGTGATTTGATATTTTTCGAAAATATCGATGAAACTAATCTAAATATGTTTGAAAATTGTATTACGAACATTAAGAGTGAATTTGAAAGTAGATTTAAAGGTTTTAAAAGCTAGGGTAGAATGTTTGAATTTATAATTAGCCCGATGAAGTAGAAGAAAATATTTTATACACACAATACTTTGAATATTTTAAGATTAAAAACTAAAGTTTAGAAATGATTGAGCTTAAAACTTCACATTATGGAAGGATAAGTTCAAAACATTGCGAAGATATTTAGAAAACACGGAAGATAACCATTTTCTCCTGATATCCACATGTTGAGTATCACTTCCAATGACATTATCATGTTTAAAAAAAAAATGCATTTACCATTTTGACCGCGTTTGGTTCTCCTTATCGATATAAATGTGGACCAATATTTTCACAGATGAAATCTATTGTAAGTAAGAACAGGAACAGTTTAATTACAAAAAATTAAGAAAACTACAGAAAATTAAGATGACTAAGTATGAACCAGACTTGGCTTAATTGACCTCAGAAGTTCAGCATCAGGGGAGTTATTAATAATTATTGACAATTATTGTGGTTTTTGTTTTAGTTAGAATTACAATTTTTTTGTTCACGTTTAACTTTAAAACAATATTGATTACTTTTGAATTTGTTTTTACAATAAATTTTAAAATTTGAAAAAATATTGTAATTTTCTCAATAAAATATCATATGTATATATATTATATCATATGCCAGCTTATAGCATATACCAACCTGTATTTTAATTTACTTATATCATACTGTAAATACATTTACTATACAATGGCTTACTGGTCAATGATCAACATAAATAGGTATTCCGGTAATTTTTCGCACATTTTTGCACTGGATCTACGTCAGGATCTGTTTTTCTTACCGACCTCTCTTTTATATGTTAATTTGTTAATTTTAAATTAACTGACATGAGATAAATTTTTTTTTACCTTTATGCAATTACCCTTAATACAATTACCCTCATTTTAGAACTCTGAAGGCTCATTTTCAAATTCGGGGTCTTAAAGAATTAGTATTTAAACATTTCCTAAGTATACATTTTTTAAGATGTACATTTATATACAGTATACGGTTTCAAAATTTTGTTGAAACCCTTGTATCATACTACATCTTTGGCGTATTTGTATTGAAGATTTATCATTTTTCAGACCATGTTTGGCAGGTGGCTGTTCAACGAAAAGGAATGGCCGAAGAGCAGAGCATACTTGGACGTTATCATGTTTGCCTGACGCCAATCTCACTAACTTTTATTAGAATAGACTCTCATAAGCAATTAGATAAGCGAGTAGAACGCATTGAATTTTTGTTAACCACCATAAGAAGGTAAGTTTTTAGCGACGTATAGTATATTTGTATTTATTTAATTATCCTTTATGTGGCCGACTAGGTAACCGATCCTCCACGCGTCCATATTATATATGTCATGCGATTTACATCGTAGGATGTTGGGAATTAATGATATCTATAGCTCCTTTGGTAGATTTACTATTAGTTATTTTTGTCATATCTATACATTTATATTTTTTTTTATGGCAGATGAAACCAAGCTCAGGGTATGCCCCCTATCCATGCACAGCATTTGTTGGTTCCGAAGGTTAGTGGGAAGGGGGAGAGGGAGTAGTGATGGTTTACACTTCGCTTGAATGTTTCGACGCTGTAAGTGGGCGGGAAGACACTCGCAGGGAGACTATTCCACAATCTAATGACGCGACCGATAAACGAATTCCCACGGTAATGTGTGGTTCGTTGGAACGGAATCGCGACATAAAAGGGGTGCACCCCTCTGGAAAGCCGAGCAGTTCTGCTAAATACTTGAACCGGAGGAATCAGGCCGGCTACTTCAGAGGAATATTTACCATGAAAGTAACGGTAAAATAGTGATACACACCCTACATCACGACGCCGCTCCAAGGTTTCAATAGAGTTGGATACCCTACTGTCCCCTATAAGTTTTATCACACGTCCTTGTATACGTTCCAGAAGCTGAAGATATGTTTTCGAAGCTCCCGACCAAATATGCGAATTGTACGCCATTTTCGGGACGGATATAGGTGGTGTATATACAACGAAGATCGGTTGGAGTGAAGTATTTCTTACACCGGTTAAGAAAGCCTAAGCACCTGGCTGCTCCTTTCGACACGTCAAAAATGTGGTGTTTCCAACGAAGATCGCATTGGATTGACATGCACAGAACATCAAGAGCCTCCGACTGATTAATATCCACACCACCCATATTTAGAGGTGGAAAATTGTCACCCGCTAAGCGCTTGTGTGTCAACAGACATGGTTTTACGCGCATTAAATTCGACCCGATTCGCTCGACCACACTCTTCGATTTTATTGAGGTCAGATTGGAGTGTGTCATTCATAATTCTGCGTTTTTCAATGATCTCCAGAATAGGACGCCTGGAGAATAAATATGAATGACAAATGCTGCTGTCATCAGCAAACGAGTAGACGGGGTTTGATGTCAATGACAGAAGGTCATTGATAAAGATGAGAAAAAGAGTTGGAGACGGTCTAGATTTCACCTTCAATGTCGACTTCTCCAGAGAATGTGTCATTTTCGGACTTCAATAATCTCGCTTCAATAGTCTTACTTTGGAGGCGCGACAGTTTTCGAATTCACCTTCTCTATATCGGCACGCCAGCACTCCAGACCCTCGGCAAGGTTGAAAACTTTAAGCGAAGAGTAAACCGTAACTACTCCCTCTTTCCCCCTTCCCACTAACCTGCCATCCGTTCGGAACATGGATAGGGGGAATCCCCTGAGCTTGGTTTCATCTGCCATAAAAAAAAGAAAAAAGCGCTGTCAATTCGGCCAAATTTGTGAAATCTTTTCTCTTAATATATAGTTGGTAACTGCTTTGACTATTCCTGAATATTTTTTTTTAGCCTCACCTTTTTTGGGAACTGGCTGCACATTGGCAATCGTCCAGGAAGTAGGAAAAACTCCTGAAGTAAACGATGAATTATAGAGATTGCGCAATGGGCGAGCCAGTGTTGAGGCGCACTTTCTCAACACGTGGTCTGAAATGCCATCCGGTCCCGAGGATTTGTTCACGTTGAGGTTTACAAGCACTTTTTTAACAGCCCGCGTTCGAAAGTGCATCTCAGGCATAATAAGAGACACACCATCGATCACGCGTATTGGTTGGCTACTCTCAGGAAGAGAGCAGTTTTCAGCAAACATGTTGGCTAATAAGTTTGCCTTATCAAACTAGTGAATGAAAATCTGATCATCCTTGAGGAGAGTTGGAATAGACTATCGCGTCTGATTCTTCACTCTCCCCACAAACGACCAAAAGTTGTTGCTACCCTTATGGTATTCAAGAACTCTGCGTCTAAGGCGTTGTTCGTAAGGAACTTTTTCGCGCTTTAGAGTGGCATTGCACCTATTTCTGGCCTGATTGCGCAGCAGTTTAGTTTCAGCAGTTTTGTTTAAACGCCAATTCCTAAGTGCTTCCTCTTTAGACCTGACTGCTTGTCTGCAAGTCGGAATGGTCTTTTGGTTTAATGGAAATTCTTTTATTGGGTATGAAAGACCTCATACCAAATAAAATTATATTTTCTACCAATTTTGCTGCAGCCTTTATGTTTCTATCCCTGAAACACAATTGCCAATTGAAACGGCTGAAAAAGGAGTTCAGCGCATCCCAATTAGCCTTCTCATAAAGCCACACTGTCCGCTTCGGAGCTGGCTGATGAGCGGATTGAAGACTAGAATATGGGAAGGTAACAGAAATTGTAGCGTGGTCCGAATTACCAAGAGGTGCAAGAGCATTCACATCATACTTGCTGTGATGTGAAGTTAGAAAAAGGTCCAGAATATTTTGGTTTTGCCCATCAACGCAGGGAAAGTGCGTTCGTTCCTTCATTAATTGAGTCTTATTATTAGACTCAGGAAATAACTCAACATACAAACCCTCAGGTGTTGTGTGACTCGAATGACGTAGCCAATTGGAATTATGAACATTGAAATCACCAGCAACAACAATTTCAATGTTCGGATACGACTCCAGAATTTTAGAAATCAAATCAGAGAGACTGTCCAGTTTATCAAAAGTTGGCAGCCTCCCTAGACCCGGGCTTCTATAAATGAAGCAGAAGTGCAGGATGTGCGACTGGATTTTTAACTTAACCCACATGGAGCTAAATTCGGCATCCGTCGTGCAAAGGTGTTGCTGACACTGGTACGCAACATCACTGCGAATGTATACGGCGAGGCCTCTGTGTGGTAAGAACAATGGCAGTAAGTGGTACCCCGGCATGTGAAAGTCCAGTGGATCTGCACCCTCAGACACCTGGGCCTCACCTAGTGCCATTATATGCGGTTGGTGAGTACAAATATGCGCATAGACCGCGAAGAAATTCGCCCTCAAGCCACGTACATTAGTGGAGTCTATGCGGAACTTTGTCATCGCCACCCACTGTGACGAAGTGTAAGGTCAGCCGTACAAGCGGCCACGCGTACGTCGCAAGCAAAGCAAAACGCGACAAGACAAGTGTTATGCCTTTATCTTGCGCGCTTCAGCCCACGTTGCATTCACAGCCGCTAGCACACCTAACGGGACCAGGAAGAAGGAGGAGGAGTGAAAACAAACGAAATGCTGAGCTTTACTGCGGAGAGCATAAATAAGCCCCTCGCTTGGTTCTCTGCATTTCGTTAGATTTTGTTTAATTTTATTATTGTTGCATGTTTATAAGTTATGAAACTACCTTTTTCACCTCGGTCTCCTAGAAGCGGTGTTTCTTTATTAGGTCCGTGGACCTTGTCTATAGCCAGGGTAAGCTCACGGCTGTCCAGGGTCGAATATTCTAGAAAATTTATTGATAGATGGGTCCAGTGTCAGCTGTTATTTAACACATTTATTTTCTACATCCAATTCTTATCATCTAATTAGATTATGGCTAACAAGGTGTCTTCTGTGAACTTCGATGTAATTAAAAAAAGAGACTTCGGAAAGAAACTTCGCGGGGGAAAAAAAAGATAACTTCGCTAAGAACTTTGCTGGAAAAAAAACTGGCGTTGTTGTGGCGATGAAAATTGTCATGTAGAAAGACGGCGGCCAGGGTGTCTAGCGGAGTTTGTGACTATTAATTCGCCAGGGCTAACGATCGTGTGTTTCGCTCGGTGTGTCTAACACGCTCGTGTTTTGCTATAAGTTTCCCTTGGAGCTCGAACTAATCGTATTTGTTACTTGCTTGATTCTGCGCGAAAGAAAACACAATTTTATTTACACTTGGGTCGTGGCCGTGACCAGGGATTCTGCTGTGAGTAGGCTTCTCAAAGGTGAAATTGCGTCGATGGAGTGAAGGGGGGTGGAGAGGACACAACCGCATTCCCGTGAGAGCAAAATACCGATCCATTGGTACCAGCATTTTGCACTCTCAGGTTCGTCGCGTCGGCTCCCACAAAACGATCCACTGGACCATACCTTTGAAGCATCGGCAACGAGAGCGGCTGCAGAGAGGGAAGAACGCAGTCGACAACGAGAGCGGCTGCAGAGAGGAGAGGACACAACCGCATTCCCGTAAGAGCAAAAAGAGCAGAGAGGAGAGGACGCAACCGCATTCCCGTGAGAGCAAAATACCGATCCATTGGTACCAGCATTTTGCACTCCCAGGTCCGTCGCTTTGGCTCCAACGAAACGATCCACTGGACCATCCCTTTGAAACCTCGGCAACGAGAGCGGCTACGGAGAGGAGAGGACGCAAGCGCATTCCCGTGAGAGCAAAATACCGATCCATTGGTACCAGCATTTTGCACTCTCAGGTTCGACGCGTCGGCACCCACGAAACTATCCACTGGACCATCCCTTTGAAGCCTCGTAAACGAGAGCGGCTGTAGAGAGGGAAGAACGCAGTAGACAACGAGAGCGGCTGCAGAGAGGAGAGGACGCAACCGCATTCCCGTGAGAGCAAAATACCGATCCATTGGTACCAGCATTTTGCACTCCCAGGTCCGTCGCTTTGGCTCCAACGAAACGATCCACAGGACCATCCCTTTGAAACCTCGGCAACGAGAGCGGCTGCAGAGAGGGGAGAACGCAGTCGACAACGGGAGCGACTGCAGAGAGGAGAGGACGCAACCGCATTCCCGTGAGAGCAAAATACCGATCCATTGGTACCAGCATTTTGCACTCTCAGGTTCGACGCGTCGGCACCCACGAAACGATCCACTGGACCATCCCTTTGAAGTCTCGGCAACGAGAGCGGCTGCAGAGAGGGGAGAACGCAGTCGACAACGGGAGCGACTGCAGAGAGGAGAGGACGCAACCGCATTCCCGTGAGAGCAAAATACCGATCCATTGGTACCAGCATTTTGCACTCTCAGGTTCGACGCGTCGGCACCCACGAAACGATCCACTGGACCATCCCTTTGAAGCCTCGGCAACGAGAGCGGCTGTAGAGAGGGAAGAACGCAGTCGACAACGAGAGCGGCTGCAGAGAGGAGAGGACGCAACCGCATTCCCGTGAGAGCAAAATACCGATCCATTGGTACCAGCATTTTGCACTCTCAGGTTCGTCGCGTCGGCTCCCACAAAACGATCCACTGGACCATACCTTTGAAACCTCGGCAACGAGAGCGGCTGCGGAGAGGGAAGAACGCAGTCGACAACGAGAGCGGCTGCAGAGAGGAGAGGACACAACCGCATTCCCGTAAGAGCAAAATGCCGATCCATTGGTACCAGCATTTTGCACTTCCAGGTCCGTCGTTTTAGCTCCAACGAAACGATCCACTGGACCATCCCTTTGAAACCTCGGCAACGAGAGCGGCTGCGGAGAGGAGAGGATGCACACGCATTCCCGTGCGAGCAAAATACCAATCCATTGGTACCAGCATTTTGCACTCTACGGTTCGTCGCGTCGGCTCCCACGAAACGATCCACTGGAGCATACCTTTGAAGCTTCGGCAACGAGAGCGGCTGCAGAGAGGGGAGAACGCAGTCGACAACGGGAGCGACTGCAGAGAGGAGAGGACGCAACCGCATTCCCGTGAGAGCAAAATACCGATCCATTGGTACCAGCATTTTACACTCTCAGGTTCAACGCGTCGGCTCCCACGAAACGATCCACTGGACCATCCCTTTGAAGCCTCGGCAACGAGAGCGGCTGCAGAGAGCGAAGAACGCAGTCGACAACGAGAGCGGCTGCAGAGAAGAAAGGACACAACCGCATTCCAGTAAGAGCTAAATACCGATCCATTGGTACCAGCATTTTGCACTCCCAGGTCCGTCGCTTTGGTTCCAACGAAACGATCCACTGGACCATCCCTTTGAAACCTCGGCAACGAAAGCGGCTGCGGAAAGGAGAGGACGCACCCGCATTCCCGTGAGAGCAAAATACCGATCCATTGATACCAGCATTTTGCACTCTCAGGTTCGACGCGTCGGCTCCCACGAAACGATCCACTGGACCATACCGTTGAAGCCTCGGCAACGAGAGCGGCTGCAGAGAGCGAAGAACGCAGTCGACAACGAGAGCGGCTGCAGAGAAGAAAGGACACAACCGCATTCCAGTAAAAGCAAAATACCGATCCATTGGTACCAGCATTTTGCACTCCCAGGTCCGTCGCTTTGGCTCCAACGAAACGATCCACTGGACCATCCCTTTGAAACCTCGGCAACGAGAGCGGCTACGGAGAGGAGAGGACGCAACCGCATTCCCGTGAGAGCAAAATACCGATCCATTGATACCAGCATTTTGCACTCTCAGGTTCGACGCGTCGGCACCCACGAAACGATCCACTGGACCATCCCTTTGAAGCCTCGGCAACGAGAGCGGCTGTAGAGAGGGAAGAACGCAGTAACGAGAGCGGCTGCAGAGAGGAGAGGACGCAACCGCATTACCGTGAGAGCAAAATACCGATCCATTGGTACCAGCATTTTGCACTCTCAGGTTCGTCGCGTCGGCTCCCACGAAACGATCCACTGGACCATCCCTTCGAAGCCTCGGCAACGAGAGCGGCTGCAGAGAGGGAAGAACGCAGTCAAAAATGAGAGCGGCTGCATAGAGGAGAGGACACAACCGCATTCCCGTAAGAGCAAAATACCGATCCATTTATACCAGCATTTTGCACTCCCAGGTCTGTCGCTTTGGCTCCAACGAAACGATCCACTGGACCATCCCTTTGAAACCTCGGCAACGAGAGCGGCTACGGAGAGGAGAGGACGCAACCGCATTCCCGTGAGAGCAAAATACCGATCCATTGGTACCAGCATTTTGCACTCCCAGGTCTGTCGCTTTGGCTCCAACGAAACGATCCACTGGACCATCCTTTTGAAACCTCGCCAACGTGAGCGGCTGCAGAGAGGAGAGGACACAACCGCATTCCCGTAAGAGCAAAATACCGATCCATTTATACCAGCATTTTGCACTCCCAGGTCTGTCGCTTTGGCTCCAACGAAACGATCCACTGGACCATCCCTTTGAAACCTCGCCGACGAAAGCGGCTGCGGAGAGGAGAGGATACAACCGCATTCCCGTGAGAGCAAAATACCGATCCATTGGTACCAGCATTTTGCACTCTCAGGTTCGTCGCGTCAGCTTCCACGAAACGATCCACTGGACCATCCCTTTGAAGCCTCGGCAACGAGAGCGGCTGCAGAGAGGGAATAACGCAGTCGACAACGAGAGCGGCTGCAGAGAGGAGAGGACACAACCGCATTCCCGTGAGAGCAAAATACCGATCCATTGGTACCAGCATTTTGCGCTCTGAGATTCGTCGCGTCGGCTCCCACGAAACGATCCACTGGACCATCCCTTTGAAACCTCGGCAATGAGAGCGGCTACGGAGAGGAGAGGACACAACCGCATTCCCGTGAGAGCAAAATACCGATCCATTGGTACCAGCATTTTGCACTCTACGGTTCGTCGCGTCGGTTCACACGAAACGATCTACTGGACCATTCCTTTGAAGCCTCGGCAACGAGAGCGGCTGCAGAGAGGGAAGAACGCAATCGACAACGAGTGCGGCTGCAGAGAGGGAAGAACGCAGTCGACAACGCGAGCGGCTGCATTTATTTTCTACATCCAATTCTTATCATCTAATTAGATTATGGCTAACAAGGTGTCTTCTGTGAACTTCGATGTAATTAAAAAAAAGAGACTTCGGAAAGAAACTTCGCGGGGAAAAAAAAGATAACTTCGCTAAGAACTTTGCTGGAAAAAAACTGGCGTTGTTGTGGCGATGAAAATTGTCATGTAGAAAGACGGCGGCCAGGGTGTCTAGCGGAGTTTGTGACTATTAATTCGCCAGGGCTTACGATCGTGTGTTTCGCTCGGTGTGTCTAACACGCTCGTGTTTTGCTATAAGTTTCCCTTGGAGCTCGAACTAATCGTATTTGTTACTTGCTTGATTCTGCGCGAAAGAAAACACAATTTTATTTACACTTGGGTCGTGGCCGTGACCAGTGATTCTGCTGTGAGTAGGCTTCTCAAAGGTGAAATTGCGTCGATGGAGTGTAGGGGGGGGGGGGGGGAGGAGAGGACACAACCGCATTCCCGTGAGAGCAAAATACCGATCCATTGGTACCAGCATTTTGCACTCTCAGGTTCGTCGCGTCGGCTCCCACAAAACGATCCACTGGACCATACCTTTGAAGCATCGGCAACGAGAGCGGCTGCAGAGAGGGAAGAACGCAGTCGACAACGAGAGCGGCTGCAGAGAGGAGAGGACACAACCGCATTCCCGTAAGAGCAAAATACCGATCCATTGGTACCAGCATTTTGCACTCCCAGGTCCGTCGTTTTAGCTCCAACGAAACGATCCACTGGACCATCCCTTTGAAACCTCGGCAACGAAATCGGCTGCGGAGAGGAGAGGACGCACCCGCATTCCCGTGAGAGCAAAATACCGATCCATTGGTACCAGCATTTTGCACTCCCAGGTCCGTCGCTTTGGCTCCAACGAAACGATCCACTGGACCATCCCTTTGAAACCTCGGCAACGAGAGCGGCTACGGAGAGGAGAGGACGCAACCGCATTCCCGTGAGAGCAAAATACCGATCCATTGGTACCAGCATTTTGCACTCTCAGGTTCAACGCGTCGGCTCCCACGAAACGATCCACTGGACCATACCGTTGAAGCCAAGGCAACGAGAGCGGCTGCAGAGAGCGAAGAACGCAGTCGACAACGAGAGCGGCTGCAGAGAAGAAAGGACACAACCGCATTCCAGTAAGAGCAAAATACCGATCCATTTGTACCAGCATTTTGCACTCCCAGGTCCGTCGCTTTGGCTCCAACGAAACGATCCACTGGACCATCCCTTTGAAACCTCGGCAACGAAATCGGCTGCGGAGAGGAGAGGACGCACCCGCATTCCCGTGAGAGCAAAATACCGATCCATTGGTACCAGCATTTTGCACTCCCAGGTCCGACGCGTCGGCACCCACGAAACGATCCACTGGACCATCCCTTTGAAGCCTCTGCAACGAGAGCGGCTGCAGAGAGGGAAGAACGCAGTCAAAAATGAGAGCGGCTGCAGAGAGGAGAGGACACAACCGCATTCCCGTAAGAGCAAAATACCGATCCATTTATACCAGCATTTTGCACTCCCAGGTCTGTCGCTTTGGCTCCAACGAAACGATCCACTGGACCATCCCTTTGAAACCTCGCCAACGAGAGCGACTGCGGAGAGGAGAGGATACAACCGCATTCCCGTGAGAGCAAAATACCGACCCATTGGTACCAGCATTTTGCACTCCCAGGTCTGTCGCTTTGGCTCCAACGAAACGATCCACTGGACCATCCCTTTGAAACCTCGCCAACGAGAGCGGCTGCAGAGAGGAGAGGACACAACCGCATTCCCGTAAGAGCAAAATACCGATCCATTTATACCAGCATTTTGCACTCCCAGGTCTGTCGCTTTGGCTCCAACGAAACGATCCACTGGACCATCCCTTTGAAACCTCGGTAATGAGAGCGGCTACGGAGAGGAGAGGACACAACCGCATTCCCGTGAGAGCAAAATACCGATCCATTGGTACCAGCATTTTGCACTCTACGGTTCGTCGCGTCGGCTCACACGAAACGATCCACTGGACCATCCCTTTGAAGCCTCGGCAACGAGAGCGGCTGCAGAGAGGGAAGAACGCAGTCGACAACGAGAGCGGCTGCATTTATTTTCTACATCCAATTCTTATCATCTAATTAGATTATGGCTAACAAGGTGTCTTCTGTGAACTTCGATGTAATTAAAAAAAGAGACTTCGGAAAGAAACTTCGCGGGAAAAAAAAGATAACTTCGCTAAGAACTTTGCTGGAAAAAAAAACTGGCGTTGTTGTGGCGATGAAAATTGTCATGTAGAAAGACGGCGGCCAGGGTGTCTAGCGGAGTTTTTGACTGTTAATTCGCCAGGGCTAACGATCGTGTGTTTCGCTCGGTGTGTCTAACACGCTCGTGTTTTGCTATAAGTTTCCCTTGGAGCTCGAACTAATCGTATTTGTTACTTGCTTGATTCTGCGCGAAAGAAAACACAATTTTATTTACACTTGGGTCGTGGCCGTGACCAGGGATTCTGCTGTGAGTAGGCTTCTCAAAGGTGAAATTGCGTCGATGGAGTGTAGGGGGGTGGAGAGGACACAACCGCATTCCCGTGAGAGCAAAATACCGATCCATTGGTACCAGCATTTTGCACTCTCAGGTTCGTCGCTTTGGCTCCCACAAAACGATCCACTGGACCATACCTTTGAAGCATCGGCAACGAGAGCGGCTGCAGAGAGGGAAGAACGCAGTCGACAACGAGAGCGGCTGCAGAGAGGAGAGGACACAACCGCATTCCCGTAACAGCAAAATACCGATCCATTGGTACCAGCATTTTGCACTCCCAGGTCCGTCGTTTTAGCTCCAACGAAACGATCCACTAGACCATCCCTTTGAAACCTCGGCAACGAGAGAGGCTGCGGAGAGGAGAGGACGCACAGGCATTCCCGTGAGAGCAAAATACCAATCCATTGGTACCAGCATTTTGCACTCTACGGTTCGTCGCGTCGGCTCCCACGAAATTATCCACTGGAGCATACCTTTGAAGCCTCGGCAACGAGAGCGGCTGCAGAGAGTGAAGAACGCAGTCGACAACGGGAGCGACTGCAGAGAGGAGAGGACGCAACCGCATTCCCGTGAGAGCAAAATACCGATCCATTGGTACCAGCATTTTGCACTCCCAGGTCCGTCGTTTTAACTCCAACGAAACGATCCACTGGACCATCCCTTTGAAACCTCGGCAACGAGAGCGGCTGCGGAGAGGGGAGAACGCAGTCGACAACGGGAGCGACTGCAGAGAGGAGAGGACGCAACCGCATTCCCGTGAGAGCAAAATACCGATCCATTGGTACCAGCATTTTGCACTCTCAGGTTCAACGCGTCGGCTCCCACGAAACGATCCACTGGACCATACCGTTGAAGCCAAGGCAACGAGAGCGGCTGCAGAGAGCGAAGAACGCAGTCGACAACGAGAGCGGCTGCAGAGAAGAAAGGACACAACCGCATTCCAGTAAGAGCAAAATACCGATCCATTGGTACCAGCATTTTGCATTCCCAGGTCCGTCGCTTTGGCTCCAACGAAACGATCCACTGGACCATCCCTTTGAAACCTCGGCAACGAAATCGGCTGCGGAGAGGAGAGGACGCACCCGCATTCCCGTGAGAGCAAAATACCGATCCATTGGTACCAGCATTTTGCACTCACAGGTCCGTCGCTTTGGCTCCAACGAAACGATCCACTGGACCATCCCTTTGAAACCTCGGCAACGAGAGCGGCTGCAGAGAGGAGAGGACACAACCGCATTCCCGTAAGAGCAAAATACCGATCCATTTATACCAGCATTTTGCACTCCCAGGTCTGTCGCTTTGGCTCCAACGAAACGATCCACTGGACCATCCCTTTGAAACCTCGGTAATGAGAGCGGCTACGGAGAGGAGAGGACGCAACCGCATTCCCGTGAGAGCAAAATACCGATCCATTGGTACCAGCATTTTGCACTCTCAGGTTCGACGCGTCGGCACCCACGAAACGATCCACTGGACCATCCCTTTGAAGCCTCTGCAACGAGAGCGGCTGCAGAGAGGGAAGAACGCAGTCAAAAATGAGAGCGGCTGCAGAGAGGAGAGGACACAACCGCATTCCCGTAAGAGCAAAATACCGATCCATTTATACCAGCATTTTGCACTCCCAGGTCTGTCGCTTTGGCTCCAACGAAACGATCCACTGGACCATCCCTTTGAAACCTCGGTAATGAGAGCGGCTACGGAGAGGAGAGGACACAACCGCATTCCCGTGAGAGCAAAATACCGATCCATTGGTACCAGCATTTTGCACTCTACTGTTCGTCGCGTCGGCTCACACGAAACGATCCACTGGACCATCCCTTTGAAGCCTCGGCAACGAGAGCGGCTGCAGAGAGGGAAGAACGCAGTCGACAACGAGAGCGGCTGCATTTATTTTCTACATCCAATTCTTATCATCTAATTAGATTATGGCTAACAAGGTGTCTTCTGTGAACTTCGATGTAATTAAAAAAGAGACTTCGGAAAGAAACTTCGCGGGGAAAAAAAAGATAACTTCGCTAAGAACTTTGCTGGAAAAAAAACTGGCGTTGTTGTGGCGATGAAAATTGTCATGTAGAAAGACGGCGGCTAGGGTGTCTAGCGGAGTTTTTGACTATTAATTCGCCAGGGCTAACGATCGTGTGTTTCGCTCGGTGTGTCTAACACGCTCGTGTTTTGCTATAAGTTTCCCTTGGAGCTCGAACTAATCGTATTTGTTACTTGCTTGATTCTGCGCGAAAGAAAACACAATTTTATTTACACTTGGGTCGTGGCCGTGACCAGGGATTCTGCTGTGAGTAGGCTTCTCAAAGGTGAAATTGCGTCGATGGAGTGTAGGGGGGAGGAGAGGACACAACCGCATTCCCGTGACAGCAAAATACCGATCCATTGGTACCAGCATTTTGCACTCTCACGTTCGTCGCTTTGGCTCCCAAAAAACGATCCACTGGACCATACCTTTGAAGCATCGGCAACGAGAGCAGCTGCAGAGAGGGAAGAACGCAGTCGACAACGAGAGCGGCTGCAGAGAGGAGAGGACACAACCGCATTCCCGTAACAGCAAAATACCGATCCATTGGTACCAGCATTTTGCACTCCCAGGTCCGTCGCTTTGGCTCCAACGAAACGATCCACTGGACCATCCCTTTGAAACCTCGGCAACGAAAGCGGCTGCGGAGAGGAGAGGACGCACCCGCATTCCCGTGAGAGCAAAATACCGATCCATTGGTACCAGCATTTTGCACTCCCAGGTCCGTCGCTTCGGCTCCAACGAAACGATCCACTGGACCATCCTTTTGAAACCTCGCCAACGAGAGCGGCTACGGAGAGGAGTGGACGCAACCGCATTCCCGTGAGAGCAAAATACCGATCCATTGGTACCAGCATTTTGCACTCTCAGGTTCGACGCGTCGGCACCCACGAAACGATCCATTGGACCATCCCTTTGAAGCCTCGGCAACGAGAGCGGCTGTAGAGAGGGAAGAACGCAGTCGACAACGAGAGCGGCTACAGAGAGGAGAGGACGCAACCGCATTCCCGTGAGAGCAAAATACCGATCCATTGGTACCAGCATTTTGAACTCTCAGGTTCGTCGCGTCGGCTCCCACGAAACGATCCACTAGACCATCCCTTTGAAGCCTCGGCAACGAGAGCGGCTGCAGAGAGGGAAGAACGCAGTCAAAAATGAGAGCGGCTGCAGAGAGGAGAGGACACAACCGCATTCCCGTAAGAGCAAAATACCGATCCATTTATACCAGCATTTTGCACTCCCAGGTCTGTCGCTTTGGCTCCAACGAAACGATCCACTGGACCATCCCTTTGAAACCTCGCCAACGAGAGCGGCTGCGGAGAGGAGAGGATACAACCGCATTCCCGTGAGAGCAAAATACCGATCCATTGGTACCAGCATTTTGCACTCCCAGGTCTGTCGCTTTGGCTCCAACAAAACGATCCACTGGACCATCCCTTTGAAACCTCGCCAACGAGAGCGGCTGCAGAGAGGAGAGGACACAACCGCATTTCCGTAAGAGCAAAATACCGATCCATTTATACCAGCATTTTGCACTCCCAGGTCTGTCGCTTTGGCTCCAACGAAACGATCCACTGGACCATCCCTTTGAAACCTCGGTAATGAGAGCGGCTACGGAGAGGAGAGGACACAACCGCATTCCCGTGAGAGCAAAATACCGATCCATTGGTACCAGCATTTTGCACTCTCAGGTTCGACGCGTCGGCACCCACGAAACGATCCACTGGACCATCCCTTTGAAGCCTCGGCAACGAGAGCGGCTGTAGAGAGGGAAGAACGCAGTCGACAACGAGAGCGGCTGCAGAGAGGAGAGGACACAACCGCATTCCCGTAACAGCAAAATACCGATCCATTGGTACCAGCATTTTGCACTCCCAGGTCCGTCGTTTTAGCTCCAACGAAACGATCCACTAGACCATCCCTTTGAAACCTCGGCAACGAGAGCGGCTGCAGAGAGGGAAGAACGCAGTCAAAAATGAGAGCGGCTGCAGAGAGGAGAGGACACAACCGCATTCCCGTAAGAGCAAAATACCGATCCATTTATACCAGCATTTTGCACTCCCAGGTCTGTCGCTTTGGCTCCAACGAAACGATCCACTGGACCATCCCTTTGAAACCTCGCCAACGAGAGCGGCTGCAGAGAGGAGAGGACACAACCGCATTCCTGTAAGAGCAAAATACCGATCCATTTATACCAGCATTTTGCACTCCCAGGTCTGTCGCTTTGGCTCCAACGAAACGATCCACTGGACCATCCCTTTGAAGCCTCGGCAACGAGAGCGGCTGCAGAGAGGGGAGAACGCAGTCGACAACGGGAGCGACTGCAGAGAGGAGAGGACGCAACCGCATTCCCGTGAGAGCAAAATACCGATCCATTGTTACCAGCATTTTGCACTCTCAGGTCCGTCGTTTTAGCTCCAACGAAACGATCCACTGGACCATCCCTTTGAAACCTCGGCAACGAGAGCGGCTGCGGAGAGGAGAGGACGCACACGCATTCCCGTGAGAGCGAAATACCGATCCATTGGTACCAGCATTTTGCACTCTACGGTTCGTCGCGTCGGCTCCCACGAAACGATCCACTGGACCATACCTTTGAAGCCTCGGCAACGAGAGCGGCTGCAGAGAGCGAAGAACGCAGTCGACAACGAGAGCGGCTGCAGATAAGAAAGGACACAACCGCATTCCCGTGAGAGCAAAATACCGATCCATTGGTACCAGCATTTTGCACTCCCAGGTCCGTCGCTTTGGCTCCAACGAAACGATCCACTGGACCATCCCTTTGAAACCTCGGCAACGAGAGCGGCTACGGAGAGGAGAGGACGCAACCGCATTCCCGTGAGAGCAAAATACCGATCCATTGGTACCAGCATTTTGCACTCCCAGGTCTGTCGCTTTGGCTCCAACGAAACGATCCACTGGACCATCCCTTTGAAGCCTCGGCAACGAGAGCGGCTGCAGAGAGGGGAGAACGCAGTCAAAAATGAGAGCGGCTGAAGAGAGGAGAGGACACAACCGCATTCCCGTAAGAGCAAAATACCGATCCATTTATACCAGCATTTTGCACTCCCGGGTCTGTCGCTTTGGCTCCAACGAAACGATCCACTGGACCATCCCTTTGAAACCTCGCCAACGAGAGCGGCTGCAGAGAGGAGAGGACACAACCGCATTTCCGTAAGAGCAAAATACCGATCCATTTATACCAGCATTTTGCACTCCCAGGTCTGTCGCTTTGGCTCCAACGAAACGATCCACTGGACCATCCCTTTGAAACCTCGCCAACGAGAGCGGTTGCGGAGAGGAGAGGATACAACCGCATTCCCGTGAGTGCAAAATACCGATCCATTGGTACCAGCATTTTGCACTCCCAGGTCTGTCGCTTTGGCTCCAACGAAACGATCCACTGGACCATCCCTTTGAAACCTCGCCAACGAGAGCGGCTGCAGAGGGGAGAGGACACAACCGCATTCCCGTAAGAGCAAAATACCGATCCATTTATACCAGCATTTTGCACTCCCAGGTCTGTCGCTTTGGCTCCAACGAAACGATCCACTGGACCATCCCTTTGAAACCTCGGTAATGAGAGCGGCTACGGAGAGGAGAGGACACAACCGCATTCCCGTGAGAGCAAAATACCGATCCATTGGTACCAGCATTTTGCACTCTACGGTTCGTCGCGTCGGCTCACACGAAACGATCCACTGGACCATCCCTTTGAAGCCTCGGCAACGAGAGCGGCTGCAGAGAGGGAAGAACGCAGTCGACAACGAGAGCGGCTGCATTTATTTTCTACATCCAATTCTTATCATCTAATTAGATTATGGCTAACAAGGTGTCTTCTATGAACTTCGATGTAATTAAAAAAAGAGACTTCGGAAAGAAACTTCGCGGGGAAAAAAAAGATAACTTCGCTAAGAACTTTGCTGGAAAAAAAACTGGCGTTGTTGTGGCGATGAAAATTGTCATGTAGAAAGACGGCGGCCAGGGTGTCTAGCGGAGTTTTTGACTATTAATTCGCCAGGGCTAACGATCGTGTGTTTCGCTCGGTGTGTCTAACACGCTCGTGTTTTGCTATAAGTTTCCCTTGGAGCTCGAACTAATCGTATTTGTTACTTGCTTGATTCTGCGCGAAAGAAAACACAATTTTATTTACACTTGGGTCGTGGCCGTGACCAGGGATTCTGCTGTGAGTAGGCTTCTCAAAGGTGAAATTGCGTCGATGGAGTGTAGGGGGGAGGAGAGGACACAACCGCATTCCCGTGAGAGCAAAATACCGATCCATTGGTACCAGCATTTTGCACTCTCAGGTTCGACGCGTCGGCACCCACGAAACGATCCACTGGACCATCCCTTTGAAGCCTCGGCAACGAGAGCGGCTGTAGAGAGGGAAGAACGCAGTCGACAACGAGAGCGGCTGCAGAGAGGAGAGGACACAACCGCATTCCCGTAACAGCAAAATACCGATCCATTGGTACCAGCATTTTGCACTCCCAGGTCCGTCGTTTTAGCTCCAACGAAACGATCCACTAGACCATCCCTTTGAAACCTCGGCAACGAGAGCGGCTGCAGAGAGGGAAGAACGCAGTCAAAAATGAGAGCGGCTGCAGAGAGGAGAGGACACAACCGCATTCCCGTAAGAGCAAAATACCGATCCATTTATACCAGCATTTTGCACTCCCAGGTCTGTCGCTTTGGCTCCAACGAAACGATCCACTGGACCATCCCTTTGAAACCTCGCCAACGAGAGCGGCTGCAGAGAGGAGAGGACACAACCGCATTCCTGTAAGAGCAAAATACCGATCCATTTATACCAGCATTTTGCACTCCCAGGTCTGTCGCTTTGGCTCCAACGAAACGATCCACTGGACCATCCCTTTGAAGCCTCGGCAACGAGAGCGGCTGCAGAGAGGGGAGAACGCAGTCGACAACGGGAGCGACTGCAGAGAGGAGAGGACGCAACCGCATTCCCGTGAGAGCAAAATACCGATCCATTGTTACCAGCATTTTGCACTCTCAGGTCCGTCGTTTTAGCTCCAACGAAACGATCCACTGGACCATCCCTTTGAAACCTCGGCAACGAGAGCGGCTGCGGAGAGGAGAGGACGCACACGCATTCCCGTGAGAGCGAAATACCGATCCATTGGTACCAGCATTTTGCACTCTACGGTTCGTCGCGTCGGCTCCCACGAAACGATCCACTGGACCATACCTTTGAAGCCTCGGCAACGAGAGCGGCTGCAGAGAGCGAAGAACGCAGTCGACAACGAGAGCGGCTGCAGATAAGAAAGGACACAACCGCATTCCCGTGAGAGCAAAATACCGATCCATTGGTACCAGCATTTTGCACTCCCAGGTCCGTCGCTTTGGCTCCAACGAAACGATCCACTGGACCATCCCTTTGAAACCTCGGCAACGAGAGCGGCTACGGAGAGGAGAGGACGCAACCGCATTCCCGTGAGAGCAAAATACCGATCCATTGGTACCAGCATTTTGCACTCCCAGGTCTGTCGCTTTGGCTCCAACGAAACGATCCACTGGACCATCCCTTTGAAGCCTCGGCAACGAGAGCGGCTGCAGAGAGGGGAGAACGCAGTCAAAAATGAGAGCGGCTGAAGAGAGGAGAGGACACAACCGCATTCCCGTAAGAGCAAAATACCGATCCATTTATACCAGCATTTTGCACTCCCGGGTCTGTCGCTTTGGCTCCAACGAAACGATCCACTGGACCATCCCTTTGAAACCTCGCCAACGAGAGCGGCTGCAGAGAGGAGAGGACACAACCGCATTTCCGTAAGAGCAAAATACCGATCCATTTATACCAGCATTTTGCACTCCCAGGTCTGTCGCTTTGGCTCCAACGAAACGATCCACTGGACCATCCCTTTGAAACCTCGCCAACGAGAGCGGTTGCGGAGAGGAGAGGATACAACCGCATTCCCGTGAGTGCAAAATACCGATCCATTGGTACCAGCATTTTGCACTCCCAGGTCTGTCGCTTTGGCTCCAACGAAACGATCCACTGGACCATCCCTTTGAAACCTCGCCAACGAGAGCGGCTGCAGAGGGGAGAGGACACAACCGCATTCCCGTAAGAGCAAAATACCGATCCATTTATACCAGCATTTTGCACTCCCAGGTCTGTCGCTTTGGCTCCAACGAAACGATCCACTGGACCATCCCTTTGAAACCTCGGTAATGAGAGCGGCTACGGAGAGGAGAGGACACAACCGCATTCCCGTGAGAGCAAAATACCGATCCATTGGTACCAGCATTTTGCACTCTACGGTTCGTCGCGTCGGCTCACACGAAACGATCCACTGGACCATCCCTTTGAAGCCTCGGCAACGAGAGCGGCTGCAGAGAGGGAAGAACGCAGTCGACAACGAGAGCGGCTGCATTTATTTTCTACATCCAATTCTTATCATCTAATTAGATTATGGCTAACAAGGTGTCTTCTATGAACTTCGATGTAATTAAAAAAAGAGACTTCGGAAAGAAACTTCGCGGGGAAAAAAAAGATAACTTCGCTAAGAACTTTGCTGGAAAAAAAAACTGGCGTTGTTGTGGCGATGAAAATTGTCATGTAGAAAGACGGCGGCCAGGGTGTCTAGCGGAGTTTTTGACTATTAATTCGCCAGGGCTAACGATCGTGTGTTTCGCTCGGTGTGTCTAACACGCTCGTGTTTTGCTATAAGTTTCCCTTGGAGCTCGAACTAATCGTATTTGTTACTTGCTTGATTCTGCGCGAAAGAAAACACAATTTTATTTACACTTGGGTCGTGGCCGTGACCAGGGATTCTGCTGTGAGTAGGCTTCTCAAAGGTGAAATTGCGTCGATGGAGTGTAGGGGGGAGGAGAGGACACAACCGCATTCCCGTGAGAGCAAAATACCGATCCATTGGTACCAGCATTTTGCACTCTCAGGTTCGTCGCTTTGGCTCCCACAAAACGATCCACTGGACCATACCTTTGAAGCATCGGCAACGAGAGCGGCTGCAGAGAGGGAAGAACGTAGTCGACAACGAGAGCGGCTGCAGAGAGGAGAGGACACAACCGCATTCCCGTAACAGCAAAATACCGATCCATTGGTACCAGCATTTTGCACTCCCAGGTCCGTCGTTTTAGCTCCAACGAAACGATCCACTGGACCATCCCTTTGAAACCTCGGCAACGAGAGAGGCTGCGGAGCGGAGAGGACGCACAGGCATTCCCGTGAGAGCAAAATACCAATCCATTGGTACCAGCATTTTGCACTCTACGGTTCGTCGCGTCGGCTCCCACGAAATTATCCACTGGAGCATACCTTTGAAGCCTCGGCAACGAGAGCGGCTGCAGAGAGGGGAGAACGCAGTCGACAACGGGAGCGACTGCAGAGAGGAGAGGACGCAACCGCATTCCCGTGAGAGCAAAATACCGATCCATTGGTACCAGCATTTTGCACTCCCAGGTCCGTCGTTTTAGCTCCAACGAAACGATCCACTGGACCATCCCTTTGAAACCTCGGCAACGAGAGCGGCTGCGGAGAGGGGAGAACGCAGTCGACAACGGGAGCGACTGCAGAGAGGAGAGGACGCAACCGCATTCCCGTGAGAGCAAAATACCGATCCATTGGTACCAGCATTTTGCACTCTCAGGTTCAACGCGTCGGCTCCCACGAAACGATCCACTGGACCATACCGTTGAAGCCAAGGCAACGAGAGCGGCTGCAGAGAGCGAAGAACGCAGTCGACAACGAGAGCGGCTGCAGAGAAGAAAGGACACAACCGCATTCCAGTAAGAGCAAAATACCGATCCATTGGTACCAGCATTTTGCACTCCCAGGTCCGTCGCTTTGGCTCCAACGAAACGATCCACTGGACCATCCCTTTGAAACCTCGGCAACGAAATCGGCTGCGGAGAGGAGAGGACGCACCCGCATTCCCGTGAGAGCAAAATACCGATCCATTGGTACCAGCCTTTGCACTCCCAGGTCCGTCGCTTTGGCTCCAACGAAACGATCCACTGGACCATCCCTTTGAAACCTCGGCAACGAGAGCGGCTACGGAGAGGAGAGGACGCAACCGCATTCCCGTGAGAGCAAAATACCGATCCATTGGTACCAGCATTTTGCACTCTCAGGTTCGACGCGTCGGCACCCACGAAACGATCCACTGGACCATCCCTTTGAAGCCTCTGCAACGAGAGCGGCTGCAGAGAGGGAAGAACGCAGTCAAAAATGAGAGCGGCTGCAGAGAGGAGAGGACACAACCGCATTCCCGTAAGAGCAAAATACCGATCCATTTATACCAGCATTTTGCACTCCCACGTCTGTCGCTTTGGCTCCAACGAAACGATCCACTGGACCATACCTTTGAAGCCTCTGCAACGAGAGCGGCTGCAGAGAGCGAAGAACGCAGTCGACAACGAGAGCGGCTGCAAAGAAGAAAGGACACAACCGCATTCCAGTAAGAGCAAAATACCGATCCATTGGTACCAGCATTTTGCACTCCCAGGTCCGTCGCTTTGGCTCCATCGAAACGATCCACTGAACCATCCCTTTGAAACCTCGGCAACGAAAGCGGCTGCGGAGAGGAGAGGACGCACCCGCATTCCCGTGAGAGCACAATACCGATCCATTGGTACCAGCATTTTGCACTCTCAGGTTCGTCGCGTCGGCTCCCACGAAACGATCCACTAGACCATCCCTTTGAAGCCTCGGCAACGAGAGCGGCTGCAGAGAGGGAAGAACGCAGTCAAAAATGAGAGCGGCTGCAGAGAGGAGAGGACACAACCGCATTCCCGTAAGAGCAAAATACCGATCCATTTATACCAGCATTTTGCACTCCCAGGTCTGTCGCTTTGGCTCCAACGAAACGATCCACTGGACCATCCCTTTGAAACCTCGCCAACGAGAGCGGCTGCAGAGAGGAGAGGACACAACCGCATTCCCGTAAGAGCAAAATACCGATCCATTTATACCAGCATTTTGCACTCCCAGGTCTGTCGCTTTGGCTCCAACGAAACGATCCACTGGACCATCCCTTTGAAACCTCGCCAACGAGAGCGGCTGCAGAGAGGAGAGGACACAACCGCATTCCCGTAAGAGCAAAATACCGATCCATTTATACCAGCATTTTGCACTCCCAGGTCTGTCGCTTTGGCTCCAACGAAACGATCCACTGGACCATCCCTTTGAAACCTCGCCAACGAGAGCGGTTGCGGAGAGGAGAGGATACAACCGCATTCCCGTGAGAGCAAAATACCGATCCATTGGTACCAGCATTTTGCACTCCCAGGTCTGTCACTTTGGCTCCAACGAAACGATCCACTGGACCATCCCTTTGAAACCTCGCCAACGAGAGCGGCTGCAGAGAGGAGAGGACACAACCGCATTCCCGTAAGAGCAAAATACCGATCCATTTATACCAGCATTTTGCACTCCCAGGTCTGTCGCTTTGGCTCCAACGAAACGATCCACTGGACCATCCCTTTGAAACCTCGCCAACGAGAGCGGCTGCAGAGAGGAGAGGACACAACCGCATTCCTGTAAGAGCAAAATACCGATCCATTTATACCAGCATTTTGCACTCCCAGGTCTGTCGCTTTGGCTCCAACGAAACGATCCACTGGACCATCCCTTTGAAACCTCGGTAATGAGAGCGGCTACGGAGAGGAGAGGACACAACCGCATTCCCGTGAGAGCAAAATACCGATCCATTGGTACCAGCATTTTGCACTCTACTGTTCGTCGCGTCGGCTCACACGAAACGATCCACTGGACCATCCCTTTGAAGCCTCGGCAACGAGAGGAGAGGACACAACCGCATTCCCGTAACAGCAAAATACCGATCCATTGGTACCAGCATTTTGCACTCCCAGGTCCGTCGCTTTGGCTCCAACGAAACGATCCACTGGACCATCCCTTTGAAACCTCGGCAACGAGAGCGGCTACGGAGAGGAGAGGACGCAACCGCATTCCCGTGAGAGCAAAATACCGATCCATTGGTACCAGCATTTCGCACTCTCAGGTTCGACGCGTCGGCACACACGAAACGATCCACTGGACCATCCCTTTGAAGCCTCTGCAACGAGAGCGGCTGCAGAGAGGGAAGAACGCAGTCAAAAATGAGAGCGGCTGCAGAGAGGATAGGACACAACCGCATTCCCGTAAGAGCAAAATACCGATCCATTTATACCAGCATTTTGCACTCCCAGGTCTGTCGCTTTGGCTCCAACGAAACGATCCACTGGACCATCCCTTTGAAACCTCGCCAATGAGAGCGGCTGCGGAGAGGAGAGGATACAACCGCATTCCCGTGAGAGCAAAATACCGATCCATTGCTACCAGCATTTTGCACTCCCAGGTCTGTCGCTTTGGCTCCAACGAAACGATCCACTGGACCATCCCTTTGAAACCTCGCCAACGAGAGCGGCTGCAGAGAGGAGAGGACACAACCGCATTCCCGTAAGAGCAAAATACCGATCCATTTATACCAGCATTTTGCACTCCCAGGTCTGTCGCTTTGGCTCTAACGAAACGATCCACTGGACCATCCCTTTGAAACCTCGGTAATGAGAGCGGCTACGGAGAGGAGAGGACACAACCGCATTCCCGTGAGAGCAAAATACCGATCCATTGGTACCAGCATTTTGCACTCTACTGTTCGTCGCGTCGGCTCACACGAAACGATCCACTGGACCATCCCTTTGAAGCCTCGGCAACGAGAGCGGCTGCAGAGAGGGAAGAACGCAGTCGACAACGAGAGCGGCTGCATTTATTTTCTACATCCAATTCTTATCATCTAATTAGATTATGGCTAACAAGGTGTCTTCTGTGAACTTCGATGTAATTAAAAAAAGAGACTTCGGAAAGAAACTTCGCGGGGAAAAAAAAGATAACTTCGCTAAGAACTTTGCTGGAAAAAAAACTGGCGTTGTTGTGGCGATGAAAATTGTCATGTAGAAAGACGGCGGCCAGGGTGTCTAGCGGAGTTTTTGACTATTAATTCGCCAGGGCTAACGATCGTGTGTTTCGCTCGGTGTGTCTAACACGCTCGTGTTTTGCTATAAGTTTCCCTTGGAGCTCGAACTAATCGTATTTGTTACTTGCTTGATTCTGCGCGAAAGAAAACACAATTTTATTTACACTTGGGTCGTGGCCGTGACCAGGGATTCTGCTGTGAGTAGGCTTCTCAAAGGTGAAATTGCGTCGATGGAGTGTAGGGGGGAGGAGAGTACACAACCGCATTCCCGTGAGAGCAAAATACCGATCCATTGGTACCAGCATTTTGCACTCTCAGGTTCGTCGCTTTGGCTCCCACAAAACGATCCACTGGACCATACCTTTGAAGCATCGGCAACGAGAGCGGCTGCAGAGAGGGAAGAACGCAGTCGACAACGATAGCGGCTGCAGAGAGGAGAGGACACAACCGCATTCCCGTAACAGCAAAATACCGATCCATTGGTACCAGCATTTTGCACTCCCAGGTCCGTCGTTTTAGCTCCAACGAAACGATCCACTGGACCATCCCTTTGAAACCTCGGCAACGAGAGAGGCTGCGGAGAGGAGAGGACGCACAGGCATTCCCGTGAGAGCAAAATACCAATCCATTGGTACCAGTATTTTGCACTCTACGGTTCGTCGCGTCGGCTCCCACGAAATTATCCACTGGAGCATACCTTTGAAGCCTCGGCAACGAGAGCGGCTGCAGAGAGGGGAGAACGCAGTCGACAACGGGAGCGACTGCAGAGAGGAGAGGACGCAACCGCATTCCCGTGAGAGCAAAATACCGATCCATTGGTACCAGCATTTTGCACTCCCAGGTCCGTCGTTTTAGCTCCAACGAAACGATCCACTGGACCATCCCTTTGAAACCTCGGCAACGAGAGCGGCTGCGGAGAGGGAAGAACGCAGTCGACAACGGGAGCGACTGCAGAGAGGAGAGGACGCAACCGCATTCCCGTGAGAGCAAAATACCGATCCATTGGAACCAGCATTTTGCACTCTCAGGTTCAACGCGTCGGCTCCCACGAAACGATCCACTGGACCATACCGTTGAAGCAAAGGCAACGAGAGCGGCTGCAGAGAGCGAAGAACGCAGTCGACAACGAGAGCGGCTGCAGAGAAGAAAGGACACAACCGCATTCCAGTAAGAGCAAAATACCGATCCATTGGTACCAGCATTTTGCACTCCCAGGTCCGTCGCTTTGGCTCCAACGAAACGATCCACTGGACCATCCCTTTGAAACCTCGGCAACGAGAGCGGCTACGGAGAGGAGAGGACGCAACCGCATTCCCGTGAGAGCAAAATACCGATCCATTGGTACCAGCATTTTGCACTCTCAGGTTCGACGCGTCGGCACCCACGAAACGATCCACTGGACCATCCCTTTGAAGCCTCTGCAACGAGAGCGGCTGCAGAGAGGGAAGAACGCAGTAAAAAATGAGAGCGGCTGCAGAGAGGAGAGGACACAACCGCATTCCAGTAAGAGCAAAATACCGATCCATTTATACCAGCATTTTGCACTCCCGGGTCTGTCGCTTTGGCTCCAACGAAACGATCCACTGGACCATCCCTTTGAAACCTCGCCAACGAGAGCGGCTGCAGAGAGGAGAGGACACAACCGCATTTCCGTAAGAGCAAAATACCGATCCATTTATACCAGCATTTTGCACTCCCAGGTCTGTCGCTTTGGCTCCAACGAAACGATCCACTGGACCATCCCTTTGAAACCTCGCCAACGAGAGCGGTTGCGGAGAGGAGAGGATACAACCGCATTCCCGTGAGTGCAAAATACCGATCCATTGGTACCAGCATTTTGCACTCCCAGGTCTGTCGCTTTGGCTCCAACGAAACGATCCACTGGACCATCCCTTTGAAACCTCGCCAACGAGAGCGGCTGCAGAGGGGAGAGGACACAACCGCATTCCCGTAAGAGCAAAATACCGATCCATTTATACCAGCATTTTGCACTCCCAGGTCTGTCGCTTTGGCTCCAACGAAACGATCCACTGGACCATCCCTTTGAAACCTCGGTAATGAGAGCGGCTACGGAGAGGACACAACCGCATTCCCGTGAGAGCAAAATACCGATCCATTGGTACCAGCATTTTGCACTCTACGGTTCGTCGCGTCGGCTCACACGAAACGATCCACTGGACCATCCCTTTGAAGCCTCGGCAACGAGAGCGGCTGCAGAGAGGGAAGAACGCAGTCGACAACGAGAGCGGCTGCATTTATTTTCTACATCCAATTCTTATCATCTAATTAGATTATGGCTAACAAGGTGTCTTCTGTGAACATCGATGTAATTAAAAAAAGAGACTTCGGAAAGAAACTTCGCGGGGAAAAAAAAGATAACTTCGCTAAGAACTTTGCTGGAAAAAAAAACTGGCGTTGTTGTGGCGATGAAAATTGTCATGTAGAAAGACGGCGGCCAGGGTGTCTAGCGGAGTTTTTGACTATTAATTCGCCAGGGCTAACGATCGTGTGTTTCGCTCGGTGTGTCTAACACGCTCGTGTTTTGCTATAAGTTTCCCTTGGAGCTCGAACTAATCGTATTTGTTACTTGCTTGATTCTGCGCGAAAGAAAACACAATTTTATTTACACTTGGGTCGTGGCCGTGACCAGGGATTCTGCTGTGAGTAGGCTTCTCAAAGGTGAAATTGCGTCGATGGAGTGTAGGGGGGAGGAGAGGACACAACCGCATTCCCGTGAGAGCAAAATACCGATCCATTGGTACCAGCATTTTGCACTCTCAGGTTCGTCGCTTTGGCTCCCACAAAACGATCCACTGGACCATACCTTTGAAGCATCGGCAACGAGAGCGGCTGCAGAGAGGGAAGAACGCAGTCGACAACGAGAGCGGCTGCAGAGAGGAGAGGACACAACCGCATTCCCGTAACAGCAAAATACCGATCCATTGGTACCAGCATTTTGCACTCCCAGGTCCGTCGTTTTAGCTCCAACGAAACGATCCACTGGACCATCCCTTTGAAACCTCGGCAACGAGAGCGGCTGCGGAGAGGAGAGGACGCACAGGCATTCCCGTGAGAGCAAAATACCAATCCATTGGTACCAGCATTTTGCACTCTACGGTTCGTCGCGTCGGCTCCCACGAAATTATCCACTGGAGCATACCTTTGAAGCCTCGGCAACGAGAGCGGCTGCAGAGAGGGGAGAACGCAGTCGACAACGGGAGCGACTGCAGAGAGGAGAGGACGCAACCGCATTCCCGTGAGAGCAAAATACCGATCCATTGGTACCAGCATTTTGCACTCCCAGGTCCGTCGTTTTAGCTCCAACGAAACGATCCACTGGACCATCCCTTTGAAACCTCGGCAACGAGAGCGGCTGCGGAGAGGGGAGAACGCAGTCGACAACGGGAGCGACTGCAGAGAGGAGAGGACGCAACCGCATTCCCGTGAGAGCAAAATACCGATCCATTGGTACCAGCATTTTGCACTCTCAGGTTCAACGCGTCGGCTCCCACGAAACGATCCACTGGACCATACCGTTGAACCCAAGGCAACGAGAGCGGCTGCAGAGAGCGAAGAACGCAGTCGACAACGAGAGCGGCTGCAGAGAAGAAAGGACACAACCGCATTCCAGTAAGAGCAAAATACCGATCCATTGGTACCAGCATTTTGCACTCCCAGGTCCGTCGCTTTGGCTCCAACGAAACGATCCACTGGACCATCCCTTTGAAACCTCGGCAACGAAATCGGCTGCGGAGAGGAGAGGACGCACCCGCATTCCCGTGAGAGCAAAATACCGATCCATTGGTACCAGCCTTTGCACTCCCAGGTCCGTCGCTTTGGCTCCAACGAAACGATCCACTGGACCATCCCTTTGAAACCTCGGCAACGAGAGCGGCTACGGAGAGGAGAGGACGCAACCGCATTCCCGTGAGAGCAAAATACCGATCCATTGGTACCAGCATTTTGCACTCTCAGGTTCGACGCGTCGGCACCCACGAAACGATCCACTGGACCATCCCTTTGAAGCCTCTGCAACGAGAGCGGCTGCAGAGAGGGAACAACGCAGTCAAAAATGAGAGCGGCTGCAGAGAGGAGAGGACACAACCGCATTCCCGTAAGAGCAAAATACCGATCCATTTATACCAGCATTTTGCACTCCCAGGTCTGTCGCTTTGGCTCCAACGAAACGATCCACTGGACCATCCCTTTGAAACCTCGCCAACGAGAGCGGCTGCGGAGAGGAGAGGATACAACCGCATTCCCGTGAGAGCAAAATACCGATCCATTGCTACCAGCATTTTGCACTCTCAGGTTCGTCGCTTTGGCTCCCACAAAACGATCCACTGGACCATACCTTTGAAGCATCGGCAACGAGAGCGGCTGCAGAGAGGGAAGAACGCAGTCGACAGCGAGAGCGGCTGCAGAGAGGAGAGGACACAACCGCATTCCCGTAACAGCAAAATACCGATCCATTGGTACCAGCATTTTGCACTCCCAGGTCCGTCGTTTTAGCTCCAACGAAACGATCCACTGGACCATCCCTTTGAAACCTCGGCAACGAGAGAGGCTGCGGAGAGGAGAGGACGCACAGGCATTCCCGTGAGAGCAAAATACCAATCCATTGGTACCAGCATTTTGCACTCTACGGTTCGTCGCGTCGGCTCCCACGAAATTATCCACTGGAGCATACCTTTGAAGCCTCGGCAACGAGAGCGGCTGCAGAGAGGGGAGAACGCAGTCGACAACGGGAGCGACTGCAGAGAGGAGAGGACGCAACCGCATTCCCGTGAGAGCAAAATACCGATCCATTGGTACCAGCATTTTGCACTCCCAGGTCCGTCGTTTTAGCTCCAACGAAACGATCCACTGGACCATCCCTTTGAAACCTCTGCAACGAGAGCGGCTGCGGAGAGGGGAGAACGCAGTCGACAACGAGAGCGGCTGCAGAGAGGAGAGGACACAACCGCATTCCCGTAACAGCAAAATACCGATCCATTGGTACCAGCATTTTGCACTCCCAGGTCCGTCGTTTTAGCTCCAACGAAACGATCCACTGGACCATCCCTTTGAAACCTCGGCAACGAGAGAGGCTGCGGAGAGAAGAGGACGCACAGGCATTCCCGTGAGAGCAAAATACCAATCCATTGGTACCAGCATTTTGCACTCTACGGTTCGTCGCGTCGGCTCCCACGAAATTATCCACTGGAGCATACCTTTGAAGCCTCGGCAACGAGAGCGGCTGCAGAGAGGGGAGAACGCAGTCGACAACGGGAGCGACTGCAGAGAGGAGAGGACGCAACCGCATTCCCGTGAGAGCAAAATACCGATCCATTGGTACCAGCATTTTGCACTCCCAGGTCCGTCGTTTTAGCTCCAACGAAACGATCCACTGGACCATCCCTTTGAAACCTCGGCAACGAGAGCGGCTGCGGAGAGGGGAGAACGCAGTCGACAACGGGAGCGACTGCAGAGAGGAGAGGACGCAACCGCATTCCCGTGAGAGCAAAATACCGATCCATTGGTACCAGCATTTTGCACTCTCAGGTTCGTCGCTTTGGCTCCCACAAAACGATCCACTGGACCATACTTTTGAAGCATCGGCAACGAGAGCGGCTGCAGAGAGGGAAGAACGCAGTCGACAACGAGAGCGGCTGCAGAGAGGAGAGGACACAACCGCATTCCCGTAACAGCAAAATACCGATCCATTGGTACCAGCATTTTGCACTCTCAGGTTCGTCGCTTTGGCTCCCACAAAACGATCCACTGGACCATACCTTTGAAGCATCGGCAACGAGAGCGGCTGCAGAGAGGGAAGAACGCAGTCGACAACGAGAGCGGCTGCAGAGAGGAGAGGACACAACCGCATTCCCGTAACAGCAAAATACCGATCCATTGGTACCAGCATTTTGCACTCCCAGGTCCGTCGTTTTAGCTCCAACGAAACGATCCACTGGACCATCCCTTTGAAACCTCGGCAACGAGAGAGGCTGCGGAGAGGAGAGGACGCACAGGCATTCCCGTGAGAGCAAAATACCAATCCATTGGTACCAGCATTTTGCACTCTACGGTTCGTCGCGTCGGCTCCCACGAAATTATCCACTGGAGCATACCTTTGAAGCCTCGGCAACGAGAGCGGCTGCAGAGAGGGGAGAACGCAGTCGACAACGGGAGCGACTGCAGAGAGGAGAGGACGTAACCGCATTCCCGTGAGAGCAAAATACCGATCCATTGGTACCAGCATTTTGCACTCCCAGGTCCGTCGTTTTAGCTCCAACGAAACGATCCACTGGACCATCCCTTTGAAACCTCGGCAACGAGAGCGGCTGCGGAGAGGGGAGAACGCAGTCGACAACGGGAGCGACTGCAGAGAGGAGAGGACGCAACCGCATTCCCGTGAGAGCAAAATACCGATCCATTGGTACCAGCATTTTGCACTCTCAGGTTCAACGCGTCGGCTCCCACGAAACGATCCACTGGACCATACCGTTGAACCCAAGGCAACGAGAGCGGCTGCAGAGAGCGAAGAACGCAGTCGACAACGAGAGCGGCTGCAGAGAAGAAAGGACACAACCGCATTCCAGTAAGAGCAAAATACCGATCCATTGGTACCAGCATTTTGCACTCCCAGGTCCGTCGCTTTGGCTCCAACGAAACGATCCACTGGACCATCCCTTTGAAACCTCGGCAACGAAATCGGCTGCGGAGAGGAGAGGACGCACCCGCATTCCCGTGAGAGCAAAATACCGATCCATTGGTACCAGCCTTTGCACTCCCAGGTCCGTCGCTTTGGCTCCAACGAAACGATCCACTGGACCATCCCTTTGAAACCTCGGCAACGAGAGCGGCTACGGAGAGGAGAGGACGCAACCGCATTCCCGTGAGAGCAAAATACCGATCCATTGGTACCAGCATTTTGCACTCTCAGGTTCGACGCGTCGGCACCCACGAAACGATCCACTGGACCATCCTTTTGAAGCCTCTGCAACGAGAGCGGCTGCAGAGAGGGAAGAACGCAGTCAAAAATGAGAGCGGCTGCAGAGAGGAGAGGACACAACCGCATTCCCGTAAGAGCAAAATACCGATCCATTTATACCAGCATTTTGCACTCCCAGGTCTGTCGCTTTGGCTCCAACGAAACGATCCACTGGACCATCCCTTTGAAACCTCGCCAACGAGAGCGGCTGCGGAGAGGAGAGGATACAACCGCATTCCCGTGAGAGCAAAATACCGATCCATTGCTACCAGCATTTTGCACTCCCAGGTCTGTCGCTTTGGCTCCAACGAAACGATCCACTGGACCATCCCTTTGAAACCTCGCCAACGAGAGCGGCTGCAGAGAGGAGAGGACACAACCGCATTCCAGTAAGAGCAAAATACCGATCCATTTATACCAGCATTTTGCACTCCCAGGTCTGTCGCTTTGGCTCCAACGAAACGATCCACTGGACCATCCCTTTGAAACCTCGGTAATGAGAGCGGCTACGGAGAGGAGAGGACACAACCGCATTCCCGTGAGAGCAAAATACCGATCCATTGGTACCAGCATTTTGCACTCTACTGTTCGTCGCGTCGGCTCACACGAAACGATCCACTGGACCATCCCTTTGAAGCCTCGGCAACGAGAGGAGAGGACACAACCGCATTCCCGTAACAGCAAAATACCGATCCATTGGTACCAGCATTTTGCACTCCCAGGTCCGTCGTTTTAGCTCCAACGAAACGATCCACTGGACCAGCCCTTTGAAACCTCGGCAACGAGAGAGGCTGCGGAGAGGAGAGGACGCAACCGCATTCCCGTAACAGCAAAATACCGATCCATTGGTACCAGCATTTTGCACTCTCAGGTTCGACGCGTCGGCTCCCACGAAACGATCCACTAGACCATCCCTTTGAAGCCTCGGCAACGAGAGCGGCTACGGAGAGGAGAGGACGCAACCGCATTCCCGTGAGAGCAAAATACCGATCAATTGGTACCAGCATTTTGCACTCTCAGGTTCGACGCGTCGGCTCCCACGAAACGATCCACTAGACCATCCCTTTGAAGCCTCGGCAACGAGAGCGGCTGCAGAGAGGGAAGAACGCAGTCAAAAATGAGAGCGGCTGCAGAGAGGAGAGGACACAACCGCATTCCCGTAAGAGCAAAATACCGATCCATTTATACCAGCATTTTGCACTCCCAGGTCTGTCGCTTTGGCTCCAACGAAACGATCCACTGGACCATCCCTTTGAAACCTCGCCAACGAGAGCGGCTGCGGAGAGGAGAGGATACAACCGCATTCCCGTGAGAGCAAAATACCAATCCATTGGTACCAGCGTTTTGCACTCCCAGGTCCGTCGCTTCGGCTCCAACGAAACGATCCACTGGACCATCCTTTTGAAACCTCGGCAACGAGAGCGGCTACGGAGAGGAGAGGACGCAACCGCATTCCCGTGAGAGCAAAATACCGATCCATTGGTACCAGCATTTTGCACTCTCAGGTTCGACGCGTCGGCTCCCACGAAACGATCCACTAGACCATCCCTTTGAAGCCTCGGCAACGAGAGCGGCTGCAGAGAGGGAAGAACGCAGTCAAAAATGAGAGCGGCTGCAGAGAGGAGAGGACACAACCGCATTCCCGTAAGAGCAAAATACCGATCCATTTATACCAGCATTTTGCACTCCCAGGTCTGTCGCTTTGGCTCCAACGAAACGATCCACTGGACCATCCCTTTGAAACCTCGCCAACGAGAGCGGCTGCGGAGAGGAGAGGATACAACCGCATTCCCGTGAGAGCAAAATACCGATCCATTGGTACCAGCATTTTGCACTCCCAGGTCTGTCGCTTTGGCTCTAACAAAACGATCCACTGGACCATCCCTTTGAAACCTCGCCAACGAGAGCGGCTGCAGAGAGGAGAGGACACAACCGCATTTCCGTAAGAGCAAAATACCGATCCATTTATACCAGCATTTTGCACTCCCAGGTCTGTCGCTTTGGCTCCAACGAAACGATCCACTGGACCATCCCTTTGAAACCTCGCCAACGAGAGCGGTTGCGGAGAGGAGAGGATACAACCGCATTCCCGTGAGTGCAAAATACCGATCCATTGGTACCAGCATTTTGCACTCCCAGGTCTGTCGCTTTGGCTCCAACGAAACGATCCACTGGACCATCCCTTTGAAACCTCGCCAACGAGAGCGGCTGCAGAGAGGAGAGGACACAACCGCATTCCCGTAAGAGCAAAATACCGATCCATTTATACCAGCATTTTGCACTCCCAGGTCTGTCGCTTTGGCTCCAACGAAACGATCCACTGGACCATCCCTTTGAAACCTCGCCAACGAGAGCGGCTGCAGAGAGGAGAGGACACAACCGCATTCCCGTAAGAGCAAAATACCGATCCATTTATACCAGCATTTTGCACTCCCAGGTCTGTCGCTTTGGCTCCAACGAAACGATCCACTGGACCATCCCTTTGAAGCCTCGGCAACGAGAGCGGCTGCAGAGAGGGGAGAACGCAGTCGACAACGGGAGCGACTGCAGAGAGGAGAGGACGCAACCGCATTCCCGTGAGAGCAAAATACCGATCCATTGGTACCAGTATTTTGCACTCTACGGTTCGTCGCGTCGGCTCCCACGAAACGATCCACTGGACCATACCTTTGAAGCCTCGGCAACGAGAGCGGCTGCAGAGAGAGAAGAACGCAGTCGACAACGAGAGCGGCTGCAGATAAGAAAGGACACAACCGCATTCCAGTAAGAGCAAAATACCGATCCATTGGTACCAGCATTTTGCACTCCCAGGTCCGTCGCTTTGGCTCCAACGAAACGATCCACTGGACCATCCCTTTGAAACCTCGGCAACGAAAGCGGCTGCGGAGAGGAGAGGACGCACCCGCATTCCCGTGAGAGCACAATACCGATCCATTGGTACCATCATTTTGCACTCCCACGTCCGTCGCTTTGGCTCCAACGAAACGATCCACTGGACCATCCCTTTGAAACCTCGGCAACGAAAGCGGCTGCGGAGAGGAGAGGACGCACCCGCATTCCCGTGAGAGCACAATACCGATCCATTGGTACCAGCATTTTGCACTCCCAGGTCCGTCGCTTTGGCTCCAACGAAACGATCCACTGGACAATCCCTTTGAAACCTCGGCAACGAGAGCGGCTACGGAGAGGAGGGGACGCAACCGCATTCCCGTGAGAGCAAAATACCGATCCATTGGTACCAGCATTTTGCACTCTCAGGTTCAACGCGTCGGCTCCCACGAATCGATCCACTGGACCATACCTTTGAAGCCTCGGCAACGAGAGCGGCTGCAGAGAGGGGAGAACGCAGTCGACAACGGGAGCGACTGCGGAGAGGAGAGGACGCACCCGCATTCCCGTGAGAGCAAAATACCGATCCATTGGTACCAGCATTTTGCACTCCCAGGTCCGTCGCTTTGGCTCCAACGAAACGATCCACTGGACCATCCCTTTGAAACCTCGGCAACGAGAGCGGCTACGGAGAGGAGAGGACGCAACCGCATTCCCGTGAGAGCAAAATACCGATCCATTGGTACCAGCATTTTGCACTCTCAGGTTCGACGCGTCGGCACCCACGAAACGATCCACTGGACCATCCCTTTGAAGCCTCTGCAACGAGAGCGGCTGCAGAGAGGGAAGAACGCAGTCAAAAATGAGAGCGGCTGCAGAGAGGAGAGGACACAACCGCATTCCCGTAAGAGCAAAATGCCGATCCATTTATACCAGCATTTTGCACTCCCAGGTCTGTCGCTGTGGCTCCAACGAAACGATCCACTGGACCATCCCTTTGAAACCTCGCCAACGAGAGCGGCTGCGGAGAGGAGAGGATACAACCGCATTCCCGTGAGAGCAAAATACCGATCCATTGCTACCAGCATTTTGCACTCCCAGGTCTGTCGCTTTGGCTCCAACGAAACGATCCACTGGACCATCCCTTTGAAACCTCGGTAATGAGAGCGGCTACGGAGAGGAGAGGACACAACCGCATTCCCGTGAGAGCAAAATACCGATCCATTGGTACCAGCATTTTGCACTCTACTGTTCGTCGTGTCGGCTCACACGAAACGATCCACTGGACCATCCCTTTGAAGCCTCGGCAACGAGAGCGGCTGCAGAGAGGGAAGAACGCAGTCGACAACGAGAGCGGCTGCATTTATTTTCTACATCCAATTCTTATCATCTAATTAGATTATGGCTAACAAGGTGTCTTCTGTGAACTTCGATGTAATTAAAAAAAGAGACTTCGGAAAGAAACTTCGCGGGGAAAAAAAAGATAACTTCGCTAAGAACTTTGCTGGAAAAAAAACTGGCGTTGTTGTGGCGATGAAAATTGTCATGTATAAAGACGGCGGCCAGGGTGTCTAGCGGAGTTTTTGACTATTAATTCGCCAGGGCTAACGATCGTGTGTTTCGCTCGGTGTGTCTAACACGCTCGTGTTTTGCTATAAGTTTCCCTTGGAGCTCGAACTAATCGTATTTGTTACTTGCTTGATTCTGCGCGAAAGAAAACACAATTTTATTTACACTTGGGTCGTGGCCGTGACCAGGGATTCTGCTGTGAGTAGGCTTCTCAAAGGTGAAATTGCGTCGATGGAGTGTAGGGGGGGAGGAGAGGACACAACCGCATTCCCGTGAGAGCAAAATACCGATCCATTGGTACCAGCATTTTGCACTCTCAGGTTCGTCGCTTTGGCTCCCACAAAACGATCCACTGGACCATACCTTTGAAGCATCGGCAACGAGAGCGGCTGCAGAGAGGGAAGAACGCAGTCGACAACGAGAGCGGCTGCAGAGAGGAGAGGACACAACCGCATTCCCGTAACAGCAAAATACCGATCCATTGGTACCAGCATTTTGCACTCCCAGGTCCGTCGTTTTAGCTCCAACGAAACGATCCACTGGACCATCCCTTTGAAACCTCGGCAACGAGAGAGGCTGCGGAGAGGAGAGGACGCACAGGCATTCCCGTGAGAGCAAAATACCAATCCATTGGTACCAGCATTTTGCACTCTACGGTTCGTCGCGTCGGCTCCCACGAAATTATCCACTGGAGCATACCTTTGAAGCCTCGGCAACGAGAGCGGCTGCAGAGAGGGGAGAACGCAGTCGACAACGGGAGCGACTGCAGAGAGGAGAGGACGCAACCGCATTCCCGTGAGAGCAAAATACCGATCCATTGGTACCAGCATTTTGCACTCCCAGGTCCGTCGTTTTAGCTCCAACGAAACGATCCACTGGACCATCCCTTTGAAACCTCGGCAACGAGAGCGGCTGCGGAGAGGGGAGAACGCAGTCGACAACGGGAGCGACTGCAGAGAGGAGAGGACGCAACCGCATTCCCGTGAGAGCAAAATACCGATCCATTGGTACCAGCATTTTGCACTCTCAGGTTCAACGCGTCGGCTCCCACGAAACGATCCACTGGACCATACCGTTGAAGCCAAGGCAACGAGAGCGGCTGCAGAGAGCGAAGAACGCAGTCGACAACGAGAGCGGCTGCAGAGAAGAAAGGACACAACCGCATTCCAGTAAGAGCGAAATACCGATCCATTGGTACCAGCATTTTGCACTCCCAGGTCCGTAGCTTTGGCTCCAGCGAAACGATCCACTGGACCATCCCTTTGAAACCTCGGCAACGAAATCGGCTGCGGAGAGGAGAGGACGCACCCGCATTCCCGTGAGAGCAAAATACCGATCCATTGGTACCAGCATTTTGCACTCCCAGGTCCGTCGCTTTGGCTCCAACGAAACGATCCACTGGACCATCCCTTTGAAACCTCGGCAACGAGAGCGGCTACGGAGAGGAGAGGACGCAACCGCATTCCCGTGAGAGCAAAATACCGATCCATTGGTACCAGCATTTTGCACTCTCAGGTTCGACGCGTCGGCACCCACGAAACGATCCACTGGACCATCCCTTTGAAGCCTCTGCAACGAGAGCGGCTGCAGAGAGGGAAGAACGCAGTCAAAAATGAGAGCGGCTGCAGAGAGGAGAGGACACAACCGCATTCCCGTAAGAGCAAAATACCGATCCATTTATACCAGCATTTTGCACTCCCAGGTCTGTCGCTTTGGCTCCAACGAAACGATCCACTGGACCATCCCTTTGAAACCTCGCCAACGAGAGCGGCTGCGGAGAGGAGAGGATACAACCGCATTCCCGTGAGAGCAAAATACCGATCCATTGCTACCAGCATTTTGCACTCCCAGGTCTGTCGCTTTGGCTCCAACGAAACGATCCACTGGACCATCCCTTTGAAACCTCGCCAACGAGAGCGGCTGCAGAGAGGAGAGGACACAACCGCATTCCCGTAAGAGCAAAATACCGATCCATTTATACCCGCATTTTGCACTCCCAGGTCTGTCGCTTTGGCTCCAACGAAACGATCCACTGGACCATCCCTTTGAAACCTCGGTAATGAGAGCGGCTACGGAGAGGAGAGGACACAACCGCATTCCCGTGAGAGCAAAATACCGATCCATTGGTACCAGCATTTTGCACTCTACTGTTCGTCGCGTCGGCTCACACGAAACGATCCACTGGACCATCCCTTTGAAGCCTCGGCAACGAGAGCGGCTGCAGAGAGGGAAGAACGCAGTCGACAACGAGAGCGGCTGCATTTATTTTCTACATCCAATTCTTATCATCTAATTAGATTATGGCTAACAAGGTGTCTTCTGTGAACTTCGATGTAATTAAAAAAAGAGACTTCGGAAAGAAACTTCGCGGGGAAAAAAAAGATAACTTCGCTAAGAACTTTGCTGGAAAAAAAACTGGCGTTGTTGTGGCGATGAAAATTGTCATGTAGAAAGACGGCGGCCAGGGTGTCTAGCGGAGTTTTTGACTATTAATTCGCCAGGGCTAACGATCGTGTGTTTCGCTCGGTGTGTCTAACACGCTCGTGTTTTGCTATAAGTTTCCCTTGGAGCTCGAACTAATCGTATTTGTTACTTGCTTGATTCTGCGCGAAAGAAAACACTATTTTATTTACACTTGGGTCGTGGCCGTGACCAGGGATTCTGCTGTGAGTAGGCTTCTCAAAGGTGAAATTGCGTCGATGGAGTGTAGGGGGGAGGAGAGGACACAACCGCATTCCCGTGAGAGCAAAATACCGATCCATTGGTACCAGCATTTTGCACTCTCAGGTTCGTCGCTTTGGCTCCCACAAAACGATCCACTGGACCATACCTTTGAAGCATCGGCAACGAGAGCGGCTGCAGAGAGGGAAGAACGCAGTCGACAACGAGAGCGGCTGCAGAGAGGAGAGGACACAACCGCATTCCCGTAACAGCAAAATACCGATCCATTGGTACCAGCATTTTGCACTCCCAGGTCCGTCGTTTTAGCTCCAACGAAACGATCCACTGGACCATCCCTTTGAAACCTCGGCAACGAGAGAGGCTGCGGAGAGGAGAGGACGCACAGGCATTCCCGTGAGAGCAAAATACCAATCCATTGGTACCAGCATTTTGCACTCTACGGTTCGTCGCGTCGGCTCCCACGAAATTATCCACTGGAGCATACCTTTGAAGCCTCGGCAACGAGAGCGGCTGCAGAGAGGGGAGAACGCAGTCGACAACGGGAGCGACTGCAGAGAGGAGAGGACGCAACCGCATTCCCGTGAGAGCAAAATACCGATCCATTGGTACCAGCATTTTGCACTCCCAGGTCCGTCGTTTTAGCTCCAACGAAACGATCCACTGGACCATCCCTTTGAAACCTCGGCAACGAGAGCGGCTGCGGAGAGGGGAGAACGCAGTCGACAACGGGAGCGACTGCAGAGAGGAGAGGACGCAACCGCATTCCCGTGAGAGCAAAATACCGATCCATTGGTACCAGCATTTTGCACTCTCAGGTTCAACGCGTCGGCTCCCACGAAACGATCCACTGGACCATACCGTTGAACCCAAGGCAACGAGAGCGGCTGCAGAGAGCGAAGAACGCAGTCGACAACGAGAGCGGCTGCAGAGAAGAAAGGACACAACCGCATTCCAGTAAGAGCAAAATACCGATCCATTGGTACCAGCATTTTGCACTCCCAGGTCCGTAGCTTTGGCTTCAACGAAACGATCCACTGGACCATCCCTTTGAAACCTCGGCAACGAAATCGGCTGCGGAGAGGAGAGGACGCACCCGCATTCCCGTGAGAGCAAAATACCGATCCATTGGTACCAGCCTTTGCACTCCCAGGTCCGTCGCTTTGGCTCCAACGAAACGATCCACTGGACCATCCTTTTGAAACCTCGGCAACGAGAGCGGCTACGGAGAGGAGAGGACGCAACCGCATTCCCGTGAGAGCAAAATACCGATCCATTGGTACCAGCATTTTGCACTCTCAGGTTCGACGCGTCGGCACCCACGAAACGATCCACTGGACCATCCCTTTGAAGCCTCGGCAACGAGAGCGGCTGTAGAGAGGGAAGAACGCAGTCGACAACGAGAGCGGCTGCAGAGAGGAGAGGACGCAACCGCATTCCCGTGAGAGCAAAATACCGATCCATTGGTACCAGCATTTTGCACTCCCAGGTCCGTCGCTTCGGCTCCAACGAAACGATCCACTGGACCATCCTTTTGAAACCTCGGCAACGAGAGCGGCTACGGAGAGGAGAGGACGCAACCGCATTCCCGTGAGAGCAAAATACCGATCCATTGGTACCAGCATTTTGCACTCTCAGGTTCGACGCGTCGGCACCCACGAAACGATCCACTGGACCATCCCTTTGAAGCCTCGGCAACGAGAGCGGCTGTAGAGAGGGAAGAACGCAGTCGACAACGAGAGCGGCTGCAGAGAGGAGAGGACGCAACCGCATTCCCGTGAGAGCAAAATACCGATCCATTGGTACCAGCATTTTGCACTCCCAAGTCCGTCGCTTCGGCTCCAACGAAACGATCCACTGGACCATCCTTTTGAAACCTCGGCAACGAGAGCGGCTGCGGAGAGGGGAGAACGCAGTCGACAACGGGAGCGACTGCAGAGAGGAGAGGACGCAACCGCATTCCCGTGAGAGCAAAATACCGATCCATTGGTACCAGCATTTTGCACTCTCAGGTTCAACGCGTCGGCACCCACGAAACGATCCACTGGACCATCCCTTTGAAGCCTCGGCAACGAGAGCGGCTGTAGAGAGGGAAGAACGCAGTCGACAACGAGAGCGGCTGCAGAGAGGAGAGGACGCAACCGCATTCCCGTGAGAGCAAAATACCGATCCATTGGTACCAGCATTTTGCACTCCCAGGTCCGTCGCTTCGGCTCCAACGAAACGATCCACTGGACCATCCTTTTGAAACCTCGGCAACGAGAGCGGCTACGGAGAGGAGAGGACGCAACCGCATTCCCGTGAGAGCAAAATACCGATCCATTGGTACCAGCATTTTGCACTCTCAGGTTCGACGCGTCGGCACCCACGAAACGATCCACTGGACCATCCCTTTGAAGCCTCGGCAACGAGAGCGGCTGTAGAGAGGGAAGAACGCAGTCGACAACGAGAGCGGCTGCAGAGAGGAGAGGACGCAACCGCATTCCCGTGAGAGCAAAATACCGATCCATTGGTACCAGCATTTTGAACTCTCAGGTTCGTCGCGTCGGCTCCCACGAAACTATCCACTAGACCATCCCTTTGAAGCCTCGGCAACGAGAGCGGCTGCAGAGAGGGAAGAACGCAGTCAAAAATGAGAGCGGCTGCAGAGAGGAGAGGACACAACCGCATTCCCGTAAGAGCAAAATACCGATCCATTTATACCAGCATTTTGCACTCCCAGGTCTGTCGCTTTGGCTCCAACGAAACGATCCACTGGACCATCCCTTTGAAACCTCGCCAACGAGAGCGGCTGCGGAGAGGAGAGGATACAACCGCATTCCCGTGAGAGCAAAATACCGATCCATTGGTACCAGCATTTTGCACTCCCAGGTCTGTCGCTTTGGCTCCAACAAAACGATCCACTGGACCATCCCTTTGAAACCTCGCCAACGAGAGCGGCTGCAGAGAGGAGAGGACACAACCGCATTTCCGTAAGAGCAAAATACCGATCCATTTATACCAGCATTTTGCACTCCCAGGTCTGTCGCTTTGGCTCCAACGAAACGATCCACTGGACCATCCCTTTGAAACCTCGCCAACGAGAGCGGTTGCGGAGAGGAGAGGATACAACCGCATTCCCGTGAGTGCAAAATACCGATCCATTGGTACCAGCATTTTGCACTCCCAGGTCTGTCGCTTTGGCTCCAACGAAACGATCCACTGGACCATCCCTTTGAAACCTCGCCAACGAGAGCGGCTGCAGAGAGGAGAGGACACAACCGCATTCCCGTAAGAGCAAAATACCGATCCATTTATACCAGCATTTTGAACTCCCAGGTCTGTCGCTTTGGCTCCAACGAAACGATCCACTGGACCATCCCTTTGAAACCTCGCCAACGAGAGCGGCTGCAGAGAGGAGAGGACACAACCGCATTCCCGTAAGAGCAAAATACCGATCCATTTATACCAGCATTTTGCACTCCCAGTTCTGTCGCTTTGGCTCCAACGAAACGATCCACTGGACCATCCCTTTGAAGCCTCGGCAACGAGAGCGGCTGCAGAGAGGGGAGAACGCAGTCGACAACGGGAGCGACTGCAGAGAGGAGAGGACGCAACCGCATTCCCGTGAGAGCAAAATACCGATCCATTGGTACCAGCATTTTGCACTCTCAGGTCCGTCGTTTTAGCTTCAACGAAACGATCCACTGGACCATCTCTTTGAAACCTCGGCAACGAGAGCGGCTGCGGAGAGGAGAGGACGCACACGCATTCCCGTGAGAGCAAAATACCGATCCATTGGTACCAGCATTTTGCACTCTACGGTTCGTCGCGTCGGCTCCCACGAAACGATCCACTGGACCATACCTTTGAAGCCTCGGCAACGAGAGCGGCTGCAGAGAGCGAAGAACGCAGTCGACAACGAGAGCGGCTGCAGATAAGAAAGGACACAACCGCATTCCAGTAAGAGCAAAATACCGATCCATTGGTACCAGCATTTTGCACTCCCAGGTCCGTCGCTTTGGCTCCAACGAAACGATCCACTGGACCATCCCTTTGAAACCTCGGCAACGAAAGCGGCTGCGGAGAGGAGAGGACGCACCCGCATTCCCGTGAGAGCACAATACCGATCCATTGGTACCATCATTTTGCACTCCCACGTCCGTCGCTTTGGCTCCAACGAAACGATCCACTGGACCATCCCTTTGAAACCTCGACAACGAAAGCGGCTGCGGAGAGGAGAGGACGCACCCGCATTCCCGTGAGAGCACAATACGGATCCATTGGTACCAGCCTTTTGCACTCCCAGGTCCGTCGCTTTGGCTCCAACGAAACGATCCACTGGACAATCCCTTTGAAACCTCGGCAACGAGAGCGGCTACGGAGAGGAGAGGACGCAACCGCATTCCCGTGAGAGCAAAATACCGATCCATTGGTACCAGCATTTTGCACTCTCAGGTTCAACGCGTCGGCTCCCACGAAACGATCCACTGGACCATACCTTTGAAGCCTCGGCAACGAGAGCGGCTGCAGAGAGCGAAGAACGCAGTCGACAACGAGAGCGGCTGCAAAGAAGAAAGGACACAACCGCATTCCAGTAAGAGCAAAATACCGATCCATTGGTACCAGCATTTTGCACTCCCAGGTCCGTCGCTTTGGCTCCAACGAAACGATCCACTGAACCATCCCTTTGAAACCTCGGCAACGAAAGCGGCTGCGGAGAGGAGAGGACGCACCCGCATTCCCGTGAGAGCACAATACCGATCCATTGGTACCAGCATTTTGCACTCTCAGGTTCGTCGCGTCGGCTCCCACGAAACGATCCACTAGACCATCCCTTTGAAGCCTCGGCAACGAGAGCGGCTGCAGAGAGGGAAGAACGCAGTCGACAACGGGAGCGACTGCAGAGAGGAGAGGAGGCAAGCGCATTCCCGTGAGAGCAAAATACCGATCCATTGGTACCAGCATTTTGCACTCTCAGGTTCAACGCGTCGGCTCCCACGAAACGATCCACTGGACCATACCTTTGAAGCCTCGGCAACGAGAGCGGCTGCAGAGAGCGAAGAACGCAGTCGACAACGAGAGCGGCTGCAAAGAAGAAAGGACACAACCGCATTCCAGTAAGAGCAAAATACCGATCCATTGGTACCAGCATTTTGCACTCCCAGGTCCGTCGCTTTGGCTCCAACGAAACGATCCACTGAACCATCCCTTTGAAACCTCGGCAACGAAAGCGGCTGCGGAGAGGAGAGGACGCACCCGCATTCCCGTGAGAGCACAATACCGATCCATTGGTACCAGCATTTTGCACTCCCAGGTCCGTCGCTTTGGCTCCAACGAAACGATCCACTGGACCATCCCTTTGAAACCTCGGCAACGAGAGCGGCTACGGAGAGGAGAGGACGCAACCGCATTCCCGTGAGAGCAAAATACCGATCCATTGGTACCAGCATTTTGCACTCTCAGGTTCGACGCGTCGGCACCCACGAAACGATCCACTGGACCATCCCTTTGAAACCTCGGCAACGAGAGCGGCTGTAGAGAGGGAAGAACGCAGTCGACAACGAGAGCGGCTGCAGAGAGGAGGGGACGCAACCGCATTCCCGTTTGAGCAAAATACCGATCCATTGGTACCAGCATTTTGCACTCTCAGGTTCGTCGCGTCGGCTCCCACGAAACGATCCACTGGACCATCCCTTTGAAGCCTCGGCAACGAGAGCGGCTGCAGAGAGGGAAGAACGCAGTCAAAAATGAGAGCGGCTGCAGAGAGGAGAGGACACAACCGCATTCCCGTAAGAGCAAAATACCGATCCATTTATACCAGCATTTTGCACTCCCAGGTCTGTCGCTTTGGCTCCAACGAAACGATCCACTGGACCATCCCTTTGAAACCTCGCCAACGAGAGCGGCTGCGGAGAGGAGAGGATACAACCGCATTCCCGTGAGAGCAAAATACCGATCCATTGCTACCAGCATTTTGCACTCCCAGGTCTGTCGCTTTGGCTCCAACGAAACGATCCACTGGACCATCCCTTTGAAACCTCGCCAACGAGAGCGGCTGCAGAGAGGAGAGGACACAACCGCATTCCCGTAAGAGCAAAATACCGATCCATTTATACCAGCATTTTGCACTCCCAGGTCTGTCGCTTTGGCTCCAACGAAACGATCCACTGGACCATCCCTTTGAAACCTCGGTAATTACAGCGGCTACGGAGAGGAGAGGACACAACCGCATTCCCGTGAGAGCAAAATACCGATCCATTGGTACCAGCATTTTGCACTCTACTGTTCGTCGCGTCGGCTCACACGAAACGATCCACTGGACCATCCCTTTGAAGCCTCGGCAACGAGAGCGGCTGCAGAGAGGGAAGAACGCAGTCGACAACGAGAGCGGCTGCATTTATTTTCTACATCCAATTCTTATCATCTAATTAGATTATGGCTAACAAGGTGTCTTCTGTGAACTTCGATGTAATTAAAAAAAGAGACTTCGGAAAGAAACTTCGCGGGGAAAAAAAAGATAACTTCGCTAAGAACTTTGCTGGAAAAAAAACTGGCGTTGTTGTGGCGATGAAAATTGTCATGTAGAAAGACGGCGGCCAGGGTGTCTAGCGGAGTTTTTGACTATTAATTCGCCAGGGCTAACGATCGTGTGTTTCGCTCGGTGTGTCTAACACGCTCGTGTTTTGCTATAAGTTTCCCTTGGAGCTCGAACTAATCGTATTTGTTACTTGCTTGATTCTGCGCGAAAGAAAACACAATTTTATTTACACTTGGGTCGTGGCCGTGACCAGGGATTCTGCTGTGAGTAGGCTTCTCAAAGGTGAAATTGCGTCGATGGAGTGTAGGGGGGAGGAGAGGACACAACCGCATTCCCGTGAGAGCAAAATACCGATCCATTGGTACCAGCATTTTGCACTCTCAGGTTCGTCGCTTTGGCTCCCACAAAACGATCCACTGGACCATACCTTTGAAGCATCGGCAACGAGAGCGGCTGCAGAGAGGGAAGAACGCAGTCGACAACGAGAGCGGCTGCAGAGAGGAGAGGACACAACCGCATTCCCGTAACAGCAAAATACCGATCCATTGGTACCAGCATTTTGCACTCCCAGGTCCGTCGTTTTAGCTCCAACGAAACGATCCACTGGACCATCCCTTTGAAACCTCGGCAACGAGAGAGGCTGCGGAGAGGAGAGGACGCACAGGCATTCCCGTGAGAGCAAAATACCAATCCATTGGTACCAGCATTTTGCACTCTACGGTTCGTCGCGTCGGCTCCCACGAAATTATCCACTGGAGCATACCTTTGAAACCTCGGCAACGAGAGCGGCTGCAGAGAGGGGAGAACGCAGTCGACAACGGGAGCGACTGCAGAGAGGAGAGGACGCAACCGCATTCCCGTGAGAGCAAAATACCGATCCATTGGTACCAGCATTTTGCACTCCCAGGTCCGTCGTTTTAGCTCCAACGAAACGATCCACTGGACCATCCCTTTGAAACCTCGGCAACGAGAGCGGCTGCGGAGAGGGGAGAACGCAGTCGACAACGGGAGCGACTGCAGAGAGGAGAGGACGCAACCGCATTCCCGTGAGAGCAAAATACCGATCCATTGGTACCAGCATTTTGCACTCTCAGGTTCAACGCGTCGGCACCCACGAAACGATCCACTGGACCATACCGTTGAAGCCAAGGCAACGAGAGCGGCTGCAGAGAGCGAAGAACGCAGTCGACAACGAGAGCGGCTGCAGAGAAGAAAGGACACAACCGCATTCCAGTAAGAGCAAAATACCGATCCATTGGTACCAGCATTTTGCACTCCCAGGTCCGTCGCTTTGGCTCCAACGAAACGATCCACTGGACCATCCCTTTGAAACCTCGGCAACGAAATCGGCTGCGGAGAGGAGAGGACGCACCCGCATTCCCGTGAGAGCAAAATACCGATCCATTGGTACCAGCATTTTGCACTCCCAGGTCCGTCGCTTTGGCTCCAACGAAACGATCCACCGGACCATCCCTTTGAAACCTCGGCAACGAGAGCGGCTACGGAGAGGAGAGGACGCAACCTCATTCCCGTGAGAGCAAAATACCGATCCATTGGTACCAGCATTTTGCACTCTCAGGTTCGACGCGTCGGCACCCACGAAACGATCCACTGGACCATCCCTTTGAAGCCTCTGCAACGAGAGCGGCTGCAGAGAGGGAAGAACGCAGTCAAAAATGAGAGCGGCTGCAGAGAGGAGAGGACACAACCGCATTCCCGTAAGAGCAAAATACCGATCCATTTATACCAGCATTTTGCACTCCCAGGTCTGTCGCTTTGGCTCCAACGAAACGATCCACTGGACCATCCCTTTGAAACCTCGCCAACGAGAGCGGCTGCGGAGAGGAGAGGATAGAACCGCATTCCCGTGAGAGCAAAATACCGATCCATTGCTACCAGCATTTTGCACTCCCAGGTCTGTCGCTTTGGCTCCAACGAAACGATCCACTGGACCATCCCTTTGAAACCTCGCCAACGAGAGCGGCTGCAGAGAGGAGAGGACACAACCGCATTCCCGTAAGAGCAAAATACCGATCCATTTATACCAGCATTTTGCACTCCCAGGTCTGTCGCTTTGGCTCCAACGAAACGATCCACTGGACCATCCCTTTGAAACCTCGGTAATGACAGCGGCTACGGAGAGGAGAGGACACAACCGCATTCCCGTGAGAGCAAAATACCGATCCATTGGTACCAGCATTTTGCACTCTACTGTTCGTCGCGTCGGCTCACACGAAACGATCCACTGGACCATCCCTTTGAAGCCTCGGCAACGAGAGCGGCTGCAGAGAGGGAAGAACGCAGTCGACAACGAGAGCGGCTGCATTTATTTTCTACATCCAATTCTTATCATCTAATTAGATTATGGCTAACAAGGTGTCTTCTGTGAACTTCGATGTAATTAAAAAAAGAGACTTCGGAAAGAAACTTCGCGGGAAAAAAAAAGATAACTTCGCTAAGAACTTTGCTGGAAAAAAAACTGGCGTTGTTGTGGCGATGAAAATTGTCATGTAGAAAGACGGCGGCCAGGGTGTCTAGCGGAGTTTTTGACTATTAATTCGCCAGGGCTAACGATCGTGTGTTTCGCTCGGTGTGTCTAACACGCTCGTGTTTTGCTATAAGTTTCCCTTGGAGCTCGAACTAATCGTATTTGTTACTTGCTTGATTCTGCGCGAAAGAAAACACAATTTTATTTACACTTGGGTCGTGGCCGTGACCAGGGATTCTGCTGTGAGTAGGCTTCTCAAAGGTGAAATTGCGTCGATGGAGTGTAGGGGGGAGGAGAGGACACAACCGCATTCCCGTGAGAGCAAAATACCGATCCATTGGTACCAGCATTTTGCACTCTCACGTTCGTCGCTTTGGCTCCCACAAAACGATCCACTGGACCATACCTTTGAAGCATCGGCAACGAGAGCGGCTGCAGAGAGGGAAGAACGCAGTCGACAACGAGAGCGGCTGCAGAGAGGAGAGGACACAACCGCATTCCCGTAACAGCAAAATACCGATCCATTGGTACCAGCATTTTGCACTCCCAGGTCCGTCGTTTTAGCTCCAACGAAACGATCCACTGGACCATCCCTTTGAAACCTCGGCAACGAAAGCGGCTGCGGAGAGGAGAGGACGCACCCGCATTCCCGTGAGAGCAAAATACCGATCCATTGGTACCAGCATTTTGCACTCCCAGGTCCGTCGCTTCGGCTCCAACGAAACGATCCACTGGACCATCCTTTTGAAACCTCGGCAACGAGAGCGGCTACGGAGAGGAGAGGACGCAACCGCATTCCCGTGAGAGCAAAATACCGATCCATTGGTACCAGCATTTTGCACTCTCAGGTTCGACGCGTCGGCACCCACGAAACGATCCACTGGACCATCCCTTTGAAGCCTCGGCAACGAGAGCGGCTGTAGAGAGGGAAGAACGCAGTCGACAACGAGAGCGGCTGCAGAGAGGAGAGGACGCAACCGCATTCCCGTGAGAGCAAAATACCGATCCATTGGTACCAGCATTTTGAACTCTCAGGTTCGTCGCGTCGGCTCCCACGAAACGATCCACTAGACCATCCCTTTGAAGCCTCGGCAACGAGAGCGGCTGCAGAGAGGGAAGAACGCAGTCAAAAATGAGAGCGGCTGCAGAGAGGAGAGGACACAACCGCATTTCCGTAAGAGCAAAATACCGATCCATTTATACCAGCATTTTGCACTCCCAGGTCTGTCGCTTTGGCTCCAACGAAACGATCCACTGGACCATCCCTTTGAAACCTCGCCAACGAGAGCGGTTGCGGAGAGGAGAGGATACAACCGCATTCCCGTGAGTGCAAAATACCGATCCATTGGTACCAGCATTTTGCACTCCCAGGTCTGTCGCTTTGGCTCCAACGAAACGATCCACTGGACCATCCCTTTGAAACCTCGCCAACGAGAGCGGCTGCAGAGAGGAGAGGACACAACCGCATTCCCGTAAGAGCAAAATACCGATCCATTTATACCAGCATTTTGCACTCCCAGGTCTGTCGCTTTGGCTCCAACGAAACGATCCACTGGACCATCCCTTTGAAACCTCGCCAACGAGAGCGGCTGCAGAGAGGAGAGGACACAACCGCATTCCCGTAAGAGCAAAATACCGATACATTTATACCAGCATTTTGCACTCCCAGGTCTGTCGCTTTGGCTCCAACGAAACGATCCACTGGACCATCCCTTTGAAGCCTCGGCAACGAGAGCGGCTGCAGAGAGGGGAGAACGCAGTCGACAACGGGAGCGACTGCAGAGAGGAGAGGACGCAACCGCATTCCCGTGAGAGCAAAATACCGATCCATTGGTACCAGCATTTTGCACTCTCAGGTCCGTCGTTTTAGCTCCAACGAAACGATCCACTGGACCATCCCTTTGAAACCTCGGCAACGAGAGCGGCTGCGGAGAGGAGAGGACGCACACGCATTCCCGTGAGAGCAAAATACCGATCCATTGGTACCAGCATTTTGCACTCTACGGTTCGTCGCGACGGCTCCCACGAAACGATCCACTGGACCATACCTTTGAAGCCTCGGCAACGAGAGCGGCTGCAGAGAGCGAAGAACGCAGTCGACAACGAGAGCGGCTGCAGATAAGAAAGGACACAACCGCATTCCAGTAAGAGCAAAATACCGATCCATTGGTACCAGCATTTTGCACTCCCAGGTCCGTCGCTTTGGCTCCAACGAAACGATCCACTGGACCATCCCTTTGAAACCTCGGCAACGAAAGCGGCTGCGGAGAGGAGAGTACGCACCCGCATTCCCGTGAGAGCACAATACCGATCCATTGGTACCATCATTTTGCACTCCCACGTCCGTCGCTTTGGCTCCAACGAAACGATCCACTGGACAATCCCTTTGAAACCTCGGCAACGAGAGCGGCTACGGAGAGGAGAGGACGCAACCGCATTCCCGTGAGAGCAAAATACCGATCCATTGGTACCAGCATTTTGCACTCTCAGGTTCAACGCGCCGGCTCCCACGAAACGATCCACTGGACCATACCTTTGAAGCCTCGGCAACGAGAGCGGCTGCAGAGAGGGGAGAACGCAGTCGACAACGGGAGCGACTGCAGAGAGGAGAGGAGGCAAGCGCATTCCCGTGAGAGCAAAATACCGATCCATTGGTACCAGCATTTTGCACTCTCAGGTTCAACGCGTCGGCTCCCACGAAACGATCCACTGGACCATACCTTTGAAGCCTCGGCAACGAGAGCGGCTGCAGAGAGCGAAGAACGCAGTCGACAACGAGAGCGGCTGCAAAGAAGAAAGGACACAACCGCATTCCAGTAAGAGCAAAATGCCGATCCATTGGTACCAGCATTTTGCACTCCCAGGTCCGTCGCTTTGGCTCCAACGAAACGATCCACTGAACCATCCCTTTGAAACCTCGGCAACGAAAGCGGCTGCGGAGAGGAGAGGACGCACCCGCATTCCCGTGAGAGCACAATACCGATCCATTGGTACCAGCATTTTGCACTCTCAGGTTCGTCGCGTCGGCTCCCACGAAACGATCCACTAGACCATCCCTTTGAAGCCTCGGCAACGAGAGCGGCTGCAGAGAGGGAAGAACGCAGTCAAAAATGAGAGCGGCTGCAGAGAGGAGAGGACACAACCGCATTCCCGTAAGAGCAAAATACCGATCCATTTATACCAGCATTTTGCACTCCCAGGTCTGTCGCTTTGGCTCCAACGAAACGATCCACTGGACCATCCCTTTGAAACCTCGCCAACGAGAGCGGCTGCGGAGAGGAGAGGATACAACCGCATTCCCGTGAGAGCAAAATACCGATCCATTGGTACCAGCATTTTGCACTCCCAGGTCTGTCGCTTTGGCTCCAACAAAACGATCCACTGGACCATCCCTTTGAAACCTCGCCAACGAGAGCGGCTGCAGAGAGGAGAGGACACAACCGCATTTCCGTAAGAGCAAAATACCGATCCATTTATACCAGCATTTTGCACTCCCAGGTCTGTCGCTTTGGCTCCAACGAAACGATCCACTGGACCATCCCTTTGAAACCTCGCCAACGAGAGCGGTTGCGGAGAGGAGAGGATACAACCGCATTCCCGTGAGAGCAAAATACCGATCCATTGGTACCAGCATTTTGCACTCCCAGGTCTGTCACTTTGGCTCCAACGAAACGATCCACTGGACCATCCCTTTGAAACCTCGCCAACGAGAGCGGCTGCAGAGAGGAGAGGACACAACCGCATTCCCGTAAGAGCAAAATACCGATCCATTTATACCAGCATTTTGCACTCCCAGGTCTGTCGCTTTGGCTCCAACGAAACGATCCACTGGACCATCCCTTTGAAACCTCGCCAACGAGAGCGGCTGCAGAGAGGAGAGGACACAACCGCATTCCTGTAAGAGCAAAATACCGATCCATTTATACCAGCATTTTGCACTCCCAGGTCTGTCGCTTTGGCTCCAACGAAACGATCCACTGGACCATCCCTTTGAAGCCTCGGCAACGAGAGCGGCTGCAGAGAGGGGAGAACGCAGTCGACAACGGGAGCGACTGCAGAGAGGAGAGGACGCAACCGCATTCCCGTGAGAGCAAAATACCGATCCATTGGTACCAGCATTTTGCACTCTCAGGTCCGTCGTTTTAGCTCCAACGAAACGATCCACTGGACCATCCCTTTGAAACCTCGGCAACGAGAGCGGCTGCGGAGAGGAGAGGACGCACACGCATTCCCGTGAGAGCAAAATACCGATCCATTGGTACCAGCATTTTGCACTCTACGGTTCGTCGCGTCGGCTCCCACGAAACGATCCACTGGACCATACCTTTGAAGCCTCGGCAACGAGAGCGGCTGCAGAGAGCGAAGAACGCAGTCGACAACGAGAGCGGCTGCAGATAAGAAAGGACACAACCGCATTCCAGTAAGAGCAAAATACCGATCCATTGGTACCAGCATTTTGCACTCCCAGGTCCGTCGCTTTGGCTCCAACGAAACGATCCACTGGACCATCCCTTTGAAACCTCGGCAACGAAAGCGGCTGCGGAGAGGAGAGGACGCACCCGCATTCCCGTGAGAGCACAATACCGATCCATTGGTACCAGCATTTTGCACTCCCAGGTCCGTCGCTTTGGCTCCAACGAAACGATCCACTGGACAATCCCTTTGAAACCTCGGCAACGAGAGCGGCTACGGAGAGGAGAGGACGCAACCGCATTCCCGTGAGAGCAAAATACCGATCCATTGGTACCAGCATTTTGCACTCCCAGGTCTGTCGCTTTGGCTCCAACAAAACGATCCACTGGACCATCCCTTTGAAACCTCGCCAACGAGAGCGGCTGCAGATAAGAAAGGACACAACCGCATTCCAGTAAGAGCAAAATACCGATCCATTGGTACCAGCATTTTGCACTCCCAGGTCCGTCGCTTTGGCTCCAACGAAACGATCCACTGGACCATCCCTTTGAAACCTCGGCAACGAAAGCGGCTGCGGAGAGGAGAGGACGCACCCGCATTCCCGTGAGAGCACAATACCGATCCATTGGTACCAGCATTTTGCACTCCCAGGTCCGTCGCTTTGGCTCCAACGAAACGATCCACTGGACAATCCCTTTGAAATCTCGGCAACGAGAGCGGCTACGGAGAGGAGAGGATACAACCGCATTCCCGTGAGAGCAAAATACCGATCCATTGGTACCAGCATTTTGCACTCCCAGGTCTGTCACTTTGGCTCCAACGAAACGATCCACTGGACCATCCCTTTGAAACCTCGCCAACGAGAGCGGCTGCAGAGAGGAGAGGACACAACCGCATTCCCGTAAGAGCAAAATACCGATCCATTTATACCAGCATTTTGCACTCCCATGTCTGTCGCTTTGGCTCCAACGAAACGATCCACTGGACCATCCCTTTGAAACCTCGCCAACGAGAGCGGCTGCAGAGAGGAGAGGACACAACCGCATTCCCGTAAGAGCAAAATACCGATCCATTTATACCAGCATTTTGCACTCCCAGGTCTGTCGCTTTGGCTCCAACGAAACGATCCACTGGACCATCCCTTTGAAGCCTCGGCAACGAGAGCGGCTGCAGAGAGGGGAGAACGCAGTCGACAACGGGAGCGACTGCAGAGAGGAGAGGACGCAACCGCATTCCCGTGAGAGCAAAATACCGATCCATTGGTACCAGCATTTTGCACTCTCAGGTCCGTCGTTTTAGCTCCAACGAAACGATCCACTGGACCATCCCTTTGAAACCTCGGCAACGAGAGCGGCTGCGGAGAGGAGAGGACGCACACGCATTCCCGTGAGAGCAAAATACCGATCCATTGGTACCAGCATTTTGCACTCTACGGTTCGTCGCGTCGGCTCCCACGAAACGATCCACTGGACCATACCTTTGAAGCCTCGGCAACGAGAGCGGCTGCAGAGAGCGAAGAACGCAGTCGACAACGAGAGCGGCTGCAGATAAGAAAGGACACAACCGCATTCCAGTAAGAGCAAAATACCGATCCATTGGTACCAGCATTTTGCACTCCCAGGTCCGTCGCTTTGGCTCCAACGAAACGATCCACTGGACCATCCCTTTGAAACCTCGGCAACGAAAGCGGCTGCGGAGAGGAGAGGACGCACCCGCATTCCCGCGAGAGCACAATACCGATCCATTGGTACCATCATTTTGCACTCCCACGTCCGTCGCTTTGGCTCCAACGAAACGATCCACTGGACCATCCCTTTGAAACCTCGGCAACGAAATCGGCTGCGGAGAGGAGAGGACGCACCCGCATTCCCGTGAGAGCACAATACCGATCCATTGGTACCAGCATTTTGCACTCTCAGGTTCAACGCGTCGGCTCCCACGAAACGATCCACTGGACCATACCTTTGAAGCCTCGGCAACGAGAGCGGCTGCAGAGAGGGGAGAACGCAGTCGACAACGGGAGCGACTGCAGAGAGGAGAGGAGGCAAGCGCATTCCCGTGAGAGCAAAATACCGATCCATTGGTACCAGCATTTTGCACTCTCAGGTTCAACGCGTCGGCTCCCACGAAACGATCCACTGGACCATACCTTTGAAGCCTCGGCAACGAGAGCGGCTGCAGAGAGCGAAGAACGCAGTCGACAACGAGAGCGGCTGCAAAGAAGAAAGGACACAACCGCATTCCAGTAAGAGCAAAATACCGATCCATTGGTACCAGCATTTTGCACTCCCAGGTCCGTCGCTTTGGCTCCAACGAAACGATCCACTGAACCATCCCTTTGAAACCTCGGCAACGAAAGCGGCTGCGGAGAGGAGAGGACGCACCCGCATTCCCGTGAGAGCACAATACCGATCCATTGGTACCAGCATTTTGCACTCCCAGGTCCGTCGCTTTGGCTCCAACGAAACGATCCACTGGACCATCCCTTTGAAACCTCGGCAACGAGAGCGGCTACGGAGAGGAGAGGACGCAACCGCATTCCCGTGAGAGCAAAATACCGATCCATTGGTACCAGCATTTTGCACTCTCAGGTTCGACGCGTCGGCACCCACGAAACGATCCACTGGACCATCCCTTTGAAACCTCGGCAACGAGAGCGGCTGTAGAGAGGGAAGAACGCAGTCGACAACGAGAGCGGCTGCAGAGAGGAGGGGACGCAACCGCATTCCCGTGAGAGCAAAATACCGATCCATTGGTACCAGCATTTTGCACTCTCAGGTTCGTCGCGTCGGCTCCCACGAAACGATCCACTGGACCATCCTTTTGAAGCTTCGGCAACGAGAGCGGCTGCAGAGAGGGAAGAACGCAGTCAAAAATGAGAGCGGCTGCAGAGAGGAGAGGACACAACCGCATTCCCGTAAGAGCAAAATACCGATCCATTTATACCAGCATTTTGCACTCCCAGGGCTGTCGCGTCGGCTCCAACGAAACGATCCACTGGACCATCCCTTTGAAACCTCGCCAACGAGAGCGGCTGCGGAGAGGAGAGGATACAACCGCATTCCCGTGAGAGCAAAATACCGTTCCATTGGTACCAGCATTTTGCACTCTCAGGTTCGTCGCGTCAGCTCCCACGAAACGATCCACTGGACCATCCCTTTGAAGCCTCGGCAACGAGAGCGGCTGCAGAGAGGGAAGAACGCAGTCGACAACGAGAGCGGCTGCAGAGAGAAGAGGACACAACCGCATTCCCGTGAGAGCAAAATACCGATCCATTGGTACCAGCATTTTGCGCTCTGAGATTCGTCGCGTCAGCTCCCACGAAACGATCCACTGGACCATCCCTTTGAAGCCTCGGCAACGAGAGTGGCTACGGAGAGGAGAGGACACAACCGCATTCCCGTGAGAGCAAAATACCGATCCATTGGTACCAGCATTTTGCACTCTACTGTTCGTCGCGTCGGCTCACACGAAACGATCCACTGGACCATCCCTTTGAAGCCTCGGCAACTAGAGCGGCTGCAGAGAGGGAAGAACGCAATCGACAACGAGAGCGGCTGCAGAGAGGGAAGAACGCAGTCGACAACGAGAGCGGCTGCAGAGAATCTTCCTCCCGTCTCCAACCACGGCACGTGCGATCCCTCTGGATCACCCGTGCAGCGGCTAAAGGTAGGAGTACCACCTCTTACCACCAGGTCCTACGCGTGTCACGGTCCACGAGCAATTGGCGTTTCATGTGTTGTGTCGTTCTTTTTATATGTTTCGAGGCGTCTACGTTTCGCCGTTTCGTGCGTTTTCTTCGCCACAACGCACATAGCTCTGTCTTGCTCTAACTCTATTTCTTACCCTACGATCAGCGCTATTGTAATTATTTTACAATGGTAATTATGTATGCCCTAAAATTTAAAATAAATACCATCACCATTATAACTGATGAAATCTACTTAATTTAGAAGTATTACATATTGTAAAATAAAATATGAAAAAGGAATAAAAGATAATTTATAATACAACAGAAAAGAAAAATTAAATTCATTAAATTTGTGGGCGCATTTCGTAGCGCCGAAATGCGTCGTCACAGTTATATTATTAATTTTGGTTAATGTGCACTGTGTTTCTATTTTATTGTGGTGTAAATGTGTTTCGAATTCTTGTGGATGATCGGTTTTGATGTTAACTATTTTTTCGGGAGCACTCGACGCAAACACTGAATTGTGGTGGGGATCAACATCCACCTTCGCCCGCGGTCACATCACAACTTCATAGGAATATATATAGGAATATTCATAGGAATATATAAGATAGGAAGAACTTCAGGAGATCTTGTTTAAAACTGCCCCAGCTTTCCCAATGGCGATTATTATTTCTCAGCGGGAAGACGCGACCAAAAAACGAATTCCCACGATAATGCGTGGTTCGTTGGAACGGGTTCGCGGCATAAAAGGGGTGCACCCCTCTGTAAAGCCGAGTAGTTCTGCTAAATACCTGAACCGGAGGAATCAGGCTGGCTACTTCAGATGAACATTGTCACGATGTTTTCGCTTTGGATATCGCTCAGGGCATGTCCAGGATCGCGGCAGAAATAATTTGTATTTCGGACCTTTAATTTAAGAAATTCACTTTATTTACACTTTAGATTCTTACTTCAACTTCCGTTGACGAAGTGAACGACGCTCGTTGACGCGGCAGGCCGTCGATGCGTCGGTGTGTGCGTAGATACGTTGCGATGCGTTGATGCAACGCTTCTCGACGCAGCAGGGCGTTGATGCGTTGGCGTGACGTGTAGATGCGACGCGTGGCGTTGACACGACGCTCGTTGACGCAGCAGGCCGTCGATGCGTTGGTGGGCTCGGGTGCGACGCGCACTGTCCTGTTATGCACTGCCGTTGATGCGATGCTCTGATGCGACGCGCAGTGTCCTGTGATGCACTGCCGTCGATGCGATACTCTGATGCGACGCGCAGTGTCCTGTGACGCACTGCCGTCGATGCGATACTCTGATGCGACGCGCAGTGTCCTGTGACGCACTGCCGTCGATGCGATGCTCGGGTGCGACGCGCAGTGTCCTGTGACGCACTGCCGTCGACGCGATGCTCGGGGTTACGACGAGCAACGGGCTTTGCCTCAAGTGACAAGGATTATATAGTGCCTCTGACTGCAAGGACACGGGTAGGATGGATCAAGGACACCTCTTGCCGGGCAGGATTGGTGCAGCCCGTCACCCTTTGATGGCACAAGGATTATGGAGGACACATAATTGACAGGATTGGTAAAAAAAGGATATGCGGAGTGCGCGACTGAGGCGACACACAGGACTCGTTTCTGGCAGGATTGGTGCAACCCGTCACCAGTCACAGGACTTGTGTTCGCGAAAGGAGGCGGGAAGGATTGGGATTTCAAGGGGAGGCACTACTACTTTTCCACTTACCTTGTCACTTTCCGTGGTACTGCTGCGCGGCTGACTGCCGGAAAATTAACCTCGAGTTTGACTTGTGCACCGTCTTTTATACATGTTGTCTTGTTCTTCTTCCCTGCTGATTATTCCAGATGTTGATAGCAACATCATTTATTTCCAGAAATGTTGCTGGCAACATGCTGTGTTGCTACGCATTCCAACCCACTTCCACTGCACACGCCATCACTGCTTGTCTCGCTCACTCCTCTCCAGTGAGGCACACTCACCGTCGTTGCCATACTCTCACATCCTTAAACTATACCCTGCTTACATTTATCTAATTTGCAAGATGCAGAAAATCCCATAATTTGGTTTAAATATTCCTAACTTTAAATATTTAAGTAACCCTGACAATGTTTTAAATTGAAATTCCCGATATATTAAATTAAAATATTACGTTCTACGTAATTCATAATTATTATACAAAATTACAAATTATAAGCAAAATATAAGAAAATATACAAAAATAATAATTGAAAAGTAATAACAATTTGTGGGAGGCTCCAGGCTCCTCACACCCCCTTCTCTCTTCGGGGAAGACAAAAAACGACGACCCTGCCAGCCCTGCTGATGCGGATGCTGTATACATCGGTGCTGGCGCGTACAATGTACCTTGCTCGCGTACCGGTCTTCCACGTCGTGCTCGACACCCGCAGCTCTTCCTTAACCTCTGGTGGCCACGCTTCCTCACCAATTTGCACTGCCTCAGTGCTGCCAATACCGTCGATTTTGTTGTGGGCATCGTCGTAGTGGTGAGTAGTGCGGCTGGTGTGGTGTGGTGAAAGGTGGTTGTTGTTGCCACCACTGTTTCCGTTGCCATTATTTTTATCGGCGTTCATGCCGCTGCTACTACTTTCTTCGCCGCTACTTCCACTTTCGTCGCCGCTGCTACTGCCTTCGCTGCTGCTTCCACTTTCGTCGTCGCTGCTATCGCTTTCCTCGCCGCTGCTTCCACTTTCGTCGCCGCTGCTATCGCTTTCCTCGCCGCTGCTGCTGCTTCCGTCGCCAGTGTTGGGTGTTGTACTTGGCAGATCTATTGACTGGAGTTCCTGGCTGGGGTCCTTCTCTTTGGCCAGCTCATTAAACAGCTGGGCAATCCTACATCGCTGTCGGTCGATCTCGTTCTGCATCTCCTTGGCCCCTGGTTTGATGACGGCTGTGTGCCAGTTCGTGGACAGCCCGGAGAGGATGCAAGTTGCGTATTGGAGGACGTATACGCCGCAGTCGTACGTGTTGGGTTGTTGCGGCACCTCAATATTGCGCCATGGCAGCGTGTCCTCTCCCAGCAGCGTACGTGCGTTGGTGACCCCCCGCCTTGTTGTCAATTCGGCTTGGAGATACTCCCGTACTTGCTTTACGGTTTCGTTGCCATGGAGTCGAGCGTCATTATTATGGGACGCACCGCCGGTTCTTGAGGGACAGCCTGCCCCGTCGTGACTGCATCCAGGCCGATCACCGCCACCAGGACACAATGCATGGCCTCGTTGACGGGTATTATCACCACCCGTTTGGTGAAGATGTCAACACCTTTGGTCCAGCCACGTACCCAGCTGTGTCGTTCCATTGCGGTAACCGTGGTCGCATTTTGTCCGCTCGGTGGGGCTCTACGAAGGCGGCTTACGAAGTGGCTGCTAAATATGTAAACCTGCTCTCGCAGTTCCTCGGGTAGGCCTCCCTTCCACAGATACAGATAGGAAAGTAATCAGCGGTGGTGGCCATGGTGTTCGCACCCGACGATGGCGCTCCCGTGGTGATCCGGTGTCGCTCCATACGAGTCACGTGGGCAGGATCCTGCTCCCAATCACTGGCGATACAGATCGTTCTCCTTTTGGCTGCGTTTATTGAGTAATATCGCCGACGCATTTGCTCAACACTCGCGCGTAGTTTTTTATCGTCGCTCATATCCGTTTCCGGTTTTTAGCTTCGTTAGCGTGAAACTCGTCTGTAATAATTAAAAATATGTTATGGGCATGCTTACACTGTGTTGAGTTCTCTCGTTTGAGGTGTGTTGCTTAACATCGTTTTCCCCGCTGCTGAGTCTTCATAAAATATTTTCATATCTTGTACATGAGTTTTACGTATTCTCCTGTCACATTCTCGTTTTACTTCTGCAATTACTGATGAAACGAAATTTATGACTCGGTAGGGGCCGTTGTATTTCGGAGCAAGTTTCGCGGCGAATCCCTCGATGGCCTTGGATAAATGGTGTTCCTTGACCAGAAACCGGTCTCCAATTTTCGGTGTCCAGTTCCGTCGACGTAAGTTGTAATACCTGGCCTGATCCTGTGCCGCTCTCTCCAAGTTTCGTGGAACCATATTGAAAATACATTTCATTTGTTCCGCTTTTCCCTCGGCTGTATGACTTGCCCGCTGCCGAATGTCACCTCGTCGTACAGAGATTTTGGTACACGGGGTTCACGTCCTTGCACAAGGGATGCCGGGCTGTAACCTGCTGTTTCGGAGACGCTGGTGTTTATGGCTAATGAGATTTCTGGGAGCAGGTCATCTCATTGCCGCTGATTTTCCTCTGCGAACTGCGACACCATGACCTTTATGGTTCGATTTACTCGTTCTGTCGCGTTTTCCTGAGGGCAGTAGGGTGCAGTGAATTGGTGTTTGACTCCGATGTCCTGCATGAATTTTTGAAATTTGCGGGGGCAGTAAATTGGGAACCGTTGTCCGTCACCAGAATTTTTGGTAACCCAAACCATGAAATTATCCTCTCCCGGAACGCTTTTATGAGGGTTTCGACGGTTGCCGCTCGTAGTGGAATAATTTCTATCCACTTCGTGAATTTATCCACGAATACCAACATCATTGTATTCCCATGCGTGGATCTAGGAAGAGGACCCACGAAATCGGCACACAGGACGGACCAAGGCTCCTCGGCGATCTGTGTGAGCATTCTCCCGGCAGGCTTAACTTGTTGTACTTTATATTTTTGACAACTCCCACACTTCTTTACATACCGGCTTGCATCCCTATACATTCCAGGCCAATAATACCGGCTAGCGAGGCGTATTATTGGCCAAAATTCCCAAATGTCCGGCTGCAGGAGAGTCATGGCATTCTTGGAGTACTCTTTCTCGTTGCGGGGTTGGCACGCATAACTTCCATGGGTAGCAATTCTCTCTGGTGTTCCTCTTGGTATATGCCTATATAGCACGCCGTCTTCTACCACGTAGTCCGGATATTTTCCTGCATTGTGGTGTATTTCCTAAATTTTCTTGTTTATCCATGGGCACGAAATCTCCTTTTCTCCTGGCGATACTGTCATCGAGAGCAGCACGTCTCGCGGTTGTCGAGATAAACCGTCGGCGACAACGTTTTGCCTTCCTCGTCGGTATTTGATGTCAAAGCGGAAGTGTTGCAGTTCCAGCGACCAGCGTGCGATCCGTTCTGAAGGACTTTCGAAGGAGTTCAACCACTTCAGAGCGAGATGGTCGGTAACAATTGTAAATTCGTATCCCTCGAGGTACTGTCTCATCTTCCTTACTTCCCACACGATGGCAAGACACTCCTTTTCTGTGGGCGAGTAGCTGATTTCAGTTTTATTTAACCGCCGGCTGGCATACGCAATAACCCTTTCAGCTCCATCGATTTCCTGTGTGAGAACGACGCTCAGACCATAATCACTTTCGTCTGTCTGCATGGTAAACCTCTTGTCGAAATCTGGACAGGCTAATACAGGGGCTTCGGTGAGGCGCCTTTTCAGTTCTTGAAACGCCTTCTCTTGTGCAGATTCCCATTTTCATTTGCGTCCTTTTTTAAGTAGCTCGGTGAGTGGTTGTACCAGTTTGGAGAATTCTGGCACAAATCTCATGTACCACGACGCTACTCCTAAATATTGACGCAGCTCTCGAAGGTTTGAAGGTGGTTTCAGCTCCTGGATGTCGGCTATCTTTTCCGGGTCCGTGTGGATGCCCGCTGGGGTAACGATATGTCCCAAATAGCGGATCTCGCGTTTGAAAAATTCGCATTTTTCTACGTTTATCTTCAGGTTGGCCTCCCTCAGCTTCCGAAATACCTGGCACAACTTCTCCATATGATCTTGCAGGGATTCTCCGATGACGACAATATCGTCAAGATAGGCGAAGGCAAATGGTTCCATCTCCGGCCCGATGACTCCGTCGAGGGCTCTTTGAAATGTGGCCGGCGCAGAGTGCAGTCCAAAAGGCATGACACGCCATTGAAATAATCCACGCCCGGGTACCGTGAAGGCAGTGAATTGCTTGCTGTCCTTGTCCATGGGGACCTGCCAGTAGCCATTTTTGAGGTCCAATGTGCTGATCACTTTGGCATTACGGAGTTGATCCAGGATGTGTTGCATTCTTGGGAGCGCATACGCGTCTGGCACTGACTTCGCATTTCCCATTCTTCTTCTTGGCTAACACGATGGGCGCGCTGTACGGACAAGATAGATAGTTTTCAGCCTGCTGATAATAACTCGTCGACCTGCTTATTGATGATTGCCTGCATCGCGGGGTTCCAGGGAAAATAACGCTGCTTAATCGGCTGATCATCTCGCATGACAATTCGATGGGGCGTGACCTTTGCTGGGCCCTGTAAGGCATCAAATGTGATGTGACCGCGGACGGAGGCGGATGGTGTGCCCGCCAGTACTTGTTGTTAATCAGTGTTCGCGCAAATAAAACCGAAAACAATAGTGCAAACAATTACCCACGCCGCGAAACACTTTTAACACAATAATAAACTTCACCAAACAACAGTTTCCCATAAACAAACAATAGTGCACTTATTAGCAACTCAACTTAACAACAAAATAAATAAAAATTCTATCAATTACAACAAATAATACACAATCAAACGGAACGCAGAGAACCAGAGGGGCTTTTTTATGCTCTCCGTAGTAAAGCTCAGCATTTCGTTTGCTTTCACTCCTCCTCCTTCTTCCTGGTCCCGTTAGGTGTGCATGCGGCTGTGAGTGCTGCGTGGGCTAAAGCGCGGCAAGATAAAGGCATAACACTTGTCTTGTCGCGTTTTGCTTTGCTTGCGTCGTACGCGTGGCTGCTTGAACGGCTGACCTTACACTTCGCTACAGTGGGCGGCGATGACAAAATTCCGCCTAGACTCCACTAATGTACGTGGCTTGAGGGCGAATTTCTTCGCGGTCTATGCGCATATTTGTACTCACCAACCGCATATAGTGGCACTGGGTGAGACCCAGGTGTCTAAGGGTGCAGATCCACTGGACTTTCACATGCCGGGGTACCATCTACTGCCATTATTTTTACCTCACAGAGGCCTCGCCTTATACATTCGCAGTGATGTTGCGTACCAGTGTCAGCAACACCTTTGCACGTCGGATGCCGAATTTAGCTCCATGTGGGTTAAGTTCAAAATCCAGTCGCACATCCTGCACTTCTGCTTCATTTATAGAAGCCCGGGTCTAGGGAGGCTGCCAACTTTTGATAAACTGGACAGTCTGTCTGATTCGATTTCTAAAATTCTGGAATCGTATCCGAACAGTGAAATTGTTGTTGCTGGTGATTTCAATGTTCATAATTCCAATTGGCTACGTCATTCGAGTCACACGACACCCGAGGGTTTGTATGTTGAGTTATTTGCTGAGTCTAATAATTTGACTCAATTAGTGAAGGAACCAACGCACTTTCCCTGCGTTGATGGGCAAAACCAAAATATTCTGGACCTTTTTCTAACTTCACATCACAGCAAGTATGATGTGAATGTTCTTGCACCTCTTGGTAATTCGGACCACGCTACATTTTCTGCTACCTTCCCATATTCTAGTCTTCAATCCGCTCACCAGACAGCTCCGAAGCGGAAAGTGTGGCTTTATGAGAAGGCTAATTGGGATGCGCTGAACTTTTTTTTCAGCCGTTTCAATTGGCAATTGTGTTTCAAAGATAGAAACATAAATGCTGCAGCAAAATTGGTAGAAAATATAATTTTATTAGGTATGAGGTCTTTCATACCCTATAAAAGAATTTCCATTAAACCAAAAGACCATTCCTGGTTTAATGCGACTTGCAGACAAGCAGTCAGGTCTAAAGAGGAAGCACTTAGGAATTGGCGTTTAAACAAAACTGCTGATACTAAACTGCTGCGCAATCAGGCCGGAAATAGGTGCAATGCCACTCTAAGGCGCGAAAAAGTTCTTTACGAGCAGCGCCTTAGACGCAGAGTTCTTGAATACCATAAGGGTAGCAAGAACTTTTGGTCGTTTGTGGGGAGGGTGAAAAATCAGACGAAATCGTCTATTCCAACTCACCTTAAGGACGATCAGATCTTCACTCACTCGGTTGATAAGGCAAACTTATTAGCCAAAATGTTTGCTGAAAACTGCTCTCTTCCTGAGAGTAGTCAACCACTGCCCGCGGTCGATGATGTATCTCATGCTATGCCTCAGATGCATTTTCGAACGCGAGCTGTTAAAAGAGTGCTTGCAGACCTCAATGTTAATAAGTCCTCGGGACCGGATGGCATTTCAACCCATGTGTTGAGAAAGTGCGCCTCAACACTGGCTCGCCCATTGCGCAATCTCTTTAATTTATCTTTTACTTCAGGAGTTTTTCCCGCTTCCTGGAAGATTGCCAATGTGCAGCCAGTTCCCAAAAAAGGTGAGGCTACGAATCCTGCAAATTACCGGCCCATAGCAATCTGCTCAGTGCTCTCTAAAGTCATGGAGAGCATTGTAAATTTTAAATTGATGAGGTATCTAGAGAGCAACGAGTTGATCAGCGATCGCCAGTACGGCTTCCGTGCTCACCGTTCCACCAGCGACCTGATGGCGTTTCTCACTGAACGGTGGAGCAGTTGTATTCACCGGTTCGGTGAGAGCAAGGTTGTTGCTCTGGATATCTCCAAGGCATTTGACCGGGTGTGGCATAAAGCACTCGTGTCTAAACTGGCTGCTTATGGTGTCGGTAATACTTTCACTCGATGGATATCGAGTTTCCTCAGCGGCCGTTCTATAGACGGCTTTGCTTCCGAAGAGCACTCCATTAATGCTGGAGTTCCGCAGGGTTCGGTCCTGTCTCCGACACTTTTTCTTATTTTCATCAATGACCTTCTGTCATTGACATCAAACCCCGTCTACTCGTTTGCTGATGACAGCAGCATTTGTCATTCATATTCATTTTCCAGGCGTCCTTCCATTCTGGAGATCACTGGAAGACGCAGAATTATGAATGACATACTCCAATCCGACCTCAATAAAATCCAGGAGTGGGGTCGTGCGAATCGGGGCGATTTTAATACGCGGAAGACCCAATGCTGTTTGTTAACCCACCAGCGTTTGCCGGGTGACAACTTCCCACCTCTAAATATGGGTGGTGTGGATATTAATGAGTCGGAGGCTCTTGATGTTCTGGGCATGTCAATCCAATGCGATCTTCGCTGGAACGATCACATCTTTGACGTGTCGAAAGAAGCAGCCAAGTGCTTAGGCTTTCTTAAGCGGTGTAAGAAGTACTTCACTCCAACCCATCTTCGTTGTATCTACACCACTTATATCCGTCCGAAAATGGAGTACAATTCGCATATATGGTCTGGAGCTTCGCGGGCATATCTTCAGCTTCTCGACCGTGTCCAATGTCGTGCGTTAAAACTTATAGGGGACAGTAGGGTATCCAGCTCTATTGAAACATTGGAGCGTCGTCGTGATGTAGGGTGTGTAGCACTATTTTACCGCTACTTTCACGGTAAATGTTCCTCTGAAGTAGCCAGCCTGATTCCTCCGGTTCAGGTATTGCAGAACTACTCGGCTTTCCAGAGCGGTGCACCCCTTTTATGTCGCGATTCCGTTCCAACGAACCACGCATTACCGTGAGAGTTCGTTTTTCGGTCGCGTCGTTAGATTGTGGAATAATCTCCCTGCGAATGTCTTCCCACCCACTTACAGCGTAGAAACATTTAAGCGAAGTGTAAACCGTCACTACTCCCTCTTTCCCCCTTCCCACTAACCTGTCATCCCTTCGGAACCAACAAATGCTGTGCATGGATAGGGGGCATCCCCTGAGCTTGGTTTCATCTGTCATAAAAAAAAAAAAAAAAAAAAAATTCTCGCAACTCTGTGTCTAAAAATTCCTTGACAAGCACCTCCTCACTGCATATGATTGGGCAAACCTGTGGGCCAATGTTTCCACCAGTGCTTTTGAAGTTCGTTGTGAGTCCACCGATCGTCATAGAGGCCCCCATTTTGTCCAGAAAATCCAGTCCCAGTATGTGCAAGTCAAACGCTTCCGGTAATAGTAACAGTTGCACTTCACACTCCCTATTGTTGATCGCCACTCGCTTGATCACAGACCTGCGTATTCTATGGACTCTCCGATGGCCAATCTCACCGTGGTTGTTGTTGGCTCATTGCTGTCTGGTGTCCATAACTGATCCGCCATCCCTTGATTCATAAAACTGCAGGTCGCTCCTGTGTCTATCGTTGCGGTGTAAATTTTGCCATCGATAGCGACTTCTGTAGCAAATCTACCGTTCTTCAGTTTCAACGATCCTACTGATTATCCTATTCCGGAGGCGTGACAGTTTTGGAATTCATTACGCCTCCGTTGTGATGAATTCCATTTCCGTTTCCCTGTTGTGGGGAGCAGCACTGGTACGTGTTCACTCCTTTCCGGCCGCACTGCCAACAAAATGCCAATTCCGAGTTGCGACATCTATACTTGACGTGACCATCCTGTCCGCACCTGCGGCATGCTGTCTTAGGATTTATCTGTTCGCTAGTGATCTGAGCAACACGATTCCTGCCCTCGGGTCGTCTACTACCAGAAGTCGTTGCCTTCTCCTCATCGGCACGCAAGCACTCCAGGTCCTCGGCTAGTGCTGTCAATTCGTCCAAGCTCGAAAAGTCTTTCCTTTTGATGTACAGTTGGTAACCGCTTTGACTGTTTCGGAATATCCTTTCCAACTGTCGAGACTCATCGTATCCGGCATGCCTCATCAAGTCCTGCAGCGCCACAACGCAATCTTTGAAGGGCTCATCCTGTTGTTGATGACGACTCCGAATTTCATCGTCTAGTTTCTCGAAATACCGTGAGGATAAGAAAATCTTCAGAAAGTCTCGCTTAAATTCGTTCCATTTCTCCCAATGGCGATTATTATTCCGCAGCCATGTGAGTGCCTTTTCTCGTAGTAGTTCGGGCATCGTTCGGGGTAAGAGGTTGACATTTAAATTGAACGTGATCGCCAATTCCTCGACGCGTTCAATAAACTCTAGAGGGTTCTTCATGCCATCAAATTTCACAGCCCACTTCCGTACATGGTCGATTACTACCGCATAAGGGCTTGGATGCGATGGAACTGCTACCGAGAATCCCATGTTCTGTTGATGGTCATTGGAATCATTCGTCTGTTTTCGTGTCGGGCTTGGACTTAGGCTTTTAAGCAGCTGTGTCGGTGTACTTGCTCTCGATTTTCCACATTTTGCTTCCATTTATTGCAAAAACTTCATCGTGTCTTCTGTGTGTTTCCCTGTCTTCACAAAATCCAACAGCAATTTCCTCAGTTGTTCCACCGTTCCTTTCTTTTCCAATTCTAGTTTCTCTGCCATGAACTGCAGCTGTTCCTTATTCAGGCTGTAGATCCAACTTACCGTAGCCATCTTCCGTGCGTTATAGAGGTGACGATGTTGTGGATTCAGAAGTTACCCTGTGTTTTTTTTTCCAAATGCGTTCACTGAATTTCTTAAATAAGTCCCTGTTCGGGCGCCATCTGTCACGTTGTTTTCGCTTTGGATATCGCTCAGGGCGTGTCCAGGATCGCGGCAGAAATAATTTGTATTTCGGACCTTTAATTGAAGAAATTCACTTTATTTACTATACACTTCAGATTCTTACACTACGGGTCCGTCAAAACCACTGCCTTTTCAATCTCCGGATCACCTACATACCCCATATCGCCCGCATCTTTTTGTGTACAACTTTGCCCAGTGTCTTCCTCAGCATCCTTCGCTTTAGTTTTTTAGCGAGTCTGCTCGGCAACAATATCATTATTTCCCTGTGGAATTCTACTTAATGCATCCGCATTCAAGTTACTTTTACCCGGTTCATATATAATCTCAAATTGTGATGTGAGCGCGGACGGAGGCGGACGGTGCGCCCGCCAATACTTTTTTTAAACAGTGTTCGGGCAAATAAAATATAAAACAATAGTCTAAAATAATAGTGAAAACCCGCTCTGCGAAATACGTTTAATACAAAAATAACACTTCACCGAACAACACTTTTAACTAAGAAACAGTAGTGCACTACTTAATAACAACTTAACTTAATAACAAATAAATAAAACTTTATCAAATTACAACAAATAAGTAGACAATCAAACGGGACGCAGAGAACCATGCGAGGGCTTTTTTATGCTCTCCGCAGTAAAGCTCAGTATTTCGTTTGCTTTCACTCCTCCTCCTTCTTCCTGCCGTTAGGTGTGCATGCCGCTGTGAGTGCACCGTGGGCTGATGCGCGGCAAGATAAAGGCATAACACTTGTCTTGTCGCGTTTTGCTTTGCTTGCGACGTACGCGTGGCCGTTTGTACAGCTGACCTTACACTTCCTTACAGTGGGTGGCGATGACAAAATTCCGCATAGACTCCACTAATGTACGTGGCTTGAGTCTATGGTGGCGGTCTATGCGCATATTTGTACTCATCAACCGCATATAATGGCACTAAGTGAGACCCAGGTGTCTGAGGGTGCAGATCCACTGGACTTTCACATGCCGGTGTACCATTTACTGCCATTGTTTTTACCACACAGAGGCCTCGCCTTATACATTCGCAGTGATGTTGCGTACCAGTGTCAGCAACACCTTTGAACGTCGGATGCCGAATTTAGCTCCATGTGGGTTAAGTTCAAAATCCAGTCGCACATCCTGCACTTCTGCTTCATTTATAGAAGCCCGGGTCTAGAGAGGCTGCCAACTTTTGATAAACTGGACAGTCTCTCTGATTCGATTTCTAAAATTCTGGAATCGTATCCGAACTATGAAATTGTTCTTGCTGGTGATTTCAATGTTCATAATTCCAATTGGCTACATCATTCGAGTCACACGACACCCGAGGGTTATTTGCTGAGTCTAATAATTTAACTCAATTAGTGAAGGAACCAACGCACTTACCCTGCGTTTATGGGCAAAACCAAAACATTCTGGACCTTTTCCTAACTTCACATCACAGGAAATATAATGTGAATGTTCTTGCAGCTCCTGGTAATTCGGACCACGCTTTAATATCTGCTACCTTCTCATATTCTAGTCTTCAATCCGCTCACCAGCCAGCTCCGAAGCGGAAAGTGAGACTTTATGAGAGGCTAATTGGGATGCGCTGGACTGCGTTTTCAGCCGTTTCAATTGGCAATTTTGTTTCAGAGATGGAAACATAAATGCTGCAGCAAAATTGGTAGAAAATATAATTTTATTTGGTATGAGGTCTTTCATACCCTATAAAAGAATTTCCATTAAACCAGGAATGGTCCTGGTTTAATGCGACTTGCAGTCAGGTCTAAATAGGAAGCATTTAGGAATTGGCGTTTAAACAAAACTGCTAATACTAAACTGCTGCGCAATCAGGCCAGAAAGAGGTGCAATGCCACTCTAAAGCGCGAAAAAGTTCTCTACCAACAGCGCCTTAGACGTAGAGTTCTTGGATACCATAAGGGTAGCAAGAACTTTTGCTCGTTCGTGGGGAGAGTGAAGAATCAGACGCGATCTTCTATTCCAACTCTCTTCAAGGATGATCAGATCTTCACTCACTCGGTTGATAAAGCAAACTTATTAGCCAAAATGTTTGCTGAAAACTGCTCTCTTCCTGAGAGTAGCCAACCAATACCCGTGATCGATGGTGTATCTCATGCTATGCCTGAGATGCATTTTCGAACGCGAGCTGTTAAAAAAGCGCTTGCAGACCTCAATGTCAACAAATCCTCGGGACCGGATGTCATTTCAGTCCATGTGTTGAGAAAGTACGCCTTAACACTGGCTCGCCCTTTGCGCAATCTCTTTAATTTATCGTTTACTTCAGGAGTTTTTCCTACTCGTATTAAAACTCGTATTCCGACAACTTATGCCTAATTCTAGCCATTCGAGATGTTTGATCCTTCAAGTTCGCTATTCCTTTCAAGGTTTGATGATCTGAGAAAATTTTGAATGGTGTGCCTAAAAGATATGCTCTAAAATTTTTCGTTGCCTCTTTTTGGGACAACAGTGCGCCTAGAGCTTCATTGCTAGCGTCTGTTCTTAACAAAAACGGCTTTGAAAAATCGGGATAAGCTAGTATAGGTGGAGAAATTATTTCCTTCTTGAGATTTTCAAATGCCTTTTGACATTTTTCCGCCTAAAGGAATTTAGCATCCTTCCTAAGCAATTTATTAATTGGTAAAGCTATTGCTGCTGTACCTTCGATAAACTTCATATAATAATTCACTAATCCTAAAAATGCTTGAACCTCCTCCTTACTCCGGCGGTTTGATATTTCCCACGTACTCAACCTTTTGTGGATCGGAGAGCGCACCTAACTCTGAACACTTATGACCTAAATAAACTATTTAAACTAATTATAAGAAGATCTTAAAAATTGCAACTTTGCTTCAAATTATTATTTCTAACCTCAAATTATTATTTCTAAGAATTTCGAAAATTTTTCAAAGCCTATCTTCGTACTGCTGTAGATTTCTGCCGTAAAGTAAAATGTCTTCTAAATAGACAAGTCAATCTATACCCTGAAGCCCTGTGAGAAAATTAATATAAATTCTGTGTAAAGTTGCAGTTAGTCCAAATGGATTTCTATTAAACTAAAAATGGCCCAGCCCCGAACTAAATATAGTCTTCTCATTGTCCTTATCATCAACAAAAACTTGATGATAGTCATTAGCGAGATCTAGTGTCTCTACAATGTCCCAGTTGTTCTAGGATATTGTCCTCTTTAATTGTGACGTCATTTAACTTCCGGTGGTCCATCACTAACCTCCATTTCTTTTGTCCATTCCCTGAAGATTTCTTAGGTACCAACAAAAGAGGAGAATTCCAGGGTGATGTGCTATGGAAAATCCCGTCGTCTAGCAGGTTGTACCTGCCTGCTTATTTCCTCCCTATGGATTTGAGGTAACCTACACTGCTTCTGATTAATTGGGGGTTGATTTTGCATGATTGGTATTTCATGCTTTAAGAAGCATGTAAAAGATAGTCTATCTCCTTCTAACAGAAATATATCGTGAAACGAAGCACATGTATTTTCTATTAAATTTCTCTCTTCTATTGGGAGTACAAATAAGTTCTTGTTGTTTTTCCTATTGGAATTATAATCTTTTATATACACATCTGACAATAATGAAACAAATTTTATTTTAAAGCTACAACCTCAAAACGTTAGTGTGTGTTGAACTCTGAAGAGGTAAATAAAATTTTTTATATCGCCTCAAACATGTCGGATTTCGTACCAACAAAAACGTTTTTGCGGTGTATTTTATTACATTATTATATCCAAGAAATTTGCCGCTGAAGCACATCGAATTCTTGTGGATACTTACGGCAACAATGCTCTATCAGAAACAACATGCAGATATTGGTTTCGACGTTTTAAAGAAAAAGATTTTGACCTCGAAGATAAAGAGCGTTCCGGCGCCCCTAAAAATTCGAAGACGAAGAATTGGAAGCATTACTCGATGCAGATCCATGTCAGACACAAGAAGAACTCGCAGAATCATTAGGAGTTGAACAACAAACAATTTCAAAACGCTTAAAAGACTTACGAATGATTCAAAAAGAAGGAAATTGGGTTCCGTACGAATTTAAGCCGAGAGATGTTGAACGGCGTTTTTTCACCTGCGTACAGTTGCTTTAACGGCAAAAAAGTTTCTTCGCCGTTTCTAACGGCAAAAACGGGTTTCTGCATCGTATCGTGACTGGCGATGAACAGTGGATACGCTACGACAATCCAAAGCGAAAAAATCATTGGGAAAGCCTAGTAATGTCTCAACATCCACAGTAAAGCCGAATATCCATGTCTCCAAGCTCATGCTCTGTATCTGGTGGGATCAGCACATAGTGTGGTGTACTATGAGCTACTCAAACCCAATGAAACCGTTACAGGAGATCGCTATAGACTGCAATTGATGCGTTTGAGCGGAGCTTTGTAAGATAAAAGACCGCAATACGCCGACAGACACGACAAATTTATTTTACACCATGACCATGCCCGACTCCATGTTGCAAGATTTGTTAGAAATTATTTGGAAAGGCTCAAATGGAAAATTCCACCCTATCCGCCTTAATCACCAGACATTGCTCCTTTCGACTACCACCTGTTTTGATCGATGACAAGCGATCTGGCTGATTAACAATTTTTTTCTTATACGATACCAAAAAATGGGTCGATGACTGGATTAAATCAAAAGACGCATTCGTTCTTCCAAGACGGAATTCGAAAATTGCCTAAAAGATGGGAGAAAGAGCTAGCGATGGACTTTGATTCTTTATCTTTTTTTTAAAATAAAATTTCAAATTTAAAGAAAAACATCCGTTCCCTAACGTCTGTCTAATGATGACGTAATTTAACAATTATGACTCTGTTAATTGCACTACCTGCAGGAATTTCGAACTTACTGAAACTGGTAAAATTCGGTTTAGAACTTTTACTTATCACTATATCCTCTTCCGTAGAAGTCAAAACTGGAACGTGAACTAAGTTTTCTCTAACATTTACTAATGTTTCGCCCATGTAGACTCCTGGAGAAATTACTTGTTTATGGGCCACCACTACCGGAATATTGGTCTTTATTGTTACTGGGACTATTTACAGTTTTTGCCAAAATTTTGGCACTCAGTGTGAAAAATTTTCTCAAATTTCCTCTCTTATTGCGTGCTACTGGTTTACCACTCTCGGTAATGATTGTAAGTTTCTTACTTATTGAATTTATTATGGATCGGTTCCATAAATTATCCCGTCCAAGTATGTCATCAACCGTCCAAGTATGTCATTCCCTCATCATTCCTTCAATTTTTTCCTTGAAAAAGTTCTCCAATATTTCTAATGCATTCTTTTGCAATGCTTTTGATATCGCTGTACTGCTGCTTAAAACACTACCGGAGCAATTAAAAACACATTCGTTTTTCCTTCCGATAATTTCTTTTATTACATTCAATGACAATAAAAATACCACAAGAATGTGCACTATACCTAAACTTGACACAAAAACCTTGAACGTATCCAATGACTCGTTGGCCGTTAGACTTACTGTTCTTTCGGTTTTACCCTCTTGTTTAGTTTATTGGGCATCTTCCACTACCGTTTTTGTGCAACTTATCCTTTTTGTCCGACTCAGGTTCCTCCGGTCAAAAACCACCACATTTCTCGAAACTATCAGAGGAGAACGTGTCAACAATCGTTTCCGACGTATTCCCGCTCCCATGATGTTTGGCCTTCTGTTACTCTCCGTTTTGGGTTCCCAGCTTGATGGGGACAGCCTTATGTCCCTATAAGCTGGGCCTTTGATAGTTTCCCTGAGTCGTTCCTCGGTTTCTTCTATCTTGGCAATTCAGGGCTATGTGTCCTGGTCTAACAAAACGGAAACACTTCATATCATCTCGCTGGCTTCTGTTTCCGTTTACATGCACATTCCAGTCTCCGTCATTCGAGTGTAACTACTGCCTACCCATTTGGTTGTTGCTACTTCTTTGCTGTTGGCTTACCTGGCGCTCGGCTAAATTGCTCCTTCGTATGCACTACCATGAAATCTTTGGTTTACACAAGCTAAGAAGTCATCTATGTCAGAATCTGATATTTCCCTTCTTGGTAGTTCGCATCCCTCAATGAATTTGTACACCTCATTTCTCAAATCAGGAGAACGGATACCTGAGGAAAATGTGAGGAAATAGTCATTACTAAAGCTTTTGCGAAAAATGGGCTTGCCAGGCCCACTCATATCAAAGTTGGAGATATCTCATGAACGATATAAGATATTCAGACTCAGACAGACGGACAGGGCTAAATCGATTCAGGAGGTGACGCTGAGCAAGTGTATATATATACTCTATATCTATCTCTTCTCTTTCTCTGCGTTACAAAAGGGAAGAACAAAGTGAATATCCCCTTCTGTAGGGGTATAAAAATCTGCGCAGTATCATTAGATACTTAAACATTTGTTCGAGCTTAAAAATACTTACCAGTTATCTCTTTAAAAAAATAATTGACGTAAAGGTACTACTCTCGCATCAAATGCTGGAAATGTCTGCTTTGGAACTCATTTACCTGTCTAATAATGATATTTAAGCCAAAATCTGCGAGGAGTTTCAGTATGTAAAAAGTCATTGCTGCGAATGGATACAAATTTATTTACTAGGAATCTAAGATTCTTAGGTTCAAGCGATATATAGTACATAGAATATAAGTGGAAAGTCGGGTAGATGTAATAGTTTTGATTATGTGCTATGTACAATATTATTTGAATTTTGTGAGTAAAATACACACATACATTTGCTGAATATTTGTAGATGCGGCGATTCACAATGTTTTTTTTATATGGAGGTTGGTCGCCAGAGTATCACTGGTTCCGGAGAACTTTGGATGGAAACGGAGGATGCCCTTATAGCACAAAACATGCATACTACGATCTTAAGGTAAGGTATATTTGTTGTTTCTAAATCCTTAAACTAGACTTTTTTGCGAAATTTGCATTATTACCTGGCAACGGTTAAAACTTGCATGTACCAGAGAGTTCGACGATATTAAAAAATAACGGAAACACCTACAAAACGCAACTCAACGGAAGTGGAGCTGAGGTGCGTTTTGTAAAAATAATTGACGTTATGGAAAACATATGAAAAATGATATGAAAACAAGTAAAAGTGTTGTCCTCGGCCTGGCCGTAGTCTAAATACCTTACACCATAGTAACTAAAAAAATTATTATTTCGCCACTTAACTTTTGCATAAGTAGGCAGACCACGCCCATTTTTGGCAAATGTTTTTTAATGCATCTATATGCGGCTGAATAGAATCATGTATTAATAGTTTGAACCCTTCATGGGTTCAACGCCCTACATAACAGGGAACATTTGTGCAAATTTCATTGCGATATATCTTTTCGTTTTCCCGTAATCGTGATTTCAACAGACAGACAGAGAGACAGACCGACGGACAGACAGGGATAAATCGATTCAGGAGGTGACGCTGAGCAAGAATATATATACTTTTCTATATCTATCTCGTCTCCTTCTCTGTGTCACAAAGGGAAGAAAAAAGAGAATATTCTATATATATACCATACTCCCTTCGGGTGTAGGGTATAAATATAAAAATGATACTTATTTGTTATGCCAAAAGAAAAAAAAATCATAAAAGTAAACAAACTTAAATTAAATTATTATCCTCTATACCTACTGTATATTGAAATCTTCCTGGAATTTATGAGCAATTACTCACAATATCTTAATTGTATTTCTTCTAACAGCTTTCATTTACATGAATGAATGATTTTTTTTTCTTAAAAAGTAGCTTCTTCAAAATCTAGCCACGGGAAATAATTATCGCATCTCACTTAATATTTCAAATCGCCGTGTTATTTCAAGTGACCATGTTATCTGAAATAATTATTTCAACAATTATTTGAAATAATTATCTCATATGCAGGATTATCTCAAATAATCATGTTATTTCATTTTGAAATAAAGATATTATTTGAGATAACGAGTTATCTGAAATAATTATTTCAGGAATTATTTCACATAATTATCGCATCTGCAGGATTATCTCAAATAATCATGTTATATCATTTTGAAATAAATATATTATTTCAGAAATTATTTCAGATTGTAACGAAGTTTCTTGCCGGGGTATACTCAGTCTCGCCAGAGTCCCGTACCGAACACTTAAATAAAAAGCTTTCGGTTTTCTTTTCACAGTTTTTCGACTATTTATTTACCGTAATTCAAAGTTTTATTTTTCGGTATTTTATTGCTAACAGTATTTCTTAAAACTAGTTCCTTTAATTCTAATGTCCGCTGCACTCAATAGCACTCAGTCCGTAAAAATACAAAATCTATATACACACAGAGTTCTAGAATACGAGGTTTTATGATTGTCGGCGTCAGCCACTACGAGGTACTAGAATTTACTTTGATTCAGGATTGGCGTCCGCTTAAAAGCACTCGGCCACGACGAGGTCCTAAAATTTACTTGGATTCAGGATTGGCGTCCGCTTAAAAGCACTCGGCCACGACGAGGTACTAATGAAATTTACTTGGAATCGGGATTGGCGTCCGCTTAAAAGCACTCAGCCAGGATGAGGTACTAAAATTTACTTGGAATCGGGATTGGCGTCCGCTTAAGAGCACTCAGCCAGGACGAGGTACTAAAATTTACTTGGAATTGGGATTGGCGTCCGCTTAAGAGCACTCAGCCAGGACGAGGTACTAAAATTTACTTGGAATTGGGATTGGCGTCCGCTTAAAAGCACTCAGCCAGGACGAGGTACTAAAATTTACTTGGAATTGGGATTGGCGTCCGCTTAAGAGCACTCAGCCAGGACGAGGTACTAAAATTTACTTGGAATTGGGATTGGCGTCCGCTTAAGAGCACTCAGCCACTACGAGGTACTAGAGGTTCAAGGTTCGACGACTTACCACTTGGAGCACGAGATTCCAAAAGAGATCGAATTCAGCGCGGTGGGCCCTTTTATACACCGATCAAAACAACTCCGCTGCAGTCGTTGTTCTTGTGCACATTCTGGAATTTTCTAATGTGCATAGCGGCACACAATGTACTTGTTGTTGTTGTGCTAATTTCGAGAAATATTTCTTGTGATTTTGTTGGTAGTTCTTGTTCACATTCCAGAATTTTCTAATCTGCATAGCGGCACACAACGTACTTGTTGTTGTTGTGCTTATTTCTAGAAATAAATTCTTGTGATTTTGTTGGTAGCTTCCCACGCTCTAATTTAATTTTTGCTTGCTTGTTTCGCGTCTCAGTCTGTGTTGTAGTTGTTGTAAACAGTATTCCACCTGATTTTATTAGTAATTTCCCAAGGCTCTGCTTTAATTTTTGCTTGCTGATTTGGCGTCTCGGTCTGTGTTGTAACTGTTGTAAAAAGTATGTGGTTCATGTATTCTGTGTGACTGTGGTTTTTTAATCCCTTTGTTAGCAAGCGAGTTAATGTGGTTGTTGTTGTTATTGTTAGTTTTGCATATTTTCGCCTTTGCTACGTTGCCTTTTTTTCTTTTTATTGTTGTTGATAGAATTTATTCCACCTGAAGTTGGGTCCGCACAACCCAGGTCACCGCGTTTTCAGTTTACGTTTACTAAAAACGGGCTCGGTTGGGATGCAGGCCAGGTTCTACACCCGGAGTTGTAAGAAAAAATATTTTTATTTTAATATTTTGTTCACGCATTCTCTTTTTATTAAAAATATTTTCAGCCATGAATACCGCAACTCAGGGGTAATCTTAAGCTTGTTCACGCATTCACTTTTGATTCAAAACACCTTTAGCCATGAATACCGCGACTAGGAGCCAATCTTAAGCTTGTTCACGCATTCTCTTTTCATTCAAAATATTTACAGCCATAAATACCGCGACTCAGAGGCCATCTTAAGCTTGTTGTAAGAAAAAATATTTTTCTTACAAGATAATTATCGCATCTGCTTGGTTATTTCGAGATAACGTGTTATTTCATTTTGATAATGATTTTTATGATTAATTAAGATAATGAGTTATTTCAAATAATTATCGCTTATCTCATCTGAAATAAAATATGAACAGGCCTGTTAACAACATTGAAAATTTGATATCTTTAACCGACAAGCCGTAACAGGCAGCGTGAGCGCGACGTAAAGCCATGACGAGACGAAACGTTCGTCTTTCAGAATGCCGTGGATATGACGTAGTGACTTAAGACGAAAGTTTCAACTCACTCACCGTGACTTTACAGAATCTAGCTGTTAAGCTTGTTCACGCATTCGCTTTTGATTCAAAATATTTTCAGCCATGAATACCGCGACTCAGAGGCAATCTTAAACTTGTTCACGTAATCACTTTCGATTCAAAATATTTTCAGCCGTGAACACCAGAACTCTGGTGCAATTTTAAGCTTGTTCACGCATTCTCTTTTTATTAAAAATATTTTCAGCCATGAATACCGCAACTCAGGGGTAATCTTAAGCTTGTTCACGCATTCACTTTTGATTCAAAACACCTTTAGCCATGAATACCGCGACTAGGAGCCAATCTTAAGCTTGTTCACGCATTCTCTTTTCATTCAAAATATTTACAGCCATAAATACCGCGACTCAGAGGCCATCTTAAGCTTGTTGTAAGAAAAAATATTTTTCTTACAAGATAATTATCGCATCTGCTTGGTTATTTCGAGATAACGTGTTATTTCATTTTGATAATGATTTTTATGATTAATTAAGATAATGAGTTATTTCAAATAATTATCGCTTATCTCATCTGAAATAAAATATGAACAGGCCTGTTAACAACATTGAAAATTTGATATCTTTAACCGACAAGCCGTAACAGGCAGCGTGAGCGCGACGTAAAGCCATGACGAGACGAAACGTTCGTCTTTCAGAATGCCGTGGATATGACGTAGTGACTTAAGACGAAAGTTTCAACTCACTCACCGTGACTTTACAGAATCTAGCTGTTAAGCTTGTTCACGCATTCGCTTTTGATTCAAAATATTTTCAGCCATGAATACCGCGACTCAGAGGCAATCTTAAACTTGTTCACGTAATCACTTTCGATTCAAAATATTTTCAGCCGTGAACACCAGAACTCTGGGGCAATTTTAAGCTTGTTCACGCATTCTCTTTTTATTAAAAATATTTTCAGCCATGAATACCGCAACTCAGGGGTAATCTTAAGCTTGTTCACGCATTCACTTTTGATTCAAAACACCTTTAGCCATGAATACCGCGACTAGGAGCCAATCTTAAGCTTGTTCACGCATTCTCTTTTCATTCAAAATATTTACAGCCATAAATACCGCGACTCAGGGGCCATCTTAAGCTTGTTGTAAGAAAAAATATTTTTCTTACAAGATAATTATCGCATCTGCTTGGTTATTTCGAGATAACGTGTTATTTCATTTTGATAATGATTTTTATGATTAATTAAGATAATGAGTTATTTCAAATAATTATCGCTTATCTCATCTGAAATAAAATATGAACAGGCCTGTTAACAACATTGAAAATTTGATATCTTTAACCGACAAGCCGTAACAGGCAGCGTGAGCGCGACGTAAAGCCATGACGAGACGAAACGTTCGTCTTTCAGAATGCCGTGGATATGACGTAGTGACTTAAGACGAAAGTTTCAACTCACTCACCGTGACTTTACAGAATCTATCTGTTAAGCTTGTTCACGCATTCGCTTTTGATTCAAAATATTTTCAGCCATGAATACCGCGACTCAGAGGCAATCTTAAACTTGTTCACGTAATCACTTTCGATTCAAAATATTTTCAGCCGTGAACACCAGAACTCTGGGGCAATTTTAAGCTTGTTCACGCATTCTCTTTTTATTAAAAATATTTTCAGCCATGAATACCGCAACTCAGGGGTAATCTTAAGCTTGTTCACGCATTCACTTTTGATTCAAAACACCTTTAGCCATGAATACCGCGACTAGGAGCCAATCTTAAGCTTGTTCACGCATTCTCTTTTCATTCAAAATATTTACAGCCATAAATACCGCGACTCAGGGGCCATCTTAAGCTTGTTCACGCATATACTTTTGATTCAAAAGATTTTCATCCATGAATACCGTGACTCAGAGGCAATCTTAAGCTTGTTCACGCATTCTCTTTTTATTAAAAATATTTTCAGCCATGAATACCGCGACTCAGGGGCCATCTTAAGCTTGTTCACGCATATACTTTTGATTCAAAATATTTTCATCCATGAATACCGTGACTCAGAGGCAATCTTAAGCTTGTTCACGCATTCTCTTTTTATTAAAAATATTTTCAGCCATGAATACCGCGACTCAGTGGCAATCTTAAGCTTGTTCACGCATTGACTTTTGATTCAAAATATTTTCGTCCATGAATACCGTGACTCAGAGGCAATCTTAAGCTTGTTCACGCATTCTCTTTTTATTAAAAATATTTTCAGCCATGAATACCGCGACTCAGTGGCAATCTTAAGCTTGTTCACGCATTGACTTTTGATTCAAAACACCTTCAGTCATGAATACCGCGGCACAGAGGCAATCTTGAGCTTGTTCACGCATTCACTTTTGATTCAAAATATTTTCAGCCATGAATACCGCGACTCATAGGCAATCTTAAGCTTGTTCTCGTATTCACTTTCCATTCAAAATATTTTCACCCATGAACACCACAACACCGGTGTAATCATAAGCTTGTTCACGCATTCCCTTTTTATTGAAAATATTTTCAGCCATAAATACCGCGACTCCGAAACAATCTTGAGCTTGTTCACGCATTCACTTTTGATTCAAAATATTTTCAGCCGCTACTCAGAGGCAATCAAGCTTATTCACGCATTCACTTAAATCTATAATTAAATTTCTACGTTAAAACCCAGCTCACCTTTAATTAATATTATCTTTATACCGAAGGGAATAGGGTAGGATTCCGTTCCTTCCGTTTGTAACGCAGAGAAGGAGACGAGATAGATATAGAAAAGTATATATATTCTTGCTCAGCGTCACCTCCTGAATCGATTTAGCCCTGTCCGTCCGTCTGACTGTCTGTCTGTTGAAATCACGATAACGCGAGAACGAAAAGAGATATCGCGATGATATTTGGCACAAATATTCTTTGTTATGTAGGGCTGTTTGGGATTGAAAATGGGCGAGATCGGTAAGCAGCCACGCCTACTTTACTAACGGAATGTAAAGGCACCTCGTTTCAAAAAATGTTAAAATCTGAACATTTCTCGGTGCAGTTCTCGGTGGCTCGGTGGTTTAGTGTGTGGCACACTAGCCATCGATTTTCCGGGGACGTGGGTTCGAGTCCCGCCGTGTGCATGGGTGTCAACTTTTCTTATCGTGACGTCTCAATTTCTAATGCGTACTTAAAGCCTCGCCTAGCGCTAGTTCTGAAATTAAGAACCATTCGTTTACTCCGGCAGTGCTTGCAATAATAAAGCAAAATAGCTGTTCGTAGAAAGCTTTGCTTCGCAACACTTGCCGGAGTCGAATTAGTAGAATGCGAAAAGTTCCCTTTCCCTTCCTCTCCCACTATCCCCCATTCCCCCAGTAGCCAATCATGAAAAAAGAGATTGATCTCTTAAGGGCTACTGCTAGAATCTGATATAAAAAAAAAAAAAAAAAAAAAAAATTTCATAAACCGTGTGAGATATTAAGGTATAATTTTATTCCGGGACATATAACGTCATTACTCAAATGTTTGGGAAAAATGGGCGTTCCACGCCCACTTATAACAAAGTTGGCAATATCTAATGAACGGTATAAGATATTGATATGTAATTTTATCAGGATATATAGGGAAGCATTACCAATAAGCATGGAAAAATGGGTATACCACGCCCGCTCATACAAAAGTTATCAATATCTTGTAAACGGTATAAGATACTAATACGAAATTTTATCACGAGGTATCTACACGTATTACCAATTTGTATATAAAAAATGGGCGTGGACCGCCCACTTATACAAAAGTTGTCAATATCCCATAAACGGTTCAAAATATTAATACCTTCGTAATTCTATCTAGCAGTACCTAGAGACATTACAAAAACATTACCCGAAATGGGCGTGGTCCGCCTACTTATACAGCCTACAGTTAAGTGGCGAAAATATAATTTTTTTTCAGTTGTGTAGGTTATTTAGATTTCGGCCAGGCCGAAGACAACACTCTTACTTGTTCTCAGTTACAATTGCTCCTATAGGCCGAATAACGTCTCTTGCAGCTATAGCGATAGTATTCCCATTACATCTCTTCAACCTGTATCGATCACTAGGTAGGACACCAACCAGCTCATAAGGACCCCGATAGTAAGCTTGCAATTTGGACTTGCGTATTTGATTGCTGCAATACGCCACCTTCTGGCCTATTTCTAATTGGTGCGGTTTAGATTTGTTAGCATCAAATCGCACCTTCAGGTCTTTTGCATTTTGTTCGGTTCGCTCGTTGACAAACTCGCGCAGCGCCTCCACATCGTCATATTGTGGTCAATTTGCAATTCTGATAAAAGAGCGCCAATATCTGGAGTGCGTCCTGTAATTCCAGTCAGCACTTTCAAAGGGGAAAATCCAGTTGTTTTGTTCACCGTCGTATTGAGTGCGAGTTGAAGACGACCGACGAGTGCGAGTTGAACACAATTCACTCAAGGTTCCACTCCACATAGGGTTTGTTTCTAAATTAGTTCTCAGTAAATTTGCAACAGTATCATCATATCGTTCTACTTGGCCATTCTCTCTACTAGTACCTATGGCAATTAAGTAGTGATTTATTCCCAGAGAGAGAACGAAAAACGACACTGAAGATGGCACAACGCCGAAACAGGTTTGTCAACAGAACAAATTTGACGTGGGATGACGGAAATTCGTTCCAAAATACATCAGATGCGGAGACTTTAAACTCCGTACTCGTAAAATTCGTACTTCTGTCAGTTATTAATTTGCTTAGAGCGCCAAATAACATTACATAGCTGTGAACTGAACAGCTTCTGTACCTTTAACCGATTTGCTGGGAAATAAAATTACGAACTTTGTAAGGGCATCCGCTTCAGCCTACTATTGCGTCTCTACATTGAGTCGTAAAAGATGTCGGTCCTGTGTTCAGACATGGTGAGTTTGTCCATTTCGTCACCCTTCCCAGCATCCCAGGATTATGCATAGTGACGTCGACTACCTCCCTACTGTGATGAAGATTCAGCATGCGTTGGATTCCTGATTCTTGCACTTGATTACAATAAATCCGTCATACAGGTTGGCGTTGCCCACAAACCCCATATCCTTTTATCCATCCTCAAGCAGATCCAGGGCCCCCAAAAGAGATACTCTGAAAGCATTCAGGTGGGATTCCTGCATAGGCCCTCCATTGACGGATCAGTGGATCCCCTCAGGAGGTCTCCTCCGGCCACTTGCGAAGGGGTCCCCCTTACCAGCAGGTTTCACTACCGCATCTTTATTAAGCCTTGCCCTTATCTTCATGGCTTGAAAACTCGTGCTCGGCCCAATATCGACTGCCTCCTGACAAGCACTATTAGCGGTGTCCACTGTTTTCCGCGTATCTTGCCTGCCATTTCCTTGTGTCTTCCCCATCGACTTCGAACCGCCCGTCAAGACAAGACAATGTCTTCTTGCCACCTACTCATGTGGTCGTTACTATTTCTTCTCTGATTACCTACCTGACGTTCGGCTAAATTTCCTCTCGTCGGCTGCCCCCGTGACTAACATCTCCAATTTAGTTCATTCCCATACATCATGAATTTCTCACAGAATGGACTATTTTTCCTTACGAGACACTCGTCCCTAGTATGGCCTTTCCTTCCGCAGAAACTACATACTATTCGCGCTTTGGCACTGGTTTCCCCACCTTGTGGGCGTCCTATCCTTTTGCCGTCCCGCGTGATACTCGGGTTTTGCATGAAGTTATCGTCATGCTGTGTATTTAGCTTCCCTTGGGCATCCATGGGTGTATGGCTTATAGTCCTTTGGTCCACTCCTATCGTCCAGACGGGATTCATGCTCGCCAAAAGGTTTGGTTGGGCTCCGAGAGATCTGCTGATGATCTCGTTTAACTGTACTGCATCTGCGATCAGCCTTTCCATGTCGATCACGTTGGTACCCAACATCTTCATCCTTATCGTTGAGTATCTTACCCCCAACACGAATGTCCTCGCTAATGACTTGTTAATTTCAAGTCGCAGTCCATGATCCTGGGCCTCAGTATACTGGGATTTCGTAATGTCTTCTGCCTGTGTCCTTAGATTTATTAACCTTTCTCCGAACTCCACTATTTCTTCCCCTGGGAGTTGGGACACTGTATTTCCGATATTATTGTATCTAAAGATCTACACTTCAGATAGGACAGCTTGTAAGGAAAAAAAATTTTTTTCCTCACAACTCCGGGTGTAGAACCTGGCCTGCATCCCAACCGAGCCCGTTTTTAGTGAACGTAAACTGAAAACGCGGTGACCTGGATTGTGCGGACCCAACTTCAGGTGGAATACGTTCTATCAACAACAATAAAAAGAAAAAAAGGCAACGTAGCAAAGGCGAAAATATGCAAAACTAACAATAACAACAACAACCACATTAACTCGCTTGCTAACAAAGGGATTAAAAAACCACAGTCACACAGAATACAGGAACCACATACTTTTTACAACAATTACAACACAGACCGAGACGCCAAATCAGCAAGCAAAAATTAAAGCAGAGCCTTGGGAAATTACTAATAAAATCAGGTGGAATACTGTTTACAACAACTATAACACAGACTGAGACGCGGAACAAGCAAGCAAAAATTAAATTAGAGCGTGGGAAGCTACCAACAAAATCACAAGAATTTATTTCTAGAAATAAGCACAACAACAACAAGTACGTTGTGTACCGCTATGCAAATTAGAAAATTCTGGAATGTGAACAAGAACTACCAACAAAATCACAAGAAATATTTCTCGAAATTAGCACAACAACAACAAGTACATTGTGTGCCGCTATGCACATTAGAAAATTCCAGAATGTGCACAACAACAACAAGTACATTGTGTGCCGCTATGCACATTAGAAAATTCCAGAATGTGCACAAGAACAACGACTGCAGCGGAGTTGTTTTGATCGGTGTATAAAAGGGCCCACCGCGCTGAATTCGATCTCTTTTGGAATCTCGTGCTCGTAAGTAAGTCGTCGAACCTTGAACCTTTAGTACCTCGTCCTGGCTGAGTGCTTTTAAGCGGACGCCAATCCCAATTCCAAGTAAATTTTAGTACCTCGTCCTGGCTGAGTGCTCTTAAGCGGACGCCAATCCCAATTCCAAGTAAATTTTAGTACCTCGTCCTGGCTGAGTGCTCTTAAGCGGACGCCAATCCCAATTCCAAGTAAATTTTAGTACCTCGTCCTGGCTGAGTGCTCTTAAGCGGACGCCAATCCCAATTCCAAGTAAATTTTAGTACCTCGTCCTGGCTGAGTGCTCTTAAGCGGACGCCAATCCCAATTCCAAGTAAATTTTAGTACCTCGTCCTGGCTGAGTGCTCTTAAGCGGACGCCAATCCCGAATCCAAGTAAATTTTAGTACCTCGTCGTGGCCGAGTGCTTTTAAGCGGACGCCAATCCTGAATCAAAGTAAATTCTAGTACCTCGTAGTGGCTGACGCCGACAATCATAAAACCTCGTATTCTAGAACTCTGTGTGTATATAGATTTTGTATTTTTACGGACTGAGTGCTATTCAGCGGACATTAGAATTAAAGGAACTAGTTTTAAGAAATACTGTTAGCAATAAAATACCGAAAAATAAAACTTTGAATTACGGTAAATAAATAGTCGAAAAACTGTGAAAAGAAAACCGAAAGCTTTTTATTTAAGTGTTCGGTACGGGACTCTGGCGAGACTGAGTATACCCCGGCAAGAAACTTCGTTACAAAATGGCGCCCGAGCACGGACAATAGTTTCCGAGAAAAATCAAAAACTATAGTGCTGAATCGCGAAAAAAACGAAACTTTAGAAAAAAAACGGTATTATAAACAGTTACGCGAAGCGAACGATAAATCGAACAAATAATTGAACGCTAAACTGTGCTAACGGCGAATTCAAATAAAAAAAACATTGTGCAAAAAAAAAAAATAACGCGGTATTTACAAAGAAACAGTTACACGAAATAGACGGAACAAAATAGAAAAACATCGTGCAAAGAAATAACGCGGAAACTGTTACACGAAATAAAAGAAAAATCGAAATGGGTAAACGGTGGATTTATAATGTTCCAAAAGAGAATCTGCAGGAGATTCTACGCGAATTCGGTGTGGAATCAAAAGGCACGGTCGACGAACTTCGTAAAGTGCCCTCCGGGTTTTTGATGTCGCACATAGGGTTTGTTTGTTGGTACAGGAATAACAATAGGAGCTGGTCAAGATGGGAATTGTTTAAAACCGATTTCCTGAAATTCTTCTTGCCATCGAGATATTTCGAAGAACTGGAGGACAACATTAGGAAAAGGATCCAAGGGCCTCGCGAGAAGTTCAAGGACTATGTACTGGCCATGAAGACATTAATGCGACATGTGAACTATACAGAGGAGCAAAAACTACAGAGGATTTACAAGAATTGCCATTCCGGGACATATAACGTCATTACTCAAATGTTTGGGAAAAATGGGCGTTCCACGCCCACTTATAACAAAGTTGGCAATATCTAATGAACGGTATAAGATATTGATATGTAATTTTATCAGGATATATAGGGAAGCATTACCAATAAGCATGGAAAAATGGGTATACCACGCCCGCTCATACAAAAGTTATCAATATCTTGTAAACGGTATAAGATACTAATACGAAATTTTATCACGAGGTATCTACACGTATTACCAATTTGTATATAAAAAATGGGCGTGGACCGCCCACTTATACAAAAGTTGTCAATATCCCATAAACGGTTCAAAATATTAATACCTTCGTAATTCTATCTAGCAGTACCTAGAGACATTACAAAAACATTACCCGAAATGGGCGTGGTCCGCCTACTTATACAGCCTACAGTTAAGTGGCGAAAATATAATTTTTTTTCAGTTGTGTAGGTTATTTAGATTTCGGCCAGGCCGAAGACAACACTCTTACTTGTTCTCAGTTACAATTGCTCCTATAGGCCGAATAACGTCTCTTGCAGCTATAGCGATAGTATTCCCATTACATCTCTTCAACCTGTATCGATCACTAGGTAGGACACCAACCAGCTCATAAGGACCCCGATAGTAAGCTTGCAATTTGGACTTGCGTATTTGATTGCTGCAATACGCCACCTTCTGGCCTATTTCTAATTGGTGCGGTTTAGATTTGTTAGCATCAAATCGCACCTTCAGGTCTTTTGCATTTTGTTCGGTTCGCTCGTTGACAAACTCGCGCAGCGCCTCCACATCGTCATATTGTGGTCAATTTGCAATTCTGATAAAAGAGCGCCAATATCTGGAGTGCGTCCTGTAATTCCAGTCAGCACTTTCAAAGGGGAAAATCCAGTTGTTTTGTTCACCGTCGTATTGAGTGCGAGTTGAAGACGACCGACGAGTGCGAGTTGAACACAATTCACTCAAGGTTCCACTCCACATAGGGTTTGTTTCTAAATTAGTTCTCAGTAAATTTGCAACAGTATCATCATATCGTTCTACTTGGCCATTCTCTCTACTAGTACCTATGGCAATTAAGTAGTGATTTATTCCCAGAGAGAGAACGAAAAACGACACTGAAGATGGCACAACGCCGAAACAGGTTTGTCAACAGAACAAATTTGACGTGGGATGACGGAAATTCGTTCCAAAATACATCAGATGCGGAGACTTTAAACTCCGTACTCGTAAAATTCGTACTTCTGTCAGTTATTAATTTGCTTAGAGCGCCAAATAACATTACATAGCTGTGAACTGAACAGCTTCTGTACCTTTAACCGATTTGCTGGGAAATAAAATTACGAACTTTGTAAGGGCATCCGCTTCAGCCTACTATTGCGTCTCTACATTGAGTCGTAAAAGATGTCGGTCCTGTGTTCAGACATGGTGAGTTTGTCCATTTCGTCACCCTTCCCAGCATCCCAGGATTATGCATAGTGACGTCGACTACCTCCCTACTGTGATGAAGATTCAGCATGCGTTGGATTCCTGATTCTTGCACTTGATTACAATAAATCCGTCATACAGGTTGGCGTTGCCCACAAACCCCATATCCTTTTATCCATCCTCAAGCAGATCCAGGGCCCCCAAAAGAGATACTCTGAAAGCATTCAGGTGGGATTCCTGCATAGGCCCTCCATTGACGGATCAGTGGATCCCCTCAGGAGGTCTCCTCCGGCCACTTGCGAAGGGGTCCCCCTTACCAGCAGGTTTCACTACCGCATCTTTATTAAGCCTTGCCCTTATCTTCATGGCTTGAAAACTCGTGCTCGGCCCAATATCGACTGCCTCCTGACAAGCACTATTAGCGGTGTCCACTGTTTTCCGCGTATCTTGCCTGCCATTTCCTTGTGTCTTCCCCATCGACTTCGAACCGCCCGTCAAGACAAGACAATGTCTTCTTGCCACCTACTCATGTGGTCGTTACTATTTCTTCTCTGATTACCTACCTGACGTTCGGCTAAATTTCCTCTCGTCGGCTGCCCCCGTGACTAACATCTCCAATTTAGTTCATTCCCATACATCATGAATTTCTCACAGAATGGACTATTTTTCCTTACGAGACACTCGTCCCTAGTATGGCCTTTCCTTCCGCAGAAACTACATACTATTCGCGCTTTGGCACTGGTTTCCCCACCTTGTGGGCGTCCTATCCTTTTGCCGTCCCGCGTGATACTCGGGTTTTGCATGAAGTTATCGTCATGCTGTGTATTTAGCTTCCCTTGGGCATCCATGGGTGTATGGCTTATAGTCCTTTGGTCCACTCCTATCGTCCAGACGGGATTCATGCTCGCCAAAAGGTTTGGTTGGGCTCCGAGAGATCTGCTGATGATCTCGTTTAACTGTACTGCATCTGCGATCAGCCTTTCCATGTCGATCACGTTGGTACCCAACATCTTCATCCTTATCGTTGAGTATCTTACCCCCAACACGAATGTCCTCGCTAATGACTTGTTAATTTCAAGTCGCAGTCCATGATCCTGGGCCTCAGTATACTGGGATTTCGTAATGTCTTCTGCCTGTGTCCTTAGATTTATTAACCTTTCTCCGAACTCCACTATTTCTTCCCCTGGGAGTTGGGACACTGTATTTCCGATATTATTGTATCTAAAGATCTACACTTCAGATAGGACAGCTTGTAAGGAAAAAAAATTTTTTTCCTCACAACTCCGGGTGTAGAACCTGGCCTGCATCCCAACCGAGCCCGTTTTTAGTGAACGTAAACTGAAAACGCGGTGACCTGGATTGTGCGGACCCAACTTCAGGTGGAATACGTTCTATCAACAACAATAAAAAGAAAAAAAGGCAACGTAGCAAAGGCGAAAATATGCAAAACTAACAATAACAACAACAACCACATTAACTCGCTTGCTAACAAAGGGATTAAAAAACCACAGTCACACAGAATACAGGAACCACATACTTTTTACAACAATTACAACACAGACCGAGACGCCAAATCAGCAAGCAAAAATTAAAGCAGAGCCTTGGGAAATTACTAATAAAATCAGGTGGAATACTGTTTACAACAACTATAACACAGACTGAGACGCGGAACAAGCAAGCAAAAATTAAATTAGAGCGTGGGAAGCTACCAACAAAATCACAAGAATTTATTTCTAGAAATAAGCACAACAACAACAAGTACGTTGTGTACCGCTATGCAAATTAGAAAATTCTGGAATGTGAACAAGAACTACCAACAAAATCACAAGAAATATTTCTCGAAATTAGCACAACAACAACAAGTACATTGTGTGCCGCTATGCACATTAGAAAATTCCAGAATGTGCACAACAACAACAAGTACATTGTGTGCCGCTATGCACATTAGAAAATTCCAGAATGTGCACAAGAACAACGACTGCAGCGGAGTTGTTTTGATCGGTGTATAAAAGGGCCCACCGCGCTGAATTCGATCTCTTTTGGAATCTCGTGCTCGTAAGTAAGTCGTCGAACCTTGAACCTTTAGTACCTCGTCCTGGCTGAGTGCTTTTAAGCGGACGCCAATCCCAATTCCAAGTAAATTTTAGTACCTCGTCCTGGCTGAGTGCTCTTAAGCGGACGCCAATCCCAATTCCAAGTAAATTTTAGTACCTCGTCCTGGCTGAGTGCTCTTAAGCGGACGCCAATCCCAATTCCAAGTAAATTTTAGTACCTTGTCCTGGCTGAGTGCTCTTAAGCGGACGCCAATCCCAATTCCAAGTAAATTTTAGTACCTCGTCCTGGCTGAGTGCTCTTAAGCGGACGCCAATCCCAATTCCAAGTAAATTTTAGTACCTCGTCCTGGCTGAGTGCTCTTAAGCGGACGCCAATCCCAATTCCAAGTAAATTTTAGTACCTCGTCCTGGCTGAGTGCTCTTAAGCGGACGCCAATCCCGAATCCAAGTAAATTTTAGTACCTCGTCGTGGCCGAGTGCTTTTAAGCGGACGCCAATCCTGAATCAAAGTAAATTCTAGTACCTCGTAGTGGCTGACGCCGACAATCATAAAACCTCGTATTCTAGAACTCTGTGTGTATATAGATTTTGTATTTTTACGGACTGAGTGCTATTCAGCGGACATTAGAATTAAAGGAACTAGTTTTAAGAAATACTGTTAGCAATAAAATACCGAAAAATAAAACTTTGAATTACGGTAAATAAATAGTCGAAAAACTGTGAAAAGAAAACCGAAAGCTTTTTATTTAAGTGTTCGGTACGGGACTCTGGCGAGACTGAGTATACCCCGGCAAGAAACTTCGTTACAAAATGGCGCCCGAGCACGGACAATAGTTTCCGAGAAAAATCAAAAACTATAGTGCTGAATCGCGAAAAAAACGAAACTTTAGAAAAAAAACGGTATTATAAACAGTTACGCGAAGCGAACGATAAATCGAACAAATAATTGAACGCTAAACTGTGCTAACGGCGAATTCAAATAAAAAAAACATTGTGCAAAAAAAAAATAACGCGGTATTTACAAAGAAACAGTTACACGAAATAGACGGAACAAAATAGAAAAACATCGTGCAAAGAAATAACGCGGAAACTGTTACGCGAAATAAAAGAAAAATCGAAATGGGTAAACGGTGGATTTATAATGTTCCAAAAGAGAATCTGCAGGAGATTCTACGCGCATTCGGTGTGGAATCAAAAGGCACGGTCGACGAACTTCGTAAAGTGCCCTCCGGGTTTTTGATGTCGCCTGATCTGACCGACGAGCTGATCGACAGGTTACGCGAACTTGAAGTGCAATGGAATCGCGGTGTTTCTCCAAGTGCGCGACCGGCGACTCCATCATTGCAAGGTGCGGTTCCAAAACACAGCGAACAGAGGGCAAATCCAACAGAAGTGCTTAACATGAACCCCGGCAATCAAGTTTCCATGTCAACAGGTGGTTGCATAGCAGCGAGGTGCGAGACAGAGAGTGTGGCCCATAGTAGGATATGCTACTCTGAGGTAATTGACAAGGTACGGAAATGGTCTTGTAGGTACGACGGTGGTAGGGACCCAATAGGCTTCATCGAGAGAGTCGAGGAGCTCACAGAGGCATATGAATTGCCTAAGCATATGCTGCCACGAACCATGCCGGAGTTGCTGAAGGACAAAGCTCTTTGTTGGTACAGGAATAACAATAGGAGCTGGTCAAGATGGGAATTGTTTAAAACCGATTTCCTGAAATTCTTCTTGCCATCGAGATATTTCGAAGAACTGGAGGACAACATTAGGAAAAGGATCCAAGGGCCTCGCGAGAAGTTCAAGGACTATGTACTGGCCATGAAGACATTAATGCGACATGTGAACTATACAGAGGAGCAAAAACTACAGAGGATTTACAAGAATTGCCATAGGGATTATCTTCTTTACATAAGGAGGTCTGATTTCTCTGCATTGGAGGATCTCATTGAATTGGCTGAAGATTTTCAAGGCATACGAAAGGAACCCGAACCTCCACGAGAAATTCATACTCAGCACCGACAATTACCAGGGACGCAGAGGATGATGACCATAGAAAACACAGGAAAACAGCGAGACCTTCGAACAGCCTGTAGAAGATGTGGCGAAAGCGGAGATTTTCAACGAGAATGCCGAAACTCAAGGAAACTTTTCTGTTGGACTTGTGGAAAGGAGGGGGTCCGGACGATTGAATGCTGCAAGAAACCTTCGGGAAACGCGCAGGGTGTTCGGCAGGGACGAGGGCTGCTGGAACCGAACAAGATAGACTCTCCTCGTACCCCACGAAGTGCTTAAACTACAATCGAGACCGGATTTACGCCAAGGTAGCCTTAGGAAGGGAACTCGTCACAGCTACTCTAGACACAGGAGCCTCGCGGAGCTTCATTAGCAACGCGGCGGCTGTGATGACAGACGGAAAGCTGATGGAGGTGGACGTACGGGTCAAAATGGCTGACGGCACCGTGCGTACCGTGAAGGAAGCCATCGAAGTCTGCGTGCGTTTGGGGACTGCAGAGTGTAAGCTCCCACTTCTGATTCTACAGGATGTGACAGACCATGTGATCCTGGGTTTGGACTTCCTGACAAGCATAGGAACTTCTATTAGCTGTGGTGGTGAGACGATTACGCTGGGAGGCTCGAAAGCCGAACGAGCGACTTTCTCTACAGTTCACACGGATTGCACCCAAGTTCCTGAGGCAAAACCATTGGAGAAGACTGACGTGGAGGACGAACAACACTCTGAACCAGGCGAAGAAACCAACAACTCGCGAAAAGAAGACCAACACATCATCAAGGAATTCCTAAAAACTGAGCATGAGAAATTCGAGATGCTGGAAGGACCTTCCAACATAACGACCCATAAAATCGTCATGAGAGATAATAGGCCAATAAAGCAGAGGTATTACCCTAAGAACCCTGCAATGCAAGCGATAATTAACAAGGAGATAGACGAGCTGCTGGAAAAAGGCTGTATCGAGCCCTCACATAGCCCTTACAGTGCACCAATTGTTCTTGTTAAAAAGAAGAATGGGCAATGGAGACTTTGCGTGGATTATCGTCAGCTAAATGCAAGATCAGTGCCTGACGCACTTCCGAGGATACAACATATTCTAGATCGACTCCGCGACGCGCAATACATTAGTACACTTGATCTCAAGAACGGTTACTGGCAAATACCCATGAGTCCAGAAAGCAAGCAATACACCGCGTTCACAGTACCAGGAAGGGGACTCTTTCAATGGAAAGTTATGCCGTTCGGCCTACATTCGGCACCCGCGACATTCCAAAGGGCATTGGACCAAGTCATTGGACCGGAGATGGAACCACACGCGTTTGCTTACCTGGACGACATCGTTGTAATAGGAAAGCCGCTGGAACAACACATGAACAATTTACAGGAAGTATTTCGACGTTTAAGAGCGGCTAAATTAAAAATCAACAAGTAGAAGTGCGAGTTTTTCCAGCAAGATTTAAAATATTTAGGTCACGTCGTGAGCCGCAGAGGAATTCACACAGATCCAGACAAGGTAGCGGCTATTCAGGAACTGGCGGCACCAACAAATGTCAGAGGAGTTAGGCGATTCCTCGGGATAGCATCCTGGTACCGGCGGATCGTACCGGACTTCGCCAAATTGGTAGTCCCACTTACCAGCCTTCTTAAGAAGGGCAAACGCTGGCAATGGACCGACGAGCAACAGCAGGCATTCGAGAACCTCAAGGAAAAGCTCACGAAGGCACCAGTACTGGCGTGCCCAGATTTTTCCAAACTGTTTACGCTGCAGACTGACGCAAGCAACCACGGGTTAGGAGCTGTTCTCACGCAAGAAACCGATGAGGGAGAGAAGGTCATCGCCTACGCAAGCCGGAATTTAAACAAGGCCGAAATCAACTACTCAGCGACAGAGAAGGAGTGCCTCGCGATCATTTGGGGAATCAGGAAAATGCGACCGTATTTAGAAGGCTACAGGTTCTGCGTCGTCACAGACCACCTCTCACTGAAGTGGTTGAACTCTTTGGAAAATCCTTCAGGGCGTATAGCAAGATGGGCGCTTGAGTTACAACAATACATGTCCGACGTGAAATACCGCAAGGGCAATTGGAACGTGGTCGCAGACGCACTTTCCAGACAGCCAGTAGAAAAACTGAGCACGGTTACGACTAACGGGGAAAAGTGCAACTGGATAGAAACCAAGATGGCAGAAATTAAGAGGAATCCAGAGAAGTTTGCCGATTATACTATGGAAAGCGGTCAACTGTATCGACATATCCCAGGGCAGGTAAACGACGAGGATTGTGCCGCATAGAAGCTCTGTGTTCCGAGGTATCTTCGTGCCCGATTTCTTAAGGAAAACCACGATGACCCCAGCGCTGGACATCCAGGCATTAGAAAAACCGTCACCAGGATAGCCAACAGGTACTACTGGCCAGGCATGTTCAGGGATATAAGGAAACACGTGCGCTGCTGTGAATCATGTCAGCGATTTAAACCTTTGCAGAGCAAAGCCGCCGGGAAAATGCTGACACAGTTACCAGAGGAGCCTTGGTCAGTCGTCTGTGCCGATTTCATTGGAGCCCGAAGCAAGCGCGGCAACACGATGATTCTAGTTTTCTTAGACAAATTCTCTAAGTGGACCGAAATCGTACCATTGAGACAAGCAACAGCAGACAGTGTGAAGAAGGCGTTTCGAGAAAGGATTCTAGCGAGGTATGGAGTTCCACAAGTTCTCGTCACGGACAACAGCGTTCAATTCAACAGTAGGACACTGCAGCGATTTCTTCAAGATTTAGGAATCCGACAACAGTTTACAGCACCTTATACCCCCCAGGAGAACCCAACAGAAAGAGCCAACCGAAACGTCAAAAGAATTCTTGCACAAATGGCCGATAATAGACAAACCCAATGGGATGAGTTGATCCCAGAAATTTCTTTGGCAATCAACAGCATGGCATCGTAGACGACAGGTTTCAGCCCCGCTTTCCTCACACAGGGACGAGAACTGCGGCTTCCAGGATCGCTTTTCAATGAGGTTACCATAGGTACAGGGTCAGCACCACAGAGTCCCGAACACAAGGGTAACCGCCCGCAGGAGATATTCAACATCGTGAGGAGAAACATCGAACGAGCATCCAAGGACCAAGCCCGACACTATAACCTTCGGCGAAGACAATGGAACCCGGCAGTAGGAACGTGGGTATTATTGAGAAGCCACCCCCTATCGAAAGCAGTAGACAAGTTTACCGCCAAGCTGGCTCCAAAATACGACGGGCCATACCAGATCCAGAGATATATATCACCAGTTATCGTCGAGCTCAACTCCCAGGGAAATACGAAAACTCGCACGGCTCACATTGGGGAGCTCAAAGAATACCACCATGCAACCGAAGTATCGCGTGACGCTGACCCCTAAACGGATCACTGTCCAGCTATCCGAAAGAAAGGGGGGAGTGTAAGGAAAAAAAATTTTTTTCCTCACAACTCCGGGTGTAGAACCTGGCCTGCATCCCAACCGAGCCCGTTTTTAGTAAACGTAAACTGAAAACGCGGTGACCTGGGTTGTGCGGACCCAACTTCAGGTGGAATAAATTCTATCAACAACAATAAAAAGAAAAAAAGGCAACGTAGCAAAGGCGAAAATATGCAAAACTAACAATAACAACAACAACCACATTAACTCGCTTGCTAACAAAGGGATTAAAAAACCACAGTCACACAGAATACATGAACCACATACTTTTTACAACAATTACAACACAGACCGAGACGCCAAATCAGCAAGCAAAAATTAAAGCAGAGCCTTGGGAAATTACTAATAATATCAGGTGGAATACTGTTTACAACAACTACAACACAGACTGAGACGCGAAACAAGCAAGCAAAAATTAAATTAGAGCGTGGGAAGCTACCAACAAAATCACAGGAATTTATTTCTAGAAATAAGCACAACAACAACAAGTACGTTGTGTGCCGCTATGCAGATTAGAAAATTCTGGAATGTGAACAAGAACTACCAAACAAATCACAAGAAATATTTCTCGAAATTAGCACAACAACAACAAGTACATTGTGTGCCGCTATGCACATTAGAAAATTCCAGAATGTGCACAAGAACAACGACTGCAGCGGAGTTGTTTTGATCGGTGTATAAAAGGGCCCACCGCGCTGAATTCGATCTCTTTTGGAATCTCGTGCTCGTAAGTAAGTCGTCGAACCTTGAACCTTTAGTACCTCGTCCTGGCTGAGTGCTTTTAAGCGGACGCCAATCCCAATTCCAAGTAAATTTTAGTACCTCGTCCTGGCTGAGTGCTCTTAAGCGGACGCCAATCCCAATTCCAAGTAAATTTTAGTACCTCGTCCTGGCTGAGTGCTCTTAAGCGGACGCCAATCCCAATTCCAAGTAAATTTTAGTACCTTGTCCTGGCTGAGTGCTCTTAAGCGGACGCCAATCCCAATTCCAAGTAAATTTTAGTACCTCGTCCTGGCTGAGTGCTCTTAAGCGGACGCCAATCCCAATTCCAAGTAAATTTTAGTACCTCGTCCTGGCTGAGTGCTCTTAAGCGGACGCCAATCCCAATTCCAAGTAAATTTTAGTACCTCGTCCTGGCTGAGTGCTCTTAAGCGGACGCCAATCCCGAATCCAAGTAAATTTTAGTACCTCGTCGTGGCCGAGTGCTTTTAAGCGGACGCCAAACCTGAATCAAAGTAAATTCTAGTACCTCGTAGTGGCTGATGCCGACAATCATAAAACCTCGTATTCTAGAACTCTGTGTGTATACAGATTTTCTATTTTTACGGACTGAGTGCTATTCAGCGGACATTAGAATTAAAGGAACTAGTTTTAAGAAATACTGTTAGCAATAAAATACCGAAAAATAAAACTTTGAATTACGGTAAATAAATAGTCGAAAAACTGTGAAAAGAAAACCGAAAGCTTTTTATTTAAGTGTTCGGTACGGGACTCTGGCGAGACTGAGTATACCCCGGCAAGAAACTTCGTTACAAAATGGCGCCCGAACAGGGACAATAGTTTCCGAGAAAAATCAGAAACTATAGTGCTGAATCGCGAAAAAAACGAAACTTTAGAAAAAAAACGGTATTATAAACAGTTACGCGAAGCGAACGATAAATCGAACAAATAATTGAACGCTAAACTGTGCTAACGGCGAATTCAAATAAAAAAAACATTGTGCAAAAAAAAAATAACGCGGTATTTACAAAGAAACAGTTACACGAAATAGACGGAACAAAATAGAAAAACATCGTGCAAAGAAATAACGCGGAAACTGTTACACGAAATAAAAGAAAAATCGAAATGGGTAAACGGTGGATTTATAATGTTCCAAAAGAGAATCTGCAGGAGATTCTACGCGCATTCGGTGTGGAATCAAAAGGCACGGTCGACGAACTTCGTAAAGTGCCCTCCGGGTTTTTGATGTCGCCTGATCTGACCGACGAGCTGATCGACAGGTTACGCGAACTTGAAGTGCAATGGAATCGCGGTGTTTCTCCAAGTGCGCGACCGGCGACTCCATCATTGCAAGGTGCGGTTCCAAAACACAGCGAACAGAGGGCAAATCCAACAGAAGTGCTTAACATGAACCCCGGCAATCAAGTTTCCATGTCAACAGGTGGTTGCATAGCAGCGAGGTGCGAGACAGAGAGTGTGGCCCATAGTAGGATATGCTACTCTGAGGTAATTGACAAGGTACGGAAATGGTCTTGTAGGTACGACGGTGGTAGGGACCCAATAGGCTTCATCGAGAGAGTCGAGGAGCTCACAGAGGCATATGAATTGCCTAAGCATATGCTGCCACGAACCATGCCGGAGTTGCTGAAGGACAAAGCTCTTTGTTGGTACAGGAATAACAATAGGAGCTGGTCAAGATGGGAATTGTTTAAAACCGATTTCCTGAAATTCTTCTTGCCATCGAGATATTTCGAAGAACTGGAGGACAACATTAGGAAAAGGATCCAAGGGCCTCGCGAGAAGTTCAAGGACTATGTACTGGCCATGAAGACATTAATGCGACATGTGAACTATACAGAGGAGCAAAAACTACAGAGGATTTACAAGAATTGCCATAGGGATTATCTTCTTTACATAAGGAGGTCTGATTTCTCTGCATTGGAGGATCTCATTGAATTGGCTGAAGATTTTCAAGGCATACGAAAGGAACCCGAACCTCCACGAGAAATTCATACTCAGCACCGACAATTACCAGGGACGCAGAGGATGATGACCATAGAAAACACAGGAAAACAGCGAGACCTTCGAACAGCCTGTAGAAGATGTGGCGAAAGCGGAGATTTTCAACGAGAATGCCGAAACTCAAGGAAACTTTTCTGTTGGACTTGTGGAAAGGAGGGGGTCCGGACGATTGAATGCTGCAAGAAACCTTCGGGAAACGCGCAGGGTGTTCGGCAGGGACGAGGGCTGCTGGAACCGAACAAGATAGACTCTCCTCGTACCCCACGAAGTGCTTAAACTACAATCGAGACCGGATTTACGCCAAGGTAGCCTTAGGAAGGGAACTCGTCACAGCTACTCTAGACACAGGAGCCTCGCGGAGCTTCATTAGCAACGCGGCGGCTGTGATGACAGACGGAAAGCTGATGGAGGTGGACGTACGGGTCAAAATGGCTGACGGCACCGTGCGTACCGTGAAGGAAGCCATCGAAGTCTGCGTGCGTTTGGGGACTGCAGAGTGTAAGCTCCCACTTCTGATTCTACAGGATGTGACAGACCATGTGATCCTGGGTTTGGACTTCCTGACAAGCATAGGAACTTCTATTAGCTGTGGTGGTGAGACGATTACGCTGGGAGGCTCGAAAGCCGAACGAGCGACTTTCTCTACAGTTCACACGGATTGCACCCAAGTTCCTGAGGCAAAACCATTGGAGAAGACTGACGTGGAGGACGAACAACACTCTGAACCAGGCGAAGAAACCAACAACTCGCGAAAAGAAGACCAACACATCATCAAGGAATTCCTAAAAACTGAGCATGAGAAATTCGAGATGCTGGAAGGACCTTCCAACATAACGACCCATAAAATCGTCATGAGAGATAATAGGCCAATAAAGCAGAGGTATTACCCTAAGAACCCTGCAATGCAAGCGATAATTAACAAGGAGATAGACGAGCTGCTGGAAAAAGGCTGTATCGAGCCCTCACATAGCCCTTACAGTGCACCAATTGTTCTTGTTAAAAAGAAGAATGGGCAATGGAGACTTTGCGTGGATTATCGTCAGCTAAATGCAAGATCAGTGCCTGACGCACTTCCGAGGATACAACATATTCTAGATCGACTCCGCGACGCGCAATACATTAGTACACTTGATCTCAAGAACGGTTACTGGCAAATACCCATGAGTCCAGAAAGCAAGCAATACACCGCGTTCACAGTACCAGGAAGGGGACTCTTTCAATGGAAAGTTATGCCGTTCGGCCTACATTCGGCACCCGCGACATTCCAAAGGGCATTGGACCAAGTCATTGGACCGGAGATGGAACCACACGCGTTTGCTTACCTGGACGACATCGTTGTAATAGGAAAGCCGCTGGAACAACACATGAACAATTTACAGGAAGTATTTCGACGTTTAAGAGCGGCTAAATTAAAAATCAACAAGTAGAAGTGCGAGTTTTTCCAGCAAGATTTAAAATATTTAGGTCACGTCGTGAGCCGCAGAGGAATTCACACAGATCCAGACAAGGTAGCGGCTATTCAGGAACTGGCGGCACCAACAAATGTCAGAGGAGTTAGGCGATTCCTCGGGATAGCATCCTGGTACCGGCGGATCGTACCGGACTTCGCCAAATTGGTAGTCCCACTTACCAGCCTTCTTAAGAAGGGCAAACGCTGGCAATGGACCGACGAGCAACAGCAGGCATTCGAGAACCTCAAGGAAAAGCTCACGAAGGCACCAGTACTGGCGTGCCCAGATTTTTCCAAACTGTTTACGCTGCAGACTGACGCAAGCAACCACGGGTTAGGAGCTGTTCTCACGCAAGAAACCGATGAGGGAGAGAAGGTCATCGCCTACGCAAGCCGGAATTTAAACAAGGCCGAAATCAACTACTCAGCGACAGAGAAGGAGTGCCTCGCGATCATTTGGGGAATCAGGAAAATGCGACCGTATTTAGAAGGCTACAGGTTCTGCGTCGTCACAGACCACCTCTCACTGAAGTGGTTGAACTCTTTGGAAAATCCTTCAGGGCGTATAGCAAGATGGGCGCTTGAGTTACAACAATACATGTCCGACGTGAAATACCGCAAGGGCAATTGGAACGTGGTCGCAGACGCACTTTCCAGACAGCCAGTAGAAAAACTGAGCACGGTTACGACTAACGGGGAAAAGTGCAACTGGATAGAAACCAAGATGGCAGAAATTAAGAGGAATCCAGAGAAGTTTGCCGATTATACTATGGAAAGCGGTCAACTGTATCGACATATCCCAGGGCAGGTAAACGACGAGGATTGTGCCGCATAGAAGCTCTGTGTTCCGAGGTATCTTCGTGCCCGATTTCTTAAGGAAAACCACGATGACCCCAGCGCTGGACATCCAGGCATTAGAAAAACCGTCACCAGGATAGCCAACAGGTACTACTGGCCAGGCATGTTCAGGGATATAAGGAAACACGTGCGCTGCTGTGAATCATGTCAGCGATTTAAACCTTTGCAGAGCAAAGCCGCCGGGAAAATGCTGACACAGTTACCAGAGGAGCCTTGGTCAGTCGTCTGTGCCGATTTCATTGGAGCCCGAAGCAAGCGCGGCAACACGATGATTCTAGTTTTCTTAGACAAATTCTCTAAGTGGACCGAAATCGTACCATTGAGACAAGCAACAGCAGACAGTGTGAAGAAGGCGTTTCGAGAAAGGATTCTAGCGAGGTATGGAGTTCCACAAGTTCTCGTCACGGACAACAGCGTTCAATTCAACAGTAGGACACTGCAGCGATTTCTTCAAGATTTAGGAATCCGACAACAGTTTACAGCACCTTATACCCCCCAGGAGAACCCAACAGAAAGAGCCAACCGAAACGTCAAAAGAATTCTTGCACAAATGACCGATAATAGACAAACCCAATGGGATGAGTTGATCCCAGAAATTTCTTTGGCAATCAACAGCATGGCATCGTAGACGACAGGTTTCAGCCCCGCTTTCCTCACACAGGGACGAGAACTGCGGCTTCCAGGATCGCTTTTCAATGAGGTTACCATAGGTACAGGGTCAGCACCACAGAGTCCCGAACACAAGGGTAACCGCCCGCAGGAGATATTCAACATCGTGAGGAGAAACATCGAACGAGCATCCAAGGACCAAGCCCGACACTATAACCTTCGGCGAAGACAATGGAACCCGGCAGTAGGAACGTGGGTATTATTGAGAATCCACCCCCTATCGAAAGCAGTAGACAAGTTTACCGCCAAGCTGGCTCCAAAATACGACGGGCCATACCAGATCCAGAGATATATATCACCAGTTATCGTCGAGCTCAACTCCCAGGGAAATACGAAAACTCGCACGGCTCACATTGGGGAGCTCAAAGAATACCACCATGCAACCGAAGTATCGCGTGACGCTGACCCCTAAACGGATCACTGTCCAGCTATCCGAAAGAAAGGGGGGAGTGTAAGGAAAAAAATATTTTTTCCTCACAACTCCGGGTGTAGAACCTGGCCTGCATCCCAACCGAGCCCGTTTTTAGTAAACGTAAACTGAAAACGCGGTGACCTGGGTTGTGCGGACCCAACTTCAGGTGGAATAAATTCTATCAACAACAATAAAAAGAAAAAAAGGCAACGTAGCAAAGGCGAAAATATGCAAAACTAACAATAACAACAACAACCACATTAACTCGCTTGCTAACAAAGGGATTAAAAAACCACAGTCACACAGAATACATGAACCACATACTTTTTACAACAATTACAACACAGACCGAGACGCCAAATCAGCAAGCAAAAATTAAAGCAGAGCCTTGGGAAATTACTAATAATATCAGGTGGAATACTGTTTACAACAACTACAACACAGACTGAGACGCGAAACAAGCAAGCAAAAATTAAATTAGAGCGTGGGAAGCTACCAACAAAATCACAGGAATTTATTTCTAGAAATAAGCACAACAACAACAAGTACGTTGTGTGCCGCTATGCAGATTAGAAAATTCTGGAATGTGAACAAGAACTACCAAACAAATCACAAGAAATATTTCTCGAAATTAGCACAACAACAACAAGTACATTGTGTGCCGCTATGCACATTAGAAAATTCCAGAATGTGCACAAGAACAACGACTGCAGCGGAGTTGTTTTGATCGGTGTATAAAAGGGCCCACCGCGCTGAATTCGATCTCTTTTGGAATCTCGTGCTCCAAGTGGTAAGTCGTCGAACCTTGAACCGTTAGTACCTTGTCCTGGCTGAGTGCTCTTAAGCGGACGCCAATCCCAATTCCAAGTAAATTTTATTACCTCGTCCTGGCTGAGTGCTCTTAAGCGGACGCCAATCCCAATTCCAAGTAAATTTTAGTACCTCGTCCTGGCTGAGTGCTCTTAAGCGGACGCCAATCCCAATTCCAAGTAAATTTTAGTACCTTGTCCTGGCTGAGTGCTCTTAAGCGGACGCCAATCCCAATTCCAAGTAAATTTTAGTACCTCGTCCTGGTTGAGTGTTCTTAAGCGGACGCCAATCCCGATTCCAAGTAAATTTTAGTACCTCGTCCTGGCTGAGTGCTTTTAAGCGGACGCCAATCCCGATTCCAAGTAAATTTCACTAGTACCTTGTCGTGGCCGAGTGCTTTTAAGCGGACGCCAATCCCGAATCCAAGTAAATTTTAGTACCTCGTCGTGGCCGAGTGCTTTTAAGCGGACGCCAATCCTGAATCAAAGTAAATTGTAGTACCTCGTCGTGGCCGAGTGCTTTTAAGCGGACGCCAATCCTGAATCAAAGTAAATTCTAGTACCTCGTAGTGGCTGACGCCGACAATCATAAAACCTCGTATTCTAGAACTCTGTGTGTATATAGATTTTGTATTTTTACGGACTGAGTGCTATTCAGCGGACATTAGAATTAAAGGAACTAGTTTTAAGAAATACTGTTAGCATTAAAATACCGAAAAATAAAACTTTGAATTACGGTAAATAAATAGTCGAAAAACTGTGAAAAGAAAATCGAAAGCTTTTTATTTAAGTGTTCGGTACGGGACTCTGGCGAGACTGAGTATACCCCGGCAAGAAACTTCGTTACAAGCTTTAGGGTACTAAAGGGTATAGGTCTTCTACGCTTTAGGGTACTGTATAGGTCTTCTATTTTCTTTCCTCTAATTAACCCGTATGCGTTCCCATGAAATCTTTGTTTTACGCACGCTAAGAAGTCACCTATTTCGGAGTCCGATATACTCCTCCTCGCGAGTTCACATTCCTCAATAAATTTATACACCTCATTTCTCAAATCAGGCGAACGGGTTCCTTAGAAAAATGGTACTAGTCTGTTTACACTTTTTGCGATTCCTTCTATACTCATTTTTAGGCTTGTATTACTCCTGATGATTTTTTAACTTGTTGCAGGTAGTGAGGGACGTCCAATCGGATCTTTGTGCGGCAGGGTTTTATCTGCAATTCTTCCTGTCGCAGGAGTCTATTTTCTTCTTTTAACTCCTCTATTCTCCTACGAGCCTCTTCTAAGGAGTCAAAACTTTCCCTGCCTTTTTGGTTTAAAACTGTCGAGAGCAAATTTCCCGAAACTCCCTTTTTCTCAATCAACTTTCTCAATCTATAATTTTCCTCTTCCACTTCCTTTACTAAAATTGTCTCTAATTCTCTGTCCGTCAAGTAGTTGTCGTATCTGTTTTTTAAGGCGTGAAATTCAGCTTTCCACCTTTCTAATTCCTTTAGCGCACTTTTATTTTTATTTGATAAACAATGGAGCAATTCTTCTAAAATTGTATCCACCTTCTCTACCTTGGAGAGATTACCTAGATCTTTAATCTTTTCCTTAATTAAAATTAAATTCTCCTTATTGTTTACAGTGGATGAAAGATTATCCCAAATTTTTTCAATAAACCTGTCTAACTGTCCAACCAAATCTTTATAATCCTTTCCTAAATCCCTTAATCGCGCCTCCAAATCGAGCGAAATGTCCATAAAGTAACAAAAAACAACAAAGACAAAAAGACAGCGCTTGCAATTCTGCCAACACTTTGGGTCTGACGAGCAAATAAACAAAAACAATCAAAACCTCAGCAATGTTTTGCGCTGAAATTCAACCTCCAGCGTAAGCGCCAATGCTACTCTCGAGTTTCGCGTCACTTTTTAATTACAGCCACACTTCGCGTATTTTCTTTCAAAATTTTTTTTTCTCTCGTAGCATTCGCAAAAATGCTAAATCTACTTTTTACAAATTATCAGAAATTATTAAATTTTTCATTTGCTTCACTATTTTTAAATTTGCACAACAAATTATTATAATAATCCCCCTATAGCCAGACTCAGCCACAGGATTACGGGTAAGGAAATCTTGCCCAGGATTATTTATGTGTGTTAGTATTAATATATATTCGCTACAATTTTATATTAACACAAACTCACCTGTGCGAACGATTTTCGATTCGTAATAACCGGCTGCGCCAAATATGTTGGGGTTCTTTCAAAAAAATCCTGTCGTGGGCTTCTCCGAAGTCCTTCCTCCCACAGTCCGTCCGAATTGAAACACTATAACTTCACTCTGAACACTTTATTGCGAATTACACTAGTTACACACGGTTTTTAAGCTCTGCTTCGCTGATCACTACTGACTGCTTCCTATTGACGCGGAAGCTTAAACATGGAAATAATAATACGCTGACTGTAGCGGAAAAGAGCCGCATCACCAAATGAGCGCAAGAAAGTGGGTCACTAGTTCCACGGTCAGCGATATTTAATGGAAACGAAACTGCGGCCTCAGCGACCTGCGATCATTCGACGAATTGCTCTAGAAACGGCAATGCGGAATTAAACCAACAAGCACAACGTGCAAAGAATGCTCAGTACGATGTCATAATTAAAGTATCGCCAGAAAGTATGCCTAGCGGAACCAGTGACTCACAACAATGTCTAAAATTTCTTTATAATTTAAACAAAATAAACAATAAATATAGTTTTGAAAAGTAATAGTATTGACTTTTTATTGAACTTTTAATATAAACATTATTTAAACTTTTTATATTCTCTGTTCGATTTCGATGATGTTGAAGTTGATGATGAAGGTGAAGATGATGAGGAGGATGAACTTTTCCATTCCTTATCCGACTTGAATGGGTTTTTCACCACTGTATACTGCAACTTCTTTGACCATGATTCTCTCATTTCGATGTCTTTCTTCTTATCCATTGTACTGCTCTTTGTTGTTGTTGTTGTTGTTGTTGTTGTTGTTGTTGTTGTTGTTGTTGTTGTTGTTGTTGTTGTGTCTTTGTAATTCAAATTCCAAGATGCGACTAAAGCTTTTTGATGATTTTCACAACTATTAATACTTATTTTAACACATGATCGTTATAGCTATGATATATAAATACTGAATGTTCAGCTTTGGAAATTTAGTCTATGTGTAGTTTTGAATCGGTGTAGACTACTCGAAAATTCACTAAATTATTTGTTTAAATAAATAAAAAAAATAATAATACTAATATAAAACAAGCGAGGTAACACTATGGGTATCGTGAATTTAAGTGAAAAACAAGTAAGAGTGTCTTCGGCCTGGCCGAAATCTAAATACCCTACACCCGAGTAACTGAAAAAATTATAATTTCGCCACTTAACAACTTTTGTATAAGTAGGCGGACCACGCCCACTTCGGGAAAATGTTTTTGTAATGTCTCTAGGTACTGCTAGATAGAATTGCGAAGGTATTAATATTTTGAACCGTTTATGGGATATTGACAACTTTTGTATAAGTGGGCGCACACATTTTTTGTATAAAAAATGTGGCTTGAGTCTATGGTGGCGGTCTATGCGCATATTTGTACTCATCAACCGCATATAATGGCACTAAGTGAGACCCAGGTGTCTGAGGGTGCAGATCCACTGGACTTTCACATGCCGGTGTACCATTTACTGCCATTGTTTTTACCACACAGAGGCCTCGCCTTATACATTCGCAGTGATGTTGCGTACCAGTGTCAGCAACACCTTTGCACGTCGGATGCCGAATTTAGCTCCATGTGGGTTAAGTTCAAAATCCAGTCGCACATCCTGCACTTCTGCTTCATTTATAGAAGCCCGGGTCTAGAGAGGCTGCCAACTTTTGATAAACTGGACAGTCTCTCTGATTCGATTTCTAAAATTCTGGAATCGTATCCGAACTATGAAATTGTTCTTGCTGGTGATTTCAATGTTCATAATTCCAATTGGCTACATCATTCGAGTCACACGACACCCGAGGGTTATTTGCTGAGTCTAATAATTTAACTCAATTAGTGAAGGAACCAACGCACTTACCCTGCGTTGATGGGCAAAACCAAAACATTCTGGATCTTTTTCTAACTTCACATCACAGCAAATATAATGTGAATGTTCTTGCACCTCCTGGTAATTCAGACCACGCTATAATATCTGCTACCTTCTCATATTCTAGTCTTCAATCCGCTCACCAGCCAGCTCCGAAGCGGAAAGTGTGGCTTTATGAGAGGCTAATTGGGATGCTCTGAACTGCGTTTTCAGCCGTTTCAATTGGCAATTGTGTTTCAGGGATAGAAACATAAATGCTGCAGCAAAATTGGTAGAAAATATAATTTTATTTGGTATGAGGTCTTTCATACCCAATAAAAGAATTTCCATTAAACCAGGAATGGTCCTGGTTTAATGCTACTTACAGTCGGGTCTAAATAGGAAGCATTTAGGAATTGGCGTTTAAACAAAACTGCTAATACTAAACTGCTGCGTAATCAGGCCAGAAAGAGGTGCAATGCCACTCTAAATTGCGAAAAAGTTCTCTACAAACAGCGCCTTAGACGTAGAGTTCTTGGATACCATAAGGGTAGCAAGAACTTTTGCTCGTTCGTGGGGAGAGTGAAGAATCAGACGCGATCATCCATTCCAACTCTCTTCAAGGATGATCAGATCTTCACTCACTCGGTTGATAAAGCAAACTTATTAGCCAAAATGTTTGCTGAAAACTGCTCTCTTCCTGAGAGTAGCCAACCAATACCCGTGATCGATGGTGTATCTCATGCTATGCCTCAGATGCATATGGTTTCGAACGCGAGCTGTTAAAAAAGTGCTTGTAGACCCCAATGTCAACAAATCCTCGGGACCGGATGTCATTTCAGCCCATGGGTTGAGAAAGTACGCCTCAACACTGGCTCGCCCTTTGCGCAATCTCTTTATTTTATCGTTTACTTCAGGAGTTTTTCCCACTTCCTGGAAGATTGGCAATGTTCAGCCAGTTCCCAAAAAACGTGAGGCTACGATTCCTTCCAATTACCGGCCCATAACAATCTGTTCAATGCTCTCCAAAGTTATGGAGGGCGTTACAAATTTTAACCTGATGAGGTATCTGGAGAGCAACCAATTGGTCAGCGATCGCCAGTACGGTTTCCGTACTCACCGCTCCACAGGCGATTTGATGGCGTTCCTCACTGAGCGGTGGAACAGTTGTGTTCACCATTTCGGTGAGAGTAAGGTTGTTGCTTTGGATATCTCCAAGGCATTTGACTGGGTGTGGCATAAAGCACTCGTGACTAAACTGGCTGCTTATGGTGTCGGTAATAGATTCACTCGTTGGATATCGAGTTTCCTCAGCGGCCGTTCTATTCGGGTTGTGATAGACGGCTTTGCTTCCGAAGAGCACTCTATTAATGCTGTAGTCCCGCAGGGTTCGGTCCTGTCTCCAACACTTTTTCTAATTTTTATCAATAACCTTCTGTCATTGACATCAAACCCCGTCTACACGTTTGCTGATGAAAGCAGCATTTGTCATTCATATTCATTCTCCAGGCGTCCTTCTATTCTGGAGATCTATAGAAAACGCAGAATTATGAATGACACACTCCAATTTGACCTCAACAAAATCCAGGAGTGGGGTCAAACGAATCGGGTCGATTTTAATGCGCGTAAAACCCAATGCTGTCTGTTGACACACAAGCGTTTAGCGGGTGACAATTTTCCACCTTTAAATATGGGTGGTGTGGATATTAATGAGTCTGAGGCTCTTGATTTTTTTTATTTTTTTTTTTTATGGCAGATAGAACCGAGCTCAGGGAATGCCCCCTATCCATGCAAAGCATTCGTTGGTTTAGAAGGGTAAAGGTTAGTGGGAAGGGGAAAAGTGGGAGTAGTGTCGATTTACACCTCTTTTAAAAGCATCGACGTTATAGTGTTCTGGGCATGTCAATCCAATGCGATCTTCGTTGTAACGATCACATTTTTGATGTGTCGAAAGAAGCAGCCAAGTGCTTAGGCTTTTTAAAGCGGTGTAAGAAATACTTCACTCCAACCGACCTTCGTTGTATCCGTCCGAAAATGGAGTACAATTCGCATATTTGGTCGGGAGCTTCGAAAACATATCTTCAGCTTCTGGCCCGTATACAAGGTCGTGCGATAAAACTTATAGGGGACAGTAGGGTATCCAGCTCTATTGAAACCTTGAGATATCGTCGGGATGTGGGGTGTGTAACCTTATTTTACCGATATTTTAATGGTAATTGTTCCTCTGAAGTAGCCAGCCTGATTCCTTCGGTTCAGATATTCAACAGATCTACTCGGCTTTCCAGAGTGGTGCACCCCTTTTACGTCTCGATCCCGTTCCAACGCACTTCCCACTACTGCCATAATTCGTTTTTCGGTCGCGCAGTTAAGTTGTGCAATAGTCTCCCTGCGCATGTTTTCGCACCCACTTATAATGTCGATGCTTTTAAAAGGGGTGTAAATCGACACTACTCCCACTTTTACCCTTCCCACTAACCTTTTCCCCTTCTAAACCAACGAATGCTTTGCATGTATAGGGGGAATTCTCTGAGTTTGGTTCTATCTGCCATAAAAACAAAAAAAAAATAAAAAAGTATTGAAGAAGGTGGGCAAGAATTTGGCTTCTCTTAAATTATGCTTGAGTAGGAAATATCTAAAATCATCCGAAAAGGTGAGTCACAAAGCAGATTGGCATTCCAGTCCCCAGTAATTATAATATTCCTAAAATTAGGCGAGCTGTGGACTAAAATGGATGTCGAAACACACTCTAAATGGGAGGAATCCATGCTCCTGTTTGTTTCGTGTTTCTTTACATTACCGACCTGTTTGCCAGGTGGAAAAGATACGTGCCCACAAATCTATGGGGATTTTAAACGTGTTCATAATAAAGTTACCGAGTTATCGCTAAGATACGTAGAAATAAGAAAGCATATTATGCTAGCAAATTTGCTTTGAACAAATCGAGTGCTACATTTTGGAAGGAAGTGCGTCAGCCTCTAAAGGATGAGTTAGGGTTTCATTATAGTTTAAATTTGGATGAGCTAATAAATAAACTGTTAATCGCCTGAACAAAATGCTTTTAATGAAACAAATTCTTTTAATTTTAGCGAACCAGTTGACTCTTTTGCACTTTCTGGTGTTGATGCTATTTCTGTGGTTGAAGTAGTCTTTAAAATTAAATCTTAGGCCATAGGCTGTGAAAATTCATACACTGTTTGTTAAAATACTACTGCTTGTTGTCTTACATCAAATTACGTATATATTTAATACAATAATCACGACGTCAAAATTTTATTTGATGGTTGAAAATAGAATGACATTTATTAATTGAATTGTTCTGCTTTTATATACAATTTTTGCTTATTGTAATAATAATTTTTGCTTATTGCAATTGATATTTTTTGGCATTTCATGAACTGCAGTAACCTGTCTGGGTTTGTTCTCGGTCAAGCGAAATTGTGTAAGCATATGCAAAATATGCAGGCATAAACGAAATTACTTAACGACGCTGGCTGACGGCACACGTCGGTCAATTCTGCTGACGCAGCTCATGGAATGACAAAAGAAATGCACAACGTTAAAACCAAAATACATATGTACATATGTGATTTTAATAATTCTGTTGACAATGGGTTTAATAGAGTAAAATGCAAAGAAAATTTATGATTTTGTACATAAAGCTTTTGGATACTTAGTGTTGCGCTCATAACGAAGAGTAGGCGTTCTCTCTAATATTGCTATTCTAATATGATCATATCTATTGTCTCTCTAAAATTTTAGTAGTCGTAATAAAGCAAGTGAAAGCAGAACACGCGTTTTCTCTACCGCAAAACTGGCAAACGTGGCAAACGTTAGTTAAGCAACATAATTCTGGTCCTTCGAGCCGGATAATAAAAGGAAATCTCTTTAATCTCTTTACAACAAGGAATTTCGTGAAACACGCCTTCATTTTTATTATTCTTCAATGTTAATTGGATAAGCGCTAAAATTTGCAGAAACTCGGAAATGTACAGTGAAAATATCTATTGGCTAACGGCACTTGTACTCGTTGTTCGTTTTTCTATACAATGTCAACCAATAACCTTAAAACCCGTGATTCCGCGCTAAATATCCCGTAAAAATTGCCACTAAAAATTCCGCTAATGCTTTTCATGCTTTAAAGACCAAAATGGCAATTCAGAAAATTGTTTGTATTGCAGAGAAAATCATGGAATTTATGAGTGTGAAAAATTTGCTGGTTTACATGTGGATGGTAGAACTAAGTCGATAAGAGAAAACGGTGCGTGCTTTAATTGTTTAAGTAAACTGCATTTGAAAAGGCAATGTCGCAGCAAGTCAACATGTCGACAATGCAACCAGCGTCATCATACTCTTCTACACCAAACTGCAATGGTTGATAGAGGTACCAGTAATGTACCTCACGAGTCGACTGATAGCGCCAACGCTCTTGTGTCAACGCAAACCGCGCAGAAAGTACATTACGCTTCGAATGAGCATAGGGATAAACGGATTACGGGCTCTGTTCTGTTGGCTACTGCTTTGGTGAAGATTCGAGACAGCTCAGGCCGTTGGCACGCATATTGTTCGAAACAGGCTCTCAATCCTCTTTCGTCACTGAGTCATGTGTCCAACGCCTTGATTTGCCTCGAAAGTCGTCATCTGTCTTAGTTAGAGGAATTGGATCAGTCCAAGGAGGCCGAGCTAAGGGCGAAGTGTCATTGATATTGTCACCGCATTCAACTATAGAACGTTATAATGTTAATGTTTTAATTTTAGCAAACATCACAAGTAGATTGCCAACATGCAGAGTAGCTGTCTCTTTTTGGCCGCACATAAAGGATCTCTCGCTCGCTGATCCACATTACATGGAACCTGGACCCATAGATGTGCTCATTGGCAGTGACACGATGGATCAATTCATACTTCCTGAAATTCGCAAGGGGGTGCCAGGATCACCTATGGCACAACGAACCACATTTGGTTGGGTGCTCTTTGGCAAGGTGAGTGATTGTGAAGATTCTGTTTCACGCACGCAGACTTTATATTGCGATACTGAGCTGACTTCAACGCTAAGCAAACTTTGGGAATTGGAAGAGGCGCCGAAACGCCAGTATATTACCGCTGAAGAGAAATTTTGTGAAGAAAACTTTCAATTAACGCACCGCCGTGCTCCTGACGGTCGTTTTATCGTCGAATTATCACTTAAAAAGAACGTGAAGCTTGGAGAGTCACGAAACCTCGCGGTTCGCAGTCTCCTTCGAATGGAAAAGAAGTTTGCACAAAATGAAGATATGCAGCGGCGTTATATCGAGTTTATGGAGGAATTGATTAAATTAAACCATATGCAGCCCGTTCACGGTATTATGAAAGACAGCTATTATATGCCGCATCATGCAGTCTTTAAGGAATCTAGTTCTACCACAAAACTGAGGGTCGTTTTTAATGCCTCGGCAACTCACTCAATGATGCGCTGATGATTGGACCACAGTTGCAGCAAGACTTGTTTTCAATCTTAGTACGTTTCCGAACGCATCGCTTCGCTTTAAGTGGAGACGTGGCTAAGATGTATCGCCAAGTGTATGTCTCTCCAAAACATACAAATTTTCAACGTATCGTATGGCGTTCGGATCCTGCGCTTCCTGTTCAAGACTATAGGATGATTCGAGTTACTTACGGTGTAGCCGCATCGTCCCATTTGGCAATTAAATCGCTACAGCAGACAGCAAAGGATTTAATTGATGACTATAAGCACGCTGGTAATATTATATTACGTGATTTTTATATGGATGATCTGCTCACAGGTTCATCAAGCATACACGAGCTGCGATCACTGCAAAAATAAATTTTTACAGTTTTGAGTAAAGGCGGATTCACTTTAAGACAGTGGGCTTTAAACAGTTCTGAGATAATTGCTGGCTTGCCGCAGTCTTGTAAAGGAATTGATCATTATTTGGCAGAAAGTAATGAAGTGTATGCGCTGGGCCTTGTTTGGAAGACAAACGAGGATTTTGTCACTTTCGCTGTGAACCTGAAGAAACCTCCCGAGGTTTTCTCGAAAAGAGCGTTTTTATCTGATGCCAGTACACTCTTTGATCCCTTAGGACTTCTTTCGCCCTGTACAATAAAGACAAAAATTTGGTTTCAGGACCTTTAGAAGTCGAACGTTGATTGGGATGATCCAGTTCCTGACAAGATAGCAAATCAATGGGTATCTCATCGTACTAAGTTAAAATCGCTATCCAATCTTAACATAAGACGTTGGCTTGGATGTGGAGTATTGGGATCTCATACGGAATTACACGTATTCTCTGACGCGTCGGAGCGCGCATACGCTGCTGCCTTATACGCACGAACTAGTCAGCTTGACGGTTTAATTACAGTTTCCTTGATCGCATCTAAAGCAAAGGTTGCACCACTGAAGGTAACATCATTACCGCGCTTGGAATTGTGCGCTACGCAGCTTGCCGCGAAACTTGTGAAAACTGTTTTGTCCGATTTGGGCACCAAGTATCAGATTTTCGCTTGGACTGATTCGACGATTACGTTAGCGTGGTTACGTTCGTTGCAAACCGCGCTGCGGATACACAGGAAACTTTACCGGCGGAGTGCTGGAATCACATGCGCTCTAAACATAATCCAACGGATTGTGCATCGAGAGGCGTCACGCCGGACGAATTGCATCAATTCAAATTGTGGTGGGAGGGACCCATTTTCCTGAGAGGATCCAATGAATTTTGGAAGAGAAACATCTCAACAAGCTACACCACCGAATTGGAGCAAAGGCCAAGCAAGATCGCCGTTCATGTCGTCGCTTCGAATGAGCATTGGGACTTATATGCCAAATATTCTTCTTATACAAAGCTGAAAAGAGTTACTGCCTACGTTTTGCGTTTTGTACACAATTTACGCGTCCGTAAGATAGTCGGAGAACAACAATCTGGTCCGCTAAACTGCAAGGAGATTCAGTGAGCGGAACTTGCTTTGATTAAGTATACACAAAATTATTACTTTTTTAATGAAATTTATTGTTGCAGAATGAAAAGGTCTATGCCGCTTCGTAGCAGTTTGTTGCGCTTACAGCCTTATCTCGATCATTGAGAAATTTTGCGTGTTGGCGGGCGGTTGAGGCACGCGAATGTAAAGGCCTATGTAAAGCATCCAATTATTTTGGCAAAAGGGTCACTGCTTGCGAAATTGATAGTCGCTGAAGTCCACAAATATACATTACATGCTGGTCCTCAAATCATGCGAACCATTGTGCAACGTCGTTTTTGGATCCTGGGCGCTCGTAATTTAGTTCGTAGTGTATATCATAAGTGCGTTAAATGAACGCTATAAACCGCAATCTTGACCTGCAATCTATGGGTGATCTACCAGCCAGTCGCGTTACATACGTCCGCAGTTTTCTGTGCAGTTCTGTGGATTTCGCCGGTCCTTTTCTATTCAAGTTTTCACATGGAAGGGGGTCCAAATCAACAAAGGGCTACATCTGCTCATTCGTCTGCATGTGTACGGGAGCAATGCACTTAGAATTCGCCGGCGACTTGTCAACAGCATCGTTTCTCAATGGATTTAAAAGGTTTATCAACCGACGCGGATATTGCAAAGTATACATTCTGACAACGGCACAAATTTTCTGAGTGCAGAAAGGGAACTGCGCAAAATGCACGCTGTTTGGCTGATGACCAAGTACGGAATTTTTTCGTAGATTCTAATATTAAATGGAAATTCAATCCTCCAAATGCTCCACATATGGGAGGTTATTGTGAGATTGGGATTAAACGAGTAAAGTACCACCTAAAACGCGCCGTGAACAATTCTCTTCTAAGCTACGAAGAATTTAGCACGGTGCTTACTGAAATCGAAGCGTGTGTGAACTCCCGACCTCTTTGTACTACAGGGTCTGACGTGGGCGATTTAGAAGTTCTAACTCCTGGTCACTTCATCGTAGGCGAACCTTTGAAATCTTTACCGGAGCCCGAGAGTCAAATGTCACGCTAAAATGTCACCCTGGTAGTGACGGCCTTGTGAGAGTTGTTACATTAAAGACAAGTGACGGAGAGTTGGTGCGCCCTGTTGTGAAACTTTGTCTATTGCCAACAAAAGCTGACATTTTCTGCGGAAAGAGATAACAACCCGAAGCTGTAATTTGCTGTATTGTAATTGTATTATGTATAAAATTACGTTTGTTTTTATGTATATTGTTAAATTATTTATGTTGAACTTTTGAAATTTGTTCAAGGCGCGGAGTATGTTGCGCTCATAACGAAGAGTAGGCGTTCTCTCTAATATTGCTATTCTAATATGATCAGTTCATACCTATTGTCTCTCTAAAATTTTAGTAGTCGTAATAAAGCAAGTGAAAGCAGAACACGCGTTTTCTCTACCGCAAAACTGGCTAACGTGGCAAACGTTTATTAAGCAACACTTAGTAAGTAATCAGATGAAGGCATATCTAAACAGTAGGAATTTAATAAGCTTTACAGCTCTTATAAAAGTAGTTGAGGAAATTCGGTTGGGTTTGGATGCTGACATGATGGTATGATGCTGACTGATAATTTATCCAGATTTTTCAAAAGCTTTTGATAGTTTTGATGTGACCGCGGACGGAGGCGGACGGAGGCGGACGGTGCGCCCGCCAATTCATTTTAATAAACAAACAATAGTGCACTACTTAATAACTTAATACTTAATAACAAATAAATAAAACTTGATGAAATTATAACAAATAAATAGACAATTTAACGCAATGCAGAGAAACATGCGAGGGGCTTGTTTATGCTCTCCGCAGTAAAGCTCAGCATTTCGTTGGTTTTCACTCTTCCTCCTTCTTCCTGGTCCCGTTAGGTGTGCAGGCGGCTGTGAGTGCACCGTGGGCTGAAGCGCGGCAAGATAAAGGCATAACACTTGTCTTGTCGCGTTTTGCTTTGCTTGCGACGTACGCGTGGCTTCTTGTACGGCTGACCTTACACTTCGCTACAGTGGGCGGCGATGACAAAATTCCGCATAGACTCCACTAATGTACGTGGCTCGAGTCTATGGTGGCGGTCTATGCGCATATTTGTACTCACCAACGGCATATAATGGCACTAGGTGAGACCCAGGTGTCTGAGGGTGCAGATCCACTGGACTTTCACATGCCGGGGTACCATTTACTGCCATTGTTTTTACCACACAGAGGCCTCGCCTTATACATTCGCAGTGATGTTGCGTACCAGTGTCAGCAACACCTTTGCACGTCGGATGCCGAATTTAGCTCCATGTGGGTTAAGTTCAAAATCCAGTCGCACATCCTGCACTTCTGCTTCATTTATAGAAGCCCGGGTCTAGAGAGGCTGCCAACTTTTGATAAACTGGACAGTCTCTCTGATTCGATTTCTAAAATTCTGGAATCGTATCCGAACAGTGAAATTGTTGTTGCTGGTGATTTCAATGTTCATAATTCCAATTGGCTACATCATTCGAGTCACACGACACCCGAGGGTTATTTGCTGAGTCTAATAATTTAACTCAATTAGTGAAGGAACCAACGCACTTACCCTGCGTTGATGGGCAAAACCAAAACATTCTGGATCTTTTTCTAACTTCACATCACAGCAAATATAATGTGAATGTTCTTGCACCTCCTGGTAATTCAGACCACGCTATAATATCTGCTACCTTCTCATATTCTAGTCTTCAATCCGCTCACCAGCCAGCTCCGAAGCGGAAAGTGTGGCTTTATGAGAGGCTAATTGGGATGCTCTGAACTGCGTTTTCAGCCGTTTCAATTGGCAATTGTGTTTCAGGGATAGAAACATAAATGCTGCAGCAAAATTGGTAGAAAATATAATTTTATTTGGTATGAGGTCTTTCATACCCAATAAAAGAATTTCCATTAAACCAGGAATGGTCTTTTGGTTTAATGCTACTTACAGTCGGGTCTAAATAGGAAGCATTTAAGAATTGGCGTTTAAACAAAACTGCTAATACTAAACTGCTGCGTAATCAGGCCAGAAAGAGGTGCAATGCCACTCTAAATTGCGAAAAAGTTCTCTACAAACAGCGCCTTAGACGTAGAGTTCTTGGATACCATAAGGGTAGCAAGAACTTTTGCTCGTTCGTGGGGAGAGTGAAGAATCAGACGCGATCATCCATTCCAACTCTCTTCAAGGATGATCAGATCTTCACTCACTCGGTTGATAAAGCAAACTTATTAGCCAAAATGTTTGCTGAAAACTGCTCTCTTCCTGAGAGTAGCCAACCAATACCCGTGATCGATGGTGTATCTCATGCTATGCCTCAGATGCATATGGTTTCGAACGCGAGCTGTTAAAAAAGTGCTTGTAGACCCCAATGTCAACAAATCCTCGGGACCGGATGTCATTTCAGCCCATGGGTTGAGAAAGTACGCCTCAACACTGGCTCGCCCTTTGCGCAATCTCTTTATTTTATCGTTTACTTCAGGAGTTTTTCCCACTTCCTGGAAGATTGGCAATGTTCAGCCAGTTCCCAAAAAACGTGAGGCTACGATTCCTTCCAATTACCGGCCCATAACAATCTGTTCAATGCTCTCCAAAGTTATGGAGGGCGTTACAAATTTTAACCTGATGAGGTATCTGGAGAGCAACCAATTGGTCAGCGATCGCCAGTACGGTTTCCGTACTCACCGCTCCACAGGCGATTTGATGGCGTTCCTCACTGAGCGGTGGAACAGTTGTGTTCACCATTTCGGTGAGAGTAAGGTTGTTGCTTTGGATATCTCCAAGGCATTTGACTGGGTGTGGCATAAAGCACTCGTGACTAAACTGGCTGCTTATGGTGTCGGTAATAGATTCACTCGTTGGATATCGAGTTTCCTCAGCGGCCGTTCTATTCGGGTTGTGATAGACGGCTTTGCTTCCGAAGAGCACTCTATTAATGCTGTAGTCCCGCAGGGTTCGGTCCTGTCTCCAACACTTTTTCTAATTTTTATCAATAACCTTCTGTCATTGACATCAAACCCCGTCTACACGTTTGCTGATGAAAGCAGCATTTGTCATTCATATTCATTCTCCAGGCGTCCTTCTATTCTGGAGATCTATAGAAAACGCAGAATTATGAATGACACACTCCAATTTGACCTCAACAAAATCCAGGAGTGGGGTCAAACGAATCGGGTCGATTTTAATGCGCGTAAAACCCAATGCTGTCTGTTGACACACAAGCGTTTAGCGGGTGACAATTTTCCACCTTTAAATATGGGTGGTGTGGATATTAATGAGTCTGAGGCTCTTGATTTTTTTTATTTTTTTTTTTATGGCAGATAGAACCGAGCTCAGGGAATGCCCCCTATCCATGCAAAGCATTCGTTGGTTTAGAAGGGTAAAGGTTAGTGGGAAGGGGAAAAGTGGGAGTAGTGTCGATTTACACCTCTTTTAAAAGCATCGACGTTATAGTGTTCTGGGCATGTCAATCCAATGCGATCTTCGTTGTAACGATCACATTTTTGATGTGTCGAAAGAAGCAGCCAAGTGCTTAGGCTTTTTAAAGCGGTGTAAGAAATACTTCACTCCAACCGACCTTCGTTGTATCCGTCCGAAAATGGAGTACAATTCGCATATTTGGTCGGGAGCTTCGAAAACATATCTTCAGCTTCTGGCCCGTATACAAGGTCGTGCGATAAAACTTATAGGGGACAGTAGGGTATCCAGCTCTATTGAAACCTTGAGATATCGTCGGGATGTGGGGTGTGTAACCTTATTTTACCGATATTTTAATGGTAATTGTTCCTCTGAAGTAGCCAGCCTGATTCCTTCGGTTCAGATATTCAACAGATCTACTCGGCTTTCCAGAGTGGTGCACCCCTTTTACGTCTCGATCCCGTTCCAACGCACTTCCCACTACTGCCATAATTCGTTTTTCGGTCGCGCAGTTAAGTTGTGCAATAGTCTCCCTGCGCATGTTTTCGCACCCACTTATAATGTCGATGCTTTTAAAAGGGGTGTAAATCGACACTACTCCCACTTTTACCCTTCCCACTAACCTTTTCCCCTTCTAAACCAACGAATGCTTTGCATGTATAGGGGGAATTCTCTGAGTTTGGTTCTATCTGCCATAAAAACAAAAAAAAAATAAAAAAGTATTGAAGAAGGTGGGCAAGAATTTGGCTTCTCTTAAATTATGCTTGAGTAGGAAATATCTAAAATCATCCGAAAAGGTGAGTCACAAAGCAGATTGGCATTCCAGTCCCCAGTAATTATAATATTCCTAAAATTAGGCGAGCTGTGGACTAAAATGGATGTCGAAACACACTCTAAATGGGAGGAATCCATGCTCCTGTTTGTTTCGTGTTTCTTTACATTACCGACCTGTTTGCCAGGTGGAAAAGATACGTGCCCACAAATCTATGGGGATTTTAAACGTGTTCATAATAAAGTTACCGAGTTATCGCTAAGATACGTAGAAATAAGAAAGCATATTATGCTAGCAAATTTGCTTTGAACAAATCGAGTGCTACATTTTGGAAGGAAGTGCGTCAGCCTCTAAAGGATGAGTTAGGGTTTCATTATAGTTTAAATTTGGATGAGCTAATAAATAAACTGTTAATCGCCTGAACAAAATGCTTTTAATGAAACAAATTCTTTTAATTTTAGCGAACCAGTTGACTCTTTTGCACTTTCTGGTGTTGATGCTATTTCTGTGGTTGAAGTAGTCTTTAAAATTAAATCTTAGGCCATAGGCTGTGAAAATTCATACACTGTTTGTTAAAATACTACTGCTTGTTGTCTTACATCAAATTACGTATATATTTAATACAATAATCACGACGTCAAAATTTTATTTGATGGTTGAAAATAGAATGACATTTATTAATTGAATTGTTCTGCTTTTATATACAATTTTTGCTTATTGTAATAATAATTTTTGCTTATTGCAATTGATATTTTTTGGCATTTCATGAACTGCAGTAACCTGTCTGGGTTTGTTCTCGGTCAAGCGAAATTGTGTAAGCATATGCAAAATATGCAGGCATAAACGAAATTACTTAACGACGCTGGCTGACGGCACACGTCGGTCAATTCTGCTGACGCAGCTCATGGAATGACAAAAGAAATGCACAACGTTAAAACCAAAATACATATGTACATATGTGATTTTAATAATTCTGTTGACAATGGGTTTAATAGAGTAAAATGCAAAGAAAATTTATGATTTTGTACATAAAGCTTTTGGATACTTAGTGTTGCGCTCATAACGAAGAGTAGGCGTTCTCTCTAATATTGCTATTCTAATATGATCATATCTATTGTCTCTCTAAAATTTTAGTAGTCGTAATAAAGCAAGTGAAAGCAGAACACGCGTTTTCTCTACCGCAAAACTGGCAAACGTGGCAAACGTTAGTTAAGCAACATAATTCTGGTCCTTCGAGCCGGATAATAAAAGGAAATCTCTTTAATCTCTTTACAACAAGGAATTTCGTGAAACACGCCTTCATTTTTATTATTCTTCAATGTTAATTGGATAAGCGCTAAAATTTGCAGAAACTCGGAAATGTACAGTGAAAATATCTATTGGCTAACGGCACTTGTACTCGTTGTTCGTTTTTCTATACAATGTCAACCAATAACCTTAAAACCCGTGATTCCGCGCTAAATATCCCGTAAAAATTGCCACTAAAAATTCCGCTAATGCTTTTCATGCTTTAAAGACCAAAATGGCAATTCAGAAAATTGTTTGTATTGCAGAGAAAATCATGGAATTTATGAGTGTGAAAAATTTGCTGGTTTACATGTGGATGGTAGAACTAAGTCGATAAGAGAAAACGGTGCGTGCTTTAATTGTTTAAGTAAACTGCATTTGAAAAGGCAATGTCGCAGCAAGTCAACATGTCGACAATGCAACCAGCGTCATCATACTCTTCTACACCAAACTGCAATGGTTGATAGAGGTACCAGTAATGTACCTCACGAGTCGACTGATAGCGCCAACGCTCTTGTGTCAACGCAAACCGCGCAGAAAGTACATTACGCTTCGAATGAGCATAGGGATAAACGGATTACGGGCTCTGTTCTGTTGGCTACTGCTTTGGTGAAGATTCGAGACAGCTCAGGCCGTTGGCACGCATATTGTTCGAAACAGGCTCTCAATCCTCTTTCGTCACTGAGTCATGTGTCCAACGCCTTGATTTGCCTCGAAAGTCGTCATCTGTCTTAGTTAGAGGAATTGGATCAGTCCAAGGAGGCCGAGCTAAGGGCGAAGTGTCATTGATATTGTCACCGCATTCAACTATAGAACGTTATAATGTTAATGTTTTAATTTTAGCAAACATCACAAGTAGATTGCCAACATGCAGAGTAGCTGTCTCTTTTTGGCCGCACATAAAGGATCTCTCGCTCGCTGATCCACATTACATGGAACCTGGACCCATAGATGTGCTCATTGGCAGTGACACGATGGATCAATTCATACTTCCTGAAATTCGCAAGGGGGTGCCAGGATCACCTATGGCACAACGAACCACATTTGGTTGGGTGCTCTTTGGCAAGGTGAGTGATTGTGAAGATTCTGTTTCACGCACGCAGACTTTATATTGCGATACTGAGCTGACTTCAACGCTAAGCAAACTTTGGGAATTGGAAGAGGCGCCGAAACGCCAGTATATTACCGCTGAAGAGAAATTTTGTGAAGAAAACTTTCAATTAACGCACCGCCGTGCTCCTGACGGTCGTTTTATCGTCGAATTATCACTTAAAAAGAACGTGAAGCTTGGAGAGTCACGAAACCTCGCGGTTCGCAGTCTCCTTCGAATGGAAAAGAAGTTTGCACAAAATGAGGATATGCAGCGGCGTTATATCGAGTTTATGGAGGAATTGATTAAATTAAACCATATGCAGCCCGTTCACGGTATTATGAAAGACAGCTATTATATGCCGCATCATGCAGTCTTTAAGGAATCTAGTTCTACCACAAAACTGAGGGTCGTTTTTAATGCCTCGGCAACTCACTCAATGATGCGCTGATGATTGGACCACAGTTGCAGCAAGACTTGTTTTCAATCTTAGTACGTTTCCGAACGCATCGCTTCGCTTTAAGTGGAGACGTGGCTAAGATGTATCGCCAAGTGTATGTCTCTCCAAAACATACAAATTTTCAACGTATCGTATGGCGTTCGGATCCTGCGCTTCCTGTTCAAGACTATAGGATGATTCGAGTTACTTACGGTGTAGCCGCATCGTCCCATTTGGCAATTAAATCGCTACAGCAGACAGCAAAGGATTTAATTGATGACTATAAGCACGCTGGTAATATTATATTACGTGATTTTTATATGGATGATCTGCTCACAGGTTCATCAAGCATACACGAGCTGCGATCACTGCAAAAAGAAATTTTTACAGTTTTGAGTAAAGGCGGATTCACTTTAAGACAGTGGGCTTTAAACAGTTCTGAGATAATTGCTGGCTTGCCGCAGTCTTGTAAAGGAATTGATCATTATTTGGCAGAAAGTAATGAAGTGTATGCGCTGGGCCTTGTTTGGAAGACAAACGAGGATTTTGTCACTTTCGCTGTGAACCTGAAGAAACCTCCCGAGGTTTTCTCGAAAAGAGCGTTTTTATCTGATGCCAGTACACTCTTTGATCCCTTAGGACTTCTTTCGCCCTGTACAATAAAGACAAAAATTTGGTTTCAGGACCTTTAGAAGTCGAACGTTGATTGGGATGATCCAGTTCCTGACAAGATAGCAAATCAATGGGTATCTCATCGTACTAAGTTAAAATCGCTATCCAATCTTAACATAAGACGTTGGCTTGGATGTGGAGTATTGGGATCTCATACGGAATTACACGTATTCTCTGACGCGTCGGAGCGCGCATACGCTGCTGCCTTATACGCACGAACTAGTCAGCTTGACGGTTTAATTACAGTTTCCTTGATCGCATCTAAAGCAAAGGTTGCACCACTGAAGGTAACATCATTACCGCGCTTGGAATTGTGCGCTACGCAGCTTGCCGCGAAACTTGTGAAAACTGTTTTGTCCGATTTGGGCACCAAGTATCAGATTTTCGCTTGGACTGATTCGACGATTACGTTAGCGTGGTTACGTTCGTTGCAAACCGCGCTGCGGATACACAGGAAACTTTACCGGCGGAGTGCTGGAATCACATGCGCTCTAAACATAATCCAACGGATTGTGCATCGAGAGGCGTCACGCCGGACGAATTGCATCAATTCAAATTGTGGTGGGAGGGACCCATTTTCCTGAGAGGATCCAATGAATTTTGGAAGAGAAACATCTCAACAAGCTACACCACCGAATTGGAGCAAAGGCCAAGCAAGATCGCCGTTCATGTCGTCGCTTCGAATGAGCATTGGGACTTATATGCCAAATATTCTTCTTATACAAAGCTGAAAAGAGTTACTGCCTACGTTTTGCGTTTTGTACACAATTTACGCGTCCGTAAGATAGTCGGAGAACAACAATCTGGTCCGCTAAACTGCAAGGAGATTCAGTGAGCGGAACTTGCTTTGATTAAGTATACACAAAATTATTACTTTTTTAATGAAATTTATTGTTGCAGAATGAAAAGGTCTATGCCGCTTCGTAGCAGTTTGTTGCGCTTACAGCCTTATCTCGATCATTGAGAAATTTTGCGTGTTGGCGGGCGGTTGAGGCACGCGAATGTAAAGGCCTATGTAAAGCATCCAATTATTTTGGCAAAAGGGTCACTGCTTGCGAAATTGATAGTCGCTGAAGTCCACAAATATACATTACATGCTGGTCCTCAAATCATGCGAACCATTGTGCAACGTCGTTTTTGGATCCTGGGCGCTCGTAATTTAGTTCGTAGTGTATATCATAAGTGCGTTAAATGAACGCTATAAACCGCAATCTTGACCTGCAATCTATGGGTGATCTACCAGCCAGTCGCGTTACATACGTCCGCAGTTTTCTGTGCAGTTCTGTGGATTTCGCCGGTCCTTTTCTATTCAAGTTTTCACATGGAAGGGGGTCCAAATCAACAAAGGGCTACATCTGCTCATTCGTCTGCATGTGTACGGGAGCAATGCACTTAGAATTCGCCGGCGACTTGTCAACAGCATCGTTTCTCAATGGATTTAAAAGGTTTATCAACCGACGCGGATATTGCAAAGTATACATTCTGACAACGGCACAAATTTTCTGAGTGCAGAAAGGGAACTGCGCAAAATGCACGCTGTTTGGCTGATGACCAAGTACGGAATTTTTTCGTAGATTCTAATATTAAATGGAAATTCAATCCTCCAAATGCTCCACATATGGGAGGTTATTGTGAGATTGGGATTAAACGAGTAAAGTACCACCTAAAACGCGCCGTGAACAATTCTCTTCTAAGCTACGAAGAATTTAGCACGGTGCTTACTGAAATCGAAGCGTGTGTGAACTCCCGACCTCTTTGTACTACAGGGTCTGACGTGGGCGATTTAGAAGTTCTAACTCCTGGTCACTTCATCGTAGGCGAACCTTTGAAATCTTTACCGGAGCCCGAGAGTCAAATGTCACGCTAAAATGTCACCCTGGTAGTGACGGCCTTGTGAGAGTTGTTACATTAAAGACAAGTGACGGAGAGTTGGTGCGCCCTGTTGTGAAACTTTGTCTATTGCCAACAAAAGCTGACATTTTCTGCGGAAAGAGATAACAACCCGAAGCTGTAATTTGCTGTATTGTAATTGTATTATGTATAAAATTACGTTTGTTTTTATGTATATTGTTAAATTATTTATGTTGAACTTTTGAAATTTGTTCAAGGCGCGGAGTATGTTGCGCTCATAACGAAGAGTAGGCGTTCTCTCTAATATTGCTATTCTAATATGATCAGTTCATACCTATTGTCTCTCTAAAATTTTAGTAGTCGTAATAAAGCAAGTGAAAGCAGAACACGCGTTTTCTCTACCGCAAAACTGGCTAACGTGGCAAACGTTTATTAAGCAACACTTAGTAAGTAATCAGATGAAGGCATATCTAAACAGTAGGAATTTAATAAGCTTTACAGCTCTTATAAAAGTAGTTGAGGAAATTCGGTTGGGTTTGGATGCTGACATGATGGTATGATGCTGACTGATAATTTATCCAGATTTTTCAAAAGCTTTTGATAGTTTTGATGTGACCGCGGACGGAGGCGGACGGAGGCGGACGGTGCGCCCGCCAATTCATTTTAATAAACAAACAATAGTGCACTACTTAATAACTTAATACTTAATAACAAATAAATAAAACTTGATGAAATTATAACAAATAAATAGACAATTTAACGCAATGCAGAGAAACATGCGAGGGGCTTGTTTATGCTCTCCGCAGTAAAGCTCAGCATTTCGTTGGTTTTCACTCTTCCTCCTTCTTCCTGGTCCCGTTAGGTGTGCAGGCGGCTGTGAGTGCACCGTGGGCTGAAGCGCGGCAAGATAAAGGCATAACACTTGTCTTGTCGCGTTTTGCTTTGCTTGCGACGTACGCGTGGCTTCTTGTACGGCTGACCTTACACTTCGCTACAGTGGGCGGCGATGACAAAATTCCGCATAGACTCCACTAATGTACGTGGCTCGAGTCTATGGTGGCGGTCTATGCGCATATTTGTACTCACCAACGGCATATAATGGCACTAGGTGAGACCCAGGTGTCTGAGGGTGCAGATCCACTGGACTTTCACATGCCGGGGTACCATTTACTGCCATTGTTTTTACCACACAGAGGCCTCGCCTTATACATTCGCAGTGATGTTGCGTACCAGTGTCAGCAACACCTTTGCACGTCGGATGCCGAATTTAGCTCCATGTGGGTTAAGTTCAAAATCCAGTCGCACATCCTGCACTTCTGCTTCATTTATAGAAGCCCGGGTCTAGAGAGGCTGCCAACTTTTGATAAACTGGACAGTCTCTCTGATTCGATTTCTAAAATTCTGGAATCGTATCCGAACAGTGAAATTGTTGTTGCTGGTGATTTCAATGTTCATAATTCCAATTGGCTACATCATTCGAGTCACACGACACCCGAGGGTTATTTGCTGAGTCTAATAATTTAACTCAATTAGTGAAGGAACCAACGCACTTACCCTGCGTTGATGGGCAAAACCAAAACATTCTGGATCTTTTTCTAACTTCACATCACAGCAAATATAATGTGAATGTTCTTGCACCTCCTGGTAATTCAGACCACGCTATAATATCTGCTACCTTCTCATATTCTAGTCTTCAATCCGCTCACCAGCCAGCTCCGAAGCGGAAAGTGTGGCTTTATGAGAGGCTAATTGGGATGCTCTGAACTGCGTTTTCAGCCGTTTCAATTGGCAATTGTGTTTCAGGGATAGAAACATAAATGCTGCAGCAAAATTGGTAGAAAATATAATTTTATTTGGTATGAGGTCTTTCATACCCAATAAAAGAATTTCCATTAAACCAGGAATGGTCTTTTGGTTTAATGGTACTTACAGTCGGGTCTAAATAGGAAGCATTTAAGAATTGGCGTTTAAACAAAACTGCTAATACTAAACTGCTGCGTAATCAGGCCAGAAAGAGGTGCAATGCCACTCTAAATTGCGAAAAAGTTCTCTACAAACAGCGCCTTAGACGTAGAGTTCTTGGATACCATAAGGGTAGCAAGAACTTTTGCTCGTTCGTGGGGAGAGTGAAGAATCAGACGCGATCATCCATTCCAACTCTCTTCAAGGATGATCAGATCTTCACTCACTCGGTTGATAAAGCAAACTTATTAGCCAAAATGTTTGCTGAAAACTGCTCTCTTCCTGAGAGTAGCCAACCAATACCCGTGATCGATGGTGTATCTCATGCTATGCCTCAGATGCATATGGTTTCGAACGCGAGCTGTTAAAAAAGTGCTTGTAGACCCCAATGTCAACAAATCCTCGGGACCGGATGTCATTTCAGCCCATGGGTTGAGAAAGTACGCCTCAACACTGGCTCGCCCTTTGCGCAATCTCTTTATTTTATCGTTTACTTCAGGAGTTTTTCCCACTTCCTGGAAGATTGGCAATGTTCAGCCAGTTCCCAAAAAACGTGAGGCTACGATTCCTTCCAATTACCGGCCCATAACAATCTGTTCAATGCTCTCCAAAGTTATGGAGGGCGTTACAAATTTTAACCTGATGAGGTATCTGGAGAGCAACCAATTGGTCAGCGATCGCCAGTACGGTTTCCGTACTCACCGCTCCACAGGCGATTTGATGGCGTTCCTCACTGAGCGGTGGAACAGTTGTGTTCACCATTTCGGTGAGAGTAAGGTTGTTGCTTTGGATATCTCCAAGGCATTTGACTGGGTGTGGCATAAAGCACTCGTGACTAAACTGGCTGCTTATGGTGTCGGTAATAGATTCACTCGTTGGATATCGAGTTTCCTCAGCGGCCGTTCTATTCGGGTTGTGATAGACGGCTTTGCTTCCGAAGAGCACTCTATTAATGCTGTAGTCCCGCAGGGTTCGGTCCTGTCTCCAACACTTTTTCTAATTTTTATCAATAACCTTCTGTCATTGACATCAAACCCCGTCTACACGTTTGCTGATGAAAGCAGCATTTGTCATTCATATTCATTCTCCAGGCGTCCTTCTATTCTGGAGATCTATAGAAAACGCAGAATTATGAATGACACACTCCAATTTGACCTCAACAAAATCCAGGAGTGGGGTCAAACGAATCGGGTCGATTTTAATGCGCGTAAAACCCAATGCTGTCTGTTGACACACAAGCGTTTAGCGGGTGACAATTTTCCACCTTTAAATATGGGTGGTGTGGATATTAATGAGTCTGAGGCTCTTGATTTTTTTTATTTTTTTTTTTATGGCAGATAGAACCGAGCTCAGGGAATGCCCCCTATCCATGCAAAGCATTCGTTGGTTTAGAAGGGTAAAGGTTAGTGGGAAGGGGAAAAGTGGGAGTAGTGTCGATTTACACCTCTTTTAAAAGCATCGACGTTATAGTGTTCTGGGCATGTCAATCCAATGCGATCTTCGTTGTAACGATCACATTTTTGATGTGTCGAAAGAAGCAGCCAAGTGCTTAGGCTTTTTAAAGCGGTGTAAGAAATACTTCACTCCAACCGACCTTCGTTGTATCCGTCCGAAAATGGAGTACAATTCGCATATTTGGTCGGGAGCTTCGAAAACATATCTTCAGCTTCTGGCCCGTATACAAGGTCGTGCGATAAAACTTATAGGGGACAGTAGGGTATCCAGCTCTATTGAAACCTTGAGATATCGTCGGGATGTGGGGTGTGTAACCTTATTTTACCGATATTTTAATGGTAATTGTTCCTCTGAAGTAGCCAGCCTGATTCCTTCGGTTCAGATATTCAACAGATCTACTCGGCTTTCCAGAGTGGTGCACCCCTTTTACGTCTCGATCCCGTTCCAACGCACTTCCCACTACTGCCATAATTCGTTTTTCGGTCGCGCAGTTAAGTTGTGCAATAGTCTCCCTGCGCATGTTTTCGCACCCACTTATAATGTCGATGCTTTTAAAAGGGGTGTAAATCGACACTACTCCCACTTTTACCCTTCCCACTAACCTTTTCCCCTTCTAAACCAACGAATGCTTTGCATGTATAGGGGGAATTCTCTGAGTTTGGTTCTATCTGCCATAAAAACAAAAAAAAAATAAAAAAGTATTGAAGAAGGTGGGCAAGAATTTGGCTTCTCTTAAATTATGCTTGAGTAGGAAATATCTAAAATCATCCGAAAAGGTGAGTCACAAAGCAGATTGGCATTCCAGTCCCCAGTAATTATAATATTCCTAAAATTAGGCGAGCTGTGGACTAAAATGGATGTCGAAACACACTCTAAATGGGAGGAATCCATGCTCCTGTTTGTTTCGTGTTTCTTTACATTACCGACCTGTTTGCCAGGTGGAAAAGATACGTGCCCACAAATCTATGGGGATTTTAAACGTGTTCATAATAAAGTTACCGAGTTATCGCTAAGATACGTAGAAATAAGAAAGCATATTATGCTAGCAAATTTGCTTTGAACAAATCGAGTGCTACATTTTGGAAGGAAGTGCGTCAGCCTCTAAAGGATGAGTTAGGGTTTCATTATAGTTTAAATTTGGATGAGCTAATAAATAAACTGTTAATCGCCTGAACAAAATGCTTTTAATGAAACAAATTCTTTTAATTTTAGCGAACCAGTTGACTCTTTTGCACTTTCTGGTGTTGATGCTATTTCTGTGGTTGAAGTAGTCTTTAAAATTAAATCTTAGGCCATAGGCTGTGAAAATTCATACACTGTTTGTTAAAATACTACTGCTTGTTGTCTTACATCAAATTACGTATATATTTAATACAATAATCACGACGTCAAAATTTTATTTGATGGTTGAAAATAGAATGACATTTATTAATTGAATTGTTCTGCTTTTATATACAATTTTTGCTTATTGTAATAATAATTTTTGCTTATTGCAATTGATATTTTTTGGCATTTCATGAACTGCAGTAACCTGTCTGGGTTTGTTCTCGGTCAAGCGAAATTGTGTAAGCATATGCAAAATATGCAGGCATAAACGAAATTACTTAACGACGCTGGCTGACGGCACACGTCGGTCAATTCTGCTGACGCAGCTCATGGAATGACAAAAGAAATGCACAACGTTAAAACCAAAATACATATGTACATATGTGATTTTAATAATTCTGTTGACAATGGGTTTAATAGAGTAAAATGCAAAGAAAATTTATGATTTTGTACATAAAGCTTTTGGATACTTAGTGTTGCGCTCATAACGAAGAGTAGGCGTTCTCTCTAATATTGCTATTCTAATATGATCATATCTATTGTCTCTCTAAAATTTTAGTAGTCGTAATAAAGCAAGTGAAAGCAGAACACGCGTTTTCTCTACCGCAAAACTGGCAAACGTGGCAAACGTTAGTTAAGCAACATAATTCTGGTCCTTCGAGCCGGATAATAAAAGGAAATCTCTTTAATCTCTTTACAACAAGGAATTTCGTGAAACACGCCTTCATTTTTATTATTCTTCAATGTTAATTGGATAAGCGCTAAAATTTGCAGAAACTCGGAAATGTACAGTGAAAATATCTATTGGCTAACGGCACTTGTACTCGTTGTTCGTTTTTCTATACAATGTCAACCAATAACCTTAAAACCCGTGATTCCGCGCTAAATATCCCGTAAAAATTGCCACTAAAAATTCCGCTAATGCTTTTCATGCTTTAAAGACCAAAATGGCAATTCAGAAAATTGTTTGTATTGCAGAGAAAATCATGGAATTTATGAGTGTGAAAAATTTGCTGGTTTACATGTGGATGGTAGAACTAAGTCGATAAGAGAAAACGGTGCGTGCTTTAATTGTTTAAGTAAACTGCATTTGAAAAGGCAATGTCGCAGCAAGTCAACATGTCGACAATGCAACCAGCGTCATCATACTCTTCTACACCAAACTGCAATGGTTGATAGAGGTACCAGTAATGTACCTCACGAGTCGACTGATAGCGCCAACGCTCTTGTGTCAACGCAAACCGCGCAGAAAGTACATTACGCTTCGAATGAGCATAGGGATAAACGGATTACGGGCTCTGTTCTGTTGGCTACTGCTTTGGTGAAGATTCGAGACAGCTCAGGCCGTTGGCACGCATATTGTTCGAAACAGGCTCTCAATCCTCTTTCGTCACTGAGTCATGTGTCCAACGCCTTGATTTGCCTCGAAAGTCGTCATCTGTCTTAGTTAGAGGAATTGGATCAGTCCAAGGAGGCCGAGCTAAGGGCGAAGTGTCATTGATATTGTCACCGCATTCAACTATAGAACGTTATAATGTTAATGTTTTAATTTTAGCAAACATCACAAGTAGATTGCCAACATGCAGAGTAGCTGTCTCTTTTTGGCCGCACATAAAGGATCTCTCGCTCGCTGATCCACATTACATGGAACCTGGACCCATAGATGTGCTCATTGGCAGTGACACGATGGATCAATTCATACTTCCTGAAATTCGCAAGGGGGTGCCAGGATCACCTATGGCACAACGAACCACATTTGGTTGGGTGCTCTTTGGCAAGGTGAGTGATTGTGAAGATTCTGTTTCACGCACGCAGACTTTATATTGCGATACTGAGCTGACTTCAACGCTAAGCAAACTTTGGGAATTGGAAGAGGCGCCGAAACGCCAGTATATTACCGCTGAAGAGAAATTTTGTGAAGAAAACTTTCAATTAACGCACCGCCGTGCTCCTGACGGTCGTTTTATCGTCGAATTATCACTTAAAAAGAACGTGAAGCTTGGAGAGTCACGAAACCTCGCGGTTCGCAGTCTCCTTCGAATGGAAAAGAAGTTTGCACAAAATGAGGATATGCAGCGGCGTTATATCGAGTTTATGGAGGAATTGATTAAATTAAACCATATGCAGCCCGTTCACGGTATTATGAAAGACAGCTATTATATGCCGCATCATGCAGTCTTTAAGGAATCTAGTTCTACCACAAAACTGAGGGTCGTTTTTAATGCCTCGGCAACTCACTCAATGATGCGCTGATGATTGGACCACAGTTGCAGCAAGACTTGTTTTCAATCTTAGTACGTTTCCGAACGCATCGCTTCGCTTTAAGTGGAGACGTGGCTAAGATGTATCGCCAAGTGTATGTCTCTCCAAAACATACAAATTTTCAACGTATCGTATGGCGTTCGGATCCTGCGCTTCCTGTTCAAGACTATAGGATGATTCGAGTTACTTACGGTGTAGCCGCATCGTCCCATTTGGCAATTAAATCGCTACAGCAGACAGCAAAGGATTTAATTGATGACTATAAGCACGCTGGTAATATTATATTACGTGATTTTTATATGGATGATCTGCTCACAGGTTCATCAAGCATACACGAGCTGCGATCACTGCAAAAAGAAATTTTTACAGTTTTGAGTAAAGGCGGATTCACTTTAAGACAGTGGGCTTTAAACAGTTCTGAGATAATTGCTGGCTTGCCGCAGTCTTGTAAAGGAATTGATCATTATTTGGCAGAAAGTAATGAAGTGTATGCGCTGGGCCTTGTTTGGAAGACAAACGAGGATTTTGTCACTTTCGCTGTGAACCTGAAGAAACCTCCCGAGGTTTTCTCGAAAAGAGCGTTTTTATCTGATGCCAGTACACTCTTTGATCCCTTAGGACTTCTTTCGCCCTGTACAATAAAGACAAAAATTTGGTTTCAGGACCTTTAGAAGTCGAACGTTGATTGGGATGATCCAGTTCCTGACAAGATAGCAAATCAATGGGTATCTCATCGTACTAAGTTAAAATCGCTATCCAATCTTAACATAAGACGTTGGCTTGGATGTGGAGTATTGGGATCTCATACGGAATTACACGTATTCTCTGACGCGTCGGAGCGCGCATACGCTGCTGCCTTATACGCACGAACTAGTCAGCTTGACGGTTTAATTACAGTTTCCTTGATCGCATCTAAAGCAAAGGTTGCACCACTGAAGGTAACATCATTACCGCGCTTGGAATTGTGCGCTACGCAGCTTGCCGCGAAACTTGTGAAAACTGTTTTGTCCGATTTGGGCACCAAGTATCAGATTTTCGCTTGGACTGATTCGACGATTACGTTAGCGTGGTTACGTTCGTTGCAAACCGCGCTGCGGATACACAGGAAACTTTACCGGCGGAGTGCTGGAATCACATGCGCTCTAAACATAATCCAACGGATTGTGCATCGAGAGGCGTCACGCCGGACGAATTGCATCAATTCAAATTGTGGTGGGAGGGACCCATTTTCCTGAGAGGATCCAATGAATTTTGGAAGAGAAACATCTCAACAAGCTACACCACCGAATTGGAGCAAAGGCCAAGCAAGATCGCCGTTCATGTCGTCGCTTCGAATGAGCATTGGGACTTATATGCCAAATATTCTTCTTATACAAAGCTGAAAAGAGTTACTGCCTACGTTTTGCGTTTTGTACACAATTTACGCGTCCGTAAGATAGTCGGAGAACAACAATCTGGTCCGCTAAACTGCAAGGAGATTCAGTGAGCGGAACTTGCTTTGATTAAGTATACACAAAATTATTACTTTTTTAATGAAATTTATTGTTGCAGAATGAAAAGGTCTATGCCGCTTCGTAGCAGTTTGTTGCGCTTACAGCCTTATCTCGATCATTGAGAAATTTTGCGTGTTGGCGGGCGGTTGAGGCACGCGAATGTAAAGGCCTATGTAAAGCATCCAATTATTTTGGCAAAAGGGTCACTGCTTGCGAAATTGATAGTCGCTGAAGTCCACAAATATACATTACATGCTGGTCCTCAAATCATGCGAACCATTGTGCAACGTCGTTTTTGGATCCTGGGCGCTCGTAATTTAGTTCGTAGTGTATATCATAAGTGCGTTAAATGAACGCTATAAACCGCAATCTTGACCTGCAATCTATGGGTGATCTACCAGCCAGTCGCGTTACATACGTCCGCAGTTTTCTGTGCAGTTCTGTGGATTTCGCCGGTCCTTTTCTATTCAAGTTTTCACATGGAAGGGGGTCCAAATCAACAAAGGGCTACATCTGCTCATTCGTCTGCATGTGTACGGGAGCAATGCACTTAGAATTCGCCGGCGACTTGTCAACAGCATCGTTTCTCAATGGATTTAAAAGGTTTATCAACCGACGCGGATATTGCAAAGTATACATTCTGACAACGGCACAAATTTTCTGAGTGCAGAAAGGGAACTGCGCAAAATGCACGCTGTTTGGCTGATGACCAAGTACGGAATTTTTTCGTAGATTCTAATATTAAATGGAAATTCAATCCTCCAAATGCTCCACATATGGGAGGTTATTGTGAGATTGGGATTAAACGAGTAAAGTACCACCTAAAACGCGCCGTGAACAATTCTCTTCTAAGCTACGAAGAATTTAGCACGGTGCTTACTGAAATCGAAGCGTGTGTGAACTCCCGACCTCTTTGTACTACAGGGTCTGACGTGGGCGATTTAGAAGTTCTAACTCCTGGTCACTTCATCGTAGGCGAACCTTTGAAATCTTTACCGGAGCCCGAGAGTCAAATGTCACGCTAAAATGTCACCCTGGTAGTGACGGCCTTGTGAGAGTTGTTACATTAAAGACAAGTGACGGAGAGTTGGTGCGCCCTGTTGTGAAACTTTGTCTATTGCCAACAAAAGCTGACATTTTCTGCGGAAAGAGATAACAACCCGAAGCTGTAATTTGCTGTATTGTAATTGTATTATGTATAAAATTACGTTTGTTTTTATGTATATTGTTAAATTATTTATGTTGAACTTTTGAAATTTGTTCAAGGCGCGGAGTATGTTGCGCTCATAACGAAGAGTAGGCGTTCTCTCTAATATTGCTATTCTAATATGATCAGTTCATACCTATTGTCTCTCTAAAATTTTAGTAGTCGTAATAAAGCAAGTGAAAGCAGAACACGCGTTTTCTCTACCGCAAAACTGGCTAACGTGGCAAACGTTTATTAAGCAACACTTAGTAAGTAATCAGATGAAGGCATATCTAAACAGTAGGAATTTAATAAGCTTTACAGCTCTTATAAAAGTAGTTGAGGAAATTCGGTTGGGTTTGGATGCTGACATGATGGTATGATGCTGACTGATAATTTATCCAGATTTTTCAAAAGCTTTTGATAGTTTTGATGTGACCGCGGACGGAGGCGGACGGAGGCGGACGGTGCGCCCGCCAATTCATTTTAATAAACAAACAATAGTGCACTACTTAATAACTTAATACTTAATAACAAATAAATAAAACTTGATGAAATTATAACAAATAAATAGACAATTTAACGCAATGCAGAGAAACATGCGAGGGGCTTGTTTATGCTCTCCGCAGTAAAGCTCAGCATTTCGTTGGTTTTCACTCTTCCTCCTTCTTCCTGGTCCCGTTAGGTGTGCAGGCGGCTGTGAGTGCACCGTGGGCTGAAGCGCGGCAAGATAAAGGCATAACACTTGTCTTGTCGCGTTTTGCTTTGCTTGCGACGTACGCGTGGCTTCTTGTACGGCTGACCTTACACTTCGCTACAGTGGGCGGCGATGACAAAATTCCGCATAGACTCCACTAATGTACGTGGCTCGAGTCTATGGTGGCGGTCTATGCGCATATTTGTACTCACCAACGGCATATAATGGCACTAGGTGAGACCCAGGTGTCTGAGGGTGCAGATCCACTGGACTTTCACATGCCGGGGTACCATTTACTGCCATTGTTTTTACCACACAGAGGCCTCGCCTTATACATTCGCAGTGATGTTGCGTACCAGTGTCAGCAACACCTTTGCACGTCGGATGCCGAATTTAGCTCCATGTGGGTTAAGTTCAAAATCCAGTCGCACATCCTGCACTTCTGCTTCATTTATAGAAGCCCGGGTCTAGAGAGGCTGCCAACTTTTGATAAACTGGACAGTCTCTCTGATTCGATTTCTAAAATTCTGGAATCGTATCCGAACAGTGAAATTGTTGTTGCTGGTGATTTCAATGTTCATAATTCCAATTGGCTACGTCATTCGAGTCACACAACACCTGAGGGTTTGTATGTTGAGTTGTTTGCTGAGTCTAATAATTTGACTCAATTAGTGAAGGAACCAATGCACTTTCCCTGCGTTGATGGGCAAAACCAAAATATTCTGGACCTTTTTCTAACTTCACATCACAGCAAGTATGATGACCTGAGGGTTTGTATGTTGAGTTGTTTGCTGAGTCTAATAATTTGACTCAATTAGTGAAGGAACCAATGCACTTTCCCTGCGTTGATGGGCAAAACCAAAATATTCTGGACCTTTTTCTAACTTCACATCACAGCAAGTATGATGTGAATGTTCTTGCACCTCTTGGTAATTCGGACCACGCTGCAATTTCTGCTACCTTCTCATATTCTAGTCTTCAATCCGCTCACCAGTCAGCCCCGAAGCGGAAAGTGTGGCTTTATGAGAAAGCAAATTGGGACGCGCTGAACTGCTCTTTCAGCCGTTTCAATTGGCTCTCGCACAATGCGACTACTGCAGAGCACAAGGAGATATGTAAAAAGGTGGTGACGGTGATGCCCCAACAGGAGGAGGCATCACTTAGTTTTAAGAATTTAGAATGTAAGTTAGATGTACCGTTTGTAGTTTATAGTGACTTTGAGTGTACTTTAAGAAATGTAGATAGTAGTGTAGATGTAAGTTTAAATAGTAGTAATGTGCAGAAGCACATACCTATAGCTTTTAGTTATTACAGAGTTTGTAATTATAATAGTAATTTAAACAAGTTTGTTGTATATATGGGTGAGGATGCCCCCACTAAATTTATTCAAAGTTTGGTGGGGGATTGTTTAGAAATTTATAACAATTATTTGAGTGTCGTGAGGCCTATGGCTCCCTTGGGTTCTGGAGAACTCAGACATCAGTCTGAGTACAATGTCTGTCACATTTGTGAACAGACATGGGGGGCAGATAGGGTGGCAGATCATTGCCATTTAACGGGAAAGTATAGGGGTCCAGCACACAATGAGTGCAATTTGAAATATCAAATTGCACATTTTATCCCTATATTTTTTCACAATTTTTCTGGCAATGACTGCCACTTATTTATTAAGGAACTCAATTTTTTTGAGGGGGATATAAATGTTATCCCCCTAAATAAAGAGTTGTACGTATCCATGTCGAAGAGGATACGCGTAAGCGAAAAGAAGATCATTGAACTAAGGTTCTTGGATTCTTTTCGCTTTATGGCTTCCAGTTTGGATACATTGGCGCAAAATCTTACACCTAATGATTTTCATGCAGTGAGCCGAATGTATCCAAACGATGAAGAATTTAATCTTCTCAGGAGGAAAGGTGTATTCCCATATGAATACATCAATTCAGTTGATCGCCTGCAAGAAACCAGCCTTCCTACTCTGGCTGATTTCTTTAGTTGATTGACTGGTACAGAATGTGCAGTGGAGGATTATGAGCATGCTCAAAGAGTTTGGCAAGTTTTCAATTGTCAAACACTGAATGATTACATGATCCTCTATCTGAAAACAGATGTAGTTATTTTGACAGACGTTTTTGAAAATTTCAGAAACGTGTGCAAAAATATTTACAATCTGGATCCCTGTCAGTACTACACGGCTCCAGGTTTGTCTTGGGATGCAATGTTGAAAACAACCAACATAGAACTGGAGCTGCTTACTGACGTCGATATGTATCTTTTCGTACAGAAAGGCATTGTTCAATGTAGCAAGAGGCATTCAAATGCAAATAATCGATTTAGCCCTGTCCGTCAGTCTGTCTGTCTGCCTGTCTGTCTGTCTGTCTGTCTGTTGAAATCACGATTATGGGAGAACGAAAAGAGATATCGCGATGAAATTCGGCACAAATATTCTTTGTTATGTAGGGCTGTTTGGGATTGAAAATGGGCGAGATCGGTAAACAGCCACGCCTACTTTACATACGGAATGTAAAGGCACCTCATTGCAAAAAATTTTAAAATCTGAATATTTCATTGTCAGATATTAAGGTATAATTTTATTCCGGAACATATAGTGTCATTACTAAAATGTTTGAAAAAAATGGGCGTGCCACGCCCACTTATAACAAATGGGCGTGGTCCGCCTACTTATACAAAAGTTGTTTAGTGGCGAAATTATAATTTTTTTCAGTTACTCGGGTGTAGGGTATTTAGATTTCGGCCAGGACGAAGACAACACTCTTACTTGTCATTTTAATTTTATTAAGTGTTTTCTGATACGTGTAGTGTCAGGAATTAAAAAGCTGCATATTACACCTTATCATCCTCAAGCTAATGGATCATTGGAACGCAGCCATAGGCCGCTGGCCGAGTATTTCAGCAGTTTTGCCAAAGTGGATGGTTCTAATTGGTACCACTGGTTGTCTACGTGAGTGCACGTGCACAACAACACTTCACACATGGCTACGAAACAGACCCCGTTTCGCACTTTGTCAGGATTCGACTTAGAAATGCCACTGAATTTAAAACGAAGGTGTAGTCCGGTATATAATTCAGACCGGTAAAATCAAAGATTTCGAATTCAAAAAGAGGCCATGAATTGGTTAGGATGAATCAGGAAAAGGCTAAGGAAATTGCTAAGAAACAATATGGCAGTAGAATAAATCAGGTAGAGTTTAAAATAGGGGACAATGTCATGTTTAAGAACCAGATTAGAAAACAGGAAAAAGAATACGAACATAAAATAACATATAGTTTTGTCGATTTCAAGGCGGTCGTAGGTGAGGCAAAGGAAAATTTCGTTGGCCTCCAGCACGCCCAAGATGTGATCATTTACACGAGATGGTTTTGGTTTCGTAGTTTTAAGGAAAATTTTGTGTAACTAACAATTACTAATAATGCTTATCAAAATTTCTTAACTAATTTTTCGATTTGTTGGAATAGTATTGTATATCTCGGCTTAGTGTAACATTGTATGTATTTAGTTATAAACTTAATTTTAATTTAATTTTATTCCTACTTGGACTTGGCAGAAGTCAATGTTGCAATTTTATTAGTTTTGGGGTAGATAATTCGTGGACCATTGTGCTTTGTCAATGGTGTCGCGCCATGACATTATGTGGCACCGCAAATCAGTCTACGTTTACTTGTATTAAACAAGTTAGCTACACGCGAAATCGTGTAGTAACACATTTGTGAGAAAAAAGGGAAATTTACTTTTGAACTTGGTAAAGAATTAGATTAAATTAAATTAGTTGCTCATTTTTTTTAATAATTGTAATTCTTGCATATAAGTCTTGAAGTAATTAAAATAGTGTTGGGAGTTGCCGGCAGCAATAAGAAAAAAATAATTTAAATAATAGTTTATAAGAAAAAACCGATAAAAAAAGGAAAAAATGGAAAAAATGAAAGAGAAAACTTAAAAGAAAAGAGAAAAAAATAAAAAAGGAAAAAATGCATTAAAGAATAAGGAGAAAGGAACAAGGTACTAAATACAGTCTGAAAATAATACACACAAGAGGAAAAAAGAGAAGAGATGAATAATTTAAGATCTTGGAAGAACAGACTAGAAGAAGAAAAAAGACAAAGGAGAATATTTTTAAGGAAACACATATAATTACATTACAAAATAAAGAAAACTGTTAATAAAATTTAATTTTACCGCAAATTTATAATAATTTAATTTATTAGAAGGACATTAACAACCAAATACGCACATAGCTAATATACTTTACACACGTTAATATATTGTCATTTACGGCAGCGTAAACACTAAGGAACAAAAATATATTATAAAATAAAATAAAATATTAATCATGAATAAAAATTTTATTAAATGGAATTAAGCCATACTGTAAGTATTAGAAACTAAATATAAAAAGCCACCAACGGCATCAACATCTACAGAAACTTCGAACAGAGTGGGAAATTAAATAGAGCTGTATTTGGCATCGCTAACTCATCGGCGCAGTATTTAAGAATGCACGATGTAATGTTGTTAGCAGCAGGATTATAAGTGCATTAGAACAATTAATTCGTCAATAATAGGCTGGACAATAGCACTCAAAGAAACATTGTATGGGTAAATATCCAAACAATAACTAGAGGAAGAATAAGTTGATTTAAAATAATTAGCGAAAAGATCACAAATAGTTTCAGCAATATTAGACTCCATATCCCCAAACTTCATAAAGTGGCGAAAACCGCATTCTTCCTTTTGGTATTTATAAAGTTCCTTTAATCAGATTTAACTTTCAGATTTTCAGGTCTTTAATCAGATTTAACTTTCAGCATATAGTTACTAAACGCTTGTTTACATATCCGATGATATTTGCTCCTTGTAGATAAATAATTCATTAGGTTAATATTTGAACGCATTCTGCAATACAATTTATAGCATTTGGTTTTATTATTCCTTACTGCACACAATTCATTAGAAAACCAAGAAGAGCTCACAGAGGATAGATCTTTGCGCAATAACACCAATGATTTAAAAGCCACCAATAAGACATTATTGAAGGAATTGAGTGCCAAATACAAACTTGTAGCTGAAAAGTTATCCAGGCGCAGGAGAGAGCTCCAATCGATTAAACAAATGTTGTTATCATTTAAACTTAAATAATACGTAAACTTAAAACAAGATGTCTTAGTTATTTGCAATTTAATCTACGGCTGGAGCATTAAGCAAGACTGCACTAAATCAATTTTCAAAGATGGATGGTGTTTATCCTCAGGTGATACAAAAGGCGCACAGACGGCCATTTTGTTTGCGTTCGTCTTAAAAATCAGCTGTTTTACGCCCGTCTTTCGGTTTTGGTATTCTGTAACAAGGCAACATCTACCAAAACGTCCGTGCAACGGCGTTACGTTACATTATGGTATTCTGTACGACGAAAGCAGGCAGTCACGGCTTGTAAATCAGATGTTCAGTTTGAAGCTGCCGTCTAGGTACTTGTATGGGCTCAAATGCAATTTTTTTCCCAATTGATTCATTTTTAGCTTCATTTATTACATTTTTATTTGAATTTAACTTAATTTTGCTTAAATAATTTATGATATATACATAGCATAAATAGCATAAATTATTTAATTAAATAATTTGCACAAAACATATATATATATATATATATGTAAAGAAGCTTCTTCAAAATCTAGCCACGGAAAATAATTATCGCATCTCACTTAATATTTCAAATCGCCGTGTTATTTCAAGTGACCATGTTATCTGAAATAATTATTTCAACAATTATTTCAAATAATTATCTCATATGCGCAGGATTATCTCAAATAATCATGTTATTTCATTTTGAAATAACGAGATTATTTGAGATAACGAGTTATCTCAAATAATTATTTCAGGAATTATTTTTTTTTTTTTTTTTTTTTTTTTTTTATGACAGATGAAACCAAGCTCAGGGGATGCCCCCTATCCATGCACAGCATTTGTTGGTTCCGAAGGGATGACAGGTTAGTGGGAAGGAGGAAAGAGGGAGTAGTGACGGTTTACACTTCGCTTGAATGTTTCGACGCTGTAAGTGGGCGGGAAGACATTCGCAGGGAGATTATTCCACAATCTAACGACGCGACCGAAAAACGAACTCTCACGGTAATGCGTGGTTCGTTGGAACGGAATCGCGACATAAAAGGGGTGCACCGCTCTGGAAAGCCGAGTAGTTCTGCTAAATACCTGAATCGGAGGAATCAGGCTGGCTACTTCAGAAGAACATTTACCGTGAAAGTAGCGGTAAAATAGTGATACACACCCCACATCACGACGACGCTCCAAGGTTTCAATAGAGCTGGATACCCTACTGTCCCCTATAAGTTTTAACGCACGACATTGGACACGGTCGAGAAGCTGAAGATATGCCCGCGAAGCTCCCGACCATATATGCGAATTGTACTCCATTTTCGGACGGATATAAGTGGTGTAGATACAACGAAGATCGGTTGGAGTGAAGTACTTCTTACACCGCTTAAGAAAGCCTAAGCACTTGGCTGCTTCTTTCGACACGTCAAAGATGTGATCGTTCCAGCGAAGATCGCATTGGATTGACATGCCCAGAACATCAAGAGCCTCCGACTCATTAATATCCACACCACCCATATTTAAAGGTGGAAAGTTGTCGCCCGCCAGACGCTTGTGGGTCAACAAACAGCATTGGGTCTTCCGCGCATTAAAATCGACCCGATTCGCTTGACCCCACTCCTGGATTTTGTTGAGGTCAGATTGGAGTGTGTCATTCATAATTCTGCGCCTTCTATTGATCTCCAGAATAGAAGGACGCCTGGAGAATGAATATGAATGACAAATGCTGCTGTCATCAGCAAACGAGTAGACGGGGTTTGATGTCAATGACAGAAGGTCATTGATGAAAATAAGAAAAAGTGTAGGAGACAGGACCGAACCCTGCGGAACTCCAGCATTAATGGAGTGCTCTTCGGAAGCAAAGCCGTCTATCACAACCCGAATAGAACGGCCGCTGAGGAAACTCGATATCCATCGAGTGAAAGTATTACCGACACCATAAGCAGCCAGTTTAGACACGAGTGCTTTATGCCACACCCGGTCAAATGCCTTGGAGATATCCAGAGCAACAACCTTTCAAATAATTATCGCATCTGCAGGATTATCTCAAATAATCATGTTATTTCATTTTGAAATAACGAGATTATTTGAGATAACGAGTTATCTCAAATAATTATTTCAGGAATTATTTCAGATAATTATCGCATCTGCTTGGTTATTTCGAGATAACGTGTTATTTCATTTTGAAATAACGAGATTATTTGAGATAATGAGTTATTTCATTTTGAAATAAAATCGTTATTTGAGATAACAAGTTATTTCAATTTGCGCAGGCCTGTGACGGATTACGATCGAAGTAAGCCGTCAGAATACTTAATGTATTTGGATGTCAATAACTTATAAGGTTGGGCAATGTCGCAATATTTACCGGGGGGAATTTGAATGGGTTGCTGATGTTAATAATTTTGACGTCAGCAGCATTCTTTCAATGCCAGAGGATTCATCCACTAGGTTTATTTTTTAAGTAGACTTGGACTACCCTCAGAGTTACATGACGCGCATAATGATTTACATTTTTCCGCGGAAAATAAAACTGTGGGTAGCTCCAAGTGTACAAAGTTGATAGTTGATTTAACCAACAAGACTAATTATGTAATTCATTACAAAAATTTACAACAATGCCTTCAAAATGGTTTAAATTTAAAGAAAGTCCACAAGGCATTGAAGTTTAAGCAGTCTTGTTGGTTAAAACAATATATCGACTTAAATACAAATCACCGCAGTTTAGCCAGAAATACTTTTGAAAATAATTTCTTTAAACTGCTAAACAATGCGGTGTACGGGAAAACAATGGAAAATGTTGATAAACGGAAAGATGTCAAAATTGTGAATAGCTGGGAAAGTCGAGGAAAGCGATTAGGAGTTCGCGTACTAATTACTAAACCCAATTTTCACAGCTCTTCACAATTTACAGAAGACATGATTGCGATTCAAATGAGTAGGATTCGCACCGTTCACAACAAGCCCATTTATTTAGGATTTTCGGTGCTTGAATTGTCAAAGTGGATGTATAACTTCCACTATGACTTCATGCTACCGAAATTCCAACAGAGTCTTGCGTTGAATTATATGGATACAGATTCATTCATATATTCAATCAAGACTCTAGATTTTTATAGGGATATTCGAGATGATATCAAATCAAAAATTCGATACATCCGAATATCCGGAGGACAATTCATATAATTTTCCCCTTAGGAATGCCAAAGTCCTCGGCATGATGAAGGATGAGTGTAAGGGGAAAATAATGAGGGAGTTCATAGGCCTCCACTCAAAAATGTACTCCATAGCGATTGAAAATAGCAAAGAAATCAAAAAGGCTAAGGGAGTCCAAAGATAAGTATTAAATAGGTTAAGTCTTAATGATTATAAGAATTGTCTAGTAAATAAGCATATTGTATATGGAGACATGTATATATTTAGAAGTAAGATGCATAATATATATACTCAGTTAGTTCATAAGATACCTTTAAGTTCTAGTGATGATAAGCGGTATATTAGAAGTGATGGCATCCACACTTATGCGTGGGGCCATCACAAAATAGAATTAGAAATGGAGCTAGACATAGACGATGATATTTTTGACAATTTTAACTATTGATAATTAAATTTAATTTTAATAAAAATATATTGCAATTTAAAAATTAAACAAAATAATTTAATTTTGTAAACAATTTTTATTAATGTATATATTGTAAATATAGACATTAAGTGTACAATTGTTAGGTTAAGAAATTTATGAATAAAAAAAGTGTAAATATGAACTTGTAAACAATTTCTTCTTTGTTTATTGATGGAATTTAGGAATTTTCTTAATAGCAGAGCATTTTGAAGCGCATAACAGCCATTATGGGAATGGCACATCCTTTGTAGTAAGTATGTATCTCGAAGAGTTTCAAAGTTGCTGCATCCGATCTCTTCAATGTTAAATACGGGCGCGTCTAAAAGTTCTTCAGCCCATTTAGATTTTTCAGCTCCCTTAACGTACACGAGTATATTTTTAAGATTTTGCTTCACGAAGTGTTTTACACTACAATAGTCGATGAAGCCATCATTCCATGTAAAACCATGATGATTATGATATAACCACTGTACTTGTTTTTGGGACTGACGTGTTAATTTGTTAAATCCATATGGCGGTTTTATAATAAAATTCTGATACTCATTAAAGCTGAAGGTAACTGCCAACTCTTTGACGATAAATTCATTAAAATTGCCTTTGAAGCCCTGCACATCCAGAGTAATAAATTTGTCATTCTCCATTTGCACTTAGACGACTTTTTTAATTTCACCAGTCGTAGGTGTATATTCAATTATTTTGTCGTGTATGAGTACACAATAGGCTGATATTTTGGCTGGAATATTCTTTGATGTCTTAAATTCAATTCTAATATCAATCGGACCACTTTTAATCGCTTCGTTTTGATGACTAACATCCACTACAATTATCGGTGCAGTATCTTTGAAATCTCCAGGAAGCAACAGATGTTGAGATTCACGATTAAAATAGCTTTGTTGAAATTTTATGTACATATCATACAGCAGAGCATAACGATTACGATCGAAATTCAGATTGAGGTCATCTTACGAATATGTATCAGAGTTTAAATGCACTTTAACATCAGACAAATGGCAATGTTGAACCTTGTTGTCTCTTCGAAAAGCTATCAGTATAAAGCGTGGTCTTTCATTCTGCGCAGATAATTTAACGTCCCACACGTGGTTGCTTCCTTGAGCAAGTGATGGATTGAAATGACAATCCCAACTGCGGAATGCTATTGATAAAGGTTACCCGCTTTGGATTATTTGAAAGAGTTGTAGTCTGGCAAAATCAGCCAACTGCACATGAGGAATTTTCCATGTAATATTTGTTATACTCAGTTTTAATTTTTCGGTTGCAACACTTGAAGAAATAGCATTTCCGTTTGATTTCGAACGCAGTAGTACAAGTTCATGTTTAGAATTTAGGATAATTTTATTAAAGTCTTCAGCAAATCCCAGTAGCATTTTCAATGGTGTACAAAAATTAAAATATCCATCCTTTATTTCAACTTCATTCTTTGTAAACCAACCAGCATTTTTCAGTGTATTACTATCAGTCGGACTCAAAGAGACGTAATTTTTCAGTGTTGTAGTTACACCCAAGTGACGTGTACGATCAATCTCCAATCCATTCATTTCATAGCGAATTTAATCAAACATGAATGCCATACAATTGTTTTGTAATTTTGCGCTTGAAGTTGCATCTCCATTTTCCAAGGTGACTCAATATAAATTAAACTCTCACTGGGTAAAACTTACAGATCTTGATTTTAAACTGCAATCCTTATCTCATCATTGCTTTTATACGATTGTAGATATGACGAGTAGCTATGGTATTCCTTTTTAATGATCCGCGGATTCCTTTCATCATATAGTGGTTTTTGAACAACATCAAGTATATGACTCATTTTAATTTAGTTTCTCTTTAGTTGAGAACCCCAAGATTTTAGAAACTCTTTATTGGCAAATGTCAACTTTTTGCGTTGTAGAGCGTTAGGTGTTGTCTGTGACCTTGTTACTTCAAATGCAAAGTAGAAGTGAATGCAGGTACACCCATGTAAGCGCTTTTATTATAGATAATCATTGTTCTTGGGGTTTTAAATGCAGTCTGAGGGTTATAGCTTCTCCACAAAAATTAATTAGGTTAATTTTTGATCAACAATTTTTATTGTAATTTAACTTATCTGTCTAGTGTTTACTGGCAAATAAATGACATTTTTCGGAATCTCATCTATTTTATACCCGGGGCTGACATTCAGTGCAAACATGTGAATTGTATGCGCCGGTGTGTTGTTAATATATGAACCGCTTATAATGTCACACTCAATGTGTATAACATTGATCTTCGTTATAGTCACAGGCAAGTCGGAAGTGTGCAGTTTTGCTGCTTCCAACACTTTTTTACTGAAGCCCAACAGTGAACCAATGCTTCGTTCTTTATTAAAGAAAATTTTATGTTTACTGGACCCTACGATTGCTTGCAGTGTATTTGGGTTGGCGGCTATATCCCGTTTCTCATGAGGCTTCTCATGTGGCACTATACTAAAATATTTATTTTGAATGTACTCGGCAATATCGTCGAGCTCATATGAACCAACAGGAATTTCAATTGTATATTGAAATAAATTATTTTCATAGTCAACGTTTGGTATGGTGTTGTAGCTTTGAAAGTCAACGAGACCGCATACATACTTCCCATCTAAATCTATAGGCGGAAAGTAATCAGCCGATAAAATGGATTTGTTTCCACTTAGGGTAAGGGTTATTGACATCTTGAATGTTGGCCAACTAATGAAATAAAAAACACACAAAGGAATCTTTTTATACAAGAAAATTTATTTACAAAATTTCATTACTATCGATCCAAGAATTATGTTTATTGGAAAACCCTAGCCACTTGACAAAGACTTTATTCCCTTTAGTTTTTAAAACTTTTTCTACAAGGTATGTGCTGGGATATTTTGTTTTCAATAGTTCGCTTTCGTAAAATCCTCCTCCAATTGTGTTTCCCTGGTAGTCTTCAAGAATATACGTCGGTGGGTTTGTAATTCTTATATTTTTAATTTTAAAAATTTTTGTAGTCCAATTCGGTGTGTAGCCTTTTTCAAAAACCTGTTTATGTTTACTGATGCGAACGTAGTCTCCTATCCGGAACTTTGGCTTTCTAAATATTTTCAGATTGTTGTAGGCTGTATTTAATAGCAAATTTTCATTAGACTGCTTCACATCAATGGGAGCCATATTTATTGTTCTATGGCTTTTCTTATAGTATTTGTCGATCAAAATTTTATAATTATCAATCAATCGATACGATCCATGGTAACTAAATTCCCTCCACATCATTTGTTTTAGTGTTCTATAGAAACGCTCAACAATTGACGCCTTCAAAACACTGTACGAAGAGTAATGGTTGACATAGAATTTCCTCATTAAATTTTGAAATTGTCGATTAAAGAATTCTTTACCATCATCGGTTTGTAAATTTCTGGGTGTCCGACCCAAATTTAATACGGTTTCCATGGCTTTGGTGACATCAGCAGACGGTTTCGATTTTATAGGTACAGCCCAGGCAAATTTAAAAAAAAATGACGGTGAGAAGGAAGCGAAATCCGCTGTTAAATCCCAACTCTACTAAATCCGCTTGCCAGAGGTCGTCGATCCCTTTAGTAATTACACGTCTTCGTTAAAAATTTTTTCGAGCTTGAGTGTGCAGTTCATCAACTAAACCCCGCTTTTTACTCATTTTAGCATTTCTTTTAGAATTTTGTCCTCCAATGCGGCTATTGATTTCAGTTTTTGTGCTTGTTGAAATAGATAGCTTTCAATTCGTTCAATTTGTTCACTAATATATTTTGTGAAATCTTGAATATTACTGTCGACGTATTCTTTAGTGTCTTGAACTTTTGTGTAGACTACTTCAATGTCACCTTCTGTTCTTTCCTTTAGTATTTGCCTTTCTTTTTTAAATTCTGTGGTAATTTGATTCATACAATTTTTCACAAAAGATTTTGTTGCAGCATCATTATTTTCAACAGGCTCACCAACACTCTTTAAAAGCTTCCAGCGCAGATCTAAATGGTTATCATTATCCAAATTAAATCCCAACACTTTAGAAAAATTTATCTTTAATTTATTATTTGATGCTTCTCGCATGGAATGACGACCGAACTTATCGACGCTCATTGTCAATTAGGCTTACAACTCTATTAATAGAGCATATTGCCGTCCTCGGAGGCGCAGTGGGTAATAACCTCGCTGCGAGCTCCGGGGATGCGGGAATCCCGCCTTGGGCGTGGATGTTAATTGTGTTGTTTTCAGCGTACTTAAGGCCTAGCCTAGCGCTATTAGTTCTACAAAAACTAAACAAATAGTTCTACAATCAAAAAAAAAAAAAAACAAAAAAACATCTTTCCACTCCCCTCCCTCTATCAACCCTCTTATCAGGAGCTCGTGCTATCAGCACAAAAAGCTTTGAAGCTTAGCAGCTCCTGAACTCGGATATAGAAAGAAAAAATATTTATACAATTATATTAGCTTCTCTCAACTCCTCAATGATGGAAATAATTTCATTGTTGTGATTGTTGTGTCCAGCTGACTGTGAGGATAATAAAGCTCGTAATCTATCAACTAATTCATTCGCATCATCCCAGTAAATGTAATTAGGTTTTTGCGGATTGACTCTCATCAAACCGGTTCCTTCTTCACGTTTATATGGTGTAGTTTTCGATGAAGATTTATCAATAAATAATCCCTTTATGATGTTGATGTACTTGAAAGCCTTGGTCCCCTTCATTTGTTCGTGAGCACTAGTATTTTAAAATCACAAATTACGCTTGTGAGCACTAGTATTGTTTAAAATTGTTTTGTAAACTTGTAGATCTGCTTCGTTATAATTTGAGTGTGTCTTGTGAAACAATAACTGAAAGAGACTGGGTGTAAGGTTGAAAGAGGTGGGGGATGAAATGTCAAACGGTTTGTCGGATATTAATATTTCGGCGTTTTGTATTTTGAAAGCACTGTTTCCAAGTCTCCATTCACCATCTGTTCCTCTATGCAGTCCATATGCAGTATCCAGCTCATTTTGTTGTTCCAGCGTAAAATCTAGAACATTATTGTTATTTGTTGATGTTGTTGGTATTGTAGTGTTTCGAACCAATTCCTTTAGAGGTTTTGTGATTGGCTCAAGTGACATTTATATTAGGTTTTCTACATCTGCTTTACTCAGATTTAGGTTGCGAAATTTCTGTTTCAAAATACGTCTGGTTTTTACCAGGTCTTTTAATATTTTTTCATTCATTCTTAGCATCTGCTTAAACAGCTAACAGATCAGATCAGGTATATCAGATCAGATCAGGTGCAACAGCTATTAGATCAGGTGTATCAGCTATCAGATCAGATCAGGTGTAACAGCTATCAGATCAGTTCAAAGGCTGTTTTCATACTAGTATGAAAGTATCGGGGATACTTTTATTTATAGTTGGATGTAAATGTCAAAACCTTTTCTATTATCAATCGGGGCGTCTTTGCTGATTACAAGAAATCCATACTTGTCTTTTCAACACTCTCTACATATATTTAGACATTTTTCAAAAGTCATGTCTGTTCCTACATGATCATTGTATATGTGCTTCATGTTCATCTCGTCTTGCTTAAACATAATAATCATGCTGGCATTATCGCGTTCTAAATGCTTGGGGATGCGTGTGTATGTTTGACATAAATAAAAGCAATAGATGCATTTATGTCTGCCCATACAAAAGTATTCTCTAATGTTATTTTGCTTCTCACAAGCAACATCATCGAATATCATTATTGAGTTGGTTTTTGCTTCATCTGGTTTGAGAACTTGTTCGTTGTCGGAAAATGTAAATAGTCCCATATTTTGAATTGGTTTCATTAATTGTTTTAAATATTCATATTTAGGTTGATACAGCGACTTTGAATATAAGTATATATTTGCAAAATTCAGTCCATTAGGACTTTCTATTAAACTCAGCATGACGTTGGTCTTTCCACAATTTGAAGGCCCGACAATAAGACATCTTATTGAATTCGGCAGCAGGGAGCCGTGTCGGGATTTCGATACGTTGTCAGTAACAGAATCCAGATTCTTTACAACAATATATTTGTTTTGCTTAACGAAACGCATTTTAGCAATTAATATAAATATACAATAACCACACCTTTATATTAAATTTCATTCAGTACGAGTAGGTGAAAAGATATAAAATGGCTATAATTTACAAGAAACATGTCAGTAATAATCAGTTAGTAACCGGAAGAGGTTTATTAAATGGTGTAATAAATTCTCTACCAATTGAACTTCATTTACCGGGTTATCAGTTTTGTGGACCAGGAACTAAACTAAACCAACGTTGGCAAGATTCGATAAAGGAATCAATTCCCTGGACGCCGCATGTAGAGAGCACGACATAGCTTGTGATAAAACACGAGACTTGAATAAGCGCCACGAAGCAGATAAAATATTAATTGAAAGGGCGTGGCAAGGAGTAAAATCAAAAGACAGCAAATTGAGTGAGCGAATAAACGCACGATTAGTTACAAACGTAATGAAAGCTAAAGTAAAATTCGGTATGTGGAGCACGATGAGTAAAACTCTTAAGAAAATTAAGAGAAAAGTCAAAATGAAATGTACGAAGAAAATATTCACTAAAGCAGTTAAAAGCGCTCTGAAAATTATTAAACAACGAAAACCCGAAGATATTCCCAGTGCTATAAAAATCGCACAAAAGGTTGTGAAAAATTCTTTCGGACGGAAGAAATCCACGATTGACATTCCACGCGTTATACCTGTTCCTAAGACAGGAGGAACCATTCTACCATTAGTACCGATTTTAACTGCTATGGGAGCTGTTGGAGGCTTAGCATCTGGAGGAGCTGCAATCGCAAAAGCAATTAATGAAACAAAAGCCGCACGACAGCAATTGGAAGAAGCCAATCGACTTAATAAAACTATGGAAGCAATCGCTATGGGAAAAGGTTTATACCTGAAACCATACAGAAAAGGATTGGGTTTATATTATAGTCCGCAACCAAAAAACTTTTAAAGAATCTACCCAAAAGAGTCCTCACAGACTTGATGAAACATGCAAAGAATCTACCGCATTTCAGAGGTATTTTTATGCGAGACAGTCTCCCGAAACGACCTCGTCAGCAAGAATGTGGAATCGTTAATCTGGATACATCAAATTACCCCGGTACTCATTGGGTAGCATATTACAAGGACAGGCACTGCAAAGAATATTTTGATAGTTTTGGAAACTTGCAACCACCGCATGAAATAATAAATTATTTGGGAAATTACGTAAATTACAACTACACCCAACACCAAGACTATAATTCATACAACTGTGGTCATTTATGTCTAAAATTTCTTTATAATTTAAACAAAATAAACAAGAAATATAGTTTTGAAAAGTAATAGAATTGACTTTTTATTGAACTTTAAATATAAACATTATTTAAATTTTTTATATTCTATGCTGGATTTCGATGATGCTGAAGTTGATGATGAAGGTGAAGATGATGAGGAGAATCCGCATGGCGACATTAAGGCTTCTTTCTTCCTTCTTCAAAAGTTTCTGGGAAAGAGAGGGGATGTGAGGAGAGAAAAGTCTCCACACATTCTTTCAAGTGGAGAGATTTTTTGAAGCCTAAATTCTGTTGGATTCTCGGTTCTTCTTACGCACACAATTAAACAGTTGTCGCCCGAACGAGTTCCGACGAGGTTTTCCGAACATTTGTTTACTTTTTTAAACTGCGCTTTGGAAGTGAAAATAAAGTGTTAAATAAAGTGAAAATTGAAAAATATGATTAAAAAACAATAAATACAATAAAATAAATATATTTAAAATCTTAAAGTGCTGATATAAAATAAAAACATGCAAGTATAAAACTGAAGAACAAAAGAACAACAAACGAAGTGTCCGCCATCATGTAATTGTGTAATTGCCATACCGAAGTTTTTTGTGAAAATTGTCTTTTTTATAAATTTAGTTTACTTATCATATTTTGGCCACGACTACGGTCTTATTTTGCAACTATGCGATTCATTTTAATTTAAAACAATTTATGCACACTTCGAAATTCTTTTTCTTTACGTGTTAATCGTCATGCAATATAATTATGGCAACTCTGGCGAACATTTGGAAATTCAGTAAATTTCACTAACACACATTTAGAAATCACACGTATATGAATTTCAACATCAAAGAAGAAACTAGGTGTCGCCACGCGTTCTTCTCGAAGCCGACTTCAAGAACCCGCTTCAAGAATACAGATGTCGCCAGGGCCGATGAGCTTTTCCATTCTTTATCCGACTTGAATGGGTTTTTCACCACTGTATACTGCAACTTCTTTGAACATGATTCTTTCATTTCGATGTCTTTCTTCTTATCCATTGTACTTCTCTTTGTTGTTGTTGTTGTCTGTAATTCAAATTCCAAAATGCGACTAAAGCTTTTTGATGATTTTCACCACTATTTATTTTAACACATGATCGTTATAGCTAGGATATATAAATACTGCATTTTCAGCTTTGAACATTTAGTCTCTGTGTAGTTTTGAATCGGTGTAGACAATTCGAAAAATTCACTAAATTATTTGTTTAAATAAATACAAAAATAATAAGAATACAAAAATGAATCAACTGTACCAAGATGATTGCACGTCTCCCTCATTTACTGCTGTGAAGGTCTTTAATGGAAAAAACTTTAATCAGAAAAATATTCTGTATGTCAAGGACATGGAACCCAGCAGATTTTATACAATAAAAAGTGTGCGCAGGACAAAAACCAAATATGGGGATCGTATTCTAATGGAGCTGGAAGATTGCGTAATTTTTCTACCACAGAAATTCAACGATATTTGTGATGCGACTATAGCAGAGTTCAACAACGGAAATTATTACATAATAAAACTGATGGAGGAAGATGGAGAAGATTTTCGATTGGAGGTTCAGGTCGACTTTCCTCAATCGCAACCCCTGCTCGAAACATATTATACAAATTGTCAAAACAATTTTAATAAAAAAATAAAGAAATAATTTAATTTTACAAATATGTCGTCTTTTATTTATAGATTCTTGTATAAAATGTTATCAATTTATTTATTCTGGCAATAGTTAAATTTATAGTGCAGCAGATGCAGGTGTCTGGTTCATCCACAGTTTCACTAGAAGCCCAGCAACATGTACTATAATGGCATCCATATCGTGGCTCAATCGCAACGGCATCTTTGTATTTAATTAGTTTTGTATAGCCTGTTAAAATTTAATCAAAATGCTCCTCCAGTATATTTTCCCCTGTGAGTTACTAAAAACTCATGAACTCGAGTTAAAAATGTTGCCATGTTTACGTGACTCATCATGTTTAGTTAATAGTTGATTGTTGACTGACTTCTATTTGTTCTATTACATAATTTTATAAAGTTAAAAACTCGCACGTTACTTACGGTTTTATACCGTATTTTCCAAGAATTAATTAAGCTAATTCCAAGAATTAAGAAAACAATAAAATGTAAAATTTATACATGCATATTCATTTTCATACTCCGGTTGAACCCTTCTAAAATAAAACAAGTAAAAGTGTTGTCTTCGGCCTGGCCGAAATCTAAATGCCCTACACCAGAGTAACTTAAAAAATTGTAATTTCGTCACTTAACAATTTTTGTATAAGTAGGCGGACCGCGCCCATTTCGGGCAAATGTTTTTGTAATGTCTCTAGATTCTGCTAAATAGAATTACGTATTAATATTTTGAACCGTTTATGGGATATTGACAACTTTTGCATAAGTAGGCGGATGCAAAAGTTGTCACGCCCATTTTGTATACAAATTGGTAATACCCGTAGATACCTCGTGATAAAATTTCGTGTTAATATCTTGTACCGTTCACAAGATATTGGCAACCTTTGTATGAGTGGGTGTGCTACGCCCATTTTTAGCGAGCTTATTGGTAATGCTTCCCTATCTATCCTGATAATATTACATCTCAATATCTTATACCGTTCATGAGATATTTCCAACTTTGTTATCAGTGGGCGTGGCACTCCCATTTTGTGAAACGTTTTAGTAATGGCGCTATATGTTCCGGAATAAAATTATACCTTAATCACACGGTTTATGAAATATTAAGATTATGACATTTTTTGAAACGAGGTGCCTTTACATACCGTATGTAAAGTAGGCGTGGCTGTTTACCGATCTCGCCCATTTTAAATCCCAAACAGTCCTACATAATAAAGAATAGTTGTGCCAAATTTCATCGCGATATATCTTTTCGTTCTCTCGTAATCGATTTCAACAGACAGACAGACAGACGGACGGACAGGGCTAAATCGATTCAGGAGGTGACTCTGAGCTAGAATATATATACTTTTTATATCTATTTCGTCTCCTTCTCTGCGTTACAAACGGAAGAACAAAGTGAATATACCCTACTCCCTTCGGGTGTAAGGTATAAAAAAAAGGATATCAAATAGTAAATTAGGATAAGTTGACTTGCTAACCTAGAAATATTCAAATATTCAAAATAAAACCAACTTAAATAAACTGAAAATGAAAATAAATATAGAATTAAACAAAAATAAAATATGTACATAAAATTGCAACAAAGCTATTTTAATCGTGAATCTTAACCTCTGTTGCTACCTGGAGATTTCAAAGATACTGCACCGATAATTGTAGTGGATGTTAGTCATCAAAACGAAGCGATTAAAAGTGGTCCGATTGATATTAGAATTGAATTTAAGACATCAAAGAATATTCCAGCCAAAATATCAGCCTATTGTGTACTCATACACGACAAAATAATTGAATATACACCTACGACTGGTGAAATTAAAAAAGTCGTCTAAGTGCAAATGGAGAATGACAAATTTATTACTCTGGATGTGCAGGGATTCAAATCCAATTTTAATGAATTTATAGTCAAAGAGTTTACAGGCACCTTCAGCTTAATGATGAGTATCAGAATTTTTATTATAAAACCACCTTATGGATTTCACAAATTAGCACGTCAGTCCCAAAAACAGGTACACTGGTTATATCGTAATCGTCATGGTTTCACATGGAATGATGGACTTTTGTAGTGTAAAATATTTCGTGAAGCAAAATCTTAAAAATATACTCGTGTACGTTAAGGGAGCTGAAAAATCCAAATGGGTTGAAGAAATTTTAGATAAGCCCGTATTTAACGTTGAAGAATTTGGCTGCAGCAACTTTGAAACTCTTCGATATACATACATACTTACTACAAAGGATGTGCCATTCCCATAATGTCTGTTGTGCGCTTCAAAATGTGATGATCCCACGCATAAGTGTGGATGACATCACACCGTAACACACGCGATTCAGTACTATACGATAAGACGAAAGTTGCCTCCATCAAAACGATTTCGGCACCACGGCCGACAGTTCCCATTGGTTTCACGTCGAATTCTCACAAAACCATCCTTATTTAGCCAGCCAAGGTCTGATTCCATTAGAATTATCCACTTCACAATTATAGTGGTACGGCCCCAAGTGGCTCCCTTTTCAGAGACAACTCTGGCCTCAGATGTCGATTAGCCCCCACTTCGAGACTGAGTTAGAAGCCCAAACAGTCCGAATAAATTTCAACTATCTTCCGCAGAATGAACACCTGTTGGAACGATTTTCCTCGTTTCCACGCGCGCTCCGTGTACTCGCATATACCCTTCGGTTCCTCTACCATCATATTCGATTATCTAATCGAACTTTGACGAATATTAGCACTGACGGAATTAAAAACGTCAAAACTCGCTTCACAATCCTTACGCAAAAGGTTCATTTCGTAAAGGAATACCGCTGTATGGAGCAAAAAGAGCCTCTGAAGTGTCACAGTAAAATTCTCTCCCTCAATCCATTTCTTAATGAGAAGGGAACCCTACGCGTCGGTGGACCCTTAGCATTATGCCCGTCCTTGTCATCTGACGAGCGGCACCCCATACTCCTACCGTATGTATGGTAAAGTTGACGATGAAAATATATATCAATTATATCCCATTTTCCTAACTTGGTTTTTAATTGCGATAAATTTCTGACTTCATCGTCTCATTTACTTGCAAAGATTTCTAATTTATCTAGTATGGTAATGATCTAAATAAAAAGTTTAATGAATTTATTAGTGTAAACTCTAATTATCGTACAATAAAAAAACTCGAATAATGCTAAACATGCTGTAAAAATTAAGACCAGTCCAGTACTCTTTTCCGCGTGTGAAATTGTGGGTTGGATGATCACGCTCCTATCTCTTTCTCTGCTCCTGCTGCTGGTGCTGCTGGTGTTGCTAATGCTCCTCCTTCTCTCAGCTCTAATAATCCATCTGCTGGTGCTGTTACTGCTTCTACTCCTCTCAATGCTCCATCTTATGTTGTTGCTACTGCATCTGATGCTATCTGCGCTAAGAATGTTACTAATCATCAGTCTACTGATATGGTAACTGTAAGAAGAACGAGTGCAAAAGAACGCAACATTATTGTTGGACAAAGCCATAATAATGAACTGGAACCTATTTCTAAAAAGAAAAAGAAAAAGAAAAAAGATACATCTCTCATCACTGTTTTTGAAGAAAACATTATTTTATATGTAGAGAAATATGCGAGCATTCCTAGGCATCAATTAGCATGTTTCAAATTGGTTAAAAAAGATGCTGACGTCACCACTCTTAAAAGCATAAATTAAACTGGGTGTAGAGAGTGTTATGATTATCTTTTTAACACTTCGGCAATCAAATATTAGGGTTCGCCCTTTCAATTTTTTTCAAAAATCGGTAGTCCCACAAATAGTGGATTAGTGAAAACTTCTGCCAAAAGTGTAATAGCTAATCAATTAAATCCTACAATTTTGAATTTTTACTTCCAATACTTGTCGGAAGTGAGAACAAAGTTATATGCCATTCGAACCTTCTGCTGTGATGACCATGATATCTTAATAGTAGTCGAAACTACTAATATCGTTGGCTGAATAATTTCTATGATTAAGAAGTAATTGATTCAAATTATTATCAATTATACCGTAAAGATCGGAGGACACTTCTTATCGGCTGTTCAAAAGGTGGCGGAGTTCTTATGACAGTAAAACGAAACATATGCTCTTCTTTATGCAGCATTAATCTTATGGATGGTCATGTTGGTCTTGGATCAACTTTGTGCTCAGATTCTCTCACCAAAAGGGAAACTAATAGTTTGCGCATCTTATATTTCACCGAATAGTTCTGTAGATGTTTATAAAGGTCATGTAGATAATATTAATTTATTGTCTGAATCCTTCTCTAATGCATATTTTTGTGTTACTGGTGATTTTAATCTTAGTAAAATTAACTGGGCTTCTCTTACTGATAATATTATATTCTTACCTACTAATGTTAATCTTCCACATGAAATACATTTATTTGATACCTTTAGTATTGATCTAATCCAAATTAATTGTGTTTTTTATAAAATATCCAAAATGTTGGAGATAATTTTTGTATCCAAATCATTACATTTTAAACTTAGTCCTTCTTCATTTCCATTCACTGAATCTACTGCACTCAGCTTTAGTATTTTAGTTTCAGTTTTATGATTTCATCAGTTATGATACTATAGAAGAACTAACAGTGAAAGAAAATTTTTTTCTTTCAGAAAAAAAAGACAAAAATGTTCTTTCATTTTCTTACCGATAACTTTTTAGACTGCCCTCGTTTATATGTAAAAATAAAGATTTTTTTCCTAGTTCCGTAAGCATTCCTAAACCATTCATTCGATTGCGATGAAACTTTTTGAGTTGTTCTGCTCACAGTTTCGAAGAATTATCCAAATGAATTCTGAATTCTTTTTCCTCCAAATTAAGTAGTTTTAATTGTGAAATTCCAATTGTTGGTCGAGATTAGGTAATAGCATTTTTCTAGACAAGCAGTTTCTTTTCTTTTTCTAATTGAATTTCTAATAGTCGTCACAACTTTTGCTGGCATTACTTTTGCTGTCAAATAAATTATAATATTCGAAGTTAATTTTTTAATAGTATTCACAAAACATTAGTTTCGCTTTCAAATAGATTATGCCACACAAACGAAAAGCGATTGGTCTATCTACACCCAAAAGCAAAAAGCAAATCACAAATCACAAAATTCAGAAAGAGACGAGCAATGAGAGGCAAGACTTGAAACCATTCGAGTAAGCACTGCTCGATCCAGAAAAACACTGCAGGCTGATTTAAATCTTGGTGCATGTCATTACGATCCTATGATTACAGTCTATCATAGGATACTACGATCAAAAGTAGTGATAACGGTTGTTATTGAATAATTATAAACAATTTGTTATGACAATTTTAAGATTTGTAACATAATGCATATTTCTTGACTGAAAAACAATAGACGTGTTTCCATGAAATTCATACGTTATAGGGCCCGTCAAATTCTAAAAAGGTAAATGACCCACCTCTCATCTGGTGCATTCCTAAGGGAGTTTTTGAGTGCGTAATAAAAGTATCCGTATTATTCTAATGGCAGATATTTACATATATATATACATCGATGTTTATCTTACAAAATTATATTGTTTTTATTTCGTTTTTTATACTGGTGTACAAATCTATACTCTGACGTCATACTTTTATGAAGATCTATTTTCTATATTGTATGAATATGGTGTAATTTGGTTGTTACACTTTCATTTGCCTGAAGACAGTTATTTGTTTTATCTTTCTAGTCATTGTTGCCTTTAATTTGTTTTCGTTAGTTTTATATTTAAAACTGAGCTATTAAAACTGAAATGCTACTTTTACAGCGCTATGTCATCTAGAATAGAGAAAAGTGTCGATCCAATGAGAAAGAGGTCATCGTCGGCTAACGAGGCTTCAAAGCCTATTTTAATGCTCCCACGTAAGCACACACAGGTCGGAAATAAGGCCAGTAGTTCTTCACATCAAACTGGTAAGACTATTTGTGAGTGTCTATATATCTAATAAAAGAGAGAAAAATAATTTTTTTAAAAGATACAAAACTACTTATTTAAGAACGGAATAGTAAACAAGTAAAAGATTTCGGCCTGGCCAAAATCTAAATACCCTACATTTCGTACAATTCGACTTTATGGAAAGGAAAATTTCATGAACAATCTTTTATGGCCAGATTTTCAATTATCACTATCACTAAGAAGCAAGAAATCGTTACTCATCCCCGTGAATCTAAAAAGCGATTTCTAAACACTTACGTAGAGAGTAGTTCGCTTCTCCTATGCATTTCAAAGATGTGTTTAATTTTTTAATGGTAAACTCGGATTTCTCTTTTCTTCGTATGCTTTCTAATTTTTGCTTATCATTCTTACTCGCTCATTCTTTTACCCTGGTTTCCCATATGTTGTTACTTTTGTTGTGTTGTGTTTCAAGTGCTGAAAATTGTAAAGCGGAAAATTTGTATTTTGCTTTAGCGATTATTAACGATTTGTTCAATAAATAAGAAAAAGGAAACATGTTTTCAGGAGCGGAATTTGCCATGGAGGAATTCGAAAGTGATTCGGAAGATGAGCACAGCCTAAGACATCGGAATAGGGAAATGAGGAATTCTTCTAATATTTTGGAGATGCCGGAGCAGAAATATCTATCAGATATTTCCAGATTCACAAAAATTTCCACCAGTTTAGCTGAAAGAATGGAGTAACGACAGCCTTTTAGCAGTCGTTACTTTTGACAGTTCATATCGCTGAAATAATGATTGAAAATACCATGTAACGAACGAGAACTCATAAAAAGTATGAAAAGTGGTGTTGTGTTTTTAGCGAACGAGCTGCTCATTGTTTGAAAATCACAAAGTAACGATATCGCAAAAATAACAAAGCAGAATCAGGAAGAATCACCTCGTTCGTTGGTTGAAAATCTGGCCATTAATGACTACCTGTCAATATTGGCGATATGCAAACGTGGTTTTTATGATCTTATTTTTTATCTGTTGGGAGTTGGGAACTAAATTTTATAGTTACCTGAATAGTTACCGTAACCAATCCTTTTAAATACCAGGACTGAATTTTTTCGGACAATAATTCTAATTAGCATATCGTCCTGAAAAGTCAAAAAAGCAGCTTCAGTATGCCAAAACGTCATGAATTATTAGTTGAGACACGTTCTGCGGCTTGTATTCTCCGCGAAGAAAAATATTCTTACGAGCAGATTGCTGCCTGTTTAAAGATATCGAAGAGTTCTGCTTGATCTATTGTTAAAAGAAAGGAAGAGATCGGCAGTGTTGTCTACAAAAGTCATCCCCGAAGGAAGATAAAGACGACTGCAGGAGATGTCAAGTTCATAGTAGTCCAGAGCAAACGGAACAGACGTCTAACAGCCCCGTATATCACCAACCAGATAAACTGCAACCGTCCAAATCCCATATCTGCTTCCACAGTAAAAAGACGTCTGAAGGAAGCTGGTTTGTCAGGAAGAGTAGCGGCAAAGAAGCCTATATTTCGGCCTGCAAACAAGAAAAAGCGATTGGAATGGGCGAGGGCACACAAAGATTGGACGTTGGAGCAATGGAAGAATATGCTTTGGACTGATGAAAAGGCTTTGATATTTACATCCAACTATAAATAAAAGCACTTTCGATACTTTCATACTAGTTCAAACAGTCTTTGAACTGATCTGATAGCTGGTATACCTGATCTGATCTAATCTGCTGATACACCTGATCTGATCTGATAGCTGATATAACCGATTATAAGAATGAATGAAAAAATATTAAAAGACCTAAAAAAAATCAGACGTATTTTGAAACAGAAATTTAGAAACATAAACTAGGTAAAGCAGATGTGGAAAAGCGATTAGAAGAGTCATTTCAACCATTTGCAATTTCGCAAATAGCGCTTTAGAAATGCATGTTGATAAAGTATTCATCTTAGACAAACTTTTTGGAACCTCATCCCCTACTTCCTTTAACCTTACGCCCGGTCTGTTTGAATTATTGCTTTACAAGACACCATCAAAGTATGACGAAGCAGATCTACAAGTTTACAAAATAATTTTAATCAATACTAATGCTCACAAACAACTATAATGAAAAGGAACAAATTAAGGTAACCAAGGCTTTCAAGTATACCAAATCATAAAAGGATTAATCAGTGATAAATCTTTGCTGTCCACATCACTTCAACATATAAAAGGAACCGGATTGATGAAAGTAAATCCTCAAAAGCATAATTATATTTTTTGGGATTATTCGAATGAATTAGTAGATAGATTGAGACTTTTATTATCATTACAATCGGCTGGACATAACAATCACACCAACGAAATTATTTCCGTCATCGAGGAATTGAGAGATGCTAATATAATGAGTAGTGTCGTGACCACGGACGAGGGTGGATGCAGCTACCCACCGCAGTGCAGTGTTTAGTGTGCTCGCGGAAACAAAGAAACAAATATAAAGAAATATTTTCAAACAAACAAAGTCACAGTGCAATAACATTGATTTGGATTACAGTGCATTAAAACATAACAATAGACATCAATAAATTCGCTAAAACAATAACACCAAATATCACAAATAGACAATTAAACGGAATGCAGAGAACCAAGCGAAGGGCTTATTTATGCCCTCCGCAGTAAAGCTCAGCATTTCGTTTCTTTCTTCTCCTCCTCCTTCTTCCTGGTCCCGTTAGGTGTGCAGGCAGCTGTGAGTGCACCATGGGCTGAAGCGTGGCAAGATAAAGGCATAACACTTGTCTTGTCGCGTTTTGCTTTGCCTGCGACGTACGCGTGGCTGCTTGTACAGCTGTCTTACACTTCGCCACAGTGGGCGGCGAGGACAAAATTCGGCATTTTCACTTGCCTGGGTACCACTTACTGCCATTATTTTCATTACACAGAGGCCTCGCCTTATATATTCGCAGTGATGTTGCGTACCAGTGTCAGCAACACCTTTGCACGACGGATGCCGAATTTAGCTCCATGTGGGTTAAGTTCAAAATCCAGTCGCACATCCTGCACTTCTGCTTCATTTATAGAAGCCCGGGTCTAGAGAGGCTGCCAACTTTTGATAAACTTGACAGTCTCTCGATTCGATTTCTAAAATCCTGGAATCGTATCCGAACAGTGAAATTGTTGTTGCTGGTGATTTCAATGTTCATAATTCCAATTGGCTACGTCATTCGAGTCACACAACACCTGAGGGTTTGTATGTTGAGTTATTTGCTGAGTCTAATAATTTGACTCAATTAGTGAAGGAACCAACGCACTTTCCTTGCGTTGATGGGCAAAACCAAAATATTCTGGACCTTTTTTTAACTTCGCATCACAGCAAGTATGATGTGAATGTTCTTGCACCTCTTGGTAATTCGGACCACGTTACAATTTCTGCTACCTTCCCATATTCTAGTCTTCAATCCGCTCATCAGCCAGCTCCGAAGCGGACAGTGTGGCTTTATGAGAAGGCTAATTGGGATGCGCTGAACTCGTTTTTCAGCCGTTTCAATTGGCAATTGTGTTTCAGGGATAGAAACATAAATGCTGCAGCAAAATTGGTAGAAAATATAATTTTAGTTGGTATGAGGTCTTTCATACCCAATAAAAGAATTTCCATTAAACCAAAAGACCATTCCTGGTTTAATGCGACTTGCAGACAAGCAGTCAGGTCTAAAGAGGAAGCATTTAGGAATTGGCGTTTAAACAAAACTGCTGATACTACACTGCTGCGCAATCAGGCCAGAAATAGGTGCAATGCCACTCTAAAGCGCGAAAAAGTTCTCTACGAAAAGCGTCTTAGACGCAGAGTTCTTGAATACCATAAGGGTAGCAAGAACTTTTGGTCGTTCGTGGGGAGGGTGAAGAATCAGACGCGATCGTCTATTCCAACTCTCCTGAAGGACGATCAGATCTTCACTCACTCGGTTGATAAGGCAAACTTATTAGCCAAATTGTTTGCTGAAAACTGCTCTCTTCCTGAGAGTAGCCAACCACTACCCGTGATCGACGGTGTGTCTCATATTATGCCTGAGATGCACTTTCGAACGCGGGCTGTTAAAAGAGTGCTTGTAAACCTTAACGCCAATAAATCCTCGGGACCGGATGGCATTTCAGCATGTTGAGAAAGTGCGCCTCAACATTGGCTCGCCCATTGCGCAATCTGTTTAACTTATCGTTCACTTCAGGAGTTTTTCCTAGTTCCTGGAAGATTGCCAATGTGCAGCCAGTCCCCAAAAAAGGTGAGGCTATGAATCCTGCCAATTACCGGCCCATAGCAATCTGTTCAATGCTCTCCAAAGTTATGGAGAGCGTTATAAATTTTAACCTGATGAGGTATCTAGAGAGCAACCAATTGGTCAGCGATCGCCAGTACGGTTTCCGTGCTCACCGCTCCACAGGCGATTTGATGGCGTTCCTCACTGAGCGGTGGAACAGTTGTGTTCACCAATTCGGTGAGAGTAAGGTTGTTGCTTTGGATATCTCCAAGGCATTTGACCGAGTGTGGCATAAAGCACTTGTGTCTAAACTGGCTGCTTATGGTGTCGGTGATACATTCACTCGATGGATATCGAGTTTCCTCAGCGGCCGTTCTATTCGGGTTGTGATAGACGGCTTTGCTTCCGAAGAGCACTCCATAAATGCTGGAGTTCCGCAGGGTTCGGTCCTGTCTCCAACTCTTTTTCTCATTTTTATCAATGGCCTTCTGTCATTGACATCAAACCCCGTCTACTCGTTTGCTGATGACAGCAGCATTTGTCATTCATATTCATTCTCCAAGCGTCCTTCTATTCTGGAGATCAATAGAAAACGCAGAATTATGAATGACACACTCCAATCTGACCTCAACAAAATCCAGGAGTGGGGTCAAGCGAATCGGGTCGATTTTAATGCGCGGAAGACCCAATGCTATTTGTTGACCCACAAGCGTCTGGCGGGCGACAACTTTCCACCTTTAAATATGGGTGGTGTGGATATTAATGAGTCGGAGTCTCTTGATGTTCTGGGCATGTCAATACAATGCGAACTTCGTTGGAACGATCACATTTTTGATGTGTCGAAAGAAGCAGCCAAGTGCTTAGGCTTTTTAAAGCGGTGCAAGAAATACTTCACTCCAACCGACCTTCGTTGTATCTACACCACTTATATCCGTCCGAAAATGGAGTACAACTCGCATATTTGGTCTGGAGCTTCGAAATCATATCTTCAGCTTCTGGACCATATACAAGGTCGTGCGATAAATCTAATAGGGGACAGTAGGGTATCTAGCTCTATTGAAACCTTGGGATGTCGTCGGGATGTGGGGTGTGTAATCTTATTTTACCGTTACTTTAATGGTAACTGTTCCTCTGAAGTATCCAGCCTGATCCCTTCGGTTCAGGTATTCAACAGATCTACTTGGCTTTCCAGAGCGGTGCACCCCTTTTACGTATCGATCCCGTTCCATCGCACTACCCACTACCGCGAAAATTCGTTTTTCGGTCGCGCAGTTAAATTGTGGAATAGTCTCCCTGCGCATGTTTTCCCACCCACTTATAACGTCGATGCTTTTAAAAGAGGTGTAAATCGACACTACTCCCACTTTTCCCCTTCCCACTAACCTTTACCCTTCTAAACCAACAAATGCTTTGCATGGGTAGGGGGCATCCCCTAAGCTTGGTTCTATCTGCTATAAAAAAAAAAAATATAATTGTATAAATATGATGCATAATAGAGTTGTAAGCATAACTGAAAATTAGTGTCGACAAGTTCGGTCATTATTCCGATAACAACTTAAATATCCGCTGGAAGCGTTTAAAGAATGTTGGCACACCTATTGATGGTTATGACGCAGTAACCAAGTCTTTTGTAGAAGATAATATGAAACAGATGGACTCAATAACAAAGTCTTTTGTAAAAGATAGTATGAAGCGGATGGACTCAGAATTTTAAAAAAAACAAAGCACTGAAGGAAAAAATTGATGAAGATTTTGAAGTACTTCACGGAAAGATTAATGATGCTGAAAAATACCTCGAAAGTAATATTCAAGATTATCCAAAATATATTAGTGAACAAATTGATCGAATTGAAAGTTACCTCTTTCAACAAGCACTAAGACCTAAATCTGCAGTTGCATTGGAGGAAAAATTCTAGAAGAAATGCCAAAATGAGTAAAAAGTGGGGTTTAGTAGAGGAGCTTCACACTCAAGCTCGAAAAAATTTTAAACGAAGAGGTGTAATCACTAAAAGGATCGACGACCTCTGGCAAGCAGATTCAGTAGAAATGGGAAGTTATTCCACGGATAACAACGGATTTCATTTCCTTCTCACCGTAATAGATACATTTTCAACATTTGCCTGGGCTATGCCTTTAAAATCTAAAACATCCGCTGATGTCACCAAAGTTATGGAAACGGTATTCAATTTGGGTCGGATACCGAGAAATTTACAAACCGATGATGGTAAAGAATTCTTCATTCGACAATTTCTAAATTTAATGAGCAAATTCCATTCCATCAATCATTATTCTTCGTACAGTGTTTTAAAGGCGTCAATATTGTTGACCGTTTCAATAGCAGATGATGTGGAAGGAATTTAGTTACCATGTATCATATCGATGGATTGACAATCATAAAAACTTAATTAACGAATACAATAAGAAAAAGCATAGAACGATAAATATGGCTCCCATTGATGTAAATCCGTCTAATGAAGGGTTTTTTTTTTTAATGACAGATAAAACCAAGGTCAGGGTATGCCCCCTATCCATGCAAAGCATTTGTTGGTTCCGAAGGGATGACAGGTTATAGGGAAGAGGGAAAGGGGGAGTAGTGACGGTTTACACCTCGCTTAAAGGTTTCGACGCTGTAAGTGGGCGGGAAGACATGCGCAGGGAGACTATTCCACAATCTAATGACGCGACCGAAAAACGAATTCTCACGGTAATGCGTGGTTCGCTGGAACGGAATCGCGACATAATAGGGGTGCACCCCTCTGAAAAGCCGAGTTGTTCTGCTAAATACGTGAACCTGTGGAATCAGGCTGGCTAGATACAACGAAGATCGGTTGGAGTGAAGTATTTCTTACACCGCTTAAGAAAGCCTACGCACTTGGCTGCTTCTTTCAACACGTCAAAAATGTGATCGTTCCAACGAAGATCGGGGTTTGATGTCAATGACAGAAGGTCATTGATAAAAATGAGAAAAAGAGTTGGAGACAGGACCGAACTCCACGGAACTTCAGCATTAATGGAGTGCTCATCGGAAGCAAAGCCGTCTATCACAACCCGAATAGAACGGCCGCTGAGGAAACTCGATATCCATCGAGTGAAAGTATTACCGACACCATAAGCGGTCAGATTAGACACGAGTGCTTTATGCCACACCCGGTCAAATGCCTTGGAGATATCCAGAGCAACAACATTGCTCTCACCGAACTGGTGAATACAACTGTTCCACCGCTCAATGAGAAACGCCATCAGATCGCCGGTGGAACGGTGAGCACGGAAGCCGTACTGGCGATCGCTGATCAACTCGTTGCTCTCCAGATACCTCATCAGGTTAAAATTTACAATGCTCTCCATCGCGAGCACTGAGCAGATTGCTACGGGCCGGTAATTCGCAGGAGTCGTAGCCTCACCTTTTTTGGGAACTGGCTGCACATTGGCAATCTTCCATGAAATGGGAAAAACTCCTGAAGTAAACGATAAGTTAAAGAGATTGCGCAAAGGGCGAGCCAGTGTTGAGGCGCACTTTCTCAACACATGGGCTGAAATGCCATCTGGTCCTGAGGATTTGTTGACATTGAGGTCTGCAAGCACTCTTTTAACAGCTCGCGTTCGAAAATGCATCTGAGGCATAGCATGAGATACATCATCGACCGCGGGCAGTGGTTGGCTACTCTCAGGAAGAGAGCAGTTTTCAGCAAAGATTTTGGCTAATAAGTTTGACTTATCAACCGAGTGAGTGATGATCTGATCATCCTTCAGGAGAGTTGGAATGGACGATCGCGTCTAATTCTTCAATCTCCCCACAAACGAGAAAAAGTTCTTACTACCCTTATGGTACTCAAGAATTCTACGTCTAAGGCACTGCTCGTAGAGAGCTTTTTCGCGCTTTAGAGTGGCATTGCACCTGTTTCTGGCCTGATTGCGCAGCAGTTTAGTATCAGCAGTTTTGTATAAACGCCAATTCCTAAATGCTTCCTCTTTAGACCTGACTGCTTGTCTGCAAGTCGCATTAAACCAGGAATTGTCTTTTGTTTTAATGGAAATTCTTTTATTGGGTATGAAAGACCTCATACCAAATAAAATTATATTTTCTACCAATTTTGCTGCAGCATTTATTTTTCTATCTCTGAAACACAATTGCCAATTGAAACGGTTGAAAAAGGAGTTAAGCGCGTCCCAATTTGCCTTCTCATAAAGCCACACTGTCCGCTTCGGGGCTGACTGGTGAGCGGATTGAAGACTAGAGTATGGGAAGGTAGCAGAAATTGTAGCGTGGTCCGAATTAGCAAGAGGTGCAAGAACATTCACATCATACTTGCTGTGATGTGAAGTTAGAAAAAGGTCCAGAATATTTTGGTTTTGCCCATCAACGCAGGGAAAGTGCGTTGGTTCCTTCACTAATTGAGTCAAATTATTAGACTCAGCAAACAACTCAACATACAAACCCTCAGGTGTTGTGTGACTCGAATGACGTAGCCAATTGCACCCTGCACCCTCAGACACCTGGGTCTCACTTAGTGCCATTATATGCGGTTGGTAAGTACAAATATGTGCATAGACCGCGAAGAAATTCGCCCTCAAGCCACGTACATTAGTGGAGTCTATGCCGAATTTTGTCCTCGCCGCCCACTGTGGCGAAGTGTAAGACAGCTGTACAAGCAGCCACGCGTACGTCGCAAGCAAAGCAAAACACGACAAGACAAGTGTTATGCCTTTATCTTGCCACGCTTCAGCCCACGGTGCACTCACAGCCGCCTGCACACCTAACGGGACCAGGAAGAAGGAGGAAGAGTGAAAACCAACGAAAGCTGAGCTTTACTGCGGAGAGCATAAACAAGCCCCTCGCATGTTTCTCTGCATTGCGTTAGATTGTCTATTTATTTATTGTAATTTAATCAAGTTTTATTTATTTGTTGTTAAGTATTAAGTAGTGCACTATTGATTGTTTGTTAAAAAGTGTTGTTTGGTGAAGCGTTATTGTTGTATTTTCGCGGAGTGGGTTTTCACTATTGTTTTGGATTTTATTTTCGCCAACACTGATTAAAAAATGTATTGGTGGGCGCACCGTCCGCCTCCGTCCGCGGTCACATCACAACTCCGATGTGATGTAACATCATTGTTATTAAAGACAGTCTACAATAATCTGAAAATATTTACAAAGTCAAAGTTCCGCACAGGAGATTATGTTCGCATCAGTAAACATAAACATGTCTTTGAAAAAGGCTATACACTGAATTGGACTACAGAGATTTTTAAACTGAAAAAAGAAGAATTATAAGAATTACAAACCCAACAACGTATATTCTTGAAGACTACCAGGGAAATATAATTAGAGGAGGATTCTACGAAACTGAACTACTGAAAACCAAATATCCTAACACCTACCTCGTGGAGAAAGTTCTTAAAACAAGAGGAAGCAAAGTTTTCGTCAAGTGGCTAGGATTTTCGAGTGAACATAATTCTTCGATCGATAGTAATGAAATTTTGTAAAATATATGTAAATAAATTTTATGGTATAAAAAGATTGTTTTGTGTGTTTTCATTTCATTAGTTAATCAACATTCCAGATGTCAATAACTCTTACTTTAAGTGGAAACAAATACATTTTATCAGCTGATTACTTTCCACCTAGAGATTTAGATAATAAGTATGACTATGAAAATAATTTATTTCAGATTGGAGATCTAGTGAACTAACATTCAAAAGATGTGTTGGTTGATGTAATCGTAAGAGAAATATATATATATATATATATATATATATATATATATATATATATATATATATATATATATATATATATATATATATATATATATATATATATATATATATATATATATATATATATATATATATTTATATAACAAGTGTTCGGAAAAATCAGGGAAACCAATAGCTAGCAGGAGACGAATCATTCTCCACCGCAATACAAGCTCTCACACAGCAGTTTTTGAGCATTCAATACATCGAATTTATATGTCATCTGCCGTACAGTCCTGATTTGGCACCCTCCACTTGGCACTTCTTCTTATTCCCGCAGATCAAAAATAAATTACGAGATAAACGTTTTTCGACGCCTGAAGAAGCGGTTGATGTTTTCAAATCATATGTTTGGGAAGTACCTCAATCGGAGTGGAAAAAGTGCTTCGAAAATTGGTTCAAACGCATGCAAAAGTGTAGTGATCTGTATTGAGAATATTTTGAAAAACAATAAATTGGTATTGCACCGAGTAATAAGTGAATTCATATCTTGTAGAAACATAGTGCAATGAATCTTATTCTTTATAGGCATATAGATGAACTTATTTATTTATCTTATTTATTTATTTAGGTACCATCTTCAAATATTGCGAGTGGCAAGTATGCGGATGACGTTAAACATCCGCGGATGTTTAACGTCATCCGCATACATGCCACTCGCAATATTTGAAGATGGTACCTAAATAAATAAATAAAATAAATAAATAAGTTCATAAATAAGAGAAATAGAAAGAAAATGGTCCCAAATGGCGACCTTGTGGGACTCCCGATGTTACCTCTATTGGGTTGGAAAAGTGAACATCTATTCTCACTATCCGTTTCCGGCCAAAAAAATAAGACTTTATCCATTTTAGAAAAGTCGAATGAAACCCTAACTTTCTTAATTTAATCAATAAAATAGAATTATTAATCCTGTCAAAAGCTTTGAAGAAGTCAATACACAGCACATCTACTTGTGATCCACTAGCAACAGCATTTATACAAAAATTACAGAAAATGGCTAAATTTGTATTCGCATATCTACCTGCAAAGAAACCATGTTGTTTCTCTGATATATAATTGATATATAGTATAATTCCTGACTTCAGCAAATAAACAATACTATCAAGGCGTTTTGGTATAATGGACAATTTTACAATTGGCCTATAATTTTCAATGCAGTTTATTCTGCCTAATTTTAAAATTGGTGTAATATAAGCTACTTTCCATTCGTCCGAAAAGATGCCCGTCGACAAAGACTTATTAAAAATCAAAATTAGCGCAATATAAAGCAATGGAGCACAGTTCTTCAAAACCACAAGGTGGCAAGTAAAACCCAGCTGCCTTATTACCAACTAAACCCTTTTGAGTACTTCAAAAGTTTCTTTTTCATAAATTACCATACAACCAATAATAAAAGGCTGCCTTTGACGCGACAAATTATTTAAATTTGTATTACATTAATATTGTAGAATACAGACCCAAAAAAAGTTGAAAATAATTCACAAATATCTTGCATTGTTGCATATATGTAAAGCTTAATACTCCATACACTGTGGTAAGCCAGAGTGCTTACGTTTGGAATTGAAATTAACCCAGAAAGACTTGGGGTTTGATCTGATGTTGTATTCAATATTATGTAAATATTTTTTTATAAAGAAAATTCGAAAGGAATTATACGCAGAACAAAAGTAGCTTTATCTTCTGACAGACTAGTCATAAACAATTTATGCGACTTGTTTCTTAAGTTCTTTAGGTTAAGACTTTCGTCTGGTGGTCTATTATACCACGGCAAACGGAAACGGAGTTTAGCATTTTTTACCGGGACGTACTAGCAAAGGCCTTCTTCGACCCTCCTAAAAGGACCCTCTAAAAGCACATTCCAATTAATAGAATTAAAGAATAAATTCAAAGCTGTGTAATTCGCTTTTTTAAAGTGGTAATGTAAATCAGAGGCTCTTGCAGATGAAGTAAAAAATTTTAAAAGGCCAAAGTTAATAACAAGGCCTGATGAACTGATTCACTGGTAAGTAAGAGGCATTGCGCACTTTCTAATATTATAATTTGCGTCTTTATTAACAAATACCAAACCTAAAATCCTGTTTATTTCGTTCTTTAAATGATTAATTTGAACAAGATCAAGCGGGTACAGCGAATCGCAGAAGTAAAATTCAACATATAGAGGTGGGAAGACATTCGCAGGGAGATTATTCCACAATCTAATGACGCGACCGAAAAACGAATTCTCACAGTAATACGTGGTTCCTTGGAACGGAATCGCGACACAAAAGGGGTGCACCGCTCTGGAAAGCCGAGTAGTTCTGCTAAATACCTGAACCGGAGGAATCATGCTGGCTACTTCAGAGGAACATTTATCATGAAAGTAACGGTAAAATAATGATACACACCCTACATCACGGCGACGCTCCAAGGTTTCAATAGAGCTGGATACCCTATTGTCCCCTATATGTTTTAACGCACGACATTGGACACGGTCTAGGAGCTGAAGATATGTTCGCGAAGCCCCCGATCATATATGCGAATTGCACTCCATTTTCGGACGGATATAGGTGGTGTAGATACAACGAAGATCGGTTGGAGTGAAGTATTTCTTACACCGTTTAAGAAAAAAATAATAGAAAGGCAAAAAAAGTTTTGATAAACGGAATTAGCTGGTAAAAGTATGAACACACCAATGATCTTTTGAAAACATTTTCCAACCCATTATGTAGGGCATCTATGGGGCTAAATAGGTTTTTCAAAATATATACGTTTTGATAACGAACAGACTCGCAGGGCACGAATGATAAGCGAGAAAGCTGCTCCCATTAGAGATTTATGTGAAATGCTAAATGCAAATTTACGGGCAAATTTTAAGCCGTATGAATCTATAACAGTTGATGAGCAACTTCATGAGAACGTCATAATGTGCTCTTATGTACCAAAAAAAAAACAAGAAAGCTCTTATATTGCTCTCAACAGTTCACTACACTGAAATGGTGTGTGGGAGCAATAAAAAGCCAGAAATAATTATGCACTATAATCAAAACAAAGGAGGCGTTGATGTGATGGATAAAATGCTTAGTGATTACACCACAGAACGAAAGACGACGAGATAGCCCCTTGCTTTTTTTTTATAACATTGTGGATATTGCTATTTTGGCTGCTCATATAATATACAAAATAAATAATCCAACATTGTCGAAAGCGACATGTGCACGTCGAAAACATCTCCAAGATCTAGCCATCAATCTTGCTATGCCATCTATACAGCAGAGATCAGAAAACCCAGCTGTATACTGAAATTTCAATACAAGGAATGGAATAGAAGCTATGATTATGCGCAGCATTGGAAACAATATCACAAATACCACTTCTCATCAACAGTTTTTAGTAGAGGAAAGGGACAAAAGTGGCCGCTTAACACAAAAGGGCAACTGTGTAATATGTCACACAAAGTCTTAAAGGCGTCCAACCAGGAAAGAATGTCAGATGTGCCATAAACCAGTATGTGCTGAGCACAGCAAGGATTTCGTGAAATGCGAAAATTGCAATATTTAATAATTTTTAAATGTAATAATTTGAAATGGTAATATTGATGTTATTGTCGAATTAGAATTAAATAAATAACGTGATCTAAACAAGTGTGTATATCTTTTTTAGCCTTACACAGATTTTAACTTCAAATATACCCGGGTATGCTCGTGTTGGGAATGAGTTGTTAAAGTTCGTATTGACACAAGGGTTAATCCCACTCACCTTCATTCACTTAAGGTCACTCATGCCACCATATAAACTGACTCAAGCTACATCCGCACTCTTATCACATGCACACAATCACTCCAAACAACACAAAACTTCATGAGACCTACCGTCTGTCAGGGGGAGCCAACCAATTTTTCTTGCAACCAACAAGGTCACAACAATGGATCACACTCTGCATGCTGTATTGGATGGTATGATCCCTTATCACTGATCTCGTGAAAATCCACCGTTGTGATACCACTGCGCAGAACCATTGTTATCGCTGTCATCTTTCGCACTAATTCTCAAATGTAATTAATTTCAGTGCGGAAACCATTTACACTCATCTGTGAAGCTCTTGTAACTTTTTTTTGCCCGCGCCCTTGCGTTCCGTCAGGCGCTGTTAATGTCCGCCCGTTATTTCTGTCCGTACACCACGACCAGGAGCGGCAATCCCCCCTCTTAGGCTTACCAGCACGTCACCATAAAACAGTGTTTAGCACATCCTTTGTAGTATGTCTGCTGTAAAATTTCAAATTTACTGCAGCCCAATTCTTCAACGTTAAATACGGGCTCGTCTAAAATTTCTTTAACCCATTTGGCTTTCTCAATAACCTTAACAAACACGTGTATATTTTTTTAAAGATTTTGCTTTACGAAGTATTTTACACTGCTAAAGTCGATGAAGCCTTCATTCCATGTGAAACCATGGTGATTACGATTTAACCAGTGTACTTGTTTTTGAGACTGATATGCTAATTTATCAAATATGGTGAGCTATAATAAAATTCTGATACTCATTAAAGTTGAAGGGGACTGCCAACTCGTTGATGATAAATTCATTACAATTGCCTTTGAAACACTGCATATCCAAAGTTATAAATTTTTCGTTATCCATTTTTCACTTAGACTTAGATCTTTCACTTTGATGTCCTATATTTAATTCTAATATGAATTGGTCCACTTTTAATCGCTTCGTTTTGATGTCTAACATCCACCACAATTATCGGTGCAGTATCTTTGAAATCTTCAGGCAGCAGCAGAGATTGAGATTTACGAGTAAAATAGCTTTGTTGAAATTTTGTGTACATATCATACAGCAAAGCATAACGATTACTATCAAAATTGAGATTGAGGTCATCATACGGATATGTATCAGAATTTAAGTGCACTTTAGCATCAATTAAATGACAATGTTAAAACTTGTTGTTCTTTCGAAAAGCAATCAGTATAAAACTTTGTATTTAATTTTGTGGAGACAATTTAACGTTCCACAGATGGTTTGTTCCTTGAGTAAGTAGCTGATTGAAATGACAATCCCAACTGAGGAATGCTATTGATATAGGTTGACCGCTTTGGATTATTTGGAAGAGTTGTAGTTTTGCAAAATCAGCTAATTGTACATGCGGAATTTCCCACATAATATTAGTTATACTCAGTTTTAATTTTTCGTTTGCATCGGATGAATAAACAGCATTTTCATCCGATTTCGAGCGTAGTAATGTAAGTTAATGTTTAGCATTTAAGATAATTTTACTAAAGTCTTCAACAAATCCCAGTAGTTGAAATGAAAAAGGAGAAGTGAACGAAGGTGCACCCTTGTAAGCGCTTTTATTATAGATAATCATTGTTCTTGGGGTTTTAAATGCAGTCTGCGGGTTATAGTGCCTCCGCAAAAATTAATTAGGTTACCGCTTTGATCAACAATTTTTATTCTAATCGAAGTTATCTGTCTGGTGTTTAATGGTATTTGTATTTGTATTATTACATTACATTATTTGCTTACAACCTTAAGAGTGTGATCTTATAAGACAGTTGAAGCCTATTGGTTACACAAACATATAAAACTTAATCAAACCAAAATCCAAACTAAGATATGAAATTAAAATAACATTTAAATTAAGATATCATTAAGAATGATAGAAGTAAAAGAATAGGGTAAAGAAACTAAAGGGATAAAGGAAGTAGGAGAACAGGGTGACTACATTGAAGTTTCAGTAGCTAGGTATTGAAACAGCACTTGTTTGAACCGTGCTATGTTTCTGAGATTTCGTAAGAATTGTTGGGAGTAGATTCCACTGACGGATAGCAGTAACGAAAAACTGGCTTTCCGATATAAGACAAGAGTACCTCGTTTGGACGAGAATGTGTGATCTGCGCGAGTGCAGAAAATGTATCCTGGAGTATAGATAATCAGGTTGCATAGCAATGATTAGTGAATGAAGAGTAGTAAAAGTACGGTGCTTTATAAGGCTTTCAATTGTGCATCCACAAATTTGTTTTGCTTGCGCAGAGATCTGGTGCCCATGTTTTTTGTTAAATATGAAGCGTGCTATGTTATTGTAAGCGACGTGAAGTTTCCTCCTACTTGCAATGTCAGAGTTGCAGAAAAGCTCACAGCAATAAAATAGAATGGGCAAAAAGAGAGTTTTCGCAAGTAATACTTTAACTTTAGTGGGAAGATAGTACTTGGAGTGCCAGAGGGCACGAAGTCCCCCGTAAACTTGGCCAACCACGCCATTTATATGTGTTGTCCATGTTAACGTTCTGTTAAATGTTAAGCCGATGTTTTTTGCGGACTCCACATATTCAATGGTGTTACCAGCTAGACTTATGCCTGGGAAATCAGTAACATTCAGCACTCGTTTGTATATCACTAATACTTTTGATTTCATTAGGTTTAGCAATAAACGGTTTTCATGGGACCAATTCTTGTTTCAACTCTCATTGCGATATGTCGAACTTCTCTTGTGCTAAGTGCTTACTTAGAATTTCTAACGCTCGTGTGGTTTGTTGCAACCTATGTGACAATTTATTTCACGCCAGTTGCTGTGATATCAGTAATGACGGTTTTAATATATGTAAAGTCGATAAAAACATTGTCTTTAATTGCGATAAATGCATATTAATATCGCCAAACTTACTTTCGCAATTTTCAATCATTTTGAGTGAATTTAATAAACTTTATGGCATGTTTGCTGATTTCTCTAAAAGACTTAATATAAACGCAGTCAGTGAGAGTAACTGTAATTTGTCTCTCCGTGCTTCATACGTAACCGCTGCTGCTCCTCAAAATTGGATTAATTCTTCTCGCTCGTTCCTTCATGTTCCTGACTTGACACAGTCTTCGGAGCGGCTGCAGAACCGGTTTCGTTGTTCTCTGGTACCAAATCAACTGAACGGAATGTTCTTAAACCTTTGGTTCCCGGTGTTACGAATCTGAAGGGTTTTGCTGAAGCTGCTATTCCTGATGCTGTTGTTCCTTCCGTCATGGATTCTTCTATTGTTATTGATGCTGTTGATGATCCTAATATTGAAGACAACCGGAACGTAGGCATTAATGCTACTGTGGCTACAATTCATTCCGACTTTGTTACACTGAGGAATAAACCCAAAAAGTCTAATAAACCAAAGTTCCCACCTAAAACTACTAATTCACGTGCTAATCCTATAGTGGGATTGAGTGACGCTGCGGACTTAGAGGTTGTGGAACGTAAGAAATGGGTTCATATCTCTTATTTTAAACCTTCTGTTACGTCTGATAATTTGATTTCGTATATTGAAAAGCATGCCAGAAAAAATAAATCCCACCGGCTAGTTAAAAAGGACACGTCTACTGAAAATTTAAAGAAGATCAGCTTCAAATTGGGCGTTAATCCCGTATATTATGAGAGTTTGCTGGATCCCACTATCGGGCAGTCTGGAGTACAGTTGAAGCCTTTTCTTTTTTTTCCAAAAGTAACAGCACTTCAGCCCACCGGGTAATGGATGAGGGCAATTTGTTGCTTTCTAGTTCAGCTCAGCCGCTCAGAATTTATTACGAAAATATGTCCGGAATCAGAACTAAATCCGGTGAGCTTCTGGCTGGTAGCTCTCATGCTGATTATGATATTATTGTTCTTGTTGAGACATGGCTCAACTCTGACTTCTATGATGCGGAATTCTTTGATGCTAATTTGTACCAAGTTTTTCGAAAGGACCGAGATGCTTTAAAGACGGGCTTCAAGAGAGGAGGTGGTGTTTTGATAACAGTCAAGCGTGTATTGCATACATCACTGTTTGATCTTCACAATAATGACACGATACTGGATCAGCTTGCGGTTTCAGTTTCTGGTGCCGCAGGAAATATTTATTTAGCGGTCTCTTATATTCCGCCTAATAGTGATGATAATTTGTATATGGCTCATGTTCATAATATCATTAATTTAGTTTCTTCCGTTGGATTGAATTCAGATTTCTGTGTTTTAGGTGATTTCAATTTAAGTAAAATTTTGTGGGCCCCAGCGCCTGACAGTGTGGGGCTGTTTGCATATAATGTTAATCACGCTTGTGAAATCAACCTGATTGATAATCTTGGTGTATCTCAAATAAACTACTTTAAAAACACAATCAATAGAATCTTAGATCTGATATTTGTAACAGACAATGTTAATTTCTCTATTGAAGAATGTATGTTCCCATTTTGTGCCGCTAGTATTTATCACTTACCTCTTGTCTTAAAAATTGGTTTCTATGATTATGTCCCAAACTCCCCTATCAATGATAGTCTTAAGCTCAACTTTAGCAGATGTAATTTTGATAATTTGAATCATTGCCTTTCAATTGTTAATTGGCATGACTTACTTTCTAATAAAGCTTTAACACATAGTTACAATATTTTCAAAGATACCGTTCTAGATACTTGTAAGCGTGAAATCCCAGCTTTACCTCCTAAAATCTACAAGTTGCCATGGTACACTAAGGGTTTGAAAAAACTGAAAAATCTGCGTAATAAATTCTGGAATCTGTTTAAGTGTTCCGGTTCTTCGGAATATGAAACGAGATACTTTTTTTGGATTTTATTGGAGAGAGTTAACTTTTTTAAATAAATTCTTGTACAAACAGCATATTTTTAATTATGAGAGTTCCATTAAATCTGATCAAAAATGTTTTTGGAAATTCATTCAATCCAAGAAATCTGGATCTTTTATTCCCTCCTCCATGTATTTAAATGATATGATGTCTACCTCCATATCAGGTACAGTTGACCTCTTCAAGGAATACTTTCAATCTAAATTTGAGACTAGTAGGCCGTGGCACGAAGTCTCAGTTCTAAATAAAATTTATTCAAATTTGAACATCGGTTCCTTATATGTGTCCGAGTTAGAGGTTCTAAATGCTTTGATTGCCTGTAAAAATTCTTTTAAATTTGACCTAAATGGTTTTTCCCCTATTCTTTTGAAAAGGTGCGCTGATGCGTTATGCAAACCTCCCTGTATTATATTTAATAAATCTCTTGCGGATGGCAGTTTTATTGATCAATGGAAAGTTTCAACTATTACCCCCATTTTTAAAGGTGGAGTAAGAATGATATTTACAATTATAGGCCTATTTCGAAGCTATCTAATATTTCCAAGTTATATGAAACTATAATTAAATCTAAGCTGTTTTTCCTTGTGAAGACATTAATCTGTCCAAGTCAGCATGGATTTGTTTCTGGCAGGTCAACTGTCACTAATCTTGCGACATTTTCAAATTACTGTATATGAGCCTTTGAGTCTAGATTCCAGGTTGATTGCATCTATGCCGATTTTAGTAAAGCGTTTGACAAAGTAAGTCATAGTTCCCTTGTGGCTAAGCTCTCGAAAATGGGCTTCCATTCAAGTTCCTTAAATTTGGTCACTTCCTTAACAAATAGGGAATGTTGTGTTTCTGTGAATGGACATAATTCCAGACCTTATCATGCATCCTCTGGGGTCCCGTAAGGCAGCGTTTTAGGTCCACTGCTCTTTGTTTTATTTATCAATGATGTTTCCAGTTGCTTCTTGTATGCTTTACACCTCATTTATGCGGATGACTTGAAGATGAAAATTAAGAATGCATCAGATTGTTCATAACTCCAATCTGATCTAAAAAGGGTTCATGTCTGGAGCGCTTTAAATCGTCTGCCTCTTAACATCTCTAAGTGTTCTCACATTACTTACTCTAAATCATTGAATCCAATATTAACTGGATTCTCCTTATGCAGCACACCTTTAATAAAAGTATCTGAAGTCCTGGACCTGGGAGTTTTGTTTGATTCCAAATTCACATTCACCCAACACCTTTCCTATATAATCCCTAAAGCCTACGCCCGTCTGACGTTTATACGTAGGAACAGCCTGGAGTTTAAGGACCCCTTAACTTTGAAAATATTATATAGCGCCTTTTTTAGATCTCTAGTTGAATACGCTGCAGTGATCTGGAATCCCTACTATGAGATCCACAACGCTCACCTTGAAAAAATTCAAAGACAGCTTACCAAATATGCCCTGCGACTGATCAATTTCAATGTTTGCTATTCTCGATGTTTGCTATTAGGCCTAAAAACGCTTGTAACTAGAAGGAAATTGCTATCATTGATGTTTGTTTTCGATATTGCATTCGGTTCTATTGATTTTTTCATTCCCCCGCGCCAATCACGTGTTAAATATGTATTTTATTCTAAGATCTCACGGACCAGTTATGGTCAACATAAGACCTTAATAAGAGCTATGTTAGACTTTAATAAGCTATGTTCCGATAATGCTTTATCTTTAGATTTTTCTACATCTAAAAATAATTTCAGAAATATTCTTAATAATGTACTTTGTTAATGCTTTAGTTGTTTTCTTTACCTTTTACTATTATTTTACAATTCCTTGTAGATTCTTGGCCTGAAAGGCTTAATGTCATAGGCTTAAGTAAGTAAATAAATAAATAAATAAATAAATAAATTATAAATTCTACGCAAGTCCTCATTCAGTAACATCGCTGCTTCTTCTTTCATTTGAACTGGGCGAGATATGATAAGCTGAACATCGTCTGCATACATGTGAACTATGCAATTTTTAACAACGTTTGGTAGATCATTGACATAAAGTGAAGAAAGAGTAGGCCCAAGAACTGAACCCTGCGAAACTGCACTTACGACTGGTAAAGAGCTTGATGAGGTATTATTTATGACTACCCTCTGACTTCTTTCACTAAGATATGAATTGATAAGCATATTTGATATCCTTGAGAATCTAAATGTAGAGGTTAATTTTCGAAGCAGTACTGCATGATTCACTGTGTCAAACGCCCTTGAAAAATCGAGTAATGTCAGATAGGAGAAATTATTCCTATCAATAGCCACTCTCATCTCATCAACTACCATTAAGTGCGCAGTTTTACAGCTACGGTTTGCACGAAACCCAGATTGATTACTGTTTAAGAGGTTCTGCGATGAGAGATGTACAAGCATCTGTTTTAGGATACACTTTTCAAAAACCTTAGATAAATAGGGAACTATTGCATTCGGCCGATACTCCATTTCCTGTGAAACCACCTTCTTAGGAATAGGTATTATTTTAACTTCTTTCCAATATTTAGGAAAAGTAGATGTACACAGTATGGTATTAAAGATGTGGGTTATGAAGCGCAGAACGACTGGTAAAATGAGTTTTATAAATTTTGGATTAACTTCATCTAGACCAATGGCATTAGATTTAACTGATAAGAGCGATTCCAATTCATCTTCGTCGCTTAAACGAGTAAATTGAAAGATATTTTGATTCTGGTCATCACCACTAAAGTCATTGTTAGAATTCGTCTGAGATGCAACTTGTGGAGTCGTTACTGAGGTGAAAATTTTGTTTAGTCGATCGCAATCCACATCAAGGGGAATATTAGGACGTTGTTTGCCTATTCCAAAATCTCTAATATAGTTCCATAATGTTTTCCCAGAAGTAGAGTTGTTCAATTTGCTCTCGTAGTATTGCGCCTTTGAGGCCCTAATCTTTGAGACCACCAAGTTTCGGTATCTGCGATAGTTATTGAAGAACTCACCTAAATGAAACCTTCTCCATTTCTTGTAGGCTAAATCCCGTTTCCCCATTAAGAGAAAAATTTCATTTGTGAACCAGGCGGGTGAACTTAGTTTAATGATCTTAGTTTTTAATGAGACGTGTTTATCATATAAGGAAAGAACATGGTGTTGGAAGAAAGAGACCTGGTCGTCTACATGCGGCATGAAAAAAATATTTTCCCAGTTAATGCCAGTTATTGAAGTCTTTATACTGAATCATTTTGCAAGTATTGTTAATAAGATTGAAATCATATGTTAAAAATATGAAATCATGTCGCGAAAAACAGGGCGCAGAGAGCTGGCTACAGAGAGAGAACAATGAGAGACAATGAGAACATTGTCGTTCTTACTGATGAAGAACAGATCAATTAAGCTGCGTGAATCTATCGAGAAATGTGTAGGGCATGACCGATTTATAGCTATGAAATTAAGTGACTGCATATGGTCAAGTAGAGGTTTGGACTCTGCTGCATTTAAAAGGTTGCAGTTAAAATCTCCACAGAGCACAATATCAGGTATACCACAAGAAAACTCCTCCAGTGTAGAGAGAAAGGGGTCAAGGTGTATTGATTTATTGGGTCTGTAGACGGTACCCACCATTATCTTACTTTTACCATTGGATATTTCTACTAAGATATACTCAAAGAGGCAATCAGGTTCAGAGCGAAAAATCAGTTTACACTTGAAGCAATCGCGTACATAAATCGCTACACCTCCGCCTGCTCTACCAATTCTATCTGAGCGAAACAGACAATAACCATCGAGTTTGCAGGCCCCATCAGATACATATTCAGTAAACCATGTTTCAGATAAACAGACCACGTCTACACAGGAGTTTGTGAATATATGCCTAAATTCATCCAGTTTAGGGCTAAGACTTTGTGCATTTAAATGTACTATGCGCAGTCCCTCTTTCTGAGAGCCAAGTACTCTAATCATCATTGACAAACTGCTAACCGCAGTCCCAACATTATTTTGAATCATTCTATACTGTTGCAAAAGAATGCACTTGCAACCATAATGGACGGAGAAAATCAGAAACACCCCTGGCTGTAAAATGGCAATGGTATTGGTAAGGAAATTCGCCCAGGTCTGAAACTTCGAAGTCTAAGGTGATTGCGAATGTATGAATTGAAATTAGATGAAAGTATAAGGAAAAAAAGTAGATGAATGTTACGAAGCAGAAGAGTACTATAAAGTTATAAAGGTGAAGGAAGAGGTTCCTAATATAAGACAGCATGATTAAAATTGACTTAAATAATAATAGTATTGAGTATGATAATTACTAATAAGAATTAAATACTGAATAATAAGTGTAAACATATGCGATGTTCGTTATTGTTGATATTTGTTGTTGTCATCAGATATATGACTCGTGACGATAGCACTCAGCTGCTCAGTGTTCTCAACTTTAATTGCTCTCTCGCTCTCCAAAAGTCTAATATAAACTGACCCACGCCTTGTAAAAGTTGTAAAAATCTTCTTCTTCTTCGTTTGCATTTTGTCGTGTGCCAGAGAATTATACGATTCCGTTTTGTAAGACTCTCTTTCAAACAGCACTTATCGTCGGAGTCAAGACCAAAGTCACGAAGAGAAATTTCTCGTTGGTTCACCTTACGAAATGTATACAACACGTAGGGCAGTATCTCTCTCATATGAACTGTTGAACTGAAGTACGATGGGGGATGGTATAGTTGAATTATTGCGTATCCTACGATTGTCACGGAAGATGTTCCGCACGGCTGGAAGTCTGCTGCCAGTAGAGAAGCGTAGTTGATTGTATAGGTTTGTTAAATCTTCGTTATCGTGCTCAGGAATACCAAAAATCACGGCATCTGTTTTGAGCTGTTTGCGTTCTAGAGCATCTATTTTCCTGTCCATCGAGTGTGGCTCATCACTGAGTGCGACCTCTTTCACCAATGCAGCTTTATTCTTTTCTATTGACTCAACTATAACGGAATTTTTTTTATTGAAGTCGGCTACTACTATGTCAATGTTTGTGTTCACTTTCTCAATTTTAGCAGCCCACAATTTACGGATATCTTGCAATTTATTTTGAAATTCCAAGGTTAGCTTAGTGATGTGGATAAACTGTGAGCCGCTCATCGAGCAATCCCAGTGCAATATTCACCGATCCCGAATCGGCTGTCGCCAGCGGAGTCTGCGCTGAGGTCAAGAGTGTTTTGTGACTGGAGTCGGACTGGGAGGGAGTAGAAATTTGCGAGAGAGGCGATGAACATTTTGATCGAGTCGTCATTGCATAAGTATTTGTTTCAAAATTGGCGGGAAGTGCTACTTTCGATGTGTAATTTTTATTGGCTTTGCTCATTTTAGTACGAAAGAAAATGTTAATAACAATATTAAATAATGAGTTTTCTTTGACACTAGTCTCTTTATCTTTTAAATAACTTTTCGTAGGCACAGGGCACCGCTCACCACCAATAATCTATACTTATAAAGACAACTTTGTTTGCTCAGAAATAGCGCTACCGTCAGACGACTCAAAGAAACACGTCTACTCACTTACTCAGAGTGGTAAATAGATACCATTCTTCGGAATTGTATCTATTTTATACCCAGGACTGACATTCAGTGCAAACATATGTATTGTATGCGCCGGTGCATTATTAATATAGTATATGAACCGGTAACTATGTCACACTCAATGTGTATTGCATTGATCTTTGTTATATTCACAGGCAAGTCCGATGTATGTATTTTTCCTGCCTCCAATATTCTTTTACTGAATCCTTAGAGCGGACCAATGCTTCGATCTTTAGTAAAGAAAATGTCATGTTTACTGGATCCTACGATAGCTTGCAGTGTATTAGGGTTGACTGCTATTTCCAATTTCTCGTTCAGCTTTTCATGTGACTCTATACTTAAATATCTACTTTGAATGTACTTGGCAATATCATCAAGCTCATATGAACCGACAGGAATTTCAATTGTATGGTCTTCAATATGAAATAAATTATTTTCATAGTCGACGCTTGGTATAGTGTTGTAACTATGAAAGTCGACCACACCGCACACGTACTTATTATCTAAATCTATAGGTGGTAAGTAATCAGCTGATATAATGGATTTATTTCCACTTAAAGTAAGAGTTATTGACATCTTGAATGTAGATTAACTAATGAAATTAAAACACACACACAACAATTTTTTTATACCAAAAAATTTATTTACGGTGAGAAGGAAATGAAATCCATTGTTATCCGTGGAATAATTTCCCATTTCAACTAAATCCGCTTACCAGAGGTCGTCAATCCATTTAGTGATCACGACTTCGTTTAAAATTTGTTCGAGCTTTAGTGTGAAGCTCCTCTACTAAACACCGCTTTTTACTCATTTTGGCATTTCTTGTAGAATTTTTTCCTCCAATGCAACTGCAGATTTATGTCTTAGTGCTTGTTGAAAGAGCCAACTTTCCATTCGACCAATTTGTCCACTAATATATTTTGTATAATCTTGAATACTACTTTCGACGTATGTTTCAGCATCATTAATCTTTCCGTAAACTACTTCAAATTCTTCATCAATTTTTTCCTTCAGTACTTTGTTTTCTTTTTTAAATTCTGAGTCCATCTGATTAATACCATCTTTCATAAAAGACTTTGTTATTGAGTCCATCTGTTTCATATTATCTTCCACAAAAGACTTGGTTACTGCGTCATAACAATCAATAGGTGTGTCAACATTCTTTAAACGCTTCCAGCGGATATTTAAGTTGTTATCATTATCTAGACTGTTATGTCCAGCCGATTGTGATGATAATAAAAGTCTCAATCTATCTACTAATTCATTCGAATCATCCCAAAAAATATAATTAGGCTTTTGAGGATTTACTTTCATCAATCCGGTTCCTTTTCTATGTTGAAGTGATGTGGACAGCAAAGACTTATCACTGATTAATCCTTTTATGATTTGGTATACTTGAAAGCCTTGGTTACCTTAATTTGTTCCTTTTCATTATAGTTACGTTTGTGAGCATTAGTATTGATTAAAATTATTTTGAAAACTTGTAGATCTGCTTCGTCATACTTTGATGGTGTCTTGTAAAACAATAATTTAAAGAGACCGGGTGTAAGGTTAAAGGAAGTAGGGGGTGAGGTTCCAAAAAGTTTGTCTAAGGTGAATACTTTATCACCATGCATTTCTAAAGCGCTATTTCCGAAATTGCGATTGGTTGAAATGACTCTTCTAATCGCTTTTACACATCTGCTTTACCCGGTTTATGTTTCTAAATTTCTGTTTCAAAATACGTCTGGTTTTTATCAGGTCTTTTAATATTTTTTCATTCATTCTTATAATCGGTTAAATCAGCTATCAGATCAGAAATAGGCTTTTCTCGAAATAGGCTATGAATATTTTGTGTCTATGGTTAAGGAGTTAACCATATAAATAAATTTACCGACTGGTATTATATTTTGTGACCCATTAAAAGACACATTCCAGCTTTGGATTATGTGAGCAATTTTGCTATTATTTGCTACTACTTGCGAGGAAGTGGCTGGTCGCAGAGTTAATGGTTCATTATTACCGGTTGCACGTTGATTTGTACTTCATCTGGGTATTCTTTTGTCCGAATGACGAACTGCCGGCGGCGGGTCTGTGGTATTGTGTTGTATCATGGGCGTAAACATATTTTGTGGCCATTCAGATTCACATGGTAACTTGACTGCAAGTTGACTAACCTGACTTGCAAGTGTACTATATAAATGTTCGATCTTTGAGAATTCAGTGCGCTGTTTAGTATCAATCAATTTTGAAATTTGCTCCGGTACGCGTTCCACAACAAATTTCACGATCAGCCATCGTTAAAGCTAGCAAAATCTCTACATATTATCGAACTGTCGTAAGTGCTTCCCAATAATGTTTGAGTTAATGTGAAATTTGAGGGAGTTATTAGAAATTTGAGGGAAAAGGTCATCGGGCCGGAACTGGAAACCTAGCTTTCGCATATTTGGACGATATCATCGTCACCGGAAAATAGTGGCAAGATCACATGGACAATCTGAGGGAAGTATTACGCCGGTTGAAAGCTGCGAAATTAAAAATCAACAGAGAAAAATGCAAGTTCTTCAAAGAGGAAATCAATTACCTCGGTCACTTAGTGAGTGCCGACGGTATCCACACCGACCCGGACAAAATCACGGCAATACAAGATTTGCCACCCTCTACCGACATACGAGCCGTTCAACGTTTTCTAAGCATCGCGTCATGGTATTGCAGATTCATACCCGGTTTTTCTGACATCACGACACCATTGACGACACTTCTCAAGAAAGACAAACGCTTCCAATAGGACACTTAGCAACAGCAGGCTTTCGAAACAATAAAGAGTAAACTAATCGAAGCGCCCGTCCTCGCGCAGCCAGACTTCAATCAAAAATTTGTCCTCCAAACATACGCTAGCGAGTATGGCCTCGACGTGCTGCTAACGCAGGAGCAAGAAGGAGAAGAGTGAGTTATCGCGTATGCCAGCCGCCACCTCACCGACGTGGAACAGCGTTACTCAACCACTAAGAAGGAATGTTTTGCGATAGTGTGGGGCATTCGGAAAATGCGACAGTACGAAGGGTACGAATTTACCGTCCTCACTGACCATTCCTAGTTGCGCCGGCTCAACTCCATAGACAATCCTTCCGGCAGGATCGCGCAGTGGGCCTTAGAGCTGCAGCAGTACCAGTTCCAAGTGAAATACAGACAAGGAAAATGGAACGTTGTGGCAGATGCCCTCTCTAGGAAGCCAGCGGACGCCCTATTAGTTCGGGACGCTAACACCGCGATTGCCGATGGCATGCCACGAAACTTCAAGACGTAAAGACAAGCCCTGAGAAATTCCCGGATTACACAATCCTCGATGGACAACTCTACCGGCACTTTCCAGTGTCCGATCTAGACGATGACTCGCCACCTTGGAAGTTGTGCGTCCCTAAGAATCTGCGACCGCGGGTGCTCGCCGAGAACCACGACAACCCCATCGCTGTACATCACGGGATTCGCAAAACAACAATCATAATTGGCTAACGTTACTACTGGCCCTGCATGGCGCGGGATATTAAAAAGGTATGTCAACAGCTGCGAATCCTGCCAGAGGTACAAACCCTCACAAGAAAAACCAGCCGGTCACATGCTGACATATCTGAGTAACGAACCATGGTCGACGATCGGTACTGACTTCATAGGACCGCTGCCGCGTACGCTGCAGGGTCACACCATGGCACTTGTCATGTACGACAAGTTCTCCAAGTGGACGGAGATAGTTCCCCTGCGCAAGGCGACAAGTTAAAGCCTTCAGAAAGCCCTGCGTGAGCGAATTGTCTGCCACTGTGGTGTACCAAAGGTTCTCATTTCTGACAACGGACCACAATTCAGCAGCGCCCTCTTCAAGGAATATTTAAAGAAGATGGGGATTCGTCAGTAATTCACCACTCCATACATGCCGCAGGCAAACCCAACCGAGCAAGCAAATCGAAAAGTTAAACGTATCATTGCACAATTAGCAAAAGGGATCTAACAGCGCTGGGACGAACAACTCCCAAAAATCATGCTAGCCATCAACACCACAGTCTCCGAGTCCACAGGGTACATACCAGCGTTTCTCACACAGGGAAGAGAACCACGATTACCTCGAGTATTATACGATGAAAACACACTAGGCACAGGCAACCCGGAACAGAGCTCACATCGACGAGCTCAACGATTACAGGGAATCTTTGAAATTGTACGAAGCAACCTTCAACGCGCAGCACATGCCTAGGCGCAGCACTACAATTTACGACATCGACCTTGGAAACCACAGATTGGCCAGCGAGTTTTAGCGAGAATACCTTTTTTGTCCAACGCAGCCGAGAAATTTACCGCGAAACTGACGCCGAAGTTCGACGGGCCGTACCGCGTCATTGGATTCAGCTCCCCAGTCATTGTACAGCTTCTGGAAGGATCGGAGCGGATACGCACTGCACATATCAGCGAAATGAAGCTATATCGAGACGCCCACACATCTCCTTGCGAGTCCGAAGGGGAAGAAAGCACTCCCGTGAGACCGAGTAGCCCGACACTCGGACCACAGACACGACAGAACAGTCATCCGAACAGACAGATCAACATTAAATAATTTTTATTTAAACCTTTTAAACCTCCTTTTAAACATTGAATAATTTTTACTTAAGCTCGCCGACGGCTACGTCGGCTAAACTAAAGTGGACCGGTATGTCGCAATTCCACTATTTTGCAATATTAAATTCTTAATATTCATATTTGCCAATATTAACGTCGGCAGAATTAAATTGGGAACGATTTAATTCTTCCGCGTTTGCTCTTTGCTTTTTATTTTAGCTACTTTTATTTATTCGGAAAGCTGCTTAGTTTGAGCTCGAGAAAAGCTATTTGATGGCAATTAGCTTCCACACTTGGTACCATGCAGACGGTGCTGGTTACTATCTTGGCTTTCCAGAGCTTTGCCCGGAGCTTATAATTAGCTTCCACACTTGCTACCATGCAGAGTGCTGGTTGCTAGCTTGGCTTTCGAGCTTCCCGAAACAAAATGCTTGGCTTGCACTAAAGGCTGAACTTGACCTTGACTCACTAACTGAGTTATTAACAAGTGCTAATGTTCTTGCCTTGATAGTGTGAATGCGACATACAACAGGCTCAGCAGCGGCCAACACGAGCAAACGGAGACTGCGATACCACTTCGGGGGATATCGAGTGGCGATCGCTATTGGCTCCCAAGGGACAACCATTTCCCTCCACCCTCTAAGTGGGGAGAGAGTGTGAGGAACTCACCTAAGGTGGGTTCCCACAAAACATAATGATAATGATAACGACACCGGCACATCGTCACCTTGTGGGGAACTACTGAACTCTTAGCGGCGACAACAACCACGACGGTTGCAGCGCCATCTTTCGGCGGCAAGCGCCAAAGTTAGAAAGTAAAGCCCACCGACACCAACAGCTAGGGACGGGAAAAATCCCGCAAGCAACAACGCTCTCAGTGAATTGTGAGAGGGAGACAGCCAGGCACCGTGTGACAAAGCCACTCACACCGCCGCCGCTGGAAGTCCAGCGGGTGGCTATTTAAGAGACCGACACGGAGAAATCGCTCTCTCTGCTCTAGCCCCCGCGCGACTAAGCAGTGTATAAATTTAATAGTGAAAACCAGAAACAAGTGAATAACTGCTACCATTCGAAGGACACCATCCGAAGGACACCATTAGGAGGTCACTTCACAACAGTGCTGTTACTCCTCGAAGAACTTTGTGACGCAGTGACGACACCAGTCGAAAGACAATCAACAGAGTGAGTCTTACATAAGTACATAAGCTGCAAAAGTGGGTCACGGCTTACATCAGCTGAGCGCTCAGTTGAGTTGACGTCACTTCCACTTTTCTCTGCATGCTTTCTCCTGCCCGTCAGTGTGTGGGCGTTTCTAACGATCTTCTTTTTTTTTTTTTTTTTTTTTATGACAGATGAAACCAAGCTCAGGGGATGCCCCCTATCCATGCACAGCATTTGTTGGTTCCGAAGGGATGACAGGTTAGTGGGAAGGGGGAAAGAGGGAGTAGTGACGGTTTACACTTCGCTTGAATGTTTCGACGCTGTAAGTGGGCGGGAAGACATTCGCAGGGAGATTATTCCACAATCTAACGACGCGACCGAAAAACGAACTCTCACGGTAATGCGTGGTTCGTTGGAACGGAATCGCGACATAAAAGGGGTGCACCGCTCTGGAAAGCCGAGTAGTTCTGCTAAATACCTGAATCGGAGGAATCAGGCTGGCTACTTCAGAAGAACATTTACCGTGAAAGTAGCGGTAAAATAGTGATACACACCCCACATCACGACGACGCTCCAAGGTTTCAATAGAGCTGGATACCCTACTGTCCCCTATAAGTTTTAACGCACGACATTGGACACGGTCGAGAATCTGAAGATATGCCCGCGAAGCTCCCGACCATATATGCGAATTGTACTCCATTTTCGGACGGATATAAGTGGTGTAGATACAACGAAGATCGGTTGGAGTGAAGTACTTCTTACACCGCTTAAGAAAGCCTAAGCACTTGGCTGCTTCTTTCGACACGTCAAAGATGTGATCGTTCCAGCGAAGATCGCATTGGATTGACATGCCCAGAACATCAAGAGCCTCCGACTCATTAATATCCACACCACCCATATTTAAAGGTGGAAAGTTGTTGCCCGCCAGACGCTTGTGGGTCAACAAACAGCATTGGGTCTTCCGCGCATTAAAATCGACCCGATTCGCTTGACCCCGTTCCTGGATTTTGTTGAGGTCAGATTGGAGTGTGTCATTCATAATTCTGCGCCTTCTATTGATCTCCAGAATAGAAGGACGCCTGGAGAATGAATATGAATGACAAATGCTGCTGTCATCAGCAAACGAGTAGACGGGGTTTGATGTCAATGACAGAAGGTCATTGATGAAAATAAGAAAAAGTGTCGGAGACAGGACCGAACCCTGCGGAACTCCAGCATTAATGGAGTGCTCTTCGGAAGCAAAGCCGTCTATCACAACCCGAATAGAACGGCCGCTGAGGAAACTCGATATCCATCGAGTGAAAGTATTACCGACACCATAAGCAGCCAGTTTAGACACGAGTGCTTTATGCCACACCCGGTCAAATGCCTTGGAGATATCCAGAGCAACAACCTTGCTCTCACCGAACCGGTGAATGCAACTGCTCCACCGTTCTGTGAGAAACGCCATCAGGTCGCCGGTGGAACGGTGAGCACGGAAGCCGTACTGGCGATCGCTGATCAACTCGTTGCTCTCTAGATACCTCATCAATTTAAAATTTACAATGCTCTCCATGACTTTAGAGAGCACTGAGCAGATTGCTATGGGCCGGTAATTTGCAGGATTCGTAGCCTCACCTTTTTTGGGAACTGGCTGCACGTTGGCAATCTTCCAGGAAGCGGGAAAAACTCCTGAAGTAAAAGATAAATTAAAGAGATTGCGCAATGGGCGAGCCAGTGTTGAGGCGCACTTTCTCAACACATGGGCTGAAATGCCATCCGGTCCCGAGGACTTATTGACATTGAGGTCTGCAAGCACTCTTTTAACAGCTCGCGTTCGAAAATGCATCTGAGGCATAGCATGAGATACACCATCAACCGCGGGCAGTGGTTGACTACTCTCAGGAAGAGAGCAGTTTTCAGCAAACATTTTGGCTAATAAGTTTGCTTTATCAACCGAGTGAGTGAAGATCTGATCGTCCTTAAGGAGAGTTGGAATAGACGATTTCGTCTGATTTTTCACCCTCCCCACAAACGACCAAAAGTTCTTGCTACCCTTATGGTATTCAAGAACTCTGCGTCTAAGGCGCTGCTCGTAAAGAACTTTTTCGCGCCTTAGAGTGGCATTGCACCTATTTCTGGCCTGATTGCGCAGCAGTTTAGTATCAGCAGTTTTATTTAAACGCCAATTCCTAAATGCTTCCTCTTTAGACCTGACTGCTTGTCTGCAAGTCGCATTAAACCAGGAATGGTCTTTTGGTTTAATGGAAATTCTTTTATAAGGTATGAAAGACCTCATACCAAATAAAATTATATTTTCTACCAATTTTGCTGCAGCATTTATGTTTCTATCTCTGAAACACAATTGCCAATTGAAACGGCTGAAAAAGCAGTTCAGCGCATCCCAATTAGCCTTCTCATAAAGCCACACTTTCCGCTTCGGAGCTGTCTGGTGAGCGGATTGAAGACTAGAATATGGGAAGGTAGCAGAAATTGTAGCGTGGTCCGAATTACCAAGAGGTGCAAGAACATTCACATCATACTTGCTGTGATGTGAAGTTAGAAAGAGGTCCAGAATATTTTGGTTTTGCCCATCAACGCAGGGAAAGTGCGTTGGTTCCTTCACTAATTGAGTCAAATTATTAGACTCAGCAAACAACTCAACATACAAACCCTCAGGTGTTGTGTGACTCGAATGACGTAGCCAATTGGAATTATGAACATTGAAATCACCAGCAACAACAATTTCACTGTTCGGATACGATTCCAGAATTTTAGAGATCGAATCAGAGAGACTGTCCAATTTATCAAAAGTTGGCAGCCTCCCTAGACCCGGGCTTCTATAAACGAAGCAGAAGTGCAGGATGTGCGACTGGATTTTGAACTTAACCCACATGGAGCTAAATTCGGCATCCGACGTGCAAAGGTGTTGCTGACACTGGTACGCAACACCACTGCGAATGTATAAGGCGAGGCCTCTGTGAGGTAAAAATAATGGCAGTAGATGGTACCCCGGCATGTGAAAGTCCAGTGGATCTGCACCCTCAGACACCTGGGTCTCACCCAGTGCCATTATATGCGGTTGGTGAGTACAAATATGCGCATAGACCGCGAAGAAATTCGCCCTCAAGCCACGTACATTAGTGGAGTCTATGCGGAATTTTGTCATCGCCGCCCACTGTAGCGAAGTGTAAGGTCAGCCGTACAAGCAGCCACGCGTACGCCGCAAGCAAAGCAAAACGCGACAAGACAAGTGTTATGCCTTTATCTTGCCGCGCTTCAGCCCACGGTGCACTCACAGCCGCCTGCACACCTAACGGGACCAGGAAGAAGGAGGAAGAGTGAAAACCAACGAAATGCTGAGCTTTACTGCGGAGAGCATAAACAAGCCCCTCGCATGTTTCTCTGCATTGCGTTAGATTGTCTATTTATATGTTATATTTTCATCAGGTTTTATTTATTTGTTATGAAGTATTGAGTTAAGTAGTGCACTATTTTGTTTGTTAAAAAGTGTTGTATGGTGAGGGGTTATTGTTTTATTTTCGCGGCGTGGGTTTTCACTATTGTTTTGTTTATTTTCGCGAACACTGTTTATAAGCTGAATTGGCGGGCGCACCGTCCGCCTCCATCCGCGGTCACATCACAACTCCTCTTTAGGTGTCGCAAACGTGTGTGTGTGGTTTATGTTGAGAACTGATAAATTATATATATATATATAATTTGCTATGCACATTTGGCGCACAAAATTAAGCAGTCGAACACACTTAAGAACTGTTCTCAAGGAGAATGCAGGGAACAGTTCTCAACATAAACAACACACACGTTTGTAAGGAGACGGCCGTATAACTTCTTAACCTTGGGAAAGATGTTTATTTTAAACAAATACTTTTTTGCACGGAAAACGGCTTAACGGACTACGAATTACCGTACTACGTTAAACTAGAACATTCTAGAAGAAGACTCAAGCAAGTATAAAACTGACTGAGCAGAACTCGGGGTTCAGTTTGTCTGTGCAAAATTATTGGCTGAAATCGAGCAGAGTGCCAGCTATACCAGAGAAGTACGGCGAACACAGTGGAAATAAACAACGTCTGTCAAACCTGTGCACAGTTTACCAACACCCAGCCAGAAGCCAAGGTACTGTACTTTATTTAGAATATTAATTTTCAAAAGTCGCACACAGCACACAGTCGCAGTGGCTTGTACGCCCTCCTGTTGCAAAAGTCGAAGAGCCAGAAATACGCAGTTGCAGTGACTTGTACGCCCTCCTGTCGTAAGAGCTCAAGCGCCAGAAGCACACAGTTGTAGTATCTTGTACACCCTCTTGTTGCAAAAGTCGAAAAGCCAGAAATAGTCGAAATACGCAGTTCCAGAAATACACAGTTGTAGTGGCTTATACGCCCTCCTGTTCCCTGGAAAGCGTGGGTAAAACTAGAAACAGAAAACTTTTAGTACAGTGGCTGGTGTGCTCTCCTACAGAAAACTTCAATAAGCGAACTCACCAGAAATACCAGAGAGCGGTCGCAATGGCCTGTAGACCTTTCCGTCGGTGCATCAGCATCCGCGATCTCGAAAACTCGGCGAGATATCGGTTCAGCAGAATACCAGTGATCTCACAAAAGCAGTCAGATATCAACAACCCAGAAGAATACCAGTGATCTCACAAACGCAGTGAGATATCAACTACCCAGCAGAACACCAGTGATCTCATAAACGCACTGAGATATCAACAACCCAGCAGAATACCAATGATCTCATAAACGCGGTGAGATATCAACAACCCAGCAGAACACCAGTGATCTCACAAACGCAGTGAGATATCAACAATCCAGCAGAATTCCAGTGACATTAAAATGCATAGAGGTACCAACGACATTATAATATTTGTAGTACAACTACCAATTGTATAAGCAAACTAAATACAAATAATAGAATAAGCTATTTGTAAGGTGAATAAAGATATTGAACCTATATACTCTTGTCTTGTAAACAAAACCTGGAATCCTGGTGACCTAATCCAAGCCATAGAAAGAGGCAAGAAGGTTCGTTACAAGTGTCACCTGAACAGGCACAGTATCATATTCACCAATAGCTAAAACACTACTAGAAATATATATAATAATTTTCATGGAGCCAACTGGGACCAAAACGTACCGAACAGGATGGTTATACCGGCTAAATAAAGAATCGCTTGCTCAGTGCTTGTCTGAGTTTGGACTTGTCGCCGAAGGAACTCTGAATGACATGAGGAAAAAACTCATTGAGTTCATTAACGCAGGAAACCACGCGGAGAGTGTGTAACGAAGGTTGAGGGCATGTGAAACGGAAGACGGTCGCGCAACACCGGAACGCAGTGATCTGCCGAAGGCACTGATGATGGATGTTCCAACGAGGGAACGCAGCCTGATTGGCCTAGGAAGCGTAAACACCCCACGGGTGATGGACAGCAACCTGCGGGAAATAATCGAGCGTTATTCGTACCCTGACGTTATCGACGGGATGAGGAAATGGTCAGTGAGGTATGATGGTGGCGTTGACCCTTTAGCCTTCGTGGAGCGGATGGAGGAACTGGCAGAAACATATTGTCTCGATAGCAATATGTTGCCACGCGCGATGCCAGAGTTGCTGGAAGGCAAAGCCTTGCTCTGGTATCGCAACAATAATAATCATTGGCGGTCATGGGAGGCCTTTAAGCGAGACTTCTTGGATTTCTTCTTACCTAGTCGTTTCTTTGAAAGACTCGGCGATGACATTTGCAGTCGGCAACGGCGCGCAAATGAGAAGTTCAGGGACTACGTCATAAGCTTGCAAAATCTGATGAGACATAGCAGGTATACGGAGAGAGAAAAGTTGGAGAGAATTTACAAAAACTCTGCGTTCGAGTACCAATTTTACATCAAAAGGCAAGACTTCCGGGAGCTGAAAGAGTTGCTCTCGTTGGCCGAGGATTTCGAGTGCCTGCGAATTGCCAAGACGAGCCGGCAGAGGAATACCAGACGCGGCCAGTAGCCTCAAGGCAATGGCCATCTGAACGCAATCATGCGGTGAGGCAGGCGGTCTCAAGGCCTTTCAACCCAGGAACGGCTTGCGGGCGCTCCAGGCAGGAAGGACATATGCGCCGTGATTGCCGGAACCCTGTCGTGATTTTCTGTTAGGAGTGTGGCCGAGAGCAAATAAGGACCGAGCACAAAATAGTGATGCGTGACGAGGGTCCTATATAACAACGGTACTTTCCCAATAATCCGGCGATGCAGGCTGTCATCGAGAAAGAGATTAACGAACTCCAGAGAAGGGCTGCATAGAACCCTCAAGCAGTCCATACAGCGCACCAATCGTGTGGGTGAGAAAGAAGTCTGGTGAATGGCGATTATGCGTGGATTACCGCCAGCTGAACGCCCGACCGATTACAGATGCATACCCCATGCTAAGAATTCAACACATTTTCGAGAGGCTGCGAGATGCAAAGTATATCAGTAGCCTTGACTTAAAGAGCGGGTACTGGCAGATTCCAATGGCGGAGGACAGTGTAACGTCGGGGTATTAATAAAAAAAAAATTTCAAAAGGCCCGCTGTCGAGTACTGCTTCGCTCACCCGGCCGTGCTCAGGGAAAGTGGGGGGTTCTTTACCCCAACAGCGGAATAGAAACCCCGGTCACAAACAAACAGACCAGTAACCAAGACTTACAGTGGCTAAACAGCCACTTGATGCAGAATAGCACAAACGCATAACCACCTCCTAGCGTCGGACAGGGACGAATTAGGGAGGCCATCGCTCATGGCCCAATGGAGAGGAAGGAAAGGGAGGGGAGGAGTAGATGTCGTTTTTGCTCCCCCGTCTTTACCCACCCAACCTGGCTGGTGCGATTATTGCTGTGCACCAGCCCCTTCGATATGTGTCGCTCAGCACGGGGATCCGCCTACTCACCTTTCACTTAGTACGCCATATGAAAAATGATAATAAAAATAATGATCTTATGGAATATTATTATTAATCATAAATTTATTCAAGTCATTATAAAATTCAGCAACTTCCGTCTAGGAAGTTTTCTATCTACTACCATACTTCTGTTCTTCACGTTGCTTAATGGTAAGTTTACAGTTTGGTTGGAGTGGGTTACATGTAATAGTCAAATTAATTCTATATCTTTGTTTAACAAACTCTAAATTTTGATTTACAGGTGAGTGAATTCAATGAGTATGAACACATAAAGTTATTGCATTAATTTTAAAATAACTCTTGCTAAGGCAATATATCGTTTAATAGGCTACCTTACTTTTAACTGGGCTTGAAATTTACTTTCGGTAATACAAGAAAACTAAAATGAAACTCACCCGACTCTGGAAAGTTGAATGCTGGCGCCACCGCAACATTCTGGATCTGTGAAGAAAATTAGAACAGAAACTATGTAAAAACTTCGGAAAAGAAATTTATAGTTATATAAAAATTATTTATAGTTAAACGCAATTATAGAAATATTAATTTTAACCAAATTATAGCTACTTTAATTACATTAACCTGCAGTTATATATTTTTTTTATACGTATACATAAAAACTGGACATTGAGATATGAACTGGACATTGAAACCTCCGCTTCCTCACAAATCTCTTCTAATGGTGCTGGTAATCCCCGATATGTTCTTGTGGTTGCTGTTGCAGCGGTTGAGAGCACACTTGTAACGAGAACGCATAGTATTCCAGAGCGAGACGTATATTTGCGTGTATGACTGTAGAAATACCGATACAGAAGGAATTGTCTGCGGTGCTGCAGAAACGGTTGCAGGAACTTTAATCCACTTGTTGTTGTTGTTGGTTAATAAAAAAATGCGGAGGTATTCTTGCTTAATTAGATTAATTGTTAGAGGCGTTTTTGCTTTTTCCTCCTAAATTAACTTTTATCACTTAGTTATCGCGTTTCCTTCTTCTCTTCGTGCTGCAGGTTATTGTTGTTGTTAATTAGAACGATAATTAGTCTTGTTATTGCTGAGTTATCCACTAATTAAATCGTCTTTAGGGCTGCACTATTTCCTTTTTCTAATCACTGAAACACAACCAAGCTGCCTGTGAAATGCCAGCCGCTTTTCGAATTTCTAGTGCGACCGAATTCCCTGACCGACTGCCTCCGTTTCTTTTATTTGACACATAATTCAGTGGATGCTGAGTTTAGATTAAGCAATTAAAAGAACGTAATTATTGTTGGCTTTATTGTATCAGTAAGTCGATTTATCGACATGTTTTTAGAAGTCAATAAATCGTGGCTGCTGACGAAGTCACTTTTCATTAATTATATCATATCGAAAAAATCTTCTAGACTTTCGATCCCGCCATGTTACGGGACCCGCTCTCTCATCCACATGGTGGGGAGAGGCAGACACCGATATCTGCATTGCGGCACAGAGAAATCGAACGCGTGTAAATCAGAATCACAGGGTGACCTCACAACAGTAAGCAATACACTGTACACTTTTCAGCGAGCTCTGGACCAGATTATCGGTCCCGATTTGAAACCTAAAGCTTTCGCCTACCTGGACGACATAATTGTCACAGAATCGTCCGCGGAAGAGCACATCGCTAATCTTCGAGAGCTTTTCCAGCGTATGAGACAGGCAAATCTCAAGCTCAACGTCATCAAATGTGAGTTATTTAAGAAAGCACTGAAATACCTGGGGTTTGAGGTAAGTGAACAAGGCATCCAGACAGACCCAGGCAAAATTTCGGCGATACAAAATTTAAAGCCACCAACCACTACCAAAGAACTGCGAAGATGCTTGGGCATTGCCTCCTGGTATCGCAGGTTCGTGCCGGATTTCGCTAAGACCGTCCAGCCAATGACCACACTACTACGAAAGGAAAAACATTGGAAATGGGGCGAGGCGCAACAGGAAGCGTTTGAAACCCTCAAGCAAAAACTCACGGAGGCACCAATACTAGCGTGCCCGGATTTCAACGAGAAATTCCTACTTCAAACTGACGCGAGCGACTTGGACTTGGAGCCGTGCTCACACAGCAATTGGAAGGTCAGGAGCGTGTTATTGCTTACGCCAGCCGACATCTCAACAAGGCCGAAAAGAATTACTCGGCAACAGAGAAAGAATGCCTAGCCATAGTGTGGGGTATTCGCAATATACGCGCTTACCTTGAGGAATACCGGTTCACCGTAATCACAGATCATCTGGCGCTTAAGTGGCTAAATTCTATAGAGAGCCCCTCCGGAAGAATAGCGAGATGGGCCTTGGAGCTCCAACAGTTTTCTTTTGATATCCAGTACCGGAAGGGGAAGCTGAATGTAATCGCGGATGTACTATCCCGACAGCCGCAAGAAACCGTCGCCAGAGTAGCAACAGAGGAGACACGCGAACAGCCCTGCAAGTGGTTACAAGCAAAGGCCAGAGAAGAGGAACAAAATCCGGAAAATCTCCCAGACTACACCTTGGAGAATGGAAATTTATACCGTCATATTCCGAATCGTCTCGGAGACGAGCACTGCACGCCGTGGAAACTATGCGTGCCTAGGACAATGAGAGACAGATTACTCAAGGAAAACAAATTTATTAACAAAGAAATATTACTGGCCAGGAATGTTTCTCGATGCGAGAAGATATGTGCGGCAATGTGAATCGTGCCAACGTTACAAGCCGAATCAGCAAAAGGCAGTAAGGAAAATGCTCACTCAATTGGCAGAAGAACCTTGGGCGATACTCTGTGCGGATTTTGTGAGTCCGCTACCGCTTCCTACACACGGAAAATCAACTCTTCTCGTATTCTTTGGTAAATTTTCGAAATGGACCAAATTGATACCCTTATGAAAAGCCTCAACAGACCACTTGCAGCGAGCGTTCCGAGAACGCATTCTAGTAACGATAATGGGAACCAGTTTACGAGTCGCAGTTTTAGTCGTTTCCTCCAGGAAATGGGTGTGAAGTAACAGTTTACTCCTCCATATACGCCACAGGAGAATCCCACGGAGAGAATCAACAGGACGATAAAAACGGTGATAGCACAACTATCGGACAACAAGCACCGGAACTGGGACGAACTGCTTCCAGAAATTACGCTGGCCATCAATAGCAGCGTATCCGGGACCAAGACTTCCTGGAACCTACTACGAGAACCAAGACTTTCTGGAACCTACTACGACGAACAAACACCCGGCAGCGGTATATACAACCCGCGGAGAAGGGGAAAAATCTAAAAGAAGTTTTCAAATTGGTGGTGAGAAACTTGGAAAAGGCAACGCAGGATCATGCGCACCACTATAACTTGCGACACCGATAGTAACGGAAACCATAAATTGGGCAGTCAGTACTTTTGCGGCAGCACCCGCTGTCAAAAGCAATCGACAGGCTTTTCTCGAAATAGGCTATTAATGTTTTGTGTCTATGGTTAAGGAGTTAACCATATAAATAAATTTACCGACTGGTATTATATTTTGTGACCCATTAAAAGACACATTCCAGCTTTGGATTATGTGAGCAATTTTGCTATTATTTGCTACTACTTGCGAGGAAGTGGCTGGTCGCAGAGTTAATGGTTCATTATTACCGGGTGCACGTTGATTTGTACTTCATCTGGGTATTCTTTTGTCCGAATGACGAACTGCCGGCGGCGGGTCTGTGGTATTGTGTTGTATCATGGGCGTAAACATATTTTGCGGCCATTCAGATTCACATGGTAACTTGACTGCAAGTTGACTAACCTGACTTGCAAGTGTACTATATAAATGTTCGATCTTTGAGAATTCAGTGCGTTGTTTAGTATCAATCAATTTTGAAATTTGCTCCGGTACGCGTTCTACAACAAATTTCACGATCAGCCATCGTTAAAGCTAGCAAAATCTCTACATATTATCGAACTGTCGTAAGTGCTTCCCAATAATGTTTGAGTTAATGTGAAATTTGAGGGAGTTATTAGAAATTTGAGGGAAGAGGTCATCGGGCCGGAACTGGAAACCTGGCTTTCGCATATTTGGACGATATCATCGTCACCGGAAAATAGTGGCAAGATCACATGGACAATCTGAGGGAAGTATTACGCCGGTTGAAAGCTGCGAAATTAAAAATCAACAGAGAAAAATGCAAGTTCTTCAAAGAGGAAATCAATTACCTCGGTCACTTAGTGAGTGCCGACGGTATCCACACCGACCCGGACAAAATCACGGCAATACAAGATTTGCCACCCTCTACCGACATACGAGCCGTTCAACGTTTTCTAAGCATCGCGTCATGGTATTGCAGATTCATACCCGGTTTTTCTGACATCACGACACCATTGACGACACTTCTCAAGAAAGACAAACGCTTCCAATAGGACACTTAGCAACAGCAGGCTTTCGAAACAATAAAGAGTAAACTAATCGAAGCGCCCGTCCTCGCGTAGCCAGACTTCAATCAAAAATTTGTCCTCCAAACATACGCTAGCGAGTATGGCCTCGGCGTGCTGCTAACGCAGGAGCAAGAAGGAGAAGAGCGAGTTATCGCGTATGCCAGCCGCCACCTCACCGACGTGGAACAGCGTTACTCAACCACTAAGAAGGAATGTTTTGCGATAGTGTGGGGCATTCGGAAAATGCGACTGTACGAAGGGTACGAATTTACCGTCCTCACTGACCATTCCTAGTTGCGCTGGCTCAGCTCCATAGACAATCCTTCCGGCAGGATCGCGCAGTGGGCCTTAGAGCTGCAGCAGTACCAGTTCCAAGTGAAATACAGACAAGGAAAGTGAAACGTTGTGGCAGGTGCCCTCTCTAGGAAGCCAGCGGACGCCCTATTAGTTCGGGACGCTAACACCGCGGATTGCCGATGGCATGCCACGAAACTTCAAGACGTAAAGACAAGCCCTGAGAAATTCCCGGATTACACAATCCTCGATGGACAACTCTACCGGCACTTTCCAGTGTCCGATCTAGACGATGACTCGCCACCTTGGAAGTTGTGCGTCCCTAAGAATCTGCGACCGCGGGTGCTCGCCCAGAACCACGACAACCCCACCGCTGTACATCACGGGATTCGCAAAACAACAATCATAATTGGCTAACGTTACTACTGGCCCTGCATGGCGCGGGATATTAAAAAGGTATGTCAACAGCTGCGAATCCTGCCAGAGGTACAAACCCTCACAAGAAAAACCAGCCGGTCACATGCTGACATATCTGAGTAACGAACCATGGTCGACGATCGGTGCTGACTTCATAGGACCGCTGCCGCGTACGCTGCAGGGTCACACCATGGCACTTGTCATGTACGACAAGTTCTCCAAGTGGACGGAGATAGTTCCCCTGCGCAAGGCGACAAGTTAGAGCCTTCAGAAAGCCCTGCGTGAGCGAATTGTCTGCCACTGTGGAGTACCAAAGGTTCTCATTTCTGACAACGGACCACAATTCAGCAGCGCCTTCTTCAAGGAATATTTAAAGAAGATGGGGATTCGTCAGTAATTCACCGCTCCATACATGCCGCAGGAAAACCCAACCGAGCAAGCAAATCGAAAAGTTAAACGTATCCTTGCACAATTAGCAAAAGGGATCTAACAGCGCTGGGACGAACAACTCCCAAAAATCATGCTAGCCATCAACACCACAGTCTCCGAGTCCACAGGGTACATACCAGCGTTTCTCACACAGGGAAGAGAACCACGATTACCTCGAGTATTATACGATGAAAACACACTAGGCACAGGCAACCCGGAACAGAGCTCACATCGACGAGCTCAACGATTACAGGGAATCTTTGAAATTGTACGAAGCAACCTTCAACGCGCAGCACATGCCTAGGCGCAGCACTACAATTTACGACATCGACCTTGGAAACCACAGATTGGCCAGCGAGTTTTAGCGAGAATACCTTTTTTGTCCAACGCAGCCGAGAAATTTACCGCGAAACTGACGCCGAAGTTCGACGGGCCGTACCGCGTCATTGGATTCAGCTCCCCAGTCATTGTACAGCTTCTGGAAGGATCGGAGCGGATACGCACTGCACATATCAGCGAAATGAAGCTATATCGAGACGCCCACACATCTCCTTGCGAGTCCGAGTGAGACCGAGTAGCCCGACACTCGGACCACAGACACGACAGAACAGTCATCCGAACAGACAGATCAACATTAAATAATTTTTATTTAAACCTTTTAAACCTCCTTTTAAACATTGAATAATTTTTACTTAAGCTCGCCGACGGCTACGTCGGCTAAACTAAAGTGGACCGGTATGTCGCAATTCCACTATTTTGCAATATTAAATTCTTAATATTCATATTTGCCAATATTAACGTCGGCAGAATTAAATTGGGAACGATTTAATTCTTCCGCGTTTGCTCTTTGCTTTTTATTTTAGCTACTTTTATTTATTCGGAAAGCTGCTTAGTTTGAGCTCGAGAAAAGCTATTTGATGGCAATTAGCTTCCACACTTGGTACCATGCAGACGGTGCTGGTTACTATCTTGGCTTTCCAGAGCTTTGCCCGGAGCTTATAATTAGCTTCCACACTTGCTACCATGCAGAGTGCTGGTTGCTAGCTTGGCTTTCGAGCTTCCCGAAACAAAATGCTTGGCTTGCACTAAAGTCTGAACTTGACCTTGACTCACTAACTGAGTTATTAACAAGTGCTAATGTTCTTGCCTTGATAGTGTGAATGCGACATACAACAGGCTCAGCAGCGGCCAACACGAGCAAACGGAGACTGCGATACCACTTCGGGGGATATCGAGTGGCGATCGCTATTGGCTCCCAAGGGACAACCATTTCCCTCCACCCTCTAAGTGGGGAGAGAGTGTGAGGAACTCACCTAAGGTGGGTTCCCACAAAACATAATGATAATGATAACGACACCGGCACATCGTCACCTTGTGGGGAACTACTGAACTCTTAGCGGCGACAACAACCACGACGGTTGCAGCGCCATCTTTCGGTGGCAAGCGCCAAAGTTAGAAAGTAAAGCCCACCGACACCAACAGCTAGGGACGGGAAAAATCCCGCAAGCAACAACGCTCTCAGTGAATTGTGAGAGGGAGACAGCCAGGCACCGTGTGACAAAGCCACTCACACCGCCGCCGCTGGAAGTCCAGCGGGTGGCTATTTAAGAGACCGACACGGAGAAATCGCTCTCTCTGCTCTAGCCCCCGCGCGACTAAGCAGTGTATAAATTTAATAGTGAAAACCAGAAACAAGTGAATAACTGCTACCATTCGAAGGACACCATCCGAAGGACACCATTAGGAGGTCACTTCACAACAGTGCTGTTACTCCTCGAAGAACTTTGTGACGCAGTGACGACACCAGTCGAAAGACAATCAACAGAGTGAGTCTTACATAAGTACATAAGCTGCAAAAGTGGGTCACGGCTTACATCAGCTGAGCGCTCAGTTGAGTTGACGTCACTTCCACTTTTCTCTGCATGCTTTCTCCTGCCCGTCAGTGTGTGGGCGTTTCTAACGATCTTCTTTTTTTTTTTTTTTTTTTTTTATGACAGATGAAACCAAGCTCAGGGGATGCCCCCTATCCATGCACAGCATTTGTTGGTTCCGAAGGGATGACAGGTTAGTGGGAAGGGGGAAAGAGGGAGTAGTGACGGTTTACACTTCGCTTGAATGTTTCGACGCTGTAAGTGGGCGGGAAGACATTCGCAGGGAGATTATTCCACAATCTAACGACGCGACCGAAAAACGAACTCTCACGGTAATGCGTGGTTCGTTGGAACGGAATCGCGACATAAAAGGCGTGCACCGCTCTGGAAAGCCGAGTAGTTCTGCTAAATACCTGAATCGGAGGAATCAGGCTGGCTACTTCAGAAGAACATTTACCGTGAAAGTAGCGGTAAAATAGTGATACACACCCCACATCACGACGACGCTCCAAGGTTTCAATAGAGCTGGATACCCTACTGTCCCCTATAAGTTTTAACGCACGACATTGGACACGGTCGAGAATCTGAAGATATGCCCGCGAAGCTCCCGACCATATATGCGAATTGTACTCCATTTTCAGACGGATATAAGTGGTGTAGATACAACGAAGATCGGTTGGAGTGAAGTACTTCTTACACCGCTTAAGAAAGCCTAAGCACTTGGCTGCTTCTTTCGACACGTCAAAGATGTGATCGTTCCAGCGAAGATCGCATTGGATTGACATGCCCAGAACATCAAGAGCCTCCGACTCATTAATATCCACACCACCCATATTTAAAGGTGGAAAGTTGTTGCCCGCCAGACGCTTGTGGGTCAACAAACAGCATTGGGTCTTCCGCGCATTAAAATCGACCCGATTCGCTTGACCCCGTTCCTGGATTTTGTTGAGGTCAGATTGGAGTGTGTCATTCATAATTCTGCGCCTTCTATTGATCTCCAGAATAGAAGGACGCCTGGAGAATGAATATGAATGACAAATGCTGCTGTCATCAGCAAACGAGTAGACGGGGTTTGATGTCAATGACAGAAGGTCATTGATGAAAATAATAAAAAGTGTCGGAGACAGGACCGAACCCTGCGGAACTCCAGCATTAATGGAGTGCTCTTCGGAAGCAAAGCCGTCTATCACAACCCGAATAGAACGGCCGCTGAGGAAACTCGATATCCATCGAGTGAAAGTATTACCGACACCATAAGCAGCCAGTTTAGACACGAGTGCTTTATGCCACACCCGGTCAAATGCCTTGGAGATATCCAGAGCAACAACCTTGCTCTCACCGAACCGGTGAATGCAACTGCTCCACCGTTCTGTGAGAAACGCCATCAGGTCGCCGGTGGAACGGTGAGCACGGAAGCCGTACTGGCGATCGCTGATCAACTCGTTGCTCTCTAGATACCTCATCAATTTAAAATTTACAATGCTCTCCATGACTTTAGAGAGCACTGAGCAGATTGCTATGGGCCGGTAATTTGCAGGATTCGTAGCCTCACCTTTTTTGGGAACTGGCTGCACGTTGGCAATCTTCCAGGAAGCGGGAAAAACTCCTGAAGTAAAAGATAAATTAAAGAGATTGCGCAATGGGCGAGCCAGTGTTGAGGCGCACTTTCTCAACACATGGGCTGAAATGCCATCCGGTCCCGAGGACTTATTGACATTGAGGTCTGCAAGCACTCTTTTAACAGCTCGCGTTCGAAAATGCATCTGAGGCATAGCATGAGATACACCATCAACCGCGGGCAGTGGTTGACTACTCTCAGGAAGAGAGCAGTTTTCAGCAAACATTTTGGCTAATAAGTTTGCTTTATCAACCGAGTGAGTGAAGATCTGATCGTCCTTAAGGAGAGTTGGAATAGACGATTTCGTCTGATTTTTCACCCTCCCCACAAACGACCAAAAGTTCTTGCTACCCTTATGGTATTCAAGAACTCTGCGTCTAAGGCGCTGCTCGTAAAGAACTTTTTCGCGCCTTAGAGTGGCATTGCACCTATTTCTGGCCTGATTGCGCAGCAGTTTAGTATCAGCAGTTTTATTTAAACGCCAATTCCTAAATGCTTCCTCTTTAGACCTGACTGCTTGTCTGCAAGTCGCATTAAACCAGGAATGGTCTTTTGGTTTAATGGAAATTCTTTTATAAGGTATGAAAGACCTCATACCAAATAAAATTATATTTTCTACCAATTTTGCTGCAGCATTTATGTTTCTATCTCTGAAACACAATTGCCAATTGAAACGGCTGAAAAAGCAGTTCAGCGCATCCCAATTAGCCTTCTCATAAAGCCACACTTTCCGCTTCGGAGCTGTCTGGTGAGCGGATTGAAGACTAGAATATGGGAAGGTAGCAGAAATTGTAGCGTGGTCCGAATTACCAAGAGGTGCAAGAACATTCACATCATACTTGCTGTGATGTGAAGTTAGAAAGAGGTCCAGAATATTTTGGTTTTGCCCATCAACGCAGGGAAAGTGCGTTGGTTCCTTCACTAATTGAGTCAAATTATTAGACTCAGCAAACAACTCAACATACAAACCCTCAGGTGTTGTGTGACTCGAATGACGTAGCCAATTGGAATTATGAACATTGAAATCACCAGCAACAACAATTTCACTGTTCGGATACGATTCCAGAATTTTAGAGATCGAATCAGAGAGACTGTCCAATTTATCAAAAGTTGGCAGCCTCCCTAGACCCGGGCTTCTATAAACGAAGCAGAAGTGCAGGATGTGCGACTGGATTTTGAACTTAACCCACATGGAGCTAAATTCGGCATCCGACGTGCAAAGGTGTTGCTGACACTGGTACGCAACACCACTGCGAATGTATAAGGCGAGGCCTCTGTGAGGTAAAAATAATGGCAGTAGATGGTACCCCGGCATGTGAAAGTCCAGTGGATCTGCACCCTCAGACACCTGGGTCTCACCCAGTGCCATTATATGCGGTTGGTGAGTACAAATATGCGCATAGACCGCGAAGAAATTCGCCCTCAAGCCACGTACATTAGTGGAGTCTATGCGGAATTTTGTCATCGCCGCCCACTGTAGCGAAGTGTAAGGTCAGCCGTACAAGCAGCCACGCGTACGCCGCAAGCAAAGCAAAACGCGACAAGACAAGTGTTATGCCTTTATCTTGCCGCGCTTCAGCCCACGGTGCACTCACAGCCGCCTGCACACCTAACGGGACCAGGAAGAAGGAGGAAGAGTGAAAACCAACGAAATGCTGAGCTTTACTGCGAAGAGCATAAACAAGCCCCTCGCATGTTTCTCTGCATTGCGTTAGATTGTCTATTTATATGTTATATTTTCATCAGGTTTTATTTATTTGTTATGAAGTATTGAGTTAAGTAGTGCACTATTTTGTTTGTTAAAAAGTGTTGTATGGTGAGGGGTTATTGTTTTATTTTCGCGGCGTGGGTTTTCACTATTGTTTTGTTTATTTTCGCGAACACTGTTTATTAGCTGAATTGGCGGGCGCACCGTCCGCCTCCATCCGCGGTCACATCACAACTCCTCTTTAGGTGTCGCAAACGTGTGTGTGTGGTTTATGTTGAGAACTGATAAATTATATATATATATATATAATTTGCTATGCACATTTGGCGCACAAAATTAAGCAGTCGAACACACTTAAGAACTGTTCTCAAGGAGAATGCAGGGAACAGTTCTCAACATAAACAACACACACGTTTGTAAGGAGACGGCCGTATAACTTCTTAACCTTGGGAAAGATGTTTATTTTAAACAAATACTTTTTTGCACGGAAAACGGCTTAACGGACTACGAATTACCGTACTACGTTAAACTAGAACATTCTAGAAGAAGACTCAAGCAAGTATAAAACTGACTGAGCAGAACTCGGGGTTCAGTTTGTCTGTGCAAAATTATTGGCTGAAATCGAGCAGAGTGCCAGCTATACCAGAGAAGTACGGCGAACACAGTGGAAATAAACAACGTCTGTCAAACCTGTGCACAGTTTACCAACACCCAGCCAGAAGCCAAGGTACTGTACTTTATTTAGAATATTAATTTTCAAAAGTCGCACACAGCACACAGTCGCAGTGGCTTGTACGCCCTCCTGTTGCAAAAGTCGAAGAGCCAGAAATACGCAGTTGCAGTGACTTGTACGCCCTCCTGTCGTAAGAGCTCAAGCGCCAGAAGCACACAGTTGTAGTATCTTGTACACCCTCTTGTTGCAAAAGTCGAAAAGCCAGAAATAGTCGAAATACGCAGTTCCAGAAATACACAGTTGTAGTGGCTTATACGCCCTCCTGTTCCCTGGAAAGCGTGGGTAAAACTAGAAACAGAAAACTTTTAGTACAGTGGCTGGTGTGCTCTCCTACAGAAAACTTCAATAAGCGAACTCACCAGAAATACCAGAGAGCGGTCGCAATGGCCTGTAGACCTTTCCGTCGGTGCATCAGCATCCGCGATCTCGAAAACTCGGCGAGATATCGGTTCAGCAGAATACCAGTGATCTCACAAAAGCAGTCAGATATCAACAACCCAGAAGAATACCAGTGATCTCACAAACGCAGTGAGATATCAACTACCCAGCAGAACACCAGTGATCTCATAAACGCACTGAGATATCAACAACCCAGCAGAATACCAATGATCTCATAAACGCGGTGAGATATCAACAACCCAGCAGAACACCAGTGATCTCACAAACGCAGTGAGATATCAACAATCCAGCAGAATTCCAGTGACATTAAAATGCATAGAGGTACCAACGACATTATAATATTTGTAGTACAACTACCAATTGTATAAGCAAACTAAATACAAATAATAGAATAAGCTATTTGTAAGGTGAATAAAGATATTGAACCTATATACTCTTGTCTTGTAAACAAAACCTGGAATCCTGGTGACCTAATCCAAGCCATAGAAAGAGGCAAGAAGGTTCGTTACAAGTGTCACCTGAACAGGCACAGTATCATATTCACCAATAGCTAAAACACTACTAGAAATATATATAATAATTTTCATGGAGCCAACTGGGACCAAAACGTACCGAACAGGATGGTTATACCGGCTAAATAAAGAATCGCTTGCTCAGTGCTTGTCTGAGTTTGGACTTGTCGCCGAAGGAACTCTGAATGACATGAGGAAAAAACTCATTGAGTTCATTAACGCAGGAAACCACGCGGAGAGTGTGTAACGAAGGTTGAGGGCATGTGAAACGGAAGACGGTCGCGCAACACCGGAACGCAGTGATCTGCCGAAGGCACTGATGATGGATGTTCCAACGAGGGAACGCAGCCTGATTGGCCTAGGAAGCGTAAACACCCCACGGGTGATGGACAGCAACCTGCGGGAAATAATCGAGCGTTATTCGTACCCTGACGTTATCGACGGGATGAGGAAATGGTCAGTGAGGTATGATGGTGGCGTTGACCCTTTAGCCTTCGTGGAGCGGATGGAGGAACTGGCAGAAACATATTGTCTCGATAGCAATATGTTGCCACGCGCGATGCCAGAGTTGCTGGAAGGCAAAGCCTTGCTCTGGTATCGCAACAATAATAATCATTGGCGGTCATGGGAGGCCTTTAAGCGAGACTTCCTGGATTTCTTCTTACCTAGTCGTTTCTTTGAAAGACTCGGCGATGACATTTGCAGTCGGCAACGGCGCGCAAATGAGAAGTTCAGGGACTACGTCATAAGCTTGCAAAATCTGATGAGACATAGCAGGTATACGGAGAGAGAAAAGTTGGAGAGAATTTACAAAAACTCTGCGTTCGAGTACCAATTTTACATCAAAAGGCAAGACTTCCGGGAGCTGAAAGAGTTGCTCTCGTTAGCCGAGGATTTCGAGTGCCTGCGAATTGCCAAGACGAGCCGGCAGAGGAATACCAGACGCGGCCAGTAGCCTCAAGGCAATGGCCATCTGAACGCAATCATGCGGTGAGGCAGGCGGTCTCAAGGCCTTTCAACCCAGGAACGGCTTGCGGGCGCTCCAGGCAGGAAGGACATATGCGCCGTGATTGCCGGAACCCTGTCGTGATTTTCTGTTAGGAGTGTGGCCGAGAGCAAATAAGGACCGAGCACAAAATAGTGATGCGTGACGAGGGTCCTATATAACAACGGTACTTTCCCAATAATCCGGCGATGCAGGCTGTCATCGAGAAAGAGATTAACGAACTCCAGAGAAGGGCTGCATAGAACCCTCAAGCAGTCCATACAGCGCACCAATCGTGTGGGTGAGAAAGAAGTCTGGTGAACGGCGATTATGCGTGGATTACCGCCAGCTGAACGCCCGATCGATTACAGATGCATACCCCATGCTAAGAATTCAACACATTTTCGAGAGGCTGCGAGATGCAAAGTATATCAGTAGCCTTGACTTAAAGAGCGGGTACTGGCAGATTCCAATGGCGGAGGACAGTGTAACGTCGGGGTATTAATAAAAAAAAAATTTCAAAAGGCCCGCTGTCGAGTACTGCTTCGCTCACCCGGCCGTGCTCAGGGAAAGTGGGGGGTTCTTTACCCCAACAGCGGAATAGAAACCCCGGTCACAAACAAACAGACCAGTAACCAAGACTTACAGTGGCTAAACAGCCACTTGATGCAGAATAGCACAAACGCATAACCACCTCCTAGCGTCGGACAGGGACGAATTAGGGAGGCCATCGCTCATGGCCCAATGGAGAGGAAGGAAAGGGAGGGGAGGAGTAGATGTCGTTTTTGCTCCCCCGTCTTTACCCACCCAACCTGGCTGGTGCGATTATTGCTGTGCACCAGCCCCTTCGATATGTGTCGCTCAGCACGGGGATCCGCCTACTCACCTTTCACTTAGTACGCCATATGAAAAATGATAATAAAAATAATGATCTTATGGAATATTATTATTAATCATAAATTTATTCAAGTCATTATAAAATTCAGCAACTTCCGTCTAGGAAGTTTTCTATCTACTACCATACTTCTGTTCTTCACGTTGCTTAATGGTAAGTTTACAGTTTGGTTGGAGTGGGTTACATGTAATAGTCAAATTAATTCTATATCTTTGTTTAACAAACTCTAAATTTTGATTTACAGGTGAGTGAATTCAATGAGTATGAACACATAAAGTTATTGCATTAATTTTAAAATAACTCTTGCAAAGGCAATATATCGTTTAATAGGCTACCTTACTTTTAACTGGGCTTGAAATTTACTTTCGGTAATACAAGAAAACAAAAATGAAACTCACCCGACTCTGGAAAGTTGAATGCTGGCGCCACCGCAACATTCTGGATCTGTGAAGAAAATTAGAACAGAAACTATGTAAAAACTTCGGAAAAGAAATTTATAGTTATATAAAAATTATTTATAGTTAAACGCAATTATAGAAATATCAATTTTAACCAAATTATAGCTACTTTAATTACATTAACCTGCATTTATATATTTTTTTTATACGTATACATAAAAACTGGACATTGAGATATGAACTGGACATTGAAACCTCCGCTTCCTCACAAATCTCTTCTAATGGTGCTGGTAATCCCCGATATGTTGTTGTGGTTGCTGTTGCAGCGGTTGAGAGCACACTTGTAACGAGAACGCATAGTATTCCAGAGCGAGACGTATATTTGCGTGTATGACTGTAGAAATACCGATATAGAAGGAATTGTCTGCGGTGCTGCAGAAACGGTTGCAGGAACTTTAATCCACTTGTTGTTGTTGTTGGTTAATAAAAAAATGCGGAGGTATTCTTGCTTAATTAGATTAATTGTTAGAGGCGTTTTTGCTTTTTCCTCCTAAATTAACTTTTATCACTTAGTTATCGCGTTTCCTTCTTCCCTTCGTGCTGCAGGTTATTGTTGTTGTTAATTAGAACGAAATTAGTCTTGTTATTGCTGAGTTATCCACTAATTAAATCGTCTTTAGGGCTGCACTATTTCCTTTTTCTAATCACTGAAACACAACCAAGCTGCCTGTGAAATGCCAGCCGCTTTTCGAATTTCTAGTGCGACCGAATTCCCTGACCGAACGCCTCTGTTTCTTTTATTTGACACATAATTCAGTGGATGCTGAGTTTAGATTAAGCAATTAAAAGAACGTAATTATTGTTGGCTTTATTGTATCAGTAAGTCGATTTATCGACATGTTTTTAGAAGTCAATAAATCGTGGCTGCTGACGAAGTCACTTTTCATTAATTATATAATATCGAAAAAATCTTCTAGACTTTCGATCCCGCCATGTTACGGGACCCGCTCTCTCATCCACATGGTGGGGAGAGGCAGACACCGATATCTGCATTGCGGCACAGAGAAATCGAACGCGTGTAAATCAGAATCACAGGGTGACCTCACAACAGTAAGCAATACACGGCGTACACTGTACACTTTTCAGCGAGCTCTGGACCAGGTTATCGGTCCCGATTTGAAACCTAAAGCTTTCGCCTACCTGGACGACATAATTGTCACAGAATCGTCCGCGGAAGAGCACATCGCGAATCTTCGAGAGCTTTTCCAGCATATGAGACAGGCAAATCTCAAGCTCAACGTCAACAAATGTGAGTTATTTAAGAAAGCACTGAAATACCTGGGGTTTGAGGTAAGTGAACAAGGCATCCAGACAGACCCAGGCAAAATTTCGGCGATACAAAATTTAAAGCCACCAACCACTACCAAAGAACTGCGAAGATGCTTGGGCATTGCCTCCTGGTATCGCAGGTTCGTGCCGGATTTCGCTAAGACCGTCCAGCCAATGACCACACTACTACGAAAGGAAAAACATTGGAAATGGGGCGAGGCGCAACAGGAAGCGTTTGAAACCCTAAAGCAAAAACTCACGGAGGCACCAATACTAGCGTGCCCGGATTTCAACGAGAAATTCCTACTTCAAACTGACGCGAGCGACTTGGACTTGGAGCCGTGCTCACACAGCAATTGGAAGGTCAGGAGCGTGTTATTGCTTACGCCAGCCGACATTTCAACAAGGCCGAAAAGAATTACTCGGCAACAGAGAAAGAATGTCTAGCCATAGTGTGGGGTATTCGCAATATACACGCTTACCTTGAGGGATACCGGTTCACCGTAATCACAGATCATCTGGCGCTTAAGTGGCTAAATTCTATAGAGAGCCCCTCCGGAAGAATAGCGAGATGGGCCTTGGAGCTCCAACAGTTTTCTTTTGACATCCAGTACCGGAAGGGGAAGCTGAATGTAATCGCGGATGTACTATCCCGACAGCCGCAAGAAACCGTCGCCAGAGTAGCAACAGAGGAGACACGCGAACAGCCCTGCAAGTGGTTACAAGCAAAGGCCAGAGAAGTGGAACAAAATCCGGAAAATCTCCCAGACTACACCTTGGAGAATGGAAATTTATACCGTCATATTCCGAATCGTCTCGGAGACGAGCACTGCACGCCGTGGAAACTATGCGTGCCTAGGACAATGAGAGACAGAGTACCCAAGGAAAACAAATTTATTAACAAACAAATATTACTAGCTAGGAATGTTTCTCGATGCGAGAAGATATGTGCGGCAATGTGAATCGTGCCAACGTTACAAGCCGAATCAGCAAAAGGCAGTAAGGAAAATGCTCACTCAATTGGCAGAAGAACCTTGTGCGATACTCTGTGCGGATTTTGTGGGTCCGCTACCGCTTCCTACACACGGAAATACAACTCTTCTCGTATTCTTTGATAAATTTTCGAAATAGACCGAAATGATACCCTTATGAAAAGCCTCAACAGACCACTTGCAGCGAGCGTTCCGAGAACGCATTCTAGTAACGATAATGGGAACCAGTTTACGAGTCGCAATTTTAGTCGTTTCCTCCAGGAAATGGGTGTGAAGTAACAGTTTACTCCTCCATATACGCCACAGGAGAATCCCACGGAGAGAATCAACAGGACGATAAAAACGGTGAGCGCACAACTATCGGACAACAAGCACCGGAACTGGGACGAACTGCTTCCAGAAATTACGCTGGCCATCAATAGCAGCGTATCCGGGACTAAGACTTCCTGGAACCTACTACGAGAACCAAGACTTTCTGGAACCTACTACGACGAACAAACACTGGGCAGCGGTATATACAACCCGCGGAGAAGGGGAAAAATCTAAAAGAAGTTTTCAAATTGGTGGTGAGAAACTTGGAAAAGGCAACGCAGGATCATGCGCACCACTATAACTTGCGACACCGATAGTAACGGAAACCATAAATTGGGCAGTCAGTACTTTTGCGGCAGCACCCGCTGTCAAAAGCAATCGACAGCTTCGCGGCGAAATTGTCTCCAAAGTGCGATACCAGGTAATCGGATTCGTGTCACCAGTGATCGTCCCTTTACAGAAAGAAGGTGAGACTCGGCCAAGAACGGCTAATGTGAGCGAGCTCAAGGCGTACCAATAGGCGGTAGCGCAAAGTAACCATACTCCCGAGGGAGTTTCTGGCAGCGAACGTCTGGTTCAGGGTACAGGAAGCCCGCCCACCACAGACGCTGATGGGCAAACCAAACCGGAAGCGAAAACAAGCAAACGCGGGGGCAAAAGGAAACTGTGTCAGCCAGAACGGGCTTCAGCGAAAATAGCCACGGCCAGCGAAGAATTTAACGACGATCGAAAAGCAAAACACAGGCAGAATCCGCAAACGCGGCGACAGAATTACGACAGGCCACAGGTGGACACCCGTGGCGCAGATATAAAAAAGAATCAGAAGGCCACACATCCGTCGGGTGAAAAACAAACGACTCGAACATATTCGCAAAATTGCGAGCACTTAATATTCGGCGATTTCACACCGGAAGAAAAGAAGGCATTATTTTACAACGAATTGCCCTCCCAGCTATGAGTTCGCGAATCAAAACAAAAGCCGAACTACAAGGGAAAAACAACCCCAACAAGGTGTTGGGCCTCGAAGGCCAAGAATTTGCAATAGAGAGTTCCACGAGAGAACTGCAGGATACGATATAACGAGGCACGTTCGATTGGCGTGATACAATAGAAATAACAATAACAACAAGTGCAACAACAACAACAGCGAGAACAACACACATAAAATATCGTTAATAACATACGTAAAGCAAAAGGAATTACTTTTATAAAAAAAATTAGTTTTTCTACGTTTTCAGTCAATTAAAAGTGGTAACAGGGAAAAAAAACGAGGCACACACGCACAGAAGACACAAAACACTTGCATGTATAAAAAAACATAAAAAAACTATACTTGAGGCTACAATGAATGCAGTGCAATCGCTCGGATTTGTGTGCCAACATTAAAATGTGAATGCAGTAAATATTTATACGAACCGCATAAGATGTGAATGCAGTAAATATTTATACGAACTGCGCCAGAGTGAATGCAGAAATCCAGAGTGAATATTGGTATCAGTGAATAAAAAGGATTTTATAGAATAAGATTAAACAAACTTCAGCGATAATACCCTTCAGCAGTTTCACACTTCTGTGCACAGTAATACGCTGAATTGCTACGAAAATCAAGCGCGTAGGTACGTAGGTGGTATTCATGTCCTCACCTGCACCGGCGACCACAGCAACATCTCAACCATCCACACAAGGACATATCATGCATTTAACTCAGCCTCATCGAACGCAGAACCTTGCGCACCTGGTGCAGACAGCGGCGGAAGAAAGTGCTAGGTAATCGCCTTCCGAGAGTTCGTAGCAACTCGCAAAAACTACAGCAGAATTCATGATTAAGCGATGCGCAATTCAATTCGGAAGAGGAAATAAATCTGAAAATAAAGTAAGCTTAAATCGTAGACATGCATGCGAGCTAGTGTTTTCAGTACGATGTCTTCGAATTATTCCCACAAATCAAGCTTGATTAACGAGTAGACGACTGATTAAATTGTAAAAATCTGCAATAGTCAGCTGCTTCATGTCAGCTGAAGTGGGAACAGTTCGGCTTAGAGCAGACGATGTAAACCCAGCGAAGCCCAGTGTGTGAGCTTCTGAAAAGGTTCACACACACGGGAATAAAATCGAGGATAAATCACATATACTATACTATGCAGTACATCCCCATTTAGAAGGTTTTTTTTTGGAAAAAAAAACAAATACTACAAGGGAACTGAAAAGAGGGAAAGTATATAACCAAGTATATAGGTCAAGGCAGAATGCAGTTTGGAGCTTCTCGTCACTTGCAATTAGGAAGTGAATCAAGTAACAAGTGTCAAAGTAAAGTTATACCTTTTTCGCGAAAAAATGAATCAAGAACCAGTGATTGTAATTTCGGACTCCGAGGATGAAACAATTCCTGAGTCACCAAGGTGGGTGGAAGATGAGGAGTTAGTCTTGGACCCACTGGAGCTTGTAGATTTTTACGCAGCGGAGGAGGAGATTCGTCACCCCGGGCGGATCTACCGGTTGCGGCAGGTCGTCCGGGTGGAAACAATGATCACCCGAGACGTCCAACTAAGATATCGTCGTCTGGACCGGCGCTAAACTAGTCGCCCCGGAACGTGGCCAGCGTGACGCCGCCGTCCAAGTGGAGGTTCCTCCCGGCGCAGAGCAGGGCGTTCAAGCGGAGGAGCGACGCCAGGAGGAGATGGCGTGCCAGACGCCCATCGCTGCACCCACAACTCCGAGGGAGGTCGATCTGGAGACGGCTCCCTTGGAGGTTCAAACAGCTATCAAAACGCTGCTGCGCACCCAATGCAGCGGCCGCGCCTCCAACACGATGAGGACCGTGGACGGGGTGCGTTATTTTATTATTTATTCCCCTTATTAATAACAAAAATTATATATTTTATAAAAAATTTTCTTTCCTAATCTACTATATATAGTATATAAAAATTTTTTATTTAAATCTTATCACATTTAGTGATTTCATTTATTATCTTGATAGTTAAAAAGATAGATTCTATATTTGGTACACCATTCTTCTATATTATAGCAATTTAACCATTAATAAATTGATTTTTATGATTTCTCTAATTTATTGGAAAACTTAAATTCAATTTCTTCAAGTTGGAATTGATTATACCAATTTATTAAATTAATTCAATCATAATTGAATAAATTTTTATTAAATTTCTTTATTATTTTTTTTCACAAAATACATTACTACCAAAAAGGTAAATTCATATTATAACTTTACAGTCCTGATATTATTCAAATTTTGGACAAATAATTTTATTTCAACTTATTAACTATTTGTTCTATAGAATTCACAATAAGTTGAATTGATATTGGTAACTCAAAGTAGTTATACAAATATACCAGATTAAGGTTGTTCGAGCGGGGCAGACTAGATTTTAGGATGGAGCTCTACGGATAAATTCGTGCTGAAAATTTTTATATTGAGAAAAGCACAAAATAAATGAAATAAAAGGACAAAATAGAGTTGAATAAGAAGTTTTTCATACACTGCAGGGGGGGAAAAAAGGAAGAATTAAGGAAAAGGCAAAAAGGAGAGGAAAAAACGAACAAACACACTTTCCGACGGCGTTCCACTTTTCTTTCCCCATCCCGATGTAGGGGGAGTGTGACGACCCAAATTTGCATAGCAAATTAAGCAGTCGAACACACATAAGAACTGCTCCCAAGGAGAATGCTGGGAACAGTTCTGAACATAAAGCACACACACGTTTGCGACACCTAAAGAAGATCGTTAGAAAAGCCCAGACACTGACGGGCAGGAGAAAGCATGCAGAGAAAAGTGGAAGTGACGTGGTGTGCATGTTACATGTCAACTTAACTGAGCGGCAGATCGGGATGGCAGCTGACAACACGTATGTACGAATTATACCAGCGAGCAGAGAAGCCAGAGCAAGAAACCAAATCGCGCTGCGTATCAATAACTTGATTTGTACATTACACAATCAGAGTCAGAGAGTGCAGTGTACACAGATCAGCTGAGCGCTGATCTAAGCTGTGACCCACTTTTGCAGCTTATGTACTGCAAAAACAATGCATGTAAGGAGACAGCAGTGAAGTTCACTGACCGTATAACTTCTTAACCTTAGGAAACAGGTTTATTTTAAACAAATACCTTTTTGCACGGGAAACCGCTTAACGGAGTACGAATTACCGTACTCCGTTAAAATAGAGTCAGTCAAGACAGTCAGTGCAATTCAGTTGAGAAGTTCAGTTCAGTTGGTTCAAAATAAAGTTACAAAGTGCAAAATTATTGACTGAAATCGAGCAGAGTGCCAGCTATCCCAGAAAAGTACGGCGAACACAGTGGAAATAAACAACGTCTTTCAAACCTGTGCACAGTTTAACAACACCCAGCCAGAATAAGGTACTGTACTTTATTTAGAATATTAATTTTCAAAAGATAAAGCGCCAGAAATACGCAGTTGTAGTGGCTTGTGCGCCCTCCTGTCGTAAAAGCTTAAGCGCCAGAAGCACACAGTCGCAGTGGCTTGTACGCCATCCTGTTGCAAAACTCGAAGCGCCAGAAATACGCGGTTGCAGTGGCTTGTACGCCCTCCTGTCGTAAGAGCTCAAGCGCCAGAAGCACACAGTCGCAGTGGCTTGTACGCCCTCCTGTTGCAACAGTCGAAGCGCCAGAAATTCGCAGTTGCAGTGTACGCCCTCATGTCGTAAAAGCTCAAGCGCCAGAAGCACACAGTCGCAGTGGCTTGTACGCCCTCCTGTTGCAAAAGTCGAAGCGCCAGAAATACGCAGTTGTAGTGGTTTGTACGCCCTCCTGCCGCATCTCTAAAAGCGTTGCTATACTTTTTTTATATGAGTGTTGGGTGTTTGGGAAGACTACTGCCGCTACATAAAGAGAAATGAAAAGTTTGGGCGCTGTACTAAATCCGAAGAGGAAAAATTAAGGCGATAATTATTTTATGTTTGTGTATTAAGAATAGTATAAACTTATGGAAAGAATTTTCTGAATAATTAATATTTCTTCTGTATACGTTCTGTACAATGTATTTCTCTTAATATCTCTTAAAGAGTTACGGGTCGTATACATGAGAGGATTAAAACGAAGAAAAGCAAAAAAAAAAGAAATTGTAGCAATTTTTAAGTTATTCAACAGAGCTACATAAAATAACACGAAGAAAAATATTTATTTGCCAGAGTAAGTAATTGTTGGGAACATTTTCTTAATTTTTTTTTTGTTTTAGTAATGAGTATGGTCTCCTCTTTCCTCTTTGTACGTTCAATTAATATGTAAAGATTTTTTTTTTTGATTTGTAAAAATTTTTTTCTTTAATTGTTTCAAATATTGAAAGATTTATTAGAGATAATAAGGAATAATGGATGCGAAGATTTTTTATATACTTATATAAAGTAAACGAAACATTTTCTTAAGCTCAAATATGTATACAAAAATATAAATAGAGATTTGGTAAGCTGTGAACAACCCAATATGAAGTGATTGAATAAATTGTGTAAAGACCTGACTCCGGGCTTTCATTGAAGACAATTGTTTTCTTTGGGATTCCGACAATTTGTTGTTTTGGTGCAAAATTAACGAATCTATGTTGGGAGAGCCAGCAGAGTGAAACCATCTATCTCTGCAGAATTACTTGGTGATTAACATTAGCTTATGATTTACTTGTCTGTTGTTTTTGTCTAATCAATTAGAGTCAATAGAAAAATCTGCACGCAATTTTTTGTAAGGAGGAGCTGCAGTGGTGTATTAAGATCTCGCTCCCGGTTGCCGACGAGTCCGAGCCTTTGCCAGTACATGCAGTATAGATGCAACAGTACAGTGGGGGTTTAAATGATCTTATTCCCAGGAGAAAAAAATCTAAGAATTCCATTACAAAATGGCGCCCAAGGTGGTGTTAAAATAATTGAGAAATCAAGATTAAATCGGATATGAAAGTAACAGTAATCTTCAAGTAACAGTAATCTTCATTGTAACAGTATCTTTCAAGTTCCAGTTTGAACTATTAAATATGCAAGTCCCGCAACTACACTTTACTGGTTCAAGTGGGTATAAAACAAGATTTGTGAAGGGATTATGGGGGTTCTGCTTGATGGAATAGCAGAACTTATTCCGCAAGGGATTTTCTGACCGCTTGCAGTTTTTTTTCCTTTCACAAAAAGTTTCACAAAACTTTAATACATTTATTTTACTGTTAAAAATGTTCTCAACTGATTGTTTCTGGAAAAGATTTCACTTTATTTTAAACTAGAGAAAAAATATTTTGGAAAAACGAGAGCTGGATCACAAGACTGGTTAAATTCGTCCAACATTCCTTTGTTGTTGTTAAAACCGAAGTTGCAACATTAGAAACACTTCAGTATGTCCCGATTCAATTATCAATAGCATTACATACGTATCACTAAACAAGTAAATGGTTGTTTTCAATTCAAAGTTCGGAAAAGGTTGGGTCTTTTATAGTTTACTAATACATTAAAATTTTTACGGAGAAGAAAATCAGGATCTAAAACTGATCAAATATGCATGAAAGAAAGCTATTAAAACATTCTTATTTCAATTTTGTTACTTTTTTCCCCTCAAATTTCTAAGTTCCCTCAAATTTTTAATAAAGAAAATTTCCCTTAAATTTCTAATAACTCCCTCAAATTTCACACTAACTCAAACATTATTGGGAAACACTTACAATTAATACTTTAAAATCTTGAAGTTTACAATAAATTTAACGGAAACGACAGTTCGATAATATGTAGAGATTTCACGAACAACTTCTATGATGCCGACATTCTTGAGAAAATGAGAGATAGAAAACAGAAAGAAGGAGAAGCTTTTAAAGAATTTTATCTTATTATTCTAAATCACTAAAGTGATAGATTGCAATATTCTATTAGCGATAGGGAAATGGTAGGACTCTTACGCCGAAATATTCGTCCTAATTTAAGAAAGGAAAATTTTTATTTGGATACACATTCAGTGTTAGACCTTCGTAACTTAATCCTTCGTAGGGAAAATAAAATAAATTCGCGCGTGATCATTTATTTAAATGAAGTGGAATTTGAGGATAAATTCGCCCGTGATCATTTATTTAAAGTGGAGTTTGAGGATAAATGCGAGGATCCGGAAGAAGAGTTAGAGTTAGCGATATAGATCGGACAAAGAAAGCTTATTTGGAAAATAAAACAACAGCCGTGATGTGCTGAAATTGCCGTGATTGATTGATCTTTTGCTATGAGTGTGGCTAAACAAATACCTTCAAATCTATTTGCGTCCAGTATCAGACCTCGAAAAACTCCAAAACGGCCGAGAGCAATTTCACCAGCCACCGCTCCAAAGGAAAAAAATTATAGGGCAGTTTGGGATTGAAAATGGGCGAGATCGGTTAACAACCACCCCTACTTTACATTCGGAATGTAAAGGCACATCGTTAAAAAAAATGTTATAATGTGAATATCTCATAAACCGTGTGAGATATTAAGGTATAATGTTATTCCGGAACATACAGCTTTTCATACAGCCTTTTCTAAAATTTTTACAAAAAATGGGCCTGCCACGCCAACTCATAACAAAGTTGGCAATATCTCATGAACGGTATAAGATATTGTGATGCACTTTTGCCACGATGTATCCGGAAGCATTATCAATAAGAAACTACAAAAGCCAAAAACTCATACAAAAGTTGTCAATATCTTGTAAACGGTACAAGACATTAAACGTTATAAGATATGGGCGTGGTTTGCCCACTTATACATAAGTTGTCAATATCCCATAAACGGTTCAAAATCTTAATGCGTAATTCTATCTAGCAGTATCTAGAGACATTACAAAAACATTTGCCTGAAATGTCCGCGTGGTCCGCATACTTATACAAAAGTTGTTAAGTGGCGAAATTATAATTTTTTCAGTTACTCGGGTGTAGGGTATTTAGATTTCGGCCAGGCCGAAGACAACACTTTTACTTGTTTTCGTATTTATGTGGTTCCAGTAGAATACTAGGATTCATCATATTAGTGAAGTTTAATTTCGGCAGATAGTTGTCCGTTGGTCGACGTTGTTTAATTGTTCTGGTGTGGTAGTTGTTGCTGTATTCCTGGTATTGTTGTTGCTGCTGCTGTTTGTTACTCATGAAGTCATTGCCTTAATTGTACTTATTAATTTTAAAATACTGTCACATTACATTTTCTTGACTAATTACACTCTATGATATAAATCTATAAAGTGGATCCAATTTATTTCGGCTTCACAATTATTTAAAAATTTTAATTATTTAGAATTAAAAAAAATATAGTAAGTTAATCTGAAGTGCATGTATATACATACTTATTCCTAACACTTACTTTTGAGTAAGTTAGGGTTGAGTAAGGTTTTGAATATCTTTGGTTTTCAAAAACCTGGGACGTTGCGGTACAAATGTTGTAATTTGCGTTTAAGTAAGCAGGCATTTGCTTACTGAAACGCACGTGGCTAAAAGTTAGTGGTTAATTTCAATTAGTTGAGTTAGTAAATTTTTTTTCTCTTTTTTTATTTTCTTCTTGTCTTTCTTTTTCGTTCTTTAACTTTTTTATATTTTATTTTTTTTCTTATGCTATTCTACATTTTTCTCTTTCTGTATTTTTCTTTTTTTTAATCAATTATTTTTATTTTATTTTAATACATATTAATTTTTATAACTTTTTTGTTTTTTGGTTTTTGTTTTTTTTTTTGTGTGTATATATTTTTTTTCAACATTTAGGGTTAGTTTGTAAGTAAGATTTTCTTGAATCGTTAGACATTGTTTTATGTCATCTTTGCCAATGTCATAACCGCTGGAGTGGTGAGGATTGTCTTCCACTCGGACCAATTCGCACCGTATCAATTAAAGTTCAATTCGACTATTCTAAATTAGCTAAGAGTTAACTAGGAAATATTTAATATAGAGTAAGAGGAATGAAATAGTCTAAAATGGAGGGGGATTACTTTTACCTAGCGTCCAATATGTTTCACATATTGGTTTGAGTCTTTGAGTAATGTCTTCTTTTGAGCATATATTCAAATATTAACCTGATCTATTTTTCTTATTTCCCCATTGTTTCGACTAAATTGATATAGTTGAAAAATGCGTTTCGACTTTTACTGAAAATTCTGATACACGATATTTAATTAACATTATTAACTTATTATTACAGTTTTACTAAAGTTTTTATTATTAACTCTACTAACTTAAGACCCATAATATTTACAATTTTTATTAATCAAGGTTTTTTTGGATTTAAATTCTAGTCTAGTCGTCCGATGCGAAATTTTGGTTAAAGGCGAAATCTTGTCCGCTTGATTTTAATTCGGGTACAAAAATTTTTAAATTTTTCACATTCTTCTCAGTCTTCAATCCGCTCATCAGCCAGCTCCGAAGCGGACAGTGTGGCTTTATGAGAAGGCCAATTGGGATGCGCTGAACTCCTTTTTCAGCCGTTTCAATTGGCAGTTGTGTTTCAGGGATAGAAACATAAATGCTTCAGCAAAATTGGTAGAGAATATAATTTGATTTGGTATAAAGACCATTCCTGGTTTAATGCGACTTGCAGACAAGCAGTCAGGTCTGAAGAGGAAGCAGTTAGGAATTGGCGTTAAACAAAACTGCTGATACTAAATTGCTGCGCAATCAGGCCAGAAATAGGTGCAATGCCACTCTAAAGCGCGAAAAAGTTCTCTACGAAAGGCTTTAGACGCAGAGTTCTTGAATACCATAAAGGTAGTAAGAACTTTTGGTCGTTCGTGGGGAGAGTGAAGAATCAGACGCGATCGTCTATTCCAACTCTCCAGATCAAGGATGATCAGATCTTCACTCACTCGGTTGATAAGGCAAACTTATTAGCCCTTATGTTTGCTGAAAACTGCTCTCTTCCTGAGAGCCAACCACTACCCGTGATCGATGGTGTGTCTCATATTATGTCGGAGATGCACTTTCGAAAGCGTGCTGTTAAAAGAGTGCTTGCAAACCTCAACGTGAATAAATCCTCGGGACCGGATGGCATTTTAGCCCACGTGTTAAGAAAATGCGCCTCAACACTGGCTCGCCCATTGCGCAATCTCTTTAATTTATCGTTTACTTCAGGAGTTTATCCTACATCCTGGAAGATTGCCAATGTGCAGCCAGTTCCCGAAAAAGGTGATTCTACGAATCCTGCAAATTACCGGCCCATAGCAATCTGTTCAATGCTCTCCAAAGTTATGGAGAGCATTATAAATTTTAACTTGATGAGGTATTTGGAGAGCAACCAATTGGTCAGTGATCGCGAGTACGGTTTCCGTGCTCACCGCTGCACAGGCGATTTGATGGCGTTCCTCACTGAGCGGTGGAACAGCTGTGTTCACCAATTCGGTGAGAGTAAGGTTGTTGCTTTGGATATCTCCAAGGCATTTGACCGAGTGTGGCATAAAGCACTCGTGTCTAAACTGGCTGCTTATGGTGTCGGTAATACATTCACTCGATGGATATCGAGTTTCCTCAGCGGCCGTTCTATTCGGGTTGTGATAGACGACTCTGCTTCTGAAGAGCACTCCATCAATGCTGGAGTACCGCATGGTTCGGTCCTGTCTCCAACACTTTTTCTTATTTTCATCAATGACCTGTCATTGACATCAAACCCCGTCTACTCGTTTGCTGATGACAGCAGCATTTGTCATTCATATTCATTCTCCAGGCGTCCTTCTATTCTGGAGATCATTGAAAAACGCAGAATTTTGAATGATACACTCCAACCTGACCTCAATAAAATCCAAGAGTGGGGTCGAGCGAATCGGGTCGATTTTAATGCGCGTAAAACTCAATGCTGCAATGGTGGATATTAATGAGTCGGAGGCTCTTTATGTTCTAGGCATGTCAATCCAAAGCGATCTTCGTTGGAACGATCACATTTTTGACGTGTCGAAAGGAGCAGCCAAGTGCTTAGGCTTTCTTAAGCGGTGTAAGAAAAACTTCACTTCAACCGATCTTCGTTGTATTTACATGGTATTTAGCAGAATTATTCGGCTTTCCAGAGGGGTGCACCCCTTTTATGTCGCGATTCCGTTCCAACGGACCGAGCATTATCGTGGGAATTCGTTTTTTGGTCGCGTCATTAGATTGTGGAATAATCTCCCTGCGAATGTCTTCCCGCCCATTTACAGCGTCGAAACCTTTAAGCGAAGTATAAACCGTCACTACTCCCTCTTTCCCACTTCCCACTAACCTGTCATCCCTTCGGAACCAACAAATGCTTTGCATGGATAGGGGGCATTCCCTGAGCTTGGTTTTATCTGCCATAAAAAAAAAAACATTAAGCAAAGTTTCTCCTACGTAAACTCTTGCTGGAATTTTCTTCTTTTGCACTACTATTTCACTCGCTGACTTTACATCAGAGCTCTCCTCAGCTATCACGCATTGCTTGAATGCTCGAATTTTTGTTAGTTTGTGATTAGTTTCAACCATTTTGTCCGTGGTTCTCGAATTAAATTTTATACCTCTTTCACAAGGATTTTGCTGGGATTCACTTTTACCGAACTGATCATACTTCGCAACGGTAAGTTTTTCGTTCCCAAAACGAGTCGGGCTGTGGGTCTAGCACAGGCTCCTACCTCATCGGCCATGCTTGAGCCCTGCAGTATGGAGTGGTGAATGTATCAGACGTCAGATTTACAGTTACCATCTCTATTGGCCTTAAATTACTTATTTTTTTAGGATCCCATTTTATTGGCCTTGACTAGGCTCCCCGAGGTTTATTTATGACATGCTCCAGCCTATTACACCAGTGGCATTGTGTTTGTTGCCCCTGCTGTGATGAATTGTCTGAAGATTTCGTCTAGAAACCTTATGCTCTATATAGAGTATTTTAAAAGTTATGGCCGAGTTTCATTTCCATTTTTTGAAAATTTCAAGTACCAACAAATGTTTCTTTGAAATGTAAGAAAATTATTGCAGTTCTGAGCATTGCTACAATAGTTCTGAAGATTTAGTTTAGTAACTTGGTACCCTACATCCGGTGTAAGTACTAAAAAATTTCTTTTTCGGAAATCCCAAAATTTTATTAGAGTTCTGGATAGCCCCCAGTGTTCTAAAGATTTCGTCTAGAAACCTCATGCTCTATATTTTAAAAGTTATGGCCGATTTTCATTTTCATTTTTTGAAAATTTCAAGTACCAACAAATATTTCTTAGAAATGTAAGAAAATTATTGCAGTTCTGAGCATTGCTACAATAGTTCTGAAGATTTAGTATAGTAACTTGGTACCCTACATCCGGTATAAGTACTAAAAAATTTCTTTTTCGGAAATCCAAAAATTTTATTAAAATTCCGGATAGCCCCCCCGAGTTCTAAAGATTTCGTCTAGAAACCTTATGCTCTATAACGAGTATTTTAAAAGTTATGGCCAATTTTCATTTTCATTTTTTGAAAATTTCAAATACCAACAAATGTTTCTTAGAAATGTAAGAAAATTATTGCAGTTCTGAGCATTGCTACAATAGTTCTGAAGATTTAGTATAGTAACTTGGTACCCTACATCCGGTATGAGTACTAAAAAATTTCCTTTTTGGAAATCCAAAAATTTTATTAGAGTTCTGGATAGCCCCACAGAGTTCTAAAGATTTCGTCTAGAAACCTCATGCTCTATATCGAGTATTTTAAAAGTTATGGCCGATTTTCATTTTCATTTTTTGAAAATTTCTAGTACCAACAAATGTTTCTTAGAAATGTAAGAAAATTATTGCAGTTCTGAGCATTGCTACAATAGTTCTGAAGATTTAGTATAGTAACTTGGTACCCTACATCCGGTATAAGTACTAAAAAATTTCCTTTTCGGAAATCCAAAAATTTTATTATTGTTCTGGATAGCCCCCAGAGTTCTAAAGATTTCGTCTAGAAACTTCAAGCTCTATATCGAGTATTTTAAAAGTTATGGCCGATTTTCATTTTCATTTTTTTGAAAATTTCAAGTACCAACAAATGTCTCTTAGAAGTGTAAGAAACTTATTGCAGTTCTGAGCATTGCTACAATAGTTCTGAAAATTTAGTATAGTAGCTTGGTACCCTACATTCGGTATAAGTACTAAAATTTTTTTTCCGGACATCTAAAATTTTATTAGAGTTCTGGATATCCCCCCCCCCCCCAGAGTTCTAAAGATTTCGTCTAGAAACTTCATGCTCTATATCCAGTATTTTGAACGTTATGGCCGTTTTTGAAAATTTAAAAAAAAAATCATGTTTTTTGTACTTAGTTCGCTAGAACTTTTTCTGGGATTTATTGGTATCTCAAAAAATTTGGGGGGGGGGGGCTATCCAGAACTCTAAAAAAATTTTAATTTTGGATTTTGAAAAAGAAAATTTTGAATTTCTGAAATTTTTTAGAGTTCTGAATAGCCCTCCATAGTTCTAAAGATTTCGTCTAGAAACTTCATGCTCTATATCCAGTATTTTGAAAGTTATGGCCGTTTTTGAAATTTTTTTTTTAAAAATCATGTTTTTGCACTTAGTTCGCTAGAACTTTTTCTGGGATTTATTGGTATCTCAATATATTCGGGGCCTTCTGAATAGTTCTACAGAAAAGTGTACTACACGATATATCTATCTCCAATAGTTTAAGATTTATGGCCGAAATTTAAAATCCAATTCGTGAAGTTAGTACCCCAAACTTTGATAGTGGTTTTTTTGCTTAATTCGCCAGAACTATTTCCAAAACTGGTAGAGAACTCCAGAACTCTTTGGGGTGCACTCAGAACTCCAAAAAAAAGTTGACTTTAAAAAAAGAGGTGCCAACTTCACAGACACTTCTCGATCCTCCTCTGGCCACTCTGTTGCGTTGGGCCCCAGCGGTTATTATTTCTGTTATTATCATTATCTGGCCGATGCTTCTGCCTATTAACTTTCTGTCTCATTTGTTGCTAAAGTACTATCCGCGAAGTTCCTCAGCATGGCCGTAGACCGAGCATTTCTGGCAATAGGGCGTGTTTTTTATTACCAGGCATTCATCCCTGGTGTGACCTTTTTTGTTGCAGAAACTACACATAATTTTAAGTTTGGGGTTGTCGCTGCGTTCTGCACGCATAGGACTGTCCCTTTTCTCGGATGAATTTACTTCCATTCGATTACTCGAACGGTATTAATTTCTCGCGTTTGGTAGTATTGGGAAATTATTTCTGGGCTGTACATAAGTGGAATCTCTTTGCTCCCATACGCTACTCGACTTCCTTACGTACCTGGCTAACCCCCATGGCTGAAATGTGATCTGCTAACAACGTCATATAAATTTAATGCCAGATCTACCAACTTCCTAAAATTTATTTCCGAAGCACCTACCAGTCTCATTCTCAGCATAGGGCCCTGTAATCCTAAGGTAAAAGTTCTCGTTATCGAGGAGGCTACCTCCTCCCGCAGAGCCTGATCCCCTGAACCCTTACAATGATCCGATATATAATCCTCGGCCTGGGTACTTAAATCGATCAGTTTCTCTGCAAACTCTCTAATCCCCTCCCTTGGTACGGTACTCTGTATCTCCGCCATAACGGTGTCCAGAGATTTTAATGGCAGATATGCCTCCTTTATTTCAGCATACAAATTTTCCACTGAAGTGATTTCTTTTCCTCTCAATAGGGTATACGCACTTCCATGAAGTCGGGAGACATCGTCCCTGAAAATAGAGGGACGGAGGGAAACCAGTCTACTAAGAGTTTTGGAGATGGCTTTAATACCCATTTATACTTGTTATAATATTTCGCATGGAAGGAAAAGAAACTGAATTATTATGTTTCGGAGCGACCACAGGCGCAACAGCTTCCTTCCTTTTCCTTGCACCAGTTAGAAATTCTCTTCCTTGTCACTACTGACCTACTTCAATTAAAAAAAACTGTACAACAACAACACGTTGAAATAAATTCAAAGTTAGCGTAAGCGGCCGCATTAAATTCGAGCTTCGAATTTCTTTATTCATACGGATGTTCACTGTTCGCTCACTATGCGGAAACAAAATGCTTATCTTGAAGCGATAATCACATTTCAAGTTCGACGCAATATTTTTCCCACACTCTTTTCCGAATTTCTAAAAATAGATTCATTTTATTTTGAAATTTACGGTCTTAATACATTCATGTTTATTTTAAAAATTTCTATTTAATTAACTGCTAGTTGTAAATTCTATTAATTAATCTATTTTACATTCTACTGCATACTTGCAACTTCACATTTTATATTCGCTAAATACACTTATGTTTCTTTTATTATTAATTTTTCTCTTTTTCCTTTTCACTTTTCACTTTTCTTTTGTTTGTATTCACCATATTGTCAGCCAAAGGGGCCAACGAAAAACAAACGACTGGGACTTATAAATTGAAAAATGATTAAACAAGATTTTCCAATTAAAAAAAAACAAATGCTTGGATACTAAAATAAAACATATCAAAATTTACGCTACGTGCACAACGTACAAATTCCGCGTAAAAATCCCACGGTGCACGGGCAAAACATTGGGAACCAATTCGCAATGAACCCAATGTCCCATTTCCTCAAAAATAATTCCCAAAAAAAATTCCCCAAAACGTTGAGAGGAAATATTTTTTCCCCTGGTTAGTTCGAGGTGTACAAAAACAACAACTCGGCATATGCCACTGGGTCGGACTCTCCTGCAATCGGTATTGGCTTCAATCAGTACCAATTCCATTCCAGCTTGTGTTGGTGTATCAATCCCCCCAAAGCCATTTCCTTCCTGTTTTTCTTCTTTTCCTTTAAACAAACTTCGAAATTTAACAAACTTCTGCCATCTTTCCCGCGCCTCAAATTTTTTTACCGGGCCATTGATGCCACTTCTAGCATAAGCAGATTTCCGCAGCGTATATACAGCAGAATATAATATAATATATACAGCAGAATATAATATAATATAATATAATATATATATATATAAGAAAGAGTGGCGCTGCGGAAATCTGCTTATGCTAGAAGTGGCATCAATGGCCCGCTGAAGGAGCGATGCTAGCACTTTTAGTGCCAGCACAAATGGCGATATAGAAGATAATGTTGAAGAGGTGTTTGTTATGGAGGGTGTATCAATCCCCCCAAAGCCATTTCCTTCCTGTTTTTCTTCTTTTCCTTTAAACAAACTTCGAAATTTAACAAACTTCTGCCATCTTTCCCGCGCCTCAAATTTTTTTACCGGGCCATTGATGCCACTTCTAGCATAAGCAGATTTCCGCAGCGCCACTTTATATATATATATATATATATATATATATATATATATATATATAATATAATATAATAATATAATATAATATAATATAATATATATATATATATATAAGAAAGAGTGGCGCTGCGGAAATCTGCTTATGCTAGAAGTGGCATCAATGGCCCGCTGAAGGAGCGATGCTAGCACTTTTAGTGCCAGCACAAATGGCGATATAGAAGATAATGTTGAAGAGGTGTTTGTTATGGAGGGTGTAATAAAAAATCAAATATTGAAATATCGTTACTTACATTTAACTTTCATAGGAAGTTCTGAACATCGAGCTTATTGAAAAAAAGAAGGATGCAGCAGAGTATGAAGGATGGCTACGAGAGCGCGCTCGATATTCAGCGGGAAGCCATCCGCTGAAGAAAATCAAAAATCAATGGTAATAAAGTTTGAGGCGCGGGAAAGATGGCAGTAGGCACAGCTGGAGTTTTAGGAGAGGAAATTAGAGGCGAAGGAAAGTTGGAGGTAGGATAAGAATAATAAATTCTTAATGTCCTATGTTAAGTCGAAAGCAACACATACTTCTGGTCGCACCAAAACTTCCTCCACTGTCCAGTCTTTCCTGGCGTCACCAATAGCATTTTTTTTGTTTATATCAGAATCTAGCAGTAGCCCTTAAGAGATCAATCTCTTTTTCCATGATTGCCTACTGATGGAATGGGTGACAGAGGGAGCGGAAGGGAAAGGGAACTTTTCGCATTCTACATACTCCGGCAAGTGTTGCGAAGCAAAGCTTCCTAAAGTACTGCTATTTTTGCTTATTTTATTATTGCAAACACTGCCGGAGTCAACGAATGGTCCTTATTTTTCACAATTAGCGCTAGGCGAGGCCTTAAGTACGCATTAGAATTTGAGACGTCACGATAAGGAAAGTTAACAACCATGCGCAAGGCGGGACTCGAACCCGCGTCCCCGGAAACCGATGGCTAGTGTGCCACACACTACACCACCGAGCCACCGAGAACCGCAAATTGAGAGCATTGAGATGGAATGCCAACTCCTTCCATTTCGTTTGGTGCTTATGGTCACCATCCACCGATCCCAATCTGAAACAACAAGGAATAAAATAAAATTTACACAATTACGAATTCTTAACATATTACAAACTTTCTTGTCCTGCGAGAGGGCTTTATTTTGCTCCATAAATGTGATGCGGATTCCCTCTGCTCATCAGTCTCCTTTGTACTCATAATTGCATAAATTTAATTTTTAAAAATTCCAATGAGCTGTGCCAGTTTTTAAATAAAATTTCAAGCTTGCACGGTTGAAATGAGAGCGCACAAAAATCGGTGTACACTTCAAAATTCGACCAATTTAAATTTAAAAGCGACCAATTAATAACACTTGTTCAAATCCGCGTAGGGATTTTGTTTCATTTGGTTATAGTCCAAGCACATGAAACAGGACTATGGCACATAAACCTGAACTGAAGATCTGAAATACAATTCAGCACTTGAAACTGATTATATGTAAGTGATGTAAATGGTTCAATGCTTACAATCAGCACATAAACTGATGCAAGCCCACTTTGCTTATTGTAATAGCTATAGTTGATGTATTATAGTTGATTGTTTGAATTTTTGTTGGCAAATCTAACATTTCTTGGTTTATAAGTGCGGTTTGAAGTTCACTAAGTTCTTGTAATTGAGTAGTGTAATTTTCGATCCCATGAAGAGTTGTATAAAGTTGTTTTGTCTTCATCATGTCTGCAAAATTTCTAAGACTTGTATATGATACATGAAGATTGCTGACATGTGATTGCTGTACTTTTATGGATTCCGCCTTGAAGACACATTGAGGTTGCAGAGTTAGGATTCCAGATCCATCTAAAGTGAGTTATTGAATTGTCACATACAGCTGTAATTCATTTACGATTAGTATAGGTGTACATCTACTGGTTCTTATGTGACATTTGAGTCCATGTTGCATTTGTTTTTGATAGCTCTACATCACAGTCTGCGCGGCCATCGTTGTTTAATAATTTTATCTCACATGAGCATATTTCGGAACCTTTGTTGTAGGTTGAATGGAGGTGGGTGCATAAATATTAATCTGGTTACGTAGCAATGCATGAATGTAGATCGTTCGCACTCATGGGCGGGTACTGGTCTCGATGAGCGTTAACTGGTATTATATCATTGCACTGTTTTATTGCAATAAGACTCTTGTTTACCAGAGTAGGTACAGAAAAGAGTTTATATAAATCGAACGATTGCTGATCACACAAGGGTATCGAAATCGTAAATATTACATGGTTTTCTGTTAATCCTCCTGTTGCTGACATTAATTTATACAATTGCGTGTGATCATCGTGCTCGACAGGAAGTTGCAGGGAAGGAGGCAGAGGATTTAGAATTTTCACTAACTCCTCTTGAAGTTGCTTGGGTGTCAGCAAACTCGGGCTAATTTTTCCATGATTTGTGTCCGTAAGTACATCTATGGTAGAATCTTAAATGCGGTGCAGATTTGCTGCTACTAGAATTAGTTGCATAGCTGTTGTCTACTAGAATTAGACTGTTGTCCATTTTGAGTGTCTTTTCAACGTTGTGTAGTGTATCTACGACATCCTTCCAAATATCCTTTAGTGTTAATTTGTGACGCAAGTGTTGCAAAACATGAGTCCTATTCGAGAAAGCTTTCATTTCCATCCAATATAGCTTGAGGTCATTGTATAGAATTAACTGCCAATCAGTTCTAGAGGTTATCATTGCTCCAATTCCTTCAAAGTGCATCCCTATTTTTGTGTACAACTCATAGTTCTTAACACCTATTACCCAGGCCAGAGGCATCATTAACGCGATGGTGATCAATGATGTGGCTAGATTTAATGATGATGACTTTCGCTCTTTTAGGTGGTACTTCTACAACATTGTCTTTGGATTGATTGGCTGGCTTAGTGTTTGGGAACTTATCTTTAACAGGAGTATCTACGTGGTTGTCTTCGATGAGTAATGGTAACCGGTGTATGGGACGCTTAACTATTCCTGTTGCTGTTTTTACTTCAACAACTCGAACTAAATCATCTTCTCCTTTATGAATTTGAGTAATTCTTCCGTGTGGCCAATGAAGTACTGGAGTATTGTCTTCCTTGATGATTACTACCGCACCTAATTTGATGTTGGCTTGTTCTCTCCACTTGTATCTATGTTGAAGTTCGTTGAGATAATCGCGGGACCACCGTTGCAAGAAATCGTGTTTCACCGGCGATACCGCCTTCCATCTGGTTCTAAAAGTTTCCTTCTTTACAACAGCCCGTGTGTCCACTTGTGCTGTTAGTGGTTCTCCGATTAAGAAATGTAAAGGAGTAATTGCTGCTACATCATTAGGATCATTAGACATTGGACGGATGGGTCTTGAATTCAAAATTGCCTCAACTTCGACCACAACAGTTTCTAACTCTTCGTACGTCAATGATGCCGTTGCAACACTTCTTAAAACACTTCTTAAAAGGAGTTGTTTTGCAGATTTGACTGCGGCTTCCCAAAGTCCTCCAAAGTGAGGGGACCTAGGGGGTGTAAAGTGAAATTGAATCCCCTTATCGCTACACATTTTCACAATTTCCTCTTGAGAGGCGGATGAATGAATTGATGTTGTTAATTCAGCAAGTTGGTTTTTCACTCCAACAAAGTTTGTTGCATTATCGCTATACAGATTTTGACAACGTTCCCTTCGTCCAATGAATCTTTTAAGTGCTCCTATGAATGCTTCTGTTGTTAAATAACTAACAAGTTCGAGTTGAACTGCCTTTGTGGCAAAGTAGCAGAATATGGCTAAATACGCCATTGTTTGTAGTTTTACTCGTATTTTATAATGTATTCAAAATGGTCCACAGTAATCAACTCCTACATTTATGAATGGTCGTGCTGGCGTCACTCTTGCTGCGAGTAGATATCCCATTAATTGCCTCAATAACTGTGGCCGGACCTTAAAACATCGGACACAGTGGTGAACTATTGACTTCGCAATACTGGATGCCTTGACTGGCCAATTTCCTCTATTGCAATTGATGCATGTTTTGCTTGGAGTCCTAACTGCTTCCTCAACCTCTCTGTGACTAGATTGACCTGAGAGCCGGAGTCCAATACTGCTCTATAGTACATACTACCTCAAGACCACTGTTTGTAATCTACCGAAGACGAACAGTGCAGAGCAGTACATATGTGCTATGAGAATCGCCATTAGCTGCCGACAAACCTACTGGGTTGGATGTAATAGTGACAGTTGTTTTGTTAATGGGCGATGCTGAACCTTCATCCTTGGATTCGCCAAGGCGTAGAAGGGTGTGATTTGTTGCACTTAGTACACCGTCTTGCCGAATTTTTCGCAAAATGTCCTTCTTGGGACAATTAACACATAATTTGCTGCTTTTTACCGCTTGAAGGCGATCTGCTGGCTTTAATTTTAAGAACGACTTCCACGTAAAGAGCGGATGTGTTCCAATTTTGCATACTCTACATCCTCTTATTCCTTGATTTGTTGAAATGGCTGAGGTACATGATCGTGGTTTTCCGCACTTTTCCTTGTGATCAATCGCCTCCAATGCCTGAAAGTGTGTCTCAAGGAAAACTAAAAAATCGTTTATGCTGGACAATTCTTTTGGATTCTTTAGTGATCGTTCATACATCACATTGGTTGATTTGTCTAACTTTTTCACTAGTAGGCGCAGAAGAATCGGATCCCATGATGACGTCGGTATACCAAGACCTTCTATACATCAGACACTCTAGTGTCATGTAACAGACTATAGTGTCATGTAAGTTTTTGACGGATGTTATCGATGACGCATTGAACTCTTGCTCCAGCAAACTTTGAATTAGAGTGGAGCACAAAACTCGTATGTTGTTATGTCTTTCCTTCAACATATTCCAGGCAATGTAGTAGTTGTTTTCAGTAAGTGATAGATTCCTTATTAATTTCTCTGCTTCTCCAGTGACATTTGTTTTAAGGTACCACATCCTATGCACCTTTGGATGTTGTTGTTCATGCACTAACTGCGAGAACAAATCGAAGAATTGACGCCATGTAAAGTAATCACCATTAAATTGTGAAATAGTGACTCTCGGTAACCTTAAGGCCTCATCGTTGACAACAGTTGTTGCTATTCGTGCCGTTCTGAATGCTAGTTTCATGCGAGTAGCAAGCACCTTTTCCTCACATGCTAAAAAATCTTTAAAGTTTTATTCAAGTTCGGACGGTTGATCACAGTTTTCCAATATGTTGTAATTCATGTCTTCAATTTCCTGCCATAACTTATTTATCTGCCGAAAATTCATCTCAAAACATTGTATATTTTCATCTGGAATTCTTGAATTACCGTTGAGTAGCCGATTAATTGAATTTATCAGCGCATGTTGTCGTCGTAATATTTTGATGAGATTTTCTGAAGATTGGTTAACAGATTGCTGGCCCGGCTGTTGAATCGTCGACTGCTTATTGCTGATTGTTGAACCGTTGTCGTCCTCCAGACCGGCTACAGAATCCTTGCCAACTATTGTTGGATTTTGCTTAATGGCTTGCAATTCAGCCTCAAATTGTTTTCGGTATTGTGTTGCTAATGTCATTATAATAGCTATCATCTTTTACCTTAATTAAAATCGCCTAAAATAATAATTTGTACACAATCATATAAGTGTTTAAACTTTTTAGGGTAAAAAATCACAGCGTTGAGAAAAAGGGCTAAAAAACTTGTAAAGTCGGTTCGATTCAAGTTTTTTAACGTTTTTTCTCAACGCTTTTTGCGGTTGCTAAAATTTTATATATATTTTAATCTAAAAGTATATAAGAAATTCCATGGATTGAACATTTATTAGTATTTAAATCAAAATAAGAATTAATAAATAATAAGAATAAGAATTGAATTAGTGAAAAATAACATTAAAATAGACATAAATTTACATTTAGGAATACACAAATAAGAGTACTTAAAACAACAACAATTAAGAATTAAACCAAAATTATAAAAACAAAATAAGCCCCGAAAACACACAACAGTATATACATAAGTTCAGAGAATAAAACATACACACAAGCTGCGCAGCGGCAATTAAAAAAATAGAATTGTGCGACCAGCTTATTTTCGTTTTCTCTTTCTCTTTGCACTTTCGTTGCCGCTGATCTAAAAATAGAATCAAGCTTCCAGTTCGCCAACATATTTTTCCATCGCGTACACGCTGCATATGATTCTTACTGTATTCACAACAGCATGTGCATTTAACGAAAAGTTTGTGCAAGCCCAGTGAGCCTTCTGCCGGTAAGCAAAGACTTGATTTTTGCCTGCCATAACAGAAACTCCTTTTGCTTGGAGCATTTGACCCCATGGTTCAACAGCACCAACTACCGGATAACGAGGGGCTCATTTTGACGCAAATGAGTTGATCAACTCATACATTTAGTAATGGTAGAAGTAGTTTTTGGCGTATTCTAAGCGTTTTTTAGGAGAATTTTTGGCGTATTTAGGACTAGCCGGAATCATTACTTCGGGAATTTAAAGGTTTCAGCCGGGATCATTCCTTCGGGAATTTCAGTTCCTCTTCTTTTCAGTTCAGTTCTTTGGAGCTTTCATCAACATTGTAAGCTGCCCTCTGACGCGGAGCACTCGGGTCCCCCGTCTGCTGTATATAAACTAATGTACGCGTCCCTCTGCCGCCAGGCACTCAGCCTGATAGAACGACTGTAACCAGTGGAGTAGACCTTAAGATTGTAAAACGTTTGTGAAATAAATAAAAGAATAAATAAAGAAAATAACGAACACCAACCCGCATATGTCCGAGCTGAAACATCAGTGATAGATTTGCTTCACAGCAAATCGTGCGAAATTCTTGACTATCGCGATGGTTGGAACTTTTAAGGGTTACGAGATCCCCCAAAATGGACCCTGGGGCGACTGACGCTACCCCAGCTGGAAAACAAAACTCGTTACAAACTGTTGTTGAGATAGAGGGAGGGGAAATAAAAATAACTTATTTTTTGACCAATTGACTCCGGCATGTTGCAACGCAAGCTTAGAAACTTTCCTAACAAAGTTTTTTACGTTTTTCTAGAAAAAAATAACCCTAAGTAGGAAGTTAATTCTACTAATTTAACAATGTTTTTTTTAACAATGTTCATCATCATTGTTCACATCATGTTTTATCAGAATTACGATAAAAAACAAAGTTAAATAAGTAGATTTCATTAGAATTGCGATAAAAAAACATTCTTAAATAAGTAGAATTGAACCTACTAATTAGAGGTATTTTTTTTCTAGAAAAAACGTTAAAAAATTTGTTTTGAATTCATTAGAATTCCGATAAAAAAACATTGTTAAATAAGTAGAATTACACTTCTAAACATTTTAAAAACTTGATTTTGATGAGAAAAGCTTGATATTTGTATTATTTACTGTGTTGTGTACTTAAAGTTGTTTACAATGATTTTTGAATGTTTTTACAGAATGCTTATCATATGGAAGAGAAAGGTGTGGTAGTTTGCCGTCTTCGAGAAATATAACTTCAAGCGACTGCAGCAACCAAAGCTTCTTGAACGCGCGTTCTTCTCAACCTGGTCTGACAAATATGATTCACGCAAAAAATTTACACCAACGTCCAGATAGTCAACGTCCACCAGTCAATGCTGCGTGTTGCTTACACAATGAGGAAACTTTCCTGAGTATTGATGATGAAAAGGATGTGCTTGTATTACCACTTCGGCATCAGTAAGTTTTAAAATTCATTTACAAGTATTTTCCTTTTAGATTCTAGGCTTAAGTTTACAGTTTTAATTCCTGCGTAAAATAAGTGCCGGAATTAAGGTTTTATATTTTCTAATTCAAAGAATATATGTTGCCGAGGTGTATAATATATATATATATATATATATATATATATATATATATATATATATATATATATATATATATATATATATATATATATATATATATATATATATATATATATATATATATATATATATATATATATATATATATATATATATTATACACCTCGGCAACATATATTCTATATATATATATATATATATATATATATATATATATATATATATATATATATATATATATATATATATATATATATATATATATATATATATATATATATATATATATATATATATATATATATATATATATATATATATATATATATATATATATATATATATTATACACCTCGGCAACATATATTCTTATATGTATATATATATATATTGTATATATATATATATATATATATATATATATATATATATATATATATATATATATATATATATATATATATATATATTGTATATAGTGACGTGTTTTTTGTTGATTTGCACTTACCAGTTTCGTTTGGTGTTGTTTTTTGGGGTATGAGAGCAGTGTTTCGGAGCTGATTGCCCTTTTTTTACCCTACACTCGAAGGAAGTTGGGTACACTCCATTCGGGTGTAGGGTATATTCACTTTGCTCTTCCGTTTGTAACGCAGAGAAGAAGACGACATAGATATAGAAAAGTATATCTATTCTCGCTCAGCGTCAACTCATGAATTGATTTAGCTCTGTCCGTTCGTCTGTCTGTCTGTCTGTTAAAATCACGATAACGGAAGAACTAAAAGAGATATCGCAATGAAATTTAGCACAAATATTTTGTGTTATGTAGGGCAGTTTGGGAATATGGGCAAGATCGGTTAACAACCACACCTACTTTACATACGGAATGTAAGGGCACCTCGTTTAAAAAAATTTTATAATGTGAATATCTCATAAACCGTACGAGATATTAAGGTATCATTTTATTCCACAACATGTAACGCCATTACTAAAATTTTTGCAAAATGGGCGTGCCACACCCACTCATAACAAAGTTGGCAATATCTCATGAAAGCTATAAGATATTGAGATTTAATTTTATCACGATGTATCCGAAAGTATTGCCAATAAGCTTGCCAAAAATGGGCTGACACGCCCACTCATACAAAAGTTGTCAATATCTCGTAAAAGGTATAAGATATTAACACGTAATTAACACGAGGTGTCTACGGGTATTACCAATTTGTATACCAAAAATGTGCGTGGTCCGCCCACTTACTTTGGTCTAAAGTTACTGCTAATATTTACATCCTTTGACCTCATAATTAAAGTCCCAACACTCTCTTTGTCTCCTCTTAAGAATGTCACCTTTTTAGTAAGGGTATTTATAACGGATCTATTCCACAAGTTATCCCTTCCAACTATGCCATCCCCTGGCACTCCTTCCTCTGAAGATACCACATGTAACGCAAACTTAATGCGCTCATTGTCATTATGGTGAACTAATACCAAACCTCTTGTGGTCACGCATCCACCGAATGCCCCACTAAGGGTTTTGATTTCGCTAGTGTCCACTTCTAGCGAATGACTTAGCGCATTTTCCGTAACCAGCCTTGTGTCCGCCCCTGAGTCCACCAGTAAAATTAGTTTTCCATTTCTTGTACCCGTACACGGTACTTCAATGAACACATCATTTAAGGTGTCTGGGCGGCCTTTCTGCCTGCTGTACCCCGAGTTTATTCTTCCTGCATCCCTTCCTGCTTGTAGTCTTATATAATTTTTGGCATTTGAAATTTTCCTGCCGCCAACTTTCGAGTAAAAACCCTTCAACGTTTTCATTGCGCTTTTTTGCAACGTATGTGAAAACGTCTTGCGATTATTCCATAACCTGCCACAATAATTAAAGACCAATATATTTAATTCCGCAATAATGTCTTTTATTATAGTCACGAGCAACAAAACCAGAATGAAAATTTGTGTAATGCTTGCACTTAAACAAGAAGCAAAAACTCCAAGCGTATCCACTGACTCAACGGCCGTCGGACTTACTGTTTTGTTGTCATTTACTTTCTGTTTCACTTCCGTCTCCAATATCTTGCTGCCCGCATCAACTTTCTCATCGTTCACTTCTGGGAAAAACTTATTTAACATTTCTTCTTCAACTTCTTCTATATTTTTTATGCTCTTTTTTGGTCGACAGTCCTCAACCTTCTTACAACAATCAGAGGAGGACGGTTCAACAATCGTTTCCGACGTCTGACTCGCTGTCCCCATGATGTGTGGCCTAATTTTCCTTTTCTTTTCGGGTTCCCAGCTTAGCGGCCTTGGCTGGGCCCCTGCCAGTTTCCCTGAAACGTATCCCAATTTCGCTTAGTTTGGCAGTCCCTCACAAAATGTCCTGCTCAGTTGCAAAAATGGCATCTCAAATGATTGGCAGACTCGTCTGTAGGTTTCCCGCGCTGGTTAAACCTACCTGTGTTCCCGATATTCTCCGATAATTGTCGGTTTCCATTCATCTGATTTCCTTGCCTAAGTCTTGGTGATTGCATGAATTCCCGTGGTCCCGTCCGGTAATTATTCCAGTGTATTATATTTTACACTCCTGGCAGAAAGGCGTGTTCTTTCGCGTGATGCAGTCTTCTCTGGTGTGTCCCTTCTTATTGCAGAAACTGCAGGTCACGTTAGCCTCTAATGATTTCTTCCCAGTATCATTTTTGTTCCTGAACTGTGCCGTCGGGCTCGCAGTTTTCCGCTGCGCGAAAGAGTTAGCGTCACCGCGAAATGCTGCCTGTTGCAGTGTTGGGTCCAACCTGTTGTTTCCCCGCAGGAGCGCTATATTACTCATCTCTTGCGCTTGCTCTCTAATCGCATATTGATGTTTTAGCTGCCTCAGGTTACACTGGTGAATTTCATGGCTAAACCTCACTGCTTCCTCTACCGAATCCTCCAAGCAATTTGCTTTTGACCCTAGCATGTGTAGCCTTAGCGTCGGTTCATTGAGACCCATTTTGAAACACTGTACTGCCGATCTTTCCAAATCCTGCATTAAGCCCGTGCCAGCTGGGTCCTTGTACCTGATTCCTATAATTTCTTCCGCTTGCGACGTTAACGCGTACTCTCTGCATATTGCCTCACATTTTCCCCTGGCAATTGACAAACCTGTTGCAGTTCTAACCGCACTGTGTCTAACGAACTAATCTGCAAATAACTTTTTCGTACTCAACTGTACTGTTCCCTGCTTCTTCGGTTTAGAAATTTCGCGAGAAAATTTTCAGAAATTCCCTTTTCTTCCACCAACCTTCTCAATTTCTCGTTTTCCTCTTCAACTTCCCTTACCGAACCACTTTCTATTTCCCTCTCTACTAATAAGTTCTCGTATCTGTTTTTAATAGCTTGAAATTCGTTCCTCCAATTTTCCAAATCCTTTCGCGCACTTTTATTCTTACTATCTATAAAGTTTAGTAACTCTTCTAGAATTGCATCTGCTTTTTCTACCTTAGAACGCCTGCCTAAGCCACGAAGTTTTTCCTTTATCAGTTCTAAATTCTTTTTATTTTCTACAGTACACGCAAGACTACCCCAAATTTTTTCTACAAATCTATCCAATTTTCCCACCAAGTTTTTATGATCTCTGCTTAATTCCCTTAACTGAAATTCTATGTCATATGAGGTATCCATAAAAAATGCACTGTAACCGCTACTAATTCGTATGCTTGCCCTTTTTTCTCTTTAGGTATTTTTAGGTACCAGCCTTCACTAAACTAAACACAACACTTCTCTTTTTTTTCACTTCCTTTTGTGCACGCGACAAAATAAAAAGGAGAAAAAACAACCGACTGAATGTTTGCGCACAGAAAAACGAACCCCAAGCAAGCGCCAGTAGCTGCACTTGAATTACGAAACTTGAAACCCCCACAGAAAAATTTGCGTATTAATTGATTGCGCTCGCGTCTTAAACGTTTTGTATCTTCATAGCAAACACAATTACTTTTTTTTCACACTTCTTATTTCGTTTACCCCAATAATTTCAAAAAGAAGAACAATGTTAGTAAAAATACTTATCCCCCGTAGCCAGACTCGGGAGACTCCATTACTACGGGTAAATAATCCTGGGCAAGATTATTTATGCGTGTTAGTATTTATATATATTCGCTACAAATTCCTATCTTTATTTATCGTCTTTAAAATTTTATGTTATCACAAACTCACCTGTGCGAATGATTTTCAGTTCGTAAAAACCGGCTGCGCCAAATATGTTGGGGTTCTCCTGGAAAGACCTTGCTGTGGGCTCCTCCAAAGTCCACAGACCGTCCGAATGAAAACACTATTATTTCACTTAGGGCACTTTATTGTCTGGAATACGTTTTACACGTTCACTACTCACTACTCAACTCAACTCCGCTAACTCAACTCAACTCCGCCATACCAGTCTCATTTATATTTCTGTATGCGGAAACTTAAATACGGAAACAACAATATGCTAACTGTAGCGGAAAAAAACCTGCCTTAACACCTGAGCGCAAGAAAGTGGGTCACTAGTTCCACGGCCAACAAGTGCAATACCGCTTCACCAACGGCTAGCGCGCGCTCTATGAATTGACCTTGACAAGTTACAATGCGGAATTAAACGCTTAGTGCGACACCATTAAGGTCGACTGAAAATGTGTTCCGCGGAAGTAGCGACTCACAACACATGGCTTGAAACGCGTCCGGCTGTATGTCCGGAATGGCGATTGGATAGGTCTCGTCCGGCATGTTGCCGTAGAACATACGCTCGAATACGGGAGAAGCCATGGCCAGTATCAACTTGTGCGCAGAAATTGAATTCTTAAATATATTTGTGGTACCCTCCTAAATTAATTTAACCAAAGAAATTTTCCACATAAAAAATTCGAAAATGTACTCGAAAATGTATTCGCAACAATCAGCGTTGCAATACACACTTTCTAAAACCAACCTGTTGATCTACAGTTAAATAATTTCAGTGTTATAAGAAACTGGTTTGTAATACTAGTATTATTATATGGAAATGTGAATTGTAAATATCTTCATAACTTATTCATAAATGTGATTACAATCTGTTGAGAATTTAATTCTGGAAGGCTTTTTCATATGAAAAATTCAGTTAAACTGAAAAATTCATACTCCTTAATTTTTTACTGATAGTTTTATATTTTTTATATTAAAAAATCGAATGTGATATTTTCTATGAAGTGAAACCATTATAGGAAATAAAATAATAAATTAATAAATAAATAATAAAATAAAATAAAATAAAATGAAATGAAGAAATATAAATAAATAATAAAATATAAGATCTATCCAAAAATTCTTTTCATTTATTTAAAAAGTTTCTAAAGTCATATCTGTTCCCTCAAATCGGGTTAAACCTACTTTTCCTCAACGTTTTCAACACATCTTACCGTAAATGAAATAAAAACAAGTAAGAGTGTTGTCTTCGGCCTGGCCGAAATCTAAATATCCTACACCCGAGTAACTGAAAAATTATAATTTCGCCAGTGAACAACTTTTGTATAAGTAGGCGGACCTCGCCCATTTCGGGAAAATGGTTTTTGTAATGTCTCTAGGTACTGCTAGATAGAATTACGAAGGTATTAATATTTGTTGAACCGTTTATGTGATATTGGCAACTTTTGTATAAGTGGGCGGACCACGCTCATTTTTGTATACAAATTGGTAATACGTGTAGATACCTCGTGATAAAATTTCGTATTAATATCTTATACCGTTTACAAGATATTGACAACTTTTGCATGAGTAGGCGTGGCACGCTTATTTTTAACAAGCTTATTTGCAATGCTGGCATATATATCCTGATAAAATTACATGTCAATATCTTATACCGTTCATGAGATATTGCAAACTTTGTTATCAGTGGGTGTGGCACGCCTATTTTTTTCGAACGTTTTAGTAATGACGCTATATGTTTCCGGAATAAAATTATACCTTAATATCTCACACGGTTTATGAAATATTCAGATTATAACATTTTTAAAACGAGGTACCTTTACATTTCCTATGTAAAGTAGGCGTGGATGTGTACCGATCTCGCCCATTTTCAATCCCAAACAGTCCTACATAACAAAGACTATTTGTGCCGCGATATCTCTTTTTGTTCTCTCGTAATCGTGATTTCAACAGACAGACAGACAGACGGACAGACAGACAGACGGACAGGGCTAAATCGATTCAGGAGGTGACGCTGAGAAAGAATATATATACTTTTCTATATCTATCTCGTCTCCTTCTCTCCGTTATAAACGGAAGAACAAAGTGAATATCCCTTCCTTGTTCCTATGAACACTCCCTTCGGGTGTAAGGTATAATTAAGATTTTTTTTTTTTTTTTTTTTTTTCATTATTTTAATATTTATAATTATAGGCATCACTATAATTGTGTTTTGGAAAAATGTCATATTTGATTAATATTGATGCGGACAGAGGGTTTGGTTCTCTAAAGCCTATTCGCCGCAGATACTCCCCTATTTGGAGTATATAAAATAGGAGACGTTGGGCTCCGTCCCGTGTGCGATTACCGTTTACCCAACTTGAAAACCTTCCTCTTACGTCATTCGTGAAATCCTCCAGATCCCAACAAATCTTATCAGTTTCAGATAAGTATTGTACTATATCTCTCACAAGTATCCAATCCAACTAGAAATAGAAGAAAACAACATTAGAGAATAAAATAAATAAAAAAAGTACAAACTGTTAAAAGAGAGAACACAAAGTATCTACTCACATTTCCTTCTGTCATCCAGCTTTTTTTTGTTGGTGTTGTTATTAACGTGATTATTGCTATTATTAATGGTATAAAAATTAATATGTTTTTATTTAACAGTCTAACCGCAACTAAACTAATTCCCTGATTTTCAATAAGAATCATATTCAGTTTCATTTGATTTCATTATATTCTTTGAAAATGTTTATTTTTATTTTTCGCTTCTGTATAGATTGTTATGTTTAATAACTCGCAGTTCGCAGTCTTAAATAAAAAAACAACTGAGTGTAAACAACACAGTTGATCGTTCTCAGGAGGGATGAAAGAATTTAGCTATAGCAACTTTAAAATATTACAACATACATACATACTTACTGCAAAGAATGTGTGATATTCATAATGGATGTTGTGTGCTTCAATATCCAATAATAATATAATAATAATAAATCCTTCAATAAATAAAAAAGAAAATGACTATAATATTATATTTCATATATGAGTTTTTATTTATAATATAACTTAAATATAACAATTTTTTCTTCTTATCTATGTTGGGGTGGTCTCCGAGTGCGGGCGAGGTCCGGCTCGAAGAACCAATAAATGTTGGGGTGGTCTCCGAGTGCGGGCGAGATCCGGCTCGAAGGACCAAAATGTGTTCACGCGGGAGTGTGTGATTTATAATAATAAAGAGGACTTACCCGCTTTCTTGCAATTTTAATAATTGGGATGGAGTTTCAAATTGTGGTAGTCCGGAGTATGTATCTTCCTTCGGGTGGACGGCGCCGTCGTGGATGTGGCCGGATGATGATGAGGAGCGGCAGCAACGATGTTCAGTGGGGTTTCACTTCTTTCACTTACTTTTCACTGGTCACTTGTGCAAGACGGGTGCTTGCTTACACGTCTTAGAATAGAATGTGGGGGTTTGTCGAGATGGGTGCTTGTGTGTCCGCTTCTTAGAATGGAATATGCGGGGGTTTTCGAGACGGGTGCTCGCTCGTTCGCTTCTTAGAAAGGAATATGCGGGGGTTTTCAAGACGGGTGCTCGCTCGTTCGCTTCTTAGAAAGTAATGAAAGTCCGCTGCTTCCGGAAACCAATGATGAGCTGCTTGCCCTTCTGCTGAGATGCAGAAGAGCCGCTTACACTCCGAGAGTGAGAGAAAGCGGTGGCAGTACTCACCAGGTACCGAACCGTGGCAGAGAGAGACCAAATTAGCATGGCATGGTGAGCTGCTTGCCCTTCTGCTGAGATGCAGAAGAGCCGCTTTCGCTCAGAATTTCCATTTAGTTCTTTTATGGAGTTCAGTTAAATATTCATTTTTCCAGCGGCTGCAAAAGTGGCTGATACATGGATTTAACCTTTTGCCATCGATTGACAATTTTGAGAGGGGAATTGAGTATTTCGAGTTCAGCAGGCGCTAAAATGGGACCACCGATGAGAAAGTGTGCTGGTGTAAGGGGTTACAAATCAGAGGGGTCCTCGGACATGCTGTTCAGCGGTCGCGAATTGAGACATGCTTCAATTTTGTAGAGGATGGTCGTAAATTCCTCAAAGGTGAAATTCATATTTCCGACTAATTTTCGGAAGTGAAGCTTAAAGCTTTTGACTCCAGCTTCCCAGAGTCCACCCATGTGAGGCGCAGCGGCTGGTATGAAATGCCACTGCAAGTTTTGGTAGGAGAATTGAGTGAGGACGGCGTCCTTACTTTGCTGGAGGAACGCTTTCCAATCGTTCAGCAGGGCTTTAGAAGCTCCAACGAGGTTTTTCCCATTGTCTGAGTATAGATCCTTGGGACATCCTCTGCGTGCGGTGAAACGGCTGAACGCAGCGAGAAAAGTGGGCGTCGATAGATCGCTGGTAGCTTCGAGATGGATAGCCTTGGTCGCAAAGCAGACGAATATGCAGACGTAACCTTTCGTAATGAGGCACGCCCTGCCGGTATAATTTTTAATGTCAAACGGTCCCACGAAGTCAAGACCGGTGGCAGCAAATGATCGAGAGAGAGAGTGGTGCGTTCAGGCGGCAGTGCAGCCATCAGTTGTGTTTGGATTTGTTTCCGTTGTAGAGCACAGCTTTTGCAAGGGTGAATTGTGGTGCGAATGAGATTTTTCGCCTTAGGGATCCAATATTGAGTGCGAATTAAGCGTAGCATGAGTTGGTTCCCTCCATGCAAACTGATCTCATGGATAAACCGGACTAAGAGTCGGGTAAAAACACAATTATAGGGGATTATAATCGGATGATGTTCGTCATAGGAGAGTGACGGACATGAGGTTAAACGTCCTCTTGCGCGGAGGACTCAATCTTGGGATAAGAATGGATTGAGTGACAGAATTGTACTCTTTCTGTCATGATTCATCTTCATTTCCACACAGTGATATTCATTGGCAAAATGAACCTTCTGCATGAGATTAGTTAGTCGGGTTTTAACATATTGAATCTCATTCGACTCAATACTTTTATCATGTCGTCTAAATGAGGGGCGATGTTGGGGGTGTGAGTGATGGAAGAACCGGAAAATGTACGAAAGTACGCGGAGAGCTCGTGGTAAAGAAGAAAATCTTTGCAAGAGGTCTTCATAGTGAGGAAAATATGCAAAATACGATTTGGTGGGTTTTGCTTCCAGTTCGGTTTCAAAAATGTCTGAGTGAGGGGAGTGAGGCCAGTACTTTTTCTCTTGGCGCAACCAATCCGGGTCTTGCCACCATAATGAGGTTTGTTGCAACTCAAGTGGATACATGCCACGACTGGCTAAGTCCGCTGGATTGTGTTGGGATTGGACATGAGACCAGTGAGTGGGATCTACGAGTTCCACAATTTTGGCCATACGGTTAGCAACGAACGTAGTCCAGGTGCAAGGCGGTCGTTTTACCCAAGCGAGCACGATGGTCGAATCAGTCCAGCAGTAGAGTTCATACTGAGGAAAATCAATATGAGGGAGAACCGCATTTAACATGTCGGCTAAGAGGGCTGCACCGCACAATTCAAGTCGAGGTACAGATATTCTTTTGATGGGGGCAACTTTGGTTTTTGCATAAAGTAAAGAAGTACCGATTTCGTGTGAGTTACGAAGGCGTACATAGATCACGCCGGCGTATGCTTTTTCGGAAGCATCGCAAAACGCATGGATTTCAATGCCACTCGTTGGAGTGAAATGAATCCATCGAGGGATTTTTATGAGGTTAATTTGGTGATAACACTGGACGAATTTTATCCAGAGTTGTAGGGTTGATGGGCTCAAGGGGTCATCCCAGCCGGTGGCATCCAGCCAAACTTGTTGCATGAGAGTTTTTGCGATAATAATGACCGGAGCCACCAGCCTGCAGGATCAAATAATTTTGCAAGGAGTGACAGCATTTCTCGTTTGGTGTAAGAGGGGACAATATCGAATGGTTTGGATTCAATGATGAAGTAATCAGCCTTTGCATTCCATCGGATACCGAGTGTTTTTGCTGTGCTGGTGTCTTCCATTTCTAGAAAATCCTTATTCAGTAGGTCTTCAGGAGGTATTCCTGATAGAATTTCCTAATGGTTAGCTGTCCATTTTCGTAGGGTAAATCTAGCAGAGCGAAGGGCTGCTGTCAATTCCTTTCGCGCACGGAGTGTCGTGTCGATAGTATGAGCACCACACAGCGCGTCGTCGACATACATGGCTGTCCTCAAAATGGCAGCGGCCGGGAACTCGGTTTCGACATCCTGTGCCAGCTGATGAAGCGTGCGAATTGCAAGATAGGGGGCACAGTTTACACCGAAGGTGACTGTTTGAAGTTCAAATTCGTGCACTTCATCATCTGGAGAATTTCTGAAAAGAATTCGTTGATAGCGCGAATGCTTCGGATCCACCAGAATCTGGCGATACATCTTCTCGATGTCTCCGTTGAAGACATATTGATAAAGACGCCATTTGAGAATGAGGAAAGTTAGATCTGCTTGTAAAGCCGGACCGGGGTAGAGGGTGTCGTTGAGACTGAGACCGTTGGTTGTGGGGCAGGAAGCGTTAAAAAGAACTCGCACTTTGGTGGAGCTGCTTTCTGGCTTGATGACTGCATGGTGAGGTAAGTAGTAAGTGTCAGAATGGAGCGAGGTTTGTTCGGGGTGAACAGAGATCATATGATTCAAATGGGAGTATTCTTGAATCACTGAATCATAAAGTTCTTTAAAACTCGGGGTTTTCAGGAGCCGCGCTTCGTTGCGGAGAAATTGTTTAAGAGCTATTTCTCTTGAACGTCCAAGTTCTGACTGCGAAGGGAATTCTTCTTTAAACGGCAACGAGACTATGTAACGCCCATCTGGACATCTTTGTGTTGTTTTCTCATACAAATCGTTGCAGTATTTTTCACTGGGAGTGCGAGGACGCTGTTTTGGGATCTCCTCTAGTTCCCAGAAGCGCGAAATCTGACGGTCGAGGGAGACTTCGTTGAAAAACGAGACCCGCGTGGTAATTGAGGGAGTTGGCAGGTCCTGGGGAAGTGGACCCGTTAGAATCCAGCCGAATATTGTTTCTTGGGCTACAAGTGAACACATAATATTTCGCTTAATGCCATCCAGCAGGATTAGAGGGTAAATGTCAGCTCCAATCAAAACATCGATCTGATCACTTTGGTAGAAATGGTCATCAGCCAAAGGGATATTAGGGAGGGATTCACAGAGGTTCCGGTCAAGGGAGCAGACGGGAAGATTTCCGGTTAATTTTGGGAGGGCGAGAGCCTTGGTTTCTATACGAGTTCCGGAATTGCGAGGGAGCTAATGTTAAACATACAAAGTTTGCTAACAAGGGCTGTGATAGCTTGGTTGACACTTGCCACCCGTGCTTGAATGGTTTTCGTAGGTAGATGTAAGCGCTTTTGAATGCGCTCGGAGAAAAAAGTGGCTTCTGATCCGGGATCTATAGTATAAGCGCACGAGCGAGATATGTTTCCTCGCGGTAACAGATATGTACCATTGCAGTAGCGAGTAAAACTTGCTTTGGTCGAGAGGGGTAGCAAGTCAGCACATTGGGTGTTTGAGGGGCTTCAGTGGACTGTAATTGATGTTGAGTTGAAGAGGTGGAGGGGGTCGCTCGGGAGTGCGAGGGGATAATTTGTTGCGAATTATTTTGTGCATTATTTGGCGCAGAGCCACTATGAGTGGAGGTATGAGGGCGCGAGGTTGCGGTGGTAGAGCTCGAGCGGAGCTTTGAATTGGGAATTGGGGTCGCCTCGCGATGTAATAGCGAATGATGTCGTTTATTACATGACATACAAGTTCCAAATTGTGGTAGTCCGGAGTATGTATCTTCCTTCGGGTGGACGGCGCCGTCGTGGATGTGGCCGGATGATGATGAGGAGCGGCAGCAACGATGTTCAGTGGTGTTTCACTTCTTTCACTTACTTTTCACTGGTCACTTGTGCAAGACGGGTGCTTGCTTACACGTCTTAGAATGTGGCGGTTTGTCGAGACGGGTGCTCGTGTGTCCGCTTCTTGGAATGGAATATGCGGGGGTTTTCGAGATGGGTGCTCGCTCGTTCGCTTCTTAGAAAGGAATATGCGAGGGTTTTCGAGACGGGTGCTCGCTCGTTCGCTTCTTAGAAAGGATTGAAAGTCCGCCGCTTCCGGAAACCAATGATGAGCTGCTTGCCCTTCTGCTGAGATGCAGAAGAGCCGCTTTCACTGAGAGAAAGCGGTGGCAGAACTCACCAGGTACCGAACCGTGGCAGAGAGAGACCAAATTAGCATGGCATGGTGAGCTGCTTGCCTTCTGCTGAGATGCAGAAGAGCCGCTTTGCCAACTATTTGCCAAGGGTAACGCTTCCAGAATTTAGCGGAGATTACTTGAAATGGCCATGGTTTCATGATTTATTCAAGGAATTGGTACACAAAACCAATTTCTAACATTTAGAAAATGTGGTATTTCAAGGCCAATCCTAGAGGAGAAGCAGGAAAACTTATTCCGCATATATCGCTAACCGAAAACAACTATAATATGGCATGGAAAACATTAAAGGATAACTACAACAACAAACGACTGATCATCTATGCAGTATTAGAGAAACTTCTAGGGCATTCTAAGCATACAACCGAGGGTCCAACAGCCGTAGCGCTGAAAGGTCTTCACGATACCATCCAGGAATCGTTGTCGGCTCTGGAAAACCTGGAAATTCACATTTCTTCGTGGGACCCAATGCTTATGCGCAAACTGGTTAAAAAACTGGACAGGAGCACTCATGATGCACGAGCAATCCCTTGAGAACCCAAGAGAACCTTCAAAACTCAGTCAATTTTTGAAATTTCTGGAGGAAAAATTTCAGTCATTGGAGGCAGTCAGCCAGAAGGAAAAAAGCAAGGCAAGCCTCACAGGCATCGGTCCAAGCCGCATCAATGGTTACCTCAATGCACAGTGCACAAAAATGCCAGATTTGTAAAGATTCATCCCACCTGCTCTTCGCATGCCAGAAGTTCCTGAATGTACCGATCCTCAAAAGAATACAGTTCCTCAAACCAAGCAAGTTATGCATGAAGGCTGGTCATTTGGCGAAAACTTGCATTTCAAGAAGCTGCACTAAATGCTCCAAGAAAGACAACATCCCCATTCATATGGAAGGCAGCAAAAGCTAAGTTCCAGAAAAGGATATCCCAGCTGCCAATATCAAAGCTCCCAAATCTACATAATCACCGAAGGGTAGCCCAACATCTAAGACTATCAATGTAGCCTACATCTAGCTTGTTAGAAGGTATAGGCAACACAAAGAAAAAGATACGAAGCCGCATAAATGTCAATTTACAGTCACAGGACAAATACATAATTTCACAGATCCACAATTCCATCAGCCCGGAGCTATCGAAGTGCTACTCGGGGCGAAATTGTTCCACGATTTGCTTTTACCACAAAAAATTCACCTAAGGCATGGACTTCTTACCTTGCAGAACACAGTATTTGGATGGGTACTCGCTGTAATAAAATAATCGAAAGCAAGTTAAGCCGACCCATATGTGGGGTGTATACGGAAGTCGATCTGGAACATCAAATCGAAAAATTTTGGGAATTGGAAGAAGTCTAACCAGCACAAAAGCCTCGCACCTCAACAGAACGACGCTGCGAATCTCACTTTTTGCTCAACACTACAAGATTTTTCGAGGGATTTATGGTAAAAATACCAACCACCGACGACACATCTTTACTTTGAGAGTCTAAACAAATTGCTAAAAGGTTTTACTCACTGGAGACACATCTCAACAAAGACAGCATATTGAAAAAAGAATACACAAATTTCATGGCCGAATATAAGTCACTGGGTCACATGTCCAAAATTGACATCAGCAGCATTTCACACCCAAACTATTTCATTCCTCATCATTGTATCCATAAACCTGAAAGCAGCACCATAAAGTTTCGAGTCGTTTGCGATGCTTCAACAAAAACATCAACCGGAGTAGGACTCAATGATATTCACACTGGTCCAACCATATAGGATGAGCTGTTTTCAATACTTCTTCGATTCCGTTTACCAAGATATGTTTTCACAGCAGATATCCAGAAAATGTATCGAAAAATCTGGATCAATCCGGAAGACCGGAAATATCAGCTAATAGTTTGGAAAAGCCAACAGAATGAAGTCCTACAATATTATCAATTAAACACCGTAACTTATGGAACGAGGTCAGCAGCGTATTTAGCAACAAGGTGTCTTCAAGAATTGATCGAAAAATACAAGTCCACATATCCACATGGTGCCAAAGCATTTGTAAAGGATTTTTAAGTGGATGATTGCTCAACCACTTCCGACAAAATTACCACGGCTATTGAGATCCTCTTCTTGTCAGAGGTTGCGAGAATTTTTGATCCTTTAAGGATCCTGGGACCAGTTTTAGTCACAGCCAAAATAATAATCCAAGAACTATGGCTAATAAAATTATCCTGGGACAAGGAATTGCTATCCACTTTGCATAACAAATGGATCAAAATCAAAAAGGTTCACTACAACTACATGCATTCGCCGACTGTTTAAGAAGTTTGCAACAGGTGGCAACTCGCTCTACAATTTTAAATCTACGCTTGGTTGGCAATGTTTTTTTGACGTTTGGTGCAAGTCAGTATACAAAATTTTTGTAAGAGTTACTATTTTAAAAAAGGTAGAAAGACCACGTTGTGGGAGTAAGCAAATCATTTTGAGAATAAATTCCGATTCCTGCAAGAAAAACTATTCTAACAATTGGACACGTTGTCTTTTTGTTTTAATCAGTTCGCAAATTCCTAACACCGACGCATCGGAAAAGGCTTATGGTGCAGTCCTTTACTGCAGGTGAATCACCAAGGAAGGAGTTGTCATCGTCCGACTTATTTTCGCGAAGTCTCGCATCGCCTCCGTCAAAAAACAAACACTGGATTGGAATTATGTTCAGCAGTGCTCTGTGCACTGATTTTAGTGCTGTCAATTCGGCCAAGCTCGAAAAATCTTTCCTGTTGATGTATAGTTGGTAACCGCTTTGACTGTTTCGGAATATCCTTTCCAACTGTCGAGACTCATCGTATCCGGCATGCCTCATCAAGTCCTGTAACGCCACAACGTAATCTTTGAAGGCCTCACCCTGTTGTTGACAACGGCTCCGAATTTCGTCGTCTAGTTTCTCGAAATACCGTGAGGATAAAAAAAACTTCAGAAAGTCTCGCTTAAATTCGTCCCATTTCTCCCAATGGCGATTATTATTCCGCAGCCATGTGAGTGCATTTTCTCGTAGTAGTTCGGGCATCGTTCGAGGTAAGAGGTTGACATTTAAATTGTACGCGAACGCCAATTCCTCGACGCGTTCAATAAACTCCAGAGGGTTCTTCATGCCATCAAATTTCACGGCCCACTTCCGTACATGGTAGATTACTACCGCATAAGGGCTTGGATGCGATGGAACTGGTACCGAGATTCCCATTTTCTGTTAGTGGTCATCGGAATCATTCGTCTGTTTCCGTGTCGGGCTTGGACTTCGGCTTCTAAGCATCTGTGTTGGTGTACTTGCTCTCGATTTTCCACATTTTGCTTCCATTTCTTGCAAAAACTTTACAAAATCCAACAGCAATTTTCTCAGTTGTTTCACCGTTCCTTCCTTTTCCAATTCTAGTTTCTCTGCCATGAACTGCAGCTGTTCCTTATTCAGGCTGTAGATCCAACTTACCGTAGCCATCTTCCGTGCGTTTTAGAGGTAACGATGTTGTGGATTCAGAAGTTACACTGTGTTTTTTTTTTCTCCAAAAGCGTTCACTGAATTTCTTAAATAAGTCCCTGCTCGGGCGCCATCTGTCACAATGTTTTCGCTTTGGATATCGCTCGGGGCGTGTCCAGGATCGCGGCAGAAATAATTTGTATTTCGGACCTTTAATTTAAGAAATTCACTTTATTTACACTTCAGACCCTTAAACTATGGGGTGTGGACACGATGGTGAGTGTGCCGGTGGTGTTGGAGGTGCTGAGATGACGATGTGTCCGTTGACGAAGTGAACGACGCTCGTTGACGCGGCAAGCCGTCGATGCGTCGGTGTGTGCGTAGATACGTTGCGATGCGTTGATGCGGCGCTTGTCGACGCAGCAGGGCTTTGATGCGTTGGCGGGACGTGTAGATGCGACGCGTGGCGTTGACGCGACGCTCGTTGACACAGCAGACCGTCGATGCGTCGGTGTGTGCGTAGATACGTTGCGATGCGTTTATGCGGCGCTTGTCGACGCAGCAGGGCGTTGATGCGTTGGCGTGACGTGTAGATGCGACGCGTGGCGTTGACGCGACGCTCGTTGACGCAGCAGGCCGTCGATGCGTTGGTGGGCGCGTATATACGTTGCGATGCGTTGATGCGGCGCTCGTCGACACAGCAGGGCTTTGATGCGTTGGCGGGACGTGTAGATGCGACGCGTGGCGTTGACGCGACGCTCGTTGACGCAGCAGGCCGTCGATGCGTTGGTGGGCGCGTATATACGTTGCGATGCGTTGATGTGGCGCTCGTCGACGCAGCAGTGCGTTGATGCGTTGGCGCGACGCTCGTTGACGCAGCAGGCCGTCGATGCGTAGGTGGGCGCGTATATACATTGCGATGCGTTGATGCGGCGCTCGTCGACGCAGCAGGGCTTTGATGCGTTGGCGGGACGTGTAGATGCGACGCGTGGCGTTGACGCGACGCTCGTTGACACAGCAGACCGTCGATGCGTCGGTGTGTGCGTAGATACGTTGCGATGCATTGATGCGGCGCTTGTCGACGCAGCAGGGCGTTAATGCGTTGACGTGACGTGTAGATGCGACGCGTGGCGTTGACGCGACGCTCCTGGACGCAGCAGGCCGTCGATGCGTTGGTGGGCGCGTATATACGTTGCGATGCGTTGATGTGGCGCTCGCCGACGCAGCAGGGCTTTGATGCTGATCTAAAAATAGAATCAAGCATTCAGCTTACACATATTTTCTTTCGCCGCGCACACGCTGCATACGATTCTCATTTAGTTTTGATCAGCTTGCGCTTTTAACGATTAGTTTGTGCAAGCTTAAGCCAGCCTTCTGCCGGTAAGCAAAGACTCAAGTCTTGCTTGCTCTCACAGAAACTCCTTTTGCATGGAGCAGTTGACCACCTGGTTCGACAGCCCCAATATCGCATAACGAGTGGCTCACATTTTTGGACGGGTTCCCCAACCCGCTATACATTGAAGTAGAGTAGAAGTAGTTGCCGGCGTATCATAGACGTATTTTGAAGTATCTTTGGGCGTATTCAGCATTAGCCGGAATCACTCCTTCGGGAGTTACCAGTATTCAGGATTAGCCGGAACCACTCCTTCGGGAGTTACCAGTATTCAGGATTAGCCGGAACCACTCCTTTGGGAGTTACCAGTATTTAGGACTAGCCGGAATCACTCTTCGGGAATTACCAGTATTTAGGACTAGCCGGAATCATTCCTTCGGGAATTACAAGGCCTCGGCCAGAATCAGTTCTTCGGAGCTTACACACGAATTGTGAGCGGCCCTCTGCCGCGTGCCGCAGAGCACTCAGCTCCTCCGACACTGTATTCACCAGCTTTGTAAGCGGTCCTCTGTCGCCAGGCATTCGGCCTGATAATCCAATTGTAACCAGAGGCGTAGAAAATAAGATTGTAAGACTTTTTGTGAATTGGATGGATTAACAAATAAAGAGGAAAAAACGAACACCACCACGCATACGTCCGAGCTGAATTTTCAGTGATAGATTTGCTTCACGGCAAATCGTGTGTAATTCTTGACCGTCGCGGTGGTTGGAACTTTGAGGGTTACGAGATCCCCCAAAATTGACCCTGGGGCGACTGACGCTACCCCCGCTGGAAACAAAAACTCGTTACAAATGGCGCCCGAGCAGGGACTGACTTCGTCAAGAAGTCAACAAGAGAAAAATGTTTGGTGAGAGAAAACACTCCGTATTGCCAAAAGTGTTTTAAATATGGACATGAGACAAACTTGAGGTGCGGCAATCCACAGACACAGGACCACGGGACAAACAACACCACGAGGGAATTGCTTAATGGTTACCGAAGCTAGTCAAACCGGAGGGTGGAAATGCAACAAAGAAACCAACCACAGCAGAATTGGCAACCAAATCCAATGCGACAAAATTGGCAGCAGATGCAGAGAAGGTTCGAAAACCCGAAATGGAATGCATCAAACCGAGTGTAAAGGAATCAGGGTACGAGGAACATACCAGACAGAGCAAACCGAACGGTGTGTCATTGGTGTAACAGACCAGGACATATGGTGGCAGATTGCCAGCCTAAGAGGATTTGGGAAAAGTTTCAAGGCAATCTCCCGAGAAACAGGCAAGGGCCCTGAACAGGCCAGTAATCCCAAGAATAATAGGAACTTAGGGCCGAACGAAGGAGTAAATCCGACATCGGAAACGATTGTGGATACGTTACCAATTTCAACAAATGAAGGAGTAACTGTAAGTCGGACATCGGAAGCGATTGTGGATATGTTACCAACTTTAAGAGACTTTGGATTTAATATAAGGCCAAATAGTAGAAATGATGAAGAGAATAACAATTTACGGTTATAGGAGCAGTGGATTCAAAAATGCAAAACCACGATCTGAAGCAGAAGTCTTTTTGGTTAAATTATAATTTATGCAATAGTGATAAACAGACTGAGACAGGAGTATCTAGCTGTACTCAAACCCATTCAAATGACGTATTCATTGAATTACCTTGCGCAGAGACTATAAATGGAAAACTCGTTTTACTGGTACAAGCCTGATAAAGAAAGTTTCGTTAATGGATGGCACAATTGTATACCAGGAGGATACGAAGAGTTTAAGCGGAGAACTTGGTGGATGCGTGACCATTAAAAGGTCACTGATAGTTAAACATAATGAAAAGGAAAACCTCGATTTTACGTTGCATGTAGTATCCTCAAAGCAGGGAGTGCCAGCAGACGGCATAATTGGCAGGGACAATTTGTGGAATAGGTCGATTATAAACACTGTTAGTAACAAAGTTACATTTATAGATGAGAAAAAGAAACACATTGAGACCCTGGTTATGCGTTCAAAGGGGCAATTAGATCAGATTTTACATAATAAAGATTCGAAAGTAATGGCGAGAACTATTAGAGTAGTTCCAGTTAGGATCAGAACAAATATTCCGGAGATAATAGCTCATAAGCAGAAAATTGTTCCAGGAGTATATATAGGGGAAACTTTCGGGAAGGTAAAGAGGGACGAAGTTTACGTTCCGATACTGAATTCAACAGATAGGGATGTAGAAATAGACAGTGGTTTTACGCCGGGGTTTTCTACTTTCAGTAAGTGTGAAACACCCAGTGCTATTATGATAAATAAAGTGTGAGAGATAGAAGGTATAAATGTGGGGGAAAGGTTAGAGGCCTTGAGGAAAGAAATAATATTAGACCCCAACCTACATCCAGAGGAAATCGAATCTATGGAAAGGATCATTTCCACGATTCATGATGTATTTTTGCTGGAAGGTGATAATTTAACGTGCACAACGGTATTGAAACTCACAAATACAACGGGGGCTGAACAGGCTCCAATAAATCAGAGGCAGTATAGACTCCCACAGGCTCATAGGGAAGAAGTGAACAGAGAGGTAGCTAAACTCTTACATGACGGAATAGTGAGACCAAGTACTTCTACCTGGAACGCTCCATTGTAGATAGTTCCCAAGAAAGGTGGTGAAAACGGAGAAAAGAAGTGGAGACTAGTAGTGGACTACAGGAAACTGAATGAAGTCACAATCAAACAATTTTTTCCAATTCCGAGAATTGATGAGATTCTAGATCAATTAGATAATAGTAGATATTTCACGACCTTAGATTCAGCTAGTGGGTGTCATCAGGTGTTAGTCAATAAGAGGGCTAGCGGAAAAACTGCATTTGTGTCAGGATTGGGACATTTTGAGTTTAAGAGAATGCCGTTTGGGTTAACGGGCGCGCCTGCTACTTTTCAGAAGATCATGAATCACATCCTCACAGGTATCCAAGGGATAGATTGTTTTGTATATTTATATGATATTTTAATTTATGGTAGCCATTTAGAGCAGCATGAGGTTAGATTAACGAAAGTATTAGAAGCTTTAAGAATTAATAATCTCGAATTAAATATTAAGAAATGCCAGTTTTTGCGGCGCGAAGTCGTGTATTCAGGTCATAAGTGCTCGGAAAATGGTGCACTGCCGGACCCACAGAAGGTAAAATGTGTTAAGAACATTTTGCCACCTAGGAATAAGAAGGAGGTGCAAGCATTTTTGGGTTTAGTAAATTATTATAGGATATTCATAGACAATATGGCGAGGATAGCTTTACCTATTAATATGCTATTGAGGAAGAATGTAGTTTTTAAATGGTCCGAGAATTGCCAAAAGGCTTTCGAGACGTTAAAACAAGCAATAATTTCACCACCGTTTATTGACATACTCAGATTTTAGCAGGGAATTTCTGTTGACCACCGATGCTAGTGGCGAAGCTCTAGGAGCCGTGTTGTCGCAAAGGAAAATTGGCGAAGATAGACCGATAGCTTTCGGTAGTATAGCGTTGAGTGACACCGAGAAGAGATACTCAACTATAGAAAGGGAATTATTGGCCATTGTCTGGGCTACACGAAATTTCAGAGCATATATTAGGGGCAGGCCTTTTAAGATAGTGACAGACCACAAACCCTTGAAGGGTATAGCGAATTTGAAGGATCAGACTTCTCGTCTAGCCATTTTTAGACATAAACTATCGGAATACGAATTCGAAATTATATATAAACCCGGTAAGAAGAATTTAAATGCAAACGCATTAAGCAGAATTCCACAGGAAAATAATGGTATTGTTTGCCGTACAGACTCGCTCAAAAGCGAAGGCAAAGGAACAGGATGAGGTAGACAGTTCATGTAAAAACTCACAGCAAGGATACGCAACAACATGCGATGCATAAAAGGTAAAATGTGAAAATGCAGTATGGCTATCCGACCGAAAGGAAATAGAAGTGAAGACCCATTTACACATTAGGCAAGAACACAGGTGGCTAGGCATGCAAAAACAGATAAAAGAATATGTTAAAACATGTCCCAGATGTCAAGTCAACAAAAGTTCAAAATTGACGAAAATGCCAATAGTATTAACAGACACACCAGTGCGTCCCTTTGATAAGGTTTACATGGACATTGTAGGTATTTTACCAGAAACTGTGTCCGGTAATAAGTACATCCTGACATTTCAAGATGATTTTTCGAAATTTATGACATGCACACCTATCCCTGACGCTGAAGCAAGCACCGTAGCTAGAGCTTTCTATGATGAGGTAATAACGCGGTACGGAATTCCACGGATTCTGATAACGGATAACGGTACTAATTTCACTTCAAAATTATTTACCGATACTTGTAAACTTTTAGGCAAACACTTTTCCGCACTCTATTCGGTTTCGATATAGAGATGCCAACAAATTTGAAAAGAAAATGTAGTCCGGTATACAATGCCGAAGACCTAAATAAGGTGTTAAAATTCTAAATACAGACGGCTCACAAAATAGTGAAAAAGAATCAGGATAGGGCTAAGCAAATAGCAAAAGTGCAATATAATAATAAGTTAAATTCAGTAGAATTTAAGGTACGAGATAACGTTTTGGTTAAGAATCAGGCTAGGGAAAACAGGTTTTCTCCAATAGGGATAGGACCGTACAAAGTAAAGAGAATAAAGAGTCTAATTGCTACGTTTTTAGAGATTAAGGGAAAAAAACCCCTTCACAATAATCTTCTTAAATTTTATAGCAACATGCATAGAGTGTAGGAAAGTATAAGAAAATTATGATTAGAAATTAGGATAGTAGCAGGTAATTTGCATATAACTATAGTATAGATAACTTTTAGGTAAAAATAATCCATCAAGAAGGAATCCATCAAGAAGGAATTCATCAAGAAGGAATTCATAAAGAAGGCAAAATGCAAACCGTAATTGTTTGGATGATCGTCATGGTGGTGCTGATGAGAACATATTCAGCAATAGAAACGGAAAGCTTGGTGGAATGACCACTGGTATTTGAAAAGACAAACCAGGCAATGTTCTCCAAGGATACATGGACATTAATAACAACGGTTGAACGTAGTAATTTCGAAGGGATTATCCAGAACTTGTTTTGATCTGGGATGATATTACGATAGTAGATTCAGCACTTGAACTGAATCTACAGTTGTATGATAATAGAATTCCCAGAACAGGCACTTGAACCAATTCTGAGTTTTATTTATGCAGGAGTGAACAGACACGCTTGAGAGTGATTTGCTGTATAACTCAAAACTTTATTGAAAACCTCGTCTTATATACTATTTTTACAATAGGTAGTCAATAAATAACAAATCAAAAGCATAAAAAGGAAATGCTAACTAAAAAAACAATAAACCGAATTTAATGCTCAGAAAAATCGGGCAACGGCTGTCAATGAACTGCACCTGAGCGATCTTAAGTTACAGCGCCTGCTACTGACTTGTAAGAAGCATACGTTGACCGCTGCTCGCCGGACTGCTTCCGCTAGAACTGCTGAATGCCCAGGTAGCGTTCACTGACCGCTGTTGCGACAAAAAATTAACTTAATGGGATGACAGCGAAAACTAAACATCCTCCGAGGCGTTGAGCTTCGAAGTGTGGAGCTCGAGACTACCTGCTGGTTGTGGGCCTCTTGGGGCTGGTTGTGGAATCTGCAATTTCTGGGATGTTGTTGGATGGGGACGTGTTACTTCTGTCTTTTGGTTGGTTTTGAAATACAAATGAGCATATTTCGGAACCTTTGTAGCAATGCATGAATGTAAATCGTTCGTACTCATGGGCAGATACTGGTCTCGATGAGCGTTAACTGCTATTATATCATTGCAATGTTTTATTGCAACAAGACTCTTGTTCACCAGAGTAGGTACGGGAAATAATTTATATAAATCGAACGATTGCTGATCACATAAGGGTATCGAAATCGTAAATATTACATGTTTTTCTGTTAATCCTCCTGTTGCTTACATTAATTTATACAATTGCGTGTGATCATCGTGCTCGACAGGAAGTTGCAGGGAAGGAGGCAGATGATTTCGTATTTTTACTAACTCCTCTTGAAGTTGCTTGGGTGTCAGCAAACTCGGGCTAATTTTTCCATGATGGGTGTCCGTAAGCACATCTATGATAGAATCTTGAATGCGGTGCAGATTTGCTGCTACTAAAATGAGTTGCTCGATTGTCTTCAGCATTTGTGCTTCGTACTCTGAGTCTAGTACTCCAAATAATGAGTTTTTCACGTTTCCCACAAAGTTGAGTGCTCCTCTTTTGGCTCTGTAAGTTGCATGCCTTTTATCTCGGTTGACTATTAAAAGACTGTTGTCCATTTTGAGTGTCTTTTCAATGTTGTGTAGTGTATCTACGACATCCTTTAGTGTTAATTCGTGGCACAAGTGTCGCAAAACTTCAGTCCTATTCTAGAAGGCTTTAATTTTTATCCAATATAGCTTGAGGTCGTAGTATACAATAACTGCCAATCAGTTTTAGAGGTTTTCATTGTTCCAATTCCTTCAAAGTGCATCCTATGATGACTTTCGCCTTTTAGGTGGTACTTCTACAACATTGTCTCTGGATTGATTGGCTGGTTCACTGTTTGGGAACTTATCTTTAACAGGAGCATCTACGTGGTTGTCTTCGATGGGTAATGGAGATACCCGGTGGATGGGACGCTTAACTATTCCTGTTGCAGTTTTTATTTTTACGACATGGGCCATGCTCTCATCACCTTTGTAAACTTCTATGATCCTTCCTAAAGACCATTTTAATGGTGGAAGATTGTCTTCTTTGATTGCGACTAGTCTATTTACATCAATGTTCGGGCATGGTTTTTTCCATCGTGATTTTTGCTGAAGTTCAGATAAATATTGTCAGATCGTTTGGATCCGATGACATCTCGGTCAATGGTCTGGAGTTGAGTACAGCTTCTATTTCGATGATTATAGTCTCTAGGTCTTCGTACGTGAGGGAAGAAGTTGAGGCGGCTTTGATGAGTAAACCTTTCGCAGATTTTACCGCAGCGTCCCATAGACCACCAAAATGTGGAGCCTTCGGAGGTATGAATTTGAAGTTGATTCCCTTTCTAACGCAAGTGTTGGTAATTTTGTCCTGTGTTTCGACAGAATGCATTTTATGCTGTAACTCCTTGAGTTGATTGTTAGCGCCGACAAAATTAGTAGCATTGTCACAATATATGTTTAGGCAGTGACCTCTTCTCGCTATGAACCTTTTTAGAGCACAGTAGTAGTAACATGGCGTTTCTAATCCATAGCACCTCCTGTGTATTTCGGAGGTGCCACCTCCAAAGGTGGATGTGTGTGTAGGAGTGAGACGGTGGGCGTAGTGTATGTAAGAGTGAGAAAGAGGATTGAAGGTTGGAAGTTGGCGGCTAGCGGCTAGCGGCTGGCATACGGACAGACGGACGGACGGACGATCAGTTGGTCGATCGGTCAATGGTTGGTAGGCGAGATTTTGTGGAAGTAGGGAGAGAGAGGAGAGAGACGTGTGTTATGATATGTGAGTACTGGGAGATCATAAGTAGCAAGAGTGAATGTCAGCATGTGACTTTTGTTTTGTTCGTTTGTTTATTGGAGAAGGTGAACTGTGGCTTGTGTCTCACATAGGGTTGGTGAGTGGAGTTATTTTTGGAAATTTAGGAAGTATGTTGTTGTAGTTGTTATTATAGTTTTAATGTTTGTATGTAGGATACAGAGGTGAGGAAATGTGTGTGCTTGCGGGTGACAGCTTGCTAAGCAGAGGTTGCTTAAGCAGAAGGGTGTGTATAGCGGCTGCGCAAACAGAGGTTGTGTTGTTAGTGGGAAGTGTAATAAAATGTTAAGTGGCTGCGTGCTCCGTATCTTGGTACGCATGCGGTTGACGCAGAGAGATGTTTGAGGAAAATTTGACACCTCTGTTTTAGCTGTGTAGTATTTTAAATACCGCAGGGAGGTCGATGCTTTTATTTTATAACTTGTAAAAGAATATCTTTTTTTTAATACCGTAACAGGCGGTCTAACAAATTAGTATAAACATTTTTTCAAAATTTATTACATACTAAGGTTTTTAGTGAAATGTGGTAATTGGATGAGGGTAGGATAGGGATAGGGATATGTAGAGTAAGTGTCACCGTGTGACTTTTATTTTGTTAGTTTTTGATTATGAGAGAAGGCGAACTCTACCTTGAGACGCATAGTGTTAGTTGGTTGGTTGATCAGTGGAGTTATTTTAGGAAATTAGTATGAGTCATCAATTTCCCAGAATTTATTTTTACAGAGACGCGTTTTGTATACTATTATTGTTGTTGAATATTAAAGAGAGGTGAATCGCTATGACAGAGGAGTATAAAAGTAGCAACAAGTTATTACAGAACTTCATTAATCGTTTGATTCTCCAAGACATCAAGCCGTGTGAGCTCCAAATAACTTTTCTGAAAATACTCATATATTTGGTATAGTTTAAAGTATTAAATAAATTATATTTATATTTATAACTGAAATAGTAAATAAAAAATTATTTACTATTATTAAAATTGGAGAGATAAAGCGCATTAGTTGGCAAAACTGAAACCCAGAGCATTCACAAAGAGTACATTAAAGTGTAAAACTAAAACTGAAAGTTTTATAAAGAACGCTCAAAATTTAGAGGATACTGAAGTGAAATCTACTTCATTAATATTATTATCATCATAATCATCATCAACAATAACATCTTCAGTTAAATCTTTTCAAAATGGAAGGATTCATTTGCAGTGAGTGTGGTGTTCGTTTCACCGAAAATCGCAGCCTTAAACGCCATGTTTTAAACAAACATGCTGAAAAACAAGCATTCGATTGCAATGAATGCATCATTAAATTTACCCGACGCGATAACCTGAAAAAACATGTAAATTTATTTCATCCACAACCAAGCAGAAGCTGTGCTTCACCAGCAAAACGTGTTCATAATGAAAACTTTTCAATTTGTTCCGATTGTAATGAGGACGTTTTGAAGAGACACTGGAATTATCACATTAGGACTAATAAACATAAAAAAAGTGCTGGTATCCCGATTAACGAGCACTTTAATAAGGTCAGCCTTTAATGAAAGGGTTGAAACGCTTATGCTCGAAAACGTGAACAAAGGTTTGCTCATTCCAGAAACGTTTTTTACAGTAAACAGGGACATCATTATAAAGCTTTGGAAAATTTACTCGAAAAGCACTTGGGCTATAAATTCAATTTAGAGATATTTTGTGAGTATTAATTTATATATTATATAATTTTATTATATAATTTTATATTATATATATTAATTTATTATTTTAATTCCTATAATGGTTTCACTTTATAGAAAATATCACATTCGATTTTTTAATATAAAAGATATAAAACTATCAGTAAAAAATTAAGGAGTATGAATTTTTCAGTTTAGCTGAATTTTTCATATGAAAAAGCCTTCCAGAATTAAATTCTCAACAGATTGTAATCACATTTATGAATAAGTTATGAAGATATTTACAATTCACATTTCCATATAATAATTATTAATTATAATTAGTATTATAAACCAGTTACTTATAACACTGAAATTATTTAACTGTAGATCAACAGGTTGGTTTTAGAAAGTGTGTATTGCAACGCTGATTGTTGCGAATACATTTTCGAATACATTTTCGAATTTTTTATGTGGAAAATTGCTTTGGTTAAATTAATTTAGGAGGGTACCACAAATATATTTAAGAATTCAACGCTTGAGGTTATGGATATAGATTGGCAAAATAACTTCCAACGGATCAAGGAACGTGGCCAGTACTTGATGCGAACGGATAAGTGGAGCGACTGCCGTTTCCTGGTAGGAATAGCGCCCAATCAGAAGGTAATTTCTGCGCACAAGTTGATACTGGCCATGGCTTCACCCGTATTCGAGCGTATGTTCTACGGCAACATGCAGGACGAGACCTATCCAATCGCCATTCCGGACATACAGCCGGACGCGTTTCAAGCCATGCTGGAGTACATCTACTCGGACTACATTAATATCAGCTCCTTCGAGAAGGCCTGCGAAATGTGTTACGTCGGTAAGAAGTACTTTTTGTTGCATGTGGTGAAGCAGTGTACGCAATTTCTCTGTGCCAACCTGAGTCCGAAGAACGCTTGTTGGTTTTACGAATTCGCAAGGTTCTTCGACGAACAACGATTGATGGAAAGTAGCATGGTAACTCCACAGCCTGTTAATGTACAGAGCTCACAATTGTGTGTTTTTTTATTTTTTTTTTAATCAGTTTATCGTGAGCAAGACGAGAGAAGTACTCGCTGATCCTGGCTTCGTTAACATTGAAATCACAACTCTGCTTGCCATATTAGACCAGGACAAGCTAAACATTGACACCGAGCTGGATCTGTTTAATGATGTGGTAAAATATGATACGGAACGCGGAATGTTCACAGAAAGCGAGCCGAAATTGAAGCAACCTAAGCTGGATGATGAGCTGCCTGTTAATGTGAAAGCCATGCATGACTCCGAGGCGGTTGAGCAAATCAAAATGGAGCCGGACGTGCACTGCCGAAGCGTTGACGACTCCTCGCATGATATCTCTTATGACAAGCCACAACTAATCGGCGGCGTTGTTGTAGTCGACAGTGACGCCTCAGCTGCAAACGGCAACGAGGAATCCTTTCCTGATGAAACCAACATCAACCAGATTATGAACACACAGTGCCATATTATGGATGAAACATTCATACGACAAGCCGTGAAAAAACTGCGCTTCCTGGCACTCACCCCACAACAGTTCGCTGAAGGACCGGTTTATTCAAAGCTTCTGCAACAACACGAAGCACTTTCAATCCTAATTAAGGTTTCAAGCCCAGCAATTAATGGATATACCATGCCGGAAGGCTTCTGTACATCACTCGTTTCGCGCAACAACTACAAACATCGTAGCCAGAAGGACTTATCTTCGTACATGAATTCGATGTCAACGACAATATGTAGTACCACCGTTGAACACACATCTCAGCATTCGCAGTCAACGGGCGCCCTGAATGGCTTCAGCGCTAGCGAGACAGATCTGGTGTACACCAACGACCCGCAGCGCTCCTATTGTGTGAACACTGTTAGCCAGCAAGTTGACTACCGGAACATGAGTGTGACGGACTGTGGACTGACCTTTGAGGTGGACACCAACATATGGATTTTAGGTGAGATGCTCAAAAGCGTTTGCATGCAATTTTGTACTCATACGTGCTTGCTCGTTCAGGTCTGCAGGTCCCCACGCAGATTCTCTATGATGAGCTGATGAATTCTGCCTGCTTCTCCGAACGCTACGTGGAGATCCTATATGCATACATACAGGACATGCATCCCGACTCTTATATACGCACTACAAGTCACGCGTGTGCTACGACTGGCTGTTGGAGATTTCCTTCGATCGCGCTGTCTACATTTATCGAAAACAGATGTATAAAGTCTTCGTGGTGTTCAACAAGGTCGGTTGGTACCCGATATACTCATGTGTGTCCAACGTTGTGTGCAACCGCGTCAAGTTCATGTTCAACGTCGGCAATCCGAACGAAACGGTGCGCGACGGTCTCATCAGAGCGATTGTTTTCTCCACACCACAGGATCAGTCTAGAAATGTTCCTGAATAGCGAGCAGACAGGAGGCTAAAGCAACAAATCAACTCCTTGCTAGACATGTGGTGCTCACTATATGCACCCACAGTTGAAATTATTAAACAGTTGTACTCATACTGCTACAAAGGTAGGGTTTAAACGTTCTACCCCTACCTAAACGTTCTGATTGAATTGATTGAATCTTGATTGTAAGAAAACCTTAATTGTAATCAGTATTTGTGAAGTATTTAAACATAATAAGTCTCTAAATTTCCGATACACGATTTTTTACTCATTGAACTAACTGTTTTTTTTTTGTTACAAGATTTCGTTTTTTTAATCTAAGAAAAAGTGATAAATGAAGACTAATTACCTCGGTGGAGTAGGGATTCAAGCGTTCAAACTAGAATATTCAAGCCTACAAAGATTTAAATAAAAAGTAGTAATTCTACCAATAAATAAAACTTGGTTTATTGCATTTACTTTAAAATGTTGGTTAATTGAGTTTTAGAAGCACGAAAGGAAGATCGGTAGAGGGAATAAAATTTACAAATTACAACAACAGCAACGAAGTCTTTCTTCTAGGAAAAAAATTCTACAAGAAATGCTAAAATGAGTAAAAAGCGGGATTTAGTAGATGATCTTCACACTCAAGCTCGAAAAAAATTTAAAACGAAGACGTGTAATCACTAAAGGAATCGACGACCTCTGGCAAGCGGATCGTCTGGTAAATATTCTGAGGTATCGGATTTAAATCGATATCATCAAGAATACTTCTGTAATAGTCGTTGATATGTATGCTATGCATAAAGGAGTCGGTGCCCATGTATTTCAAAGTCAGTTATCAGAGCAGATCAGTTAAATCAGTGCTATCAGTTCAAAGTCAAGTGCTATCCTAATCTGAAAATGTAGGTATTCGACTGTTTATGGTGTTTTTATATTCAAATTTATTCATACAATTTCTTAAATGTAATAGTTGTTTTGTTTAATATATATTTCTATTTTTATTTTATTATTTTGTTTATAATATTTATAAACAAAATAATATAATTGTTTATAAATTTAATAAATAACAATATTTGTTTTTTTTTCTTATAGCTATTCCCTTATTGGTCGATATTGATTAATATTGAACTCCACGTGACATATCCTTACGAGAGACCAGCCACTGTCCCTTTCTTGAAACTCAGACATTTTCTTGCAAATCTGATAAATCATATTAGTATAGCTGCTTTCGATATCTTCTCTTGTCTGTATTAAAGTCATTTTGGTTTGGAACGATTTTACATCCACAACCATATCTTCTTCAATACTCATTTTCATATATTCACAAAATATCTCTACATTGAATTTATAACTCGAGTGTTTTTCGAGTAAATCTTCCAAAGCTTTCATAATGATGTCTGTTGCGGAAATAAGCCTTTTTATTCCCCTTCCTCGCAATCAATAAAAGAAAAATGCACTCTTTAAATTTGGCGTGACAATTTATTACTTTCGTCTGCTACAATGCAATGATTACTGGGTCAACTCAACTCCTCCAGCCACACGCTGGGCAAGAATTCCAAAAGAAAGAAAAACAACAAACATTAGAGGTACCGCTTCACTAGACGGCATAGCAAAATGCGTGCAGAAAAAATTATCGGATCAGTCCCGACAACAGCAACAGCAACAGCAAACTTTCGATCACCGGAGAGGAGAGAGCAGCAAGAACCGGTTTTGTCGATCTAATACAGGGCCGGAACACCCGTTGGAAGCACTGCTGACAAACCGTTTTGGTTCGATCGGTAACTTGCATACCTTTGTAATGCCTTGACCGGCTATGACCTGCACAATGCGACCGATTGGCCACCTCAGTGGTGGAGTTCCGTCATCCGAAATAAGTACGAGATCATTTTGTTGAAGATTTTCACAAGCGGTTTTCCATTTGGTTCGTTGTTGAAGTTGTCTGATGTATTCAGTGCGCCATCGTTGCCAGAATGCTTGTTGAATCCACTGAACTACTTGATACCTATCTAGTACCCCGGGAGTTGACCCAAGTAGTGAAGGTTCTGGTACTGCTGCTGCAGTTCGTCCGATTAAAAAATGCGCCGACGTTAGCGGGCGTAAATCATTGGGATCAGTAGACAACGGTGTGAGTGGACGGCTGTTTATGATGGATTCTGCTTGACATACCACCGTTTGAAGTTCTTCTAACGTGAGAATATGCGTGCCAATGGCGCGCCGCAGGTAGTATTTCGCCAGTTTGACGGCACTTTCCCATAAACCTCCGAAATGAGGTGACCGCGGTGGTATAAATTTCCAAATGATTCCTTCATTACGACAGCTTTCTTCAACTGCATCGATATGTTGTTGTGATTCAAAAAATTTAAGTAATTCTTGCAATTCCCTATTAGCGCCAACAAATATCGCGTTATCGGAGTAAATGGTGTGGCATTTGCCTCGCCTGGCAATAAACCGTCTCAAGGCGGCAATGAACGATGGCGTAGACAGGTCGTGCACCACCTCCAAGTGCACCGCCTTCGTAGTGAAGCAGATGAATACTGCTAAGTAAACCTTTAGAGGCGCTCTTCGTCATATTCGCTCTGTGATGAGTAGTGGACCGCAGTAATCCACGCCTGTAATATGGAAGGGCCATGTCGGTTGAACACGGTCTGCTGGGAGTGAGCCCATTAGCTGCTTTGCAATTACGGGGCGCATACGAAAGCAAAGTATGCATCTATGAATAACGAATTTGATGGAGTTTCGCGTATTTAATATCCAAAACTTTTCGCGCAGAAGGCTAATTAAGGTTTGAATGCCAGCATGCTGATGTTTCCGATGGTAGTGGGCGATGAGAGCGTGCACAAAAGGGTGATGGCTGGGCAATAAAATTGGATGCATGTTATCGAATGGCAACGAGGAATTTTGAAGGCGCCCACCAACCCGTATTATGCCATCATGAACGAAAGGCGACAGTTGACACAAATGGAAATGTCTGTGCAATGGTAGTTCGGTGACCAGCTTCTGATAATCTGCGGTGAATGCTCGCTGTTGAATGATACGACATACTAACTTCACTGTGGTGTTGAATTCTGGAACTGAGATTGTATGAGTTTCCCAATCTGGATTTGGTCTATTTCTGAGCCTTTCCGTAAAGCGTCTTACGTAGCTAAAAATGCGTATTGTTTTGCTATAATTTGTAGCATATTTGCTTGATGCAATTACGTCGTCATTTTCCTTGCACAACAGGGCAATTCGCTGAGTACGTTGTTCGGGCAAGTTAGAAGCGGTCTCTTTGGGTGTATTCGGCCAAAATTTTTCGGATTTCATTAAAAAATCGGGACCTTGAAACCAGAAACTATTATTGATTATCTCACTCGCATTGACACCTCTTGTGATGAGATCGGCCGGGTTTTGATGTGATGGTACATAATGCTACTCACAATCTTCGGTGAGCTCGCGTATTTTGGCTACTCGGTTTTCTACAAAAGGTTTCCATCGAGATGGCTCACTTCGAATCCACCCTAATGTAATTGTAATGTAATGTAATGTAATGTAATGTAATGTAATCAACCCAGCACTGTATACTGGTGGGGGCGATTGGCCAGCACATCCTAATGGACGCGAGCAACTCTGCTAGTAGAAGCGCGGCGCAGAGTTCTAATTTCGGTAGCGTAATCGGCTTTATAGGTACAACCCGGGACCGTGCAAACAGTAATGCGGATTCCAGGATGCCGTCCGGCGCTCCTGAAACCACATAGACGCATGCTCCGTATGCTCGTGTACTGGCGTCTGAAAAGGCATGTATTTGAGTACGTGCATTATAGCGAACAAACCTGGGTATCTAGACGTTGCTCAGAAGCGCCAATTGCTGACAGAAATTGCTCCATTGGGTGTGTATGTCCTGTGGAACGCTCTCATCCCAGTGCAGCTTTAGCCTCCAAAGCTCTTACATGAGAATTTTCCACTTCACAATTAGCGGATTGAGTAATCCAAGTGGGTCGAAGAAACCTGCCATGTGTGACAGTATAGATCGTTTCGTAGGCTTGACAATATTAGGCTGATTACTGTAACAGAATAAAAAATTGTCTTGCTTCGGCGCCCATTTCAAACCTAATGCCTTGACGCATTCAGTGTTATCAATCTCAATCGTTTCTTCTTTGTCGATTTCTGGAATGCCGTGAAGTATCATAGGATGATTGGAAGCGAATTTTCTAAGAGGGAAACGCCCCTTCCACAATATTTCGATAACTTGCTCCTTAATTTCAATGACTTCAGCAATGGTTTTACCCCCCGTCATCAAATTGTCTACGTAGAAATCTCTGGATACTATTTTGCAACCGTTGGGAAACGTTGCAGATTCAATCTCAGCAAGATGTTTGAGGCATTTTATAGCTAGGTACGAAGAACAGGACAGGCCATAGGTTACCGTTTGCAGTTGGTACGTAGCGATAGGATGTTTAGGTGAATCTCTCCAAAGAATACATTGCCATTTAGCGTCTTCTGGGTCCACTAGTATTTGGCGGTACATCTTTGTGATGTCGGCCATTAATACATACTTATGGAATCGAAATCTCAGTAGAATGGTGCGAATGTCATCCTGCAAGGTCGGGCCGATCCTGAGTATATCGTTCAATGCCTTTCCGCTCGTAGTGCGGCAGGAGCCATCAAATACCACACGCAATTTGGTGGTTGAGCTATCTGGCTTGATCACGCAGTGATGAGGAAGATAATTATTCTTTCTGGAAGCCACCTCCCTAGGTGAAATATGCTTTATGTGGCCTAGACTTATGTATTCATGAATGAAATCATGGTAGTGCTGATTCAATGATTTATTCCGACCAATCTTAGATTCAATGGCGACTAACCTTTTCATTGCGTTATTGTAAGAATCTCCTAATAAATTGGGATCATCTTTGAAAGGTAGTCTGACCACAAACCGGTTGCTGACCGGGCAACGTTTGGTCGTCCTGCTATAAAAGTCTTCGCAGTCTTGTTCTTCGACAGTGAATTTTGACGTTTGATGACTCAGGTCTTCCATTGCCCAAAATCTCTGCAATAGATCCTTCAATGCTGGTTGTTCAACTGTATTTGCCGGTACTATGTTATGGAGTCTGTCTGGAATTGATAAGAATGAATGTGATGTTAGGGATGATGATTGCAATAATGACGTGGGTGCAAGTGAAGGCGAAGTTAAAGATGTCAAGGGCGAAGAAACTTGTGGGAGCGAAGCTGCAGATAGCGATGCGATTGATGGCGACGAGGTGGCATGGATGGTGCCCGATACCACCCATCCAAGTTTTGTTTTTTGAAGTAGTGGCAAATTGCTTCCGATAGAGATTTGACCAACGAGAAGCAAGTCATAGAACAGGCTGGCGCCGATAAGACAGTCAATCGGGCCAGGTCTATGATAGCCCTTGTCAGCCAACCGGAATGTTCCAAGTGGTTATATCGATAGGCGACGAGGGCTGATATGAAGTGATGGTGGGGAGAATTAGGGCTTCTATTGTCGTTGAAAACGTATCATTATAAGACTTTATTGTAACTGCGCATGATTGCTGGGTGCTAGTGACACTCGATGCAATTCCGGTGACATTGACATGGCATTTTGCACGGCGCACCCTAAGATGCTGAGCAATTCGCTCAGTTATAAAGTGTAATTGCGAACCAGAGTCGAGTAGAGCTCGTGCTACTATGGACACTCCCGATGAATTTGTGAGGAATATCATTACTGTCGCTAGTATAACCTTACTGGATTTCTGCGATGCTTGGAATGCAGTCGATGTGCTGGGGATGGACTCAAAATTTGGTTCTGCGGAGGGCTCGTCATTTGCAGCCGGCCTCTCGCGATGCAACAGAGTGTGATGATTGTTATTGCACTTTTGGCACCTATTTAAGGAAGGGCAAGCGCTAACTCTATGATAGGTGCTTAAGCAATTAATGCACAAGCTAAGCTGTTTACACATGGCGTGTCTTTGCAGCGGAGTAAGATCCAGAAACTTTGTACACTTGTATGGATGATGAAACGGCATACAGCCACATATGCCACAATTTGAGTCGCCCTTTGCAGCCGTTGCTACGAGAGACATTGGTTTGGGCTTAGGCGGCTGTGCAGGCGTCGATGAAAATTTAGAACCTTGTATGAAATGCGACGGATTAATATGAACCATGTCAGCGGCCTGGCACCGCCTCTCAATGAAGCTTGATAGGTCATTCCATGTTGGGGCACGAAATGTTGTTGAAGAGGTCATGGGCCCACTTGACGACTCCTCCCATTTCATCTGAGTGTCATGATCTAGCTTGGTGACTATGAGATGTAGAATTATACTTTCCGCTATTTGACTTGTTGATACTAACGATTGCATGGCGCGAAGATGAGAGTTGATGATGTCGATAAACCCTCTTAACACAGTAGCATTTGAGTGAGTGAGGCTCTTGACATTAAAAATCTTGCAAATGTGATTGGAATATAAACCGTTTGTTGTCGTATCTACCCTTCAGCAAGTCTATAGCTTTCTGATAATTTTCTGGAGTTAACTCGAGCGACTGTATTATGCTTACAGCACTATCGGCAAGGCACGAACGCAAGTATTGAAATTTTTCAATTGGAGACAATGCATGATTGTTGTGTACTAACGCGGAGAACATATTAAAGAAATCAAGCCACTCGGTTTGTTTACCGCTAAATTTGCTTAATTGGAGCTTGGGCAGATTTATATGATGGTTCATCGCTAGCGGACTTAAGTGAGTGCTTGTGAGGGCGAGGTCACTATCATTGTTTCGTGCAGCGACCAAGCGCTCTGCGATGGCCCCCCCCCCTTATGTCACAGTATGAGTTCTCTACACTTGCCCGATGGGCACTTAGAATTTGAGCTTCATCCAATATTTCAAGATCCATTTGCACGTGCTCAAATGTGTTATATTGCCGTTCGAGAAGGGATAGCCTAGCCTCCAACTGAAATGTTGACATTGAATCCAGATTTGATAAATTATTTCGGAGCGAATCAATGCGCGCTATTATTTGATCTCTTTGGAGAATTTTGCGATGGAGCTCCTGATCAGCCCTTGGTGGGCGTGGGCGTTCGCCATCGAACTCTAATAACGATGTATCGTTCATGATTAATTTTACCAATCCGACTCGAAGGACCAATGTTGCGGGAATAAGCCTTTTTATTCCCCTTCCTCGCAATCAATAAAAGAAAAATGCAGTCTTTAAATTTGGCGTGACAATTTATTACTTTCGTCTGCTACAATGCAATGATTACTGACTCAACTCAACTCCTCCAGCCACACGATGGGCAAGAATTCCAAAAGAAAGAAAAACAACAAACATTAGAGGTACCGCTTCGCTAGGCGGCATAGCAAAATGCGTGCAGAAAAAATTATCGGATCAGTCCCGACAACAGCAACAGCAAACTTTCGATCACCGGAGAGGAGAGAGCAGCAAGAACCGGTTTTGTCGATCTAATACAGGGCCGGAACAATGTCCCTGTTTACTGTAAAAAACGTTTCTGGAATGAGCAAACCCTTGTTCACGTTTTCGAGCATAAGCATTTCAACCCTTTCATTAAAGGCTGACCTTATTGTTTTAAAGTGCTCGTTAATCGGGATACCAGCATTTTTTTAATGTTTATTAGTCCTAATGTGAAATTTATTAGTCCTAATGTAATAATTTGAAGAAAAGTGTTGTATCCCTATCCTACCCTCATCCAATTACCACATTTCACTAAAAACCTTAGTATGTAATAAATTTTGAAAAAATGTTTATACTAATTTGTTTCGGTATTAAAAAAAAGATATTCTTTTACAAGTTATAAAATAAAATCATCGACCTCCCTGCGGTATTTAAAATACTACACAGCTAAAACAGAGGTGTCAAATTTTCCTCAAACATCTCTCTGCGTCAATCGCATGCGTGCCAAGACACGGAGCACGCAGCCACTTAACATTTTATTACACTTCCCACTAACAACACAACCTCTGCTTGCGCAGCCGCTATACACACCCGTACTCGTTCCCACAGCTCTGTATCCTACATATAAATATTAAATTTCTTAAAATAATAACTCCACGCTTCAGACCGTGGATGCGAGCCACAGCTTGAACCGCTCCCTTAATGTTTACATTAAGTTTTACTATACTTCTGGGCAGCGTCTCAAAAACGAAACAATTAAATAAACAACAACTACAATACTACTTCTGCTTACACAGCTTCTGCTTAAGCAGCCTCTGCTTAGCAAGCTGTCACCCGCAAGCACACACATTTCCTCACCTCTGTATCCTACATACAAACATTAAAACTATAACAACAACTACAACAACATACTTCCTAAATTTCCAAAAATAACTCCACTCACCAACCCTATGTGAGACACAAGCCACAGTTCGCCTTCTCCAATAAACAAACGAACAAAACAAAAGTCACACGCTGACACTCACTCTTGCTACTTATGATCTCCCAGTACTCACATATCATAACACAGTCTCTCCCCTCCCTCTCCCTACTTCCACACCATCTCGCCTACCAACCGTTGACCGTTCGGCCAACTGATCGTCTGTCCGTCCGTCCGTCCGTCTGTCCGTACGCCAGCCGCTAGCCGCCAACTTCCAACCTTCAATCCTCTTTCTCACTCTTACATACACTACGCCCACCGTCTCACTCCTACACACACACATCCACCTTTGGAGGTGGCACCTCCGAAATACACAGGAGTTGCTATGGATTAGAAACGCCATATTACTACTACTGAGCACAATCACCTTTTTATTTTTGTGATACATTTCCATGATAAGTCTTGTGATCTTGTCGTTGTACGGCAACAGTATTGGAAACTTCGCGTTGTATTGAAGTGAAGAGGAGCTGAGCCGGCCTCCTACTCTTAGAATTCCGTTTACATCTATAAAAGGTGATAGCCCTAACAGTGAGCTTGATCTTTCAACATCTCCCTTCTTCTTAAGCCGATCGATGTCTGCCTTGAAGTCAGCATATTGCACAACTTTGATGATCACGATCATGGCGTCATGTAACTCTCGCAATCAAAGATCTACACTAGTTTCTGTACGTGTATTGGTATTTTTTAGATTTCGTATAAACCGAAGCGCATACGCAACAACGCGCTGAAGGGTAAAAAAGTAGTTTCGGCGGTCAATTTTTTAGATGAGCTCTTCTATATCAGAATTTGTTGCTGCCAATACGTTGACAGCCATTTTGTCGGTAGTAAAAACCGTGAAGGGTAACTTGTTTCCTTAACGTAGAAATATGTACAATTTAAGTCTTTCTGAGTTCCACATTGGCATTTTACCTGCCCAACGCGTAGTGGGATGTGTAAACAACCAGTCAAAGCGAACTAATTAAAATCGGCTTCTTTATTAATGCGATGACCGGTGACTTGAATCCCATGATTTGGAAAGGTCCTGAATACTGTGCGGCCAGTTTAGCATTGAAGTGTTTGTTGGCTTTGGACAGGTGATGAGTTTTGGTGAGTACCAATTTTTGTTTTTTTTTGTTTTTTTTTTATATCAGAATCTAGCAGTAGCCCTGAAGAGATCAATCTCTTTTTCCATGATTGGCTATTGATGGAATGGTTGACAGAGGGAGCGGAAGGGAAAGGGAACTTTTTCGCATTCTACATTTTATTATTGCAAACACTGCCGGAGACAACGAATGGTCCTTATTTTTCACAATTAGCGCTAGGCGAGGCCTTAAGTACGCATTAGAATTTGAGACGTCACGATAAGGAAATTTAAGAACCATGCGCATGGCGGGACTCGAACCCGCGTCTCCGGAAAGCGATGGCTAGTGTGCCACACACTACACCACCGAGAACCGTGGGAAAGTTCTTCGCAGACTGTGGCCTGAACCTGACATTGAGGTCTGCAAGCACTCTTTGTGCGTTGGTTCCTTCACGAATTGAGTCCAGTTATTAGACTCAGCAAATAACTCAACATACAAACCCTCGGGTGTCGTGTGACTCGAATGACGTAGCCAATTGGAATTATGAACATTGAAATCATCAGCAACTACAATTTCACTGTTCGGATACGATTCCAGAATTTTAGAAATCGAATCAGAGAGACTGTCTAGTTTATCAAAAGGAGGCAGCCTCTCCAGACCCGGACTAAACAGCATCGTGGCTCCAAGTTCAAATCTGGTAAGTTGTGCAGCAGCTCATGACTCCTTCCTTGCATTAGGTGTACGGGTGTTATACATCCTGTCGAAGGCAATCCTTTCCTGCATTAGGTGTACAGGTGTTATACATCCTGCCGAAGACAATCCTTCCTTGCATTAGATGTACGGGTGTTATACATACTGCCGAAGACAATCCTTTCTTGCATTAGATGTACGGGTGTTATACATCCTGCCGAAGGCACTCCTTCCTTTTTTTTATTTCAGATGAAACCAAGCTCAGGGGATGCCCCCTATCCATGCACACACAGCATTTGTTGGTTCCGAAGGGATGACAGGTTAGTGGGAAGGCGGAAAGAGGGAGTAGTGACGGTTTACACCTCGCTTAAAGGTTTCGACGCTGTAAGTGGGCGGGAAGATATTCGCAGGGAGACTATTCCACAATCTAATGACGCGACCGAAAAACTAATTCCCACGGTAATGCGCGGTTCGTTGGAACGGAATCGCGACACGAAAGGGGTGCACCGCTCTGGAAAGCCGAGTAGTTCTGCTAAATACCTGAACCGGAGGAATCAGGCCGGCTACTTCAGAGGAACATTTACCATGAAAGTAACGGTAAAATAGTGATACACACCCTACATCACGACGACGCTCCAAGGTTTCAATAGAGCTGGATACCCTACTGTCCCCTATAAGTTTTATCGCACGACCTTGTATACGGTCCAGAAGCTGAAGATATGTTTTCGAAGCTCCCGACCAAATATGCGAATTGTACTCCATTTTCGGACGGATATAGGTTGTGTAGATACAACGAAAATGGGTTGGAGTGAAGTATTTCTTACACCGCTTAAGAAAGCCTAAGCACTTGGCTGCTCCTTTCGACACGTCAAAAATGTGATCGTTTCAACGAAGATCGCATTGGATTGACGTGCCCAGAACATCAAGAGCTTCCGACTCATTAACATCCACACCACCCACATTTAGAGGTGGAAAATTGTCACCCGCTAAAGGCTTGTGTTTCAACAGACAGCATTGGGTTTTACGCGCATTAAAATCGACCCGATTCGCTCGACCCCACTCTTGGATTTTATTGAGGTCGGATTGGAGTGTGCATTCATAATTCTGCGTTTTTCAATGATCTCCAGAATAGAAGGACGCCTGGAGAATGAATATGAATAACAAATGCTGCTGTCATCAGCAAACGAGTAGACGGGGTTTGATGTCAATGACAGAAGGTCATTGATGAAAATTAGAAAAAGTGTCGGAGACAGGACCGAACCCTGCAGAACTCCAGCATTGATGGAGTGCTCTTCGGAAGCAGAGCCGTCTATCACAACCCGAATAGAACGGCCGCTGAGAAAACTCGATATCCATCGAGTGAATGTATTACCGACACCATAAGCAGCCAGTTTAGACACGAGTGCTTTCTGCCACACTCGGTCAAATGCCTTGGAGATATCCAAAGCAACAACCTTACTCTCACCGAATTGGTGAACACAGCTGTTCCACCGCTCAGTGAGGAACGCCATCAAATCGCCTGTGGAGCGGTGAGCACGGAACCGTACTGGCGATCACTGACCAATTGGTTGCTCTCCAGATACCTCATCAAGTTAAAATTTATAATGCTCTCCATAACTTTGGAAAGCATTGAACAGATTGCTATGGGTCGGTAATTTGCAGGATTCGTAGCCTCACCTTTTTTGGGAACTGGCTACACATTGGCAATCATCCAGGAAGGAAGAAAAACTCCTGAAGTAAATGATAAATTAAAGAGATTGCGCAATGGGCGAGCAAGTGTTGAGGCGTATTTTCTCAACACATGGGCTGAAATGCCATCCGGTCCCGAGGACTTGTTGACATTGAGGTCTGCAAGCACTCTTTGTGCGTTGGTTCCTTCACGAATTGAGTCCAGTTATTAGACTCAGCAAATAACTCAACATACAAACCCTCGGGTGTCGTGTGACTCGAATGACGTAGCCAATTGGAATTATGAACATTGAAATCATCAGCAACTACAATTTCACTGTTCGGATACGATTCCAGAATTTTAGAAATCGAATCAGAGAGACTGTCTAGTTTATCAAAAGGAGGCAGCCTCTCCAGACCCGGACTTCGATAAATGAAGCAGAAGTGCAGGAGGATGTGCGACTGGATTTTGAACTTAACCCACATGAAGCTAAATTCGGTATCCGTCGTGCAAAGGTGTTGCTGACACTGGTACGCAACATCACTGCGAATATATAAGGCGAGGCCTCTGTGTGATGAAAGCAATGGCAGTAAGTGGTACCCAGGCATGCGAAAGTCCAGTGGATGTGCACCCTCAGACACCTGGGTCTCACTTAGTGCCATTACTTGCGGTTGGTGGGTACAAATATGCGCATGGACCGCGAAAAAACTCGCCCTCAAGCCACGTACATTAGCGGAATCCATGCGGAATTCTGTCATCGCCACCCACTGTAAGGAAGTGTAACATCAGCCGTACAAGCGGCCACGCGTACGTCGCAAGCAAAGCAAAACACGACAAGACAAGTGTTATGCCTTTATCTTGCCGCTCTTCAGCCTACGTTGCACTCACAGCCGTCAGCACAACTAACGGGACCAGGAAGAAGGAGGAGGAGTAAAAACAACCGAAATGCTGAGATTTACTGCGAAGAGCATAAATAAGCCCCTCGCTTGGTTCTCCGCATTCCGTTAGACTAAATTTCTTTAATTTTATTATTCTTGCATGCTTATAAGTTATATTATTGGTTTGAGTTATATGCACTGTGATTATATTTTATTATGGTGTAAATGTGTTTATATTGCTTGTGGATGGTCGGTTTTTATATTAATTATTTTTTCGCGAGCACTCGACGCGAAAAATGAATTGTGGTGGGGAGTAACATCCACCTTCGCCCGCGGTCACATCACAACTGAATCCTTGCATTAGGGGTACGGGTGTTATACATCCTGCCGAAGGCAATCCTGTATCCATTCACACCAGCTACTAGACACAACACCAGCATTCATCAGCGCGACACCGGTGGATTCACCGGCGCGACACAGACACATTCATCGGCGCGACACCAGCGTGACATCAGCGCGACACAGGCACAGTCATCGGCGCATTCATCAACGCGACACCAGCGTTTATCGGCGCATTCACCGGCGGGACACCAGCGCGTTCATCAGGGCGACACAGGCGCACTCACCAGCGCGACACCAGTGCGACACAAGTGCATCAACGCGACACAAGCGTTCATCGGCGCATTCACCGGCACGACACCAGAGCGTTCATCAGGGCGACGAATATATATATATATATACGAGTATTGGGACCCTTGATGTATAGGTATATTAACGATTCCACATTCTTGATGATGAAGTCGTTTCAGGAGACTGTCTCACATAAAAATATCTTTGAAATTTAGATTCTTTGTATGTTTCATCAAGTCGATGTCTGAGAGAGCTCTTTTGGATTCTTTGAAAAGTTTTTGGTTGCGGACTATAATACATGCCCAATCCTTTTCGGTATGGTTTAAGGTATAAACCTTTTCCCATAGCGATGGCTATGTGTGTAAGAGTGAGAAAGAAGATGTGAGTGGCAAACGGGTTTGCCAGATCGAGGTTGTTGGTGGACAGAGTGGCCAAAATCCTCCTTTGATCGAGGATTTTGGCGGACAGAATGGCCACATCTAGGATTTTTATTTTTTTATTTTATATTTATTTTTTATTTTAATTTTTTTTATTTTAATTTTTTTAACTTTAATTTTTTTTTTTAAATGTTTTTAAGAACTTTTCGATGGTTGGAAACCCTGGTGGCCTGGCGGACGGCTGGCGGTTTGACGAACTGACGGTTGGCGGACTGACTGACGGGCGGGTGGTTGCTGCGGGACGGCTTTTTAAACGCTGCCTCAGAAGTGTAGTGAAATTTAATGTAAACATTAAGGAGCGGTTCGAGCTGTGACTTCGCATCCACGGTCTGAAGCGCGGAGTTGTTATTTTAAGAATTATGAAACTCGCCTTGTTGTTCTTGTTGTTGTTGCTTATTGCTTGGGTTCGAATTGTGGCTTGACTCGAATTTGTCAGGAATTAAATTAATGTAAACATTTCCTAAGGATGTGATGAAATTACGCTGAACCGAACATGATTGAACAGACACGGATCCCTTCGTTATCTCATTTTTGCTTTTGTTGATATCTTCCTCTTTATGTCATAAAGGTTTCAGCTGGAGTATGAAAGAACTGAAATTTATAATCAAACTACATTCCGTATTTCAACATAGAAGCGATCGAGTCATGTGTGCGCGATAAAATCCCTTTGAAAGTTAAAAATAATTAAAGAAATAATAAAGGAATACAAATATTTTCGAAAGTGAATAAAACATTCTAAAAAGTGAGTAATTTGTTAACAAAAGTCGAAAGTGAACAAAAAATCTCAATTTTTGAGCCAAGAGCATTTTAGAAAGAGTGAAAAACTTAAATCTCAAGTTTTAAAACTTTATTCCAGCTGATAATAGAGTAAAAACCTCTTTAAAAGTGAAAACTTAAATAAAAAGATTTTAGAAAGTGCAGAGAACATTTTAGGAGGTGAAAACATTTTAAAAAAGTAAGAGAAAGAAAATAGTTTAGGAAAAGTAAAAACATTTTAAAAGGTGAAAAAACTTAAAACCAAAACTACAACAACAATATAAAGAAAAAGTGCAAAAGAGAAACAATTTTCTGAGAAAGAAAGAAACAACGAAGATAACAAAAAACTTTTTTAATAAATTTCTTTTCATATACATAGTTATTTTATAATATTATGAAATATTAATACAGTAAGAATATTTTCTTCATTCTTATATAAATTATACTTTCAGCTGTTTGCGTTGTATAGTGTCAAGTGTTGTCTGAGGTTTCTGCGACCTTGTTAGTCCAAGTGGTAGGGTAGAAGTGAATGAATGTGTACCTATGAGATTCTTGTGGTTTTAAATGTAGTCTGAGGGTTATAGTTTCTGCACAAAAATTAATTATACCTCTGATGAACAATTTTTACTATAATTGAACTTATCTGTCTGGTGTTTAATGGTAAATAGATAGCATTCTTCGGAATCTCATCTATTTTATACCCAGGACTGACATTCAGTGCAAACATATGAATTGTATGCGCCGTTGCATTATTAATATATTAACAGGTAACTATGTCGCACTCGGATATTAATATTTCGCCGTTTTCTATTTTGAAAGCGGTACTTCCGTATCTCCATTCACCATCTAATCCTCTGTTCAGTCCGTATGCTGTATCCAGCTCATTTTGGTGCTCTAATTTAGTTCAGTTGATTTGTTTGCGTCTTCCTCTGAAACATCCATTTGAGAGAAAAAGGTACCATCATCATTATCATCGTCAACAACGTCGTTCTATGCTTTTTTTATTGTAATTGATCAAGTTTTTATAATTGTCAATCCATCGATATGATCCACGGTAACTAAATTCCTTCCACATCATCTGCTGGATGAGGTGTCAAACGGTTTGTCGGATATTAATATTTCGCAGTTTTCTATTTTGAAAGCGGTACTTCCGTATCTCCATTCACCATCTAATCCTCTGTTCAGTCCGTATGCTGTATCCAGCTCATTTTGGTGCTCTAATTTAGTTCAGTTGATTTGTTTGCGTCTTCCTCTGAAACATCCATTTGAGAGAAAAAGGTACCATCATCATTATCATCGTCAACAACGTCGTTCTATGCTTTTTTTATTGTAATTGATCAAGTTTTTATAATTGTCAATCCATCGATATGATCCACGGTAACTAAATTCCTTCCACATCATCTGCTGGATGAGGTGTCAAACGGTTTGTCGGATATTAATATTTCGCCGTTTTGTATTTTGAAAGCGGTACTTCCGTATATCCATTCACCATCTAATCCTCTGTTCAGTCCGTATGCTGTATCCACCTCATTTTGGTGCTCTAATTTAGTTCAGTTGATTTGTTTGCGTCTTCTTCTGAAACATCCATTTGAGAGAAAAAGGTACCATCATCATTATCATCGTCAACAACGTCGTTCTATGCTTTTTTTATTGTAATTGATCAAGTTTTTATAATTGTCAATCCATCGATATGATCCACGGTAACTAAATTCCTTCCACATCATCTGCTGGATGAGGTGTCAAACGGTTTGTCGGATATTAATATTTCGCCGTTTTCTATTTTGAAAGCGGTACTTCCGTATATCCATTCACCATCTAATCAAACATCAAACTAAGTTATAGTTTCTGCACAAAAATTAATTATACCTCTGATGAACAATTTTTACTATAATTGAACTTATCTGTCTGGTGTTTAATGGTAAATAGATAGCATTCTTCGGAATCTCATCTATTTTATACCCAGGACTGACATTCAGTGCAAACATATGAATTGTATGCGCCGTTGCATTATTAATATATTAACAGGTAACTATGTCGCACTCAATACGTATTGTATTGATCTTTGTTATATTCACAGGTAAGTCCAAAGTATTATATGTAGTTTTCCTGTTTCCAATTTTCTTTTACTGAATCCTGGAAGCGGACCAATGCTTCGATCTTTAAGAAAATGTCAAGTTTACTAGATCCTACGATAGCTTGTAGTGTATAAGGGTTGGCTACTCCCAGTTTCTGATGCAGCTTTTCATGTGACTCTATACTTAAATATTTGCTTTGAATGTACTCGGCAATATCACCAAGCTCATATGAACCGACAGGAATTTCAATTTTATGATCTTCAATGTGAAATAAATTATTTTCATAGTCGACGTTTGGTATGGTGTAGTAGCTATGAAAGTCAACGAGACTTCTCATCTAAATCTATGTGCGGAAAGTAATCAGCTGATAAAATGGATTTGTTTCCACTGAAAGTAAGAGTTATTGATATCTTGAATGTTGATTAACTAATGAAATGAAAACACGCAAAACAATATTTTTATACCAGAAAATTTATTTACATATATTTTACAAAATTTCATTACTATCGATCCAAGAATTATGTTCATACGAAAATCCTAGCCATTTGACGAAAACTTTGCTTCCTCTTGTTTTAAGAACTTTCTCCACGAGGTAAGTGTTGGAATATTTTGTTTTCAGTAGTTCAGATTCGTGGAATCCTCCTCTAATTGTATTTCCCTAGTTGTCTTCAAGAATATACGTTGCTGGTTTTGTAATTCTTATATTTTTAGTTTTATATTTGTAGTCCAATTCATATAGCCTTTTTCGAAGACATAATCTCCTATGCGGAAATATTTTCAGATTATTGTAGGCAGTTTTTAATAACAATCTTTAATTAGACGGATTCACATCAACGGGAGCCATATTTATCGTTCTATGCTTTTTTATTGAAATAGATCAAGTTTTTATAATTGTCAATCCATCGATATGATCCACGGTAACTAAATTCCTTCCACATCATCTGCTGGATGAGGTGTCAAACGGTTTGTCGGATATTAATATTTCGCAGTTTTCTATTTTGAAAGCGGTACTTCCGTATCTCCATTCACCATCTAATCCTCTGTTCAGTCCGTATGCTGTATCCAGCTCATTTTGGTGCTCTAATTTAGTTCAGTTGATTTGTTTGCGCCTTCCTCTGAAACATCCATTTGAGAGAAAAAGGTATCATCATCATTATCATCGTCAACAACGTCGTTCTATGATTTTTATTGTAATTGATCAAGTTTTTATAATTGTCAATCCATCGATATGATCCGCGGTAACTAAATTCCTTCTACATCATCTGCTGGATGAGGTGTCAAACGGTTTGTCGGATATTAATATTTCGCCGTTTTGTATTTTGAAAGCGGTACTTCCGTATATCCATTCACCATCTAATCCTCTGTTCAGTCCGTATGCTGTATCCACCTCATTTTGGTGCTCTAATTTAGTTCAGTTGATTTGTTTGCGTCTTCCTCTGAAACATCCATTTGAGAGAAAAAGGTACCATCATCATTATCATCGTCAACAACGTCGTTCTATGCTTTTTTTATTGTAATTGATCAAGTTTTTATAATTGTCAATCCATCGATATGATCCACGGTAACTAAATTCCTTCCACATCATCTGCTGGATGAGGTGTCAAACGGTTTGTCGGATATTAATATTTCGCCGTTTTCTATTTTGAAAGCGGTACTTCCGTATATCCATTCACCATCTAATCCTCTGTTCAGTCCGTATGCTGTATCCAGCTCATTTTGGTGCTCTAATTTAGTTCAGTTGATTTGTTTGCGTCTTCCTCTGAAACATCCATTTGAGAGAAAAAGGTACCATCATCATCATTATCATCGTCAACATTACTCTTGGAAATAGCTTTGTCTGCAAAATCTATCTCTTTATTTGCTTTAACTGGGGTACTGTTTTTAAGTTTGTTTGTTATCGCATCATGCATAGATTCTGGGCCATCCTTGTTAACATTTGTTTTAGTTGTATCGTTTGCTTTATATATCCTCACTACTTCCTTCAAAGATACTGTAACCGGTTTAAAAGTCTCATTCAATTCATTCTCTAAATCGTCTTTTCTTAACTTTAAAGCCCTAAATTTTTGTTTCAGTTCTCGTCTAGTTTTTTCAAGTGTCAAGTGTCAGTTATCAAGATTAGGTGTATCAACTATCAAATCAGATCAGATCGGATTAGATCTGGTATATCAGTTATCAGATCAGATGTATCAACTATCAGATCATATCAGGTGCAACAGCTATCAGCTATTAGATCAGATCAGTTCAAAGGCTATTTGCATACTAGTATGAAAGTGCCGGGGAGCTTTCGTTTATAGTTGGATGTAAATATCAAAAGCCCTTTTTGCTTTTATAGCTTCCTTCATCAATCGAATCGTCTGGTGAATATTTTGTTGTATCGAATTTTAAATTGATATCATCAAGAGTACTTTTGTAATAGTCGTCGATTTGTATGTTATGTATAAAAGAGACGGTGTCCATGTATTTCAAAGTCAGTTATCAGAGCAGATTAGTTAAATCAGTGCTATCATTTCAAAGTCAGGTGCTGTCCTAATCTAAAAATGTAGTTAATTGACTGTTTTATGGTGTTATTATATTTAAATTTATTCATACAATTTCTTAATTTGCTATCTAATATAAATCTATATTTATATTTTAGTTTATTATTTTGTTTGTAAATTGAATTTAATAAATAACAATATTTTTCTTATAGCGATTCCCTTATTGACCGATATTGATTAATATTGAACTCCAGACATTTTCTTGCAAATCTGATAAATCATATTATTGTAGCTGCTTTCGATATCTTCTCTTATCTGGATTAAAGTCATTCTGCCTTGGAACGATTTTACATCCACAACCATATCTTGTTCACAACCATATCTTGTTCTCGTTTTCGAGCATAAGCGTTTCAATCCTTTCATTGAAAGCTGACTTTATTGTTTTAAAGTGCTCATTAATCGAGATGCCAGAATTTTTCTTTTATGTTTATTGGTCCTAATGTGATAATTCCAGTGTTTCTTCAAAACACTCCCTCTTTCCCCCTTCCCACTAACCTGTCATCCCTTCGGAACCAACAAATGCTGTGCATGGATAGGGGGCATCCCCCTGAGCTTGGTTTCATCTGTCATAAAAAAAAAAAAAAAAAAAAAAAAACGTTCTCATTGCAATCGAAACAAATTGAAAAGTTCTTATTATGAACACGTTTTATTGGTGAAGCACAGCTTCTGCTTGCTTGTGGATGAAATAAATTTATATGTTTTTTCAGGTTATCGCGTCGGGTAAATTTAATGTTACATCCGTTGCAAACGAATGCTTGCTTTTCAGCGTGTTTTTTTAAAACATGGCGTTTAAGGTTGCGATTTTCGGTGAAATGATCACCACACTCACTGCAAATGAATCCTTCTATTTTTAAAAGATTTAACTGAAGATGTCGTTATTGTTGATGATGATTATGATTATGATTATGTTAATCAAGTAGATTTCACTTCAGTCTTCTTAAAAATTTGAGTGTACTTTTATAAAAACTTAAAGTTTTAGTTTTACACTTTAATGTACTCTTGAATGCTCTGGGTTTTAATTTTGCAAACTAATGCGCTTTATCTCTCCAATTTGAATAATAGTAAATAATTTTTATTTACTATTTTTAGGTATAACTAATAGTTATATTAATAAATGAAATATAAATAAAATATTAATAAATACAATTATAATTTATTTATTTAATAATTTTAAACTGTATAAAATATATGTGTATTTTCTCAGTTATTTGGAAATCACACGACTTGATGGCTTAGATAATCAAACGACTAACGAAGTTCTGTAAAAACTTGTTGCTCCTTTTATACTCCTCCGCCGTAGCTATTTACCTCTCTAAAAATTTCAACAACAACAACAGTCTCTGCAAAATAAATTCTGGGAAAGTGATGACTCATACTAATTCTTTGAATTCCTTAACAATATACACAATCACGCACACACACACACAAAGCAAACAATAATTACTTTATGGGCTACCATTATAGTATACAGTATGTATACATCTGTATGTATGCTCTGTATCCTACATACAAATATTAAAACTACAGCAACCACAACAGCATACTCCGTAAATTTCCTAAAAATAACTTCAATAACCAAACCTATGCGACCCAAGGCAGAGTTCGCTTTCTCTCATAAACAAAACTAGCAAAACAAAAGTCAGACGCTGACACTCACTCTACATATCCCTATCCTACACTCATCCAATCACAACATTTCGCTAAAAACCTTAATATGCAATGAATTTTCAAAAATGTTTACACTAATTTGTTAGACCGCCTGTATCGGTATTTTAAAAAAAGATATTCTTTGACAAGTCATAAAATAAAATCATCGACCTCCCTGCATTATTAAAATTACTACGCACCTAAAAGAGAGGCGTCAAATTTCCTCAACATCTCTCATTCGTATTTCTCACTCATGCTAAGTTACGGATCGCACAACCGTCCAGCCACTTGAAATTCTCACTACACTTCTGGGGCAGCGTCTCAAAAGCAAAGCAATTAAATAAACAATAACAACAACTACAACACTACTTCTGCTTACGCAGCTTCTGCTTAGGCAGCCTCTGCTTAGCAAGCTGCCACCCGCGAGTACACACATTCCCATAGCTCTGTATCCTACATGCAAACATTAAAACTATAACAACAACAACAACTACAACAGCATACTTCCTAAATTTCCTAAAAATAACTCCACTCACCAATCCAATGCACGACATAAGCCACAGTTCGCCTTCTCCAAAAAACAAAACGAACAAAGATCACCATTATTCACACTCACTCTTGCTACTTATGGTCTGCCAATACTCACATACCATAACGCACGTCACTCCCCTCCCTCTCCCTGATTCCTCACCATCTCAGCAATCCTTTTTCTCACTCTTACACACTCTACGCCCACTGTCTCGCTTCACACACAGCGCGCCTTTGGAGGAGACTCCTCCGAAATAAACGGGTGGAGCCATTGGTCCAGAACATACATATCCCTACTACTGTGGTGTGACGCATAACATCTCTATTCAATGCAGTGAGCGCCTCGAAGATACATATTTAGCCTGCCTTCACCCCTAATTCCTATGTCACATAATAAAATTGCTCGCTGTTTTTCTTACAAAAGCAGGCTACAGCTTTAAAAACTGAGAACGAGCAACTGAAGACGTCATCTTAACAACAATATATGAAATGTTATTTCTTCTGATCTCATGGTTACCAGCAGAACGCACATTAGGCAGCGCAACAAGTTATGTTCTCAGCGTTCACAGTTTTGCAAATATGCGTTAATACTATAAGCAGCCAGTTTAACTGATTCACGAATAGAGTCAACCTTTTTGCTTTTGGCTGCGAGAGAAGTTACACGATCCACAACTTGTTTAAGCAAAGTACGCACAGTTGAAAGCTCACCCGCAATGTCACCAATTTTATGCATGATCTAGTTGACAGATGCTCGAAGAATCTCCTTAAACTTTACAATAAGATCAGTTTTTTGGACATCCATTTTCACGTCAAAATTCCTTTCAAACTTGCCTAGTAGAATCTCATAATCCATAGATTCCACTCCCGATGTTTTGGCATTCCGATCCGTAGCGGGGAGGAGTCAGGGAGATAGAGGGTAGGCGAATGGCCATGGAGGGAGATAGAGCGTAGGCGAAATATTGTGAAAGGCAAATGCAGAAGAATGTACACAGGATATAGTTGATCCTATATTTTTACAGGTTTTAATCGCTGATATTTAGGCAATTCCAGGCGCAGATTAATTAGTAATGGTTATTAATCGATTAGCAAGTACAAACTGGCAAATTAAAAACTAAATATAATCAAAAATACACTTGGAACGCGAGCACTGACCGAAACACGTCTGCTCTTTTCTCATTCTTTTTATACCCTACAACCGAAGGGAGCAATATATTCACATTGTTATTCCGTTTGTAACGCAGAGATAGATATAGAAAAGTATATATTCTTGCTCAGCGTAATTTATTTATAAATACAAAATTTGGCAATATCTCATGAACGGTATAAGAATTTCCACGCCCATTTTTTGCAAAAATGTTTATAATGGCACTGTGTGTTCCGGTATAGAATTATACCTCGATATCTCGAACGGTTTCTGAGATATTCACCTTATAACATTTTTTAAAACGAGTTGCCTTTACATTCCTTACATAAAGCAGGCGTAGTTTTACCGCGAGGTATCTGGAGGCATCACCAGTCTAATAGCAAAAAATGTGCGTGCCACGCCCACTGATAAAAAGTTTTCAATATCTCTTAAACGGTGTAAGATATTAAGACGTAATTTGATCACGACGTATCTGGAGGGATTACACGACGTATCTGGAGGGTTTGCCGAAAGTGGGCGCGGCACGCCCACTCATAAATAAGTTGTCAATATGTCATAAACGGTGCAGAATATTAATACGCCATTTTATTCCGGGGTACCTAGGGACATTAGCAAAATGTTTGCCAAAAATGGGCGTGATCCGTTTATTTATACAGAAGTTGTCAACTGGCGAAATTATTATTCTTTATTTACTCGGGTGTAGGATACTTAGACTGGTTTGTAGAACTTGTAAAATATTTGTATCCTTCCTTATATATTGTTCAGAACTTGGCGGCGTAGACTATTTGTACTTTGTCCACGCAAACCTTAACAAGTTTTATTTATGTCACGCCAGAATGTATACAAAATTTGTTTATTTATAATAAATTGCTTTTATTTATTTTTTAAGGTTAACGAGAGAAAAGCCAATGCGCTCATATTCCACAGGAAGTCGTCTTGAGTGTAACAGGATAAAAGAATTCAACACAAGAGAGAGAACATTTTCTCTCGGACCTTCTTTACAGCGTAATCGCAAATATTGTGGATTATTTTATGTACACAATAACTATAATTGCAGCAACAATAACGATGAAATTTCGGATGAAATAAGGCAACATAAACATACTAATTATTATATTAAGTCAACAAGTGTTCCTTATTTAATAAATAATCAGAAAAGCTATGGGATGAGCAACTTGATGGAGATGGATTTTTCTAAAAACTCTCTTATTCATATAACCCAAATAACCAATTCAAATAACCTAGATCACTTGGCAAAATTAAATATGCATGTTTTAAAATCGAGTTTAGCATCATTTCGGTGTAATAAATATATACATTTAGGACGTGACTACTTAGAAATGAAACCAGTAAACTTTCCAAGTAATCAAGTAAATGCTGCAGTAAATCAAAACCATGCAGAAAACGTACGTACCTACGATAATGTTCTAAATGAATCTGTGTTAATTTTTCCATACACAACTAAGCAAAAAGCAAATTTTGATAATCAGTTTGGAGTTTTTAATGCAAATGAAACATATTCTAGCCTTGCAACTTTTAAATGCAATGACATTTTATGTTCTCATTCACAATACTCGTTAGTTGATAGTAGGACTGAGGATAATGAAAAAATATCCATAAATATTATAAATCGTCATGCAGTTGGTCTAAAAAAAAACAAAGTTCTAAATTTCGAGTATGAAACATATAAAAAAATGCATTCAAATGACTCAGATGAATTAACGGTTTACCGTTACTTGCATTTAACTGACTTCTGTTTAAGGCAGAGTAATAAAATATACCTGTACAACAAAGAGGAAGTTAAAGTGTTTACTAACAGTGATACTATAACATCAAGTAATAATTTGCCGGTGTTAAGTCCGAAAAGGAATTATAGTATAGATAAATGCAGCACAACTATTAGAAAGCACATTCAGGATAGTGATTATATTAAATCAAGTATTATTCCAACATTTAAAAAAAAGGGTAGTGTATTAGAAAACACAAAACAAAATTTTGGCGATTCAGTTCCTAAAATTGTGGACAGTAATATATTATACTCCCAAAAAGTTGTTCAACTGCTAAATTCTTGCAAAGTGGACGAAAATTCAACCAAATTCGAGCAAACTTATCTAAATTTATATAGAATGGAATTTTATCCATATTTATCAATTTCATGTATCTGCCCTTCTTCTGCATCTGTCGAAAAACGCACATTAGACGAATCTAACTTTTGCTTGAGAAATAATAGTAAATTAATTGATAATTTGGCTTTGAAACAAAATAGCTCGCCGAAGCTACATTATGCTAGCTTAGATTTAAAAAATTGTCCAATAAAAAGGAGTTACTCTCGCAAAAAAAACAGACGTTTTAACCGTGCTGTTGTAAATGTTAGCCCTTCTTTGCAACTAAAAAACATGCAATCTGACTTTTCATATGTCAAAATAAATTTCGACAACTAATACGTAGTTCTTAAAAAATTACTTACATACGAAAAGATTTCATACAACATTATTTAAATATTCCTTAATAAATTATTATCTATATGTCTAAACACTTTTGAAAATGTTTCCCCTATTCATTACAAGCTGCAGAGCATGGATATTAATTCACATATAATAATAATATTCGCAAACGTTTGAAATACAGAAAATCTGTATTTTCGTTGGCAATTTAGACCATTGATATGGAGTCTTATTGTGTGTTGATGTTATTATTTGTATCATGTTAGTATCTAAATAGATATTAATAGTATACTAAAAATAACATGGATACTAATAAACATTTTAATATATACTTGTGATGCTGTAGTTTCGTTATTTTGTACAAGCCATTAGAAACGATATTTTTTCCGTAAAATAGCAATTTATATCCTGTACAGAATGATTTGTTTTAATTTCTCTGTGGAGAATTGAAAGGCCGATAATTAAAGAGAAAACGGAATAGTTTGTTTAAGTTATTATCTATTCCAAGTAACTATTGCAAGACGGTGCTCACTTTATTTTTTTTGTACCTGTAACAAAAGTGTTTTATATAGTACATACTTGTGATGCTGCAGTCTCGTTATTTTGTACCAGTCTTTAGGAACGATATTTTTTCAATAAAATAGCAATTTATAACGTGTACATAATGACTGGTTTTAATTTCTCTATGACAATTAAAGAGCCGATAATTAAAGAGCAAACAAAATAGTTTCTTTAAGTTTTTATTCCAAGTAATTATTGCAAATTGGTGCTGTGTAACGTTGTAAATAAACGGATCGGCAGCTTTAAAATTGTTCTATAAGTTTCTTTTAGTAATAATTTTGTAAGTTTTTGGAGAACATCAGCAAAAAATCTGTAAATATCATATTTCTGCATAAGTTCATAACATTTTTTTTCATTAGTTCATAATGTTTAATAATTACACTAGTTTATAGATTATAAAAAAAATGTTCCTCCAGAAATAAAAGTAAAAGTTCTTTAAGGAAATACGAAGTTCTTAGAGGAAATGCGTAGATTACGAATAACATCTTACATTTCTTAATCAACTTTAGTTTTCGAGTTATCTGCAAAAAACCGTCATTTTGGATCTTCTAGGCTAATCTAAAAATAACTAACTGTGGCTCCTTAATTTTTAATTTCTTTTAATTTACACCTTTTTATTTATTATAGGGGAATCTCCCAAGACTAATTTTATAAAAATTGGTTGGAAACTGTAGATACACCTGAAAAGATATGCCAATTTTTCCGTTATCCCTTGTCAAATTTAGTTTGTAGACAAACCGGTTCTTCAGTGTCAGTGTTCGTTCTGCTTTATTTGTTTGTCAGTCGCCCGTATTTATCTTCATTGTTCATGTGCCGTACCTGTACTGTTTATGTTCCATCGTACTTGCTGTCACTGCAGGTAGCTGTATTGTATGTCGGCGTCTTTTTTACGGACCTTTTTTATTGCAGTTCATCTGAATTGTGCCTAATTATCCACTTATTGTGTGTTTGTTATGGGCATCCATGTTTTTTATTTACCCTCATTTTTCTATCGGTAGTTAGAAGTCCGTAATTTTCGGTCCATGTGTCTCCTTCCTTTTATCCTGTAATTCTGAGTCCACGGTTTGTTTTTTTTCTTTGCGTTTTGTAGAATACTTTCAAGGGCTGAAATATTGTGTCCGATAGTGTTTTTTTTTTTGGCTCATTTATGATTCGTCCGTCGAATGTTTCTTGTTTGTATATTTCCATGTTTTCTAGAACGTTCAAACATAGTACTTTGTGTTGTACATGCAGCAATTTTACTGTTTTGTTGATATGTGCATAGCATTGTAGACTTAAGAAACTAAATAATAATACCGTAGAATTAAACTAAATTAGACAAGGAGCTGCTTACGGCGTCTGTCATAAGTAGAACGTAGGTTTTGAAGAAAAAAATAACGTTGTAGAATTAAGAAACTAGATAATAATAGTGTAGAATACACAAACTAAATTAGTGAAGGAGCTGCATACGGCAGCTGATATAAGCAGTACGTAGTGTTCAAGAAATATTTACATTGTAGAAGTAAGTTGATATATTAACATCGTAAAATTAGAAACTAAATTGATTAAGGATCTGCTTACGGCGCTTGACACAAGTTGGTTATATATCCAAAATATTTTAGCACGAGAATATATACAATAGAAGTACGCTGTCGTAGGAAAGGCGTCGGTAGTAGTGTGTGCGGGTAAAAGCGGCCTTTAGATCCGCTTAGAATCAAGGGACAGGGGAGACATACAACTAGGAAAGAAAGACTCGAGGTATTCTCCGGATTATCACACGATCGCGACACGAAACAAATTGAATAGGAAAGGTTTTGAATTACAAATAGAATACGACAAATAAGATTAAAGAATACGACAAATAAGATTAAACGAGTTTGGGCTGAGCACGGAAGGAAGGACAGACGAGATGAGAAGGCTGTAGAATCCCACAAATTCTTTTCTGTTGGGAATGCTGTCCGCGGGGTTTACGCACCATTGAGTGCTGCTGACGGGGAAACGCCCAGGGACCTCACCAGTCGCCAGAGGAGGTGCCAAAAATTCTAAGCTACTATTGATACAGGCGCGATGCGTAGTTTTCTAAGTAGAAACATAGCACGTAAAAAAGAACAGTCATGCAGCCGACAGAAGTTAGTATTCGGTTAGCCGATGGAACAGAGAAAACCATCACTGAAAGTACATTACAAATGTAGAAATCACTTTAGGAAACACATCATGCCATTTACCGCTCTTCTACTTCTACACATCGTGTCATTTACCGCTCTTCCAAGAAGATCTACTTCTTGGAGTGGATTTCTTGTGCAAAACCGGGACAACAATTACTACGGGGGATAAGTTTTAGTACTAAATAAATTCAATAGCATCGATCTCCATGCAACATCACAATCAAGCACGGCGGTTGAAATAAAGAAGAAGTCCGTCAGTCCGAACAGAATAGAAAATTGCAGGAGGAATATATCAGGGAAATGTCACGACGCCAGCAACGCTAATACAAAGCGAAATATATGAAAAATCTCAAATTGACGAATTCATAACAGATGAGTTAAGGAAGTTCGGGAGTTTAGATGGACCTTCCAATATTACCACACACCGGATGGTCATGGAAGATGAGAGACCCCTTTAGCAAAGATGTTACCCTAAAAACCCCGCAATGCAGGCAGTGATAGACCAGGAAATAGAGGATTTGGTAGCAAAGGGGTGTATTGAACCTTCACATAGTACGTTTAGTGCTCCTATAGTCCTCGTAAAAAAGAAAAAAGGCCAGTGGAGGCTTTGCATAGATTACAGACAATTAAATGCTTGTTCAATACACCATGCGTATCCTCTTCCCAGGATACAGCATATCTTAGAAAGGTTAAGGGACGCGCGGTATATTAGCAGCCTAGATTTAAAGAATGGTTACTGGCAGATACCTATGGACCCAGAAAGCAAGAAATACACAGCTTTTACGGCCCTAGGGAGAAGCCTATTTCAGTGGAAAGTCATGCCATTTGGCTCGTACTCGGCGCCTGCAACTTTTCAACGGTCATTGGACCAAATAATCGGAGCGGAGATGGAACCACATGCTATCGAATATTTAGATGACATAATAGTTACAGAAAAAACGCTGGAAGACCATTAAGAACTCTGTTTGCGCCAAACCGCTGTCCGCCGCAGTTAGCAACGGCAACCCTCGCCTATCCCAACCTCTTTGGCATGCGGTGAGATCTGCCGCCGCTTTCTTTCGCTTCTGAGCGAAAGCGGCTCTTCTGCATCTCAGCAGAAGGGCAAGCAGCTCACCATGCCATGCTAATTCGGTCTCTCTCTCCCGCGGTTCGGTACCTGGTGAGTTCTGCCACCGCTTTCTCTCACTCTCGGAGTGAAAGCGGCTCTTTTGCATCTCAGCAGAAGGGCAAGCAGCTCATCATTGGTTTCCGGAAGCGGCGGACCGACATTCCATTTTAAGAAGCGAACGAGCGAGCACCCGTCTCGAAAACCCCCGCAGATTCTATCTTGATCAGTGTAAGCAAGCACCCGTCTTGCAAGCCCCAATGAAAACCATTTGAACAAAGTGATAAGTGAAAATATTTGGACATCCTGCTACCGCTTTTTCAACCCAACGATCATCACATCAGCGACGACGGCGCCGTCCACCTTTAGACTCGTCATCCAACGTCATTTATACCCTACGGAAAATATAAGCCGGTAAGTCTCCTTCCTCAATTATAATTTACGCACCTCCCCGTGCAAAAATTTTTTGGTCCTTCGAGCCAGATCACGCCGCACTCGGAGACCACCCCAACATTTTTGGTCCAATCGAACCGGATACTTTACCGGCGAAAACACCCCCCACCGCCGGATTCTCGACCGGCAAAAACCCCTCATAACCGGATTCTCTATCGGAAAAAACCCCCCACAACCGGACTCTCTACCGGCAAATCCCCCTTTCACATTCCAGTGAAATATTTTACATAAATATATGCACTCTCGTGCATATATAACTTTATCACGTGCATATATAACTCTATCATATCGGTTCGGCGTCGCGCGGCATTTGGAAAACCACGCGGTCCCTTAGATTTCCTTCCCTGGAAACTCAAGCCCGTGTGACCAAGTGCTAATCTCCCCCAAACAAATCACAATATTTCTCATAAAATTAGAAAAAGTTATTTCTAAAAATACATATATATATATATAATGAACAGCAACATATATATATATATATATATATATATATATATATATATATATATATATATATATATATATATATATATATATATATATATATATATATATATATATATATATATATATATATATGTATTTTTAGAAATAACTTTTTTTATTATATTTTCACCAAATACTCACAACGTTGATCGTTTCCAGCTTAGCAACTAAAATTTTAGCAGCAGTACAGTCTCTTAGCAGCAGCGTGGGATCCTCAGCAAGAAAAAACCACCACCTTTCTACAGGCAAAAGCAAACTTTTTCGTGGTTTGCTTTCTGCTATATCCGCTGCCATCGTCGTCGACGTCGTACAAGCAGCGCACAAGCAGCAAGTGCCCGGTTGGGAAAACACATTTGTGAAAGTGGTTCAACTGGTTATATTTTAATTAGTTGAACTAGTTTCATTTAAATCACTTGTGAAAATTTATGAAGTGACACTAATACAGCCCCCCGCTATACAACGCTAATTGACCACATCTCAATTCAAATAAATACAAATTATTTGGAAAATAAATACGATTAAAATTCCAATCTTTGATAATCGTGTCTCTTAATAAATTCTCATAAAACTTAAAAAATAAAATATAACAAATTTCCAATCCCTCCTTTTGGTTTTATTCTTTGCTAATTCTTTGATCTCTAATTCCTCACAACGATGGATTCTCTGGCAAGATTCCTCAACGTTGCCGAAACTTTACAAGAATTCGAAGACGAATATCTCGCCATCCCAGTGCGTGATCATTCGGAATTCTCCATCGCTACTCATCTCGAGGAACTGAAAGCGGTCTGGTCAGACATCAAATCTTCATACAACTCTTGCGTAGAGTACCTCATCACCTCGAAGGATCCCATCAACGACGCTGATCCGGAGGCTCGTGGAGCTGATATAATCGTCGTCAAAACGAAATACCGACGCTGTTACCAAATATATGTTCGCTTCTCAGCGAAAATTAATGAACAGTAACATCTCGCTGCGTCACCTACATCTTCAGCTTCAGCGGCAGTCGCAATCCCCTCTCTCGCTTCCCATTTCTCGGGACACAACCTCAATTTGCCACCGTGTGATACCGATGTCTTTAAAGGTGATTACCAATCATGGCCAACCTTTAGAGATATGTTTTCCGCGCTCTATATTAGAAATAATCGACTTTCTCCCGTCGAAAAATACTTTCACCTGAACCAAAAACCCAAGGTGAAGCAAAGGAGATCATTCCAAAAACAAGCTCGAAGAGTTAGTATATGGAATTAATCATCGTAACTCATTCAAAACGTTAGTTCACATCCTCGCATATATCTACAAATTCATCAACCAGCTGAAGAAGGAATCTACAACAGCTTCTGGAGACACATACACTACTCCTGAAGAGCAAAAGAAGACTCTCAATATAATTATAATAGGAATTCAACAATCTGAATTTAACGACGAAATAACATCAATAAATAATAAAAAACCATTAATTAAGAAGAGTCGGCTGATAAGCTTAAATCCATTCATAGACGATGAAGGAATATTAAGAGTCGGAGGACGACTTGAGCACGCATCAATAACATATGATGCTAAACTCCCGGTAATCCTACCATACAACGATCCTCTAGTAAAATTATTAATAAAATGGCATCACGAGGAGCTTTATCATTGCGGTGCTCAAGCGTTATTAGCTCATGTGAGACAAAGATTTTGGCCTATTAAAGGAAAGACTATGGTACGATCGGTTGTACAAAAATGTGTACGTTGTACAAGAGCGAGGCCTAAATTATTCAATCAAATCATGGGAAATTTGCCAAAATCACGAATTCAGCCAGCACGACCATTTGTAAATTCCGGAGTAGATTTTTGTGCCCCATTCTGGATCCATTACAGAATTCGCGGAAAACGCCCTCAAAAGGCGTATGTCGCAGTATTTTGTTGTTTTGTTACCAAGACAGTGCACTTAGAAATTGTATCTGATTTGAGCAGCGACGCATTTATTGGCTGCTTAAAACGCTTTATTGGACGAAGGGGGGGGGGGCATTGTGCTAATCTTTATTGTGACAACGCCACCAATTTTGTGGGAGCCAAAAATCAATTAGCTGACCTAAGCGAAGCAATGCGTTCAGAGCGCTTAAAAATATCATTAACAAGATTCTGCAGTGACAGGTCAATATGGATTTCATTTTATTCCTCCAAGTGCACCACATTTTGGAGGATTATGGGAGGCCGCAATAAAAAGTGCCAAGAATCTTTTCATAAAAGGCACAGCCAACGCTTCACTCACATATGAAGAACTGGAAACGGTAATGGTTGAGATAGAAGCAATATTGAATTCACGGCCTCTGACGCCATTATCCAACGATCCCAATGACTTAAGTATTCTAACACCTGGACATTTTCTAATCGGCGAATCATTAACAGCACAGATTGATGTAACAGCCACCACCAGTAAGGGAACATTGCTACAACGATGGAAACTGGTTTCTCGTTTAAAACATACATTTTGGAGACAGTGGGTAAAAGAATATCTGAACGAGCTACAAACTCGTCACAAATGGAAATCTACCAGTGACAAGGAAGGCATGTTGGTGATCATACAAGAGGACAACGTTGCTCCATTACTGTGGCCTTTAGGCCGAATAACAAGAGTCTACCCAGGTGACGACAACAGAATAAGGGCGGCGGACGTAAAAACTTCAAAGGGAACGTTAAAGCGACCAATTCACAAATTAGCTCCTCTTCCGTTGGAACAACAGAAAGAGGAACTCGACATTCAAAGTCATAACGATAATTCGCCCGAAGACCCTGGTCACCGAGAACCAGAAACCAAACGGCGAAAGCAAAGAGGTAACAGTGATAGCAGCAACAATGGTACAACTTCAAGTAGAAAGACAGCTAAAACAACAAAAACTTCTTTGATGTCATTAATCACATATCTCCCAATTCTACCTATGGTGCTAAGCAATCCAATAAAAATAAACACATTCAGTAATACTACAGGCATTCACTTCGAAAAAATGGGTACGACACACATTACCTGTACTCACTGGACGCTCATAGTTTATTACAACTTACTACCCTTGAAAAGCGACATCACAACTTTGGGAAGCGAATCAGATACAATTCCTCGTTTATGCGATCAAATAAGCCAGAAGCTACTATGCGAAGAGCTTGTAGCACAATTGAGGCGCACCGAACACGATCTGCGAATAGACAATAACTTGTTGACCCTCCACAGGCAGAAAAGAGGTGCAATTAATGTAATTGGTGCAATTAATGTGGCTAACGCACTATTCGGAGTCCTAGATAATGATTATGCAAACGAAATGTCAAAAACAATATCTCACATTGAAACAAACGAAAATCATCTGGTTCATTTATTAAACAACCACACTTCGATCTTAGATGCAACTATAAATATTATGAAACGGGATCAAAAGGCAGCTTTAGAGACTTTTATAAATGTGCAAGATAAAATCAAAACACTCGAAATGCATATGACAAAAGTAGAACATGACATAGACGAATCAAAGAAATTACTACTTACTACTACTACCACATTGGGACTGGATTTGATTCTAATATCCTCAAACATTAATCGGGCACAAACCTTACTAACCAACGTCCTAACGAATGCTCACCACGGCCAAATCAGTCCATTATTATTAAAACCCCATCAACTTCAGACTGAAATGAAACAAATCAGAGGTCATCTTCCACCAAATGTCAAAATTCCAAGTAATGAAAATGATCTTCATATCTACAAATTGATGACAGTCCAAGCAGGCTTAACTGGCGATCACGCTATCTTTAAAATAACAATTCCACTAATAAACGATGAACCATTCATTCTCTATCGGCTCATTCCAATTCCTGCTCTTATCAGCAACACAATGATTACAATCAAGCTGTCAACATCTGTTATGGCAATTACGCTTAATCGGGATAAATATTTTCCAGCAAACTTGGAATTCCTTCAACAATGCCAGACGATTCAAAACCAAAATTATTTATGCCCTAATAGTCAACCTATCTACCAAAAAGGGGCTAACAAATGTGCATGTTAGATTAGTCTATTTCATAATGAATCACGACAACTTTGTGAACTTACAAGGGACAATAAGGAAAAATGGATCAAATCCAACATTGAGAACCGGTGGTTTTTTGCATTGGCAACACCAACACAAATTACTACTATCTGCGGCACCAAGGCTTCGCAAAAAACTTTACAAGGATCTGGATCATTAGAAATGGAGTCGAATTGCGTTGTAAAAACTGATGCCGTCATTCTATTAGGCAGCCAAACACTTACAACCAACAATGACTCATACACCACTTTTGGTAGCATTCCACAAATAGCTATACCTAATCAATCAATTTGGAATGATACCATGGCACAACCCTACCTGACTCAGTTGGAGGAGCTTACAGCACTACACAAGGTTCTTAACGTTAAGAAGTTCGAGATTGCCGAACTTCCACGACAACTGCAATTTAACAATTATCATAACACCGCAATTGGGTATATCGCATTGGTAGCGGTTGTAATAATGGGAGCAGTAATTTTCATAAAACGAAAACGACGACAAACAAAAAAAAAAACCGACCCCCAGCTCAAGAAGCATCTCGGCAGAACATCATAGGCAAAATCTACCAGAAGACGAGGTCATCAGTATATTCCCATAGATTGACCTCTGGTCAATGGCGGGTAGTATGTTGGTTCCATTATGCTGATAATCATAAAATGTTGTTTATCACTTTAAATATAAATTCCTCATAATTTGTACAACAAAAAGTTACACAAAGTTTGAAAACAATGTACAACACAAAGTTTGAAAGCAAAAGGCTTCTACTCTCCTGACGCAGCAGAGTCAAAATTAGTTAGCTGTTAAAAAGTTTAAGCCCTATGTAGGGTTGATGCCTTTCACCGTTATCATCGATCATGCCAGCTTCAAGTGGCTTATGTCACTAAAAGATCTGTCCGGTCGGTTGGCCAGGTGGTCGCTCCATCTACAAACGTTCGACTTCGAAATTGAGTACCGCAAAGGGTCCGAAAATGTGGTTGCGGATACTCTTTCCAGGTCAGTCGAGGAAAGCGAAATGGAGCAAGAAGGACTGATGGATATGGAGACTATGGAATTCAAATCTCCAGAGCACTTGGAGATAGTAGAAACCGTGAAGCAAAACGCTGATAAGTTGCCAGATCTGAAAGTTAAAGACGGATTAGTTTTCAAGAGAACTACATTTGATCGCAACGTGCCCGCCGAAGAGTTCATATGGATACTTTGGGTGCCCGAAGCGCTGACTTCCACGTTAATCACAAAAGCCCATGAAACAGAGACGGTAGCTCATGTCGGAATTGCCAAAACATTGTTTCGGTTACGGCAATTCTATTACTGGCCAGGGATGGTTAAACAAGTAAGAGCGTAGGTGGGTAATTGTGCGGTCTGCGAGGAAACGAAATCAACAAGAAATCAATCTTACTTCACATCACAGCAAGTATGATGTGAATGTTCTTGCACCTCTTGGTAATTCGAACCACGCTACAATTTCTGCTACCTTCCCATATTCTAGTCTTGAATCCGCTCACCAGCCAGCTCCGAAGCGGACAGTGTGGCTTTATGAGAAGGCTAATTCGGATGCGTTGAACTCCTTTTTCAGCCGTTTCAATTGGCAACTGTGTTTCAGGGATAGAAACATAAATGCTGCAGCAAAATTGGTAGAAAATATAATTTTATTTGGTATGAGGTCTTTCATACCCAATAAAAGAATTTCCATTAAACAAAAAAACCATTCCTGATTTAATGCGACTTGCAGACAAGCAGTCAGGTCTAAAGAGGAAGCATTTAGGAATTGGCGTTTAAACAGAAATGCTGATACTAAATTGCCGCGCAATCAGGCCAGAAATAGGTGCAATGCCACTCTAAAGCGCGAAAAAGTTCTCTACGAACAGCGCCTTAGACGCAGAGTTCTTAAATACCATAAGGGTAGTAAGAACTTTTTGTCGTTCGTGGGGAAAGTTGTAACGAATGTCTTCTCGCCAGAATACGCTCACGGCTGTCCAGCGTTCATTTTAATAAAAAAAAAAAGAAACAAACCCACAATTTATTCTTAATTAGTCTAATACTTATCTTTATTTTTCTCCACGTACATTAGTACAACCCTTCGTTATAACTAGTTACAGTCTAATGTTATTTCTAGTTTTTATTTTTTTTTTTTTTGTTTTTTTATTTCTGTGTTATACTTTCTTCAGACTTATTGCTAATCGTATACTATATGTCAGTCCATCCGTAAGTAAGTCAGGGCTAATTTTGCTTATATACACGTGGATATTTAGCTACTACGAGGAGGGTGACTACGGGACTCTTATTTGGATTCAGGACCTGCTCGCATGATAGCCAGGCTCTCGAGATTCTGAATTTGGCTTCCACTAGAAGCACTCCACCAAATTCAGACAGACGGAATTAATCAAGTTTTCAGGATTCTGAATTCGGCTTCCACTAGAAACACTCCACCAAATTCAGACAGTCAGGAATTAATCAGGATTTCAGGATTCTGAATTTGGCTTCCACTAGAAGCACTCCACCAAATTCAGACAGTCAGGAATTAATCAGGGTTTCAGGATTCTGAATTTGGCTTCCACTAGAAGCACTCCACCAAATTCAGACAGTCAGGAATTAATCAGGATTTCAAGATTCTGAATTTGGCTTCCACTAGAAGCACTTCACCAAATTCAGACAGACAGGAATTAATCCGGATTTCAGGATTCTGAATTTGGCTTCCACTAGAAGCACACCACAAAATTCAGACAGTCAGGAATTAATCAGGATTTCAAGATTCTGAATTTGGCTTCCACTAGAAGCACTTCACCAAATTCAGACAGACAGGAATTAATCAGGATTTCAGGATTCTGAATTTGGCTTCCACTAGATGCACTCCACCAAATTCAGACAGACAGGAATTAAATTGACGAGGACTTACCGCTTAGATGCTTGATTTCCAAGAGCCCCGATTTAAAATTCGGAGGCTGCTTTTATATGCCTCACCTAACGGCATTTCGTCATTTTGTTATTTTAGTTTGACCTTCGAAAATTTCTGTTAATCGCTTCTTTTGCTTCCGACTGGGGTTGTTGTTTGTTTAAAATTTTACTGTGCTCATATAATATGCCTACGTTTGTTGTTGTCGTATATTTCCCCGCGTTAATTTTTACTTGTGTTCTCCTGTTTTTTTTCTTTTTTGTTGTTGCAGTAGCGGAGTGTAAAATAACTTTTTGGAGTTATTCTTGTAATTATTTTTTCTCAGTATCGGCTTTGCATGTTGTTGATGTTGTTCTAAACCAGTTTTTGCTAGTTATCTTGATGCATGTAATTTGCCTGTGTTTGTTGTTGCTAATTTCTATGTGACTTTGGTTTTACTATTTGCTCTATTGCATTCCCGGTTTTGTACATGTTATTGTTGTTGTGCTTATTGTGTGCAGATTTCTTCTTTTTGAGTGCGGTGAGAATTTTGTTTTCTTCCCCGGAGTCGAGCTTTCTGTTTGATGTTCGATTCGTTCTCCTTCAACAAGTTTCCCCAACTTGGTTGAAGTTGGTTGGCCGTATTCATGGAATTAAGTCCAACTCAAGTTGGGTTCGCACAACTCGAGGTTACTGCATCCCTTGAAGCGATTTTCGCGGGATCAGCTCAGGTGGAGTGTGGGCCGGGTTCTACACCCGTATTTGTAAGGAAGTTATGCTCCTTTCTTTCCGGTGGAGGAAGAATAGTGATCGCGCTTGACGTGATGGTGACCCTGTGGCCGGCACAGCGGAACTGGATGCGCTGGCGTTTCCGTGGCTGTTGTGCCAACCGCGGGTATCTCCTGTGTATACCTTCTACCACCTCTCGGTTAACGCGTTGTAAGGAAGCATAACTTCCTTACAAATACGGGTGTAGAACCTGGACCACACTCCACCTGAGCTGATCCCGCGAAAATCGCTTCAAGGGATGCAGTAACCTCGAGTTGTGCGGACCCAACTTGAGGTGGACTTAATTCCATGAATACGGCCAACCAACTTCAACCAAGTTGGGAGAACTTGTTGGAGGAGAAAGAATCGAACATCAAACCGAAAGCTCGACTCTGGGGAAGAAAACAAAACTGTCACCACACTTAACAAGAAGAAATCTGCACACAATTAGCAACAACAAACACAGGCAAATTACATGCAGCAAGCTAACTAGCAAAAACTGGTTTAAAACAACAACATGCAAAGTCGATACTGAGCAAAAAAATAATTTTACACGCTGCTACGGCAACAACAACCCCAATCGAAAGCAAAAGAAGCGATTAACAGAAATTTTCGAAGGCCAAACTAAAACAACAAAATGACCAAATGCCGTTAGGTGAGCCATATAAAAGCAGCCTCCGAATTGTAAATCGCTCTCTTGGAAATCAACCATCTAAGCGGTAAGTCCTCGTTGAATAATTCTTGCCTGTCTGAATTTGGTGGAGTGCTTCTAGTGGAAGCCAAATTCAGAATTTTGAAAACTTGTCAATTTAATTCCTGCCTGTCTGAATTTGGTGGAGTGCTTCTAGTGGAAGCCAAATTCAAAATCCTGAAGTCCTGAATAATTCCTGCCTGTCTGAATTTGGTGGAGTGCTTCTAGTGGAAGCCAAATTCAGAATCCTGAAATCCTGAATAATTCCTGCCTGTCTGAATTTGGTGGAGTGCTTCTAGTGGAAGCCAAATTCAGAATCCTGAAATCCTGAATAATTCCTGCCTGTCTGAATTTGGTAGAGTGCTTCTAGTGGAAGCCAAATTCAGAACCCTGAAATCCTGAATAATTCCTGCCTGTCTGAATTTGGTGGAGTGCTTCTAGTGGAAGCCAAATTCAAAATTTTGAAAACTTGTCAATTTAATTCCTGTCTGTCTGAATTTGGTGGAGTGCTTCTAGTGGAAGCCAAATTCAGCATCTTGAAAGCCTGGCTATCATGCAAGCAAACCCTGAATCCAAATAAGAGTCCCGTAGACAGTCTCCTTGTAGTAGCTAAATATCCCCGTGTATATAAGCAAAATTAGCCCTGATTTACTTACGAACGGACTGACATATAGTATACAATTAGCAATAAGATTAAAGAACGTGTAACCCAGAAATAAAAGTATAATTAGTTATAAGGGAGAAAGTAAAATGTATGTGGAGAAAAATAAAGACAAGAATTAGACGAATGAAAAATAAATTGTGGGTTCTTTTATTAAAATGAACGCTGGACGGCCGTGAGCATATCCTGGCGAGAAGACATTCGTTACAAATGGCGCCCGAGCAGGGACAAGAAAATTCGTATATCTCGTAAACCGAAAGTGACCTTGTAGAGAAAAAAAACCCACGAGAGACAAGAAAATTCGTATATCTCGTAAACCGAAAGTGACATTGTAGAGAAAAAAAACCCACGAGAGACAAGAAGATTCGTATATCTCGTAAACCGAAAGTGACTTTGAAAAAAAACCCCGCGAGGGAAGAAAAAGCGTATATCTCGTAAACCGAAAGTGACCTTGTAGAGAAAAAAAACCCACGAGAGACAAGAAGATTCGTATATCTCGTAAACTGAAAGTGAAACTTTGTAGAAAACAAAAGAAAGACCGCGAGTGAAGAAAAATTGCATATCTCGTAAACCGAAAGTGACTTGGAAAAAAAACCCCGCGAGGGAAGAAAAAGCGTATATCTCGTAAACCGAAAGTGACCTTGTAGAGGGAAAAAACCCACGAGAGACAAGAAGATTCGTATATCTCGTAAACTGAAAGTGACTTTGTAGAAAACAAAAGAAAGACCGCGAGTGGAGAAAAATTGCGTATCTCGTAAACCGAAAGTGACTTTGGAGAAAAAAAAACCCCGCGAGGGAAGAAAAAGCGTGTATCTCGTAAACCAAAAACGAATTATAGGAAAAGGAAGACCGCAGGGGAAAAAATCCTTGTATCTTGAAAACCTTGCAGCTGAAGAATAGGGAAAAATTAAGCCAGTGGGAAAAAAAAATTCAGGAAAATATAATAGAACTAGCAAATTATAAACCTTCGGAAACAAAGTGTGCAATGGGTAAAAGCTGGATTTACAACGTTTCGAAGGAGAAGTTACAAGACATTCTACGCGAATTTGGGATAGAGCCGAATGGCGGGGTTGAAGAATTACGCAGGCTAATGTCCGGATTTGTGTCATCGTCCGACTTGCCAGCCGAGGTCAGAGATCGATTGGATAAGTTAGAGGCGCAATGGAGCCGTAGTGTTTCTCCAGGAGCGAGGGCGTTGTCGCCGATGCGTCAGACACCTCCTCCGAAACAGGATACAGGCAAGGGAGGTCTAGGTGCCATGCCCAAGGTGCTACTGACAACGATGCCAAGTCAAAGACCCGTGTACAACGACCAAACAGCCGCAAGTGACCCAAGAACCACAGGAACTGAACGGGAATATGCGGACCAACGAAGAAGCGTCTCTAGTTATTCGGAGGTAATAGATAAAGTACGTAAGTGGGCTTGTAAGTATGATGGCGGGAAAGACCCTATTACCTTCATAGAACGGGTCGAAGAACTCACAGAGGCATACGAACTACCCAAGGATTTATTACCCCGAACCATGCCTGAGCTGTTAAAGGACAAAGCCCTCTGTTAATAATAAAGGTTGGCTCACGTGGGAATCCTTCAAAGTGGATTTCATGAAATTCTTTTTATCGTCAAGATATTTCGAAGAACTGGAAGACAATATTAGGAAAAGAACCCAAGCCACAAAAGAGAAGTTCAAGGATTATGTGCTAGCCATGCAAACGTTGATGCGTCATGTCGGCTATACGGAAGAACACCAGCTACAGAGAATCTACCGGAATTGCCATCGAGACTATCTGCTTTACATAAGACGGACAGACTTCTCGTCACTAGAAGAATTAGTATCCATGGCAGAAGATTTAGAGGGTATACGCCGGGACACAGAGCCGTCACGTACGCCCCGGGAACCGTGGCGATCAAAACCGGAACACCATCGAATGATGTCAGCCGCACCATCGGGGAACCGAATAGACCCGCGGATCGTCTGTCGGAGATGCGGTGAAAACGGCCATTTCCAGAGAGAATGCCATAACCCCCGAAAACTGTTCTGCTGGGAGTGTGGAAAACAAGGGCTACGAACGATTGATTGTTGCAGGAAAGCTCGGGAAAACGGGCAGGGCATCCAGCAGAGACGAGGACTGCTGGAGCCAGGGAACCAAAACTCTCCTCGTACCCCACCAAGTGCTTAAACTTCAGTCAGGACAGAATCTTCGCAAAAGTGGCATTAGGAAGGGAACTTGTCACCGGCACTATCGACACGGGAGCCTCGAAAAGTTTCATCAGCGAATTACTAGCCAGAGAGATTGCCGCCGAAGGACGACAAGTAGACGTAGATGTCGACGTTAAGATGGCAGATGGTACGCCGCGTACCATTGACCAAGCAATGGAGGTGGTTATCCGGCTAGGAGCGGCGGAATGTGAAATGCCGTTGCTCATACTCAAGGATGCCATCGATCACGTAATTCTGGGGATAGACTTCCTCACGAATATAGGAGCATCGATCAGCTGTGGAGGTGAAACCATAACTTTAGGTGCTCCGGTGACAACAGCTCCAAATGGTGGACAAGCCGGCGGTTCTACACTTCGGACGATGAGGATAGAGACGAAAACAGCTTCGCACGGAGGCACAACGCAAGAGAGGGTCCCCACAACCAACGACCAAACAGCAGAAGGCAAGCAAGGAAGTGAAGATGATAAGACGAAAGAGAGACAAGTTATAAAAACATTCCTGGAAGCAGAACTACCGAAGTTCGAGGCTTTGAAGGGCCCTTCTAACATCACCACCCATCAGATCGTGATGAAGGATGACCGACCCATCAAGCAGAGATATTACCCGAAAAACCCAGCCATGCAAGCGATTCTAAACAAGGAAATAGATGAACTGTTAGAAAAGGACTGTATTGAACCCTCGCAGTGCCCCTATCGTCTTGGTGAAGAAGAAAAACGGAAAGTGGCGCCTATGTATTGATTACCGGCAGTTGAATGCACGATCAGTTCCAGATGCATACCCACTTCCTAGGATACAGCACATCTTAGACCGGTTACGCGACGCTCAGTACATCAGTAGCCTGGATCTGAAGAATGGTTACTGGCAGATTCCCATGAACCCGGGCAGCAAGCAGTATACGGCTTTTACTGTTCCAGGGAGAGGACTCTTTCAGTGGCGTGTCATGCCGTTTGGTCTGCATTCGGCTCCAGCAACTTTCCAAAGAGCATTGGACCAGGTGATCGGGCCAGAAATGGAACCACACGCATTCGCGTATCTTGACGACATAATTGTGGCTGGGAAAACTCTAGAGGAACACAAAAGGAATTTACAAGAAGTATTTCAACGTCTGCGAGCAGCTAACCTAAAAATAAATAGCGAAAAATGTGAGTTTTTCAAAGAAGACTTGAAATATCTAGGTCACGTGGTAAGCCGTCAGGGAATCCATACCGATCCCGATAAGGTAGCGGCTATCAAGGAATTAGAGCCACCAACAAGCGTAAGAGGTGTTCGCCGCTTTCTGGGAGTGGCATCATGGTATCGCCGGTTCGTACCGGACTTCGCTGATTTAGTCATGCCACTCACAAGCCTCTTGAAGAAGGGTAAACGATGGAAATGGACTGAGGAACAACAACAAGCCTTCGAGACGATGAAGAAGAAGCTCACGGAGGCACCGGTATTGGCATGTCCCGATTTTTCCAAGAAGTTCACACTGCAGACGGACGCCAGTAACTACGGTTTAGGAGCAGTGCTGATCCAAGAAAGTCAAGAAGGAGAGCGGGTGATAGCATATGCCAGTCGTCATTTAAACAAAGCCGAACAGAACTACTCTGCTACGGAAAAGGAGTGTCTGGCAATCGTATGGGGCATTAGGAAAATGCGGCCATATTTAGAAGGTTACCACTTTAGTATTATCACGGATCATCTCTCACTGAAATGGCTAAACTCACTGGAAAACCCTTCAGGCCGGTTAGCCAGGTGGGCACTCGAACTACAGCAATACACTTTCGACGTAAAATACAGGCGAGGTAAGTGGAACGTAGTCGCGGATACACTCTCGAGGCAGCCATTCGAAAAACTAGGAAAGGTTACGACGATGGAGGGAAAAGGCAGCTGGATCGAAACGAGAATGACAGACATTAGAAAGAACCCAGAGAAATTTGCGGACTACGTAATCGAGAACGGGCAACTATACCGACATATCCCAGGTGACTCAAATGATGAAGATTGCGCAGCGTGGAAACTCTGCGTACCTAACAACCTCCGAAACCGAGTGATGAAAGAAAACCACGACGACCCGAGCGCCGGACACCCTGGAATTCGGAAGACAGTGACAAGGATCGCCAACAGATACTACTGGCCAGGTATGTTCAGAGACATCAGAAAGTTCGTGCGATGTTGCGAGTCATGTCAACGGTACAAACCAGTACAAGACAAGGTGGCAGGGAAGATGCTGACCCAGATACCCGAGGAGCCCTGGTCCATCGTCTGTGCTGACTTCATAGGGCCGTTACCACGGTCAAAACATGGTAATACAATGATACTAGTTTTCCTAGACAAATTCTCGAAATGGACCGAAATAGTACCACTGCGGCAAGCAACTACGGATAGTTTGAAGAGAGCTTTTCGGGAAAGAATATTGGCGAGATATGGAGTTCCAAAGGTACTCGTCACAGACAACGGTGTGCAGTTCAACAGCCGACACTTCCAACGGTTCCTCCAGGATTTAGGTGTTCGTCAGCAGTTTACCGCCCCATATACACCCCAAGAAAATCCCGCCGAAAGAGCAAACAGGAACGTGAAGAGGATTGTGGCACAGGTGATAAAAAACGATCAGACGAGTTGGGACGAATTCATTCCGGAAATCTCCTTGGGCATCAACACGATGACATCAGACACAACTGGATTTAGTCCAGCATTCCTCACACAGGGTCGAGAACCGCGGTTGCCGAAGACACTCTTCGACGAAGTCACTTTAGGAACCGGAACCGCGGCACAAAGTCCACAACAGAGGGGTAATCGCCTTCGATAAGTTTTCCAAATCGTGAAGAGAAATCTTGAAAGGGCAGCAAAGGACCAGGCTCGGAATTACAATCTTCGACGAAGACACTGGAACCCCCCAATCGGAACACTTGTCCTGGTAAAAACACACCACTATCAAAAGCGGTGGATAAATTCAACGCCAAGCTGGCACCAAAATACGAGGGACCTTACCGAATCGACAGATATACATCACCAGTCATCGTGCAGCTAAATAACATGGAAAATTCAAGTGGTCGCACGGCCCACATCCGAGATCTTAAGGAATATCATCGCGTTGAAGACAGGTCAAATACGACCGTGGGCGGCGAACTTACAGAACCCCAGTAGTTGAATTTCATATGTCATGTGGCGTCGTAGATCGTGTTGTCCGTCAGTGTAGTAGACCAACCCGTTACTTATTTTCCTCTCTCTTAGAAAACCATCAAAAACCAACAACAAATCAACAACAATGGCAACAACCGCAGAGAAGGAACAATGGTTCGATCGGCTGGATGAGCTGATCCAGTCAAGCAAAGTAGCCGGAACGACAACACCCGTCTTTGCTCCCCTCCGTCGTGTGAGCAGTGACAGCGCAAAGCCGGAGAGAAAGCGGAACCACGAGGGTCAGAGGATGGAGTCCTTGACCGAACTAGCGAACGTGGATGATAACGAGGAGGAACCCTTCGTTATTTATCCGCCTGGCCGCGGTGGAATACCGATCCGGGCCGAGGACTATCGCCGTTTAGCCAGAGGGCGGTTCCTGAATGACGCTCTGGTAGAGATGTACCTCAAATTCATCAAAAAGACCAGGATCGCAGAATCAGGGAGGCAGCGGGTGCACCTGTTCAGCACCCATTTCTTTGATCGCATCAACCAGGCCGGCACGCCGTGGGAACGGCACGGCAGAGTGAGGCGCTGGAAAAAGAATGTGGATTTGTTCACGATGAACCACAACCTTGTTCCAGTGAACAGGGACCAACATTGGTTCCTAATGGTCGTGTGCTTCGTGGGTAGCACCAGCGTCAGGATGATGGAGAGACCGAATCAGGACGGGACATGGGGTGCACAGCTACCCTGTATCCTCCAATTCGACTCCCTAAGCCCGGGTCCACGGACGGAGGTAGGCCAACGGATACGGGAGTATCTCGAGTGCGAATACCACTCACGCAAGCCCGACGGCGTTCCCCGGACATTAAGCAACATGAACTTGCCCCTATTCGAGCCCAGGGTGTTGCAGCAGGACAACGGGACGGATTGCGGCATATTTCTGCTACAATACGCAGAACAGCTATTCGTCCGGCCAATCGAAGACTACCGTGACGAGTATTTAAACATTGAGGAGTGGTTCTCCAGAGAAGAGGTAGGCAGGAAGCGGCAGAACATCGCAAATACCATCCGGAAGCTGACAGCCGACCTAGGGAAGACACACCGGAAGTTCCCCGCTCTCGACTTCGGGGAACCCACCCCAGAAGCGCCAAAAAGTGTAGAACTGGTAGGAGGACCGATACCCACAGACACCGGAAACCCGAACTATTTCGACCCTCTGAGCGGCGCCTACTACGACGACCTCTGCTCCGAAGTCGATGGACATTTGGGGCTAGAAGCGGTGGCAGAACTACTGACACCAAAACCAGCCAGCGAGGAAGTCACACCACCAACTGAGTCCAGCGAAATAGTCGAGCAGAACGACGTCCCAATGCCGCGACAGTTCCGCGACCTGGACGAGCTCGAGGGCCCAGCAGGCACATGCATTAACCAAGAGGTGGTAGACGGTATACGCAGGGGATACCCGCGTTTGGCACAACAGCCACGGAAACGCCAACGCATCCAGTTCCTCTGTGCCGGCCACAGGGTGACCATCACGCCAAGGGCGATCACCATTCTTCCGCCACCGGAAAGAAAGGAGGGAGTGTAAGGAAGCATAACTTCCTTACAAATATGGGTGTAGAACCTGGACCACACTCCACCTGAGCTGATCCCGCGAAAATCGCTTCAAGGGATGCAGTAACCTCGAGTTGTGCGGACCCAACTTGAGGTGGACTTAATTCCATGAATACGGCCAACCAACTTCAACCAAGTTGGGAGAACTTGTTGGAGGAGAAAGAATCGAACATCAAACCGAAAGCTCGACTCTGGGGAAGAAAACAAAACTGTCACCACACTTAACAAGAAGAAATCTGCACACAATTAGCAACAACAAACACAGGCAAATTACATGCGGCAAGCTAACTAGCAAAAACTGGTTTAAAACAACAACATGCAAAGTCGATACTGAGCAAAAAAATAATTTTACACGCTGCTACGGCAACAACAACCCCAGTCGAAAGCAAAAGAAGCGATTAACAGAAATTTTCGAAGGCCAAACTAAAACAACAAAATGACCAAATGCCGTTAGGTGAGCCATATAAAAGCAGCCTCCGAATTGTAAATCGCTCTCTTGGAAATCTACCATCTAAGCGGTAAGTCCTCGTTGAATAATTCTTGCCTGTCTGAATTTGGTGGAGTGCTTCTAGTGGAAGCCAAATTCAGAATTTTGAAAACTTGTCAATTTAATTCCTGCCTGTCTGAATTTGGTGGAGTGCTTCTAGTGGAAGCCAAATTCAGAATCCTGAAATCCTGAATAATTCCTGCCTGTCTGAATTTGGTGGAGTGCTTCTAGTGGAAGCCAAATTCAGAATCCTGAAATCCTGAATAATTCCTGCCTGTCTGAATTTGGTGGAGTGCTTCTAGTGGAAGCCAAATTCAGAATCCTGAAATCTTGAATAATTCCTGCCTGTCTGAATTTGGTGGAGTGCTTCTAGTGGAAGCCAAATTCAGAACCCTGAAATCCTGAATAATTCCTGCCTGTCTGAATTTGGTGGAGTGCTTCTAGTGGAAGCCAAATTCAAAATTTTGAAAACTTGTCAATTTAATTCCTGTCTGTCTGAATTTGGTGGAGTGCTTCTAGTGGAAGCCAAATTCAGCATCTTGAAAGCATGGCTATCATGCAAGCAAACCCTGAATCCAAATAAAAGTCCCGTAGACAGTCTCCTTGTAGTAGCTAAATATCCCCGTGTATATAAGCAAAATTAGCCCTGATTTACTTACGAACGGACTGACATATAGTATACAATTAGCAATAAGATTAAAGAACGTGTAACCCAGAAATAAAAGTATAATTAGTTATAAGGGAGAAAGTAAAATGTATGTGGAGAAAAATAAAGACAAGAATTAGACGAATGAAAAATAAATTGTGGGTTCTTTTATTAAAATGAACGCTGGACGGCCGTGAGCATATCCTGGCGGGAAGACATTCGTTACAGCGTGTTCCTGCTGGGCCCTCGAGCTCGTCCAGGTCGCGGAACTGTACCGGCATTGGGATGTCGTTCCGCTCTACTACCTCGCTGGACTCGGTTGGTGGTCAAACTTCCTCGCTGGCCGGTTTTGGTGACGAAGCACACGACCATTAGCAACCAATGTTGGTCCCTGTTCACTGGGACAAGGATGTGGTTCATCGTGAACAAATCCACATTCCTTGTCCAGCGCCTCACTATGCCGTGCCGTTCCCACGGCGTGCCGGCCTGGTTGATGCGGTCAAAGAAATGGGTGCTGAACATGTGGACCCGCTGCCTCTCTGATTCTGCGACACTGGTTTTTTGAGGAATTGGAGGTACATCTCTACCAGAGCGTCATTCAGAAACTGCCCTCTGGCTAAACGGCGATAGTCCTCGGCCCGGATCGTTATTCCACCGCGGCCAGGCGGATAAATAACAAAGGGTTCCTCCTCGTTACCATCCGCGTCCGCTTGTTCTGTCAAGGACTTCATCCTCTGACCCTCGTGGTATCGCTTTCTCTCCGGCTTTGCGCTGTCACTGCTCACACGACGGAGGGGAGCAAAGACGGGTGTTGTCGTTCCGGCTACTTTGCTTGACCTGATTAGTTCGTCCAGTCGATCGAACCATTGTTTCTTCTCTGCGGTTGTTGCCATTGTTGTCGATTTGTTAATGGTTTTTGGTGGTTTTCTAAAAGGAGGTAAATAAGTAACGGGTTGGTCTACTACACTGACGGACAACACGACCTACGACGCCACATGACATATGAAATTTAACTACTGAGGTACTGTAAGTTCGTCGCTCACGGTCGTATTTGATCTGTCTTCAACACGATGATACTCCTTAAGATCTCGGATGTGGGCCGTGCGACATTTCCAAGTACCTGTAAGAGTGGCAACAGAGTAAATATTCATGTTGATGAAAGTTCATAGTGCGATACTTCCCGGTATTCGGGTGAAGTCCAGATAGCTTTAGGGGTAACTGACGAGCTCAGCTGCTTAAGCGTAACGCCATGTGCCGTAGATCAGGCACGAATGCAATCTCCGATAAGCAGACCCCAAAGGTGCGATTTTTACAAACGAAGGTATTACCTTATGTGAGAATGTGCGCAGTGATGAACGGTGTATTCGTCGTGCTGATTTGGTGGAACGGGAAACGGTGCAACATGACTTCCCTGATATCCCGTAAAGTGATCGAGATGTTACGGCCGTAAAACAGGCAGGCGGTGCAACGACATCACGGCCTGTGGTCGTATGAATGGGGGTAAGCAGTATAGCCCGGCAGGAAGAGTCGGTGAGCCATGAGACCGTCAGGGTCGTGGGCGGTGACCTGCGCTGGGTGCCGCGAGTAGGTGTCAGCTCCCTCGCACACTGTCTTATCCTCGGGACGGGACCTCGGTTACGACAGAGTTTTGTTGCGTGGGCGAGCTGGTCTGTCACACCGACTGCGGATTGGTAAAGAAGAGGCGTAAAAGTGGGGAAAAAAGGTAAAAGTATACTCTTACCGCTGTGGCAATAACAAGTGGAAAACAGAAGTCACGATGACGAATGTCAGTGTGGTTGCTCCCCACCAGAGTAAATACGCACGTTGCACTAGAGGTCGTCAAGAAGAATAGTAGGATGAAAGTGTTGCCAGGCGCAAATTAAATAAGGGAAAAGGCAAAAACAGGGAGCCAAATCCCAAATGTGAATGAAGCCTAGTTCTATGAATGAACCGCAGCGAAGGAGAGAAAAGACGCACTGAGAAAGTCTTATCTCCTGGTAGTGGGTTGGTGGTTTGGCGAGAAAATGGGAGCGATATTAGGAAATTTCGCGATTTCGCTCAAGCGATGAGATAGAAATTTTCTAGAAGTGGAAACTTCCAGAAAATTTCTGTCGCGATAAGGGCGTTTTTTTTTATATCGGTCTTAGACAGGAAGAAACCGGTTGGGCGCAGAAAAGAGAGTAGGGGTGCGGTGGCCCAACTTCCCGGCGTCCTAAGGCCATGGAAGAACGGTTGGCTGAAGAATGGAAAAACGATAGAGTAAAAAAAAAAGAGAAAGTGGGGAACAACGGCGGAACGTCACCTAATCGCAGCCCTTAGGGAGCTCCCTCACGGCCAGGGTGACCTCACTGCGAAGAGGTCGAATTTATTACTGCGGTTCAATTCGTCAGTGGAAGCGGGGCGGCTGTCAAAAGAAGGATGCTGAATTCCAGTGCCTGCGGTAATACACCCCTGTAATAAGCATAGTTTTGTTTGTTGTAACTCATGATTATTTTACTGGAAAAATGAAAAAAAAACGGTAAACCTGCCGAGTGATATGGCAAAACTCTAAAGTTTTTTTTCCGGGGGTCACAAGGTAGAGGGGGCCGAGTGGAAGGCTTGTGATGAAGTGATCCGCGATTTCTGTGTTTTTCTTTATTGTTATCTCTCCGCGTCCTGGGTGATGGCAGTGTTGAGGACTCGCCTGAGGAAGGAGCTAGCCGTGGCGACGAGCCAGCTCAGGACAGCATATAAAGGAGGTACGTAACAAGCGGTGAGTATACCCAATACTCAAGACTTTCACAACCATATCTTGCGACATGCGTTCCTTGAATCTGTGCAGCAATATTGAGAAATTCGAAAGATCATTATTAAAAAGTAAGTGAACCAAAAGGTGAAGAAGGCCAAATGAGGCCAGGCCAATTTATTAAAAAATTTTCTCGAATTAAAAGACTTCATTCGGTTAAAAAAAAACAAATGTCTTTAAGACAAAACAAAGCAAATGGAAAAGCTTTCAAGTTCTATGGCTCTTATACGATTTCCTATATACAAAACTATATATATAAAAGTAAAATGTAATTGCTTACATTTCAACACAGGAATTTACAGATTTTGCATTTTGTTCGTGGAGTGTGATTATGTTTCGTCCGTAAGAAAATGAGATAAAGATAACCGAACAGAAAAGTATTTAATGTTTCAACTGTGTTTCACGCATAATACGAGTATATTAAATTGTAAAATACGTTGGATATAAAATAAGAGTATATCGAATATACGAGTATACGAGTAATCGAGAATACGAGTATACGAGTAATATAAAATACGAGTATTAAAAAAGGAACTAAAATGATTAGGTTCGAATACTCGTATTCCAACGTATAAATCAATGATTCTCTTCAAAAATCCCAATCATGGTTCGGCTGAGTTAATCCCTGCACTATGCCTGACGTGATTTTGAGTTGAATTTGTTTCTCTTTCTCTCATTTTTCCTAAGCTGAGAACCTTCTGGATTGCTTCGATTGTTTTATCAATATTGATCACATTTTTGAAACCATTTAAGGTTTCTATTATCTGCTCCTCTAACTTCAACAAGGTCTCGAACTCTTTGCTGTAAAACTTCGGCTTACTTACGCTGTCTTCCTTTTTTCTTGCTTCCTGAAGAGGAAGAAGCCTGTAAAAATTTAAATTTTACTTTAAATTAAGTGTATAATTTTCAATTCCTTTAGTTTTCAGACTCGCTTGAGGAATGGGAAAGGATTGCCAATGATTTTGAGACAAAATGGAACTTTCCTCTTTGTCTGGGGCTTTGAATGGAGGCATATCACCTTTTATGCGTCAGATGATGGCTCGTATTTTCACAATTAACAGTACAGGGTTTAGACAGTATTGTACTGCATGATGGAGGAGTTTTAAACCATTCCTCACTGCAGAGGGTAATTGAAAATGGAGCTAAAAATTATCCACCCGGTAAAATCATTGGAAATAACAGACATCTTCGGTATGTTGTAGTTTTTGCTTTGCATAAGCATGATATGAAGCCCTATTCGCATAGAACAAACTACACATGCAAAAAAACTTTTAACAGGCGTTTATCACGTGCACTGTAAGTGATTGAAAGGTCATTTGGTATTTTTTTCTTCTAAAATCCAAGTATTATTAAAACCTGCCAATTTGCGTAAAATTTCAATAAAAGAATTTATCAAAAATTTGCGGCTTAGGCGGTTTGGATTCGAAATTTTAAAAATAATGAAATTGTATGTTCAGATGGTTTTTTCTGATAGACCAGGACAGATTGGTTTTATATAAATTCAGCGAGATTCTGGAGAAATGGCTGCTTATAAAAAGTGGAAGCCGTAAAACGAGAAAGTGCTGAGTGAAACCATGGCGCCTAAACCGGACAACCGATGGTGGCTTGGCATTCGCAAGCTCAGTGCGCTTAACTTCGTGTTTAATCCCATCCAGCACGATTTAAGGAATTCCAACCATAACAACCATTCTCAAGAATGAGGGTTGTTTTGCTGTAAAAACAACACTACCTTTTAAAGGACAGGTATTATTTTCGCTCCTAATCTCTGCATTTCCAACATTTTTACCAAAGCAACACTGCTTAATTGACGCATAAAAAATGATGCTTGTGCAAGGCGAAAACGCCAGAGATAATGAGATGCGAACTCCACTACTACATGCACATTTCTTCAGATTTCTTTGATGAAGTTAGTGAAATCAGGCAAAATTTGTCGGAATTCTGTACTCAATTCTCGGAATTCTGTACTTTGCTTTTGAGCATGGTAGCAGTCAATTTCAGATTTAGGAAGGTTCTTAATTCTAAATGTCAAACGTACACATCCTACATTATTGTAATGATAACTAAAAGAAATTAAAAAACTAAGAACGGAAATAGACACTGAAGATGGCACAACGCCGAAATTGGTTTGTCTACAAACCAAATTTGTAGACAAACAAATTTCGGACAAATTCGTAGACGAACAATTACAAGAAATTATTTACTAAATTTGCAAAAACAGGAATTTATAAATTAACTACATAAAGAAATGTCGTTCGCCGCCGAAAATACCGCCAAAATGCGAAGGTAGATTTATAATTTTTTTCTAAAATCATTTCAAAATAATGTTTTTAGGTACACCGGGGGAATAAATTCTCTTTTGCACCTCTTGTTTTAGACCAGAACAGTTTTCACCACCTTTGTTTACATGTGGTGAAATTTAAAAATTCATATTGTGATCGCGATTTTTGTTACTCAGATTGGTTCTTGAACAATTTATTAATAAAATTATATTTGCAGATAGCAAAATGTGGAGAAAATGTGTAAGGAAATGCGTTGGAATTTTTAAATAAATCTGCTGAAATGTTAATTAATATTTGTATTTATTTGCTCTGGGAGTGGTTTCACCTCAGGATATGAAACTGAGGTGAAATATTCACTGAAGTTTAGGACGAGCTCACATGAGCCAAACTCATTTGACCAACGCAAATCAAACATTTTACTCTTTTTTTCGCCCATCGTGAAAATGTCTGAAACATTTTTGCGATAAATTGTGCTCATTTTGCCTCTCGCAAATTGTTAATTTTTTTCTTACATGTCAAAGTAACATTTGATTCCTGACGGTCAAATGACCGTGATGTGAGCTTGCCCTTACTTTTTCACCATGCTTTTTCACGTAGTGTACGTGAATTCAACAGTGAATAAAAAATAGACGTCAGAGCGATATTTAACAACTGTGAAAGCAGAGTTTCGCATCTCGTTATCTATGGAACACGCACCTGCGCTAAGATAGCAACGTTGCTGGAACCTGCGCTAAGATAGCAACGTTGCTGGAACTGTCAAACCAGCAACGCTACAAAATGGAAGTGAGCCACAGAGGCGCTCAGAACATTGAAAAACCTTATATACCTTGAAGTATATAGGCCAGCAACGTTGCTGAAACTTTGTAAAGAGCTGTTTTTCATAGCAAGTGGGGATGTAGAAATTTGGTTCCGCGCTGTTAATATGAAAATTCATGGGTGACAAAAATATGAATATGCCAAATGATACTACATAATTTTAGAAATTTTTCGGTGGTGTTGTCATCTTCGGCACTCACTTAGTATAGACGCTATAAGGACTCGACATTTAAGGATATAAAAACTTTGAGCCGCGTAAAGGATATGAAAACCGTCGAGTGACAAAAATTTGAAAGTGCCACCTAATTCTACATAATTTAGAAATTTTTCGGTGGTGTTGTCATCTTCGGCACTCACTTAGTATAGACGCTATAAGGACTCGATCTTTAAGGATATAAAAACTTTGACCCGCGTAAAGGATATGAAAACCGTCGAGTGACAAAAATTTGAAAGTGCCGCCTAATTCTACATAATTTTAGAAATTTTTCGGTGGTGTTGTCATCTTCGGCACTCACTTAGTATAGACGCTATAAGGACTCGACCCTTAAGGATATAAAAACTTTGAGCCGCGTAAAGGATATGAAAACCGTCGAGTGACAAAAATTCGAAAGTGCTGCCTAATTCTACATAATTTTAGAAATTTTTCGGTGGTGTTGTCATCTTCGGCACTCACTTAGTATAGACGCTATGAGGACTCGACCTTTAAGGATATAAAAACTTTGAGCCGCGTAAAGGATATGAAAACCGTCGAGTGACAAAAATTTGAAAGTGCCGCCTCATTCTACATAATTTTAGAAATTTTTCGGTGGTGTTGTCATCTTTGGCACTCACTTAGTATAGACGCTATAAGGACTCGACCTTTAAGGATATAAAAACTTTGACCCGCGTAAAGGATATGAAAACCGTCGAGTGACAAAAATTTGAAAGTGCTGCCTAATTCTACATAATTTTAGAAATTTTTCGGTGGTGTTGTCATCTTCGGCACTCACTTAGTATAGACGCTATAAGGACTCGACCTTTAAGGATATAAAAATTTTGACCCGCGTAAAGGATATGAAAACCGTCGAGTGACAAAAATTTGAAAGTGCCGCCTAATTCTACATAATTTTAGAAATTTTTCGGTGGTGTTGTCATCTTCGGCACTCACTTAGTATAGACGCTATAAGGACTCGACATTTAAGGATATAAAAACTTTGAGCCGCGTAAAGGATATGAAAACCGTCGAGTGACAAAAATTTGAAAGTGCCACCTAATTCTACATAATTTAGAAATTTTTCGGTGGTGTTGTCATCTTCGGCACTCACTTAGTATAGACGCTATAAGGACTCGATCTTTAAGGATATAAAAACTTTGACCCGCGTAAAGGATATGAAAACCGTCGAGTGACAAAAATTTGAAAGTGCCGCCTAATTCTACATAATTTTAGAAATTTTTCGGTGGTGTTGTCATCTTCGGCACTCACTTAGTATAGACGCTATAAGGACTCGACCCTTAAGGATATAAAAACTTTGAGCCGCGTAAAGGATATGAAAACCGTCGAGTGACAAAAATTCGAAAGTGCTGCCTAATTCTACATAATTTTAGAAATTTTTCGGTGGTGTTGTCATCTTCGGCACTCACTTAGTATAGACGCTATGAGGACTCGACCTTTAAGGATATAAAAACTTTGAGCCGCGTAAAGGATATGAAAACCGTCGAGTGACAAAAATTTGAAAGTGCCGCCTCATTCTACATAATTTTAGAAATTTTTCGGTGGTGTTGTCATCTTTGGCACTCACTTAGTATAGACGCTATAAGGACTCGACCTTTAAGGATATAAAAACTTTGACCCGCGTAAAGGATATGAAAACCGTCGAGTGACAAAAATTTGAAAGTGCTGCCTAATTCTACATAATTTTAGAAATTTTTCGGTGGTGTTGTCATCTTCGGCACTCACTTAGTATAGACGCTATAAGGACTCGACCTTTAAGGATATAAAAATTTTGACCCGCGTAAAGGATATGAAAACCGTCGAGTGACAAAAATTTGAAAGTGCCGCCTAATTCTACATAATTTTAGAAATTTTTCGGTGGTGTTGTCATCTTCGGCACTCACTTAGTATAGACGCTATAAGGACTCGACCTTTAAGGATATAAAAACTTTGAGCCGCGTAAAGGATATGAAAACCGTCGAGTGACAAAAATTTGAAAGTGCTGCCTAATTCTACATAATTTTAGAAATTTTTCGGTGGTGTTGTCATCTTCGGCACTCACTTAGTATAGACGCTATAAGGACTCGACCTTTAAGGATATAAAAACTTTGAGCCGCGTAAAGGATATGAAAACCGTCGAGTGACAAAAATTTGAAAGTGCTGCCTAATTCTACATAATTTTAGAAATTTTTCGGTGGTGTTGTCATCTTCGGCACTCACTTAGTATAGACGCTATAAGGACTCGACCTTTAAGGATATAAAAACTTTGAGCCGCGTAAAGGATATGAAAACCGTCGAGTGACAAAAATTTGAAAGTGCCGCCTCATTCTACATAATTTTAGAAATTTTTCGGTGGTGTTGTCATCTTCGGCACTCACTTAGTATAGACGCTATAAGGACTCGACCTTTAAGGATATAAAAACTTTGACCCGCGTAAAGGATATGAAAACCATCGAGTGACAAAAATTTGGAAGTGCCGCCTAATTCTACATAATTTTAGAAATTTTTCGGTGGTGTTGTCATCTTCGGCACTCACTTAGTATAGACGCTATAAGGACTCGATCTTTAAGGATATAAAAACTTTGAGCCGCGTAAAGGATATGAAAACCGTCGAGTGACAAAAATTTGAAAGTGCCACCTAATTCTACATAATTTTAGAAATTTTTCGGTGGTGTTGTCATCTTCGGCACTCACTTAGTATAGACGCTATAAGGACTCGATCTTTAAGGATATAAAAACTTTGACCCGCGTAAAGGATATGAAAACCGTCAAGTGACAAAAATTTGAAAGTGCCGCCTAATTCTACATAATTTTAGAAATTTTTCGGTGGTGTTGTCATCTTCGGCACTCACTTAGTATAGACGCTATAAGGACTCGACCTTTAAGGATATAAAAACTTTGACCCGCGTAAAGGATATGAAAACCGTCGAGTGACAAAAATTTGAAAGTGCCGCCTAATTCTACATAATTTTAGAAATTTTTCGGTGGTGTTGCCATCTTCGGCACTCACTTAGTATAGACGCTATAAGGACTCGATCTTTAAGGATATAAAAACTTTGACCCGCGTAAAGGATATGAAAACCGTCGAGTGACAAAAATTTGAAAGTGCCGCCTCATTCTACACAATTTTAGAAATTTTTCGGTGCGGTTGTCATCTTCTGCACTCACTTAGTATAGACGCTATAAGGACTCGACTTTTAAGGATATAAAAACTTTGAGCCGCGTAAAGGATATGAAACCCGTCGAGTGACAAAAATCTAAGAGTGCCGCCTCATTCTATACAATTTTAGAAATTTTTCGGTGCGGTTGTCATCTTCGGCACTCACTTAGTACAGACGCTATAAGGACTCGAACTTTAAGGATATAAGAACTTTGAGCCGCGTAAAGGATATGAAAAGCGTCGAGTGACAAAAATTTGAAAGTGCCGCCTCATTCTATACAATTTTAGAAATTTTTTGGTACGGTTGTCATCTTCGGCACTCACTTAGTATAGACGCTATAAGGACTTGAACTTTAAGGATATAAGAACTTTGAGCCGCCGAGTGTCAAAAATTTGAAAGTGCCGCCTCATTCTACACAATTTTAGAAATTTTTTAGTGCGGTTGTCATCTTCGGCACTCACTTAGTATAGAAGCTATAAAGGCACTTTATCTCACTAAATATAGAAGTTATTAGTAACAAATACTGAAGTATTATATAGTACACAAGTGTTATGTTTGCCAATTTTTTATTTCCCTTTCCTTAGAAATGTTTATGCTTGAATGAATTAATTTGTACATGTTTTAATATAATTGTTAATGTAATGTAAGTTTAATATTGCGAATACATTTATTAAGTATTTGAGTTTGTTGAAATAATTATATATTTGAAAATTTATTGTATTATCAATGTTTATTTTCACAATGTTAATTTTTCAGGTTTACTTCATATAATTTTATTAGTGTTTCGCAAAATCGTCTCACACGATCACTGTTTCTACCTCTGCACGCGTCAGCTTCTGGGGGAAAAAGTGTCTGGTGTGGGTCCAGCGACGATCGCTGGAAGCCGGTCAAACCGCGCCAGTTGCCACGGAGAGAGCCCGCAGCCGGGCTTACGCTCACGAGAGAGTCGCATCTCATGACCGGCAGGCTGACAGGAGAGAGACTGGAGTGCTCACTCCTGACACCCTACCGATCGATGAGGGAGCACCTCTGGCGAGCGGCAGTTGGCGTTAACATACCGCCCGCCTTGCAGGACTGCAAATCCCCAAACCCCGACAACTGGCGCCGTGCCTCGTCTCCGGCCTAGTGGAGGAGCGTGTGGTGCGCCTCCCCGCACTTGCGGCAGCGCATGGGGCTCCGGCACTCAGCCAATCTGTGCGACCGCGCCAAACAGTTGTGGCACATGTGCCGCGCGTGTGCCGTCAAGTTCCGCTGCGCTGGTGTCTGTTGCAGAAACAGCCGACAACGGCTCAGCACATGCCGCCCCGTACACACAGCTCGCGCTCGCGGCCCTCCGTAGGAAGCCGCTGGGATTGGCGGGCACCAGGCGTGCCGCCTGGCCGGCATCACTGGCGCGCGTCGTGGGGCCGGACGACCTGGAGGCGCGTGTCTTAGGGCCGATGGTGCTGATGGAGCTGGCGGTGGTGGTGGTGCACGTCGCGGTGGTGGTGGTGCACGTCGCGGCGCCGGTTTTGGTGGGGCAGGCCGCAGATGTCTCGGGGCCGGTGTGGGTGGTGAGAGCGCACGTCTCGGGGCCAGCTCTGGTAGTGGACGTTGCTCGTGGCGCGGCGGATACCGCACCGACATCGTGCGAACTCGCAGACTTCCGCGATCTCGGAGGTCTTCGTGATAGATGGGCATCTGTGCTGGGGCCGGACCGGAGGAGGCTTCCTCAGGCCGGACGAGGGAACTCCGGAAAGCTCGGTTTGGCGGTGTGGGCGAGCGTCGTGTCGTGGCAAGCGCTTGTGCCTCGTCGGCCGAGACGTCGAGCACCAGGGCGTCAGCCTTTGGGGACAGCTCCCGAGGATGGTGGGCAGCAATAGGCGGCGCGGCGGCGCAGATGGGCACCGCCCCGGGTGGTGCCAGCAGACGCCCTCTTCGGGTCCGCGCATATTGCCAGCGGATTAAATACATGTGGGCTCTGTAATGAGAAAATGTGTTAATAATGGGCTGTCAGGTACAGGGTTCGTTGCTTGTTCCGATGTAGGATGCAAGGCTTGCAGGTATGAGTCGTCGTTTTGATAAGGGTGTAACCTTGGGGATCCAGAATTGGGTACGGACCAGACGAAGAACTAATTTTCGTGTATAAAATGAATGAACAATCGCGAGAATTGGCAGCCGTATGGCAGAATAATCGGGTGCCGTTCGTCGAAAGGCAAGTTGGTACACGAGGACAACAGCCCGCCAACGCGCATCGTGTTATCCGTGTGGAGAAAAGGGGTTCAACGAAAGTAAACTGCTTTTAGATCGCAGCATCGTGTGGTTTTCGAGAGCGGCGTACTCGTCCGCAAAATGAATCTTCTGGCAGGAGATGGCGAGGCAGCGTTTAGTTTCCTTTATTTCTCCCGGTGGGAGGTGCAGGTTGGGGTGCGAGTGCAGGTGACGCTGAGCTGGATGAGCGTTGTGGAGAAATCGATATACGTATGAGTATACACGTAGGGCTCGTGGCAGCGATGAAAATCGTTCGAGAGGATCCTCATCGGTAGCGCAATGGGTGTGCAGCGCTTTGACAGTTTTCTGCTCGTTTGGTGACATATTCGTCGGAGGCGCGGAATTCGGGCCAGCGATCCTTATCGTGGGCGAGCTAAGCAGGTCCATTCCACCAGAGGATGCTCTCAGCGAGATCTTTGGGCGTGGCACCGCGACTGGCTAAATTCGCGGGGTTGTCCTGGGAATCCACATGGAACCATTGAGACTGTGGTACCTTCTCAATGATTTTGGCAACTCGGTTTGCCACGAATGTCGCCCAAACGCAGGGGTATTTCTTCAGCCAGGCCAAAACAATGGTGGAGTCACTCCAAAAATAGATCGTGTAATGGGGCAGCTGCAGCGTGGGCACGAGAGTGTCGATCATCTCAGCAAATAAAGTGGCTCCGCACAATTCTAACCTGGTGAGAGACAAAGTTTTAATTGGAGCTACACGAGTTTGGGAGTACAAAAGGAAAACTTGGACTTCCTGAGCGACCGTGATGCGGGCATAGATGACTCCTGCGTAGGCTTTTTCTGAGGCATTGCAAAAGGCATGGAGTTCGACTTCGCTTTCTGGGGCGTAACTCACCCATCGCGGGATGCGGAAGGCGCGGATGTGCTGATAGTTCTGGAGAAAACTTAACCAGTTAGCGTGAGTTACCTGAGGCAGAGTGTCATCCCAGTCGATTTTGTCCAACCAGACTTGCTGAATCAGAATCTTCGCTGCTTCGCTTCGATGATCGGAGGCAGCCAACCGGCTGGATCGAACAGCTTGGCGACCAGAGACAACATTTCCCGTTTTGTGTACGCAGCTTTGATGACGATAGCTTGGACCTCGAAGTAGAAGTCATCATGGGTCGCGTTCCAGCGAATTCCAAGCATTTTGGCGGTGCTGGAATCTTCTAGCGTCAGAAAATCGGAAGGGAGCAGATGGGATGCCGGTAAGTCTGCCAGAATGCCTTTATGGTTGGCAGTCCATTTTTGAAGGGCAAACCCTGCCGAGTCGAGAGCCGCTATGAGTTGGTCGCGGGTCTGGGTAGCTGTCACCAGGTCATGCGTGCCTGCTAACACATCATCCACGTACATGGAATGCTGTAGGATGTGCGCTGCAAGCGGGAACTGGTGCTTTACGTCGTCTGCCAATTGAAGAAGGGTGCGTATTGCCAGGAACGGGACGCAATTAACTCCAAACGTTACGGTTTGAAGCTCGAAGTGGGTAAGTTCGGACTTATACGGGTACATTCTCGGGAGAGAATGCGCTGATAAGGGGTGTGCTTTGGGTCAATCAATATTTGGCGATAAATTTTTTGAATGTCTCCGTTGAAGACATAGCGGAAGAAGCGCCAACGAAGAATTAGAAAAGTCAAGTCGGTCTGTAGAACGGGGCCTGTGTGAATGACATCATTGAGGCTTAGTCCGCTGGTGGTTGGACTGGACGCGTTGAAGACAACTCTGAGCTTCATCGAGGTGCTTTCGGGTTTTATGACGGCATGGTGGGGCAAATAGTAGTGATTTCTAGGCGCTTGCGGCTCTGGGGATTGACTACTCTCATGTGGCCTAAATCGACATACTCATTTAACACCGTGTCGTACTGGTGCTTGAGGCCTTCGTCTTTCCCTAATGCTGCTTCCAGACGCGTGTATTGTTTGAGCGCAATGTGTCTCGAAGTCCCTAGGCGGAGCGTGTCTGTAAAGCCGATTTTAAAGGGCAGTCATACGATGTAGCGGCCGTCATCGCGTCTTAGCGTTGTTTTCACGAAATTTTCTTCGCAAAACTTGTCGGAGGGGGATAGCCATCTAGTTTTGGGAAGTTCCTCCACCTCCCAAAAACGTTCGAACTGTTGTTCGAATGAGACTTCATTGAAGTAAGCCACTTTTATGGATGCCGTGGCAGATTGTGTATTGAGAACCGGCCCGGTTAGGATCCAACCGAACACGGTTTGCTGAGCCATGAGAGAGCCCAGTACTTGGCGGCGGATGCCGTACAGCAGGATTGCTGAGTATAAATCGGCTCCGATGAGGACGTCGACCTGCTCGCTTCTGGAGAAGTTGACATCTGCGATCTCGATGTCTTGAGGGAGGTAACTGAGAAGTGACCTGTCTAACGAGTGGGAGGGCAACCGCCCTGTGATTTGTGAGAGCACAAGCGCCGTCACCTGAACTTGGAATTTGGGATCAAGCGGCGAATTCAGGAGAAAATCTCACGATCTTGATATTTTTGCTGACACGGTCTCGTTGAGACCGGAAACTACGGCTGTAGTTGGCCGCGCTGGGAGCTTTAAGAGCTTTTGAATGCGTTCCGAGATGAACGACACTTCGGACCCAGGATCAATTAAGGCGCGCGCGATGTAACATGTCCCGTGATGGCGTATTGTTACCATGGCAGTCCCTAACAAAACCTGTTTTGGTGCTTTCGCGAAGCACACCTGATGCGTGTCCTGTGCATTTCGTTGTTGCGCGGGGGAAGAAGTGGACTGTATATGCGTGGGAGGTCGCATCGAAGGATGCGGCCTTTCTTGCGGAGAAGCATGATGAGTCGATCCGGGAATAAAAAGGCAGGGGCTTGAGCATGCGGAGCGTTGTCAAACCGCCGCTCTTGGTGTGAGGCACGTGGGGTCGAATCTGATGCAGCATTCGATGAGGATGGAGCGTGCTCACGATGCAAGAGGGTGTGATGTCTGCCATCGCATTTGAGGCAGTTGAATCTGCTTGGACAGTTTTTCACGGAATGAGATCTGGCCAAGCAGTTGCTGCACAAGCGGTTTTTCTGAGCAAAGAGGGCAGCTATCTTGGGACACCTTCAACTGGAAGGTGTTGACGCGTTTAGAGGCTGGAGTTGAGTGAGTCGGAGCTGGGAGCTGTGTTGACTTCGATGCGGGTGTGCACTTAATATCTTGCACCGTTTCAAGGGTCTGGAAGCGATGAGTCAGAAACGCATCCAGATCTGTCCATTTTGGGATCTCTGATTTGTTGGTGAGAGATTGCTCCCAGAGGAAAAGCGTTGCTTCTGGGAGCTTGCTGGAGCACAAAAAGACGATTATTGCGTCCCAATGCGAGGTATCGACACCTTGTAGCGCGAGTGCGGCGAAAATATTATTGATTTCGCGCTGCAGGTCTTTAATAGCACCAACGGTTTCCTTCGTGAAGGGGGACAGGCCGAAGAGCTTCTTTAGATGGGCGTTGGTGAGGACGCGTCTGTTCTCGTAGGACGTGTTCGTCGGACAGATTTTTCCACGCTTGGGCAAAACCTTCATTCGTGAGAGGTGATTTCTGCACGATTTCTTTCGCTTCGCCCGTAGTTTTTTGGTTCAGGTGGAACAACTTCTCCACTGGCGCAATTCGGGTATTCTGAATATACAGGGCCGTGAACACATCCCTGAAAGAGGGCCACGAAAGGTAGTCGCCATGGAAGGCTTGGGTGTCGCAGGGGCGCAGGCTGATATTGTAGCCTGACTGGGGCATCTCAGCTGGCACCGGCGAAGGGGTCGCGGCAACTGGAGGGGACACTGCGGCTTCGATCAGTTGATCAATTTTTCCCGCGCAGCGCAGATATACCGCATAGCATTGGCGCCGCTTCTCCTTTACGCCTTCGAATTCTGTGCTTCGTCGAGTCCAGCTCCGCAAGCACCTTTTCATAGGCGCTTTTAATCAGCAGCCACTGCGATAGTACAGTGCACTCGCGGTAACGTGAACACCGCCTAACGTGAACACCGCCTAACGTGAACACGCTTTTTCTTACACTAACTACTCCGTAACGTGAACAAACTTGAAAGCTCTATAACATGAACAAATTTTTTTCACTGCATTTTTTGTCATGAAGTGTTAGGCAACCCTGAAATACATGAAATTTGACGTTAAAAGTTCGGGGAGTCCCCGTACATTGAAATATGTGTGTCTATGATCTACATATTCTTAACGTATGACTTCGACTTAGTTCATTTAACGTTCTCTTCTTGCGCGGTGTGGTGCTTTTATCGGCATGAGTGTTAAAAAACCAATTTGTTTGCAGTTAAAAGACAAAGCAGACATTTTAGATAGTTTAAAAAAAGGAACAAGTGTTACTAGCTTAGCAAAAAAAATACAATGTCGCTAAATCAACAATATGCAGTATCAAAAAGAAAAAAGAATCGATTTTGACATGTGTAAATAACACATACCAAGGACCGGGGAAGAGACGAACTCTTAAGTCGTCAGAATTTTCCGCTATGGAAAAAAGTCTATATCATTGGTTCATCCGTATGCGTAATAGGAATTGGCCTGTAAGTGGATTAATGCTCAAAGAAAAGGCAAAGGAATTACTTTCCCAACTAAAAGAAAGCGAAGCCAGGTTTAATGCTAGTGACGGTTGGCTCCAGCGATTTAAGAAAAGATACGGAGTTCGCTTGCTGAAAATAACTGGAGAAAAACTGTCGTCACAGCCTCAATTAGTAGATCCATTTAAGCAAAAACTAAAAGAAAAAATTAAGGAAATGGACTTATGCAAGGATCAAATATATAATGCCGATGAGTCAGGGTTATTTTGGAAGCTTTTGCCAGGTAGGACGTACGTGTCATCGCAGGAGAAAACAGCTCCTGGTGCAAAGACAGAGAAACAGCGTATAACGTTCCTGTGTTGTGCAAATGCATCTGGAGAGCATAAACTAAAACTTTTGGTAATCGGTAAGGCAAAAAATCCACGCAGTTTTAAAAACTTCAATTGTCCTGCGGATTATCAGAACTCCAAATCAGCCTGGATGACGTCTGCAATTTTTAAGCATTGCTTTCATCATTCATTTGTGCAACAGGTACACAATGTTTTCTTTGATTTAAAAAAACATTCTAACTTTAAACAGGTAAAATTGTTTCTAAAGAAGAAAAACTTGCCAATGAAGGCACTACTTCTTCTTGACAACGCTCCCTCTCATCCAAGCGAAACAGAGTTAAAAACAGATGATGGAAATATAATTGCCATGTTTATGCCACCGAATGTCACTCCTCTCATTCAACCGATGGACCAAAATGCCATTAAAATAACAAAATTATATTACAGAAACAGTTTATTGGCTTCATTATCGGCAACAAATTCTGATTTGTTAGAATCAATGCGAAATGTAACATTGAAAGATGCTGTAACCCTTTTATCTGTCTCATGGGATCGGGTCAGCACAACAACTCTTGCCAATTGCTGGAATAATGTTTTAAGTTTAACGGATATTCAGGAGGACCCCGAATGGAACATTCCCTTAAGTGCCCTGAAAGAGAAATGGGATGGAGAAATAGACTCTTTAATGAGAATTTCAATGGATCTCCTTCAGGATTTGAGTCCTCAGGTAGGAGTTTTAGGACACACTGTAAAATCATAATTCAAATTGTTTTTCTAACTCTTTTCTAGGTTGAGTTTACATTGCCAATTGTTCAAGAGTGGAATAACGATCATTGTGAAGATAACTCCAGCCAAATCATTGAAATTGATCAAAACGAAGAAAGTGATGACGATGATTGCATTGCCGATAATCCTGTTAAGAAAATTACAGCAAGTGAGGCAATTGAAATCTTTGACAAGGCTTTGCAATGGGCAGGAGAGGCAATGGTGGACCAAAGTGACATGAATACACTCAGACGCTTAAGGGAGAAAGCAGTATTCCAGCTACTAGAGAAGAAAAAGCAACAGAAAAAGATTACGGACTTCTTTAATGGATAAATTTGATTTGTAATTATGTATGTTTGCTTTTTAATTTCACACCTATGGATTTTTTTGTGATCTCGTTTTGCTTTTTTCGTGAATTTTAATTATTAATTTAAATTGCTTTATATGTAATTCCATACCCACTGATAGTTTTGCGATCTCTTTTTTTTTAATTTTTTCATGAAATTAAATTCATAATTTAAGTTTTTAATATTACTAATAACAAAAATAAAATACTATCACGCTAGAACGTGTAAAACTCCTGAATATGGCTATTTTTTGTTCTGAAATTCAACGTTCGCTAACGTGAACATTTTCGCTAACGTGAACTCTCTTGGTTTTAATTAGTTACCGCGAGTGCACTGTATTTCCTCCCGCTGAATCCCAAGGGTGTAAACGGTGTGGTCCATGGTGGGTGTCTTGTCGAAGTCCACCTCGAACTCGATCAGCGCATCGGCTATGCGAATGAAGGATGCGAGCGCCGCCATTGTATGTCTGGTTTACGGATAGGGGCGGTGAAGGAAGACGCAAATTCCAAATAAAACGCAACGAAAACTTATTTCGAAAAAAATAAAAAAATACTTTTTATTTTTTTTCGTATATTTTAAAGAAAAGAAATATTTTAAACCCGCAAAAATGTTTCCGGGTCGCTGTGCGGTGGCGTTGGGGCTCGAAAAGCTTGCTGCCGAAAATTAACCACGCGTTGTCTCTAAAATTGGCAACTAGTTACAAAGAGACTAGTTGCTGCGAACACTTCTGCCTACCGGGTGTCTCGCTCTTTCGATTTCGCGTTGGGTCACCGTTGAATAGTGAATCTTACACTGCTATCACTTGGGAGAGTGCAGACAGAAAAAACAGGTTTTTGTGTTCTGTGTGCACTCTGTATGACTGATCAACGCAAGCAGAAGAGCGCGAGCAGCAGAAAAAAGTACCCGCAAAAACCAGCCAGCAAAAGGTGGTGGTTTTTCGACTTGCACTAAGCGCGCAAGTAATTCGCTCTTCGAGAAGCTAGACGAGCGCAGAACAAGAAAGCGAAAGTGTGAAATGCTTTCACTTTCTTTGTGAGAGCGCGGGGCTTAGTAGAAATCAAGCGGTAAATTTTTAATGTGGGCTTCGCAGCAAGCAATGCTTGCGAAGACGGTCAGCAACAAAAAACCTCAAGCCTTGGTGCTGCCGTTATTCTTGGGGACCGTTACCCACGAATCGACGATTTTCGAAGGTTTGACGGTCAAATGAAGGGTATATATATATAAGGAGGACAGAGGATATATATAAAATGTATATGTATGTAAATGTGATTGGGACGTCCCTGCTAATGACATCGAATCCTCGGCGGCGGCAATCCGGCTCGTCTTGGACCAAATGTTTATTTTCACAATGTTAATTTTCCAGGTTTACTTCATATAATTTTATTAGTGTTTCGCAAAATCGTCTCACACGATCACTGTTTCTACCTCTGCACGCATCAGCTTCTGGGGAAAAAGTGTCTGGTGTGGGTCCAGCGACGATCGCTGGAAGCCGGTCAAACCGCGCCAGTTGCCGCGGAGAGAGCCCGCAGCCGGGCTTACGCTCACGAGAGAGGCGCATCTCATGACCGGCTGGCTGACAGGAGAGAGACTGGAGTGCTCACTCCTGACACCCTACCGATCGATGAGGGAGCACCTCTGGCGAGCGGCAGTTGGCGTTAACAATCAATGTGGTTACATCTGTCGAACAACTTTTTAGAATTATTATATACGCGTATATATAATTCTTGAAATCATATATATTTAAACTAAAACTGAAAACTATTTTTTTTATTGAATATTAGCTTATAATTAAAATCATAAACTAACAGAAAGAAATAAAGCAAGAGCAACTGAGGCCTTCAGCTAACTATTAATATTATCTAGCGATATAGTAATAAATATTTAATAATAATTGGTTTCAAGTATAACAAAGAAAATAAGTGGCTAATTACGATGGATGAAAATCATAATGTATATAATATTAGCTTATGAGAACAAATTTCAAGATTTAACCTTAGTGGTAATATTACAGATCTTAGATTAAATTGTAGATTTCGGAACATTTGAGGAAGTCAATAATTTTTTTTAAATTTTCTTTGTTTGGTTTAGAGAGAAGAGAGGTAGGGACAATACTGCCGAATATTGTAGATCTGATGTTATTAAAGTGGGAGCAAAAATTGAGGATATGGTTAATAGTTATTATAGTGTTCGTGTCGCAGTAGGAACAATAACGAGAAAACTGATTATCTAATAAATGTCGGTGGGTTAATAAAGAGTGGCCGAGTCTCAGTCGCTCGAATTTAATGAAGTCTCTTCTAGGAATGTTATCGATCTGTATAGACTTGAAGATATTGCAAAGCTGAAGTTTGTCATGATTAATTTGTTGGTACCAATTAGATGTAAGGTTAAAAGAAAGTTTATGTTTTGAGGAGAAATACCTTTTCATGTAGCTTATAATGTTGTATTTGTTATAATTGTCAGTAAATAGAAGTGGTGAGGAGACGGCGTTTTTTGCGAATTCATTACCGATAAATCCAGAATGCCCAGGTATCCATATCAACAAGATTTTTTGATAATTTTCGATTAAAATGTTTCTGATCTGAGTAGAATAATATTCAGAGTTATTGAGATTGGAGATAGCGGTTAATGAAGACAGAGAATCGGAACAAACTACAGATTTTTTTGAAGTTTTAGCCACATAGTTTACAGCCTCAAAGATGGCTATAATTTCAGCAGTATAGGCAGATGTGTAATTGGTTAAAAGAGAGGTTTTGATTACAGTATCTCCTGATGTGATGCTGTAACTACAGTAAGTGTCTGATTTAGAGCCATCGGTGTATATAAAATTGTACGAATTTAGTGTTTTTTTTAAAATCTTTGAATTTTGAGTAAAAAAACATGAGATGGTGTTGACGTTTTGTTGAAAGTATTTAAGTCAGTATTTATACAGGAATGTAAAAAATCCCATGGAGTAATTTTTGAGATAGGATTACTAAGAGGCTTAAAAGGAGAATTTCATTTGTGACAAGATTGTATTATTTTATAAACAAGAGAGGGTAATTTAGGTATACTATGGCGCTTTAATACAGTTTTAGTGACTTTATTAAGTGGAGAGTCGTAACTAAACAGAAGTGTTTTAAATTGTTTTGAAACTACAAAGTTAGCTCTGTCGACTATTGGCATCGTATTGGACTCATATAATATATTTTTTGTAGGTGTGGTACGAAATGCTCCAGTAACCAAGCGCAATGCTGAGTTAATTATTGATTGTATTTTTGATAAAAATGATTTTTGAACTTGACTATAAAGATATAAACCGTGGTCAATTTTTGAAATTAGAAGAGAATTGACGAGCGTAAGTAGGGAATAAGCGTGACAATTAAATTTACTGCTGGAGAGACATTTAATAACGTTAAGAGATTTAGACAAAGATGGAAGTAGATGCTCAATATGTGAATTCCACCTGTAATTTTTATCGAATAGAACTCCTAGTATTTTTAGGGTGCTAGTGTTATCAATAGTAAAATTTCTAGCTTGTATAGTGCATTTACAATCATGTTTTCGACAGATATGGAGGTGTTTACATTTCGGAAGAGAAAGTTGTGCCCCGGAGTAATCACACCAAGACAAAATATTATCAATGACATGATCGAAATTTATTGATAGGTTTTTTCTTTTGTCCAGGTTTTTTACTAAATAGAAATCATCTGCAAAAGCACAGAAATGAATGTCTTTAATCAATGAAATGGTGATGGATAGTTTGTTGTAACCTATAAGAAAAATGATGACTGAAAGGGGAGATCCTTGTGGAATACCATTTGCTAGAGGAAGAACTTGAGAATAGCTGTTGGAAACGCGAACTATTATTTTGCGATTTGACATAAAATTTTTTACATAATTGATAATTTTGGGGCCAAGTTTCCATTCGATCAATTGATCTATAACCGTGTGAATGCCGACCTTGTCGAAAGCCTTAGAAAAGTTTAATGAGACTACTGACAGATGGTTTTTTGCCGAAAGAGATTTTGTGATCACATAGTCTAGGTAAACTAGGGCATCAGATACTGACTTACCTCTTTTAAAACCATATTGGTTGTCATGAATTAGTTTGTTATTAGTAACAAACCACCATAATCTATTGGCAATGGTCTTGTCCAATACCTTAGAGCAGCATGGCTTAAGTGAAATTGGTCGGTAAGAATTTATTATGCTTTTGTCTGTGTGTGGTTTGATAATAGGAATAACTAAACTGATTTTGTAAGTTTGTGGAATAAAGGTATTGAAAGTTTTATTATAATTTTGTAAAAGGCGTTGTTTAACTGGATGCGGAAGATTTTTAGCATCGGGTAGGATATTCGATCTAAACCCGTCGTATGACCTTTAAGCTTGCTTAAAGCTATTGCTAGTTCTATATATTTAATATTATGCTCTAGTTGAACAGCTTTATCGCAAGTGTTTTGGCAGGAATAAGAAGTCAAAACGGATGATTTGTTTAGATTAAATTTCCGGGTGAAATTAAAATCAGAGGCTTCGTTCGACCAAAATTTGCAAAATTCTATGGTAATTTTTTTACTATCTAAAATAGGTTGGCGTGTAGGGTTTACTGCATGTATGCAGTGAATATTCTGTTGGCGATGTAGGCCACAAAAAGAACGTATACTGCACCATATTTTTGAAGATGGAGTGGAGGGGTTGATAGCTGATGTAAATTCTTTAATTGACTGCTTTTTAGCAATTTTTGGCTCGCGTTTAACCTTAGAATTTGCCTTTTTGTAGTTTAATAATGACTGAGTTGAAATATTGTTTTTTTGGGTTTTCGACAATTTATCTTTATCTGCTTGTAAGATCTGTAAGGTTGAATTCCACCATGGGAGCTGATATTTCTTTAGATTAGTAGAATTGGTGGGAATGGAAGAGTTTGTAGATTGTTAGATGATTCTGTGCAAATTTGCAGATTCCTTGTTCAGGTTATCACTAATTGGGCGAGCATTATGATATTCTGTAGCTAATTTTTAATGAACTGAAATCATTTTTCAATTCAATTCCAAAAGAAAATTAGAAATTTTCTGATGTTGTTCTGACGACCGGATGTTGCTGTGCATTCGTCAGACGTCCGACGGGAAATCAGGAATCATTTCGAAAACTGATGCCAGCGCTGTTTAATTTTAAGAAAAATACATTAAAAATTTCTAATTTTCTTTTGGAATTGAATTGAAAAACGATTTCAGTTTTAGTATAATAAATAGTTTTAAAATAGTTTTCAATTTTAGTTTAAATATATATGATATCAAGAATTATATATACGAATATATAATAATTCTAAAAAGTTGTTCGACAGTTGTTCGATAAATTTTCAAATATATAATTATTTCAGCAAACTCAAATACTTAACAAATGTATTCGCAATATTAAACTTACATTACATTAACAATTATATTAAAACATGTACAAATTAATTCATTCAAGCATAAAAATTTCTAAGGAAAGGGAAATAAACAATTGGCAAACATAACACTTGTGTACTATATAATACTTCAGTATTTGTTACTAATAACTTCTATACTAAGTGAGATAAAGTGCCTTTATAGCTTCTATACTAAGTGAGTGCCTAAGATGACAACCGCACCAAAAAAACAACTTCCTAGAATTCCTATATACTCGTATATATAATTATTGATATACATATATATTTTAAACTAAAACTAAAAAACAATTTTAAAATTTTATTATACATAAAATGATATCATTTTTTAATTCAATTCCAAAAGAAAATTAGAAATTTTTAGCATATTTCTCTTAAAACGAAGCATCGCTGTCATCAGTTTTTGAAGTGTTTCCTGATTATAACTTCTATACTGAGTGCCGAAGATGACAACCGCACCGAAAAATTTCTAAAGTTAGAATCATTCGGCATATTTAGATTTTTGTTACCCGGGAATTTTCATGCTAACAGTGTGAAACCAAATTTCTATATTCCTACTTGCCATGAAAAACAGTTGTTTACTAGTTTCAACAACGTCACTGGATTATATACTTGAATGTATATAATATTTTCAATGTTCTGAGCGTCTCTGTGGTTCAATTTAATTTTGTAGCGTTGCTGGTTTGACAGTTTCCGCAACTATGCTATCTTAGCGCAGGTCTTTAAGACATTATGCCTTAAACACAATCACGGTCGCAAGCCGCAGATCAAAGACAACAAGACTGGAAACTCCTCTCATTTCGTGAGCGAGCTCGAAAACATGTCCGTACGCGCGCTCACGTACAGCGTATGTGAGTTTTATGGTGAAATTGACTGCTTGTTACAAGCTAAACTGGCTATTGCAAAGTAAGTTAACTGGAAAAGTAAACCATTAAGCTTAAAACACAATTGGAAGCACTAAACACAAAATCAGGTGTTCAAATTACACAGGTTCTTATGGGAATCATTTATCTGAGGACAAAAGATAATTTATCTGAGAACATTTGTCCATAGATAAAAAGACATTTGTCTTCGGGTTAGATCTAATTCTAATTTGACACACACAAAGTGCTCTTCTACTCCTTTTTCTATTCCTTTGTTTACGTTTCAACACAGGAAGTGACAGATTTTGTGTTTTGTCCGTGGGGTGTAATTATGTTTTGTCCGTAAGAAAATTAGATAAAGATAACCGAAGACAAATGTATTTAGTGTTTAGTGCTTCCAATTGTGTTTTAAGCATTACTGTTTGTTACCACACCGTCTTAAGATGATGGGGTGAGTTCATGACAGGGATACCAACGAGACACAATTATTAAATATTACTTATATAGATTTTTAAGTAAGCTTTAATAGAAGAACTTCATTGCATGTAAGATCCTGCGCGGTTTTGATGATTCCGTAACTGTTTGGAAATATACAACAAACAGTATGTAAACAATACGTAAGCAGTAATGTAAACGGACTTGTTTTGTAATTTGAAAAAAAAAGCCTTTTAAACATTATAACACAATGATTTTTAAGTTACTTTCTAACTATTTTAATAACTTTATAAAAAAGCTTTTGCTACATTTCCACACCATCTTTGAGGTGGTGTGGAAATTTACACCACAATCTAAAGTAAAATATGTTGGCATCTCTTACAGCTAAAAGTACATGTGGTAGGTAAAAACAGCTGTTTATATTTGCGAATCGAGCAAATTTTATGGAATTTGACTTGGTTTCCTTCGCAAAATATATGATATAATGCAGCTACATGACTTGGAAAAGATTTATTGTGCATTTCTAAAAGCATAAGTTGGTTTAAAGCCTATCTCCTTGTCTTCTTTACGTATTTTAAAAATTATGTTTCTAGGCTAGTGCGGTGAAGAAGAACAAGAATTGCAATTCTCTCTAAAAAAATGTAAATCCTCTCTCAAAATTTTGTAAACAATATTTTTTTAAGTTGTCAAAATTTTCTTCAAGTTGTCAAAATTGCATGAATTTTGTTTGTGTAATTTACACATTTCAGCTTGATTTCACTAACAGTGAAAGCAAAAAATGAGTTTCCAGTCTTGTTGTCTTTGACGCAGATAACAGATAACACCCATGGATAACTTGCGGCCATATTATTTGCCTCCCTCTGTTTATACGATGTCCTTAGACGCTCGTCAAAATCGTGCTGTCTAATACTTTTATGATACTCCCTTTTTTTTGAATATATGTAAGTAGAAGGTAACCGTGTGAGAAGAGCCAATTTTGTGAAAAGCTTTCTTATATAAATAAAAATTAAGAAGCAAAATGAACTCATTAGATGGTGTAGTGCTTAAAGTTATAAGGCTAGTCGAAACCTACGTTAAGTGTATTGTATTTCTGACGCAGCACGATAGAATGATTTAGCGCTAATTTTGCCAAATATTGGATAAATTATTAAAACTAAAAATGGCGCATTAATAGAAATACTGATGAATGCTTTCCAGGGACGAGTTCACTGCGGGTAATTTCTGGTAACTATAAACAGTTGATAGAAGAAAGAATGTAAAGGCTGCCTGTTACAAAATTAAAAGTGCGCTTTGTAAAGAAACGGAGTAGTTTTGGTCCTATTAATTACGTTTCCGACTTTTTTTAGCAAAGGAGCATTGTTTGACCTACGTGACGACAGTACTGGTCTGGCGTCAAAAATTACCCACTACAGGTCGAAAAACGCGGAAAAGTTTTTCTCCCGCTCTCTCCCACAACAACAAAATACATTTGACCTATACGTCAAGCGTCACCGTGTAATAAGCCACTAATGTAAAGATAAGCGATCCAGTGACTTTTGAGGATCGGTGACAGCAGTGTCAGTGACATTAGGGTTACCGTGATTTTACACAGCGGCTTTGTCACCGTGATTTTGATACAAGGAAAAATTTCCTGTGGTTTTACAGAGTTTAAAGCGAATGTTTAGTTTAGATATTTCCATATCGAAAAAATAAAAATTAATAAACAATAAATTAGTATTTAATTGTTAATAATGTAATTAAAAATATGTATTTTATACAATGTTAATTAACTTATTATTATTAAATAACATTGCAAATTTATTTATTCCACGTTATTTAACCACAAATTGAAAGCATCATCATTTAATTTACTTAATTCGAATTATTTAATATATATAAGCTTGTTGATGCATTCAATTTATTATTGTTTTTATTTATAAAAAAATTACGTCTTGTCGCAGTAAAATAGCATTAAAATGCTATTGTGTCATAGAAATATTAGACAGTAACGATAAAAATTTAAAAAACAAATAAAGTTAAAAGGAAATATTTATTGTTTATTTAATAAAAATTTTGGGAAAAGCAGAAATATAACGTCCGACTTTAATAATGTGTTCAACGACATCTTATCTTCGTGCGAATTCTCACAAGCCAATTTTCATTTTTCTAAATGTAGACAAAATCTTCATATTTGTCGGAAACATAATTGCAAATGTATCATATTTACTTTCAAACGTCCCCATTGAAAATGTTGATAATATAAAAATACTGGGAGTTATATTTAATACTAGATACAGATGGAATAAATTTAATTAATTTTAATAAATTTTAATATTTTCATGTTTTTTTTTTTCAAATAATGCAAGAACAATAACTGCGTAATAGTAATATGTTCGGAAAATTTAAAAGTGTAATTAAAGTACAAAGTCACCGGCCAAAAATATCGATCATCTCTACCCCTATGTAATATCGTCCTTAGTGATATGAGAATGTCATTAATCGGTACATAACAACCCATATTGAAAACAATTGATAAATCGTGCCATCTTTAGACTTTGCTTGCGGTTTAAAAGTGAAAGTCCGGTGGAGTTATTGAGGAACACAATATGTATATAATGTGTCTGTAAGGTGAAACATAAAACGAGGTGTCAAATTTTGCTATTTTTATCCTTTAAAATAACCTTATGGCATACAAAACTACGTTAAGTAAGGTAAGGTTTTTATCTGATTCAATTTTATATCTGATTTTCAGAGAACAAATATGAAATAAAATGCCGTTCTTATTTAATGGAGAAATCATCAGAAGTGCAAAATTTTATTTCGACTATATCTTAAAGTATGAGAGTTAATTCTTTAAAATGGGCTTTGAGAAGCTTTTATTTTATTTAAGGTTAATTTTGAGCAATCAAGAATTTCAAATTCTCATATAAGAAAGTATACGCACCTATTCTATGAGTTAGGGCCAGATTCTGTATAGTCACGGTGACTTGAGACAAACAGGCTTATTCTGTAAACTCACATCCTGCGTTCAGTTCGATTTTCCATCTATTCTCTTTTGTTATTTTCTTAAAACATATGTTCTCTTGTCAGAAAAAAAAAACTGAGCGCATCACATCCCATGTCTTTGCGACGTATGTTGTTGGTAGTTTTACATGCTTTTCAAAGCTGTTTACGAAAACATACGAATTTTGTAACATTCGACTGCATGCGTTCATCTGTCATCTGGCTCGCAAAAGAAAACCAGTCGTTTCTAGCAAAGACAACAAGACTGGAAACTCCTCTCATTTCGTGAGCGAGCTCAAAAACATGTCCGTCCGCGCACTCACGTACAGCGTACGTGAGATTTATGGTGAAATTGTCTCCGTATTACAAGCTAAAACTCGCTATTGCAAAGGAAGTTAGGTGGAAAAGTAAACCATTTCGGTTTGTTACCACACCGTCTTAAGATGATGGGGTGAGTTCATGACGGGGATACCAACGAGACACAATTATTAAATATTACTTATATAGATTTTTAAGTAAGCTTTTATAGAAAAACTTCATTGCATGTAAGATCCTTTGCGCTTTTGATGACTTCTTAACTGTTTGGAAATATTAAAGAGCAATGTAAATTTACGTGTTTTTGTAATTTTTGTTTTTCCTTTAAGGAATTGTAGCACAATGATTTTTAAATTACTTTTTAGCTATTAGCGAGCTAGAAAAAACCTCACTAAATTACCAAACTTTCGTGCATTTCCACGCCACCTTTGAGGTATGCACAATGACGCGTTACCGTTTTTTTTGGGTGTCGGTTCCCCTATAGGCCTATTTCACCCATTACAATATTCATTCTTAAAATTAAAATAAGATAAAAGCAAATAAAATCAATTCATTAATTCAAAATAAAAAAATCACAATTATGTAAAAATTAAAACTAAATCACAGATTAATATTCAATACTTAATATATGGAAATATATACATTATACATAATATAAAAAATGAGATCAAAATAGCTTAAATATGAGATCATTGATAAGTTTAAAAAGCAGCAAACCCAGATTGAAATCGTCACGGACTATATTTGAAGGACAACACTACAAATGAGTAATGCAGAGAAGTTTATTTTTGAAATTGGGTGTTGAAGCGTCTCTATTAAAAAATTTTATTATGAAATATATCCTAATAAACAAGGCTAAAAAAGTTTCACTGCTGCAATTACTACAACAAAGGAAAGGATCTAAAGAACTTGATTTTATTTCTTCAAATAAGTATTTACCTAGTCCAACCCTGTGACAGGCTCTATCAAATAACTCTACAAACTTTTCATCTAACCTAGAAACTGCCAAAATAAAACTCTGTGGAAGTTTTATAAGAATAACTTTTTCACATTGTTTTTCCACAGTAAAAAAAAACTCCTCAGTAACTGGTTCATCACCGAAATAGGGAAGGGGTTTGAGGCAGGTGTGCAGTTTGTATAATTTTAAATAAAACCATCCACATATATAGCTGAAAGCACTTTTTTTCAAAAAATTTAACTCCTCCGATGAAAAATCTACCTGAATATTTGAGATGAAAGAGTTTTCTGGTCTGGGTTGGCTCTGAAACTCCTTCCAAAAAGGGTCCTGCTGGCTAATATTCTCACTAAAATTTAAGAAATCTAATCTAGGATTATCGTTACTGTGAAAGTTTGGCAAGGCTTCGCAATTGCCTCTAACTACAACATCAAGGTAATCGAAACCCCAATGTTTTCGAAATAGTCGACAGAACATGTCGGAAGATATTCTATTTGAGTTTCCCCCACCTTTCCTGATTTGTCCAAAAAAATGCTCTAAGCTATCTTGGCACAGTTTCCTCGTTTTAATATACCTAAATCCCTTGCTCGAAAGATTATCCCACAAACGTAGCAATGCATTTATATTAGCTAGCCAACCCTTAATAAAGGAAAATGTTTGCTTGATATCTACTCCTGCGCTGTTCTCTATTTTCATGCTATGTAAAAGTTCTTTTGCTTTACTAAGGAAACCTCTCTGTTCCTGTGAACCGCAAAAAACTTTTTTAGAACAACAAACCACTTCAGTAGAATAACTGTTGAAATTATTAAATAATTCATCGAAGAAAATTATAAACTGAACTGTATTTGGTGTTGTAGGAGCTTTTGAAACATCCAGAGCTCCTGAACTGTATAGACTATTCATACCTGATGCAACCGTATTGCTCAAAACTTGTGCAGCTAATGGGACAGACATTTTTTGAAAAGTTTTTGGTTTTATGTGAGCGATTGTTAATTTTGGGGCACATCTTATTGCTAGTTGTGAGTCAATATTATAAAAATGGACTACGTCATTCCAGCTAACTAGACCATTATTAAATGTTATAATATTTTTGGAATTCTCAATACAGTTGCGACTACTTTTTAACAGATGAGGTGGGTCGTGAAAAAATATAATTTCTTCACTATCCACTTCGAAATATGGATGGGCCTCTGAAACTCCTAGTAAACTTGCAAATTTTACAAAATTAGATCCCTGGTCGCAAACGAAATGGCAAGGATGTAAATTAATTCGCTGGAGTTGTGAAATTGCTTCTAAAACATATTTTTTAACTACTTCTCCCCTACAGGAATTATGCAGCAGAAAATAAGCAAACGGTTGCTGCCACCGATCTCCTTGACCATTAAAACCATAACGGAGTTTACGACCCTTGAAGTACGATTTTCGTCTCCGAAATCCTCTAATCGTATGATTTTATCCTGACTCCTATCATATTGCAAATGAACTTTAAGTGACATTTCGTCGCATGAAATTGAAACAAATCTTTGTTCGGGAGTAAAGCTGCGACTACGGAATTCTAATGCTCTAATATTGCAAAGTGACAATCCAGGAGATTTTGGCCAGTCACTTACCATTTGACGGAGTGTTCGCTCATCTGGCCAATTATAAATAGGTTTGAGGTAGCGGTAAGCTAATGGGGACAGAAAGTGAATGCTCAATGCAATCGTTTTTAATTGGTCCTCATATCTACGACCTTTAGGGTGGCGGGAAGAATTTTCTAAGCTATTTTTTACACACGTAGCTACATTTGGAGGTAATCTCTGAAGAGCACTATCTAATATAGCCTGCTCGTCTGAACTGCTATTAACCTGTGCACACAACTTTTTATTTTCTAACCTAAGAGCTTCATTTTCTAATTTGATTTTCTTAATATCTACCTCCTGTTCTGATATTACGCTTCTTAATTCATAATTACACTCAACTAGCTTTCTCTTCCTAGGTGTGTTTTCAGACAAACTTTTACAAGTTTGGACCTGCCTATCCGAGAAAAACAATGAAAATGAACTACGTGAAGGGACGTGGGAACTACTGGGCACTAAAGTTTTATGAACCTCCAAATTTTTCGTTAAATTTGAATCTGGGAGAGCATTGCTTTTCAAACGATTTCCTAAGTACATATTTCTAGAAAAATGTCGACCGCATGCAAATAATATTTTATTAGTGGGGCCTATTATCCCCAGTCTCCGGAGCCATTCCTTCCTCCTATAAAAAAAAATTGGCCTTTACTTCAAATCAAATGATTTATGCAAATTCATATTTACATAAAGGAAAAAATTTTAACACACGACGAAATGCATTCTGCCCCACAGTAGTATTTCCAAAAGACAAATGCAAAGTCTTAGGTGCAAACTGGGCAGAATCCATTTTTCAATAACGGTTTTTTACAAAACGGGAAAATTTGTATATAACGGTTAAACTGGTTATAACGACTTACCGTCCAGGCTCCTTTACCTCATCAGGAAATTGATGATTCTTCATCCTAAGAGTGTTACATCTAAGCACACACTTCGGTACTTGAGTCATTCTGCAGAAATTATATTATATTATATTTATTCAGGCACAATTAAACACAAAGGAAAACTTATCTTCAGTAGTTTCACAAGAGAACTCATGGTTTTTGCTGTGTTGAGTTTTTTGTTTAAGGTTATATATCTCAACTCATCTTGCTCTTATATTCTGTACAGTATTAGGGAAATGCTCTCGAAAATTCTGCCTATGCCTATCATAAAACATACATATTTTCATAATTGGTATTCATTACATACAAAAAATACGCCGACTATATATTACGCCAAAAAATCCGCTGTATACTGGATAAAATAATTATAAATAAATATTTTATAAATATAAAACTTCATTAAGCTCGACAGTTGGCATCCCGAAAATTACCATCCAAAGTAAAATATGTTGGCATCTCTTAGGGCCAAAAGTACGTGTGGTAGTTAAAAACAGCTGATTATATTTACGAATCGAGCAAATTTTATGGAATTTGACTTGGTTTCCTTCGCAAAATATGTGATATAATGCGGCAACATGACTTGGATAAGATTTCTTGTGAATTTCTAAAAGCATAAGTTAGTTTAAAGCATTGGTGTCCAAACTCATACTATCACAATTGATCGTGTGTTGGAAATTTTTGTCACTCAGCACTGAGAAAAATAGATGCGCTGAAACACAAATCATGGATTTTTTTTTTGGATTTATGTTTCTTTGCACACTACATTTTTGGATTATTGCAACAGATAAATCAGAAAAGCTTTTTTCCCGTTCTTTCCCGGAATACAAAATATAGTCAGAACGCATACTATAATATTGTCTTTTCAAAGAATATCTATTTGTTTTGATAAGTGAAGTAAAGCAAACCATGAGTTGGTATTTTAAATCAATTATTTTATTTTTTATTAAATAATATAATTTTTTGGGTTTAGCAAAATCAAATGAGGGTAGCATACGGTCCTAGCTCATTGATGGTTTGATTGGTACTGACGTAATTTCGGCAAATACACTCAATGTATACATATTATGCCACTCAAAAGTTGAGTGCCCAAATGGCTGCTCTTGGACATCACTGGTTTAAAGCCTATCTCCTTGTCTTCTTTACGTATTTTAAAAATTATGTTTCTAGGCTAGTGCGGTGAAGAAGAACAAGAGTTGCAATTCTCTCTCAAAAAATGTAAATCCTCTCTCAAAATTTTGTAAACAATATTTTTCCAAGTTGTCAAAATTTTCTTCAAGTTGTCAAAATTGCATGCATTTTGTTTGTGTAATTTACACACTTCAGCCTGATTTCACTAACACAGTGAAAGCAAAAAATGAGTTTCCAGTCTTGTTGTCTTTGGTTTCTACTCTGTCGGTGTTTGTGGTCATTTTGTCAGTGAAATTTTTTTGAGTTAACATTTAATATTGAATTTATTTGCTTTATTATAATAATTTTCCTAGTTAAAACTTCAATATTTTCACAATAAAACTTCAATATTTTCACACAATGCACCTTCTCTACTTAATTGAGGATTTTCGATGACGCTAACCATTGTTGCCAGGTTACGCCACATTAAATTTACAAAAGAAATTGCGAAATGTACATACAAAATTACTTAATTTTAATTGAGATTATGTTGAAAATTTTAAAAATGTTCAACATTTAAAATCATGACACAATTTAGCAAATAAATAAATTCTTCATGTATAAAAATGTGGGAGATCTCATTTAAGCAATTGCTCTCATACTTATGCCGATTGAAATAGTATACAAACACATGAAGAATGACAGATAAAAGCAAAACCCGGTCAATTCTTACGAGTTCGTATCCCATGTTTCTGTAAGCTTACAGAATACCTCGTTTTTGATCATGTGATAATTTGAACGCAGGAACTGAACGCAGGATGTGAGTTTACAGAATAAGCCTGGAAGCTTTCGTCTCAAGTCACTACGTCATAGTCACGGCATTCTGAAAGACGAAAATTTCGTCTCGTCAGGGCTTTACGTCGCACTCACGCTGTCATTAAACAGTTACCGCTTATCGGTAATAGATCTCAAATTTTCAGTGTTGTTTAAGGGTCAGATTCTGTATAGTCATGGTGACTTGAGATGAAGCTTTCGTCTCAAGTCACTACGTCATAGTCACGGCATTCTGTAAGACGAAAATTTCGTCTCGTCAGGGCTTTACGTCGCACTCACGCTGTCGTTAAAACAGTTACCGCTTGTCGGTAATAGATGTCAAATTTTCAGTGTTGTTTAAAGCATTTATGTATATTGCAACTGCCGTGAATTAAGAATATTTAAGTGGAAATTTTTAATCACTCAATAAAATTGTTTTTTTTTTGCAAATATCTGACGTAGGAACAAAGCTAAACTGAAAAATTATCGAAAGAAAAATTTCAAGATATAAATATACCCGTTATCTTATTTTATTTCGCTCAGTTTGAATTATATATATTTTTATATTCTACCTTGTCCAACACTGAAAACAGCTTTTTTTCTGTATGTTTGTGATTCCAGCTTCCGATGTACTATATAGACATTTTCTGCAGATGCCTCTGCTAAAAGTTCATAAAATGCTTTCTCCATCATTATACCCTACACCCGAAGGGAGTAGGGTATATTCACTTTGTTCTTCCGTTTGTAACGCAGAGAAAGAGACGAGATAGATATAGAAAAGTATATATATTCTTGCTCAGCGTCACCTCCTGAATCGATTTAGCCCTGTCCGTCCGTCTGTCTGTCTGTTGAAATCACGATTACGGGAGAACGAAAAGAGATATTGCTATGAAATTTGGCGCAAATATTCTTTGTTATGTAGGGCTGTTTGGGATTGAAAATGGGCGAGATCGGTAAACAGCCACGCCTACTTTACATACGGAATGTAAAGGCACCTCGTTTCAAAAAATGTTAAAATCTGAATAATTCATAAACCGTGTGAGATATTAAGGTATAATTTTATTCCGGAACATATAGCGTCATTACTAAAATGTTTGAAAAAAATGCCACGCCCACTGATAACAAAGTTGGCAATATCTAATGAACGGTATAAGATATTTATACGTAATTTTATCAGGATATATAGGGAAGCATTACGAATAAGCTCGAATGGGCGTGCCACGCCCACTCATACAAAAGTTGTCAATATCTTGTAAACGGTATAAGATATTAATACGAAATTTTATCACGAGGTATCTACGCGTATTACCAATTTTTATACAAAAAATGTGTGCGCCCACTTATACAAAAGTTGTCAATATCCCATAAACGGTTCAAAATATTAATACCTTCGCAATTCTATCTAGCAGTACCTAGAGACATTACAAAAACATTTTCCCGAAATGGGCGTGGTCCGCCTACTTATACAAAAGTTGTTAAGTGGCGAAATTATAATTTTTTCAGTTACTCGGGTGTAGGGTATTTAGATTTCGGCCAGGCCGAAGACAACACTCTTACTTGTTTTCGATTGCAGTGCTACTGAACTTGGTGGTGTAAGTGGTGGTCGTTTCGCCGCTAGTGTTTTCCTGCCTTCTAATTGCTTTCCCTCCTACATCGTAGGAGAAACCATTGGCGAAGCCGATGCTCATAAAAGCAAAATGCTTGCAACGGTTTGCTCCAAAGTGATTGAAGGGCCGCCACCCACCTTAACAAAATTTCTTTAACAAATATATTTTTCTACTGCTCACAGATAACTTCTCCTTCCTTGCATAAAGCAAAATGAAACTGAAATGAAACTGATAACGCGAAATAATGAATGGCGACATAATTGCACTTATAATTACATATCCATATGCAGACAGAAAGGGTGCTTGTGAGGCTAATGAATGATCCGAGAGAACGAAAATTAACCGAAAAAATCACAAGCCCTTGGTTAAAATTTGACCGAGCCTGCGTCGCAGATTCATTTTAGTTACCACACATGAATTTCTTTTCATTTACTGCACATTCAAAACAAAAAAAAAACTCCTGACGGCAGCCTTTTCTTTACCGTCGCATTTATCAGCTGGGTACGCAAGCTTTCGTCCTTCAGAATACAAATTTCTTACGACAAAAGAAGAAAGCTCTTTGCAGAGACGTTAGTCTCGTCTTACAGAATACCAAAAGACGAAAATCAGCTGATTTTAGACGAAAGTAGACGAAATCAGACGAAAGTGACTATACAGAATCTGGCCTTTAATAAACTCATAGAGTAGTGAGTTAATTCTTTAAAACAGCCTTTGAAGGTTTTATTCTATTTAAGGTTAACATATTATGCGTAATCAAGGATTTGAAATTTTGGCATAAAGTATTCGCACCCATTCCTGTGTTTATCTTTAATTGTGACCACCGAGTGTAAAAACCTTAACAGACATGTGAGGACGCCATTAGTTTAGAAGTTTCAGCTGTTCATTAAAATAAAGAAATCTTAAAATTTTTGAAATTTGCTATCTAAAAGTAATAAATTAATGAAAATTATGTTTAAAGGGGCTTTAAACCCTTTCCTCATAATTCCTCTCCCAAGTTTGGTACATTAAGAAATTTAAACGTGTGTAGTAATTTTACTTTCATTATTTTGAAACGTTATCTTTTTCCTTTAAGTGTGTTCTTAAGATGTAATTGTTTAATTATATATGTATTCTTGATCAATGTCATCTATTGAGTTGATTTAGCCCTGCCCTCTGTCTGTTGAAATACAGATATTGATTGATATTGAATATTTGTAGTTTAGTATCAAAAGTGGGCGAAACGTTTAATAACCAATTTTCTATATAAAACTTAAAGGAACCTGTTTATCTCCAAACATTTAAAAAATTTGTGCCTCATGAACGAATAAGGTATTAAGACGAATGGCCTCATTTCTGATCAACCAACAAAACGCTTATCTTCAATTCTGCTTTGTTATTTTCGCTTTCCTGATATTTTCATAGTTCTGATCAACGAAAATTGCGTTCGCTATGGTTCACTTTACAACAGCACTCAAGGCTTCTTACGTATTTTTCGTTGAAAATGTGAATTTCTTACACGCCCAACGAAAGAAAACGAAGCGTGTGAACTGTCATCTTTTGCAAATGTTCTCTTGTGTTTGGTGCTAATAGGAGCACCACCGAGTTGAATGGGAGAGAATATGTGGCAAGTTGAGTACTCTCGGCCCCCTCCATTAGAACGACGATGAAATGGGAGAAGGTAAGGTCTTAACCCCGTAAAGACAACTAAAGGCTTCCCACAAGAGGGGGGGGGGAGGGTCTCATATCGCCCCTCCTATGGAGTATAGTAGTCGATGAACTGCTATGGAGTCTAACAAATGAAGGAATCGATTGTCAAAAATAAATACCGTAAATTTGTTGTGTGATACAGTGAGGTTAGTGGGGCTTGGGGTAATTCCAGGGAAAACCACTACATTATCCTTCACGAGGAAGTACAAATTCCGTCATCTCACAACATTGAAAATTAGTGTGAGGGATTTGGCATTCCAAAAGCATGTTAGATATTTACGGGCCTTACCTGATCATAAATTAAGGTGGAATAAATGTACATGCGGAAGAAATAGACAAGAAAGCCACTAGGGCGCTAATGATCTGCAGAATGGTTGCAGTGAAAAGTTGATGCTGTAGCCCAAGGATAATGAGGCTAATAATGCCCAATACCTAATGAGGCAATGATAATGATACCTAATTACTATTTGCCCAATTAAAACATATGGAGCCATGGTATGCTCATTTAGAACACTACTGTATAATACGAAAAATAAACGGGATACAGCCACTAGCTTGCCTATGTCATCCTTAGATCTGATAGTGGAGCTGACTCACCTTCACCTGCATCTACAAATGCAGGCCCAGGGAACACTCCATAGGATCCTAAGTGATTATGGGGAAGATCGGGTCTATTTGGGTGACAGGGCAGTCAATGCAATGAGGAATAATCTTCCACTAAGTGCCATGCCCAACAATAAAATTACGCCAAACACAAATTTTAACTGTAACTTGTAGCGAACCAACTGGTTGCTACAAATTTTATATATTTGTTGTTTAAAACCAAAATATAGAAGAAATTCCCTTGAATTAAATATTTATTGGCATTTAAATTAAAATAAGTTTTAATATCGTAAATAATAATAACAATAAGTATCCGAATTAATAAAATTAAAATAGTCATAAGTTCACAATAAGGAATACACAAGAAGGGATAAACGTAAATCAACAACAAACAAGAATTGAACCAGAGAATTATAAAAACAAAGTAAGCGCCGACAACACACGATAGTATATGCATACGCTCAGAGAATAAGTCATATGAACAAGTAAACAAGCAGCGGCAATTCTAAAAATAGAATTATGCGACCATCTTAATTTCGCTTTCTCTTTATCTTTGCACTTTCGCTTCCACTGATCTAAAAAGAGAATCAAGCATTCAGCTCATACATATTTTCTTTCGTCGCGCACACGCTGCATATGATTCCTACTTTTCAGCAGCATGTGCATTTAACGAATACTTTGTGCAAGCCCAGTCAGCCTTCTGCCGGTGAGCAAAGACTTGATTCCTGCCTTCCAAAACAGAAACTTCTTTTGCGTGGAGCAGTTGACCCCCTGGTTCGACAGCCCTAACTGTCGCATAACGAGTGGCTCATTTTTGAAACTAGTTGATCAACTCGAATACATTGAGTAAAGTAGAAGTAGTTGTTGGCGTATCCTAAGCGTATTTTTAGGACTAGCCGGAATCATTCCTTCGGGCATTTCAAGGCTTCAGCCGGAATCATTCCTTCGGGAATTTCAAGGCTTCGGCCGGAATCATTCCTTCGGGAATTTCAAGGCTTCGGCCGGAATCAGTTCTTCGGAGCTTTCACCAGCATTGTGAGCGGCCCTCTGCCGCGGAGCACTCAGCTTCTCCGACATTGTATTCAGCAGCATTGTAAGCGGCCCTCTGCTGCGGGGCATTCGGCCCCTCCGTCACCTGTACACCCGCAAACTTTGTAAGTGTCCCTCTGCCACGGAGCACTCGGCTCCCCCGCCTTCTGTACATATAAACTATTGTACGCGACCCTCTGTCGCCAGGCACTCGGCCTGACAGACCGACTGCAACCAGTGGCGTAGTATTAAGATTGTAAAACGTTTGTGAATTGAAAAAAATATTAAATAAAAAAAATAACGAACACCAACCCGCATACGTCCGAGCTGAAATTTTAGTGATAGATTTGCTTCACAGCAAATCGTGTGCAATTCATGACTGTCGCGGTGGTTGGAAGTTTGAGGGTTACGAGATCCCACAAAATGGACCCTGGGGCGACTGACGCTACCCCAGCTGGAAACAAAAACTCGTTACAAACTTTAAGGTGAGTCTGGGAAGCAAGAAAGAGTCCAATGTGGAATAGTCTTCCACTAAGTGCCATGCCCAGCGATAAAATGACACCAAAAGCAAATTTTATTGTACACTGATGGATCGATGATCGAGTCTGGATCAGGGGCATGGGTATATGGTCCCAGGGTTAGATACATGAAGCAATGGAAAGACTTTCTACTATCTTCCAGGTTAAAATGGTAAATTTGGATAGGAAAATAAAATTAAGGAAATCGCGATACTGACGGACAGTCAGGCAGCTACTAAGGCTCTGACGTTATACAAAATCAACACGGTCTTGGTTTTGCAATGTCTAATAAAACCTAATAGGCTGGGTGAAAACAATGGTGTACATCTCCTGTGGATACTGTTGCATACACTGGGGCATTGAAAGAAATGAGATGGCTGACAAGCTCACAAAGTTAGGAGCAAATACCTAACTAATGGGTCCAGATCCATATTACGGTATTGCAGATAGTGGGATCTCCAGGATTCTACAGGAAGAGGAGAAACAGATGAGGGAGAAATATTGGATGGTGTTACCAGGGCATAGACAATCTAAGATATTATCAGGGTCTTAATGTCCAGAACGCTTTCGGGAATGTATAAAACTTAATAAGGCCAATCTTAGGAAAATAACGGCAGTTCTGTATGCTGAAGAAGCACATACAATAGGAGTGTTCATTGACAGTTGTTGTAGGTGTTGCTGGGGGTGGGAGGAGGAATCTCCTATGCACATATAGTACTCGGAACGTGTCCAGCGCTTAGTGCAAGGCGCACGGAGACTTTGGGGATTTCCTTAAAGCAGAGCGAGAACTTAAACTAGTAAGGCCGAACTCTATAGTTGGCTTTCTAGTTAGGATCGATCTGTACGAGGAGCTGTAGACCCAATGTGCAGGAGGCACAATAGATCCCAAGGTCGCGGTACACTATCTCCATATTTCTTTTCATTTATTTCTTATGCTTTAAAAATTGGATTTTCAATAAGAATTCATTCTTTTATAGTAAAGTTTTGTTAACATAGCAAGAACGAAAATAAATAATCAATGCTGAATAGAGCTTAAAAAATAATACAATTATTTAACTATATGCAGCTGTAAATTGAAACTAAAACAAATTATTAATTAAATGTGAATTAGCTAACATTTCAAAATTGCCAATACAAACAAGACAATAGGAACATAGATTGAAAACTGAGAAGTTCTAATATAGTAAACCAGAGAGGAGAAAGGACTAACCAGAATTTAATTACAGCAACTATAAGATAATAGATACATAAAAAAGAAAATGTAAAAATAGATAATAAGAAAAAAAAGAAAGCTGAGAAGGAAATGTAGGAGGCAAGTAAGGCTCAGAAATGTAAGTAAAAAAAAAAAAAACGCGTCAGTTAAAGCATAGAGTAAGAATAACAAGAGTCCGAATCAGCACAAGTTACTCATTCGGCAACATAGATGCGGGCGGTCGGGAAGGTGATGCTAACAAAACACTCGTTCTCTTTTTGCGAAGAAAGTAGAGAACGAGTGGCTTTTTGCGAAAAGAGGCATCGCTCAAGCAGATGATCGGCAATTGTATGTACATGCATATGATTGCATGAATAAATCTACACATGTAGTTTTGACCTTTTTATTATTTTCTAATAATAATCAATAAATAAAATAATCAATAATGAGGAATCTAAGTATTTGGCACAAAATATTTTTTACGTGTCTAGGAAATCATACCTATTTTTAAGAAATAAATTAAACATTAATTTGCCAGATGAAGATTCAATAAACAATTAAAAATCTTCAACCAGGATTTATTAATACTAAATAATAAATTTTTCCATTATGGTTTTTAATGAGATATCCACGATCAGAATGTTTGATGTCCTTACGATTAGAATTAAAATATAATGAGAAATTGGACCTTATTGATGGCCTCGAAAATAACGGCTATTTCAGAGGTAATGTAAAGGCCAAACAAATTTTTGTATTTATGGTGAAAGGCCTTTTTGCCAACTGGTCTTATATTAAATATCTATCTTATATAAAACAAGCCGCCATTAGGACGATCTGTTCTCCCGATGGCTTTAAAAAGTGCAATTGTGAAGTCGCTTTGGATACTGCTGATTTTACTGAAAAAAATGATAAGATTATCTGCCTTAATAACATATCACTTTATGCGGATAACTGCTATCGTTCTGCTCTGTCGAGGCTTTTCTATCCTCTCAACCCCTCTCTTTCCCTTGAAAAATGAAGAAAAGAAGAATCGTGTGGCCAGGTCGATTATGTAACACACTTTTTTTGTCTACATACATACAAAGTGAGAAACGAAATCTCAGAGCATCAGTGCAAAACAGTCAAGAGCTATAGAGAAGAGAGTAAGAACTCAAAACACTCAAAATTGAGTGAAAAGGGGGTCCACTACTGGATCCTCCATAGAAAAATTTCGTTGTTCAAGATTCGGACTCTTGTTATTCTTACTCTATGGTTAAAGACACGCAAGTTACAGAAATTTTCCCTCGCGAGACGCTTAACCCCACAGTAGCTTTCAGCCTGTTTGGCAAACCGTTCCAGAGTCTGATAGTGCTGATGAAAATAATCCTCTAGTATTGAGGTAGCTATACTGGGGAATAATCAGGTTATGTGACCGATTAGATTGTCCAAAGCGTAAGTTAGCAAACTTTTTGAAACTTTTAAACTTTTAAAAGTCAAAGCGTTTTAGACCACAGACAAATCTAGTGAAATTATTAAATAACACTCTATATTTATGGAACGATGACGAATCAAGTTTACAATACACTAGTTCAATATGCGGCAGAATAAGTTGCAATACAATCGTCGGGTTTATTGTGGAAGATACTTAGCCGCATAACGTAAGTTACGTAAAACACAGTAAGCTTTACTCACCACTACATTAACATGGTCAGTACACGTAAAGGTTACATTAATACAAAAACCAAGATTAGTAACTTCAGACACAAATTTTAGTGGCGAAGTCTCAATTAATAAGGGCGGAATATTAGATAAACTAGACCCATTTCGGATTATGGGTGAGACATGCAGTTAACTGTAGACAATTTCTATGAGACCACAAAGCAATATTTTTAAGGTAGTTATTTATCTTTAAACGCAAATTAACAATCAATTCAACACTGCCCGACAGATATAATTGCACATCGTCAGCATACGCATGCATAGCCGCATAATGAACCACAGTAAAGAAATCATTTAAAAACATGGTAAGCAGGAGCGGACCCAGCACAGAACCCTGGGGTACCCCAACTTCAACCAGCTTAAAATCCGAGTAGAGATTACCAACTTTAACTCTTTGGTATCGGTTGCTAAGAAAATTGTAGATTACCGCGCTAGAAGGAAACGGAAATAATTTCTTCAACTTCTTACATAAAAGCGCATGATCCACAATATCAAATGCCTTCGAGAAATCTAAGCAAAACAGAGTAATTTAATGTTGCTCAAAGGCTACCCTGATATCATAAATTATTTTTAACATAGCTATGTTTGGAACGAAAGCCAGATTGTAAAGGGTTAAGAAGGTTTTTGCTAGCAATGTGTCGATTAATTTTAGGGACTATGAGAGCTTCACCAGAGCTGGGCAAAATGAATTCCTTTCCAATTCCAAGTAAATTCCTCAGGTATTAGGAATTTGGAATTGAGATTCACTCAAACATAGTAATTGTAATTGTGAGAGCCTCAATTCCTTTTGAAGGAATTGGAATTTGGAATTGAGGCTCACTCAAATAAAGGAATTTGAATTGAGAGAGCCTCAATTTCCTTTTCATTAGATTTGGAGGCACGATTAAGGGATTTAGAAAGGGATTATAAAGACTTGGTGGGGCAGTTAGACAGGTTTATTGAAAAAATTTGGGATAATCTTCCGTCCACTGTAAACAATAAAGATAATTTGGTTTTAATAAAGGAAAAGATTAAAGATCTAGGTAATCTCTCCAAGGTAGAGAAGGCGGATGCAATTTTAGAAGAGCTGCTCAATTTTATATCAAATAAAAATAAAAGTGCGCTAAAGGAATTAGAAAGGTGTACAGTTGAATTTCACGCCTTAAAAACAGATACGACAACTACTTGACGGACAGAGAATTAGAGGCGATTTTAGTGAAGGAAGTGGAAGAGGAAAATATTAGATTGAGAAAGTTGTTTGAGAAAAAGGGAGTGTTAACGCCAACTGCCGCTCGCCAGAGGTGCTCCTTTTTCAACGACTGAAACGGAAGAGAGTTGTGTGGGTCCAGCGACGATCGCTGGAGGCCGGTCAAACAGCGCCAGTTGCCGCAGAGAGAGCCCGCAGCCGTGCTTACGCTCACGAGAGAGGCGCATTTGGTCCTTCGGAGACCACCCAAGCTGTTAGCACGAAACATTTTGGTCCTTCGAGCCGGATAGTGCTCGGAGACCAACCCATCTGAGCAAAACATTTGGTCCTTCGAGCCGGATTGCCGCCGCCCAGGAACCATCGTCACCGACGCCCAGGAACAATCGTCAGCGACGCCCAGGAACCATCGTCACCGACGCCCAAATCATCGTCACCGACGCCCAAATCATCGTCACCGACGTCTAATCAAGTGAGTCGAGTAAGGAACGGTGAGTTCACACACCCCAAGCCCTTCCGGCCATATATATATATATATATTATATATTCTGTGCGCAAATATTCTGTGACTTTTTTCCTTTAAAATAAAATTTTTTCCGAAATAGTTTTTCGGTGCGTTTTCTTTTGGTTTTTCGACTTTCTTCGCCGCCCCTAAGCGAACCCTAAAAATATAATGGCGTCACTCGACAAATTTATACGCGCCTCCGACGCGATCGTCGAATTCGAGGCCGACTTCGTGACCATCCCTGAACAGGAGCACTCGGACTTTTCATTAGATACTCATCTGGAAGAGCTCAAGACGATGTGGAAGGCGACCAAGGAAGTCTACTACACGTGCCTACACCAGTTGATGGCCTCCGAAGAATCCGCACCCGCTGACGTAGAAATGATTAAGACGAAGCAACGCAACTGCTACCGAACTCGTCGAAAAACTCGTCTCACTTCTTCCGCACTCAATACAGCAGCAGCTGAAATGCCAGCTTCTGGCTACATCAGCTTGCCCCCTTGCGACACCCAAGCCTTCCACGGCGATTACCTCTCGTGGCCCTCTTTTAGGGATATGTTCACCGCCCTTTATATCCAGAACACCAGAATTGCGCCGGTTGAGAAGCTTTTCCACCTGAATCAAAAAACTACGGGCGAAGCGAATGAAATCGTGCAGAAATCCCCTCTCACGAATGAGGGTTTTGCCCAAGCGTGGAAAAATCTGTCTGACAGGTACGAGAACGGGCGCGTCCTCACCAACGCCCATTTGAAGAAGCTCTTCAGCCTGTCCCCCGGTATCACGAAGGAAACCGGTGGCGCTATTAAAGACCTGCAGGGCGAAATCAATAATATTCTCGCCGCACTCGCGCTACAAGGTGTCGATACCTCGCATTGGGACGCGATAATCGTCTTTTTGTGATCCAGCAAGCTCCCAGAAGCAACGCTTTCCCTTTGGGAACAATCTCACGAACAAAACGGAGATCCCAAAATGGACAGATCTGGATGCGTTTCTCACGCATCGCTTCCAGACCCTTGAAACGGTGCAAGATATCAAATGCACACCCGCATCGAAGTCAACACAGCTCCCAGCTCCGACTCACTCGACTCCAGCCTCTAAACGCGTCAACACCTTCCAGTTGAAGGTGTCCCAAGATAGCTGCCCTCTTTGCCAGAAGGAGCACGGGCTGAGATCCTGCGCTCAGTTTCTCAGTTTGCCCGTCCCACAGCGGCTGAATACCGTTCAGAAAAACCGCTTGTGCAGCAACTGCTTGGCCAGATCTCATTCCGTTAAAAACTGTCCAAGCAGATTCAATTGCGTCAAATGTAATTGCAGGCATCACACCCTCTTGCATCGTGAGCATGCTCCATCCTCCTCGAATGCTGTATCAGATTCGACCCCACGTGCCTCACATCAAGAGCGGCGGTTTGAAAACGCTCCGCATGCTCAAGCCCCTGCCTTTTTATTCCCGGATCGACTCATCATGCTTCTCAGCAAGAAAGGCCGCATCCTTCGATGCGACCTCCCACGCATATACAGTCCACTTCTTCCCCCGCGCAACAACGAAATGCACAGGACACGCATCAGGTGTGCTTCGCGAAAGCACCAAAACAGGTTTTGTTAGGGACTGCCATGGTAACAATACGCCATCACGGGACATGTTACATCGCGCGCGCCTTAATTGATCCTGGGTCCGAAGTGTCGTTCATCTCTGAACGCATACAAAAGCTCTTAAATCTCCCAGCGCGGCCAACTACCGCAGAAGTCTCCGGTCTCAACGAGACCGTGTCCGCAAAAATATCAAGATCGTGCGATTTTTTCATGAATTCGCCACTTGATCCCAAATTTCAAATCAACGTGACGGCGCTCGTGCTCCCAAAAATCACAGGGCGGTTGCCCTCCCACTCGTTAGACAGGTCACTTCTCAGTGGCCTCCCTCAAGACATCGAGCTCGCAGATGTCAACTTCTCCAGAAGCGAGCAGGTCGACGTCCTAATCGGAGCCGATTTATACCCAGCAATCCTGCTGGACGGCATCCGCCGCCAAGTACTGGGCTCTCTCATGGGTCAGCAAACCGTGTTTGGTTGGATCCTAACCGGCCCGGTTCCCACCATGCGCTCTGCCACTGCACGCATCAAAGCGGCTTAGACAACGAAGTCACCTTCGAACAACAGTTCGAACGTTTTTGGGAGGTGGAGGAACTTCCCAAAACTAGATTGCTATCCCACTCCGAAAAGTTTCGCGAAGAAAAATACGCGAAGACGCGATGACGGCCGCTACATCGTGCCATTGCCTTTAAAGTCGGCTTTCCAGACACGCTCCGCTCAGGGGCTTCGAGACATTCAAAATGTATCGCCAAATATTGGTCGACCCAAAGCACACACCATATCAGCGCATTCTCTTCCGAGACCCGTACAAGTCCGAACTTACCGACCTCGAGCTTCAGACGGTAACGTTTGGTGTTAATTGCGCCCCTTTTTCTTGCTATACGCAATATACTTCAATTGGCAGACGAGGTGGAGCACCAGTTTCCGCTTGCGTCACACATTCTACAGCATTCCATGTACGTGGATAATGTGTTCGCAGGCACGCATGACCTGGTGACAGCTACCCAGACCCGTGAACAACTCATAGTGGCTCTCGACTCAGCAGATTTTTTCACTTCGCAAGTGGACTGCCAACCATAAAGGCATTCTGGCAGACTTGCCGGCATCCCATCTGCTCCATACCGGTTTCCTGACGCTACAAGACTCCAGCATCGCTAAAATGCTGGGAATTCGCTGGAACGCGACCCATGATGACTTCTACTTCGAGGTCCAAGCTATCGTCATCAAAGCTGCGTACACAAAACAGGAAATGTTGTCTCTGGTCGTCAAGCTGTTCGATCCAGCCGGTTGGCTGGTTCCGATCATCCGTGCAGCGAAAATTCTGATTCAACAAGTCTGGTTGGACAAAATCGACTGGGATGACACTCTGCCTCAGGTGACTCACGCTAACTGGTTAAGTTTTCTCCAGAATTATCAGTACATCCGCGCCATCCGCATCTCGCGATGGGTGAGTTACACCCCAGAAAGCGAAGTCGAACTCCATGCCTTTTGCGATGTCTCACAGAAAGCCTACGCAGGAGTCATCTATGCCCGCATCAAGGTCGCTCAGGAAGTCCAAGTTTTTCTTTTGTACTCCAAAACTCGTGTAGCCCCAATTAAAACTTTGTGTCTCACCAGGTTAGATTTGTGCGGAGCCACTTTAGTAGCTGAGATGATCGACACTCTCGTGCCTACGCTGCAGCTGCCCATTACACGATCTACTGTTGGAGCGACTCCACCATTGTTTTGGCCTGGCTGAAGAAATCCCCCTGCGTTTGGGCGACGTTCGTGGCAAATCGAGTTGCCAAAATCATCGAGAAGGTACCACAGTAGCAATGGTTTCATGTGGATTCCCAGGACAGCCCCGCGGATTTAGCCAGTCGCGGTGCCACGCCCCAAGATCTCGCTGAGAGCACCCTCTAGTGGAATGGACCTGCTTGGCTCGCCCACGACAAGAATCGCTGGCCCGAATTCCGCGCCTCCGACGAATATGTCACCAAACGAGCAGAAAACTGTCAAAACGCTGCACACCCATTGCGCTACCGATGAGGATCCTCTCGAACGATTTTCGTCGCTGCCACAAGCCCTACGTGTATACTCATACGTATATCGATTTCTCCACAACGCTCATCCAGCTCAGCGTCACCTGCACTCGCACCCCAGCCTACACCTCCCACCGGGAGAAATAAAGGAAACTAAACGCTGCCTCGCCATCTCCTGCCAGAAGATTCATTTTGCGGACGCTTACGCCGCTCTCGAAAACCACACGATGCTGCGATCTAAAAGCAGCTTACTTTCGTTGAACCCATTTTCTCCACACGGATAACACGATGCGCGTTGGCGGGCTGTTGTGCTCGTGTCCCAACTTGCCTTTCGACGAACGGCACCCGATTATTCTGCCATACATTCTGCCAATTCTCGCGATTGCTCATTCGTTTTATACACGAAAATTAGTTATTCGTCTGGTCCGTACCCAATTCTGGATCCCAAGGTTACAACCTTATTAAAACGACGACTCATACCTGCAAGCCTTGCATCCTACATCGGAACAAGCAACGAACCCTGTACCTGACAGCCCATTATTAACACATTTTCTCATTACAGAGCCCACATGTATTTAATCCGCTGGCAATATGCGCGGACCCGAAGAGGGCGTCTGCTGGCACCACCCGGGGCGGTGCCCATCTGCGCCGCCTATTGCTGCCCACCATCCTCGGGAGCTGTCCCCAAAGGCTGACGCCCTGGTGCTCGACGTCTCGGCCGACGAGGCACAAGCGCTTGCCACGACACGACGCTCGCCCACACCGCCAACCCGAGCTTTCCGGAGTTCTCTCGGCCGGCCTGAGGAAGCCTCCTCCGGTCCGGCCCCAGCACAGATGCCCATCTATCACGAAGACCTCCGAGATCGCGGAAGTCTGCGAGCTCGCACGATGTCGGTGCGGTATCCGCCGCGCCACGCGCCGCTACCAGAGCTGGCCCAGAGACGTGCGCTCTCACCACCCACACCGGCCCCGAGACGTCTGCGGCCTGCCCCACCAGAATCGGCGCCGCGACGTGCACCACCAGCACCGCCGGCTCCATCAGCACCATCGGCCCCAAGACACGCGCCTTCAGGTCGTCCGGCCTCACGATCCGCGCCAGTGATGCCGGCCAGGCGCCGAACTGGCGCTGTTTGACCGGCCTCCAGCGATCGTCGCTGGACCCACACAACTCTCTTCCGTTTCAATCGTTGACGCGTGCGGAGTGCACCTTACTACCGTTAAGTAAAAGAACTTTTGAATTTGAGCTATAAAGTAAAAACTATTGTGAAACTAAATATAAACAGTGTGTTTGCAATTAAACATTTGGTCCTTCGGAGACCACCCAAGCCGTTAGCACGAAACAGTGATAATATAATAAAATTTCGTCTTAATATTAGAATAAGTTCGGGTATTGTGGTATAGGCGGGTAATGTTGTATAGCTAATTATCTAGAAAAGTAAATACTTTTTGGCAACGCTGTGTACATAAAAAATGCCGTTATGCACAAAGATTACGAGGCATATTTTGTCAAGCAAAAAATTATTCAAGAGTTTCTTCAGTTGTATGTAGAGTGTTGACACGTACGTGCGCATTTTTTTTCTCCTTAAATAAACGTTTTTTTATCTGTTAAAGATTTGCTTGAAATTATAATTATGAGGGACTATTAGGAAAAAATATTAATAAAATAAATTTTATAGGAATAAGTATTTTTGTAAATCTGCAATATTTACGTTAAATAATTTTTTTCGAAAGAAGTAAAATCGGCTAATGTGGTGTAGTTTGGAGCTGCTATTATGGCATAGTATACTACATTACCTTCCATTAATATCTATGAAATTTATACCTATTTTTTAAAATTTAAGTTCGTAACATTGTCAAAAACAGGTTAAGTAAGAAATTGGAGTGAAGATAACATGCGAAATGCTGTAAACTCTTTCGAAAATCATGAAATGGGGAACCTCTTAGCAACGAAGAAGTACGAAGTCCCACACACAGCTTTACAGAGCATGGTGCGGAGGGAAAAAAATGTAGGCGAATTAATTTCGACTCCATTAGGTCGTAAAGTGCGTGAAGTTAAATTCGTAAATACGACGCGAATTTAGCAAAGTCACAAACCAAAAATACGAATTTAAATTCGTACTTACGGAGAAGTACCAAAATAAGGCGTCACTTAGAACTACTTATTCGTTTAGTAAAACACATGATCTGGAAAACCACATTCCTGGCTATGCACGGCTGAGATTTCTGGAGTGGGTAGCTGCTATAATTAGCTCTCGAACGATATACAACGTTTCGTGAGATTATGTTTTTCGTTGAACAAAAAGTTTGTCGAAATGTATGAAGCGCTATAGGAGATGCACTGGGTGAGGGCAATGTTGGAATGGCCACTGACGCCATATTCCTGGCTGTGCACTGCTGAGATTTCTGGAGTGGGTAGCTACTATAGTTAGCTTTCGAACTATATACAACGTTTGGTGAGATTATATTTTTCGTTGAACAAAAAGTTTGTCGAAATGTATGAAGCGCTATATGAGATGCACTGGGTGAGGGCAATGTTGAAATGGCCACTGACGCCACATTCCTGGCTGTGCACGGCTGAGATTTCTGGAGTGGGTAGCTGCTATAGTTAGCTTTCGAACGATATACAACGTTTCGTGAGATTATGTTTTTCGTTGAACAAAAAGTTTGTCAAAATGTATGAAGTGCTATAGGAGATGCACTGAATGAGGGCAATGTTGGAATGGCCACTGACGCCACATTCCTGGCTGTGCACAGCTGAGATATCTAGAGTAGGTAGCTGCAATTGTTGCCTTTCGAACGATATACAAAACTTTTCCAGATCATGTGTTTTATTAAACGAATAAGTAGTTCTAAGTGACGCCTTATTTTGGTACTTCTTCGTAAGTACGAATTTAAATTCGTATTTTTGGTTTGTGACTTTGCTAAATTCGCGTCGTATTTACGAATTTAACTTCACGCACTTTAGGTCGTAAGCCCGTATTAAGTCAGAGCATCGAAAGAGATCTTGTCAACTACGTTTTAGAAATGGAGTGTCATTTTTGGGTGCTTACTGGAGGAGATATACAATCTCTTGCATTCCAAATACCTGAAGTAAACCAAATTCCAAATATATAGTGAAGAAGTGTGCTGATTGAAAAAACCTTTTGGTTTTTGCAGAAGACATCAAAATAAGTTTGCGTCAATCAACAGATACATCTTTTGACCTGGCCAGAGGTTTTAATCGCGAATACCGGAAAATAAAATTTGACATATTAGAACAAGAATATAGCAAGCACAAATTTACAGCTAAACGTATTTGGAATGTTGATGAGACAGGCTTTTTTGTGGTGCAATCCAGATGAGAAAAAAATTTTAGCTCAAAAAAGAGAGAAACAAATTGGTGCAATGACATCTGCACAGCGTGGATCACTTTTAACTGTAATCTCTTGCATGCGTGCGGGGGCTCATTTGTCCCTCCATTCTTAATTTTCCCTCGGAGAATTCTTAATCCTCTTCTGGTGAAGGACGCACCACCATGTTCCGATTCGTCATGCCCTCTATCAGGTTGGGTTCATTTGCCAATTTTTACAAAATGGTTTCAACACTTTACATTTTACCAATCCATCTAAAAAGGGACATATTTTGCTAATTTTATGTGTACATTACAGCCACAATAGGAATATATTGTAAAACTAATCGATTTAACGGCGTAATCATAATTTCTTTGACTTACAAAATATCATAGCTAATATAGCTAAAAGAAAGTGTTTACATAAACAGAAGAAATTAAGAAATTTGTGGAAAAACAGCGTGCTCCTAAGAGTATTTCTAGAAAGGAGAATTTAAACTCCTCGTTAAGTGTGATAGCGATCAAAGCGTGCTCTATGAGAAACCGGACAACGAAGCCGACTTTGTAGAAGTCCCACCATTAAAAGATACTAGGTGCAGCTATTGCAACAAATGTTGGTATGAAGATGAAACTGCAAGATTTCATGCCTGCAATGCGAAATGGTTTGGACTCACGAGAAATGTATTCCTCATCGCACTGCTATATTTATATGCCAATCATGTGAATAAAACAATACTCTTTATTTTCTTTATAGATCGTTTTTCTACTTAATTGCTGAATTTTCTTTATTTACTTTTTATAACTAAACTAGAAATTTGCTTAAGCCAATATTTTTATCCATTTATTTTATCGTATTAAAAAATAAAATTTAAAGAAAACTATATATTTATGTTTTTTAAAGGTACTGGTATCTGGTATACCACATTTGCACACCATGCTATACCACAAAACCCTCAATGTTTCAGCATTACTTTATTGGATTATATACGTCATATAATCCAATAAAGTAATGGATTCACATATCTTTTAAATAATACGATAAATTAAATTCTTTTTCTATTACCGCAAGCGAGTCAAATATACTTCAGTCAAAATGTTGTGTCTTTCAGACAAACCTATTGGCTTTACAATATTTTCAGTAATAAAAAATATATACCTCAATACCCGAACTTACTCTACCGTATACAAAATGTACTCATACAAGAAGAACAATACTCACATTGTTTTTTTTTTCTACATTGTTCTGTAATTTTAAGGTTTATAAAAGGGTAAAACACACTTATATTTATACATAGCGTGACAACTTATAACTGCTAAGATATAAAATGTTCTGCTTTTACTATACGAGTACATCAAGCTTCAAATTTCCGATTAGAATTGCGCCAGTTGACATGGGTGGGTGGGAGTATCTAAACGTCCACGTTTGGATAAACGTCTACGTTTAGATACTCCAGAATAAAATTACGTTTTAATATCTCATACAGAGAGATAGAAAAAGAGAGAGAGAGAGAAAGAAAGAGCGAGAAAGTGAGAGAAAGAAAGAGCGAGAAAGAAAGAGAGAGAGAGAGAGAAAGAAAGAGCGAGAATGAGAGAGAGAGAGAGAAAGAAAGAGCGAGAAAGAAAGAGAGAGAGAGAGAGAGCGAGAAAGAGAGAGAGAGCGAGAAAGAGAGAGAGAGCGAGAAAGAGAGAGAGAGCGAGGAAGAGAGAGCGAGAGAGAGAGAGAGAGAGAGCGAGCGAGAAAGAGAGAGAGCGAGAAAGAGAGAGAAACTGAGAAAGTTACGAGATATTGGCACATTTTGCGTGAGTGCGCGGACCATGCTCATTTCTTGCAAATATTTCAGCAGAATTGTATCTACATGTATTGTACCAATTAAATTGGAAACGGAAATTCCAGTGGTAGTAATCCACAAAGAACAGATTTCTCCAGAATTTACCTGGGGTAGACATTAGTTAATGTGTCGAATAATAAAGTAAATGTCCCAATACTGAATTCGACGGAAAAAGATTTCATCCTCAATGACGACTTCGTACCGAAATTCAGTAACTTCAATAAGTATAATTTGGTTGGTAACTCAACCAAAGGGTGGAAACGCGGGTAAACATGTAGTTAGTTTCGATAAAAAATTAAGGTTAAAAATTTTAATGGGTGAGTTAAATTTAGATGTGAGTCTAAATAAGGAAGAAAGGGAATCAGTAGTTAAGATTTGCGTATCATACTCGTACAATGACATTTTTCTTTTAGATGGGAACCAATTGTCGTACACACCTGCACTAGCGCATAGAATTCCAACAAAAGCAGACCAGCCTATCATCAAACCTATTAATCGAAACAATACTGATTGCCACATATGCATAGGGAAGAGGTAACAGACAGGTGGGCAAGTTATTGGAAGGTGAAATTATATCTCCAGGTACTTCTCCTGTAACGAAACTTTTCCTTCTCTGGCCAGGGTATGTGACTCAACCGAGTCCAGGATCCGTCCAGTTATTTATTTGATTGAGACACAAGGCTTCCTTCAATGAATTCTCTCTTTTATTAATTTCTAGATTAATTCAATAATTTGTAATTCTAATTCAACAATTAAGCTTATATAAAATATTTGGAAATGGTATTAAAATGTATAAATGGGTACAAAATAGATGTATGGCCTCTGATAGCCTTCACAGGTGGACGCTGTGGTGAAAGAACCTGTCCCCGCTCCACTGGGGTACGAGCGAACCGGGTGTTGGCCACGGGAGTGCAACTCCGCAAGGCGACGTGCTGATGAGAATCGTTGGGCCGCGGGAGTACAACTCCACAGGCGACGCTGTGATGCGAACTGTTGGCCGCGGGAATATAACTCCACAGGCGACGTGCTAATGTGAGTGTTGGCCGCGGGAGTACAACTCCGCAAGGCGACGTGCTGATGAGAATCGTTGGGCCGCGGAAGTACAACTCCACAGGCGACGCTCTGATGCGAACTGTTGGCCGCGGGAGTACAACTCCACAGGCGACGTACTAATGTGAGTGTTGGCCGCGGGAGTACAACTCCACAAGGCGACGCGCTGATGAGAATCGTTGGGCCGCGGGAGTACAACTCCACAAGGCGACGCGCTAATGAGAATCGTTGGGCCGCGGGAGTACAACTCCACAGGCGACGCTCTGATGCGAACTGTTGGCCGCGGGAGTACAACTCCACAGGCGACGTACTAATGTGAGTGTTGGCCGCGGGAGTACAACTCCACAAGGCGACGCGCTGATGAGAATCGTTGGGCCGCGGGAGTACAACTCCACAGGCGACGCTCTGATGCGAACTGTTGGCCGCGAGGCCCTGTTGGCGTCGACGTTGTGGCTTTGCCGAAGTCGAGGCTCTGCTGGCGTCGACGTTGTGGCTCTGCCGAAGTCGAGGCTCTGCTGGCGTCGACGTTGTGGCTCTGCCGAAGTCGAGGCTCTTCTGGCGGCGGCGTTGTGGCTCTGCCGAAGTCGAGGCTCTGCTGGCGTCGACGTTGTGGCTCTGCCGAAATCGAGGCTCTGCTGGCGTCGACGTTGAAATGACTTACCGAAGATGGACTTCCAAAAGCCGGGAGTTCACGACAAAAAGCCCCGATTCCTCGTGGTGAAGCGCCTTTTATAGTGACGATGGTATTCCTACGCGCTTATTGTAAGAAGCTTGTTGTCTCTTTCTTGCCTGCGTGGTCGTATCTGTGGTCGAGCTCTCTTGATCCACTCAGGCGATGGTGCTACTTTCTAACCACTCTCAATTTTTGTCAAATCTCTTTTCTACTTTGCTGTTCGTTACATACATATTAATATGCAGAAACGGTAGTTTAAAATTAAATTGATGTATATTCTGGGTATATATATATACAAGTAAAAAACATGCAAATATGGAATTATGTGGGGGGAAATTAAATTGTCCTTAATTTGTTCCTGACATCTCCCTCTTACTTTACCGAGGGGGTGGTGGCGACGACGATCCTATCCGTCCGCGTGATCTTTATGTCATAGCGGATGCCCCAGCTGCTACGAGCCAGCTTGATGGCGTTCCTGCCTCGCTTCCTCCGCTTAATGTCCTGGACTTCGTACTTTGAATGAATGTGAAATGTTTTCTTCTCGCAGCGATCTCCGTAAGTTGTGATAACGAAGAATCCCATTATTTCGTGTATAGTTGCTTTCTTCGCACTTCGGTGCTAAAAATCCCCTGTTTATTTTCTTATTATTCGTATAAAATAGTTACTTAATAAATCGGAATATTTTGGATTTCATGCAATTCCTATATAATAATGCTTTGTTGTGGCTTCTTTCTGTTATTTAGATATTATGTATTTATAGAAAGGGAGTTACCATGACCTCGCTGTGTTCTTCCTATTCTGCCGTGGTTGCATGCGTCGGCCGTGGGAGCTGCGTCGGTGGGTACGCTTTTGAGCTCGCTGATGTGTGCTGTCTTCGTCTTCTTGGAGGCACTATTTACTTCTTGGAGTTGTACAATCAACGGGGATGTGAACGCGATTACCTTGTAGGGGCCATCGTATTTTGGTGCCAATTTGACTGCAAAGCTGTCGGCGGCCTTCGAGAGCGGATGGGTTCGTTTAAGGACGAGCTGCCCAATATTCGGTGTCCAGTGGCGTCGGCGCAAGTTGTAATGACGAGCCTGATAGGAGGCGGCTTGGGTCAGTCTTTTCCTGACGATCGCAAATATTTCTGTGAGTCGCTTGGCCTTGTCATCCGCCTCCTCGGGCGATTGTCCCGTGCCAAATGTTTTCTGGTCGAATAAAGATCCCGGCAACCGCAGCTCTCGTCCTTGCGTGAGATAGGCAGGACTATAGCCAGTTACATCCGATCTGCTTGAATTCAGGGCCAGTGTGATTTCGGGAATCAACTCGTCCCAGGCGTTCTGTTGTCCATCAGCGAATTGGGCGATCATGGTCTTCAAAGTTCTGTTTGCTCGTTCCGCTGGGTTCTCTTGTGGGGTGTATGGGGCTGTATACTGGTGCTTGGTTCCTATTTCTGTGAGAAAGCTTTCGAACGCTCGGCTTGTGAACTGGACGCCGTTGTCTGAAATTAAAACTTTTGGGGTGCCGTAACGGGCCAGTATCTTCTCTCGGAAAGCCTTTATAAGATTTGGCGTTGAGGCTTTGCGCAGTGGTACGGCTTCAATCCACTTGGAGAACCTGTCGAAAAATACTAGAATCGTATTATTACCGTGCTTTGACCGGGGAAGTGGTCCAAAGAAGTCTGTGCAAACGTTGGCCCACGGCTCATCGGCGATTTGACTCAGCATTTTCCCAGCCTTCAGTTGTTGGTCCACTTTGAACTTCTGGCATGATTCACATCGTTGCACAAAGTTTTTGATGTCTCGCGACATGCCTGGCCAGTAGTATCTGTCCATGATCCTGGCGGTGGTCTTCCGAATTCCTAAGTGGCCTGCGCTGGGAAGACTGTGGTTCTCGTATAACACACGTTGGCGGAGGAAGCTGGGGGCGCACATCTTCCACGGGGTGCATTCCTCGTCGTATTCGCGTTGCGCTATGTGCCTGTACAGATTCCCATCCTGCTCGAGGAAATCTGGGTATTTCTCGGGGTTGTCGTGAATAGCGGCTATCTTCTTTTCTAACCAAGGACACTTCTTACACTTTTCTTCGTCAATTCCTGTGCGGCGGAGGGTGTCTACTGGTTGTCGCGACAATGCGTCGGCCACTGCGTTGAGTTTCCCTCTTCTGTATTGGACGTCGAACCTATATTGCTGCAGTTCTAACGCCCACCTTGCGATCCGGCCCGATGGATTCTCTATCAAATTGAGCCACTTAAGGGAGAGATGGTCTGTAACCACCGTAAACTGGTACACCTCGAGGTAGCACCGCATTTTCCTGATGCCCCATATGATCGCCAAGCACTCCTTTTCCGTAGTGGTGTAATTTTGTTCGGCTGGGTTGAGGCGGCGACTGGCATAGGCGATTACCGCTTCTCTCCCATCGTCGTCTTGCGTTAACACGGCTCCCAGGCCGACCTCGCTGGCGTCAGTTTGGAGGATAAATCGCTTGGTGAAGTCCGGACAGGTCAGGACTGGTGCATTGACAAGCATTCCTTTCAGCTTATCGAAGGCCTTCTGTTGTTCGTCTTGCCACTTCCAATGTCTGCCCTTTTTCAGCAGAGTGGTCATCGGGTGTACTACAGTTGCGAATTCTGGTACAAATCGGCGATACCAGGACGCAATTCCCAGGCACTGTCGCAGCTCGCGTACGTTGGAAGGTGGTTTCAGCGTCTCGATGGCGGAAATTTTGTCTGGGTCCGTTTCGATGCCGCGTTCACTTACCACGTGTCCCAAATACTTAGTGTGCTTTTTGAAGAACTCACATTTCTCTGGGTTCAATTTCAGGTTCGCCGACCGCAACCTTCGGAAGACTTCCTGCAGGTGGCCCACGTGTTCCTCCACTGAGCTGCTTGTAACTATAATGTCATCCAGATATGCGAAAGCATGTGGTTCTAAGTCAGGTCCAATGACTTTATCCAACGCCCTCTGGAATGTCGCCGGAGCAGAATGGAGGCCGAATGGCATGACCTTCCATTGGAAGAGGCCTCGCCCCGGGACCGTAAATGCTGTGTACTTCTTGCTGTCGTTGTCCATTGGTATTTGCCAATACCCGTTTTTAAGGTCCAGGCTGCTGATAACCTTTGCGTTTCGTAGTCGGTCGAGTATGTAATGTATACGCGGAAGTGGATACGCGTCAGGAATTGATCTGTCGTTTAGCTGCCGGTAGTCAATGCAGAGTCTCCAAGTGCCTGTTTTCTTTTTGACCAGGACTATCGGGGCACTATAGGCACTGTGTGACGGCTCGATGCCTCCTTTAGCCAGAAGTTCGTCGACCTCTCTGCTTATTACTTCCTGCATGGCCGGGTTGCGTGGGATGTATCTCTGCTTAATCGGCCGCTCATCTTTCATGGCAATCTTGTGCGACGTAATGTTGCATGTTCCTTGTACCTCATTAAATTTCGCGAGTTCGTGCCGCAGGAAATGATCGATGCTCAGCGATGGAGGGTCCTCCTCCTTGAGAGCCGTGCACGTCCACTCCTCTCGCCGTTTTTGTCCGTGTGTCTCTCGCAGAGTGACCGTCTGTCCGCCGCAGCTGATGACGGCCCCAGCCTTCGCCAAGAAGTCCAGGCCCAGAAGCAAGTCGTCTGATGCCCCGGCCATAACCAACAGCTCCACATCGATCTCACATGTGCCGAGTTTGATTCTTACCTGGAGGCATTCGTTGGTCATCCTTCGTGTGTTGTCGGCTAGGCGAATGTAGTTGGTGGAAGTAGTTCGGCTCACCGGAAGACCGAGCTCCTGCACAAAAGCTTGGCTGGCAAAGCTCCTTGTCGCTCCCGTGTCCAACACCGCTCTTTTCTTGAGGTGTTCCACTATGACTTCTGCAGTTAAATGAGTACTGTCGTGATGTAGGAGGCTTAGTTGACCCGGCGAGGGGTCGTAGCTGCTGGACCCGCCTTCCCTCCTGCCTGGCGTGGTCTGTCCTCGTTTCCCGGGGGAGGTCGTTGGCAGCATACGATAGTGTGGAGTCCGCCACGTCCGCAAGTCCAACAAAACAGGATACGGCGGTTGTGACAATACCGTTCCGTGTGGCCGTCTTGCCCGCATCGTCGACATGCAGTGGCTGGGTTTATACTCACTTCGGCCGGGGGTGCCAGCTGTCGATGCTTCACTTCTCGTTCACGTGGCCGGTGGTTTGTGGGTTCCGGTTGCCGTGCATGTATTTCTTCAAGGTCCTCTGCTAGAACGATGAGTTCCTCGAGGCTCATGAAGTCGCGCCGTTTCACGTAAAGTTGCACGTCTTTCCGCGGGTTTCGATAGAGGCGTTCAAGCTTCTCCTCCTCGGCCCAGTTGACATGACGCATAGCGTCGTACAGGTCGAACACGTAGTCCTTGAAGGGTTCGTCTGGTTTTTGGTGCCGGTTACGTATGTGGTCCTCGAGTCCCTCGAAATAACGGGTGGACAGCAAGAATTTCAAAAACGCCGTTTTGAATTGACTCCAGGTTTGCCAATCCATTATTCTGTTGCGGAACCAGATCAGAGCTCGGTCTCGAAGAAGTTCCGGCATTGTCCTTGGTAGCAAGTCTCGGCTTATCCCATACGCGGTGGCCAGTTCTTCCAACCTTTCGATAAACGCGAGAGGATCGCGACCACCGTCATATCTAACTGACCACTTCCGCACTTTGTCCATGACGTCGGCGTGATCTGTCGTGCGTTCCCTCGACGGTGGCCCGCATTCACCCCCTTGACTTGCTGTTGAAATGGTGGTGGGCAGTTCCAGAGTTTCCACTGTTTCGGGCTGATGCGTCTGTGCCGTCCTCATTCGGTGCGGGGAATCCTTTCCAGTTGTTCTAATTGCGCCGTGACCTTTTCGTCGTCCTTCGAGTCTGATGCAAACGTGGCCAGCCGTTTTCTTAAATCCTCGACGGTTCCACCTTCGTCAAGTTAAAATTCCTTCGCGTAGGTTACTAGCTCGTCCTTGCGTAATGAGTAAATCCAGGCGATCTTCATGGCGTGCGTCTTCTTACGGCACTCTGTGATGAGTTATTTCGATGTTCGTGTCTCGTCGAGATGTTGGAAGCCTTAATATCCCTGCTCGGGCGCCACTGTAACGAAACTTTTCCCTCTCTGGCCAGGGTATGTGACTCAGCCGAGTCCAGGATCCGTCCAGTTATTTATTTGATTGAGACACAAGGCTTCCTTCAATGAATTCTCTCTTTTATTAATTTCTAGATTAATTCAATAATTCGTAATTCTAATTCAACAATTAAGCTTATATAAAATATTTGGAAATGGTATTAAAATGTATAAATGGGTACAAAATAGATGTATGGCCTCTGATAGCCTTCACAGGTGGACGCTGTGGTGAAAGAACCTGTCCCCGCTCCACTGGGGTACGAGCGAACCGGGTGTTGGCCGCGGGAGTGCAACTCCGCAAGGCGACGTGCTGATGAGAATCGTTGGGCCGCGGGAGTACAACTCCACAGGCGACGCTCTGATGCGAACTGTTGGCCGCGGGAGTACAACTCCACAGGCGACGTACTAATGTGAGTGTTGGCCGCGGGAGTACAACTCCACAAGGCGACGCGCTGATGAGAATCGTTGGGCCGCGGGAGTACAACTCCACAGGCGACGCTCTGATGCGAACTGTTGGCCGCGGGAGTACAACTCCACAGGCGACGTACTAATGTGAGTGTTGGCCGCGAGAGTACAACTCCACAAGGCGACGCGCTGATGAGAATCGTTGGGCCGCGGGAGTACAACTCCACAGGCGATGCTCTGATGCGAACTGTTGGCCGCGGGAGTACAACTCCACAGGCGACGTACTAATGTGAGTGTTGGCCGCGGGAGTACAACTCCACAAGGCGACGCGCTGATGAGAATCGTTGGGCCGCGGGAGTACAACTCCACAGGCGACGCTCTGATGCGAACTGTTGGCCGCGAGGCCCTGTTGGCGTCGACGTTGTGGCTCTGCCGAAGTCGAGGCTCTTCTGGCGTCGGCGTTGTGGCTCTGCCGAAGTCGAGGCTCTGCTGGCGTCGACGTTGTGGCTCTGCCGAAATCGAGGCTCTGCTGGCGTCGACGTTGAAATGACTTACCGAAGATGGACTTCCAAAAGACCACTGTCCAGGCCGGGAGTTCACGACAAAAAGCCCCGATTCCTCGTGGTGAAGCGCCTTTTATAGTGACGATGGTATTCCTACGCGCTTATTGTAAGAAGCTTGTTGTCTCTTTCTTGCCTGCGCGGTCGTATCTGTGGTCGAGCTCTCTCGATCCACTCAGGCGATGGTGCTACTTTCTAACCACTCAATTTTTGTCAAATCTCTTTTCTACTTTGCTGTTCGTTACATACATATTAATATGCAGAAACGGTAGTTTAAAATTAAATTGATGTATATTCTGGGTATATATATACAAGTAAAAAACATGCAAATATGGAATTATGTGGGGGGAAATTAAGTTGTCCTTAATTTGTTCCTGACACTCCATAGAACTCTTCATTACTCCTAGTTCCAAGAAATAGTGGTAAGGATGGGAAGAAGATATGGAGGCTAGCTGTCGATTATAGGAAGTTGAATGAAACTACGATCAAACAGGAATTCCCAATACCCAGAATGGATGAGATATTGGATCAATTTGGTAGTAGCAGGTATTTTTCGACCTTAGATTGAGCTAATGGCTATCATCAAGTTTTGGTAGACAACAAAGATAAGGAAATGATAGCATTCAGTTCAGCGCTATGCCATTTCGAATTCAGTATGATGCCATTCGGATTGACAGGTGCACCAGCTACGTTTCAAAGGGCTATGAATCACATTCTCACAGACCTGCAAGGAATTTCTATTTAGAGGACATAGTGTCTATTTAGAGGACATAGTAGTATACGGTAGCAATTTAGAACAATACGCATGGAGGTTAACGAAAGTTTTACGACGCGCTAAAAGCAAACAATTTGAAGCCGAATATTGGCAAATGCCAGTTCCTCCGACGGGAAGTCGCTTACTTAGGGCATAAATGTTCAGAGCAGGGTGCTCTCCCTGACCTTCAAAAGATAGAATTCCTCAAAAGCATTTCACCTCCAAAGAATGATAAGTTTTTGGGGCTAGTTAATTATTAAAGAAAATTTACACCAAATACCTCTAGAATGGCCCTCCCAATTAATAAACTCTTAAGAAAGTATGAGGGTTGTCAGAAGGCTTTCGAAGCATTAAAAGAATCAATAGTAAATCCGTTAGTTCTGGCGTATCCAAGTTTTAGTAAAGACTACGTTTTAATGACAAGCAGCAAGGCATTGGGGACCGTCCTCTTACAGGGAATAATAGAAGAAGACTGGCCAATACAGGCCAATAGCCTCCGATAGCAGAGCTTTGAATAACGCTGAAAAACGTTACTCAACAAAGGGAATTCTTAGCTATTGTCTGGGCTACAGAAAATCTTAGAGCTTATTTATTATGACGACCGTTTAAAATTGTTACCGACCATCAACCGTTGAGGGGAATAGCTAATCTGAAGGACCAGACGTCCAGGTTGGTTCGTTTTTGGCACAAAATCTCGGATTATCAATTTGATATTATTTATAATTTGATATTATAAAAATTTAAATGCTGACGCATTGAGCAGGACTCCCCATGGTAGGAACGAAGCAGTAGCAACTGTACAAACCCGAGTCGAAATAAAGGCAATGGAAGGAGAAGAACATCAAGTGCCACAGGTCGAAATAAACAATGCCGAAGAGAAACAGACAAAGTCACCAAGGAGCAGGGAAAACGTACTTGAGAATTCGAAACCAGTATGGCCAGGAATGCAGAGGCAAGTAAAGGCATTTATAAGGAATTGTCCAAAATCCCAAGCAAACAAAAGCAATAGGCTGACAAAAATGCCATTGGTATTGACTAACACGCCAGAGACCATTCGATGAGGTAAATATGGACATAGTCGGTATTTTGCCTGAAACTGTCTCAGGCAACAAGTACTGTATATGCTCACATTTCAGGACAACTTCTCCAAGTATATGGCCTGTGTAGCTATGCCAGAGCCGGAGGGAAGCACAGTGGCTAAGGCATTTTTTAACGAGGTTATAACGTCATCGGAAGAACTTTTAGGCCACGTTAACGACGCTGCAAGCGTAGCTGCAGGTAGGCACGTTACTTTGGTGGCCCGACTCTTAAAGGACGCTGCAGGTGGGTGCGTTATTTTGATGACGCGTGTCTGGGTAACTCGTGGCTGACGTTAATGACGCTGGAAGCGTACCTGCAGGTAGGCGCGTTATTTTGGTGGCGCGACTGAGGAACTTGTGAGCCACGCTAACGACGCTGCTGCCACGACTCACAAGATAACTAGGGCCTAAGCGGCTGATAAGTGTTATTGTGGGTGAGGGCGTTTGTGAAGACGTTCGCGTGTCTGGTTGCGTTTATTCGTCTGTCTCACAGGTAACGTTATAAAAGCGCTTACTCGTCTCTCTCACAGGGAACGTTATAACTGTGCGATCGAACGAGCGAATAGAACTGATAGGCCCGTGTGACGAACGAAATGTATAGGTTTACTAAATATTATAATGAATGAATTGAAAATCCCAAATTAAGTTTTATTTTGAATTGCCAATTAATAGAATAGCCAGGCTAAGTTGTACATTCACAATTATAGAATAAGTCAAGACACAAATCTAAAATGAAGTCAATCTGATATTAATGTAAGAGCAAATCAAGTATTCATGTGTATTAAGATTTAGTTATTAAGCGAGAGAACGAGCGAGTCTACACAACGCCAACTGCACAACACCAGAAAAAGACGCAAGCGGGAGAGCGAGCAAGCACACCTACACATACTAGAACAGTGTAGCAAAAGAAAGGCTAGCAGCATGTAGAGGTAGAGGCTAGGAGCAAAGTCAGAACTCGAAGCAGACTCACTTCTGGATCGGCTGCTGGAGCAATCAGACGTGTTTACTTGGGCTGGCGTGGAACATCGAACATCCTCAACAGGTAACGGCACTAGTACAGTAACCAGAAAACAGAACGCGACCAAGACAACCAGTGATACACGTAGACTTCGCTACTGGGACAGGAGTGATTAGAAGCGACAAAAGGTCATATCTATTGTCGACTGCGCTGACATCGCAAATCTTCGGAAGCGGGTTATAGTAGTCAGCGCGAAAATCCGGTTTGGCTGCTCGACAATATATGTGACGCGCACATATTACCCAGATTTATTACCTATACGTAATACCCAGACGTAATACCCACACATAACACTCAGACGCTGCGTATAGCGCAAGTTTGCGCCGGTAAAAGCCATACCTATTGTCGACTTTACTGGCATCGCGAATCTTCGGAAGCGGGTGCCAGTTATAGTAGTCAGCGCGAAAATCCGGTTCGGTTGCTCGGCAATAAATTTAGTGCGCGGATCGAAAACATCGGGACAACGATTAACAGAACGACGATAGAGCTCATCGGTTTTAAGACGTTAAACCCCAAAATACAGACGAAATGTCTGAAAATCTGTTAACTTAATTGACATTGTTTCTCTTTTACTATTAAATTCGTGTGGAACTTCTGTTATTGCCTCCTCTGTATTATACTTGACCCTAAAAGAATAAGTCAGACCCATTATGAATCAGTCATAATGCAGCATGTAAAATTCTCCTACTTCTTAACTTTTGAAATGCTTTCAAGTTCCCTATTGTTGCTGCTCCACTATTAATTAAGCATCTGACCTTGTTATTATCTGACCTTGTTAGCATCTGACCATATTATTAATTGTTAAAATAACTACCAGTAAGTTGGTCCCTGCTGAGGTGGCAAATGAAAATTTTCTGTACCTTCTAAAGTATCGACTTCCATAGGCACAGTCACGTTGAGCAGGTTTTAAATTATAATTAATTCTGTGTTGTCTAGTGTTATTATTATCGTACTGTTGCTTGTACTGTCCCGGATTATTTCTTTGATTAGGTTGGTGACACCGAATTGATGAGTCATCCGCCGTACAGGCTTGATTTGGCACCCAATGATTTCTTGTTATTCCCGCAGATCAAAAATAAATTATGAGGTCAACGCTTTTCGACGCGCGAAAAAGCGTCGTTTTTATTTGTCTATCTCAAGATTTATGTGGCAACCCGCGTTATATTCGTGCAGTCGACCGAACGAATATAACTGGTGGACCTGTAAGTTCGGTACACAGATGGAAGAATGGAATCGATAGGTCTTCGGTTCGGTCGACCGCACGAATATAACTGGTGGACCTGTAAGTTCGGTACACAGATGGAAGAATGGAATCGATAGGCCTGTAAGTCCACTATACTTCGATGGCAAAACTACATTTCGCGGAAAACGGTATAACACGAGACTTTTGATTTTAAAATTTAATTCCACTTAATTTACTCACGTTGACCTCACTCACAACACTTTGTGAAAAAATAAAGAAATAGACCCATACGCGTGGTGGCTCATCGACGTCAGTTCGCTTAAGTATTTGTTCCGCTTACCGATCGCTAAAACATCTGCTCAGCTACTCCTTAACCACTCGCTATGACTGCTGCTCAGCTGCTGCTTGGCCGCTCGCTACGACTGCTGCTCAGCTACTACCTCGTTGAATTTTTCTCTGTCGCCACGATGTGTCGATGCTTCCCTTCCCGGCTGCGTTTCCGTTCGCATGTGTTCTTAATACAATACATACTGAAAAAATTCTTACGCTATGTTATTGTTCAGTGGCAGACAATAGAGATGTGTTTTAGCTTAAGGCAAACTTACATCAAAATGATACATCAGCAAGATTATAGATTATACTATAGAAGTTTATTTATCCAATACATTAAATTAAATTATTCATTTCAATTGTACAATAATTCAGTATATTAAATGAAACAAAATTGCAATAATTATAGTTTACGATTTCTTTCAGGTAATGTGTCGCTGACGGTCCGTTCTCTTCTTCGTCTTCAGATCTCGAATCCTCATGATCGGGGTCATACGCGTAACCGAAACTTTCTGCTCTGGAACCTTCGGCGGGATGGCGGTACTCTCCGGTTGTGTTCGGGGGTTGGTTGTCCTCCATATCCTCTTCGGTTTCCAGCTTCTTTTCTGGCTTCGGCTCGATCGGTGAGACGGCGGTACCCCTCGGATGTACTTGGGTGTTGGTCGACCATTTCACTCCCGTGATCCAAGTCGGAGTCGGCTAAATCACCTCCTCTTTAGGCTGCGTGGTTCTTGGACGTTTATCCGGGAGGGTCCCTGATCCCATTCTTGACACCGTTCTGTAGGCCATCGGCGGCCCGTCGCGTAGCGTGAATACGTTGCCATTTGTCAACCGGTTGGTCGGTGACTTCCTGTAGCTGTGCTTATCCGACAAATACGAAGCTGATTCAATTGCTCCTCTAGTAGCCGCCTCTTAAATTTTTCGATGGAACTTGCGAATTTCTTACATTCAATTTCGGTCAGATCGGCATGTCGCATTAAACCTTGCAAGGACACCACATAGTCCTTGAAGCTTTCTCTTGACCCTTGTTGCCGCTGTCGGATGTCGTCGTCCAGCCTCTCAAAGAAACGAGGTGGTAGGAAAAATTGCAGAAAGTCGCGTTTAAATGATACCCATGTATCCCATCTTTTGTTGTTGCACCGGAACCACTGTACTGCTCGTTGATGTAACAGCACGGGCATTGCCTTGGGGAGAAAATTCACGTCTATGTTGTATACCTCCGCGAGCTCCTCTACTCGTTCTATCAATGGGTCTTGGACTCCGTCGTAGCTAGCTCCCCACTTCTTTATCCGATCGAGCATGATCATAGAGCCCGTACTATTTAGGGGGCCACTTGCTGTAGGGTTAAAATAATAATAACCTTCTGGCATAGGGTCGGTGCGCTGTCGCCCATCTTGTTGTTCTACAGCTGATGTCGCTTGTACGGCCGAAGTGAATGTCGCTGGTCTTCCTAGAGTTGCGGGTGTTTTCAAGTTTACATCTGACGCCTTCTGTGCGGCCGAGACAGATTCCGCTGGTGTCTCTAGAGTGGAAGATGCTTTCGAAGGTCCAATCGACGGTGATGTGCCTTGTCGGTGATCTTCCTCTAGTTGCCTGAGCCGCTTCTGCACTTCGAGGGATAGTCCAGATCCCGTCGCAAAAGCCGCGAGTCGCTTCCTGAGATCGTCCACCGTGCCTTCGGCTTCAAACCCGAATTCTTTCGCGCATTCTATCAATGCATCTTTGCGTAATACATAAATCCAGGAGACTCCTCCCATCTTCTTGTGGTTGTCTTCCGGTTTGATTCCTTCTATTACTGGCAGAACTCACAGCTTACAGACTTGTTATATTTGACAGTGTCCCTGCTCGGGCGCCACTGTAACGAAGTTCCGGTCTTCCGGTCTTAAGCGCGGATGAGCTCGCCGGATGGCCACGATTCGTCAACAGAAAATTTATACTCTGTTGGGACTGTCTAAATACAACTTTTATTCACGGTTTTCTTTGTACACGGGACTTAAATCTATGTCTTAGAGGGCTTGTATGTTGCGGAGCGGAGACGCGCTGACTGGCCCTTTGCTTAACGTGACGTTCGATGTTCTCCTGTCGTCCGTCGCTTGGGTCATACTCCATGTAAGTCTTCGTCCCGGTTCTTCGTGGGTCCGCGGGCTACGTGGCTTAGGTATGTATCGTCGGGATATGAGTCCACCGATTCGCGCTGACTACTATAGTTGGCAACCAAGTCTAACGACTCGCGCTGTCAGTACCGTCGACAGTAGCTATAACCTTCACGGCTCAAATACGCGTTACCCTGTACGAATCAAAGTCGAATACTTCCCGATATTTGTATAGCCGAGCAGCCAAATCTAACGATTCGCGCTGACTACTATAATTGGCAACCGAGTCTAACGACTCGCGCTGCCAGTACAGTCGACAATAGATATAGCCTCCACGACGCAAATACGCGTTACCCTGTACGAGTCAAAGTAGAATAATTCCCGATATATGTATAGCCGAGCAGCCAAATCTAACGATTCGCGCTGACTACTATAATTGGCAACCGAGTCTAACGACTCGCGCTGCCAGTACAGTCGACAATAGATATAACCTCCACGACGCAAATACGCGTTACCCTGTACGAGTCAAAGTCGAATAATTCCCGATATATGTATAGCCGAGCAGCCAAATCTAACGATTCGCGCTGACTACTATAATTGGCAACCGAGTCTAACGACTCGCGCTGCCAGTACAGTCGACAATAGATATAACCTCCACGACGCAAATACGCGTTACCCTGTACGAGTCAAAGTCGAATAATTCCCGATATATGTATAGCCGAGCAGCCAAATCTAACGATTCGCGCTGACTACTATAATTGGCAACCGAGTCTAAAAACTCCGAGTCTAAAAACAGTAAAGTTAACTTTAATCCAATATATATATAATGACAAAACTAAATATTAACACTTCCTGTTGAATAAAGAAAATAATAATGAGCTTTCATGATAATAAACTTAAATCAATTCTGAAAAATATTAATATCTGTGTGGCGGAATTCGCCATCGAGATTCCGTCGTTACAATTATTGAAAATTTCCCCAAGGTTTTTCGCTTTATTAACATATTCGATATTTCTCCTGTTTAAATTAAGTTTCGGCGGGCAGTTAGCATTAATTCTCTTTCTACTAATAATTAGGCATTTCGATTTCAATGGATTTGGACATAAACCGTTTCTAAGCGCCCACTGGTTATATACTCTCAAAGTCGCTATTAAGGTCTCTAACACAAGAGGCTATATTACCGTGCATGCAAGTAAACTTGCACCTCATCAGCGTACATGTGGATTTTGCTGTGCACTAAAACACTAGGCAAGTCGTTAATATACATATAAAATAGCAAGGGTCCCAGAATGGGACCCTGCGGGACGCCACGCTTTAAAAGACAGGGTCGGGAGACAGCCCCATTGCAACACACTATCTGGGTTCTGCTGGCGAGATATGATTTAATTAATCTGACTGCCGATGAAGAGAAACCAAATAAGCAGCTTAGTTTTGTGTACAAGGTGTCGTGGTCAACTGAGTCGAAAGCTTTTGAATGATCCAGAAGGATAATAAATGTGACTTTATTATTCTCCATATTCAATCGCACATCCAATGACATCAATTAATGCAGTCGTGCAACTCCGTCCTCGTCTGAAACCAGACTGCCTATCCAAAATCAACCTATGCTCCTCACAAAAAACTCAGATTTGATTAAAAGCTGTGACCGCGGACGGAGGCGGATGGTGCGCCCGCCAATACTTTTTGTTGTAATCAGTGTTCAGGCAAATAAAACTTAAAACAATAGTGAAAACAATTACCCACGCCGCGAAATACGTTGAACACAACAATAACATTTTACCGCACAACAATAACACTTCACCAAACATAACTTTTTAACAAACAAACAATAGTGCACTACAACTTAACTTAATAACAAATAAATAAAATTGGATCAAATTACAACAAATTAATAAACAATCAAACGGGACCCAGAGAACCATGAGAGGGTCTTTTATATGCTCTCCGCACTAAAGCTCAGCATTTCGTTTGCTTTCACTCCTCCTCCTTCTTCCTGGTCCCGTTAGTTGTGCATGCGGCTGTGAGTGCACCGTGGGCTAAAGCGCGGCAAGATAAAGGCATAACACTTGTCTTGTCGCGTTTTGCTTTGCTTGCGACGTACGCGTGGCCGTTTGTACAGCTGACCTTACACTTCCTTACAGTGGTTGGCGATGACAAAATTCCGCATAGACTCCACTAATGTACGTGGCTTGAGGGCGAATTTCTTCGCGGTCTATGCGCATATTTGTACCCACCAACCGCATATAATGGCACTAAGTGAGACCCAGATGTTTGAGGGTGCAGCTCCACTGGATTTTCACATGCCGGGGTACCATTTACTGCCATTGGTTTTACCACACAGGGGCCTCGCCTTATACATTCGTAATGATGTTGCGTACCAGTGTCAGCAACACCTTGGCACGACGGTTGACGAATTAGGTCCATGTGGGTTAAGTTCATAATCCAGTCGCACATCCTGCACTTCTGCTTCATTTACAGAAGCCCGGGTCTGGAGAGGCTGCCAACTTTTCATAAACTGTACAGTCTCTCTAATTCCATCTCTAAAATTCTGGAATGGTATCCGAACAGTGAAATTGTTGTTGATTTCAATGTTCATAATTCCAATTGGCTACGTCATTCGAGTCACACGACACCCGAGGGTTTGTATGTTGAGTTATTTGCTGAGTGTAATAATTTAACTCAATTAGTGAAGCAACCAACGCACTTTCCCTGCGTTGATGGGCAAAACCAAAATATTCTGTATCTTTTTCTAACTTCACATCACAACAAGTATGATGAAGTCCTTGCACCTTTTGGTAATTCGGACCACGCTACAATTTCTGCTACATTCCCATATTCTAGTCTTCAATCCGAAAAGTGTGGCTTTATGAGAAGGCTAATTGGGATGCGTTTTCAGCCGTTTCAATTGGCAATTGCTTTTCAGAGATAGAAACATAAATGCTGCAGCAAAATTGGTAGAAAATATAATTTTATTTGGTATGAGGTCTTTCATACCCAATAAAAGAATTCCCATTAAACCAAAAGACCATTCGTGGTTTAATAGGTGCCAGAAATAGGTGCAATGCCACTCTAAAGTGCGAAAAAGTTCTCTACGAACAGCGCCTTAGACGTAGAGTTCTTGAATACCATAAGGGTAGATTGGAAGATTACCAATGTGAAGATTGCCAATGTGCAGCCAGTTCCCAAAAAAGGTGAGGCTACGAATCCTGCTAATTACCGGCCCATAGCAATTTGTTCAATGCTCTCCAAAGTTATGGAGAGCATTGAACAGATTGTAAATTTTAACTTGATGAGGTATCAAGAGGGCAACCAATTGGTCAGCGATCGCCAGTACGGTTTCCGTGCTCACCGCTCCACAGGCGATTTGATGGCGTTCCTCACCGAGCGGTGGAACAGTTGTGTTCACCAATTCGGTGAGAGCAAGGTTGTTGCTTTGGATATCTCCAAGGCATTTGACCGAGTGTGGCATAAAGCACTTGTGTCTAAACTGGCTGCTTATGGTGTCAGTAATACATTCACTCGATGGATATCGAGTTTCCTCAGCGGCCGTTCTATTCGTGTTCTGATAGACGGCTTTGCTTCCGAAGAGCACTCCATTAATGCTGGAGTTCCGCAGGGTTCGGTCCTGTCTCCTACACTTTTTCTCATTTTTATCAATGACCTTCTGTCATTGACGTCAAACCCCGTCTACTCGTTTGCTGATGACAGCAGCATTTGTCATTCATATTCATTCTCCAGGCGTCCTTCTATTCTCTCTATGGAGATCACTAGAAAAAGCAGAATTATGAATGACACACTCCAATCTGACCTCAACAAAATCCAGGAGTGGGGTCGAGCGAATCGGGTCGATTTTAATGCGCGGAAGACCCAATGCTGTTTGTTGACCCACAAACGTCTGGCGGGTGACAACTTCCCACCTCTAAATATGGGTAGTGTGGATATTAATGAGTCGGAGGCTCTTGATGTTCTGGGCATGTCAATCCAAAGCGATCTTCGCTGGAACGATCACATTTTTGACGTGTCGAAAGAAGCAGCCAAGTGCTTAGGCTTTCTTAAGCGGTGTAAGAAATAATTCACCCCAACCGATCTTTGTATTATCTACACCACCTATATCCGTCCGAAAATGGAGTACAATTCGCATATATTCAGCTTTTAGACCGTGTTCAATGTCGTGCGTTAAAACTTATAGGGGACAGTAGTTACTTTCATGGTAAATGTTCCTCTGAAGTAGCCAGCCTGATTCCTCCGGTTCAGGTATTTAGCAGAACTACTCGGCTTTCCAGAGCGGTGCACCCCTTTTACGCGATTCCGTTCCAACGAACCACGCATTACCGGTAGAACTCGTTTTTCGGTCGCGTCATTAGATTGTGGAATAAATCCCACCTAAGACTCCCTGCGCAAGTCTTCCCACCCACTTCAGCGTCGATCAATTCATAAACGTTTTACAATCTTAGTGTCTACGCCACTGGTTACAGTCGGTCTGTCAGGCCGAGTGCCTGGCGACAGAAGGCCGCGTACAATAGTTTATATACAGCAGACGGGAGAGCCGAGTGCTCCGCGGCAGAGGGCCGCTTACAAAGGTTTTCGGGTATACAGGGTATACTTGAAATTCCCGAAGGAATGATGCCGGCCGAAGCCTTGAAATTCCCGAAGGAATTATTCCGGATAGTCCTAAATACGCCCTAAAATACGCTCAAAATACGCCAACAACTAATTCTACTCCTACTAAATGTATTCGAGTTGATCAACTCGTTTCCAAAATTAGCTCGTTATGCGATAGTTGGTGCTGTCGAACCAGAAGGTCAACTGCTCCACGCAAAAAGAGTTTCTGTTATGGCAGGAAAGAATTAAGTGCTGCAGACCGGCAGAAGGCTGACTGAGCTTGCACAAACTATTCGTTAAATGCACATGCTGCTGAAAACACAGTAGGAATCATATGCAGCGTGTACGCGACGTAAGAAAATATGTATGAGCTGAATGCTTGATTCTATTTTTAGGTCAGTGGCAGCGAAAGTGCAAAGAAAAAGCGAAAACGAAAATAAGCTGGTCGCATAATACTATTTTTAGAATTGCCGCTCCTTGTTTACTTGTTCATATGACATTCTCTGAGCGTATGCATATACTATCGTGTGTTGTCGGCGCTTACTTTGTTTTTATAATTCTCTGGTTCAATTCTTGTTTGTTGTTGATTTACGTTTATCCCTTCTTGTGTATTCCTCATTGTGAACTAATGATTATATTAATGTTATTAATTCGAATACTTATTGTTATTATTATTATTTACGATATTAAAACTTATTTTAATTTAAACGCTAATAAATATTTATATATATCCAAGGACTTTTTTCTATATTCTTGTTTAAACAAAATTATATATAAAATTTGTAGCTACCAGTCGGTTCGCTACAAGCCGTACACCGCTATAAGAAGCGTATGCACTTGGCTGCTTCCTGCGACACATCAAAAATGTTATTATTCCAGCGGAGATCACACTGGATCGACATGCCTAGAACACCAAGGGCCGTCGACTCACTGATATCCACACCACCCACATTGAGAACGGGACAGGCATTACCCTCCACTCGCCTGTGATTTGGGTCTTACTCGCATTGAAGTAGAACTGATTCGCTCGACCCCACTCAGATCTTATCAAGGTCACTTTGAAGTGTGTCGCCCATGATTCGTCTCTTCCCGCTAACGTCTAACCTCGAAGATCGTTTGGAGAACGAATATGAGTGACAAAAGTTGCTGTCGTCCACAGACGAATAGATGGGGTTATGGGTCAACGACAGAAGGTCGTTGATAAAAATCAGAAAGAGTGTAGGAGACAGGATCGAACCCTGCGGAACTCCAGCGTTAATGGAGTACTCGTCGAAAGCAAAGCCGTCTATCACAACCCGTACAGAACGGCCGATGAGAAAACTCGAAATCCATCGAGTGAAGGTATTACCGACTCGACGAAAGTGTGAAATCACCCACTTATAAGGTCTAAGATTTTAAAAGAGGTGTAAACCGACACTACACCACTTTTCCCCTTCCCACCAACATTTCTTCCTATGTTTAAAGTTTCAAGTCTCTAGCTCATCGGGAAGTTAGTTTAAAATCAACTACAATTTTTGTACCCGAACCGACAGACAAGAAAGTAACCTAATGCAAACTTTTAAATAATGAATGATGACAAAGATTAAAAGAGATTTTCATTTAATAGCGAAACCGGGGTTCAATAACTTTGTCAAGTGGTTGTCGAGAGAATGTTGACGTGTATGACAAACTGCAAAGCACATTTACAGATATTTATGAAAAATCTACCAGCAACAAATGTGTGAAAAAAAGAATAAGAAATTCGTGGATAAATCAGGTTTTACTAAAAGATTGTGACAAAAGGGAGAAATTGTACAGAAGGTGACTGAATAAACTGAAAGGTAAAACAAGAAGGCATGAATATAAAAAATACAGAGATACGCTTAATAAGAAGGTATATGTTTTATGAAAAACACGTGCAAGATCATAAATATAGTGGAGGAAAAAAGTAATATTACTTTTATTAATTATTATTAAAAAAACTAAAGGCGAACGATATAATTACAACAAAGGCAGATAAAGGGAACACCACCGTACTAATCAACAAAGATGAATATATAAAGAAAACGCAGCAGCTAATAGAAGAAACGAACTGCAAAAAAATAGGAAAGGACCCCACCGAAGAATATCAAGCAGCAATAAGAGATGCCATAAAAAAAAGCGCCAAAAATAATATAACCAAACCGGGCTCATTCACTAACACTAATGAATTCTTCAGCTCCTTCAATGATTACCGAAAATCCACAAACCAGGCACTCCAATGAGGCCAATAGTCAACCACAAATCGGCGCCGGGATACAAGCTGTCAAAATACCTAAAGACGATACTGAAAGACACATTGGAACCGCCCAACAAATACACAATAACGAACACGATGGAATTAATTAAAAAACTGAATGAATTAGATATCACTAAGAACACCAAATTAGTATCATTCGATATTAAAGACCTATATCCGTCAATACCAATAACAGAGACAATGAATACCTTATTTAAAACGTTACTCGACAACACAAAAAGCAAAGACATCTCAATACAAATCACAAACACTCTGAGAACCACACTGCAACAGAATTATTTTAAATTCAACAACAACATATATAGACAAACAAACGGATTGGGAATGGGTAACCCAACTTCAGCAATCCTCGTGGAGGTATTCATGCAAAACCTCGAGGAGCGTACATAGAGGAACTAAAGACCAACCTAGGAGTGACGTTCTACGTAAGGTACGTTGACATCATATGCCTAATAACTGAGAACAACGAAGAACAGATAGTGGACTATCTCAACAAACAACACAAAAACATAAAATTTGCAATGGAAACAGAAAAAGAAAGAAAAAGAAATTATTTGGACGTGACAATAGGGATAAACAAGATCGGCAACAAACTGGATTACGAAATATACAGGAAGCCACAGACACAATAATACACAATACATCAAACCACCCTCAGCAACACAAAAATGCTGCGCTTTGACAATTAATAACTAGACTTGAGCGAACACTTTTAACAAAAGAGGCGTTCAGGAAAGAGCTGAACACAATATATGCCATAGCGACTAACAATGGATACAAGAAAGACCTGGTGGACAAGATCAGAAGGGACACTAAAACAACAAAAATAAGCAAAAAGTGAAAGACAAAAAGATTTGGATGGTACTAACTTACACGGGAAGATCAACCTACAAATTAGCTAAGTTCTTTCAAAAACATAACATTCACACAGCATTTAGAACAAGAAATAACTTGGGACGAATATTACAGACCAACACAAATGAAGAAGACCCACTAAACAAGCAGGGCGTATACAAGCTAACCTGCGCATGCCAATACAGCTACATAGGACAAACTGGACGTAAGATAAAAACAAGATTCCGCGAACAAATAAGAGACTACAAAAAAAGACACAAAAACCAAGCGCAACACCGGAATCAAACTACGCAAACCATATGTTTGACAATAAGTGTACACCAACACATATGAAAAAGACAATGAATGCATGTTTTGATGCTACTCCTACTACAGATGGTCGAGGTTCAAGCGAGTCTCAGGTGTTTCAATTTGGCGTTGTGTCTGCCGTCAACGTTCAAGCGGCTTCTGATCGCCATAATGGATTTACAACTGCTTCAATGGAATGTACAGATGTCAACACTAAGGAATTTGAAAATGTGGTTAATAAACGCCGCAGAACAGGAAGTAATCATGAAATTGATCTGTCATCGTACGCTATGAGGAGTCAAGAGCAGCTTTCTCAACCGAAACAGATAAGTTCAGAAAATCGTTTTGCTATACTAGGTAAACTGGAAATTGAATCTGACCCGATTATCGTTAGACCTCGGCAACCTGCACAACAGAAAGCCAGTGTTAAAAGTATTGATAATACTTTTTGTCCTCCAATTTGTCTATATCATGTAGATATCAAACATTTAGTTAAGCAATTAAATGATAAAAATATTGTTTTTAAAACAATATCTGACTGTATCATAATACTGAAACTGAGGAGATCAAGAGTAGAATCGATTTCTTAGTTCCAAACATAGTGTCCAACGTTTAAAATTTTTCAACCATTTATTAAAAAAAAACAACATTGACACTGGTTTATTTCTTATTACGTTGAATTTGGGAAAATCAGCAAATGAGGTAACAGCTCTAAGTTTCCTTCTTAACCAAAGGATCACTTGGGAATCACCCAGAAATTCTAAGAAGGAGGTGCAGTGTTGGAGATGCCAGAAATGGGGTCATATGTCCAATAATTGCAACAGACCCTTCCATTGCGTTAAGTGTAATCAAAGGCATTTACCAGGGGCTTGTAAATTTGTTTCGAATGCGAACAATTTGCCTTGTTGTGTGAATTGCCAACAGTCTGGCCATCCGTCAAATTTTAGAGATTGCCCAGTGTTCAAGAAATTCGTTGAAGGCAAAAATAATCGTAAAAGAGAATCTATTGATAGAAAAATGTTGGCTTCAGCTAATGTGCGCACTTCAATTAACAATTCTAACTTCATATCTCCTAACAAGTCTTTTGCCAGTCTTTTTAAAGATTGTGTTCCGAAAAAATCCGCAAGGCCTGCATTAATTAAGAAATTTTTAGAGATTGCAAACTCACTGTGTCAACCTGTGTAGCTTTCTTTAGAAGACAAAATTGTGTTGTTTTTATCAGATTACAAATCACTGTCAAAAGTGGAAGCTAATAAACGTTGCATGTCTCTTTTACAAGAAGTTAACGATGCCTATGGTCCGTGATTTTCTTAACGTTCTTTCATTTAATGTTAGGTCACTAATTGAAGTGAGCCGAAGACTAGATTTACTACAGTTGTTAAATTTAAATAACATTGACGTTGCGTTTGTTCAGGAAACTCACTTGAGGGCTAATCAAAAAGTTTACCTGGAGGATTTTACATTTCTTCGTGATAATAGTCAGCTTGGGGTTGGCATAGTGTTAAGGAAGTCTTTGATATTTTCGAAAATTAACGATGTTGGAATAAGTTTTTCTAATTTATTCATATCAATTGACTCTAGTTAATGGTGTCACCAAGAAATATTTATTTGGGTCGTTTTATATTCCATGTAACTCTCCACATTCTTTAGTCTATGATGGGCTATCAATCTTAGCGCGCTTGTCTCAAAATTTTGATGGAACCATTGTTGGAGGAGACTTCAATGCAAAAAACATTGACGGGGGTGATTCCATTAACAATACCAATGATAATGCACTCTTAAGTTGGTTACAGCACAATATTCCCAGCTTCACAAGGTTATCGGACTCAACACCTTCTTATCCTAACGGTTCGTCTTTTCTTGACCACTTCCTAATCAGCTCAAATCTTTTAAACTCCACAAATCCAAATTTTAAAATTTCCAGTCTTCCTACTTTTTCTGATCATTTCCCTCTTAAATTACATATTAAATTCACGGATCTTGAGCTTCTCCATTCCCCCCATTTTTTCACTTCTTTCAGAAGAACCAATTGGATACGTTTAGAAATGATTTTGTTAATGAAATAATAAATCATTTTCCTCCATCTTGTAGAAATTTAAGTAATCACTAAATTGATGCTTTCATAACACTGTTTTCTAATTCTTTAAATTCATTGGTTACACTTCATTCTGAAAGAATTGTTAGAGAAAATAAAAAAATTATTATTTCTGACAATATAAAATATTTCTTCAAAATCAAGCATCGCTGGCAGAGGGATTTGAAGCGTATTTATCATTGTAATTTCAACCGCTCAAGTCCAAGCTACTTACTCCTGTCTAAGCAAATTCAACTATTGAGCATTATTATTAAAAAACAAGTAGAAATTGTCCAAAAACAGTCCAAAATTTTTAGCGTTAAACTGAGCAAAATTGTGCCAGGCCCAAGGGCTCATAAACAAATCTATAGTTTAATAGGAGCTAAAAAATCATTAGCAAAAAACCTTTCAGTTAACGGCGTCGATATTGAAAATAACGATGAAAAACTGCAACATCTGCTAGCTCATTTTTCCAATATTTACAAGCGTTCTCCTCCTGGCAGGGACATTTCTTATATAGAAAATACACTAACAAATATTTTTGCTCAATCTTTACAAAGCATCCATCTTTTTAGTAATGTTTTAAGTGCACTCAATGAATGCCACCTTCCTAAGTTGACTTATTTAGACGAAGTTTTTTCTTGTGCTGTTAAACTGAATAGCAAACGGTCTTCTGGTCTAGACGACGTCTCTAATTTCTTAATTAAAAGACTTCCTATGAAAGCTTTTGAATATATTGCAATTGTTTTTAATAATTGTTTAAATAATTCATATTTTCCTGACGCGTGGAAAGTCTCTAAGATTATTCCTATTCAAAAGTCAAACAGCTTCGAGGCAAATAACCTGAGACCAATTTCTTTGTTGTCTAATCTAGGAAAGCTTTTTGAAAACGTTATTCTCAGAATTATGGACATCGGGCTAGATCCATCTTATATTCCAAATTTGCATTTTGTTTTTAAAAAAGGTCACTCAACAGTTGATGATTTATTGAAATTTCAAAATGATATAGTTTCTAACTTGCGTAATCGTCGTTGCACCGTTGCAATTTCTTTAGACATTGATAAGGCTTTTGATCGCGCATATCATAACGCAATTCTTTTTAAAATGTTTTAAATTGGTTTCGCTCCCTCAATTATTAAATTATTCAAGAGTTTTTTTGTTAACAGAAAGTTTTGCGTTCTTTTTAATGGATCGCTTTCGGATATTAGTGACATAAGTTGTGGAGACCCTCAGGGTTCCATCTTAGCTTCTCATTCCAGGTAAGCTACCTGCTCACGAAAAACAAAGGACTCAAATACCCGGAACACAAGGATAACAACAGGATACCTGCGCCCAAAAATGCGACTTGACACAAAACCAGGAGCACAACATTAAGAAAGGATACTAAAACTACCTGATCAATCGAAGGAAATCTATAAAAAACAATAAGACATACTTGCCCAATATGAACAAACGCACACGAATAAAGACGAAGTAGCATGATTTAGTACGAACGTAAATACATGAATATAAATACGAACGAGACAGCGGAACTACTTAGAACGAAAAACGATACTGAAGATGGCACAACGCCGAAACCGGTTTGTCTACAGACCAAAATTGACGAGGGATGACGGAAATTCGTTCCAAAATACATCAACTATCAATACACTATTAGGTTAGTTTGCTAGCAAGGTTAATGAAAACCTAAGTAAAAACTATAACATTTTGTTCTCTTAATTGACTTGAGTAAGATATTCGACACTCTCACATATGAAAATCTGATCTCTGACACATATGAAAAAGGTTTAAAGACTATTTGGACATGCCAACATATAGAGGTAAAAGTTAAAATACAGTGAGTGAAGCAGTACAGGTGACATATGGCGTACCTCAGAGATCAAAGCTTGGACCAATTTTATATATTTTATACACCAATGATCTGCTGAATCCGTGCAAAAATAGTACAGCGTTTGCTTACGCAAATGACAGAACTTAGAGCTACTCATAAAAATATTGAACTGTCAGCACAAAATATGCGAAGGGAAATTCGAGTAATTCAAAGATGGTGTCACGATAATGGAATAATTTTCAATGCTCCTAAAACGAAAAAAATGCACCGAAACCGCCACATATTTTATATCATAATATCGTAAATAAAATTGAATGATAGCGATTGCTTACTTGCGAATAGCTTAACAAACATATAATAAGCATATGATTGTAATTGTAATACAACGATAGAAAAGGTAATGACACATAAATATCTCGGAGTAATACTCGATCACAATGTTATGTTGAAGCAACATGTAGAATATGCTCGTGAAAAATTGCGCAAATCACCATATATTTTGTATGATCAAAATAATGGGAGCCATGAAAAAGTAACAAGCATACCTGGCACTGGCAGAATCATACATAAGACATGAAATAACGGCATGGGGATCGTATACATCAACAACTGAGAGTGTTAAATTTGGAGGGCTTATATATAAAACAAAAATAAATAACGAGTATTACAATAAACAAAAATACAGGAAAGAAATTGAACACCAGCACTCATAGCACTCAAATGAGAACGGAAGGACGATGTTAGGTGCGTAAAGGAATATGGAACGAGTTCAGACATCAACAATAGCAATAATTTCAACACCAACATCAATAGAATCAAATTCAGTAGAATCATGTAGAATCAACAATATCAGAAATTTTTTAATTTAGAACTATTGGCTAAATAATCAGCAACAAGAATTATTATATTAGCAATACTTGACTTCATTTAATTTGCAAATAACATATTTCAAAACTTTTCTTGATAATAAATAGAAATGAAAAGAAAATGCTGGAGAACTTATATGAGTAGCACAGAACGATTGTAAATGAAAGTGTAATTCCCGCAGGCAAGCCTTGGAGTTTTCGCGAGGCAATTTTTTTAGCCAAATTTTATTAATCCTATATTTTTAACATAAAAAAATATTATCTAAGAACTTATGCCTTAAAAAATGTAAACTTTCACGGTTAGGCAAGATTAATTCGACTGTAAATAAAAATTTATAAAGTCACATAAGGTAAGGTTTGTATATGAATAAAGAATTAATAAAGATTTAAAACATAAAGAGTACGGAAAGAAAAAAGTATGGCCGTTCGGCCATCGACCAACTTTTTTTGTCATTTCGGTATACACAAATTTCAATTCTTTTACCATTTCAGGGCCTCCGCGGCAAGGGCCACAGATTGGGTGACTTGACGACATTCCCACCCGTCATCGTCCATGAATCGACCGGAGGGAAGTTCACCACTACATCTACATCTTCTACGTCGAGCACTGTTGATTACCTGGAATCCACCGAGGAATTAAACATTTTTGGAATGAAGTTCCTAATGTTTTTATTAATAAACTTGAATGAGACGCAATGTGCACAGGTTTTTTGTGTTGGTGGTTTGTTCCTTTCTTTCCATCCTCCTCGACTGTCGCCTTGGAAAGAAAAGTCAAAATTCTATACATATTATTCTTGCTGACAAGCTGAAGAGGACGTTGTTGTATGACAACTATTTGTATCTTTCAATATGTAAATTCCATTATTCCCCTGTTGTTTTTTAAGGATGTCTTTTTCACGTTTTTCGACCAGAACGAGGAAGCATCTGTTGCTTCCTCTTTCGACAACTCCACACATCCACTTTCCATCCTCACCGGCATATCCCCGGCGTTATTCAGGAAAATCAGATTATTTAAATAAAAGTAAATTTTTAAATATAATATCTTAATATCTTTTAAGACGGACTGAGGAGTTTAATATTTTGCCTAGCCCCATACAGATTTAAAACGAAAAACGTGCGGCGCGAGATAATAGTATCGAAGTTTATAAAGTGACTATAAGTGACACAACTAGAGTGTAATGTTCAAATTAACCAATGTATTAATTTCAGTAATATTAATTGCATTCACTGTTATAAAAATTCGTACTTAAATCTAGCACACAATTTCTAACCACAAATGAAAAAAAATATATTTTGTCTCGAATAAAATACCTAAATCATGGATTTCATAGACTTTAGAAATAATGGAATCAGAAAAATAATATGGAAAAACAACCGGATTATTAGATTTTGTATAATATTAAAGCATTTGTTAATGTTTAAAGCTAATATATTGTTTTAATCCACAAACATTGTTTAAATCTTTTTGCAGGTTTAAACACGCCATATGATTTCTACGATAATTTTTGAGAAAATTTTTAAATCAGTATATAATAGGATAATAAAATAGAATATAATAAAATTGAGTTGAGCTGAACTAAAGCAACAAGTAATGTCATTAAAATAAATGATAAATAAAAGTGGACCAAGAACGTTACCTTGTGGTACACGAGATGTAGTGTGAGGAGCCTGGATCTCCCCACAAATACTCCAGTAGAATTTTTTTTTTATTATTTTTGTATTTATTATGTATATTTTGTACTTCATTATAATTACGTAGGACGTAATATTGTAATTTAATTTTCTTTAATTTAACCTTTTGTCAGAATTACTTAAAGGTTAAGTTTATTAAACCCACATGATGGTATTCTTTTTTAAGCTAAGCTGAATCTCATATTTTAGATAGTGTAAAAAGGGAATCTTAGTTGTAAGACGATGGCAACGATGGTGAGTCTGCTTCACTGGAGAGGAGTAAGTGGGACAACCACTGATTACGTATGCAGTGGAAGTCAGTTGGAATGCGTAGAAACACAGCATGTTGCCAGCAACATTCCTGGAAATAAATCATGTTGCTATCAACATCTGGAAAAACCAACAGAAGAACAAGAAAATATATAAAAGGTGGCGCACAACCCAAAATAGGGCGTTCGTTTTTCGGCAGTCAGCCGCGCAGCAGTACCACGGGCAGTGACAAGGTAAGTGAAAAAGTAGCAGTTGCTCCCTTGAAATTCCCAATCCTTCCCACCTACTTTTGCGAACACAAGTCCTGTTACTGGTGACGGGTTGCAGCAATCCTGGCAGAGACGAGTCCTGTGTGCCGCCTTAGTCGCGCACTCCAAATATCCCTTTTTGCCGCCAACTGGCGACGGGTTGCACCAATCCTGTCAGTTATGTGTCCTCCGTAATACTTTTGCCATCGACGGGTGACGGATTGCACCAATCCTTCCCGGCAAGAGGTGTCCTGGATCCATCCTGCCCGTGTCCGTATAAACAGCCATTATATTATCCTCGTCACTTGAGACAAGTCCGTTGCTCGTCGTAACCGCGAGCATCGCATCGACGGCAGTGCATCGCAGGTCAGTGCGCGTCGCAACGCATCGACGGCAGTGCATTACAGGCCACTGTGCATCGCATCGCATCGAGGGCAGTGCAATGCAGGACACTGCGCGTCGCATCAGAGTATCGCATCGACGGCAGTGCATCACAGGAGACTGCGCGTTGCATCAGAGTATCGCATCGACGGCAGTGCATTCCAGGTCACTGCGCCTCGCATCAACGCACCGCATCGCATATGCGCGTCACACCAACGCTCTACGTCTTGCTGCGTCAACACGCGTCATCCACCAACGCATCGACGGTCGGCTGCGTCAACGAGCGTTGCATCAACGCCTCGCGTCGCATCAACGCCTCGCGTCGCATCAACGCCTCGCGTCGCATCTATGTACACGTCACACCAACGCATCGACGTCTTGCTGCGTCGACAAGCGCCGCACCAACGCGTCGCAACGCATCTACGCGCCTACCAACGTATCTACGCGCCTACCAACGCATCGACGGCCTGCTGCGTCATCGAGCGTCGCAGACCACCGGGCGGCGGCCTATTCATGCCGCGTCAGCGAACGTCATCCACCTCGTCAACGGACACATCGTCAACTCACTACCTCCAACACCACCGGCACACTCACCATCGTTTCTACACCCAGTGGTCTAAGAATCGAAAGTATAAATAAAGCGAATATCTTGAAGTAAAGGTCCGAAATATAAATTATTTCTGCCGCGAACCTGGACACGCCCTGAGCGATGTCCGAAGCAAAGGCATCGTAACAGTAGCAACAAAAGGATTACATTTAACATTATCAATGCAAGCAAAAGATATATTAGTTAAGTAAGATTTCAGCCAGGATAAAAAAGAAGAGTGGAAGCCGTAAATTAATTTATTAATTAACATGTTATTTGAGAGTTTATCAGAAGCTTTAGAAACATCAGAAAAAACCACATCAATTTGGGCTCGTTGTTCAAATGAAGATAAGCTATTGCTTATTATAGAGAATTGTAAAAACAGTGCGATTTGTTGTGGTAGATCTACCGTGACAGAGGGAGCGGAAGGGAAAGGGAATTTTGTGCATTCTACTAAGTCGCCACCGAGAACCTAATTTGAAAATTGGCGAGATAAATGATAATTTTCCATCTATCAATAAAATAATCGCAGCTAAGAGAGAAATTGAAAATTATCATTAATGAATGAGATTTGGAATGAGAACACTTTTTAAGCAGAAAGGAGCTGAGACCGTCAAAAGCTTCCTTTTATAAGACTTAGACTACAGATTTGTTTAACTATCTCTTCATTACTTAGTGCTAGGGAACCAAAATTTAGACAATTCTCTGAATATTCGATTGCATTATTATTAGAAATTGTAACGAGTTTTTCTTTCCAGCTGGGATTGCGTCAGTCGCCTCAGGGTCCATTTTGTGGGATCTCATAACCCTCAAAAGTTCGAACCATCGCGATAGTAAAAAATTATGCACGATTTGCAAATCTTACTGATGTTTTAGCTCGGACGTATTCGGGGTGTTGGTGTTCATTATTTTCCTTATTTAGTCTTATTTATTCTTCACAAACTTTTTACAATCTTATAGTACCTACGCTACTGGTTACAATTGGTCTATTACGCTAAGTGCCTGGCGGCAGAAGGCCGCGTACAATAGTTTGTATGTGCAGTAGATCGTGGAGCCGAGGGCTCCGCGCAGAGGGCCGCGTACAGAGGTTTCGGCACACTGGTGACGGAGGGGTCGAATGCCACCGGCAGAGGCCGCTTATAATGCTTTTGCTTACAGTTGACTGCGGAGCCAATTGCTCTGCGGCAAAGGGACGCTTACAACTGGTTTTTACAAGTGCCGGAGGAGCTGAGTGTTCTGCAGTAGAAAGCCGCTTACAATGTAGGTGAAGGTTCCTGTTATTATTTTTTATCCCAATTGTTTATAAACTACTTCTGGCGCTTGTACCGAAGTAGTTGGTAGGGCATTTTTGTGAAGTTTCTTATTCCAGCACTTTTACTGAATAAGAATTTTTGCTCTTTCTTGTGCAAGCACTTGAACTGCACAAGAAGCTAAACTCTGAATGACGAGGCACACACCTTGTTAGAAGTGAACTGAACTTTTATTCTTAAAATCCTACTATTTATACTAATATTGATTACAATTATATAAATACATGTCATTTGTGTATGTGCATACATTTATGTTGAGTTTCTTGGGTCGCTGAATTCCATTCCCATGAAAATGGTTTGTTCCCATGGAATTAGGCGAAACTTAAAACCACCAAGTGGAGTCAGAACCAAAAATTCTCGCGTCACCGTTTTTGATGGGAAATGAAAAAGCAGCGGTGCTGACGCCGCTGCCTATGCATTTGACACCACAAAATGCACCTTTCAGGTGGTGTGCAAATCAGTTCTCACGAACGAAGCAAAGCGATGACCGTTGCATTTATTGTCAAGTCAGACAAATAAAAAAAAGGAAGATTGATTTACTAATTGTAGGGAATGGAATGCAGCAACCCCCGAAACTCAACATTCTCCCCGGCATTGACCGAAGGTCAATTATGGAAAGATAGTAACCATTCCTTCTTCTGTTTGGTCTTCTGGTGAAGTAGTCCTCGGTTTTGGGATCGCTCCTTCCTGCTTCCGTGATCGTCGTTGATGTTTTATGACAATGATGGCAAGAGCTAGAACTCCTAGCAATACAGCGTAACCAATTGCAGTTGTGTGGTAGCTGTTGACTTGCAGCCGTCTCGGTAGATCCGCTATCTCTTGAGTCTGTAGGAGGTCTTGAAGAGCCGTCAGCTGCTTGAGTTGATTGGTGTATGGCTGTTCCAGTGGTTCATAGGGAATGGACCGATTCGGCTTGGCTAATTCCAGAATGCCTCCAAAGCTCGTGTATGAGGTGCTACTGTGTGTCGTGACCATTTGACTGCCCAGCAACGTTGCCGTGTCGCTTTTGATGACACAGTTTGGACTTATTTCAATGGATCCGGATCCCTGTAACGTTCTCTGCGATACCTCTGTGCCGCAAATAATGGTGATTCGTGTTGGGATGGCGATTGCATAGTACCATCGGTTCTCTGTTTTTGCCTTTGTCCAAGTTTCTCTATCTGCCACGGAAAATTCGCACAGCTGTTGCGAGTCATTCTGAAAGAGACTTACTTCGCATGCATTGCTAAGTGCGCCTTTTTAAAAGATTGGTTCTGTGTTAGGACACGCGTATGTTCTTTCCTGGATGATGGCGCATTGCTGTAGGAATTCTGGAGTCAGGGAAGTATTTATCTCGATGCAGCGAGATAGCCAGCATAGAAGTTGACAGTTGACACTTATCATTTCATTATTGTGATAAACTGGAATTGGAATGAGTCTAAATAGAGTGAATGAGTCTGCTCTGAGAAGCGGTATGGTGGTTCTGAAGATGACATGATCCTCCGTTAGTCCTGCTTGGACCGTCATCAGCTTGTACATTGACAGCAGGCTATTTTGGCTGCCAGCTATCTGAATATTTGAAGAAAGGTGGCTTTTAATTGTTTTTATCTCCTTGTCGAGCTGTTGCGGCGATAACAGTAGTGGACTAATTTGTCCATGATGGGCCGTCGTGAGCACATCAATCAGAGATGATTGTGTCCTATGGAGTTGGGAAGCTACTGGGGTTAATTCCAGCCCTAAAGTCCTGATAAGTTGCAACTTCTGAACGTCTTCGATGTCCTTTCGATGCGTGAAAAGGTTCTGGTCAATATCTCCAGCCTCTGCTGGAACCTTGAGAAAGCCTTCATGGATGCTACCTGATCACTTTTCATGTTGTTAATAGTTGCATCCAGAATTGAGGTCTGATTTTTGATGAGCTCGAGAAGGTGGTGCTCATTCGATTCGATGTCAGTAATCGTATTGGACATTTGTTCAGCATATTTGTCATCGAGGACTCCAAACAGGGAGTTGGCCAAATTTCCTATTACGTTTATTGCACCTCTTTTGTGTCGACGAGTGGTTAGCAGGCCGTTATCTGCACGCAACTCTTGCTCGGATTGATGGAGTTGAGTCACAAGGTGTTCGCATAGTGGCCGGTTTGGGACCTGTTCGCAGAGCTGCTTAATGGTTTCCAACCCACTAGCTAACACTTGAAGATCCGTTTTTAGCGGCGACAGGTTGTAATGAATAATAAGGGTCCATTGGTCTGCACTGATATACGCGGATCCCATTTGTTCGAAGTGAATGCCTGTTGTTTTGTTGAATTGGAGAATATTGACTTGACTGGCAAACACCAACGGCAGAGTGAGAAGAGCCAGTACTATTGATAACCAGCTGACTTGAGTTGTCTGTAACTTGCGCCTCTTTGAAAATCCGCCTGAGCTGTTGTTATCGGATTTTAGTTGTTGCACTGTGCTTGAGTTAAGGTTGGGCTCCTCTGGAAACTGGTCAAGTGGAAGAGGAGCCAGCCTATGAATTGGTCGCTTTAAGATACCACGTATATCTGCTACTCTAACTGACTTGTCATCGCCCGGGTAAACCTTACTGATCCGCCCTAAAGGCCACTGTAATGGCGCAACATTTTCTTTTATAACAACCATCATGCCATGTTGTGCGCTAGCTTGCATGGTTTTCCACTTTTGTCTAGTTTGTAGTTCATTTAAGTATTCTTTGCTCCAGCGACGCCAAAACTCATGTTTGAGATGGGATACCAGTTTCCAGCGATGGAGCAGCGATGCCTTGAGAGGTTCAGCGGTTGTATCAACTTGCGCTGTCAGGGGTTCCCCGATTAAAAAATGTCCAGGGGTCAATATGCTTAAATCATTGGGGTCGGAGATAGCGGTGTCAGAGGTCGCGAGTTTAGAATAGACTCGATTTCGACCATGATGGTCTCCAGTTCTTCATACGTAAGGGAAGCGTTTGCCGTGCCTTTGATGAACAGGTTTTTAGCACTTTTAACGGCAGCTTCCCATAGTCCACCAAAATGGGGTGCCCGCGGTGGAATAAAATTAAATCTTATACCCTTGTCATTGCAAAATCTTCTCATGGCTGTAGATACTCGCTCTGAGTGAACCGCTTCTTGCAGGTCTGCTAACAGATTTTTAGCCCCTACGAAATTGGTCGCATTATCGCAATAGAGATTTGTGCAGTGTCCCCATCGGCCGATAAAACGCTTTAAGCACCCAATGAACGCGTCACTGCTCAGGTCGCTAACAATTTCCAAATGCACGGCCTTGGTTGCGAAACAGCAAAATACTGCAACGTATGCCTTATACGGCCGTTTCCCGCGAACCTTATAGTGTATCCAAAATGGCCCACAGAAGTCAACTCCCGAATTGACGAAAGGACGAGCTGGTTGTATTCTTGTCGCCGGTAGATTTCCCATTATCTGTTGAAACAACTTAGGTCTTGCTCTAGTGCACCGCACACATTTTTGAACAATGTATCGGGCCATGGTTTTTCCTTTGATAGGCCAGAATCGCTGTCGTACTTGTGCCAAGAGTGCTTGTGGCCCGCAGTGATAATACTTTTCATGAATTTTCATCATTAATAGTTTCACCAATGGGTCATTGTATGGTAACGCCCCCCGGATGTTTGGCGTTGAACGTGATTGCAGCATTTTCGAGACGACCTCCGACCCGGATGATTCCATCGCTGTCTATGAATGGATTTAAACTGATTAGTTGACTCTTCTTGCTTAAAGGTGTTTGTGTGCTGAGAGCCTGCAATTCTTCCCTGAAGTCGGATCGTTAAATCACCTTGATAATTGTGCTGAGAGCCCTTTGTTGTACCTCAGGACTGAGAGTTAACACTCCAGGAGCAGTTGGATCTTCTCCCTTTAATTTGTCTATGAACCTATGGACATACGCTACTACGTGCACCAATGTCTTGAACGAGTTGCGATGGTTAATTTTATAAACTAACTCTTCTAAATCCTTTTGTTTCGAGGCCGTGGCTGCTGTGGTTACAGTTGTTTCCTTTCTTTCGGTGTTGTTGTGCTCGGCCTTGAAATGATAATCTTTGTGCCATGTGGAATCCTTACCGTGCAGAAAGAATGGACCGTAGAACCATGGAGACCTTGAAGTGAACTCCTCCGGCGTAGTTCCGCGAGACAGTAAGTCTGCAGGATTCTCTTTTGAGGTGACATGGCGCCATTGCGTGGCCTGCGACAATCGCTGGATTGTTGACACCCGATTAGCGACAAATGTTTTGAATGACGATGCCGATGAATTGATCCAGGATAACACTATTTCTGAGTCTGTCCACAGGAATGTAGGTGCGTCTGTTAGATTGATGTCTCTTTTGACGCGGCCAGCCAACTGTGCACCTAAGACTGCCGCGCAAAGTTCTAAACGGGGTAGCGTTTGTGTTTTAGTTGGTGCTTCGTGTGATTTGGAGCACAGCAAACGCACAATGACTAAGCCCTTACTGTCAATAGTTTGTAGATAAACCACTGCACCGTAAGCCTTCTCTGATGCATCCGCGAATGCGTGAATCTGCAGGGTCCGTTTCATTCCCTGTTGAATTGCGTGTCGCCTTATTTTAACGTTGTTGAGCAATGACAGGCCCTTACGAAACCGGACCCACTTCACGTGTATGTATGCAGGCAGTTCTTCGTCCCAGTTTACCTTGAGTTTCCATAGGTCTTGAATGATAATTTTGGCTGTTATTACGACCGGACCCAAAAAACCTAGTGGATCAAAAATTCTGGCGATGTCTGATAAGATGGTTCATTTTGTAATCCTTGATGAAGGCTGCAAGCTTACTCTAATGCATAATTCGTCGGATTTAGGCAGCCACATCAGCCCCAATGTCTCAATGGTCTCGTCTTCATTACTGTTAAAATTAAGGTAACAGGTTGAGGCTGCTGCCTCAAATAAATTGGATGTTTCATACTGTAGGAAATATTCGTGTTTTGAAGTCTACCGCTCACACGTAACAGACCGTTCGAATCAATAAATGGTGAGAGCTTGAGGAGTGGATCCTTTTTATAAAGCATTTGTTGACCTAACTGCGTCTCTGTACGGCTATAAGTACTCTTACTTTGGCTGAATGCAGTTCTTCAAACGTCTACCGGAATCCTGCCAAAATTCTACCGGCGGCGCCAAAATGTTGTGGATACCTCCTGGAAATGATGATCCTCCCAAATAAAGGACCGGAATGCCTTCTAGTGTTCTTTTATTTTCAAATATGCAGCGCCGGTCTGCGCGCTATGGTCTCACAAACAGAACTCTACTTTTAAACGTTAAATCATTTCTACTTAAGCTCGGTCGACGTAGCCGTCGGCGAAACTAAAGTGGACCGGTATGTCGCAATTCCACTATTTTGCAATATTAAATTCTTAATATTAATATTTGCCAATATTAACGTCGGCAGAATTAAATTGGTAACGATTTAATTCTTCCGCGTTTGCTCTTTGCTTTTTATTTTAGCTAATTTTATTTATTCGGAAAGCTGCTTGGCTTGAGCTCGAGAAAAGCTATTTGGTGGCAATTAGCTTCCACACATGCTACCATGCAGACGGTGCTGGTTTCTATCTTCGCTTTCCAGAGCTTTGCCCGGAGCTTACAATTAGCATTCACACCTGCTACCATGCAGAGTGCTGGTTGCTAGCTTGGCTTTCGAGCTTCCCAAAACAAAATGCTTGGCTTGCACTAAAGGTTGAACTTGACCTTGACTCACTGAGTTATTAACAAGTGCCAATGTTCTTGCTTTGATAGTGTGAATGCGACATACAACAGGACCCTTAACTGCCTTAAGTCTACGTTGCAATGTCAACATAAATCTGCAAACATATGCAACAACTCTAAGTAATCGATTCCATGACGATCATCTGTCGGCGACTTCCACTAGTACGGATATCTTGTCTTCTGACCCCAAATTACATAATACATCCTGTTTCTTCTCCCAAAGCACATCTGCTGAACACTGAAGTTTATTCTGATCTTTAAATTTAGATGAAGGCCACTTATCTTTGTTAAACTGCAACCATGGAGGTCCATTCCACCACAAATCATGCTTGACTAGTTGATCTGGCATTATTCCACGCGATGCACAATCCGCCAGATTCTGACGGGTGTTTACGTAATCCCAGTAAGGCCGTGCAATCGTATCTAAAATTTCCTCCGTGCGATTGGCAACAAACATTTTTCAGGTGCGAGGCGGTGATGATAACCAGTGCAGAACTACTTCAGAGTCAGTCCAAGCATACAGTGCCGCCTTGGAAACGTCGATAGTGCGTTTGACTGCTTCAAATAATCGGCAAAGAAGCAGCGCAGCGCAGAGTTCCATACAAGGAATTGAAATTGATTTTAATGGTGCAACTCTTGACTTAGCCGTAATTATGTTTATCAAGGGTTTTGAGCCATATGAACGGAATACCGAATAAATAACAGATGCATAGGCAACTGCTGATGCAAAAGCAATGTATTTCTACGTCTGGCATTGAGATGTAAATTCGTCTAGGAATTGTAATCGTTTCGAAATGGTGAATCGACTGCCTCAGTTCTTGCCATTGCTGAACTATTTCCTTAGGAAGTGAATCGTCCCAGTTTACATTCAACAACCATAATTTTTGGAATTAAATTTTCATTAAAATTGTTGATGGTGACAAGCAACCATAAACATCAAATACTTGAGAACCTTTTGTTAGTTTCGCAGCTCGAAATGAATATATATCTGAAGCAGGACTCCAACAAAGTCCGAGAATCTTTACGACTTTGTCCATAGATTGACCAGTGTCAAAAAATAAGGCTTCACCACTATCAACTGACAAACTGGACAGAAACTCTTCAGAATTTGAATTCCATTTACTCAGCTGAAAGCCGCCCATTTCTAAAAGCTTTGAGAGCTCAGATTTTATACTGTGTAATTCGTCAAGCGACTCCGCACCCACCATAATATCATCGACGTAAATATTATGAAGGATTACGTCCGCTGCGCGCGGCAGTTTGGTTTTGTTATCGATTGCCGGTTGCTGCAATACTCGGACTTATAAAAAAGGTGCGGAGGCCGTCCCATAGGTCACAGAAATCAACCGAAAATGCTGAATGGTTCATTCACACTATTTCTCCACACAATTCGCTGATAATCCCGGTGCTGGTTGGCAATCCAGATTTCTCTAAACATTTTCACTATGTCAGATGTAAAAACGTAAGCAAATCGTCGAAATCTAAGCGAGACGCCAAACAGATGATGCTGAATTGGTGGGCCAATTAAAACGGTATCGTTTAGGGATTTCCCAAATGAATCTTTATGTGACCCATCAAAAACTACTCTTAATTTGGTGGTTGAACTATTTTGATTGAAAACAGCATGGTGGGGAAGGTAGTATTGCGGTTGAGTTGAAATGTTTTCTGGTTCAACTGGTTGCATATGCCCCCATAAAATATATTCCTTCATGAATTCTACATACTTGGTTTGAAGTTCTGAATTTGTTTTCCATGCCACGCAAACGTGAAACAGCTCCAGAAACAGTATCCCCGAAAGTGGTGTTGCTTGCAGTGAACGGAAGTTCTACAACGTAGCGTCCGTCAGCTGAACGCGTATGTGTTCTGCGAAAGCTCAGTGTAGCAGGGTCGTCGTGGTTGGAGGTTGATTCTTTTATTTGACCTTCAATTTCCCAGAATTTTTGCAAAAGCTTGTCAACATTGAGCACAATTGTATACGACGTAAGATTTGCTGATATATTATGGCAATGGCCAGCCACAATCCAGCCAAACACTGAATTTAACGCATAGAGATGTGGGTGTTCAAGACAAATTTTTCCATCTAGAAAGAGTGACCACACAATATCAGCATCCAAAAGCAACTCTACTGATCTTAAAACACCAAAATGAGGATCATCCAAATTTAGATGCGAAATAACCTCTTCACTTTGAATTGACAAATCTCGACCCGGAATTTCAGACGTTATCCGCGACAAAACGTATGGGTGGACATCGATTTTAAAATCACGAACCCGAGAACATATTTTAATGCGAACTTTTCCTTTAGTCACCCCAGCGTCGGATGATGCGACTCCACGCACACACAAGTGGGCATTTGTTCGTTGAAGACCAAGACGTTGAACACACGATTCGGTAATGAACGACACTTGTGAGCCCGAGTCAATAAGTGCACGTATTTCGAAGTAGTTTCCACATTGATCTTGCACTTTGACAATGGCCGTTGGCAGAATCCCCGTAGATTGATCAATGTCTGCCACTATGTTGCTGCGAAGAGGCTGCTCATGATGAGTTAACGCCGATTATGTCGGTGTATCTATTACGGAAAGTGACGTGTTTGCAGTAGATGCCTGGGAATTTGTAGCACTCCCAGAAGTATGAATCGACACTGATAGTGAAGAGTGTTCCAACGTATGATGACGAGCATTGCATACTCGACAACGAAAGGAAGAATTGCATCTTGCTGCATTGTGTCCCTTTTTGAGACAACTAAAACAAAGCGAGTGATCTTTGGAAAACTTCCTGCGCGATTCAACACTAAGAGATGCAAACTCTGGGCATTGGGGTAAGACGTGCTAATTTACATTTTAGGCAAGCTTGTGACGAGTTGTTGGCAACATGAGCTCTGATCACCGATTGCTTATTCAGGTTTGACGCAGCTATCATGTCATTAGACTCAAGCTGATTAAATCGACCGTCCAAATATTTTAAAAGCTGATGAATTGTCACACCAGGAGTAGAACTGCATAATTCGAGCCATCCCTGACGAGTTTCGGAGTCTAGCTTTTTACATAATGAATAAACTAAGCAAGGTTGAGTAGGTTGAAGTAAAATAATCAGTAAAAAGATCACAAATAATTTTGGCATCATTAGATTCCTTGTCCTCAAACTTCATGAAGGTTGGGAATACCGCAGTTTTCCTTTTGGTGTTTATAAAATTCCAAAACTGCTTGGGGTCCGGTTTTAAATCAGATTTATCTTTAGAGATATAGCCTCTATATGTCATTTTACATAAACCATAGTTGCTCCTTGCAGATAAGTAATTCATTAAGCTAATAGATGAGCATGTTTTGCAGCCGGTAATAGAATGTTCGGAAACCGGTAATAGAATGTTCTCATCTTCAATACAGGGCTCCCAGTTAACATACGGCATATTGAAGTCACCCAGAGCAATAAATCTCTCACTCGGCAGCAACATATGGTGGAATATACGAACGGTATATATAGAGGCAAATGCTTGCAAATTTGACATACACACATAAAAGATCAATATCCAAGGCTTCTTCCAAAATAATCTCAGTAGATTAGCAATTAGATGCAACAGCAATTAGTACACTGCCCTCTCTATTCAATCAAGTTAATGATCTATTTCGATCTCTCCCGTAAACCACATAATTATTCGAGAAAATTTCTGAATTTAGAATGTCAGGTCTGGCTCGTTACAAAAACATTTTCTCGAAATGGGCGTGGTCCGCCTACTTATACAAAAGTTGTTAAGTGGCGAAATTATAATTTTTCCAGTTACTCGGGTGTAGGGTATTTAGATTTCGGCCAGGCCGAAGACAACACTCTTACTTGTTTATGGTGAAGTGGTGTAGACGTCAATAAAGACTTATCACTGAATAATCCCTTTATGATATTGGTGTACTTGTAAGCCTTAGTTTCCTTATTTTCATCATAGCTACGCTTGTGAGCACTAGGTTGATTAGAATTATTTTGTAAGCTTGTAGATCTGCTTCGTTGTAATTTGATGGTATCTTGTGGAACAATAACTGAAAGTGAAAGGGTGTAAAGCTGAAAGAAATGGGGGATGAGGTGTCAAACGGTTTGTTAGATATTAATATTTCGCCGTTTTGTATTTTGAAAGCGCCACCATCTAATCCTCTGTGCAGTCCGTATGCTGTATCCAGCTCATTTTGCTGCTCAAATTTAGATAAATCCATGTCTTCAGTTGATTTGTTTGCATCTTCCTCTGAAACATCCATTTGAGAAAAAGGTACCATCATCATCATTATCATTGCTTTTGGTAAGAGTTTCGTCTGTAAAATCGATATCTTTCTTTGCTTTAACTGGGGTACTGGTTTTAAGTTTGTTTGTTATCTCATCATGCATAGATTTTGGGTCATCCTTGTTGACATTTTTTTCAGTTGTATCGTTTGTTTTATATATCCCCACTAATTCCTTCAAAGGTACTGTAACCGGTTTAAAAGTCTCATCCAACTGATTCTCTAAATCGGCTTTTCTTAACTTTAAAGCCCTATATTTTTGTTTCAGTTCTCGTCTAGTTTTTACAAGTTCTTTCAATAGTTTAATATTCATCTTCAGTGTCTTCAATCAGATGTAACAGTCAGTTATCAAGATTAGGTGTATCAACTATCAAATCAGATCAGATCGGATTAGATCTGGTATATCAGATATCAGATCATGTGCAACAGCTATCAGATCAGATGAATCAGCTCAGATGTATCATTAAATCAGATCAATTCAAAGGCTGTTTACATACTAGTAAGAAACAGTTACAGTTATTTTATTGAGTATCGATACATTTTATATACAATTTTAATAAAATAATCTTATAGCTAAGGGATGTAAAAATAAGTGGCTCAACAACAGGGGCCTACTAGAACAGAGTTGGTTTGGGGTTAGTTAAAATTAACTAGAGTGAATGAAAACTTATTAGATATTATGATACCCACGGTAGTGATGATTGTTGGCCTTAGAATAAAAGTTGACATCGATTCCAGGATGCAGGATCAAACGAAGAAATAAATATTTGAAGTTTGGATCTGGTGTGTGGTGAAGCAGATTTCTAATGTCGTCCTCAGGGTGAGAAACGATGCTGTGCAGGATTCTTTTGGAGTGATTAAGCAAGAAGTTATCTATAGGAGTAATGTTTGCTGAATCATAAACAGCCTTCGTAGAGTAGAGCTTCAGGCTTCCAGGTCTTCTCCAGAGGCCGATGCAGCGGCGGAGGATCTTCCTTTCAAACAATGAGAGAAGCTTCATGGTTGTAGGTGATATGGTGAACCAAATTGGGAACCCATAACTGATCACCGGTCTGATTAGTTGTTTATATAAGAGTAGCTTGGTTGACTTGTTAAGACCGCTGCGTCTTTTAAGCAACGGGTTGACCAGATGTAGAGCGAAGTTGGCTCTCTGAAGAGCTTGAAGTGTATGCTCCCTGAATTTGAATCGCTCTGTGAACTGGATTCCCAGATATTTGCAGCTGTATTTTGGTTTGATGATGCTGCCATCTGGTAGAGGTAGGGACACACTTCTGCACCTACCAATGAGTCCTCGTCTGGATCTTACAGCTTTACAAGGGTTGCGGAAACAGATTAATTCTGTTTTACAGGAGTTGATGTGGAGCCTCCACTTTTTGTAGTATTCCCACAACTTTTTTACATGTAGACCAAGGCGGCTAGCTCTGGCGAAAAGGATGAAGAAAAGGTGATGGAGTCGTCGGAGTACAGCATCGTAATTGTGCCAGGCACGTTGGGAGGTTGGTCAGAAGTGTAAATATTGAATAGAACAGGGCCAAGTTTGGATCCTTGTGGTACACCTGCTGCTATAGTTTTTCTACTGGACGATTTGTTGCATATTCGGACGAAAAACTTTCTGTTGATTAGAAAGTTATGGACAAGCTTCACAAGATGGATGTTGAAGTTTAAGTTGGTTAGCTTGTATATTAGCCCACTAAACCAGACGCTGTCAAATGCTTTTTCAATGTCCAGGAGACAGGCGAGTGTGCATTCTTTTTTGTTCAGTCCATTGGTGACTTCAGAGTGTAGTTGCACCAGCGGATGAATAGTGGAATGGCCATTCCGGAAACCATGCTGATTTTTTGGAATGATGTTGTGGTCGGCACAATGTTTGTTGATGAGACGAAGAACAAGTGTCTCGAAAATTTTGCTAACGCAGCAAAGCAGGGAGATAGGACGGTACCCTGACACAGACGACCTGTCGGCTTTCTTGGGCACAGGGACAAATTTAGCTTCCTTCCAGGAGGTTGGAAAGTAGCTGTTGTTCAAGCAATTGTTGAAGATAATTGTCATGAGCAAAACTGCCAGAGAAGGGAGCCGCTTCAGGACGAAGTTGGAGATTCTATCTTTTCCAAAGGATTTTTTTGGCTTGACCAGCTGCAGGGATTCCCGAACGCCAGCTGGAGTGGTGAAGATCGATGTGTCAGTGGGATTATCAGCGGGGTTGTCGATGGAAAATTCAGTCACAGGAGAGCTCAAACTTGCCACTTTCATGGTTTTAGCTTCAACGATGTTGACGAAATCTGGCAGATCAGCAGGCGGTCTGTCAGTGAAACTTTTTTCAAAGTACTCAGCGAGGATTTCGGCCTTGTCCTGGGGATCAGCAGCTTTAATTTCACGACTGGAGATGATATCAGGAATGTGGTTCTTTTTGCCAGTGATGAAGCCAATCCGCTTGAAGGCATCAGGACCTGGCTTTATCATTTCAAGCTTCCTAGTGAGCTGTTCATTCCTAAAGTGGTTGATGGCTTGCGTGAATAAAGTGTTGGTCCATCGGAGTTCAGTCAATACGAGCTTATACTCAGAGTTGGAGGTGTTATAAGTGCGGTGCAGTATTCTCTGGAGCCTCTTACGAAGCCGCTGACGATGATCCTGGATGGCCTGGATATTGGCAGGTAGATTCCAGAACCTGTCTCTACTTGTTGGGATTGTTGTCTGTGTCTTCAGCGCGTTATTTATGGTGGATTCAAGGTTCGCTACGGCATCGTCGATCTCTGAATTCGTGAGATTTCGGACAGTTGGAGGACAGATGATGTTATCATCCACATGTTTTCTGAAGGCTTTCCAATTGATCTTATTCTGCTGTTCGACTGGAGATTTCACAGCGAATACTCTTTGATTGAGCCGGATTTCAAGCTCAACAGCAAGGTGGTCGGAGTCGCTGAAGTGTGCCTTGCAATGAAAATTCTGCAACTCAGGCAGGATGTTAACCAGCGTCGATGAGCAGAGAAAGAAATCAAGTGTGGACGGAGTCGTGGGAAAGGTCCTGTCCAGTTGAGAAACCACCACCAGGGAATGGTCTTTGCAGTGGCTGTTGAGCCAACCAGCGACTGCTTCGCCCTGCGGAGAGCAAATGTCATCGTGCCAGAGTGGGTGCCGGGCATTGAAGTCGCCACCAATCAGACAGTATGTGTGTTGGTTACACAAGGTGTTTAAGGTGGACAGATCACGTCGGACGTCAACAGGACTACTTTGGCACTTGACGTATATCGAGATGATATTGTTGCTCAATTTAATGGTGATTGCAGTGGCTTCAGACGTTTTCAGCGACGAAAGGTGGACCTGCGTACCTTGGAAACAATTCTTCAGGAGGATGGCAGTTCCTCTCCAACCTTCAATCTTGGGCGACTGGAAGAACCTGTAGCCACCCTGTTCGACAAGGTTCCTCCTCGTCAGATTAGTTTCCTGTAAAAGAAGAATGTCTGGGTTAAATTGCTTCACAAACAGATTAAGTGAAGCCCTTCTAGAAAGAGAATAAATTGAATTCACGTTGTAGGTTATGATCTTGAGTCGACCTATTCTAAACATAGCTCACAAATAAGCCGACCCAAAATCATTGTCTTCGACTTATCATCGAGTGTACCATAGGTAGAAGGGACGACCCTCTTAGCTTTTTAAGAAGCGTAAGATGATCTGCCCCAAGCAATCTCTCGGTGTCTGAAAAGATGGTAAAGGATGCTTTATTCAGGGGCTGGGCGGATAGGGAAGGAGATTTTGCGAGTGGGGGAAGGCGAGAAGAGGAAGGCTGAGGAGATTTCCTGGAGGGTGCAGTGGAAGAGGCTGTAGTAGAGGAGGTGGCCTTGTTTTTAGCAGCCTGAGCATAGCTAAGTCCTCTTTGGATTCCTTGGCAGATTCTAGAGCGAATTTCTGTTGCTCCTTTTTTTTCACCGAAGCTTTCCTGCGGGAATCGAGCAACTTCTTGTAGATGGGGCATCCAAAATAGTTGGCGGGGTGACCTTCCTTCTGGCAGTTTACACAGAAGACCTTGTCGTCCTTTTCACCCAGCGCAGTTCGTGCACAGCATCCTGGAAGGTGGCTAAGGTTGCATTTAACACAACGGTATTTCATACCGCAGTTCGTGGCAATATGGCCAAACTTTTTGCAATTTCTGCACTGCGTGATGCCGCTGGGTTTAAATTTCTCCCAGTGCACCTTCTGATTTAGCAGGAGCGTCCTGCAGGTGATGGAGGAGATGACAGAGTCCTTGGCGACTTCGACGATGAACTGGTTAAAGTTCTTATCCGCCTTCTTGCTCTTGAAGAAGGTTACTGCGGTAACATTGATGCCCATATTCTTTAGCTCAGTTAGAATATCCTGCGTCTCAAAAGAATGGCGAATCCCTTTGAGGACCAGTAGGACTTTTCTGTCCTCCTTGGGCGTGTAGGTGTTGAATTCTGCACTTTTTTCCTTCAAAAAGGCTTTGATTTTGTTGAAATCGTCTTTGGCTCCAGTGGTAATGACTAACTTGCGTGACGTGACGTTGTGGACCCGAAAAGCGATATTGTTGGCTTTGGCAAAACGGTTAAGTTCAGCCACGTTGAGTCCGAAGGCGATAATTGGAGGGATGAGCATCCTGTGCGGAGTAGCGGTAGAAGCCGACGGAGTCGAAGATGAAGACAGTGGAGTCTCAGGCCTAGACACGGCAGCAGAGGACTCCGGACGTAGAGCTTCAGGAGATGGAGATTTTTTGGCCGGGGATGGGGATGAAGACGGCGACACCTTGAGCCTCCTCTTGTTGGCGATCTTTGAGGGAGGCGGAAAATCCTCTTCACTGGAAACGGATGATTCAATTTCTGCGCATTCTGCGCAGCTCACAGAATCAGCCGAGCTGTCCTCATCAACAAGGGTAGCCGGGTCCGAGTTGGCATGTTGTGAGTTACTGGTTCCGCTAGGCATACTTTCAGGCGATACCTAAATTATGACATCGCACTGAGCATTTTTTGCACGTTGTGCTTGTTGGTTTAATTCCGCATTGTGACTTGCCAAGGTCAATTCATCGAGCGCGCGCTAGCCGCTGGTGAAGCGGTATTGCACTTGTTGACCGTGGAACTAGTGACCCACTTTCTTGCGCTCAGGTGTTGAGGCAGGTCTTTTCCGCTACAGTTAGCATATTGTTGTTTCCGTATTTAAGCTTCCTCATACAGAAATATAAATAAGACTGGTATGAGCTAGTTGAGTTAAGTAGAGTTGCGTAAGTCAGTCAGTAGTATTCAGTGAGTAGTGAACGTGGAAAACATATTCCAGACAATAAAGTGCCCAAAGTGAGATATAGTGTTTTAATTCGGACGGACTGTGGACGTTGGAGGAGCCCACAGCGAGGACCTTCCAGGAGAACCACAACATATTTGCTGCAGCCGGTTTTTACGAACCGAAAATCGTTCGCGGGTGAGTTTGTATAAAATCTTAAAGGTAGGAATTTGTAGCGAATATATAATAATACTAACGCACATAAATAATCCTGGGCAAGACTCCCTTACCCGTAATCCTGTGGCTGAGTCTGGCTATATGGGGATTATTATAATAATTTGTTGTGCAAATTTTAAAATAGTGAAACAAATGAAAAACTGAATATTTTCTGATAATTTGTAAACAGTAGATTTAGCAGTTTTGCGAATGCTACGAGAAAAAAAAATTTTTTTTCGCGAAGTATGGCTGTAATTAAAAAGTGACGCGAAACTCGAGAGTGGCGGTGGCGCTTACGCTTGAGGTTGGATTTCAGCGCAAAACATTGCGGAGGTTTTGATTGTTTTTTTTGCTCATTTGCTCGTCAGACCCAAAGTGTCGGCAAAATTGCAAGCGTTGTCTTTTTGTTTTTGTGTTTTTTTTTTTGCTCTTTTATGGATATTTCATTCGATTTGGAGGCATGATTAAGAGATTTAGGAAGGGATTATAAAGATTTGGATGAGCAGTTAGATAGGTTCATTGAAAAAATTTGGGATAATCTTTCGTCTACTGTTAACAATAAAGAGAATTTGGTTTTAATAAAGGAAAAGATTAAAGATCTAGGTAATCTCTCCAAGGTAGAGAAGGCGGATGCAATTTTAGAAGAATTGCTCAATTTTGTATCAAATAAAAATAAAAGTGCGCTAAAGGAATTAGAAAGGTGGAAAGCTGAATTTCACGCCTTAAAGAACAGATACGACAACTATTTGGCGGTCAGAGAATTAGAGGCGATTTTAGTAAAGGAAGTGGAAGAAGAAAATAATAGATTGAGAAAGTTGATCGATAAAAAGGGAGTTTCGGGAAATCTGCTCTCGACGGTTTTAAACCAAAAAAGCAGGGAAAGTTTTCACTCTTTAGAAGAGGCTCATAGGAGAATAGAGGAGTTAAAAGAAGAAAATAGACTCCTGCGACAAGAATAATTGCTAGCAGATAAAACCCTGCCGCACAAAGATCCGATTGGACGTCCGTCACTACCTGCAACAAGTTTAAAAATCGTCAGGAGTAATACAGGCTTAAAAATGAGTATAGAGGCAATTACAAAAAATGTAAACAGATTAGGACCATTTTTCTCAGGTACCCGTTCGCCAGATTTGAGAAATGAAGTGTATAAATTTATTGAGGGATGTGAACTCGCAAGGAGGGGTATATCGGATTCCGAAATAGGTGACTTCTTGGCGTGCGTAAAACAAAGATTTTATGGGAACGCATACGGGTTAATTAGAGGAAAGAAAATAGCAAGCGTAGAAGAGCTATCCAGTACCTTAAAGCTGTTCTATCTGAAGTGTAGATCTTTAGATACAATAATATCGGAAATACAGACAGTGTCCCAACTCCCAGGGGAAGAAATAGTGGAGTTCAAAGAAAGACTAATAAATCTAAGGGCACGGGCAGAGGATATTACGAAATCCCATTATAATGAGTCCCAGGATCATTAACTGCGACTTGAGATTAATAAATCATTAGCAAGGACATTCGTGTTGGGGTTAAGAGACCCAACGATAAGGATGAAGATGTTGGGCACCAACGTGATCGAAATGGAAAGGCTGATCGCAGAAGCAATACAGCTAGACGAGATCATCAGCAGATCTCTCGGAGCCCAATCAAACCTTTTAGCGAGCATGAATCCGGTCTGGACTGCAGAAATGAACCAAAGGACTGCAAGCCATACACCCGTGGATGCCCCAGGGAAACTAAATACACAGCATGGCGAGAACTTCATGCAAAACCCGAGTATCACGCGGGACGGAAAAAGGATGAGACGTCCACAAGATGGGGAAGCCAGTGCCAAAGCGCGAATAGTATGTAGTTTCTGCGGAAGGAAAGGCCATACTAGGGACGAGTGTCTCGTAAGGAAAAATAGTCCATTCTGTGAGAAATGCATGATGTATGGGCATGAACTAAGTTGGAGATGTCAGTCACGGGGGCAGCCAACGAGAGGAAATTTAGCCGAACGTCAGGTAAGTTATCAGAGAAGAAATAGTAGCGACCACATGAGTAGCGGTAGACAGCAGCCACAAGCTAATGAGGGTAGTTTGAATACGTATAATAGGGAAAGCAGAAGCAGGGGAGATGATATCAAGTGTTTCCGTTGTGAAAAAACAGGACACATAGCAATAAACTGCCCCGTCAAGAGATATCAGGGAACAACGCAGGGAAACTATCGAGGGCCCAGCCAAGGCCACTAAGCTGGGAACCCGAAAAGAAAAGTAACTCGAGGCCATACATCATGGGAGTGACATCGAATACGATTGTTGAACCGTCCTCCTCTGATCGTTGCGAGAAAGTCGGTCACGGACGAGTCGATAGAGCAGGCGGGAGCGTTAAAAGTAATGAGTCATTCCCAGAAGAAGTTAAAAGTTGTGAGGAGGTAATCGAAATTGGAGTTAAGCAAGCAGTTAATAACAAACAAACAGTTTGCAACAGCCGTTGAGTCAGTGGATACGTTTGGAGTTTTGACTTCATGCTTAAGTGCATTGCACAAATTTTCGTTTTGGTAGTATTGTCTCTGGGTGTAATAAAAGATGTAGTAAAAGAAAATAAGATTAAAATTTTCAATTATACTGAGCAATTTTTAAACAACAACATGACAAACGTGAATTTATGGCAAAAAGACGCAACGAAAATGTTAGAAAATATTTTCTCAAAGATAGAAAACAGTACAAGTAAAAGCAATAATATAAAATTGAATACAACGGAGAGAAGGGGACAAATAAATTCAGGATTGAACTGGCAGAAGGGCCGCCCAGACACCTTAAATGATGTGTTCATTGAAGTACCGTGTACGGGTGCAAGAAATGGAAAACTCATTTTACTGGTGGACTCAGGGGCGGACACAAGCCTTGTTAAGGAAAATGCGCTAAGTCATTCGCTAGAAGTGGACACTAGCGAAATTAAAACCCTTAGTGGGGCATTCAGTGGATGCGTGACCACAAGAGGTTTGGTATTCGTTCACCATAATGACAATGAGCGCATTAAGTTTGCGTTACATGTGGTATCTTCAGAGGAAGGAGTGCCAGGGGATGGCATAGTTGGAAGGGATAACTTGTGGAATAGATCCATTATAAATACCCTTACTAAAAAGGTGACATGAGGTCGAAGGAAGCAATAGATGAAGACTCTTACAGAGAGAGAGAGAGAGAGAGAGAGCCAAAGTATTAGCACGGACAATAAGAATAGTTCCAGTTGGAATTAAAACCAATATTCCAGTGGTAGTAGTACATAAACAGGAAATTACGCCAGGGGTATATATGGGAGAGACACTGGTAAATGTACAAGAGGATACAGTTTATGTGCCAGTGTTAAATTCAACGGATAAGGATGTAAATATTAGCAGTAACTTTAGACCAAAGTTTACTGATTTCAATAAGTTTAAAACACCGGGTACCGGTGCGGTAAGTAGAATAGAGGAGATAGACGTTAGGGATAGAATAAGCACACTTATAGGTAAATTACGATTGGATGAAAATTTGAATAAGGAGGAAAGAGGTTCAGTAGAGAGAATGTGCGCAGCATTCAATGATATTTTCCTTCTGGAAGGGGATAAACTGTCTTACACGCCCGTTTTGGAGCACGAGATACCAACCTTGCAGGATCAGCCTACGGTTAATCAGAAGCAGTATAGGCTTCCACAGGTGCATAGGGAGGAGATTAATAGACAGGTAGGGAAAATGTTAGATGACGGGATTGTCTCCCACAGCAAATCTCCTTGGAATTCGCCCTTGCTACTAGTGCCAAAAAAAGCCTCGAAGGATGGACAGAAAAAATGGCGACTAGTGATTGACTATAGAAAATTGAACGATGTAACTATGAAGCAAGTCTTTCCGATTCCAAGAATTGAGGAAATTCTGGAGCAGTTGGGACACTGCAGGTATTTCTCGATTCTAGATCTTGCTAGTGGATATCATCAAGTTTTAGTTGACGAAAGGGACAGGGAGAAAACTGCTTTTAGCTCGGGTTTAACATAATGCCATTCGGGTTAACTGGAGCGCCTGCAACCTTCCAGAGAATAATGAATCATATTCTCACTGGACTTCAGGGGATAGACTGTTTTGTTTATTTAGATGACATAGTAGTTTACGGTAGAAACCTACAACAGCATGAGGATAGGTTATGTAAAGTATTTAAGGTTCTTAGAGAAAATAATTTAAAATTGAACACAGAGAAGTGTCAATTTTTAAGGCGAGAAATTGTATATTTAGGTCATAAGTGTTCAGAACAGGGTGCACTCCCCGACCCACAGATGGTGGAATGTGTAAAAAATATAAAGCCACCAAGGAGTAAAAAGGAAGTACAAGCGTTTTTAGGGTTAGTAAATTACTATAGGAAGTTTATTGAAAATACAGCAAAAAATAGCGTTGCCAATAAACAAACTATTGAGAAAAGAAGTAAAATTCCAATGGACAGATGAATGTCAAGAGGCGTTTGAAAGTTTGAAGAAAGCAATAATTTCACCACCGGTACTAGCTTACCCTGATTTTTCGAAACCGTTTTTATTAACAACAGACGCCAGCAACGAGGCTCTGGGCGCGGTGTTGTCCCAAGGTATAGTAGGCCAAGACAGGCCAATAGCTTTTGCCAGTAGGGCATTGAATGAAGCCGAGAAACGGTATTCCACAATTGAAAAGGAATTTTTGGCTATAGTGTGGGCAACAGAGAACTTTAGAGCGTATCTCTTGGGCAGGCCATTCAAAGTGTACACGGATCACCAACCCTTGAAGGGGATAGCGAATTTGAAGGATCAGACTTCACGCCTGGCTAGGTTTAGACATAAATTGTCGGAGTATGAATTCGAGATTATTTATAACCCCGGCAAGAAGAATCTGAATGCAGACGCTTTGAGCAGAATCCCACAGGAAAACAAGGGTATTATTGCCGTACAGACTCGCTCTAAGGCTAAAGCGCAGGAGCTTGAGGACCAATTGGAGCCAAGAAACACGCAGACAACCACAGGCGATATGGACAGTGAAAACGGTCTAGAGGTTGACAAGGCGGCAGTTTTAACAAGGCCGGAGGAAATAAGAACGGTTTTGAGAGATTTCCATAATTCACCTTTGGGGGGCCATCAAGGCGCGGAAAAAACATTTCTGCGCATTAGAAAACGGTTCAGGTGGCCTGGTATGCAAAGACGAATTAAGGATTATGTCAGGAATTGTGCCAAGCGAATAAAAGTTCGAGACTTACGAAAATGCCGATGGTGTTAACTGACACACCGAAGCGTCCTTTCGAAAAGTGTATATGGATATAGTAGGTATTTTGCCGGAGACTGTGTCAGGAAATAAATACATACTCACCTTTCAGGATGACTTCTCAAAACTAATGGCGTGCGTAGCAATTCCGGATGCGGAAGCGAGCACAGTAGCCAAGGCATTTTTCGACGAGATAGTAACTCGCTACGGAGTTCCAAAAGTGTTAGTAACGGACAATGGTACTAATTTTATTTCCAAAATATTCTCGGACACTTGTAAGATGTTAGGCATTAGGAAGTTGCATATCACTCCGTACCACCCCCAGGCCAATGGTTCACTCGAACGCAGCCATAGACCGTTAGCGGAATATTTGCGCAGCTTCGCTAAAGAGGACGGTTCCAATTGGGACCAATGGTTGTCGGCAGCGATGCATGTGCATAACCATACGCCCCATACTAGCACTAGACAAACACCCTTCCTTACTTTATCCGGTTTTGATTCAGAAATGCCAACCAACTTGAGACGTAAGTGCAGTCCGGTGTATAATCCGGACGATCCCTCGAAGATTCAGAAATATCAGATCCAAAAAGCGCATGAAATAGCTCGACAAAACCAGGAGAAGGCGAAGGTGTTGTCTAAAAGGCAATATGATAGCAAGTTAAATCCTGTTGTTTTTAAGGTAGGTGACAAGGTTAATGAAAAATCAAACCAGGAAAAGTAAGTTTTCACCTATCTGGTCAGGTCCTTACAAAGTAATTTCTGTCAACAGTCCAGTCACCACTACAATTTCAATTAAAAGTAAATGTAAAAAAATTCACAACAACCTGCTCAAAATTTTTAATGAGTAGGCCATTCATTCAAGAATTGTATTCATTTGACTAGAAGGAATGAGTGTATAATTTATTAGGGTAATGATAGTTTCTTTTTACTTTAAATATATTATTTGTTAGAACTCTGGAATTGTGCATTTTTGATTATATTACGAAAAAACCCGCGTTGCTAGCATCAAGAAACCTTTTGCCTTAGGCATTTTGCACACAAGAATCAACGATATTGTTTGGGTTGAACGATTGCAAATACATTTTGTTTTATTATAAATACATATTTTATTAAAAGAAGAGTGATTCATTTTAGTTCGGCAAGATCCAGGACCCATGGGGGCAAGTCGACGGGTCGGAATCCGGTCGCTTGCTGGTAGTGACGCGATGCTTCAAGGAGACACAGGATCAAAACAGCTGTGGATCGACGGGGGGTGATGTGATACTCCTCGAGTAGCTTCTCTATACTGTCGGTCACAGGATCGAGGTCCCAGCAGGAGTCCTGGATGTCGTGAAGCAGAGTAGAGACATATTCAGCGAATGAAGACATAATGTAATAGCGGTTGAGGAAAACTTTGTGACTGAATAATTCAGTTGGGAATTGCTGGGTATTTATTGGTATAAAAGAGCTGGTATCAGCAAAAGATGCGTTCGGGTAGAGAGTAGTACGCAACTGTTTGTTAACAATGGTAAAATCGCTGAGTCTCGGAGAAGTTTAGTTTTTGGATTATTGGGTCAGACGTATAATGGGACAAAAGCGCGAAAACTAGGGTAGAAAATTAAGTGTTTCGTGAGAGATAGTTAAAAAGTAGTGATCGTAATAAGCTTTTTATATATTGCGGGACGGAAAAAGGATGGGACGTCCACAAGGTGGGGAAGCCAGTGCCAAAGCGCGAATAGTATGTAGTTTCTGCGGAAGGAAAGGCCATACTAGGGACGAGTGTCTCGTAAGGAAAAATAGTCCATTCTGTGAGAAATGCATGATGTATGGGCATGAACTAAGTTACGGGGGCAGCCAACGAGAGGAAATTTAGCCGAACGTCAGGTAAGTTATCAGAGAAGAAATAGTAGCGACCACATGAGTAGCGGTAGACAGCAGCCACAAGCTAATGAGGGTAGTTTGAATACGTATAATAGGGAAAGCAGAAGCAGGGGAGATGATATCAAGTGTTTCCGTTGTGAAAAAACAGGACACATAGCAATAAACTACCCCGTCAAGAGATATCAAGGAACAACGCAGGGAAATTGTCGAGGGCCCAGCCAAGGCCACTAAGCTGGGAACCCGAAAAGAAAAGTAACTCGAGGCCATACATCATGGGAGTGACGAGTCATACATCGAATACGATTGTTGAACCGTCCTCCTCTGATCGTTGCGAGAAAGTCGGTCACGGACGAGTCGATAGTGCAGGCGGGAGCGTTAAAAGTAATGAGTCATTCCCAGAAGAAGCTAAAAGTTGTGAGGAGGTAATCGAAATTGGAGTTAAGCAAGCAATTAATAACAAACAAACAGTTTGAAACAGCCGTTGAGTCAGTGGATACGTTTGGAGTTTTGACTTCATGCTTAAGTGCAAGCATTGCACAAATTTTCGTTTCTGTAGTATTGTCTCTGGGTGTAATAAAAGATGTAGTAAAAGAAAATAAGATTAAAATTTTCAATTATACTGAGCAATTTTTAAACAACGACATGACAAACGTGAATTTATGGCAAAAAATAGCAACGAAAATGTTAGAAAATATTTTCTCAAAGATAGAAAACAGTACAAGTAAAAGCAATAATATAAAATTGAATACAACGGAGAGAAGGGGACAAATAAATTCAGGATTGAACTGGCAGAAGGGCCGCCCAGACACCTTAAATGATGTGTTCATTGAAGTACCGTGTACGGGTGCAAGAAATGGAAAACTCATTTTACTGGTAGACTCAGGGGCGGACACAAGCCTGGTTAAGGAAAATGCGCTAAGTCATTCGCTAGAAGTGGACACTAGCGAAATTAAAACCCTTAGTGGGGCATTCGGTGGATGCGTGACCACAAGAGGTTTGGTATTCGTTCACCATAATGACAATGAGCGCATTAAGTTTGCGTTACATGTGGTATCTTCAGAGGAAGGAGTGCCAGGGGATGGCATAGTTGGAAGGGATAACTTGTAGAATAGATCCATTATAAATACCCTTACTAAAAAGGTGACATGAGGTCGAAGGAAGCAATAGATGAAGACTCTTACAGAGAGAGAGCCAAAGTATTACCACGGACAATAAGAATAGTTCCAGTTGGAATTAAAACCAATATTCCAGTGGTAGTAGTACATAAACAGCAAATTACGCCAGGGGTATATATGGGAGAGACACTGGTAAATGTACAAGAGGATACAGTTTATGTGCCAGTGTTAAATTCAACGGATAAGGATGTAAATATTAGCAGTAACTTTAGACCAAAGTTTACTGATTTCAATAAGTTTAAAACACCGGGTACCGGTGCGGTAAGTAGAATAGAGGAGATAGACGTTAGGGATAGAATAAGCACACTTATAGGTAAATTACGATTGGATGAAAATTTGAATATGGAGGAAAGAAGTTCAGTAGAGAGAATGTGCGCAGCATTCAATGATATTTTCCTTCTGGAAGGGGATAAACTGTCTTACACGCCCGTTTTGGAGCACGAGATACCAACCTTGCAGGATCAGCCTCCGGTTAATCAGAAGCAGTATAGGCTTCCACAGGTGCATAGGGAGGAGATTAATAGACAGGTAGGGAAAATGTTAGATGACGGGATTGTCTCCCACAGCAAATCTCCTTGGAATTCGCCCTTGCTACTAGTGCCAAAAAAAGCCTCGAAGGATGGACAGAAAAAATGTCGACTAGTGATTGACTATAGAAAATTGAACGATGTAACTATGAAGCAAGTCTTTCCGATTCCAAGAATTGAGGAAATTCTGGAGCAGTTGGGACACTGCAGGTATTTCTCGATTCTAGATCTTGCTAGTGGATATCAAGTTTTAGTTGACGAAAGGGACAGGGAGAAAACTGCTTTTAGCTCGGGTTTAACATAATGCCATTCGGGTTAACTGGAGCGCCTGCAACCTTCCAGAGAATAATGAATCATATTCTCACTGGACTTCAGGGGATAGACTGTTTAGTTTATTTAGATGACAGTAGTTTACGGTAGAAACCTACAACAGCATGAGGATAGGTTATGTAAAGTATTTAAGGTTCTTAGAGAAAATAATTTAAAATTGAACACAGAGAAGTGCCAATTTTTAAGGCGAGAAATTGTATATTTAGGTCATAAGTGTTCAGAACAGGGTGCACTCCCCGACCCACAGATGGTGGAATGTGTAAAAAATATAAAGCCACCAAGGAGTAAAAAGGAAGTACAAGCGTTTTTAGGGTTAGTAAATTACTATAGGAAGTTTATTGAAAATACAGCAAAAAATAGCGTTGCCAATAAACAAACTATTGAGAAAAGAAGTAAAATTCCAATGGACAGATGAATGTCAAGAGGCGTTTGAAAGTTTGAAGAAAGCAATAATTTCACCACCGATACTAGCTTACCCTGATTTTTCGAAACCGTTTTTATTAACAACAGACGCCAGCAACGAGGCTCTGGGCGCGGTGTTGTCCCAAGGTATAGTAGGCCAAGACAGGCCAATAGCTTTTGCCAGTAGGGCATTGAATGAAGCCGAGAAACGGTATTCCACAATTGAAAAGGAATTTTTGGCTATAGTGTGGGCAACAGAGAACTTTAGAGCGTATCTCTTGGGCAGGCCATTCAAAGTGTACACGGATCACCAACCCTTGAAGGGGATAGCGAATTTGAAGGATCAGACTTCACGCCTGGCTAGGTTTAGACATAAATTGTCGGAGTATGAATTCGAGATTATTTATAATCCCGGCAAGAAGAATCTGAATGCAGACGCTTTGAGCAGAATCCCACAGGAAAACAAGGGTATTACTGCCGTACAGACTCGCTCTAAGGCTAAAGCGCAGGAGCTTGAGGACCAATTGGAGCCAAGAAACACGCAGACAACCACAGGCGATATGGACAGTGAAAACGGTCTAGAGGTTGACAAGGCGGCAGTTTTAACAAGGCCGGAGGAAATAAGAACGGTTTTGAGAGATTTCCATAATTCACCTTTGGGGGGCCATCAAGGCGCGGTAAAAACATTTCTGCGCATTAGAAAACAGTTCAGGTGGCCTGGTATGCAAAGACAAATTAAGGATTATGTCAGGAATTGTCCGAAGTGCCAAGCGAATAAAAGTTCGAGACTTACGAAAATGCCGATGGTGTTAACTGACACACCGAAGCGTCCTTTCGAAAAGTGTATATGGATATAGTAGGTATTTTGCCGGAGACTGTGTCAGGAAATAAATACATACTCACCTTTCAGGATGACTTCTTAAAACTAATGGCGTGCGTAGCAATTCCGGATGCGGAAGAGAGCACAGTAGCCAAGGCATTTTTCGACGAGATAGTAACTCGCTACGGAGTTCCAAAAGTGTTAGTAACGGACAATGGTACTAATTTTATTTCCAAAATATTCTCGGACACTTGTAAGATGTTAGGCATTAGGAAGTTGCATATCACTCCGTACCACCCCCAGGCCAATGGTTCACTCGAACGCAGCCATAGACCGTTAGCGGAATATTTGCGCAGCTTCGCTAAAGAGGACGGTTCCAATTGGGACCAATGGTTGTCGGCAGCGATGCATGTGCATAACCATACGCCCCATACTAGCACTAGACAAACACCCTTCCGTACTTTATCCGGTTTTGATTCAGAAATGCCAACCAACTTGAGACGTAAGTGCAGTCCGGTGTATAATCCGGACGATCCCTCGAAGATTCAGAAATATCAGATCCAAAAAGCGCATGAAATAGCTCGACAAAACCAGGAGAAGGCGAAGGTGTTGTCTAAAAGGCAATATGATAGCAAGTTAAATCCTGTTGTTTTTAAGGTAGGTGACAAGGTTAATGAAAAATCAAACCAGGAAAAGTAAGTTTTCACCTATCTGGTCAGGTCCTTACCAAGTAATTTCTGTCAACAGTCCAGTCACCACTACAATTTCAATTAAAAGTAAATGTAAAAAAATTCACAACAACCTGCTCAAAATTTTTAATGAGTAGGCCATTCATTCAAGAATTGTATTCATTTGACTAGAAAGAATGAGTGTATAATTTATTAGGGTAATGATAGTTTCTTTTTACTTTAAATATATTATTTGTTAGAACTCTGGAATTGTGCATTTTTGATTATATTACGAAAAAACCCGCGTTGCTAGCATCAAGAAACCTTTTGCCTTAGGCATTTTGCACACAAGAATCAACGATATTGTTTGGGTTGAACGATTGCAAATACATTTTGTTTTATTATAAATACATATTTTATTAAAAGAAGAGTGATTCATTTTAGTTCGGCAAGATCCAGGACCCATGGGGGCAAGTCGACGGGTCGGAATCCGGTCGCTTGCTGGTAGTGACGCGATGCTTCAAGGAGACAGGATCAAAACAGCTGTGGATCGACGGGGGGTGATGTGCTACTCCTCGAGTAGCTTCTCTATACTGTCGGTCACAGGATCGAGGTCCCAGCAGGAGTCCTGGATGTCGTGAAGCAGAGTAGAGACATATTCAGCGAATGAAGACATAATGTAATAGCGGTTGAGGAAAACTTTGTGACTGAATGATTCAGTTGGGAATTGCTGGGTATTTATTGGTATAAAAGAGCTGGTATCAGCAAAAGATGCGTTCGGGTAGAGAGTAGTACGCAACTGTTTGTTAACAATGGTAAAATCGCTGAGTCTCGGAGAAGTTTAGTTTTTGGATTATTGGGTCAGACGTATAATGGGACAAAAGCGCGAAAACTAGGGTAGAAAATTAAGTGTTTCGTGAGTGATAGTTAAAAAGTAGTGATCGTAATAAGCTTTTTATATATTGCGGGACGGAAAAAGGATGGGACGTCCACAAGGTGGGGAAGCCAGTGCCAAAGCGCGAATAGTATGTAGTTTCTGCGGAAGGAAAGGCCATACTAGGGACGAGTGTCTCGTAAGGAAAAATAGTCCATTCTGTGAGAAATGCATGATGTATGGGCATGAACTAAGTTAGAGATGTCAGTCACGGGGGCAGCCAACGAGAGGAAATTTAGCCGAACGTCAGGTAAGTTATCAGAGAAGAAATAGTAGCGACCACATGAGTAGCGGTAGACAGCAGCCACAAGCTAATGAGGGTAGTTTGAATACGTATAATAGGGAAAGCAGAAGCAGGGGAGATGATATCAAGTGTTTCCGTTGTGAAAAAACAGGACACATAGCAATAAACTACCCCGTCAAGAGATATCAAGGAACAACGCAGGGAAACTGTCGAGGGCCTAGCCAAGGCCACTAAGCTGGGAACCCGAAAAGAAAAGTAACTCGAGGCCATACATCATGGGAGTGACGAGTCATACATCGAATACGATTGTTGAACCGTCCTCCTCTGATCGTTGCGAGAAAGTCGGTCACGGACGAGTCGATAGTGCAGGCGGGAGCGTTAAAAGTAATGAGTCATTCCCAGAAGAAGCTAAAAGTTGTGAGGAGGTAATCGAAATTGGAGTTAAGCAAGCAGTTAATAACAAACAAACAGTTTGAAACAGCCGTTGAGTCAGTGGATACGTTTGGAGTTTTGACTTCATGCTTAAGTGCAATCATTGCACAAATTTTCGTTTCTGTAGTATTGTCTCTGGGTGTAATAAAAGATGTAGTAAAAGAAAATAAGATTAAAATTTTCAATTATACTGAGCAATTTTTAAACAACGACATGACAAACGTGAATTTATGGCAAAAAGACGCAACGAAAATGTTAGAAAATATTTTCTCAAAGATAGAAAACAGTACAAGTAAAAGCAATAATATAAAATTGAATACAACGGAGAGAAGGGGACAAATAAATTCAGGATTGAACTGGCAGAAGGGCCGCCCAGACACCTTAAATGATGTGTTCATTGAAGTACCGTGTATGGGTGCAAGAAATGGAAAACTAATTTTACTGGTGGACTCAGGGGCGGACACAAGCCTGGTTAAGGAAAATGCGCTAAGTCATTCGCTAGAAGTGGACACTAGCGAAATTAAAACCCTTAGTGGGGCATTCGGTGGATGCGTGACCACAAGAGGTTTGGTATTCGTTCACCATAATGACAATGAGCGCATTAAGTTTGCGTTACATGTGGTATCTTCAGAGGAAGGAGTGCCAGGGGATGGCATAGTTGGAAGGGATAACTTGTGGAATAGATCGATTATAAATACCCTTACTAAAAAGGTGACATGAGGTCGAAGGAAGCAATAGATGAAGACTCTTACAGAGAGAGAGAGCCAAAGTATTAGCACGGACAATAAGAATAGTTCCAGTTGGAATTAAAACCAATATTCCAGTGGTAGTAGTACATAAACAGGAAATTACGCCAGGGGTATATATGGGAGAGACACTGGTAAATGTACAAGAGGATACAGTTTATGTGCCAGTGTTAAATTCAACGGATAAGGATGTAAATATTAGCAGTAACTTTAGACCAAAGTTTACTGATTTCAATAAGTTTAAAACACCGGGTACCGGTGCGGTAAGTAGAATAGAGGAGATAGACGTTAGGGATAGAATAAGCACACTTATAGGTAAAGTACGATTGGATGAAAATTTGAATAAGGAGGAAAGAAGTTCAGTAGAGAGAATGTGCGCAGCATTCAATGATATTTTCCTTCTGGAAGGGTATAAACTGTCTTACACGCCCGTTTTGGAGCACGAGATACCAACCTTGCAGGATCAGCCTCCGGTTAATCAGAAGCAGTATAGGCTTCCACAGGTGCATAGGGAGGAGATTAATAGACAGGTAGGGAAAATGTTAGATGACGGGATTGTCTCCCACAGCAAATCTCCTTGGAATTCGCCCTTGCTACTAGTGCCAAAAAAAGCCTCGAAGGATGGACAGAAAAAATGGCGACTAGTGATTGACTATAGAAAATTGAACGATGTAACTATGAAGCAAGTCTTTCCGATTCCAAGAATTGAGGAAATTCTGGAGCAGTTGGGACACTGCAGGTATTTCTCGATTCTAGATCTTGCTAGTGGATATCATCAAGTTTTAGTTGACGAAAGGGACAGGGAGAAAACTGCTTTTAGCTCGGGTTTAACATAATGCCATTCGGGTTAACTGGAGCGCCTGCAACCTTCCAGAGAATAATGAATCATATTCTCACTGGACTTCAGGGGATAGACTGTTTTGTTTATTTAGATGACATAGTAGTTTACGGTAGAAACCTACAACAGCATGAGGATAGGTTATGTAAAGTATTTAAGGTTCTTAGAGAAAATAATTTAAAATTGAACACAGAGAAGTGTCAATTTTTAAGGCGAGAAATTGTATATTTAGGTCATAAGTGTTCAGAACAGGGTGCACTCCCCGACCCACAGATGGTGGAATGTGTAAAAAATATAACGCCACCAAGGAGTAAAAAGGAAGTACAAGCGTTTTTAGGGTTAGTAAATTACTATAGGAAGTTTATTGAAAATACAGCAAAAAATAGCGTTGCCAATAAACAAACTATTGAGAAAAGAAGTAAAATTCCAATGGACAGATGAATGTCAAGAGGCGTTTGAAAGTTTGAAGAAAGCAATAATTTCACCACCGGTACTAGCTCCCCTGATTTTTCGAAACCGTTTTTATTAACAACAGACGCCAGCAACGAGGCCAATAGCTTTTGCCAGTAGGGCATTGAATGAAGCCGAGAAACGGTATTCCACAATTGAAAAGGAATTTTTGGCTATAGTGTGGGCAACAGAGAACTTTAGAGCGTATCTCTTGGGCAGGCCATTCAAAGTGTACACGGATCACCAACCCTTGAAGGGAATAGCGAATTTGAAGGATCAGACTTCACGCCTGGCTAGGTTTAGACATAAATTGTCGGAGTATGAATTCGAGATTATTTATAATCCCGGCAAGAAGAATCTGAATGCAGACGCTTTGAGCAGAATCCCACAGGAAAACAAGGGTATTATTGCCGTACAGACTCGCTCTAAGGCTAAAGCGCAGGAGCTTGAGGACCAATTGGAGCCAAGAAACACGCAGACAACCACAGGCGATATGGACAGTGAAAACGGTCTAGAGGTTGACAAGGCGGCAGTTTTAACAAGGCCGGAGGAAATAAGAACGGTTTTGAGAGATTTCCATAATTCACCTTTGGGGGGCCATCAAGGCGCGGAAAAAACATTTCTGCGCATTAGAAAACGGTTCAGGTGGCCTGGTATGCAAAGACGAATTAAGGATTATGTCAGGAATTGTGCCAAGCGAATAAAAGTTCGAGACTTACGAAAATGCCGATGGTGTTAACTGACACACCGAAGCGTCCTTTCGAAAAGTGTATATGGATATAGTAGGTATTTTGCCGGAGACTGTGTCAGGAAATAAATACATACTCACCTTTCAGGATGACTTCTCAAAACTAATGGCGTGCGTAGCAATTCCGGATGCGGAAGCGAGCACAGTAGCCAAGGCATTTTTCGACGAGATTTTTCGAACTCGCTACGGAGTTCCAAAAGTGTTAGTAACGGACAATGGTACTAATTTTATTTCCAAAATATTCTCGGACACTTGTAAGATGTTAGGCATTAGGAAGTTGCATATCACTCCGTACCACCCCCAGGCCAATGGTTCACTCGAACGCAGCCATAGACCGTTAGCGGAATATTTGCGCAGCTTCGCTAAAGAGGACGGTTCCAATTGGGACCAATGGTTGTCGGCAGCGATGCATGTGCATAACCATACGCCCCATACTAGCACTAGACAAACACCCTTCCTTACTTTATCCGGTTTTGATTCAGAAATGCCAACCAACTTGAGACGTAAGTGCAGTCCGGTGTATAATCCGGACGATCCCTCGAAGATTCAGAAATATCAGATCCAAAAAGCGCATGAAATAGCTCGACAAAACCAGGAGAAGGCGAAGGTGTTGTCTAAAAGGCAATATGATAGCAAGTTAAATCCTGTTGTTTTTAAGGTAGGTGACAAGGTTAATGAAAAATCAAACCAGGAAAAGTAAGTTTTCACCTATCTGGTCAGGTCCTTACAAAGTAATTTCTGTCAACAGTCCAGTCACCACTACAATTTCAATTAAAAGTAAATGTAAAAAAATTCACAACAACCTGCTCAAAATTTTTAATGAGTAGGCCATTCATTCAAGAATTGTATTCATTTGACTAGAAAGAATGAGTGTATAATTTATTAGGGTAATTATAGTTTCTTTTTACTTTAAATATATTATTTGTTAGAACTCTGGAATTGTGCATTTTTGATTATATTACGAAAAAACCCGCGTTGCTATCAAGAAACCTTTTGCCTTAGGCATTTTGCACACAAGAATCAACGATATTGTTTGGGTTGAACGATTGCAAATACATTTTGTTTTATTATAAATACATATTTTATTAAAAGAAGAGTGATTCATTTTAGTTCGGCAAGATCCAGGACCCATGGGGGCAAGTCGACGGGTCGGAATCCGGTCGCTTGCTGGTAGTGACGCGATGCTTCAAGGAGACACAGGATCAAAACAGCTGTGGATCGACGGGGGGTGATGTGATACTCCTCGAGTAGCTTCTCTATACTGTCGGTCACAGGATCGAGGTCCCAGCAGGAGTCCTGGATGTCGTGAAGCAGAGTAGAGACATATTCAGCGAATGAAGACATAATGTAATAGCGGTTGAGGAAAACTTTGTGACTGAATAATTCAGTTGGGAATTGCTGGGTATTTATTGGTATAAAAGAGCTGGTATCAGCAAAAGATGCGTTCGGGTAGAGAGTAGTACGCAACTGTTTGTTAACAATGGTAAAATCGCTGAGTCTCGGAGAAGTTTAGTTTTTGGATTATTGGGTCAGACGTATAATGGGACAAAAGCGCGAAAACTAGGGTAGAAAATTAAGTGTTTCGTGAGTGATAGTTAAAAAGTAGTGATCGTAATAAGCTTTTTATATATTGCGGGACGGAAAAAGGATGGGACGTCCACAAGGTGGGGAAGCCAGTGCCAAAGCGCGAATAGTATGTAGTTTCTGCGGAAGGAAAGGCCATACTAGGGACGAGTGTCTCGTAAGGAAAAATAGTCCATTCTGTGAGAAATGCATGATGTATGGGCATGAACTAAGTTACGGGGGCAGCCAACGAGAGGAAATTTAGCCGAACGTCAGGTAAGTTATCAGAGAAGAAATAGTAGCGACCACATGAGTAGCGGTAGACAGCAGCCACAAGCTAATGAGGGTAGTTTGAATACGTATAATAGGGAAAGCAGAAGCAGGGGAGATGATATCAAGTGTTTCCGTTGTGAAAAAACAGGACACATAGCAATAAACTACCCCGTCAAGAGATATCAAGGAACAACGCAGGGAAATTGTCGAGGGCCCAGCCAAGGCCACTAAGCTGGGAACCCGAAAAGAAAAGTAACTCGAGGCCATACATCATGGGAGTGACGAGTCATACATCGAATACGATTGTTGAACCGTCCTCCTCTGATCGTTGCGAGAAAGTCGGTCACGGACGAGTCGATAGTGCAGGCGGGAGCGTTAAAAGTAATGAGTCATTCCCAGAAGAAGCTAAAAGTTGTGAGGAGGTAATCGAAATTGGAGTTAAGCAAGCAATTAATAACAAACAAACAGTTTGAAACAGCCGTTGAGTCAGTGGATACGTTTGGAGTTTTGACTTCATGCTTAAGTGCAAGCATTGCACAAATTTTCGTTTCTGTAGTATTGTCTCTGGGTGTAATAAAAGATGTAGTAAAAGAAAATAAGATTAAAATTTTCAATTATACTGAGCAATTTTTAAACAACGACATGACAAACGTGAATTTATGGCAAAAAATAGCAACGAAAATGTTAGAAAATATTTTCTCAAAGATAGAAAACAGTACAAGTAAAAGCAATAATATAAAATTGAATACAACGGAGAGAAGGGGACAAATAAATTCAGGATTGAACTGGCAGAAGGGCCGCCCAGACACCTTAAATGATGTGTTCATTGAAGTACCGTGTATGGGTGCAAGAAATGGAAAACTAATTTTACTGGTGGACTCAGGGGCGGACACAAGCCTGGTTAAGGAAAATGCGCTAAGTCATTCGCTAGAAGTGGACACTAGCGAAATTAAAACCCTTAGTGGGGCATTCGGTGGATGCGTGACCACAAGAGGTTTGGTATTCGTTCACCATAATGACAATGAGCGCATTAAGTTTGCGTTACATGTGGTATCTTCAGAGGAAGGAGTGCCAGGGGATGGCATAGTTGGAAGGGATAACTTGTGGAATAGATCGATTATAAATACCCTTACTAAAAAGGTGACATGAGGTCGAAGGAAGCAATAGATGAAGACTCTTACAGAGAGAGAGAGCCAAAGTATTAGCACGGACAATAAGAATAGTTCCAGTTGGAATTAAAACCAATATTCCAGTGGTAGTAGTACATAAACAGGAAATTACGCCAGGGGTATATATGGGAGAGACACTGGTAAATGTACAAGAGGATACAGTTTATGTGCCAGTGTTAAATTCAACGGATAAGGATGTAAATATTAGCAGTAACTTTAGACCAAAGTTTACTGATTTCAATAAGTTTAAAACACCGGGTACCGGTGCGGTAAGTAGAATAGAGGAGATAGACGTTAGGGATAGAATAAGCACACTTATAGGTAAATTACGATTGGATGAAAATTTGAATATGGAGGAAAGAAGTTCAGTAGAGAGAATGTGCGCAGCATTCAATGATATTTTCCTTCTGGAAGGGGATAAACTGTCTTACACGCCCGTTTTGGAGCACGAGATACCAACCTTGCAGGATCAGCCTCCGGTTAATCAGAAGCAGTATAGGCTTCCACAGGTGCATAGGGAGGAGATTAATAGACAGGTAGGGAAAATGTTAGATGACGGGATTGTCTCCCACAGCAAATCTCCTTGGAATTCGCCCTTGCTACTAGTGCCAAAAAAAGCCTCGAAGGATGGACAGAAAAAATGGCGACTAGTGATTGACTATAGAAAATTGAACGATGTAACTATGAAGCAAGTCTTTCCGATTCCAAGAATTGAGGAAATTCTGGAGCAGTTGGGACACTGCAGGTATTTCTCGATTCTAGATCTTGCTAGTGGATATCATCAAGTTTTAGTTGACGAAAGGGACAGGGAGAAAACTGCTTTTAGCTCGGGTTTAACATAATGCCATTCGGGTTAACTGGAGCGCCTGCAACCTTCCAGAGAATAATGAATCATATTCTCACTGGACTTCAGGGGATAGACTGTTTTGTTTATTTAGATGACATAGTAGTTTACGGTAGAAACCTACAACAGCATGAGGATAGGTTATGTAAAGTATTTAAGGTTCTTAGAGAAAATAATTTAAAATTGAACACAGAGAAGTGTCAATTTTTAAGGCGAGAAATTGTATATTTAGGTCATAAGTGTTCAGAACAGGGTGCACTCCCCGACCCACAGATGGTGGAATGTGTAAAAAATATAAAGCCACCAAGGAGTAAAAAGGAAGTACAAGCGTTTTTAGGGTTAGTAAATTACTATAGGAAGTTTATTGAAAATACAGCAAAAAATAGCGTTGCCAATAAACAAACTATTGAGAAAAGAAGTAAAATTCCAATGGACAGATGAATGTCAAGAGGCGTTTGAAAGTTTGAAGAAAGCAATAATTTCACCACCGGTACTAGCTCCCCTGATTTTTCGAAACCGTTTTTATTAACAACAGACGCCAGCAACGAGGCCAATAGCTTTTGCCAGTAGGGCATTGAATGAAGCCGAGAAACGGTATTCCACAATTGAAAAGGAATTTTTGGCTATAGTGTGGGCAACAGAGAACTTTAGAGCGTATCTCTTGGGCAGGCCATTCAAAGTGTACACGGATCACCAACCCTTGAAGGGAATAGCGAATTTGAAGGATCAGACTTCACGCCTGGCTAGGTTTAGACATAAATTGTCGGAGTATGAATTCGAGATTATTTATAATCCCGGCAAGAAGAATCTGAATGCAGACGCTTTGAGCAGAATCCCACAGGAAAACAAGGGTATTATTGCCGTACAGACTCGCTCTAAGGCTAAAGCGCAGGAGCTTGAGGACCAATTGGAGCCAAGAAACACGCAGACAACCACAGGCGATATGGACAGTGAAAACGGTCTAGAGGTTGACAAGGCGGCAGTTTTAACAAGGCCGGAGGAAATAAGAACGGTTTTGAGAGATTTCCATAATTCACCTTTGGGGGGCCATCAAGGCGCGGTAAAAACATTTCTGCGCATTAGAAAACAGTTCAGGTGGCCTGGTATGCAAAGACAAATTAAGGATTATGTCAGGAATTGTCCGAAGTGCCAAGCGAATAAAAGTTCGAGACTTACGAAAATGCCGATGGTGTTAACTGACACACCGAAGCGTCCTTTCGAAAAGTGTATATGGATATAGTAGGTATTTTGCCGGAGACTGTGTCAGGAAATAAATACATACTCACCTTTCAGGATGACTTCTCAAAACTAATGGCGTGCGTAGCAATTCCGGATGCGGAAGAGAGCACAGTAGCCAAGGCATTTTTCGACGAGATAGTAACTCGCTACGGAGTTCCAAAAGTGTTAGTAACGGACAATGTTACTAATTTTATTTCCAAAATATTCTCGGACACTTGTAAGATGTTAGGCATTAGGAAGTTGCATATCACTCACCACCCCCAGGCCAATGGTTCACTCGAACGCAGCCATAGACCGTTAGCGGAATATTTGCGCAGCTGCGCTAAAGAGGACGGTTCCAATTGGGACCAATGGTTGTCGGCAGCGATGCATGTGCATAACCATACGCCCCATACTAGCACTAGACAAACACCCTTCCGTACTTTATCCGGTTTTGATTCAGAAATGCCAACACCTTTGAGACGAATACATTTTGTTTTATTATAAATACATATTTTATTAAAAGAAGAGTGATTCATTTAGTTCGGCAAGATCCAGGACCCATGGGGGCAAGTCGACGGGTCGGAATCCGGTCGCTTGCTGGTAGTGACGCGATGCTTGAAGGAGACGCAGGATCAAAACAGCTGTGGATCGACGGGGGGTGATGTGATACTCCTCGAGTAGCTTCTCTATACTGTCGGTCACAGGATCGAGGTCCCAGCAGGAGTCCTGGATGTCGTGAAGCAGAGTAGAGACGTATTCAGCAAATGAAGACATAATGTAATAGCGGTTGAGGAAAACTTTGTGACTGAATGATTCAGTTGGGAATTGCTGGGTATTTATTGGTATAAAAGAGCTGGTATCAGCAAAAGATGCGTTCGGGCAGAGAGTAGTACGCAACTGTTTGTTAACAATGGTAAAATCGCTGAGTCTCGGAGAAGTTTAGTTTTTGGATTATTGGGTCAGACGTATAATGGGACAAAAGCGCGAAAACTAGGGTAGAAAATTAAGTGTTTCGTGAGTGATAGTTAAAAAGTAGTGATCGTAATAAGCTTTTTATATATTGCGGGACGGAAAAAGGATGGGACGTCCACAAGGTGGGGAAGCCAGTGCCAAAGCGCGAATAGTATGTAGTTTCTGCGGAAGGAAAGGCCATACTAGGGACGAGTGTCTCGTAAGGAAAAATAGTCCATTCTGTGAGAAATGCATGATGTATGGGCATGAACTAAGTTAGAGATGTCAGTCACGGGGGCAGCCAACGAGAGGAAATTTAGCCGAACGTCAGGTAAGTTATCAGAGAAGAAATAGTAGCGACCACATGAGTAGCGGTAGACAGCAGCCACAAGCTAATGAGGGTAGTTTGAATACGTATAATAGGGAAAGCAGAAGCAGGGGAGATGATATCAAGTGTTTCCGTTGTGAAAAAACAGGACACATAGCAATAAACTACCCCGTCAAGAGATATCAAGGAACAACGCAGGGAAACTGTCGAGGGCCTAGCCAAGGCCACTAAGCTGGGAACCCGAAAAGAAAAGTAACTCGAGGCCATACATCATGGGAGTGACGAGTCATACATCGAATACGATTGTTGAACCGTCCTCCTCTGATCGTTGCGAGAAAGTCGGTCACGGACGAGTCGATAGTGCAGGCGGGAGCGTTAAAAGTAATGAGTCATTCCCAGAAGAAGCTAAAAGTTGTGAGGAGGTAATCGAAATTGGAGTTAAGCAAGCAGTTAATAACAAACAAACAGTTTGAAACAGCCGTTGAGTCAGTGGATACGTTTGGAGTTTTGACTTCATGCTTAAGTGCAATCATTGCACAAATTTTCGTTTCTGTAGTATTGTCTCTGGGTGTAATAAAAGATGTAGTAAAAGAAAATAAGATTAAAATTTTCAATTATACTGAGCAATTTTTAAACAACGACATGACAAACGTGAATTTATGGCAAAAAGACGCAACGAAAATGTTAGAAAATATTTTCTCAAAGATAGAAAACAGTACAAGTAAAAGCAATAATATAAAATTGAATACAACGGAGAGAAGGGGACAAATAAATTCAGGATTGAACTGGCAGAAGGGCCGCCCAGACACCTTAAATGATGTGTTCATTGAAGTACCGTGTATGGGTGCAAGAAATGGAAAACTAATTTTACTGGTGGACTCAGGGGCGGACACAAGCCTGGTTAAGGAAAATGCGCTAAGTCATTCGCTAGAAGTGGACACTAGCGAAATTAAAACCCTTAGTGGGGCATTCGGTGGATGCGTGACCACAAGAGGTTTGGTATTCGTTCACCATAATGACAATGAGCGCATTAAGTTTGCGTTACATGTGGTATCTTCAGAGGAAGGAGTGCCAGGGGATGGCATAGTTGGAAGGGATAACTTGTGGAATAGATCGATTATAAATACCCTTACTAAAAAGGTGACATGAGGTCGAAGGAAGCAATAGATGAAGACTCTTACAGAGAGAGAGAGCCAAAGTATTAGCACGGACAATAAGAATAGTTCCAGTTGGAATTAAAACCAATATTCCAGTGGTAGTAGTACATAAACAGGAAATTACGCCAGGGGTATATATGGGAGAGACACTGGTAAATGTACAAGAGGATACAGTTTATGTGCCAGTGTTAAATTCAACGGATAAGGATGTAAATATTAGCAGTAACTTTAGACCAAAGTTTACTGATTTCAATAAGTTTAAAACACCGGGTACCGGTGCGGTAAGTAGAATAGAGGAGATAGACGTTAGGGATAGAATAAGCACACTTATAGGTAAAGTACGATTGGATGAAAATTTGAATAAGGAGGAAAGAAGTTCAGTAGAGAGAATGTGCGCAGCATTCAATGATATTTTCCTTCTGGAAGGGTATAAACTGTCTTACACGCCCGTTTTGGAGCACGAGATACCAACCTTGCAGGATCAGCCTCCGGTTAATCAGAAGCAGTATAGGCTTCCACAGGTGCATAGGGAGGAGATTAATAGACAGGTAGGGAAAATGTTAGATGACGGGATTGTCTCCCACAGCAAATCTCCTTGGAATTCGCCCTTGCTACTAGTGCCAAAAAAAGCCTCGAAGGATGGACAGAAAAAATGGCGACTAGTGATTGACTATAGAAAATTGAACGATGTAACTATGAAGCAAGTCTTTCCGATTCCAAGAATTGAGGAAATTCTGGAGCAGTTGGGACACTGCAGGTATTTCTCGATTCTAGATCTTGCTAGTGGATATCATCAAGTTTTAGTTGACGAAAGGGACAGGGAGAAAACTGCTTTTAGCTCGGGTTTAACATAATGCCATTCGGGTTAACTGGAGCGCCTGCAACCTTCCAGAGAATAATGAATCATATTCTCACTGGACTTCAGGGGATAGACTGTTTTGTTTATTTAGATGACATAGTAGTTTACGGTAGAAACCTACAACAGCATGAGGATAGGTTATGTAAAGTATTTAAGGTTCTTAGAGAAAATAATTTAAAATTGAACACAGAGAAGTGTCAATTTTTAAGGCGAGAAATTGTATATTTAGGTCATAAGTGTTCAGAACAGGGTGCACTCCCCGACCCACAGATGGTGGAATGTGTAAAAAATATAACGCCACCAAGGAGTAAAAAGGAAGTACAAGCGTTTTTAGGGTTAGTAAATTACTATAGGAAGTTTATTGAAAATACAGCAAAAAATAGCGTTGCCAATAAACAAACTATTGAGAAAAGAAGTAAAATTCCAATGGACAGATGAATGTCAAGAGGCGTTTGAAAGTTTGAAGAAAGCAATAATTTCACCACCGGTACTAGCTCCCCTGATTTTTCGAAACCGTTTTTATTAACAACAGACGCCAGCAACGAGGCCAATAGCTTTTGCCAGTAGGGCATTGAATGAAGCCGAGAAACGGTATTCCACAATTGAAAAGGAATTTTTGGCTATAGTGTGGGCAACAGAGAACTTTAGAGCGTATCTCTTGGGCAGGCCATTCAAAGTGTACACGGATCACCAACCCTTGAAGGGAATAGCGAATTTGAAGGATCAGACTTCACGCCTGGCTAGGTTTAGACATAAATTGTCGGAGTATGAATTCGAGATTATTTATAATCCCGGCAAGAAGAATCTGAATGCAGACGCTTTGAGCAGAATCCCACAGGAAAACAAGGGTATTATTGCCGTACAGACTCGCTCTAAGGCTAAAGCGCAGGAGCTTGAGGACCAATTGGAGCCAAGAAACACGCAGACAACCACAGGCGATATGGACAGTGAAAACGGTCTAGAGGTTGACAAGGCGGCAGTTTTAACAAGGCCGGAGGAAATAAGAACGGTTTTGAGAGATTTCCATAATTCACCTTTGGGGGGCCATCAAGGCGCGGAAAAAACATTTCTGCGCATTAGAAAACGGTTCAGGTGGCCTGGTATGCAAAGACGAATTAAGGATTATGTCAGGAATTGTGCCAAGCGAATAAAAGTTCGAGACTTACGAAAATGCCGATGGTGTTAACTGACACACCGAAGCGTCCTTTCGAAAAGTGTATATGGATATAGTAGGTATTTTGCCGGAGACTGTGTCAGGAAATAAATACATACTCACCTTTCAGGATGACTTCTCAAAACTAATGGCGTGCGTAGCAATTCCGGATGCGGAAGCGAGCACAGTAGCCAAGGCATTTTTCGACGAGATTTTTCGAACTCGCTACGGAGTTCCAAAAGTGTTAGTAACGGACAATGGTACTAATTTTATTTCCAAAATATTCTCGGACACTTGTAAGATGTTAGGCATTAGGAAGTTGCATATCACTCCGTACCACCCCCAGGCCAATGGTTCACTCGAACGCAGCCATAGACCGTTAGCGGAATATTTGCGCAGCTTCGCTAAAGAGGACGGTTCCAATTGGGACCAATGGTTGTCGGCAGCGATGCATGTGCATAACCATACGCCCCATACTAGCACTAGACAAACACCCTTCCTTACTTTATCCGGTTTTGATTCAGAAATGCCAACCAACTTGAGACGTAAGTGCAGTCCGGTGTATAATCCGGACGATCCCTCGAAGATTCAGAAATATCAGATCCAAAAAGCGCATGAAATAGCTCGACAAAACCAGGAGAAGGCGAAGGTGTTGTCTAAAAGGCAATATGATAGCAAGTTAAATCCTGTTGTTTTTAAGGTAGGTGACAAGGTTAATGAAAAATCAAACCAGGAAAAGTAAGTTTTCACCTATCTGGTCAGGTCCTTACAAAGTAATTTCTGTCAACAGTCCAGTCACCACTACAATTTCAATTAAAAGTAAATGTAAAAAAATTCACAACAACCTGCTCAAAATTTTTAATGAGTAGGCCATTCATTCAAGAATTGTATTCATTTGACTAGAAAGAATGAGTGTATAATTTATTAGGGTAATTATAGTTTCTTTTTACTTTAAATATATTATTTGTTAGAACTCTGGAATTGTGCATTTTTGATTATATTACGAAAAAACCCGCGTTGCTATCAAGAAACCTTTTGCCTTAGGCATTTTGCACACAAGAATCAACGATATTGTTTGGGTTGAACGATTGCAAATACATTTTGTTTTATTATAAATACATATTTTATTAAAAGAAGAGTGATTCATTTTAGTTCGGCAAGATCCAGGACCCATGGGGGCAAGTCGACGGGTCGGAATCCGGTCGCTTGCTGGTAGTGACGCGATGCTTCAAGGAGACACAGGATCAAAACAGCTGTGGATCGACGGGGGGTGATGTGATACTCCTCGAGTAGCTTCTCTATACTGTCGGTCACAGGATCGAGGTCCCAGCAGGAGTCCTGGATGTCGTGAAGCAGAGTAGAGACATATTCAGCGAATGAAGACATAATGTAATAGCGGTTGAGGAAAACTTTGTGACTGAATAATTCAGTTGGGAATTGCTGGGTATTTATTGGTATAAAAGAGCTGGTATCAGCAAAAGATGCGTTCGGGTAGAGAGTAGTACGCAACTGTTTGTTAACAATGGTAAAATCGCTGAGTCTCGGAGAAGTTTAGTTTTTGGATTATTGGGTCAGACGTATAATGGGACAAAAGCGCGAAAACTAGGGTAGAAAATTAAGTGTTTCGTGAGTGATAGTTAAAAAGTAGTGATCGTAATAAGCTTTTTATATATTGCGGGACGGAAAAAGGATGGGACGTCCACAAGGTGGGGAAGCCAGTGCCAAAGCGCGAATAGTATGTAGTTTCTGCGGAAGGAAAGGCCATACTAGGGACGAGTGTCTCGTAAGGAAAAATAGTCCATTCTGTGAGAAATGCATGATGTATGGGCATGAACTAAGTTACGGGGGCAGCCAACGAGAGGAAATTTAGCCGAACGTCAGGTAAGTTATCAGAGAAGAAATAGTAGCGACCACATGAGTAGCGGTAGACAGCAGCCACAAGCTAATGAGGGTAGTTTGAATACGTATAATAGGGAAAGCAGAAGCAGGGGAGATGATATCAAGTGTTTCCGTTGTGAAAAAACAGGACACATAGCAATAAACTACCCCGTCAAGAGATATCAAGGAACAACGCAGGGAAATTGTCGAGGGCCCAGCCAAGGCCACTAAGCTGGGAACCCGAAAAGAAAAGTAACTCGAGGCCATACATCATGGGAGTGACGAGTCATACATCGAATACGATTGTTGAACCGTCCTCCTCTGATCGTTGCGAGAAAGTCGGTCACGGACGAGTCGATAGTGCAGGCGGGAGCGTTAAAAGTAATGAGTCATTCCCAGAAGAAGCTAAAAGTTGTGAGGAGGTAATCGAAATTGGAGTTAAGCAAGCAATTAATAACAAACAAACAGTTTGAAACAGCCGTTGAGTCAGTGGATACGTTTGGAGTTTTGACTTCATGCTTAAGTGCAAGCATTGCACAAATTTTCGTTTCTGTAGTATTGTCTCTGGGTGTAATAAAAGATGTAGTAAAAGAAAATAAGATTAAAATTTTCAATTATACTGAGCAATTTTTAAACAACGACATGACAAACGTGAATTTATGGCAAAAAATAGCAACGAAAATGTTAGAAAATATTTTCTCAAAGATAGAAAACAGTACAAGTAAAAGCAATAATATAAAATTGAATACAACGGAGAGAAGGGGACAAATAAATTCAGGATTGAACTGGCAGAAGGGCCGCCCAGACACCTTAAATGATGTGTTCATTGAAGTACCGTGTATGGGTGCAAGAAATGGAAAACTAATTTTACTGGTGGACTCAGGGGCGGACACAAGCCTGGTTAAGGAAAATGCGCTAAGTCATTCGCTAGAAGTGGACACTAGCGAAATTAAAACCCTTAGTGGGGCATTCGGTGGATGCGTGACCACAAGAGGTTTGGTATTCGTTCACCATAATGACAATGAGCGCATTAAGTTTGCGTTACATGTGGTATCTTCAGAGGAAGGAGTGCCAGGGGATGGCATAGTTGGAAGGGATAACTTGTGGAATAGATCGATTATAAATACCCTTACTAAAAAGGTGACATGAGGTCGAAGGAAGCAATAGATGAAGACTCTTACAGAGAGAGAGAGCCAAAGTATTAGCACGGACAATAAGAATAGTTCCAGTTGGAATTAAAACCAATATTCCAGTGGTAGTAGTACATAAACAGGAAATTACGCCAGGGGTATATATGGGAGAGACACTGGTAAATGTACAAGAGGATACAGTTTATGTGCCAGTGTTAAATTCAACGGATAAGGATGTAAATATTAGCAGTAACTTTAGACCAAAGTTTACTGATTTCAATAAGTTTAAAACACCGGGTACCGGTGCGGTAAGTAGAATAGAGGAGATAGACGTTAGGGATAGAATAAGCACACTTATAGGTAAAGTACGATTGGATGAAAATTTGAATAAGGAGGAAAGAAGTTCAGTAGAGAGAATGTGCGCAGCATTCAATGATATTTTCCTTCTGGAAGGGTATAAACTGTCTTACACGCCCGTTTTGGAGCACGAGATACCAACCTTGCAGGATCAGCCTCCGGTTAATCAGAAGCAGTATAGGCTTCCACAGGTGCATAGGGAGGAGATTAATAGACAGGTAGGGAAAATGTTAGATGACGGGATTGTCTCCCACAGCAAATCTCCTTGGAATTCGCCCTTGCTACTAGTGCCAAAAAAAGCCTCGAAGGATGGACAGAAAAAATGGCGACTAGTGATTGACTATAGAAAATTGAACGATGTAACTATGAAGCAAGTCTTTCCGATTCCAAGAATTGAGGAAATTCTGGAGCAGTTGGGACACTGCAGGTATTTCTCGATTCTAGATCTTGCTAGTGGATATCATCAAGTTTTAGTTGACGAAAGGGACAGGGAGAAAACTGCTTTTAGCTCGGGTTTAACATAATGCCATTCGGGTTAACTGGAGCGCCTGCAACCTTCCAGAGAATAATGAATCATATTCTCACTGGACTTCAGGGGATAGACTGTTTTGTTTATTTAGATGACATAGTAGTTTACGGTAGAAACCTACAACAGCATGAGGATAGGTTATGTAAAGTATTTAAGGTTCTTAGAGAAAATAATTTAAAATTGAACACAGAGAAGTGTCAATTTTTAAGGCGAGAAATTGTATATTTAGGTCATAAGTGTTCAGAACAGGGTGCACTCCCCGACCCACAGATGGTGGAATGTGTAAAAAATATAAAGCCACCAAGGAGTAAAAAGGAAGTACAAGCGTTTTTAGGGTTAGTAAATTACTATAGGAAGTTTATTGAAAATACAGCAAAAAATAGCGTTGCCAATAAACAAACTATTGAGAAAAGAAGTAAAATTCCAATGGACAGATGAATGTCAAGAGGCGTTTGAAAGTTTGAAGAAAGCAATAATTTCACCACCGGTACTAGCTTACCCTGATTTTTCGAAACCGTTTTTATTAACAACAGACGCCAGCAACGAGGCTCTGGGCGCGGTGTTGTCCCAAGGTATAGTAGGCCAAGACAGGCCAATAGCTTTTGCCAGTAGGGCATTGAATGAAGCCGAGAAACGGTATTCCACAATTGAAAAGGAATTTTTGGCTATAGTGTGGGCAACAGAGAACTTTAGAGCGTATCTCTTGGGCAGGCCATTCAAAGTGTACACGGATCACCAACCCTTGAAGGGGATAGCGAATTTGAAGGATCAGACTTCACGCCTGGCTAGGTTTAGACATAAATTGTCGGAGTATGAATTCGAGATTATTTATAACCCCGGCAAGAAGAATCTGAATGCAGACGCTTTGAGCAGAATCCCACAGGAAAACAAGGGTATTATTGCCGTACAGACTCGCTCTAAGGCTAAAGCGCAGGAGCTTGAGGACCAATTGGAGCCAAGAAACACGCAGACAACCACAGGCGATATGGACAGTGAAAACGGTCTAGAGGTTGACAAGGCGGCAGTTTTAACAAGGCCGGAGGAAATAAGAACGGTTTTGAGAGATTTCCATAATTCACCTTTGGGGGGCCATCAAGGCGCGGAAAAAACATTTCTGCGCATTAGAAAACGGTTCAGGTGGCCTGGTATGCAAAGACGAATTAAGGATTATGTCAGGAATTGTGCCAAGCGAATAAAAGTTCGAGACTTACGAAAATGCCGATGGTGTTAACTGACACACCGAAGCGTCCTTTCGAAAAGTGTATATGGATATAGTAGGTATTTTGCCGGAGACTGTGTCAGGAAATAAATACATACTCACCTTTCAGGATGACTTCTCAAAACTAATGGCGTGCGTAGCAATTCCGGATGCGGAAGCGAGCACAGTAGCCAAGGCATTTTTCGACGAGATAGTAACTCGCTACGGAGTTCCAAAAGTGTTAGTAACGGACAATGGTACTAATTTTATTTCCAAAATATTCTCGGACACTTGTAAGATGTTAGGCATTAGGAAGTTGCATATCACTCACCACCCCCAGGCCAATGGTTCACTCGAACGCAGCCATAGACCGTTAGCGGAATATTTGCGCAGCTTCGCTAAAGAGGACGGTTCCAATTGGGACCAATGGTTGTCGGCAGCGATGCATGTGCATAACCATACGCCCCATACTAGCACTAGACAAACACCCTTCCGTACTTTATCCGGTTTTGATTCAGAAATGCCAACACCTTTGAGACGAATACATTTTGTTTTATTATAAATACATATTTTATTAAAAGAAGAGTGATTCATTTTAGTTCGGCAAGATCCAGGACCCATGGGGGCAAGTCGACGGGTCGGAATCCGGTCGCTTGCTGGTAGTGACGCGATGCTTGAAGGAGACGCAGGATAAAAACAGCTGTGAATCGACGGGGGGTGATGTGATATTCCTCGAGTAGCTTCTCTATACTGTCGGTCACAGGATCGAGGTCCCAGCAGGAGTCCTGGATGTCGTGAAGCAGAGTAGAGACGTATTCAGCGAATGAAGACATAATGTAATAGCGGTTGAGGAAAACTTTGTGACTGAATGATTCAGTTGGGAATTGCTGGGTATTTATTGGTATAAAAGAGCTGGTATCAGCAAAAGATGCGTTCGGGCAGAGAGTAGTACGCAACTGTTTGTTAACAATGGTAAAATCGCTGAGTCTCGGAGAAGTTTAGTTTTTGGATTATTGGGTCAGACGTATAATGGGACAAAAGCGCGAAAACTAGGGTAGAAAATTAAGTGTTTCGTGAGTGATAGTTAAAAAGTAGTGATCGTAATAAGCTTTTTATATATTGCGGGACGGAAAAAGGATGGGCCGTCCACAAGTTGGGGAAGCCAGTGCCAAAGCGCGAATAGTATGTAGTTTCTGCGGAAGGAAAGGCCATACTAGGGACGAGTGTCTCGTAAGGAAAAATAGTCCATTCTGTGAGAAATGCATGATGTATGGGCATGAACTAAGTTGGAGATGTCAGTCACGGGGGCAGCCAACGAGAGGAAATTTAGCCGAACGTCAGGTAAGTTATCAGAGAAGAAATAGTAGCGACCACATGAGTAGCGGTAGACAGCAGCCACAAGCTAATGAGGGTAGTTTGAATACGTATAATAGGGAAAGCAGAAGCAGGGGAGATGATATCAAGTGTTTCCGTTGTGAAAAAACAGGACACATAGCAATAAACTACCCCGTCAAGAGATATCAAGGAACAACGCAGGGAAACTATCGAGGGCCCAGCCAAGGCCACTAAGCTGGGAACCCGAAAAGAAAAGTAACTCGAGGCCATACATCATGGGAGTGACGAGTCATACATCGAATACGATTGTTGAACCGTCCTCCTCTGATCGTTGCGAGAAAGTCGGTCACGGACGAGTCGATAGTGCAGGCGGGAGCGTTAAAAGTAATGAGTCATTCCCAGAAGAAGTTAAAAGTTGTGAGGAGGTAATCGAAATTGGAGTTAAGCAAGCAGTTAATAACAAACAAACAGTTTGAAACAGCCGTTGAGTCAGTGGATACGTTTGGAGTTTTGACTTCATGCTTAAGTGCAAGCATTGCACAAATTTTCGTTTTGGTAGTATTGTCTCTGGGTGTAATAAAAGATATAGTAAAAGAAAATAAGATTAAAATTTTCAATTATACTGAGCAATTTTAAAACAACAACATGACAAACGTGAATTTATGGCAAAAAGACGCAACGAAAATGTTAGAAAATATTTTCTCAAAGATAGAAAACAGTACAAGTAAAAGCAATAATATAAAATTGAATACAACGGAGAGAAGGGGACAAATAAATTCAGGATTGAACTGGCAGAAGGGCCGCCCAGACACCTTAAATGATGTGTTCATTGAAGTACCGTGTACGGGTGCAAGAAATGGAAAACTCATTTTACTGGTAGACTCAGGGGCGGACACAAGCCTGGTTAAGGAAAATGCGCTAAGTCATTCGCTAGAAGTGGACACTAGCGAAATTAAAACCCTTAGTGGGGCATTCGGTGGATGCGTGACCACAAGAGGTTTGGTATTCGTTCACCATAATGACAATGAGCGCATTAAGTTTGCGTTACATGTGGTATCTTCAGAGGAAGGAGTGCCAGGGGATGGCATAGTTGGAAGGGATAACTTGTAGAATAGATCCATTATAAATACCCTTACTAAAAAGGTGACATGAGGTCGAAGGAAGCAATAGATGAAGACTTACAGAGAGAGAGCCAAAGTATTACCACGGACAATAAGAATAGTTCCAGTTGGAATTAAAACCAATATTCCAGTGGTAGTAGTACATAAACAGCAAATTACGCCAGGGGTATATATGGGAGAGACACTGGTAAATGTACAAGAGGATACAGTTTATGTGCCAGTGTTAAATTCAACGGATAAGGATGTAAATATTAGCAGTAACTTTAGACCAAAGTTTACTGATTTCAATAAGTTTAAAACACCGGGTACCGGTGCGGTAAGTAGAATAGAGGAGATAGACGTTAGGGATAGAATAAGCACACTTATAGGTAAATTACGATTGGATGAAAATTTGAATATGGAGGAAAGAAGTTCAGTAGAGAGAATGTGCGCAGCATTCAATGATATTTTCCTTCTGGAAGGGGATAAACTGTCTTACACGCCCGTTTTGGAGCACGAGATACCAACCTTGCAGGATCAGCCTCCGGTTAATCAGAAGCAGTATAGGCTTCCACAGGTGCATAGGGAGGAGATTAATAGACAGGTAGGGAAAATGTTAGATGACGGGATTGTCTCCCACAGCAAATCTCCTTGGAATTCGCCCTTGCTACTAGTGCCAAAAAAAGCCTCGAAGGATGGACAGAAAAAATGGCGACTAGTGATTGACTATAGAAAATTGAACGATGTAACTATGAAGCAAGTCTTTCCGATTCCAAGAATTGAGGAAATTCTGGAGCAGTTGGGACACTGCAGGTATTTCTCGATTCTAGATCTTGCTAGTGGATATCATCAAGTTTTAGTTGACGAAAGGGACAGGGAGAAAACTGCTTTTAGCTCGGGTTTAACATAATGCCATTCGGGTTAACTGGAGCGCCTGCAACCTTCCAGAGAATAATGAATCATATTCTCACTGGACTTCAGGGGATAGACTGTTTTGTTTATTTAGATGACATAGTAGTTTACGGTAGAAACCTACAACAGCATGAGGATAGGTTATGTAAAGTATTTAAGGTTCTTAGAGAAAATAATTTAAAATTGAACACAGAGAAGTGTCAATTTTTAAGGCGAGAAATTGTATATTTAGGTCATAAGTGTTCAGAACAGGGTGCACTCCCCGACCCACAGATGGTGGAATGTGTAAAAAATATAAAGCCACCAAGGAGTAAAAAGGAAGTACAAGCGTTTTTAGGGTTAGTAAATTACTATAGGAAGTTTATTGAAAATACAGCAAAAAATAGCGTTGCCAATAAACAAACTATTGAGAAAAGAAGTAAAATTCCAATGGACAGATGAATGTCAAGAGGCGTTTGAAAGTTTGAAGAAAGCAATAATTTCACCACCGGTACTAGCTCCCCTGATTTTTCGAAACCGTTTTTATTAACAACAGACGCCAGCAACGAGGCCAATAGCTTTTGCCAGTAGGGCATTGAATGAAGCCGAGAAACGGTATTCCACAATTGAAAAGGAATTTTTGGCTATAGTGTGGGCAACAGAGAACTTTAGAGCGTATCTCTTGGGCAGGCCATTCAAAGTGTACACGGATCACCAACCCTTGAAGGGAATAGCGAATTTGAAGGATCAGACTTCACGCCTGGCTAGGTTTAGACATAAATTGTCGGAGTATGAATTCGAGATTATTTATAATCCCGGCAAGAAGAATCTGAATGCAGACGCTTTGAGCAGAATCCCACAGGAAAACAAGGGTATTATTGCCGTACAGACTCGCTCTAAGGCTAAAGCGCAGGAGCTTGAGGACCAATTGGAGCCAAGAAACACGCAGACAACCACAGGCGATATGGACAGTGAAAACGGTCTAGAGGTTGACAAGGCGGCAGTTTTAACAAGGCCGGAGGAAATAAGAACGGTTTTGAGAGATTTCCATAATTCACCTTTGGGGGGCCATCAAGGCGCGGTAAAAACATTTCTGCGCATTAGAAAACAGTTCAGGTGGCCTGGTATGCAAAGACAAATTAAGGATTATGTCAGGAATTGTCCGAAGTGCCAAGCGAATAAAAGTTCGAGACTTACGAAAATGCCGATGGTGTTAACTGACACACCGAAGCGTCCTTTCGAAAAGTGTATATGGATATAGTAGGTATTTTGCCGGAGACTGTGTCAGGAAATAAATACATACTCACCTTTCAGGATGACTTCTCAAAACTAATGGCGTGCGTAGCAATTCCGGATGCGGAAGAGAGCACAGTAGCCAAGGCATTTTTCGACGAGATAGTAACTCGCTACGGAGTTCCAAAAGTGTTAGTAACGGACAATGTTACTAATTTTATTTCCAAAATATTCTCGGACACTTGTAAGATGTTAGGCATTAGGAAGTTGCATATCACTCACCACCCCCAGGCCAATGGTTCACTCGAACGCAGCCATAGACCGTTAGCGGAATATTTGCGCAGCTGCGCTAAAGAGGACGGGCCAATTGGGACCAATGGTTGTCGGCAGCGATGCATGTGCATAACCATACGCCCCATACTAGCACTAGACAAACACCCTTCCGTACTTTATCCGGTTTTGATTCAGAAATGCCAACACCTTTGAGACGAATACATTTTGTTTTATTATAAATACATATTTTATTAAAAGAAGAGTGATTCATTTAGTTCGGCAAGATCCAGGACCCATGGGGGCAAGTCGACGGGTCGGAATCCGGTCGCTTGCTGGTAGTGACGCGATGCTTGAAGGAGACGCAGGATCAAAACAGCTGTGGATCGACGGGGGGTGATGTGATACTCCTCGAGTAGCTTCTCTATACTGTCGGTCACAGGATCGAGGTCCCAGCAGGAGTCCTGGATGTCGTGAAGCAGAGTAGAGACGTATTCAGCAAATGAAGACATAATGTAATAGCGGTTGAGGAAAACTTTGTGACTGAATGATTCAGTTGGGAATTGCTGGGTATTTATTGGTATAAAAGAGCTGGTATCAGCAAAAGATGCGTTCGGGCAGAGAATAGTACGCAACTGTTTGTTAACAATGGTAAAATCGCTGAGTCTCGGAGAAGTTTAGTTTTTGGATTATTGGGTCAGACGTATAATGGGACAAAAGCGCGAAAACTAGGGTAGAAAATTAAGTGTTTCGTGAGTGATAGTTAAAAAGTAGTGATCGTAATAAGCTTTTTATATATTGCGGGACGGAAAAAGGATGGGCCGTCCACAAGTTGGGGAAGCCAGTGCCAAAGCGCGAATAGTATGTAGTTTCTGCGGAAGGAAAGGCCATACTAGGGACGAGTGTCTCGTAAGGAAAAATAGTCCATTCTGTGAGAAATGCATGATGTATGGGCATGAACTAAGTTGGAGATGTCAGTCACGGGGGCAGCCAACGAGAGGAAATTTAGCCGAACGTCAGGTAAGTTATCAGAGAAGAAATAGTAGCGACCACATGAGTAGCGGTAGACAGCAGCCACAAGCTAATGAGGGTAGTTTGAATACGTATAATAGGGAAAGCAGAAGCAGGGGAGATGATATCAAGTGTTTCCGTTGTGAAAAAACAGGACACATAGCAATAAACTACCCCGTCAAGAGATATCAAGGAACAACGCAGGGAAACTATCGAGGGCCCAGCCAAGGCCACTAAGCTGGGAGCCCGAAAAGAAAAGTAACTCGAGGCCATACATCATGGGAGTGACGAGTCATACATCGAATACGATTGTTGAACCGTCCTCCTCTGATCGTTGCGAGAAAGTCGGTCACGGACGAGTCGATAGTGCAGGCGGGAGCGTTAAAAGTAATGAGTCATTCCCAGAAGAAGTTAAAAGTTGTGAGGAGGTAATCGAAATTGGAGTTAAGCAAGCAGTTAATAACAAACAAACAGTTTGAAACAGCCGTTGAGTCAGTGGATACGTTTGGAGTTTTGACTTCATGCTTAAGTGCAAGCATTGCACAAATTTTCGTTTTGGTAGTATTGTCTCTGGGTGTAATAAAAGATATAGTAAAAGAAAATAAGATTAAAATTTTCAATTATACTGAGCAATTTTTAAACAACAACATGACAAACGTGAATTTATGGCAAAAAGACGCAACGAAAATGTTAGAAAATATTTTCTCAAAGATAGAAAACAGTACAAGTAAAAGCAATAATATAAAATTGAATACAACGGAGAGAAGGGGACAAATAAATTCAGGATTGAACTGGCAGAAGGGCCGCCCAGACACCTTAAATGATGTGTTCATTGAAGTACCGTGTACGGGTGCAAGAAATGGAAAACTCATTTTACTGGTAGACTCAGGGGCGGACACAAGCCTGGTTAAGGAAAATGCGCTAAGTCATTCGCTAGAAGTGGACACTAGCGAAATTAAAACCCTTAGTGGGGCATTCGGTGGATGCGTGACCACAAGAGGTTTGGTATTCGTTCACCATAATGACAATGAGCGCATTAAGTTTGCGTTACATGTGGTATCGTCAGAGGAAGGAGTGCCAGGGGATGGCATAGTTGGAAGGGATAACTTGTAGAATAGATCCCCTTATAAATACCCTTACTAAAAAGGTGACATGAGGTCGAAGGAAGCAATAGATGAAGACTCTTACAGAGAGAGAGCCAAAGTATTACCACGGACAATAAGAATAGTTCCAGTTGGAATTAAAACCAATATTCCAGTGGTAGTAGTACATAAACAGCAAATTACGCCAGGGGTATATATGGGAGAGACACTGGTAAATGTACAAGAGGATACAGTTTATGTGCCAGTGTTAAATTCAACGGATAAGGATGTAAATATTAGCAGTAACTTTAGACCAAAGTTTACTGATTTCAATAAGTTTAAAACACCGGGTACCGGTGCGGTAAGTAGAATAGAGGAGATAGACGTTAGGGATAGAATAAGCACACTTATAGGTAAATTACGATTGGATGAAAATTTGAATATGGAGGAAAGAAGTTCAGTAGAGAGAATGTGCGCAGCATTCAATGATATTTTCCTTCTGGAAGGGGATAAACTGTCTTACACGCCCGTTTTGGAGCACGAGATACCAACCTTGCAGGATCAGCCTCCGGTTAATCAGAAGCAGTATAGGCTTCCACAGGTGCATAGGGAGGAGATTAATAGACAGGTAGGGAAAATGTTAGATGACGGGATTGTCTCCCACAGCAAATCTCCTTGGAATTCGCCCTTGCTACTAGTGCCAAAAAAAGCCTCGAAGGATGGACAGAAAAAATGGCGACTAGTGATTGACTATAGAAAATTGAACGATGTAACTATGAAGCAAGTCTTTCCGATTCCAAGAATTGAGGAAATTCTGGAGCAGTTGGGACACTGCAGGTATTTCTCGATTCTAGATCTTGCTAGTGGATATCATCAAGTTTTAGTTGACGAAAGGGACAGGGAGAAAACTGCTTTTAGCTCGGGTTTAACATAATGCCATTCGGGTTAACTGGAGCGCCTGCAACCTTCCAGAGAATAATGAATCATATTCTCACTGGACTTCAGGGGATAGACTGTTTTGTTTATTTAGATGACATAGTAGTTTACGGTAGAAACCTACAACAGCATGAGGATAGGTTATGTAAAGTATTTAAGGTTCTTAGAGAAAATAATTTAAAATTGAACACAGAGAAGTGTCAATTTTTAAGGCGAGAAATTGTATATTTAGGTCATAAGTGTTCAGAACAGGGTGCACTCCCCGACCCACAGATGGTGGAATGTGTAAAAAATATAAAGCCACCAAGGAGTAAAAAGGAAGTACAAGCGTTTTTAGGGTTAGTAAATTACTATAGGAAGTTTATTGAAAATACAGCAAAAAATAGCGTTGCCAATAAACAAACTATTGAGAAAAGAAGTAAAATTCCAATGGACAGATGAATGTCAAGAGGCGTTTGAAAGTTTGAAGAAAGCAATAATTTCACCACCGGTACTAGCTCCCCTGATTTTTCGAAACCGTTTTTATTAACAACAGACGCCAGCAACGAGGCCAATAGCTTTTGCCAGTAGGGCATTGAATGAAGCCGAGAAACGGTATTCCACAATTGAAAAGGAATTTTTGGCTATAGTGTGGGCAACAGAGAACTTTAGAGCGTATCTCTTGGGCAGGCCATTCAAAGTGTACACGGATCACCAACCCTTGAAGGGAATAGCGAATTTGAAGGATCAGACTTCACGCCTGGCTAGGTTTAGACATAAATTGTCGGAGTATGAATTCGAGATTATTTATAATCCCGGCAAGAAGAATCTGAATGCAGACGCTTTGAGCAGAATCCCACAGGAAAACAAGGGTATTATTGCCGTACAGACTCGCTCTAAGGCTAAAGCGCAGGAGCTTGAGGACCAATTGGAGCCAAGAAACACGCAGACAACCACAGGCGATATGGACAGTGAAAACGGTCTAGAGGTTGACAAGGCGGCAGTTTTAACAAGGCCGGAGGAAATAAGAACGGTTTTGAGAGATTTCCATAATTCACCTTTGGGGGGCCATCAAGGCGCGGTAAAAACATTTCTGCGCATTAGAAAACAGTTCAGGTGGCCTGGTATGCAAAGACAAATTAAGGATTATGTCAGGAATTGTCCGAAGTGCCAAGCGAATAAAAGTTCGAGACTTACGAAAATGCCGATGGTGTTAACTGACACACCGAAGCGTCCTTTCGAAAAGTGTATATGGATATAGTAGGTATTTTGCCGGAGACTGTGTCAGGAAATAAATACATACTCACCTTTCAGGATGACTTCTCAAAACTAATGGCGTGCGTAGCAATTCCGGATGCGGAAGAGAGCACAGTAGCCAAGGCATTTTTCGACGAGATAGTAACTCGCTACGGAGTTCCAAAAGTGTTAGTAACGGACAATGTTACTAATTTTATTTCCAAAATATTCTCGGACACTTGTAAGATGTTAGGCATTAGGAAGTTGCATATCACTCACCACCCCCAGGCCAATGGTTCACTCGAACGCAGCCATAGACCGTTAGCGGAATATTTGCGCAGCTGCGCTAAAGAGGACGGTTCCAATTGGGACCAATGGTTGTCGGCAGCGATGCATGTGCATAACCATACGCCCCATACTAGCACTAGACAAACACCCTTCCGTACTTTATCCGGTTTTGATTCAGAAATGCCAACACCTTTGAGACGAATACATTTTGTTTTATTATAAATACATATTTTATTAAAAGAAGAGTGATTCATTTAGTTCGGCAAGATCCAGGACCCATGGGGGCAAGTCGACGGGTCGGAATCCGGTCGCTTGCTGGTAGTGACGCGATGCTTGAAGGAGACGCAGGATCAAAACAGCTGTGGATCGACGGGGGGTGATGTGATACTCCTCGAGTAGCTTCTCTATACTGTCGGTCACAGGATCGAGGTCCCAGCAGGAGTCCTGGATGTCGTGAAGCAGAGTAGAGACGTATTCAGCAAATGAAGACATAATGTAATAGCGGTTGAGGAAAACTTTGTGACTGAATGATTCAGTTGGGAATTGCTGGGTATTTATTGGTATAAAAGAGCTGGTATCAGCAAAAGATGCGTTCGGGCAGAGAGTAGTACGCAACTGTTTGTTAACAATGGTAAAATCGCTGAGTCTCGGAGAAGTTTAGTTTTTGGATTATTGGGTCAGACGTATAATGGGACAAAAGCGCGAAAACTAGGGTAGAAAATTAAGTGTTTCGTGAGTGATAGTTAAAAAGTAGTGATCGTAATAAGCTTTTTATATATTGCGGGACGGAAAAAGGATGGGCCGTCCACATGTTGGGGAAGCCAGTGCCAAAGCGCGAATAGTATGTAGTTTCTGCGGAAGGAAAGGCCATACTAGGGACGAGTGTCTCGTAAGGAAAAATAGTCCATTCTGTGAGAAATGCATGATGTATGGGCATGAACTAAGTTGGAGATGTCAGTCACGGGGGCAGCCAACGAGAGGAAATTTAGCCGAACGTCAGGTAAGTTATCAGAGAAGAAATAGTAGCGACCACATGAGTAGCGGTAGACAGCAGCCACAAGCTAATGAGGGTAGTTTGAATACGTATAATAGGGAAAGCAGAAGCAGGGGAGATGATATCAAGTGTTTCCGTTGTGAAAAAACAGGACACATAGCAATAAACTACCCCGTCAAGAGATATCAAGGAACAACGCAGGGAAACTATCGAGGGCCCAGCCAAGGCCACTAAGCTGGGAACCCGAAAAGAAAAGTAACTCGAGGCCATACATCATGGGAGTGACGAGTCATACATCGAATACGATTGTTGAACCGTCCTCCTCTGATCGTTGCGAGAAAGTCGGTCACGGACGAGTCGATAGTGCAGGCGGGAGCGTTAAAAGTAATGAGTCATTCCCAGAAGAAGTTAAAAGTTGTGAGGAGGTAATCGAAATTGGAGTTAAGCAAGCAGTTAATAACAAACAAACAGTTTGAAACAGCCGTTGAGTCAGTGGATACGTTTGGAGTTTTGACTTCATGCTTAAGTGCAAGCATTGCACAAATTTTCGTTTTGGTAGTATTGTCTCTGGGTGTAATAAAAGATATAGTAAAAGAAAATAAGATTAAAATTTTCAATTATACTGAGCAATTTTTAAACAACAACATGACAAACGTGAATTTATGGCAAAAAGACGCAACGAAAATGTTAGAAAATATTTTCTCAAAGATAGAAAACAGTACAAGTAAAAGCAATAATATAAAATTGAATACAACGGAGAGAAGGGGACAAATAAATTCAGGATTGAACTGGCAGAAGGGCCGCCCAGACACCTTAAATGATGTGTTCATTGAAGTACCGTGTACGGGTGCAAGAAATGGAAAACTCATTTTACTGGTAGACTCAGGGGCGGACACAAGCCTGGTTAAGGAAACTGCGCTAAGTCATTCGCTAGAAGTGGACACTAGCGAAATTAAAACCCTTAGTGGGGCATTCGGTGGATGCGTGACCACAAGAGGTTTGGTATTCGTTCACCATAATGACAATGAGCGCATTAAGTTTGCGTTACATGTGGTATCGTCAGAGGAAGGAGTGCCAGGGGATGGCATAGTTGGAAGGGATAACTTGTAGAATAGATCCATTATAAATACCCTTACTAAAAAGGTGACATGAGGTCGAAGGAAGCAATAGATGAAGACTCTTACAGAGAGAGAGCCAAAGTATTACCACGGACAATAAGAATAGTTCCAGTTGGAATTAAAACCAATATTCCAGTGGTAGTAGTACATAAACAGCAAATTACGCCAGGGGTATATATGGGAGAGACACTGGTAAATGTACAAGAGGATACAGTTTATGTGCCAGTGTTAAATTCAACGGATAAGGATGTAAATATTAGCAGTAACTTTAGACCAAAGTTTACTGATTTCAATAAGTTTAAAACACCGGGTACCGGTGCGGTAAGTAGAATAGAGGAGATAGACGTTAGGGATAGAATAAGCACACTTATAGGTAAATTACGATTGGATGAAAATTTGAATATGGAGGAAAGAAGTTCAGTAGAGAGAATGTGCGCAGCATTCAATGATATTTTCCTTCTGGAAGGGGATAAACTGTCTTACACGCCCGTTTTGGAGCACGAGATACCAACCTTGCAGGATCAGCCTCCGGTTAATCAGAAGCAGTATAGGCTTCCACAGGTGCATAGGGAGGAGATTAATAGACAGGTAGGGAAAATGTTAGATGACGGGATTGTCTCCCACAGCAAATCTCCTTGGAATTCGCCCTTGCTACTAGTGCCAAAAAAAGCCTCGAAGGATGGACAGAAAAAATGGCGACTAGTGATTGACTATAGAAAATTGAACGATGTAACTATGAAGCAAGTCTTTCCGATTCCAAGAATTGAGGAAATTCTGGAGCAGTTGGGACACTGCAGGTATTTCTCGATTCTAGATCTTGCTAGTGGATATCATCAAGTTTTAGTTGACGAAAGGGACAGGGAGAAAACTGCTTTTAGCTCGGGTTTAACATAATGCCATTCGGGTTAACTGGAGCGCCTGCAACCTTCCAGAGAATAATGAATCATATTCTCACTGGACTTCAGGGGATAGACTGTTTAGTTTATTTAGATGACAGTAGTTTACGGTAGAAACCTACAACAGCATGAGGATAGGTTATGTAAAGTATTTAAGGTTCTTAGAGAAAATAATTTAAAATTGAACACAGAGAAGTGCCAATTTTTAAGGCGAGAAATTGTATATTTAGGTCATAAGTGTTCAGAACAGGGTGCACTCCCCGACCCACAGATGGTGGAATGTGTAAAAAATATAAAGCCACCAAGGAGTAAAAAGGAAGTACAAGCGTTTTTAGGGTTAGTAAATTACTATAGGAAGTTTATTGAAAATACAGCAAAAAATAGCGTTGCCAATAAACAAACTATTGAGAAAAGAAGTAAAATTCCAATGGACAGATGAATGTCAAGAGGCGTTTGAAAGTTTGAAGAAAGCAATAATTTCACCACCGGTACTAGCTTACCCTGATTTTTCGAAACCGTTTTTATTAACAACAGACGCCAGCAACGAGGCTCTGGGCGCGGTGTTGTCCCAAGGTATAGTAGGCCAAGACAGGCCAATAGCTTTTGCCAGTAGGGCATTGAATGAAGCCGAGAAACGGTATTCCACAATTGAAAAGGAATTTTTGGCTATAGTGTGGGCAACAGAGAACTTTAGAGCGTATCTCTTGGGCAGGCCATTCAAAGTGTACACGGATCACCAACCCTTGAAGGGGATAGCGAATTTGAAGGATCAGACTTTACGCCTGGCTAGGTTTAGACATAAATTGTCGGAGTATGAATTCGAGATTATTTATAATCCCGGCAAGAAGAATCTGAATGCAGACGCTTTGAGCAGAATCCCACAGGAAAACAAGGGTATTACTGCCGTACAGACTCGCTCTAAGGCTAAAGCGCAGGAGCTTGAGGACCAATTGGAGCCAAGAAACACGCAGACAACCACAGGCGATATGGACAGTGAAAACGGTCTAGAGGTTGACAAGGCGGCAGTTTTAACAAGGCCGGAGTAAATAAGAACGGTTTTGAGAGATTTCCATAATTCACCTTTGGGGGGCCATCAAGGCGCGGTAAAAACATTTCTGCGCATTAGAAAACACTTCAGGTGGCCTGGTATGCAAAGACAAATTAAGGATTATGTCAGGAATTGTCCGAAGTGCCAAGCGAATAAAAGTTCGAGACTTACGAAAATGCCGATGGTGTTAACTGACACACCGAAGCGTCCTTTCGAAAAGTGTATATGGATATAGTAGGTATTTTGCCGGAGACTGTGTCAGGAAATAAATACATACTCACCTTTCAGGATGACTTCTCAAAACTAATGGCGTGCGTAGCAATTCCGGATGCGGAAGAGAGCACAGTAGCCAAGGCATTTTTCGACGAGATAGTAACTCGCTACGGAGTTCCAAAAGTGTTAGTAACGGACAATGGTACTAATTTTATTTCCAAAATATTCTCGGACACTTGTAAGATGTTAGGCATTAGGAAGTTGCATATCACTCCGTACCACCCCCAGGCCAATGGTTCACTCGAACGCAGCCATAGACCGTTAGCGGAATATTTGCGCAGCTGCGCTAAAGAGGACGGTTCCAATTGGGACCAATGGTTGTCGGCAGCGATGCATGTGCATAACCATACGCCCCATACTAGCACTAGACAAACACCCTTCCGTACTTTATCCGGTTTTTATTCAGAAATGCCAACCAACTTGAGACGTAAGTGCAGTCCGGTGTATAATCCGGACGATCCCTCGAAGATTCAGAAATATCAGATCCAAAAAGCGCATGAAATAGCTCGACAAAACCAGGAGAAGACGAAGGTGTTGTCTTAAAGGCAATATGATAGCAAGTTAAATCCTGTTGTTTTTAAGGTAGGTGACAAGGTTAATGAAAAATCAAACCAGGAAAAGTAAGTTTTCACCTATCTGGTCAGGTCCTTACCAAGTAATTTCTGTCAACAGTCCAGTCACCACTACAATTTCAATTAAAAGTAAATGTAAAAAAATTCACAACAACCTGCTCAAAATTTTTAATGAGTAGGCCATTCATTCAAGAATTGTATTCATTTGACTAGAAAGAATGAGTGTATAATTTATTAGGGTAATGATAGTTTCTTTTTACTTTAAATATATTATTTGTTAGAACTCTGGAATTGTGCATTTTTGATTATATTACGAAAAAACCCGCGTTGCTAGCATCAAGAAACCTTTTGCCTTAGGCATTTTGCACACAAGAATCAACGATATTGTTTGGGTTGAACGATTGCAAATACATTTTGTTTTATTATAAATACATATTTTATTAAAAGAAGAGTGATTCATTTTAGTTCGGCAAGATCCAGGACCCATGGGGGCAAGTCGACGGGTCGGAATCCGGTCGCTTGCTGGTAGTGACGCGATGCTTCAAGGAGACAGGATCAAAACAGCTGTGGATCGACGGGGGGTGATGTGCTACTCCTCGAGTAGCTTCTCTATACTGTCGGTCACAGGATCGAGGTCCCAGCAGGAGTTCTGGATGTCGTGAAGCAGAGTAGAGACATATTCAGCGAATGAAGACATAATGTAATAGCGGTTGAGGAAAACTTTGTGACTGAATGATTCAGTTGGGAATTGCTGGGTATTTATTGGTATAAAAGAGCTGGTATCAGCAAAAGATGCGTTCGGGTAGAGAGTAGTACGCAACTGTTTGTTAACAATGGTAAAATCGCTGAGTCTCGGAGAAGTTTAGTTTTTGGATTATTGGGTCAGACGTATAATGGGACAAAAGCGCGAAAACTAGGGTAGAAAATTAAGTGTTTCGTGAGTGATAGTTAAAAAGTAGTGATCGTAATAAGCTTTTTATATATTGCGGGACGGAAAAAGGATGGGACGTCCACAAGGTGGGGAAGCCAGTGCCAAAGCGCGAATAGTATGTAGTTTCTGCGGAAGGAAAGGCCATACTAGGGACGAGTGTCTCGTAAGGAAAAATAGTCCATTCTGTGAGAAATGCATGATGTATGGGCATGAACTAAGTTAGAGATGTCAGTCACGGGGGCAGCCAACGAGAGGAAATTTAGCCGAACGTCAGGTAAGTTATCAGAGAAGAAATAGTAGCGACCACATGAGTAGCGGTAGACAGCAGCCACAAGCTAATGAGGGTAGTTTGAATACGTATAATAGGGAAAGCAGAAGCAGGGGAGATGATATCAAGTGTTTCCGTTGTGAAAAAACAGGACACATAGCAATAAACTACCCCGTCAAGAGATATCAAGGAACAACGCAGGGAAACTGTCGAGGGCCTAGCCAAGGCCACTAAGCTGGGAACCCGAAAAGAAAAGTAACTCGAGGCCATACATCATGGGAGTGACGAGTCATACATCGAATACGATTGTTGAACCGTCCTCCTCTGATCGTTGCGAGAAAGTCGGTCACGGACGAGTCGATAGTGCAGGCGGGAGCGTTAAAAGTAATGAGTCATTCCCAGAAGAAGTTAAAAGTTGTGAGGAGGTAATCGAAATTGGAGTTAAGCAAGCAGTTAATAACAAACAAACAGTTTGAAACAGCCGTTGAGTCAGTGGATACGTTTGGAGTTTTGACTTCATGCTTAAGTGCAAGCATTGCACAAATTTTCGTTTTGGTAGTATTGTCTCTGGGTGTAATAAAAGATATAGTAAAAGAAAATAAGATTAAAATTTTCAATTATACTGAGCAATTTTAAAACAACAACATGACAAACGTGAATTTATGGCAAGAAGACGCAACGAAAATGTTAGAAAATATTTTCTCAAAGATAGAAAACAGTACAAGTAAAAGCAATAATATAAAATTGAATTCAACGGAGAGAAGGGGACAAATAAATTCAGGATTGAACTGGCAGAAGGGCCGCCCAGACACCTTAAATGATGTGTTCATTGAAGTACCGTGTACGGGTGCAAGAAATGGAAAACTCATTTTACTGGTAGACTCAGGGGCGGACACAAGCCTGGTTAAGGAAAATGCGCTAAGTCATTCGCTAGAAGTGGACACTAGCGAAATTAAAACCCTTAGTGGGGCATTCGGTGGATGCGTGACCACAAGAGGTTTGGTATTCGTTCACCATAATGACAATGAGCGCATTAAGTTTGCGTTACATGTGGTATCGTCAGAGGAAGGAGTGCCAGGGGATGGCATAGTTGGAAGGGATAACTTGTAGAATAGATCCATTATAAATACCCTTACTAAAAAGGTGACATGAGGTCGAAGGAAGCAATAGATGAAGACTCTTACAGAGAGAGAGCCAAAGTATTACCACGGACAATAAGAATAGTTCCAGTTGGAATTAAAACCAATATTCCAGTGGTAGTAGTACATAAACAGCAAATTACGCCAGGGGTATATATGGGAGAGACACTGGTAAATGTACAAGAGGATACAGTTTATGTGCCAGTGTTAAATTCAACGGATAAGGATGTAAATATTAGCAGTAACTTTAGACCAAAGTTTACTGATTTCAATAAGTTTAAAACACCGGGTACCGGTGCGGTAAGTAGAATAGAGGAGATAGACGTTAGGGATAGAATAAGCACACTTATAGGTAAATTACGATTGGATGAAAATTTGAATATGGAGGAAAGAAGTTCAGTAGAGAGAATGTGCGCAGCATTCAATGATATTTTCCTTCTGGAAGGGGATAAACTGTCTTACACGCCCGTTTTGGAGCACGAGATACCAACCTTGCAGGATCAGCCTCCGGTTAATCAGAAGCAGTATAGGCTTCCACAGGTGCATAGGGAGGAGATTAATAGACAGGTAGGGAAAATGTTAGATGACGGGATTGTCTCCCACAGCAAATCTCCTTGGAATTCGCCCTTGCTACTAGTGCCAAAAAAAGCCTCGAAGGATGGACAGAAAAAATGGCGACTAGTGATTGACTATAGAAAATTGAACGATGTAACTATGAAGCAAGTCTTTCCGATTCCAAGAATTGAGGAAATTCTGGAGCAGTTGGGACACTGCAGGTATTTCTCGATTCTAGATCTTGCTAGTGGATATCATCAAGTTTTAGTTGACGAAAGGGACAGGGAGAAAACTGCTTTTAGCTCGGGTTTAACATAATGCCATTCGGGTTAACTGGAGCGCCTGCAACCTTCCAGAGAATAATGAATCATATTCTCACTGGACTTCAGGGGATAGACTGTTTAGTTTATTTAGATGACAGTAGTTTACGGTAGAAACCTACAACAGCATGAGGATAGGTTATGTAAAGTATTTAAGGTTCTTAGAGAAAATAATTTAAAATTGAACACAGAGAAGTGCCAATTTTTAAGGCGAGAAATTGTATATTTAGGTCATAAGTGTTCAGAACAGGGTGCACTCCCCGACCCACAGATGGTGGAATGTGTAAAAAATATAAAGCCACCAAGGAGTAAAAAGGAAGTACAAGCGTTTTTAGGGTTAGTAAATTACTATAGGAAGTTTATTGAAAATACAGCAAAAAATAGCGTTGCCAATAAACAAACTATTGAGAAAAGAAGTAAAATTCCAATGGACAGATGAATGTCAAGAGGCGTTTGAAAGTTTGAAGAAAGCAATAATTTCACCACCGGTACTAGCTTACCCTGATTTTTCGAAACCGTTTTTATTAACAACAGACGCCAGCAACGAGGCTCTGGGCGCGGTGTTGTCCCAAGGTATAGTAGGCCAAGACAGGCCAATAGCTTTTGCCAGTAGGGCATTGAATGAAGCCGAGAAACGGTATTCCACAATTGAAAAGGAATTTTTGGCTATAGTGTGGGCAACAGAGAACTTTAGAGCGTATCTCTTGGGCAGGCCATTCAAAGTGTACACGGATCACCAACCCTTGAAGGGGATAGCGAATTTGAAGGATCAGACTTTACGCCTGGCTAGGTTTAGACATAAATTGTCGGAGTATGAATTCGAGATTATTTATAATCCCGGCAAGAAGAATCTGAATGCAGACGCTTTGAGCAGAATCCCACAGGAAAACAAGGGTATTACTGCCGTACAGACTCGCTCTAAGGCTAAAGCGCAGGAGCTTGAGGACCAATTGGAGCCAAGAAACACGCAGACAACCACAGGCGATATGGACAGTGAAAACGGTCTAGAGGTTGACAAGGCGGCAGTTTTAACAAGGCCGGAGTAAATAAGAACGGTTTTGAGAGATTTCCATAATTCACCTTTGGGGGGCCATCAAGGCGCGGTAAAAACATTTCTGCGCATTAGAAAACACTTCAGGTGGCCTGGTATGCAAAGACAAATTAAGGATTATGTCAGGAATTGTCCGAAGTGCCAAGCGAATAAAAGTTCGAGACTTACGAAAATGCCGATGGTGTTAACTGACACACCGAAGCGTCCTTTCGAAAAGTGTATATGGATATAGTAGGTATTTTGCCGGAGACTGTGTCAGGAAATAAATACATACTCACCTTTCAGGATGACTTCTCAAAACTAATGGCGTGCGTAGCAATTCCGGATGCGGAAGAGAGCACAGTAGCCAAGGCATTTTTCGACGAGATAGTAACTCGCTACGGAGTTCCAAAAGTGTTAGTAACGGACAATGGTACTAATTTTATTTCCAAAATATTCTCGGACACTTGTAAGATGTTAGGCATTAGGAAGTTGCATATCACTCCGTACCACCCCCAGGCCAATGGTTCACTCGAACGCAGCCATAGACCGTTAGCGGAATATTTGCGCAGCTGCGCTAAAGAGGACGGTTCCAATTGGGACCAATGGTTGTCGGCAGCGATGCATGTGCATAACCATACGCCCCATACTAGCACTAGACAAACACCCTTCCGTACTTTATCCGGTTTTTATTCAGAAATGCCAACCAACTTGAGACGTAAGTGCAGTCCGGTGTATAATCCGGACGATCCCTCGAAGATTCAGAAATATCAGATCCAAAAAGCGCATGAAATAGCTCGACAAAACCAGGAGAAGACGAAGGTGTTGTCTTAAAGGCAATATGATAGCAAGTTAAATCCTGTTGTTTTTAAGGTAGGTGACAAGGTTAATGAAAAATCAAACCAGGAAAAGTAAGTTTTCACCTATCTGGTCAGGTCCTTACCAAGTAATTTCTGTCAACAGTCCAGTCACCACTACAATTTCAATTAAAAGTAAATGTAAAAAAATTCACAACAACCTGCTCAAAATTTTTAATGAGTAGGCCATTCATTCAAGAATTGTATTCATTTGACTAGAAAGAATGAGTGTATAATTTATTAGGGTAATGATAGTTTCTTTTTACTTTAAATATATTATTTGTTAGAACTCTGGAATTGTGCATTTTTGATTATATTACGAAAAAACCCGCGTTGCTAGCATCAAGAAACCTTTTGCCTTAGGCATTTTGCACACAAGAATCAACGATATTGTTTGGGTTGAACGATTGCAAATACATTTTGTTTTATTATAAATACATATTTTATTAAAAGAAGAGTGATTCATTTTAGTTCGGCAAGATCCAGGACCCATGGGGGCAAGTCGACGGGTCGGAATCCGGTCGCTTGCTGGTAGTGACGCGATGCTTCAAGGAGACAGGATCAAAACAGCTGTGGATCGACGGGGGGTGATGTGCTACTCCTCGAGTAGCTTCTCTATACTGTCGGTCACAGGATCGAGGTCCCAGCAGGAGTTCTGGATGTCGTGAAGCAGAGTAGAGACATATTCAGCGAATGAAGACATAATGTAATAGCGGTTGAGGAAAACTTTGTGACTGAATGATTCAGTTGGGAATTGCTGGGTATTTATTGGTATAAAAGAGCTGGTATCAGCAAAAGATGCGTTCGGGTAGAGAGTAGTACGCAACTGTTTGTTAACAATGGTAAAATCGCTGAGTCTCGGAGAAGTTTAGTTTTTGGATTATTGGGTCAGACGTATAATGGGACAAAAGCGCGAAAACTAGGGTAGAAAATTAAGTGTTTCGTGAGTGATAGTTAAAAAGTAGTGATCGTAATAAGCTTTTTATATATTGCGGGACGGAAAAAGGATGGGACGTCCACAAGGTGGGGAAGCCAGTGCCAAAGCGCGAATAGTATGTAGTTTCTGCGGAAGGAAAGGCCATACTAGGGACGAGTGTCTCGTAAGGAAAAATAGTCCATTCTGTGAGAAATGCATGATGTATGGGCATGAACTAAGTTAGAGATGTCAGTCACGGGGGCAGCCAACGAGAGGAAATTTAGCCGAACGTCAGGTAAGTTATCAGAGAAGAAATAGTAGCGACCACATGAGTAGCGGTAGACAGCAGCCACAAGCTAATGAGGGTAGTTTGAATACGTATAATAGGGAAAGCAGAAGCAGGGGAGATGATATCAAGTGTTTCCGTTGTGAAAAAACAGGACACATAGCAATAAACTACCCCGTCAAGAGATATCAAGGAACAACGCAGGGAAACTGTCGAGGGCCTAGCCAAGGCCACTAAGCTGGGAACCCGAAAAGAAAAGTAACTCGAGGCCATACATCATGGGAGTGACGAGTCATACATCGAATACGATTGTTGAACCGTCCTCCTCTGATCGTTGCGAGAAAGTCGGTCACGGACGAGTCGATAGTGCAGGCGGGAGCGTTAAAAGTAATGAGTCATTCCCAGAAGAAGTTAAAAGTTGTGAGGAGGTAATCGAAATTGGAGTTAAGCAAGCAGTTAATAACAAACAAACAGTTTGAAACAGCCGTTGAGTCAGTGGATACGTTTGGAGTTTTGACTTCATGCTTAAGTGCAAGCATTGCACAAATTTTCGTTTTGGTAGTATTGTCTCTGGGTGTAATAAAAGATATAGTAAAAGAAAATAAGATTAAAATTTTCAATTATACTGAGCAATTTTAAAACAACAACATGACAAACGTGAATTTATGGCAAGAAGACGCAACGAAAATGTTAGAAAATATTTTCTCAAAGATAGAAAACAGTACAAGTAAAAGCAATAATATAAAATTGAATTCAACGGAGAGAAGGGGACAAATAAATTCAGGATTGAACTGGCAGAAGGGCCGCCCAGACACCTTAAATGATGTGTTCATTGAAGTACCGTGTACGGGTGCAAGAAATGGAAAACTCATTTTACTGGTAGACTCAGGGGCGGACACAAGCCTGGTTAAGGAAAATGCGCTAAGTCATTCGCTAGAAGTGGACACTAGCGAAATTAAAACCCTTAGTGGGGCATTCGGTGGATGCGTGACCACAAGAGGTTTGGTATTCGTTCACCATAATGACAATGAGCGCATTAAGTTTGCGTTACATGTGGTATCGTCAGAGGAAGGAGTGCCAGGGGATGGCATAGTTGGAAGGGATAACTTGTAGAATAGATCCATTATAAATACCCTTACTAAAAAGGTGACATGAGGTCGAAGGAAGCAATAGATGAAGACTCTTACAGAGAGAGAGCCAAAGTATTACCACGGACAATAAGAATAGTTCCAGTTGGAATTAAAACCAATATTCCAGTGGTAGTAGTACATAAACAGCAAATTACGCCAGGGGTATATATGGGAGAGACACTGGTAAATGTACAAGAGGATACAGTTTATGTGCCAGTGTTAAATTCAACGGATAAGGATGTAAATATTAGCAGTAACTTTAGACCAAAGTTTACTGATTTCAATAAGTTTAAAACACCGGGTACCGGTGCGGTAAGTAGAATAGAGGAGATAGACGTTAGGGATAGAATAAGCACACTTATAGGTAAATTACGATTGGATGAAAATTTGAATATGGAGGAAAGAAGTTCAGTAGAGAGAATGTGCGCAGCATTCAATGATATTTTCCTTCTGGAAGGGGATAAACTGTCTTACACGCCCGTTTTGGAGCACGAGATACCAACCTTGCAGGATCAGCCTCCGGTTAATCAGAAGCAGTATAGGCTTCCACAGGTGCATAGGGAGGAGATTAATAGACAGGTAGGGAAAATGTTAGATGACGGGATTGTCTCCCACAGCAAATCTCCTTGGAATTCGCCCTTGCTACTAGTGCCAAAAAAAGCCTCGAAGGATGGACAGAAAAAATGGCGACTAGTGATTGACTATAGAAAATTGAACGATGTAACTATGAAGCAAGTCTTTCCGATTCCAAGAATTGAGGAAATTCTGGAGCAGTTGGGACACTGCAGGTATTTCTCGATTCTAGATCTTGCTAGTGGATATCATCAAGTTTTAGTTGACGAAAGGGACAGGGAGAAAACTGCTTTTAGCTCGGGTTTAACATAATGCCATTCGGGTTAACTGGAGCGCCTGCAACCTTCCAGAGAATAATGAATCATATTCTCACTGGACTTCAGGGGATAGACTGTTTAGTTTATTTAGATGACAGTAGTTTACGGTAGAAACCTACAACAGCATGAGGATAGGTTATGTAAAGTATTTAAGGTTCTTAGAGAAAATAATTTAAAATTGAACACAGAGAAGTGCCAATTTTTAAGGCGAGAAATTGTATATTTAGGTCATAAGTGTTCAGAACAGGGTGCACTCCCCGACCCACAGATGGTGGAATGTGTAAAAAATATAAAGCCACCAAGGAGTAAAAAGGAAGTACAAGCGTTTTTAGGGTTAGTAAATTACTATAGGAAGTTTATTGAAAATACAGCAAAAAATAGCGTTGCCAATAAACAAACTATTGAGAAAAGAAGTAAAATTCCAATGGACAGATGAATGTCAAGAGGCGTTTGAAAGTTTGAAGAAAGCAATAATTTCACCACCGGTACTAGCTTACCCTGATTTTTCGAAACCGTTTTTATTAACAACAGACGCCAGCAACGAGGCTCTGGGCGCGGTGTTGTCCCAAGGTATAGTAGGCCAAGACAGGCCAATAGCTTTTGCCAGTAGGGCATTGAATGAAGCCGAGAAACGGTATTCCACAATTGAAAAGGAATTTTTGGCTATAGTGTGGGCAACAGAGAACTTTAGAGCGTATCTCTTGGGCAGGCCATTCAAAGTGTACACGGATCACCAACCCTTGAAGGGGATAGCGAATTTGAAGGATCAGACTTTACGCCTGGCTAGGTTTAGACATAAATTGTCGGAGTATGAATTCGAGATTATTTATAATCCCGGCAAGAAGAATCTGAATGCAGACGCTTTGAGCAGAATCCCACAGGAAAACAAGGGTATTACTGCCGTACAGACTCGCTCTAAGGCTAAAGCGCAGGAGCTTGAGGACCAATTGGAGCCAAGAAACACGCAGACAACCACAGGCGATATGGACAGTGAAAACGGTCTAGAGGTTGACAAGGCGGCAGTTTTAACAAGGCCGGAGTAAATAAGAACGGTTTTGAGAGATTTCCATAATTCACCTTTGGGGGGCCATCAAGGCGCGGTAAAAACATTTCTGCGCATTAGAAAACACTTCAGGTGGCCTGGTATGCAAAGACAAATTAAGGATTATGTCAGGAATTGTCCGAAGTGCCAAGCGAATAAAAGTTCGAGACTTACGAAAATGCCGATGGTGTTAACTGACACACCGAAGCGTCCTTTCGAAAAGTGTATATGGATATAGTAGGTATTTTGCCGGAGACTGTGTCAGGAAATAAATACATACTCACCTTTCAGGATGACTTCTCAAAACTAATGGCGTGCGTAGCAATTCCGGATGCGGAAGAGAGCACAGTAGCCAAGGCATTTTTCGACGAGATAGTAACTCGCTACGGAGTTCCAAAAGTGTTAGTAACGGACAATGGTACTAATTTTATTTCCAAAATATTCTCGGACACTTGTAAGATGTTAGGCATTAGGAAGTTGCATATCACTCCGTACCACCCCCAGGCCAATGGTTCACTCGAACGCAGCCATAGACCGTTAGCGGAATATTTGCGCAGCTGCGCTAAAGAGGACGGTTCCAATTGGGACCAATGGTTGTCGGCAGCGATGCATGTGCATAACCATACGCCCCATACTAGCACTAGACAAACACCCTTCCGTACTTTATCCGGTTTTTATTCAGAAATGCCAACCAACTTGAGACGTAAGTGCAGTCCGGTGTATAATCCGGACGATCCCTCGAAGATTCAGAAATATCAGATCCAAAAAGCGCATGAAATAGCTCGACAAAACCAGGAGAAGACGAAGGTGTTGTCTTAAAGGCAATATGATAGCAAGTTAAATCCTGTTGTTTTTAAGGTAGGTGACAAGGTTAATGAAAAATCAAACCAGGAAAAGTAAGTTTTCACCTATCTGGTCAGGTCCTTACCAAGTAATTTCTGTCAACAGTCCAGTCACCACTACAATTTCAATTAAAAGTAAATGTAAAAAAATTCACAACAACCTGCTCAAAATTTTTAATGAGTAGGCCATTCATTCAAGAATTGTATTCATTTGACTAGAAAGAATGAGTGTATAATTTATTAGGGTAATGATAGTTTCTTTTTACTTTAAATATATTATTTGTTAGAACTCTGGAATTGTGCATTTTTGATTATATTACGAAAAAACCCGCGTTGCTAGCATCAAGAAACCTTTTGCCTTAGGCATTTTGCACACAAGAATCAACGATATTGTTTGGGTTGAACGATTGCAAATACATTTTGTTTTATTATAAATACATATTTTATTAAAAGAAGAGTGATTCATTTTAGTTCGGCAAGATCCAGGACCCATGGGGGCAAGTCGACGGGTCGGAATCCGGTCGCTTGCTGGTAGTGACGCGATGCTTCAAGGAGACAGGATCAAAACAGCTGTGGATCGACGGGGGGTGATGTGCTACTCCTCGAGTAGCTTCTCTATACTGTCGGTCACAGGATCGAGGTCCCAGCAGGAGTTCTGGATGTCGTGAAGCAGAGTAGAGACATATTCAGCGAATGAAGACATAATGTAATAGCGGTTGAGGAAAACTTTGTGACTGAATGATTCAGTTGGGAATTGCTGGGTATTTATTGGTATAAAAGAGCTGGTATCAGCAAAAGATGCGTTCGGGTAGAGAGTAGTACGCAACTGTTTGTTAACAATGGTAAAATCGCTGAGTCTCGGAGAAGTTTAGTTTTTGGATTATTGGGTCAGACGTATAATGGGACAAAAGCGCGAAAACTAGGGTAGAAAATTAAGTGTTTCGTGAGTGATAGTTAAAAAGTAGTGATCGTAATAAGCTTTTTATATATTGCGGGACGGAAAAAGGATGGGACGTCCACAAGGTGGGGAAGCCAGTGCCAAAGCGCGAATAGTATGTAGTTTCTGCGGAAGGAAAGGCCATACTAGGGACGAGTGTCTCGTAAGGAAAAATAGTCCATTCTGTGAGAAATGCATGATGTATGGGCATGAACTAAGTTAGAGATGTCAGTCACGGGGGCAGCCAACGAGAGGAAATTTAGCCGAACGTCAGGTAAGTTATCAGAGAAGAAATAGTAGCGACCACATGAGTAGCGGTAGACAGCAGCCACAAGCTAATGAGGGTAGTTTGAATACGTATAATAGGGAAAGCAGAAGCAGGGGAGATGATATCAAGTGTTTCCGTTGTGAAAAAACAGGACACATAGCAATAAACTACCCCGTCAAGAGATATCAAGGAACAACGCAGGGAAACTGTCGAGGGCCTAGCCAAGGCCACTAAGCTGGGAACCCGAAAAGAAAAGTAACTCGAGGCCATACATCATGGGAGTGACGAGTCATACATCGAATACGATTGTTGAACCGTCCTCCTCTGATCGTTGCGAGAAAGTCGGTCACGGACGAGTCGATAGTGCAGGCGGGAGCGTTAAAAGTAATGAGTCATTCCCAGAAGAAGTTAAAAGTTGTGAGGAGGTAATCGAAATTGGAGTTAAGCAAGCAGTTAATAACAAACAAACAGTTTGAAACAGCCGTTGAGTCAGTGGATACGTTTGGAGTTTTGACTTCATGCTTAAGTGCAAGCATTGCACAAATTTTCGTTTTGGTAGTATTGTCTCTGGGTGTAATAAAAGATATAGTAAAAGAAAATAAGATTAAAATTTTCAATTATACTGAGCAATTTTAAAACAACAACATGACAAACGTGAATTTATGGCAAGAAGACGCAACGAAAATGTTAGAAAATATTTTCTCAAAGATAGAAAACAGTACAAGTAAAAGCAATAATATAAAATTGAATTCAACGGAGAGAAGGGGACAAATAAATTCAGGATTGAACTGGCAGAAGGGCCGCCCAGACACCTTAAATGATGTGTTCATTGAAGTACCGTGTACGGGTGCAAGAAATGGAAAACTCATTTTACTGGTAGACTCAGGGGCGGACACAAGCCTGGTTAAGGAAAATGCGCTAAGTCATTCGCTAGAAGTGGACACTAGCGAAATTAAAACCCTTAGTGGGGCATTCGGTGGATGCGTGACCACAAGAGGTTTGGTATTCGTTCACCATAATGACAATGAGCGCATTAAGTTTGCGTTACATGTGGTATCTTCAGAGGAAGGAGTGCCAGGGGATGGCATAGTTGGAAGGGATAACTTGTGGAATAGATCCATTATAAATACCCTTACTAAAAAGGTGACATGAGGTCGAAGGAAGCAATAGATGAAGACTCTTACAGAGAGAGAGAGCCAAAGTATTAGCACGGACAATAAGAATAGTTCCAGTTGGAATTAAAACCAATATTCCAGTGGTAGTAGTACATAAACAGGAAATTACGCCAGGGGTATATATGGGAGAGACACTGGTAAATGTACAAGAGGATACAGTTTATGTGCCAGTGTTAAATTCAACGGATAAGGATGTAAATATTAGCAGTAACTTTAGACCAAAGTTTACTGATTTCAATAAGTTTAAAACACCGGGTACCGGTGCGGTAAGTAGAATAGAGGAGATAGACGTTAGGGATAGAATAAGCACACTTATAGGTAAAGTACGATTGGATGAAAATTTGAATAAGGAGGAAAGAAGTTCAGTAGAGAGAATGTGCGCAGCATTCAATGATATTTTCCTTCTGGAAGGGTATAAACTGTCTTACACGCCCGTTTTGGAGCACGAGATACCAACCTTGCAGGATCAGCCTCCGGTTAATCAGAAGCAGTATAGGCTTCCACAGGTGCATAGGGAGGAGATTAATAGACAGGTAGGGAAAATGTTAGATGACGGGATTGTCTCCCACAGCAAATCTCCTTGGAATTCGCCCTTGCTACTAGTGCCAAAAAAAGCCTCGAAGGATGGACAGAAAAAATGGCGACTAGTGATTGACTATAGAAAATTGAACGATGTAACTATGAAGCAAGTCTTTCCGATTCCAAGAATTGAGGAAATTCTGGAGCAGTTGGGACACTGCAGGTATTTCTCGATTCTAGATCTTGCTAGTGGATATCATCAAGTTTTAGTTGACGAAAGGGACAGGGAGAAAACTGCTTTTAGCTCGGGTTTAACATAATGCCATTCGGGTTAACTGGAGCGCCTGCAACCTTCCAGAGAATAATGAATCATATTCTCACTGGACTTCAGGGGATAGACTGTTTTGTTTATTTAGATGACATAGTAGTTTACGGTAGAAACCTACAACAGCATGAGGATAGGTTATGTAAAGTATTTAAGGTTCTTAGAGAAAATAATTTAAAATTGAACACAGAGAAGTGTCAATTTTTAAGGCGAGAAATTGTATATTTAGGTCATAAGTGTTCAGAACAGGGTGCACTCGCCGACCCACAGATGGTGGAATGTGTAAAAAATATAAAGCCACCAAGGAGTAAAAAGGAAGTACAAGCGTTTTTAGGGTTAGTAAATTACTATAGGAAGTTTATTGAAAATACAGCAAAAAATAGCGTTGCCAATAAACAAACTATTGAGAAAAGAAGTAAAATTCCAATGGACAGATGAATGTCAAGAGGCGTTTGAAAGTTTGAAGAAAGCAATAATTTCACCACCGGTACTAGCTCCCCTGATTTTTCGAAACCGTTTTTATTAACAACAGACGCCAGCAACGAGGCCAATAGCTTTTGCCAGTAGGGCATTGAATGAAGCCGAGAAACGGTATTCCACAATTGAAAAGGAATTTTTGGCTATAGTGTGGGCAACAGAGAACTTTAGAGCGTATCTCTTGGGCAGGCCATTCAAAGTGTACACGGATCACCAACCCTTGAAGGGAATAGCGAATTTGAAGGATCAGACTTCACGCCTGGCTAGGTTTAGACATAAATTGTCGGAGTATAAATTCGAGATTATTTATAATCCCGGCAAGAAGAATCTGAATGCAGACGCTTTGAGCAGAATCCCACAGGAAAACAAGGGTATTATTGCCGTACAGACTCGCTCTAAGGCTAAAGCGCAGGAGCTTGAGGACCAATTGGAGCCAAGAAACACGCAGACAACCACAGGCGATATGGACAGTGAAAACGGTCTAGAGGTTGACAAGGCGGCAGTTTTAACAAGGCCGGAGGAAATAAGAACGGTTTTGAGAGATTTCCATAATTCACCTTTGGGGGGCCATCAAGGCGCGGTAAAAACATTTCTGCGCATTAGAAAACAGTTCAGGTGGCCTGGTATGCAAAGACAAATTAAGGATTATGTCAGGAATTGTCCGAAGTGCCAAGCGAATAAAAGTTCGAGACTTACGAAAATGCCGATGGTGTTAACTGACACACCGAAGCGTCCTTTCGAAAAGTGTATATGGATATAGTAGGTATTTTGCCGGAGACTGTGTCAGGAAATAAATACATACTCACCTTTCAGGATGACTTCTCAAAACTAATGGCGTGCGTAGCAATTCCGGATGCGGAAGAGAGCACAGTAGCCAAGGCATTTTTCGACGAGATAGTAACTCGCTACGGAGTTCCAAAAGTGTTAGTAACGGACAATGGTACTAATTTTATTTCCAAAATATTCTCGGACACTTGTAAGATGTTAGGCATTAGGAAGTTGCATATCACTCCGTACCACCCCCAGGCCAATGGTTCACTCGAACGCAGCCATAGACCGTTAGCGGAATATTTGCGCAGCTGCGCTAAAGAGGACGGTTCCAATTGGGACCAATGGTTGTCGGCAGCGATGCATGTGCATAACCATACGCCCCATACTAGCACTAGACAAACACCCTTCCGTACTTTATCCGGTTTTGATTCAGAAATGCCAACACCTTTGAGACGAATACATTTTGTTTTATTATAAATACATATTTTATTAAAAGAAGAGTGATTCATTTAGTTCGGCAAGATCCAGGACCCATGGGGGCAAGTCGACGGGTCGGAATCCGGTCGCTTGCTGGTAGTGACGCGATGCTTGAAGGAGACGCAGGATCAAAACAGCTGTGGATCGACGGGGGGTGATGTGATACTCCTCGAGTAGCTTCTCTATACTGTCGGTCACAGGATCGAGGTCCCAGCAGGAGTCCTGGATGTCGTGAAGCAGAGTAGAGACGTATTCAGCAAATGAAGACATAATGTAATAGCGGTTGAGGAAAACTTTGTGACTGAATGATTCAGTTGGGAATTGCTGGGTATTTATTGGTATAAAAGAGCTGGTATCAGCAAAAGATGCGTTCGGGCAGAGAGTAGTACGCAACTGTTTGTTAACAATGGTAAAATCGCTGAGTCTCGGAGAAGTTTATTTTTTGGATTATTGGGTCAGACGTATAATGGGACCAAAGCGCGAAAACTAGGGTAGAAAATTAAGTGTTTCGTGAGTGATAGTTAAAAAGTAGTGATCGTAATAAGCTTTTTATATATTGCGGGACGGAAAAAGGATGGGCCGTCCACAAGTTGGGGAAGCCAGTGCCAAAGCGCGAATAGTATGTAGTTTCTGCGGAAGGAAAGGCCATACTAGGGACGAGTGTCTCGTAAGGAAAAATAGTCCATTCTGTGAGAAATGCATGATGTATGGGCATGAACTAAGTTGGAGATGTCAGTCACGGGGGCAGCCAACGAGAGGAAATTTAGCCGAACGTCAGGTAAGTTATCAGAGAAGAAATAGTAGCGACCACATGAGTAGCGGTAGACAGCAGCCACAAGCTAATGAGGGTAGTTTGAATACGTATAATAGGGAAAGCAGAAGCAGGGGAGATGATATCAAGTGTTTCCGTTGTGAAAAAACAGGACACATAGCAATAAACTACCCCGTCAAGAGATATCAAGGAACAACGCAGGGAAACTATCGAGGGCCCAGCCAAGGCCACTAAGCTGGGAACCCGAAAAGAAAAGTAACTCGAGGCCATACATCATGGGAGTGACGAGTCATACATCGAATACGATTGTTGAACCGTCCTCCTCTGATCGTTGCGAGAAAGTCGGTCACGGACGAGTCGATAGTGCAGGCGGGAGCGTTAAAAGTAATGAGTCATTCCCAGAAGAAGTTAAAAGTTGTGAGGAGGTAATCGAAATTGGAGTTAAGCAAGCAGTTAATAACAAACAAACAGTTTGAAACAACCGTTGAGTCAGTGGATACGTTTGGAGTTTTGACTTCATGCTTAAGTGCAAGCATTGCACAAATTTTCGTTTTGGTAGTATTGTCTCTGGGTGTAATAAAAGATATAGTAAAAGAAAATAAGATTAAAATTTTCAATTATACTGAGCAATTTTTAAACAACAACATGACAAACGTGAATTTATGGCAAAAAGACGCAACGAAAATGTTAGAAAATATTTTCTCAAAGATAGAAAACAGTACAAGTAAAAGCAATAATATAAAATTGAATACAACGGAGAGAAGGGGACAAATAAATTCAGGATTGAACTGGCAGAAGGGCCGCCCAGACACCTTAAATGATGTGTTCATTGAAGTACCGTGTACGGGTGCAAGAAATGGAAAACTCATTTTACTGGTAGACTCAGGGGCGGACACAAGCCTGGTTAAGGAAAATGCGCTAAGTCATTCGCTAGAAGTGGACACTAGCGAAATTAAAACCCTTAGTGGGGCATTCGGTGGATGCGTGACCACAAGAGGTTTGGTATTCGTTCACCATAATGACAATGAGCGCATTAAGTTTGCGTTACATGTGGTATCTTCAGAGGAAGGAGTGCCAGGGGATGGCATAGTTGGAAGGGATAACTTGTAGAATAGATCCATTATAAATACCCTTACTAAAAAGGTGACATGAGGTCGAAGGAAGCAATAGATGAAGACTCTTACAGAGAGAGAGCCAAAGTATTACCACGGACAATAAGAATAGTTCCAGTTGGAATTAAAACCAATATTCCAGTGGTAGTAGTACATAAACAGCAAATTACGCCAGGGGTATATATGGGAGAGACACTGGTAAATGTACAAGAGGATACAGTTTATGTGGCAGTGTTAAATTCAACGGATAAGGATGTAAATATTAGCAGTAACTTTAGACCAAAGTTTACTGATTTCAATAAGTTTAAAACACCGGGTACCGGTGCGGTAAGTAGAATAGAGGAGATAGACGTTAGGGATAGAATAAGCACACTTATAGGTAAATTACGATTGGATGAAAATTTGAATAAGGAGGAAAGAAGTTCAGTAGAGAGAATGTGCGCAGCATTCAATGATATTTTCCTTCTGGAAGGGGATAAACTGTCTTACACGCCCGTTTTGGAGCACGAGATACCAACCTTGCAGGATCAGCCTCCGGTTAATCAGAAGCAGTATAGGCTTCCACAGGTGCATAGGGAGGAGATTAATAGACAGGTAGGGAAAATGTTAGATGACGGGATTGTCTCCCACAGCAAATCTCCTTGGAATTCGCCCTTGCTACTAGTGCCAAAAAAAGCCTCGAAGGATGGACAGAAAAAATGGCGACTAGTGATTGACTATAGAAAATTGAACGATGTAACTATGAAGCAAGTCTTTCCGATTCCAAGAATTGAGGAAATTCTGGAGCAGTTGGGACACTGGAGGTATTTCTCGATTCTAGATCTTGCTAGTGGATATCATCAAGCTTTAGTTGACGAAAGAGACAGGGAGAAAACTGCTTTTAGCTCGGGTCTAGGACATTTCGAGTTTAACAGAAAGCCATTCGGGTTAACTGGAGCGCCTGCAACCTTCCAGAGAATAATGAATCATATTCTCACTGGACTTCAGGGGATAGACTGTTTAGTTTATTTAGATGACAGTAGTTTACGGTAGAAACCTACAACAGCATGAGGATAGGTTATGTAAAGTATTTAAGGTTCTTAGAGAAAATAATTTAAAATTGAACACAGAGAAGTGCCAATTTTTAAGGCGAGAAATTGTATATTTAGGTCATAAGTGTTCAGAACAGGGTGCACTCCCCGACCCACAGATGGTGGAATGTGTAAAAAATATAAAGCCACCAAGGAGTAAAAAGGAAGTACAAGCGTTTTTAGGGTTAGTAAATTACTATAGGAAGTTTATTGAAAATACAGCAAAAAATAGCGTTGCCAATAAACAAACTATTGAGAAAAGAAGTAAAATTCCAATGGGCAGATGAATGTCAAGAGGCGTTTGAAAGTTTGAAGAAAGCAATAATTTCACCACCGGTACTAGCTTACCCTGATTTTTCGAAACCGTTTTTATTAACAACAGACGCCAGCAACGAGGCTCTGGGCGCGGTGTTGTCCCAAGGTATAGTAGGCCAAGACAGGCCAATAGCTTTTGCCAGTAGGGCATTGAATGAAGCCGAGAAACGGTATTCCACAATTGAAAAGGAATTTTTGGCTATAGTGTGGGCAACAGAGAACTTTAGAGCGTATCTCTTGGGCAGGCCATTCAAAGTGTACACGGATCACCAACCCTTGAAGGGGATAGCGAATTTGAAGGATCAGACTTCACGCCTGGCTAGGTTTAGACATAAATTGTCGGAGTATGAATTCGAGATTATTTATAATCCCGGCAAGAAGAATCTGAATGCAGACGCTTTGAGCAGAATCCCACAGGAAAACAAGGGTATTACTGCCGTACAGACTCGCTCTAAGGCTAAAGCGCAGGAGCTTGAGGACCAATTGGAGCCAAGAAACACGCAGACAACCACAGGCGATATGGACAGTGAAAACGGTCTAGAGGTTGACAAGGCGGCAGTTTTAACAAGGCCGGAGGAAATAAGAACGGTTTTGAGAGATTTCCATAATTCATCTTTGGGGGGCCATCAAGGCGCGGTAAAAACATTTCTGCGCATTAGAAAACAGTTCAGGTGGCCTGGTATGCAAAGACAAATTAAGGATTATGTCAGGAATTGTCCGAAGTGCCAAGCGAATAAAAGTTCGAGACTTACGAAAATGCCGATGGTGTTAACTGACACACCGAAGCGTCCTTTCGAAAAGTGTATATGGATATAGTAGGTATTTTGCCGGAGACTGTGTCAGGAAATAAATACATACTCACCTTTCAGGATGACTTCTCAAAACTAATGGCGTGCGTAGCAATTCCGGATGCGGAAGAGAGCACAGTAGCCAGGGCATTTTTCGACGAGATAGTAACTCGCTACGGAGTTCCAAAAGTGTTAGTAACGGACAATGGTACTAATTTTATTTCCAAAATATTCTCGGACACTTGTAAGATGTTAGGCATTAGGAAGTTGCATATCACTCCGTACCACCCCCAGGCCAATGGTTCACTCGAACGCAGCCATAGACCGTTAGCGGAATATTTGCGCAGCTTCGCTAAAGAGGACGGTTCCAATTGGGACCAATGGTTGTCGGCAGCGATGCATGTGCATAACCATACGCCCCATACTAGCACTAGACAAACACCCTTCCGTACTTTATCCTGTTTTGATTCAGAAATGCCAACCAACTTGAGACGTAAGTGCAGTCCGGTGTATAATCCGGACGATCCCTCGAAGATTCAGAAATATCAGATCCAAAAAGCGCATGAAATAGCTCGACAAAACCAGGAGAAGGCGAAGGTGCTGTCTAAAAGGCAATATGATAGCAAGTTAAATCCTGTTGTTTTTAAGGTAGGTGACAAGGTTAATGAAAAATCAAACCAGGAAAAGTAAGTTTTCACCTATCTGGTCAGGTCCTTACCAAGTAATTTCTGTCAACAGTCCAGTCACCACTACAATTTCAATTAAAAGTAAATGTAAAAAAATTCACAACAACCTGCTCAAAATTTTTAATGAGTAGGCCATTCATTCAAGAATTGTATTCATTTGACTAGAAAGAATGAGTGTATAATTTATTAGGGTAATGATAGTTTCTTTTTACTTTAAATATATTATTTGTTAGAACTCTGGAATTGTGCATTTTTGATTATATTACGAAAAAACCCGCGTTGCTAGCATCAAGAAACCTTTTGCCTTAGGCATTTTGCACACAAGAATCAACGATATTGTTTGGGTTGAACGATTGCAAATACATTTTGTTTTATTATAAATACATATTTTATTAAAAGAAGAGTGATTCATTTTAGTTCGGCAAGATCCAGGACCCATGGGGGCAAGTCGACGGGTCGGAATCCGGTCGCTTGCTGGTAGTGACGCGATGCTTCAAGGAGACACAGGATCAAAACAGCTGTGGATCGACGGGGGGTGATGTGATACTCCTCGAGTAGCTTCTCTATACTGTCGGTCACAGGATCGAGGTCCCAGCAGGAGTCCTGGATGTCGTGAAGCAGAGTAGAGACATATTCAGCGAATGAAGACATAATGTAATAGCGGTTGAGGAAAACTTTGTGACTGAATGATTCAGTTGGGAATTGCTGGGTATTTATTGGTATAAAAGAGCTGGTATCAGCAAAAGATGCGTTCGGGTAGAGAGTAGTACGCAACTGTTTGTTAACAATGGTAAAATCGCTGAGTCTCGGAGAAGTTTAGTTTTTGGATTATTGGGTCAGACGTATAATGGGACAAAAGCGCGAAAACTAGGGTAGAAAATTAAGTGTTTCGTGAGTGATAGTTAAAAAGTAGTGATCGTAATAAGCTTTTTATATATTGCGGGACGGAAAAAGGATGGGACGTCCACAAGGTGGGGAAGCCAGTGCCAAAGCGCGAATAGTATGTAATTTCTGCGGAAGGAAAGGCCATACTAGGGACGAGTGTCTCGTAAGGAAAAATAGTCCATTCTGTGAGAAATGCATGATGTATGGGCATGAACTAAGTTAGAGATGTCAGTCACGGGGGCAGCCAACGAGAGGAAATTTAGCCGAACGTCAGGTAAGTTATCAGAGAAGAAATAGTAGCGACCACATGAGTAGCGGTAGACAGCAGCCACAAGCTAATGAGGGTAGTTTGAATACGTATAATAGGGAAAGCAGAAGCAGGGGAGATGATATCAAGTGTTTCCGTTGTGAAAAAACAGGACACATAGCAATAAACTACCCCGTCAAGAGATATCAAGGAACAACGCAGGGAAACTGTCGAGGGCCCAGCCAAGGCCACTAAGCTGGGAACCCGAAAAGAAAAGTAACTCGAGGCCATACATCATGGGAGTGACGAGTCATACATCGAATACGATTGTTGAACCGTCCTCCTCTGATCGTTGCGAGAAAGTCGGTCACGGACGAGTCGATAGTGCAGGCGGGAGCGTTAAAAGTAATGAGTCATTCCCAGAAGAAGCTAAAAGTTGTGAGGAGGTAATCGAAATTGGAGTTAAGCAAGCAGTTAATAACAAACAAACAGTTTGAAACAGCCGTTGAGTCAGTGGATACGTTTGGAGTTTTGACTTCATGCTTAAGTGCAAGCATTGCATAAATTTTCGTTTCTGTAGTATTGTCTCTGGGTGTAATAAAAGATGTAGTAAAAGAAAATAAGATTAAAATTTTCAATTATACTGAGCAATTTTTAAACAACGACATGACAAACGTGAATTTATGGCAAAAAGACGCAACGAAAATGTTAGAAAATATTTTCTCAAAGATAGAAAACAGTACAAGTAAAAGCAATAATATAAAATTGAATACAACGGAGAGAAGGGGACAAATAAATTCAGGATTGAACTGGCAGAAGGGCCGCCCAGACACCTTAAATGATGTGTTCATTGAAGTACCGTGTATGGGTGCAAGAAATGGAAAACTAATTTTACTGGTGGACTCAGGGGCGGACACAAGCCTGGTTAAGGAAAATGCGCTAAGTCATTCGCTAGAAGTGGACACTAGCGAAATTAAAACCCTTAGTGGGGCATTCGGTGGATGCGTGACCACAAGAGGTTTGGTATTCGTTCACCATAATGACAATGAGCGCATTAAGTTTGCGTTACATGTGGTATCTTCAGAGGAAGGAGTGCCAGGGGATGGCATAGTTGGAAGGGATAACTTGTGGAATAGATCCATTATAAATACCCTTACTAAAAAGGTGACATGAGGTCGAAGGAAGCAATAGATGAAGACTCTTACAGAGAGAGAGAGCCAAAGTATTAGCACGGACAATAAGAATAGTTCCAGTTGGAATTAAAACCAATATTCCAGTGGTAGTAGTACATAAACAGGAAATTACGCCAGGGGTATATATGGGAGAGACACTGGTAAATGTACAAGAGGATACAGTTTATGTGCCAGTGTTAAATTCAACGGATAAGGATGTAAATATTAGCAGTAACTTTAGACCAAAGTTTACTGATTTCAATAAGTTTAAAACACCGGGTACCGGTGCGGTAAGTAGAATAGAGGAGATAGACGTTAGGGATAGAATAAGCACACTTATAGGTAAAGTACGATTGGATGAAAATTTGAATAAGGAGGAAAGAAGTTCAGTAGAGAGAATGTGCGCAGCATTCAATGATATTTTCCTTCTGGAAGGGTATAAACTGTCTTACACGCCCGTTTTGGAGCACGAGATACCAACCTTGCAGGATCAGCCTCCGGTTAATCAGAAGCAGTATAGGCTTCCACAGGTGCATAGGGAGGAGATTAATAGACAGGTAGGGAAAATGTTAGATGACGGGATTGTCTCCCACAGCAAATCTCCTTGGAATTCGCCCTTGCTACTAGTGCCAAAAAAAGCCTCGAAGGATGGACAGAAAAAATGGCGACTAGTGATTGACTATAGAAAATTGAACGATGTAACTATGAAGCAAGTCTTTCCGATTCCAAGAATTGAGGAAATTCTGGAGCAGTTGGGACACTGCAGGTATTTCTCGATTCTAGATCTTGCTAGTGGATATCATCAAGTTTTAGTTGACGAAAGGGACAGGGAGAAAACTGCTTTTAGCTCGGGTTTAACATAATGCCATTCGGGTTAACTGGAGCGCCTGCAACCTTCCAGAGAATAATGAATCATATTCTCACTGGACTTCAGGGGATAGACTGTTTTGTTTATTTAGATGACATAGTAGTTTACGGTAGAAACCTACAACAGCATGAGGATAGGTTATGTAAAGTATTTAAGGTTCTTAGAGAAAATAATTTAAAATTGAACACAGAGAAGTGTCAATTTTTAAGGCGAGAAATTGTATATTTAGGTCATAAGTGTTCAGAACAGGGTGCACTCCCCGACCCACAGATGGTGGAATGTGTAAAAAATATAAAGCCACCAAGGAGTAAAAAGGAAGTACAAGCGTTTTTAGGGTTAGTAAATTACTATAGGAAGTTTATTGAAAATACAGCAAAAAATAGCGTTGCCAATAAACAAACTATTGAGAAAAGAAGTAAAATTCCAATGGACAGATGAATGTCAAGAGGCGTTTGAAAGTTTGAAGAAAGCAATAATTTCACCACCGGTACTAGCTCCCCTGATTTTTCGAAACCGTTTTTATTAACAACAGACGCCAGCAACGAGGCCAATAGCTTTTGCCAGTAGGGCATTGAATGAAGCCGAGAAACGGTATTCCACAATTGAAAAGGAATTTTTGGCTATAGTGTGGGCAACAGAGAACTTTAGAGCGTATCTCTTGGGCAGGCCATTCAAAGTGTACACGGATCACCAACCCTTGAAGGGAATAGCGAATTTGAAGGATCAGACTTCACGCCTGGCTAGGTTTAGACATAAATTGTCGGAGTATGAATTCGAGATTATTTATAATCCCGGCAAGAAGAATCTGAATGCAGACGCTTTGAGCAGAATCCCACAGGAAAACAAGGGTATTATTGCCGTACAGACTCGCTCTAAGGCTAAAGCGCAGGAGCTTGAGGACCAATTGGAGCCAAGAAACACGCAGACAACCACAGGCGATATGGACAGTGAAAACGGTCTAGAGGTTGACAAGGCGGCAGTTTTAACAAGGCCGGAGGAAATAAGAACGGTTTTGAGAGATTTCCATAATTCACCTTTGGGGGGCCATCAAGGCGCGGTAAAAACATTTCTGCGCATTAGAAAACAGTTCAGGTGGCCTGGTATGCAAAGACAAATTAAGGATTATGTCAGGAATTGTCCGAAGTGCCAAGCGAATAAAAGTTCGAGACTTACGAAAATGCCGATGGTGTTAACTGACACACCGAAGCGTCCTTTCGAAAAGTGTATATGGATATAGTAGGTATTTTGCCGGAGACTGTGTCAGGAAATAAATACATACTCACCTTTCAGGATGACTTCTCAAAACTAATGGCGTGCGTAGCAATTCCGGATGCGGAAGCGAGCACAGTAGCCAAGGCATTTTTCGACGAGATAGTAACTCGCTACGGAGTTCCAAAAGTGTTAGTAACGGACAATGGTACTAATTTTATTTCCAAAATATTCTCGGACACTTGTAAGATGTTAGGCATTAGGAAGTTGCATATCACTCACCACCCCCAGGCCAATGGTTCACTCGAACGCAGCCATAGACCGTTAGCGGAATATTTGCGCAGCTTCGCTAAAGAGGACGGTTCCAATTGGGACCAATGGTTGTCGGCAGCGATGCATGTGCATAACCATACGCCCCATACTAGCACTAGACAAACACCCTTCCGTACTTTATCCGGTTTTGATTCAGAAATGCCAACACCTTTGAGACGAATACATTTTGTTTTATTATAAATACATATTTTATTAAAAGAAGAGTGATTCATTTTAGTTCGGCAAGATCCAGGACCCATGGGGGCAAGTCGACGGGTCGGAATCCGGTCGCTTGCTGGTAGTGACGCGATGCTTGAAGGAGACGCAGGATAAAAACAGCTGTGAATCGACGGGGGGTGATGTGATATTCCTCGAGTAGCTTCTCTATACTGTCGGTCACAGGATCGAGGTCCCAGCAGGAGTCCTGGATGTCGTGAAGCAGAGTAGAGACGTATTCAGCGAATGAAGACATAATGTAATAGCGGTTGAGGAAAACTTTGTGACTGAATGATTCAGTTGGGAATTGCTGGGTATTTATTGGTATAAAAGAGCTGGTATCAGCAAAAGATGCGTTCGGGCAGAGAGTAGTACGCAACTGTTTGTTAACAATGGTAAAATCGCTGAGTCTCGGAGAAGTTTAGTTTTTGGATTATTGGGTCAGACGTATAATGGGACAAAAGCGCGAAAACTAGGGTAGAAAATTAAGTGTTTCGTGAGTGATAGTTAAAAAGTAGTGATCGTAATAAGCTTTTTATATATTGCGGGACGGAAAAAGGATGGGCCGTCCACAAGTTGGGGAAGCCAGTGCCAAAGCGCGAATAGTATGTAGTTTCTGCGGAAGGAAAGGCCATACTAGGGACGAGTGTCTCGTAAGGAAAAATAGTCCATTCTGTGAGAAATGCATGATGTATGGGCATGAACTAAGTTGGAGATGTCAGTCACGGGGGCAGCCAACGAGAGGAAATTTAGCCGAACGTCAGGTAAGTTATCAGAGAAGAAATAGTAGCGACCACATGAGTAGCGGTAGACAGCAGCCACAAGCTAATGAGGGTAGTTTGAATACGTATAATAGGGAAAGCAGAAGCAGGGGAGATGATATCAAGTGTTTCCGTTGTGAAAAAACAGGACACATAGCAATAAACTACCCCGTCAAGAGATATCAAGGAACAACGCAGGGAAACTATCGAGGGCCCAGCCAAGGCCACTAAGCTGGGAACCCGAAAAGAAAAGTAACTCGAGGCCATACATCATGGGAGTGACGAGTCATACATCGAATACGATTGTTGAACCGTCCTCCTCTGATCGTTGCGAGAAAGTCGGTCACGGACGAGTCGATAGTGCAGGCGGGAGCGTTAAAAGTAATGAGTCATTCCCAGAAGAAGTTAAAAGTTGTGAGGAGGTAATCGAAATTGGAGTTAAGCAAGCAGTTAATAACAAACAAACAGTTTGAAACAACCGTTGAGTCAGTGGATACGTTTGGAGTTTTGACTTCATGCTTAAGTGCAAGCATTGCACAAATTTTCGTTTTGGTAGTATTGTCTCTGGGTGTAATAAAAGATATAGTAAAAGAAAATAAGATTAAAATTTTCAATTATACTGAGCAATTTTTAAACAACAACATGACAAACGTGAATTTATGGCAAAAAGACGCAACGAAAATGTTAGAAAATATTTTCTCAAAGATAGAAAACAGTACAAGTAAAAGCAATAATATAAAATTGAATACAACGGAGAGAAGGGGACAAATAAATTCAGGATTGAACTGGCAGAAGGGCCGCCCAGACACCTTAAATGATGTGTTCATTGAAGTACCGTGTACGGGTGCAAGAAATGGAAAACTCATTTTACTGGTAGACTCAGGGGCGGACACAAGCCTGGTTAAGGAAAATGCGCTAAGTCATTCGCTAGAAGTGGACACTAGCGAAATTAAAACCCTTAGTGGGGCATTCGGTGGATGCGTGACCACAAGAGGTTTGGTATTCGTTCACCATAATGACAATGAGCGCATTAAGTTTGCGTTACATGTGGTATCTTCAGAGGAAGGAGTGCCAGGGGATGGCATAGTTGGAAGGGATAACTTGTAGAATAGATCCATTATAAATACCCTTACTAAAAAGGTGACATGAGGTCGAAGGAAGCAATAGATGAAGACTCTTACAGAGAGAGAGCCAAAGTATTACCACGGACAATAAGAATAGTTCCAGTTGGAATTAAAACCAATATTCCAGTGGTAGTAGTACATAAACAGCAAATTACGCCAGGGGTATATATGGGAGAGACACTGGTAAATGTACAAGAGGATACAGTTTATGTGGCAGTGTTAAATTCAACGGATAAGGATGTAAATATTAGCAGTAACTTTAGACCAAAGTTTACTGATTTCAATAAGTTTAAAACACCGGGTACCGGTGCGGTAAGTAGAATAGAGGAGATAGACGTTAGGGATAGAATAAGCACACTTATAGGTAAATTACGATTGGATGAAAATTTGAATAAGGAGGAAAGAAGTTCAGTAGAGAGAATGTGCGCAGCATTCAATGATATTTTCCTTCTGGAAGGGGATAAACTGTCTTACACGCCCGTTTTGGAGCACGAGATACCAACCTTGCAGGATCAGCCTCCGGTTAATCAGAAGCAGTATAGGCTTCCACAGGTGCATAGGGAGGAGATTAATAGACAGGTAGGGAAAATGTTAGATGACGGGATTGTCTCCCACAGCAAATCTCCTTGGAATTCGCCCTTGCTACTAGTGCCAAAAAAAGCCCCGAAGGATGGACAGAAAAAATGGCGACTAGTGATTGACTATAGAAAATTGAACGATGTAACTATGAAGCAAGTCTTTCCGATTCCAAGAATTGAGGAAATTCTGGAGCAGTTGGGACACTGGAGGTATTTCTCGATTCTAGATCTTGCTAGTGGATATCATCAAGCTTTAGTTGACGAAAGGGACAGGGAGAAAACTGCTTTTAGCTCGGGTCTAGGACATTTCGAGTTTAACAGAATGCCATTCGGGTTAACTGGAGCGCCTGCAACCTTCCAGAGAATAATGAATCATATTCTCACTGGACTTCAGGGGATAGACTGTTTAGTTTATTTAGATGACAGTAGTTTACGGTAGAAACCTACAACAGCATGAGGATAGGTTATGTAAAGTATTTAAGGTTCTTAGAGAAAATAATTTAAAATTGAACACAGAGAAGTGCCAATTTTTAAGGCGAGAAATTGTATATTTAGGTCATAAGTGTTCAGAACAGGGTGCACTCCCCGACCCACAGATGGTGGAATGTGTAAAAAATATAAAGCCACCAAGGAGTAAAAAGGAAGTACAAGCGTTTTTAGGGTTAGTAAATTACTATAGGAAGTTTATTGAAAATACAGCAAAAAATAGCGTTGCCAATAAACAAACTATTGAGAAAAGAAGTAAAATTCCAATGGACAGATGAATGTCAAGAGGCGTTTGAAAGTTTGAAGAAAGCAATAATTTCACCACCGGTACTAGCTTACCCTGATTTTTCGAAACCGTTTTTATTAACAACAGACGCCAGCAACGAGGCTCTGGGCGCGGTGTTGTCCCAAGGTATAGTAGGCCAAGACAGGCCAATAGCTTTTGCCAGTAGGGCATTGAATGAAGCCGAGAAACGGTATTCCACAATTGAAAAGGAATATTTGGCTATAGTGTGGGCAACAGAGAACTTTAGAGCGTATCTCTTGGGCAGGCCATTCAAAGTGTACACGGATCACCAACCCTTGAAGGGGATAGCGAATTTGAAGGATCAGACTTCACGCCTGTCTAGGTTTAGACATAAATTGTCGGAGTATGAATTCGAGATTATTTATAATCCCGGCAAGAAGAATCTGAATGCAGACGCTTTGAGCAGAATCCCACAGGAAAACAAGGGTATTACTGCCGTACAGACTCGCTCTAAGGCTAAAGCGCAGGAGCTTGAGGACCAATTGGAGCCAAGAAACACGCAGACAACCACAGGCGATATGGACAGTGAAAACGGTCTAGAGGTTGACAAGGCGGCAGTTTTAACAAGGCCGGAGGAAATAAGAACGGTTTTGAGAGATTTCCATAATTCACCTTTGGGGGGCCATCAAGGCGCGGTAAAAACATTTCTGCGCATTAGAAAACAGTTCAGGTGGCCTGGTATGCAAAGACAAATTAAGGATTATGTCAGGAATTGTCCGAAGTGCCAAGCGAATAAAAGTTCGAGACTTACGAAAATGCCGATGGTGTTAACTGACACACCGAAGCGTCCTTTCGAAAAGTGTATATGGATATAGTAGGTATTTTGCCGGAGACTGTGTCAGGAAATAAATACATACTCACCTTTCAGGATGACTTCTCAAAACTAATGGCGTGCGTAGCAATTCCGGATGCGGAAGAGAGCACAGTAGCCAGGGCATTTTTCGACGAGATAGTAACTCGCTACGGAGTTCCAAAAGTGTTAGTAACGGACAATGGTACTAATTTTATTTCCAAAATATTCTCGGACACTTGTAAGATGTTAGGCATTAGGAAGTTGCATATCACTCCGTACCACCCCCAGGCCAATGGTTCACTCGAACGCAGCCATAGACCGTTAGCGGAATATTTGCGCAGCTTCGCTAAAGAGGACGGTTCCAATTGGGACCAATGGTTGTCGGCAGCGATGCATGTGCATAACCATACGCCCCATACTAGCACTAGACAAACACCCTTCCGTACTTTATCCGGTTTTGATTCAGAAATGCCAACCAACTTGAGACGTAAGTGCAGTCCGGTGTATAATCCGGACGATCCCTCGAAGATTCAGAAATATCAGATCCAAAAAGCGCATGAAATAGCTCGACAAAACCAGGAGAAGGCGAAGGTGTTGTCTAAAAGGCAATATGATAGCAAGTTAAATCCTGTTGTTTTTAAGGTAGGTGACAAGGTTAATGAAAAATCAAACCAGGAAAAGTAAGTTTTCACCTATCTGGTCAGGTCCTTACCAAGTAATTTCTGTCAACAGTCCAGTCACCACTACAATTTCAATTAAAAGTAAATGTAAAAAAATTCACAACAACCTGCTCAAAATTTTTAATGAGTAGGCCATTCATTCAAGAATTGTATTCATTTGACTAGAAAGAATGAGTGTATAATTTATTAGGGTAATGATAGTTTCTTTTTACTTTAAATATATTATTTGTTAGAACTCTGGAATTGTGCATTTTTGATTATATTACGAAAAAACCCGCGTTGCTAGCATCAAGAAACCTTTTGCCTTAGGCATTTTGCACACAAGAATCAACGATATTGTTTGGGTTGAACGATTGCAAATACATTTTGTTTTATTATAAATACATATTTTATTAAAAGAAGAGTGATTCATTTTAGTTCGGCAAGATCCAGGACCCATGGGGGCAAGTCGACGGGTCGGAATCCGGTCGCTTGCTGGTAGTGACGCGATGCTTCAAGGAGACACAGGATCAAAACAGCTGTGGATCGACGGGGGGTGATGTGATACTCCTCGAGTAGCTTCTCTATACTGTCGGTCACAGGATCGAGGTCCCAGCAGGAGTCCTGGATGTCGTGAAGCAGAGTAGAGACATATTCAGCGAATGAAGACATAATGTAATAGCGGTTGAGGAAAACTTTGTGACTGAATGATTCAGTTGGGAATTGCTGGGTATTTATTGGTATAAAAGAGCTGGTATCAGCAAAAGATGCGTTCGGGTAGAGAGTAGTACGCAACTGTTTGTTAACAATGGTAAAATCGCTGAGTCTCGGAGAAGTTTAGTTTTTGGATTATTGGGTCAGACGTATAATGGGACAAAAGCGCGAAAACTAGGGTAGAAAATTAAGTGTTTCGTGAGTGATAGTTAAAAAGTAGTGATCGTAATAAGCTTTTTATATATTGCGGGACGGAAAAAGGATGGGACGTCCACAAGGTGGGGAAGCCAGTGCCAAAGCGCGAATAGTATGTAATTTCTGCGGAAGGAAAGGCCATACTAGGGACGAGTGTCTCGTAAGGAAAAATAGTCCATTCTGTGAGAAATGCATGATGTATGGGCATGAACTAAGTTAGAGATGTCAGTCACGGGGGCAGCCAACGAGAGGAAATTTAGCCGAACGTCAGGTAAGTTATCAGAGAAGAAATAGTAGCGACCACATGAGTAGCGGTAGACAGCAGCCACAAGCTAATGAGGGTAGTTTGAATACGTATAATAGGGAAAGCAGAAGCAGGGGAGATGATATCAAGTGTTTCCGTTGTGAAAAAACAGGACACATAGCAATAAACTACCCCGTCAAGAGATATCAAGGAACAACGCAGGGAAACTGTCGAGGGCCCAGCCAAGGCTACTAAGCTGGGAACCCGAAAAGAAAAGTAACTCGAGGCCATACATCATGGGAGTGACGAGTCATACATCGAATACGATTGTTGAACCGTCCTCCTCTGATCGTTGCGAGAAAGTCGGTCACGGACGAGTCGATAGTGCAGGCGGTAGCGTTAAAAGTAATGAGTCATTCCCAGAAGAAGCTAAAAGTTGTGAGGAGGTAATCGAAATTGGAGTTAAGCAAGCAGTTAATAACAAACAAACAGTTTGAAACAGCCGTTGAGTCAGTGGATACGTTTGGAGTTTTGACTTCATGCTTAAGTGCAAGCATTGCATAAATTTTCGTTTCTGTAGTATTGTCTCTGGGTGTAATAAAAGATGTAGTAAAAGAAAATAAGATTAAAATTTTCAATTATACTGAGCAATTTTTAAACAACGACATGACAAACGTGAATTTATGGCAAAAAGACGCAACGAAAATGTTAGAAAATATTTTCTCAAAGATAGAAAACAGTACAAGTAAAAGCAATAATATAAAATTGAATACAACGGAGAGAAGGGGACAAATAAATTCAGGATTGAACTGGCAGAAGGGCCGCACAGACACCTTAAATGATGTGTTCATTGAAGTACCGTGTATGGGTGCAAGAAATGGAAAACTAATTTTACTGGTGGACTCAGGGGCGGACACAAGCCTGGTTAAGGAAAATGCGCTAAGTCATTCGCTAGAAGTGGACACTAGCGAAATTAAAACCCTTAGTGGGGCATTCGGTGGATGCGTGACCACAAGAGGTTTGGTATTCGTTCACCATAATGACAATGAGCGCATTAAGTTTGCGTTACATGTGGTATCTTCAGAGGAAGGAGTGCCAGGGGATGGCATAGTTGGAAGGGATAACTTGTGGAATAGATCCATTATAAATACCCTTACTAAAAAGGTGACATGAGGTCGAAGGAAGCAATAGATGAAGACTCTTACAGAGAGACAGAGCCAAAGTATTAGCACGGACAATAAGAATAGTTCCAGTTGGAATTAAAACCAATATTCCAGTGGTAGTAGTACATAAACAGGAAATTACGCCAGGGGTATATATGGGAGAGACACTGGTAAATGTACAAGAGGATACAGTTTATGTGCCAGTGTTAAATTCAACGGATAAGGATGTAAATATTAGCAGTAACTTTAGACCAAAGTTTACTGATTTCAATAAGTTTAAAACACCGGGTACCGGTGCGGTAAGTAGAATAGAGGAGATAGACGTTAGGGATAGAATAAGCACACTTATAGGTAAATTACGATTGGATGAAAATTTGAATAAGGAGGAAAGAAGTTCAGTAGAGAGAATGTGCGCAGCATTCAATGATATTTTCCTTCTGGAAGGGGATAAACTGTCTTACACGCCCGTTTTGGAGCACGAGATACCAACCTTGCAGGATCAGCCTCCGGTTAATCAGAAGCAGTATAGGCTTCCACAGGTGCATAGGGAGGAGATTAATAGACAGGTAGGGAAAATGTTAGATGACGGGATTGTCTCCCACAGCAAATCTCCTTGGAATTCGCCCTTGCTACTAGTGCCAAAAAAAAGCCTCGAAGGATGGACAGAAAAAATGGCGACTAGTGATTGACTATAGAAAATTGAACGATGTAACTATGAAGCAAGTCTTTCCGATTCCAAGAATTGAGGAAATTCTGGAGCAGTTGGGACACTGGAGGTATTTCTCGATTCTAGATCTTGCTAGTGGATATCATCAAGTTTTAGTTGACGAAAGGGACAGGGAGAAAACTGCTTTTAGTTCGGGTTTAACATAATGCCATTCGGGTTAACTGGAGCGCCTGCAACCTTCCAGAGAATAATGAATCATATTCTCACTGGACTTCAGGGGATAGACTGTTTTGTTTATTTAGATGACATAGTAGTTTACGGTAGAAACCTACAACAGCATGAGGATAGGTTATGTAAAGTATTTAAGGTTCTTAGAGAAAATAACTTAAAATTGAACACAGAGAAGTGTCAATTTTTAAGGCGAGAAATTGTATATTTAGGTCATAAGTGTTCAGAACAGGGTGCACTCCCCGACCCACAGATGGTGGAATGTGTAAAAAAATATAAAGCCACCAAGGAGTAAAAAGGAAGTACAAGCGTTTTTAGGGTTAGTAAATTACTATAGGAAGTTTATTGAAAATACAGCAAAAAATAGCGTTGCCAATAAACAAACTATTGAGAAAAGAAGTAAAATTCCAATGGACAGATGAATGTCAAGAGGCGTTTGAAAGTTTGAAGAAAGCAATAATTTCACCACCGGTACTAGCTCCCCTGATTTTTCGAAACCGTTTTTATTAACAACAGACGCCAGCAACGAGGCCAATAGCTTTTGCCAGTAGGGCATTGAATGAAGCCGAGAAACGGTATTCCACAATTGAAAAGGAATTTTTGGCTATAGTGTGGGCAACAGAGAACTTTAGAGCGTATCTCTTGGGCAGGCCATTCAAAGTGTACACGGATCACCAACCCTTGAAGGGAATAGCGAATTTGAAGGATCAGACTTCACGCCTGGCTAGGTTTAGACATAAATTGTCGGAGTATGAATTCGAGATTATTTATAATCCCGGCAAGAAGAATCTGAATGCAGACGCTTTGAGCAGAATCCCACAGGAAAACAAGGGTATTATTGCCGTACAGACTCGCTCTAAGGCTAAAGCGCAGGAGCTTGAGGACAAATTGGAGCCAAGAAACACGCAGACAACCACAGGCGATATGGACAGTGAAAACGGTCTAGAGGTTGACAAGGCGGCAGTTTTAACAAGGCCAGAGGAAATAAGAACGGTTTTGAGAGATTTCCATAATTCACCTTTGGGGGGCCATCAAGGCGCGGTAAAAACATTTCTGCGCATTAGGAAACAGTTCAGGTGGCCTGGTATGCAAAGACAAATTAAGGATTATGTCAGGAATTGTCCGAAGTGTCAAGCGAATAAAAGTTCGAGACTTACGAAAATGCCGATGGTGTTAACTGACACACCGAAGCGTCCTTTCGAAAAGTGTATATGGATATAGTAGGTATTTTGCCGGAGACTGTGTCAGGAAATAAATACATACTCACCTTTCAGGATGACTTCTCAAAACTAATGGCGTGCGTAGCAATTCTGGATGCGGAAGCGAGCACAGTAGCCAAGGCATTTTTCGACGAGATAGTAACTCGCTACGGAGTTCCAAAAGTGTTAGTAACGGACAATGTTACTAATTTTATTTCCAAAATATTCTCGGACACTTGTAAGATGTTAGGCATTAGGAAGTTGCATATCACTCACCACCCCCAGGCCAATGGTTCACTCGAACGCAGCCATAGACCGTTAGCGGAATATTTGCGCAGCTGCGCTAAAGAGGACGGTTCCAATTGGGACAATTGGATACTAGCACTAGACAAACACCCTTCCGTACTTTATCCGGTTTTGATTCAGACATGCCAACACCTTTGAGACGAATACATTTTGTTTTATTATAAATACATATTTTATTAAAAGAAGAGTGATTCATTTAGTTCGGCAAGATCCAGGACCCATGGGGGCAAGTCGACGGGTCGGAATCCGGTCGCTTGCTGGTAGTGACGCGATGCTTGAAGGAGACGCAGGATCAAAACAGCTGTGGATCGACGGGGCGTGATGTGATACTCCTCGAGTAGCTTCTCTATACTGTCGGTCACAGGATCGAGGTCCCAGCAGGAGTCCTGGATGTCGTGAAGCAGAGTAGAGACGTATTCAGCGAATGAAGACATAATGTAATAGCGGTTGAGGAAAACTTTGTGACTGAATGATTCAGTTGGGAATTGCTGGGTATTTATTGGTATAAAAGAGCTGGTATCAGCAAAAGATGCGTTCGGGCAGAGAGTAGTACGCAACTGTTTGTTAACAATGGTAAAATCGCTGAGTCTCGGAGAAGTTTAGTTTTTGGATTATTGGGTCAGACGTATAATGGGACAAAAGCGCGAAAACTAGGGTAGAAAATTAAGTGTTTCGTGAGTGATAGTTAAAAAGTAGTGATCGTAATAAGCTTTTTATATATTGCGGGACGGAAAAAGGATGGGAAAGCCAGGGTGGGGAAGCCAGTGCCAAAGCGCGAATAGTATGTAGTTTCTGCGGAAGGAAAGGCCATACTAGGGACGAGTGTCCCGTAAGGAAAAATAGTCCATTCTGTGAGAAATGCATGATGTATGGGCATGAACTAAGTTGGAGATGTCAGTCACGGGGGCAGCCAACGAGAGGAAATTTAGCCGAACGTCAGGTAAGTTATCAGAGAAGAAATAGTAGCGACCACATGAGTAGCGGTAGACAGCAGCCACAAGCTAATGAGGGTAGTTTGAATACGTATAATAGGGAAAGCAGAAGCAGGGGAGATGATATCAAGTGTTTCCGTTGTGAAAAAACAGGACACATAGCAATAAACTACCCCGTAAAGAGATATTAGGGAACAACGCAGGGAAACTATCGAGCGCCCAGCCAAGGCCACTAAGCTGGGAACCCGAAAAGAAAAGTAACTCGAGGCCATACATCATGGGAGTGACGAGTCATACATCGAATACGATTGTTGAACCGTCCTCCTCTGATCGTTGCGAGAAAGTCGGTCACGGACGAGTCGATAGTGCAGGCGGGAGCGTTAAAAGTAATGAGTCATTCCCAGAAGAAGTTAAAAGTTGTGAGGAGGTAATCGAAATTGGAGTTAAGCAAGCAGTTAATAACAAACAGTTTGAAACAGCCGTTGAGTCAGTGGATACGTTTGGAGTTTTGACTTCATGCTTAAGTGCAAGCATTGCACAAATTTTCGTTTTGGTAGTATTGTCTCTGGGTGTAATAAAAGATGTAGTAAAAGAAAATAAGATTAAAATTTTCAATTATACTGAGCAATTTTTAAACAACAACATGACAAACGTGAATTTATGGCAAAAAGACGCAACGAAAATGTTAGAAAATATTTTCTCAAAGATAGAAAACAGTACAAGTAAAAGCAATAATATAAAATTGGATACAACGGAGAGAAGGGGACAAATAAATTCAGGATTGAACTGGCAGAAGGGCCGCCCAGACACCTTAAATGATGTGTTCATTGAAGTACCGTGTACGGGTGCAAGAAATGGAAAACTCATTTTACTGGTGGACTCAGGGGCGGACACAAGCCTTGTTAAGGAAAATGCGCTAAGTCATTCGCTAGAAGTGGACACTAGCGAAATTAAAACCCTTAGTGGGGCATTCAGTGGATGCGTGACCACAAGAGGTTTGGTATTCGTTCACCATAATGACAATGAGCGCATTAAGTTTGCGTTACATGTGGTATCTTCAGAGGAAGGAGTGCCAGGGGATGGCATAGTTGGAAGGGATAACTTGTGGAATAGATCCATTATAAATACCCTTACTAAAAAGGTGACATGAGGTCGAATGAAGCAATAGATGAAGACTCTTACAGAGAGAGAGAGAGCCAAAGTATTAGCACGGACAATAAGAATAGTTCCAGTTGGAATTAAAACCAATATTCCAGTGGTAGTAGTACATAAACAGGAAATTACGCCAGGGGTATATATGGGAGAGACACTGGTAAATGTACAAGAGGATACAGTTTATGTGCCAGTGTTAAATTCAACGGATAAGGATGTAAATATTAGCAGTAACTTTAGACCAAAGTTTACTGATTTCAATAAGTTTAAAACACCGAGTACCGGTGCGGTAAGTAGAATAGAGGAGATAGACGTTAGGGATAGAATAAGCACACTTATAGGTAAATTACGATTGGATGAAAATTTGAATAAGGAGGAAAGAAGTTCAGTAGAGAGAATGTGCGCAGCATTCAATGATATTTTCCTTCTGGAAGGGGATAAACTGTCTTACATGCCCGTTTTGGAGCACGAGATACCAACCTTGCAGGATCAGCCTCCGGTTAATCAGAAGCAGTATAGGCTTCCACAGGTGCATAGGGAGGAGATTAATAGACAGGTAGGGAAAATGTTAGATGACGGGATTGTCTCCCACAGCAAATCTCCTTGGAATTCGCCCTTGCTACTAGTGCCAAAAAAAGCCTCGAAGGATGGACAGAAAAAATGGCGACTAGTGATTGACTATAGAAAATTGAACGATGTAACTATGAAGCAAGTCTTTCCGATTTCAAGAATTGAGGAAATTCTGGAGCAGTTGGGACACTGGAGGTATTTCTCGATTCTAGATCTTGCTAGTGGATATCATCAAGCTTTAGTTGACGAAAGGGACAGGGAGAAAACTGCTTTTAGCTCGGGTCTAGGACATTTCGAGTTTAATAGAATGCCATTCGGGTTAACTGGAGCGCCTGCAACCTTCCAGAGAATAATGAATCATATTCTCACTGGACTTCAGGGGATAGACTGTTTTGTTTATTTAGATGACATAGTAGTTTACGGTAGAAATCTACAACAGCATGAGGATAGGTTATGTAAAGTATTTAAGGTTCTTAGAGAAAATAATTTAAAATTGAACACAGAGAAGTGCCAATTTTTAAGGCGAGAAATTGTATATTTAGGTCATAAGTGTTCAGAACAGGGTGCACTCCCCGACCCACAGATGGTGGAATGTGTAAAAAATATAAAGCCACCAAGGAGTAAAAAGGAAGTACAAGCGTTTTTAGGGTTAGTAAATTACTATAGTAAGTTTATTGAAAATACAGCAAAAATAGCGTTGCCAATAAACAACCTATTGAGAAAAGAAGTAAAATTCCAATGGACAGATGAATGTCAAGAGGCGTTTGAAAGTTTGAAGAAAGCAATAATTTCACCACCGGTACTAGCTTACCCTGATTTTTCGAGACCGTTTTTATTAATAACAGACGCCAGCAACGAGGCGGTGTTGCCCCAAGGTATAGTAGGCCAAGACAGGCCAATAGCTTTTGCCAGTAGGGCATTGAATGAAGCCGAGAAACGGTATTCCACAATTGAAAAGGAATTTTTGGCTATAGTGTGGGCAACAGAGAACTTTAGAGCGTATCTCTTGGGCAGGCCATTCAAAGTGTACACGGATCACCAACCCTTGAAGGGGATAGCGAATTTGAAGGATCAGACTTCACGCCTGTCTAGGTTTAGACATAAATTGTCGGAGTATGAATTCGAGATTATTTATAATCCCGGCAAGAAGAATCTGAATGCAGACGCTTTGAGCAGAATCCCACAGGAAAACAAGGGTATTATTGCCGTACAGACTCGCTCTAAGGCTAAAGCGCAGGAGCTTGAGGACAAATTGGAGCCAAGAAACACGCAGACAACCACAGGCGATATGGACAGTGAAAACGGTCTAGAGGTTGACAAGGCGGCAGTTTTAACAAGGCCAGAGGAAATAAGAACGGTTTTGAGAGATTTCCATAATTCACCTTTGGGGGGCCATCAAGGCGCGGTAAAAACATTTCTGCGCATTAGAAAACAGTTCAGGTGGCCTGGTATGCAAAGACAAATTAAGGATTATGTCAGGAATTGTCCGAAGTGCCAAGCGAATAAAAGTTCGAGACTTACGAAAATGCCGATGGTGTTAACTGACACACCGAAGCGTCCTTTCGAAAAGTGTATATGGATATAGTAGGTATTTTGCCGGAGACTGTGTCAGGAAATAAATACATACTCACCTTTCAGGATGACTTCTCAAAACTAATGGCGTGCGTAGCAATTCCGGATGCGGAAGCGAGCACAGTAGCCAAGGCATTTTTCGACGAGATAGTAACTCGCTACGGAGTTCCAAAAGTGTTAGTAACGGACAATGGTACTAATTTTATTTCCAAAATATTCTCGGACACTTGTAAGATGTTAGGCATTAGGAAGTTGCATATCACTCACCACCCCCAGGCCAATGGTTCACTCGAACGCAGCCATAGACCGTTAGCGGAATATTTGCGCAGCTTCGCTAAAGAGGACGGTTCCAATTGGGACCAATGGTTGTCGGCAGCGATGCATGTGCATAACCATACGCCCCATACTAGCACTAGACAAACACCCTTCCGTACTTTATCCGGGTTTGATTCAGAAATGCCAACACCTTTGAGACGAATACATTTTGTTTTATTATAAATACATATTTTATTAAAAGAAGAGTGATTCATTTTAGTTCGGCAAGATCCAGGACCCATGGGGGCAAGTCGACGGGTCGGAATCCGGTCGCTTGCTGGTAGTGACGCGATGCTTGAAGGAGACGCAGGATCAAAACAGCTGTGGATCGACGGGGGGGTGATGTGATACTCCTCGAGTAGCTTCTCTATACTGTCGGTCACAGGGTCGAGGTCCCAGCAGGAGTCCTGGATGTCGTGAAGCAGAGTAGAGACGTATTCAGCGAATGAAGACATAATGTAATAGCGGTTGAGGAAAACTTTGTGACTGAATGATTCAGTTGGGAATTGCTGGGTATCTATTGGTATAAAAGAGCTGGTATCAGCAAAAGATGCGTTCGGGCAGAGAGTAGTACGCAACTGTTTGTTAACAATGGTAAAATCGCTGAGTCTCGGAGAAGTTTAGTTTTTGGATTATTGGGTCAGACGTATAATGGGACAAAAGCGCGAAAACTAGGGTAGAAAATTAAGTGTTTCGTGAGTGATAGTTAAAAAGTAGTGATCGTAATAAGCTTTTTATATATTGCGGGACGGAAAAAGGATGGGCCGACCACAAGTTGGGGAAGCCAGTGCCAAAGCGCGAATAGTATGTAGTTTCTGCGGAAGGAAAGGCCATACTAGGGACGAATGTCTCGTAAGGAAAAATAGTCCATTCTGTGAGAAATGCATGATGTATGGGCATGAACTAAGTTGGAGATGTCAGTCACGGGGGCAGCCAACGAGAGGAAATTTAGCCGAACGTCAGGTAAGTTATCAGAGAAGAAATAGTAGCGACCACATGAGTAGCGGTAGACAGCAGCCACAAGCTAATGAGGGCAGTTTGAATACGTATAATAGGGAAAGCAGAAGCAGGGGAGATGATATCAAGTGTTTCCGTTGTGAAAAAACAGGACACATAGCAATAAACTACCCCGTCAAGAGATATCAAGGAACAACGCAGGGAAACTATCGAGGGCCCAGCCAAGGCCACTAAGCTGGGAACCCGAAAAGAAAAGTAACTCGAGGCCATACATCATGGGAGTGACGAGTCATACATCGAATACGATTGTTGAACCGTCCTCCTCTGATCGTTGCGAGAAAGTCGGTCACGGACGAGTCGATAGTGCAGGCGGGAGCGTTAAAAGTAATGAGTCATTCCCAGAAGAAGTTAAAAGTTGTGAGGAGGTAATCGAAATTGGAGTTAAGCAAGCAGTTAATAACAAACAAACAGTTTGAAACAGCCGTTGAGTCAGTGGATACGTTTGGAGTTTTGACTTCATGCTTAAGTGCAAGCATTGCACAAATTTTCGTTTTGGTAGTATTGTCTCTGGGTGTAATAAAAGATATAGTAAAAGAAAATAAGATTAAAATTTTCAATTATACTGAGCAATTTTTAAACAAAGACAAAAAGACGCAACAAAGTTGCAAAAAGACGCAACGAAAATGTTAGAAAATATTTTCTCAAAGATAGAAAACAGTACAAGTAAAAGCAATAATATAAAATTGAATACAACGGAGAGAAGGGGACAAATAAATTCAGGATTGAACTGGCAGAAGGGCCGCCCAGACACCTTAAATGATGTGTTCATTGAAGTACCGTGTACGGGTGCAAGAAATGGAAAACTCATTTTACTGGTAGACTCAGGGGCGGACACAAGCCTGGTTAAGGAAAATGCGCTAAGTCATTCGCTAGAAGTGGACACTAGCGAAATTAAAACCCTTAGTGGGGCATTCGGTGGATGCGTGACCACAAGAGGTTTGGTATTCGTTCACCATAATGACAATGAGCGCATTAAGTTTGCGTTACATGTGGTATCTTCAGAGGAAGGAGTGCCAGGGGATGGCATAGTTGGAAGGGATAACTTGTGGAATAGATCCATTATAAATACCCTTACTAAAAAGGTGACATGAGGTCGAAGGAAGCAATAGATGAAGACTCTTACAGAGAGAGAGCTAAAGTATTACCACGGACAATAAGAATAGTTCCAGTTGTAATTAAAACCAATATTCCAGCGGTAGTAGTACATAAACAGCAAATTACGCCAGGGGTATATATGGGAGAGACACTGGTAAATGTACAAGAGGATACAGTTTATGTGCGAGTGTTAAATTCAACGGATAAGGATGTAAATATTAGCAGTAACTTTAGACCAAAGTTTACTGATTTCAATAAGTTTAAAACACCGGGTACCGGTGCGGTAAGTAGAATAGAGGAGATAGACGTTAGGGATAGAATAAGCACACTTATAGGTAAATTACGATTGGATGAAAATTTGAATAAGGAGGAAAGAAGTTCAGTAGAGAGAATGTGCGCAGCATTCAATGATATTTTCCTTCTGGAAGGGGATAAACTGTCTTACATGCCCGTTTTGGAGCACGAGATACCAACCTTGCAGGATCAGCCTCCGGTTAATCAGAAGCAGTATAGGCTTCCACAGGTGCATAGGGAGGAGATTAATAGACAGGTAGGGAAAATGTTAGATGACGGGATTGTCTCCCACAGCAAATCTCCTTGGAATTCGCCCTTGCTACTAGTGCCAAAAAAAGCCTCGAAGGATGGACAGAAAAAATGGCGACTAGTGATTGACTATAGAAAATTGAACGATGTAACTATGAAGCAAGTCTTTCCGATTCCAAGAATTGAGGAAATTCTGGAGCAGTTGGGACACTGGAGGTATTTCTCGATTCTAGATCTTGCTAGTGGATATCATCAAGCTTTAGTTGACGAAAGGGACAGGGAGAAAACTGCTTTTAGCTCGGGTCTAGGACATTTCGAGTTTAATAGAATGCCATTCGGGTTAACTGGAGCGCCTGCAACCTTCCAGAGAATAATGAATCATATTCTCACTGGACTTCAGGGGATAGACTGTTTTGTTTATTTAGATGACATAGTAGTTTACGGTAGAAACCTACAACAGCATGAGGATAGGTTATGTAAAGTATTTAAGGTTCTTAGAGAAAATAATTTAAAATTGAACACAGAGAAGTGTCAATTTTTAAGGCGAGAAATTGTATATTTAGGTCATAAGTGTTCAGAACAGGGTGCACTCCCCGACCCACAGAAGGTGGAATGTGTAAAAAATATAAAGCCACCAAGGAGTAAAAAGGAAGTACAAGCGTTTTTAGGGTTAGTAAATTACTATAGTAAGTTTATTGAAAATACAGCAAAAATAGCGTTGCCAATAAACAACCTATTGAGAAAAGAAGTAAAATTCCAATGGACAGATGAATGTCAAGAGGCGTTTGAAAGTTTGAAGAAAGCAATAATTTCACCACCGGTACTAGCTTACCCTGATTTTTCGAAACCGTTTTTATTAATAACAGACGCCAGCAACGAGGCTCTGGGCGCGGTGTTGCCCCAAGGTATAGTAGGCCAAGACAGGCCAATAGCTTTTGCCAGTAGGGCATTGAATGAAGCCGAGAAACGGTATTCCACAATTGAAAAGGAATTTTTGGCTATAGTGTGGGCAACAGAGAACTTTAGAGCGTATCTCTTGGGCAGGCCATTCAAAGTGTACACGGATCACCAACCCTTGAAGGGGATAGCGAATTTGAAGGATCAGACTTCACGCCTGTCTAGGTTTAGACATAAATTGTCGGAGTATGAATTCGAGATTATTTATAATCCCGGCAAGAAGAATCTGAATGCAGACGCTTTGAGCAGAATCCCACAGGAAAACAAGGGTATTATTGCCGTACAGACTCGCTCTAAGGCTAAAGCGCAGGAGCTTGAGGACAAATTGGAGCCAAGAAACACGCAGACAACCACAGGCGATATGGACAGTGAAAACGGTCTAGAGGTTGACAAGGCGGCAGTTTTAACAAGGCCAGAGGAAATAAGAACGGTTTTGAGAGATTTCCATAATTCACCTTTGGGGGGCCATCAAGGCGCGGTAAAAACATTTCTGCGCATTAGAAAACAGTTCAGGTGGCCTGGTATGCAAAGACAAATTAAGGATTATGTCAGGAATTGTCCGAAGTGCCAAGCGAATAAAAGTTCGAGACTTACGAAAATGCCGATGGTGTTAACTGACACACCGAAGCGTCCTTTCGAAAAGTGTATATGGATATAGTAGGTATTTTGCCGGAGACTGTGTCAGGAAATAAATACATACTCACCTTTCAGGATGACTTCTCAAAACTAATGGCGTGCGTAGCAATTCCGGATGCGGAAGCGAGCACAGTAGCCAAGGCATTTTTCGACGAGATAGTAACTCGCTACGGAGTTCCAAAAGTGTTAGTAACGGACAATGGTACTAATTTTATTTCCAAAATATTCTCGGACACTTGTAAGATGTTAGGCATTAGGAAGTTGCATATCACTCACCACCCCCAGGCCAATGGTTCACTCGAACGCAGCCATAGACCGTTAGCGGAATATTTGCGCAGCTTCGCTAAAGAGGACGGTTCCAATTGGGACCAATGGTTGTCGGCAGCGATGCATGTGCATAACCATACGCCCCATACTAGCACTAGACAAACACCCTTCCGTACTTTATCCGGTTTTGATTCAGAAATGCCAACACCTTTGAGACGAATACATTTTGTTTTATTATAAATACATATTTTATTAAAAGAAGAGTGATTCATTTTAGTTCGGCAAGATCCAGGACCCATGGGGGCAAGTCGACGGGTCGGAATCCGGTCGCTTGCTGGTAGTGACGCGATGCTTGAAGGAGACGCAGGATCAAAACAGCTGTGGATCGACGGGGGGGTGATGTGATACTCCTCGAGTAGCTTCTCTATACTGTCGGTCACAGGGTCGAGGTCCCAGCAGGAGTCCTGGATGTCGTGAAGCAGAGTAGAGACGTATTCAGCGAATGAAGACATAATGTAATAGCGGTTGAGGAAAACTTTGTGACTGAATGATTCAGTTGGGAATTGCTGGGTATCTATTGGTATAAAAGAGCTGGTATCAGCAAAAGATGCGTTCGGGCAGAGAGTAGTACGCAACTGTTTGTTAACAATGGTAAAATCGCTGAGTCTCGGAGAAGTTTAGTTTTTGGATTATTGGGTCAGACGTATAATGGGACAAAAGCGCGAAAACTAGGGTAGAAAATTAAGTGTTTCGTGAGTGATAGTTAAAAAGTAGTGATCGTAATAAGCTTTTTATATATTGCGGGACGGAAAAAGGATGGGCCGACCACAAGTTGGGGAAGCCAGTGCCAAAGCGCGAATAGTATGTAGTTTCTGCGGAAGGAAAGGCCATACTAGGGACGAGTGTCTCGTAAGGAAAAATAGTCCATTCTGTGAGAAATGCATGATGTATGGGCATGAACTAAGTTGGAGATGTCAGTCACGGGGGCAGCCAACGAGAGGAAATTTAGCCGAACGTCAGGTAAGTTATCAGAGAAGAAATAGTAGCGACCACATGAGTAGCGGTAGACAGCAGCCACAAGCTAATGAGGGCAGTTTGAATACGTATAATAGGGAAAGCAGAAGCAGGGGAGATGATATCAAGTGTTTCCGTTGTGAAAAAACAGGACACATAGCAATAAACTACCCCGTCAAGAGATATCAAGGAACAACGCAGGGAAACTATCGAGGGCCCAGCCAAGGCCACTAAGCTGGGAACCCGAAAAGAAAAGTAACTCGAGGCCATACATCATGGGAGTGACGAGTCATACATCGAATACGATTGTTGAACCGTCCTCCTCTGATCGTTGCGAGAAAGTCGGTCACGGACGAGTCGATAGTGCAGGCGGGAGCGTTAAAAGTAATGAGTCATTCCCAGAAGAAGTTAAAAGTTGTGAGGAGGTAATCGAAATTGGAGTTAAGCAAGCAGTTAATAACAAACAAACAGTTTGAAACAGCCGTTGAGTCAGTGGATACGTTTGGAGTTTTGACTTCATGCTTAAGTGCAAGCATTGCACAAATTTTCGTTTTGGTAGTATTGTCTCTGGGTGTAATAAAAGATGTAGTAAAAGAAAATAAGATTAAAATTTTCAATTATACTGAGCAATTTTTAAACAACAACATGACAAACGTGAATTTATGGCAAAAAGACGCAACGAAAATGTTAGAAAATATTTTCTCAAAGATAGAAAACAGTACAAGTAAAAGCAATAATATAAAATTGGATACAACGGAGAGAAGGGGACAAATAAATTCAGGATTGAACTGGCAGAAGGGCCGCCCAGACACCTTAAATGATGTGTTCATTGAAGTACCGTGTACGGGTGCAAGAAATGGAAAACTCATTTTACTGGTGGACTCAGGGGCGGACACAAGCCTTGTTAAGGAAAATGCGCTAAGTCATTCGCTAGAAGTGGACACTAGCGAAATTAAAACCCTTAGTGGGGCATTCAGTGGATGCGTGACCACAAGAGGTTTGGTATTCGTTCACCATAATGACAATGAGCGCATTAAGTTTGCGTTACATGTGGTATCTTCAGAGGAAGGAGTGCCAGGGGATGGCATAGTTCGAAGGGATAACTTGTGGAATAGATCCATTATAAATACCCTTACTAAAAAGGTGACATGAGGTCGAATGAAGCAATAGATGAAGACTCTTACAGAGAGAGAGAGAGCCAAAGTATTAGCACGGACAATAAGAATAGTTCCAGTTGGAATTAAAACCAATATTCCAGTGGTAGTAGTACATAAACAGGAAATTACGCCAGGGGTATATATGGGAGAGACACTGGTAAATGTACAAGAGGATACAGTTTATGTGCCAGTGTTAAATTCAACGGATAAGGATGTAAATATTAGCAGTAACTTTAGACCAAAGTTTACTGATTTCAATAAGTTTAAAACACCGAGTACCGGTGCGGTAAGTAGAATAGAGGAGATAGACGTTAGGGATAGAATAAGCACACTTATAGGTAAATTACGATTGGATGAAAATTTGAATAAGGAGGAAAGAAGTTCAGTAGAGAGAATGTGCGCAGCATTCAATGATATTTTCCTTCTGGAAGGGGATAAACTGTCTTACATGCCCGTTTTGGAGCACGAGATACCAACCTTGCAGGATCAGCCTCCGGTTAATCAGAAGCAGTATAGGCTTCCACAGGTGCATAGGGAGGAGATTAATAGACAGGTAGGGAAAATGTTAGATGACGGGATTGTCTCCCACAGCAAATCTCCTTGGAATTCGCCCTTGCTACTAGTGCCAAAAAAAGCCTCGAAGGATGGACAGAAAAAATGGCGACTAGTGATTGACTATAGAAAATTGAACGATGTAACTATGAAGCAAGTCTTTCCGATTTCAAGAATTGAGGAAATTCTGGAGCAGTTGGGACACTGGAGGTATTTCTCGATTCTAGATCTTGCTAGTGGATATCATCAAGCTTTAGTTGACGAAAGGGACAGGGAGAAAACTGCTTTTAGCTCGGGTCTAGGACATTTCGAGTTTAATAGAATGCCATTCGGGTTAACTGGAGCGCCTGCAACCTTCCAGAGAATAATGAATCATATTCTCACTGGACTTCAGGGGATAGACTGTTTTGTTTATTTAGATGACATAGTAGTTTACGGTAGAAATCTACAACAGCATGAGGATAGGTTATGTAAAGTATTTAAGGTTCTTAGAGAAAATAATTTAAAATTGAACACAGAGAAGTGTCAATTTTTAAGGCGAGAAATTGTATATTTAGGTCATAAGTGTTCAGAACAGGGTGCACTCCCCGACCCACAGATGGTGGAATGTGTAAAAAATATAAAGCCACCAAGGAGTAAAAAGGAAGTACAAGCGTTTTTAGGGTTAGTAAATTACTATAGTAAGTTTATTGAAAATACAGCAAAAATAGCGTTGCCAATAAACAACCTATTGAGAAAAGAAGTAAAATTCCAATGGACAGATGAATGTCAAGAGGCGTTTGAAAGTTTGAAGAAAGCAATAATTTCACCACCGGTACTAGCTTACCCTGATTTTTCGAAACCGTTTTTATTAATAACAGACGCCAGCAACGAGGCTCTGGGCGCGGTGTTGCCCCAAGGTATAGTAGGCCAAGACAGGCCAATAGCTTTTGCCAGTAGGGCATTGAATGAAGCCGAGAAACGGTATTCCACAATTGAAAAGGAATTTTTGGCTATAGTGTGGGCAACAGAGAACTTTAGAGCGTATCTCTTGGGCAGGCCATTCAAAGTGTACACGGATCACCAACCCTTGAAGGGGATAGCGAATTTGAAGGATCAGACTTCACGCCTGTCTAGGTTTAGACATAAATTGTCGGAGTATGAATTCGAGATTATTTATAATCCCGGCAAGAAGAATCTGAATGCAGACGCTTTGAGCAGAATCCCACAGGAAAACAAGGGTATTATTGCCGTACAGACTCGCTCTAAGGCTAAAGCGCAGGAGCTTGAGGACAAATTGGAGCCAAGAAACACGCAGACAACCACAGGCGATATGGACAGTGAAAACGGTCTAGAGGTTGACAAGGCGGCAGTTTTAACAAGGCCAGAGGAAATAAGAACGGTTTTGAGAGATTTCCATAATTCACCTTTGGGGGGCCATCAAGGCGCGGTAAAAACATTTCTGCGCATTAGAAAACAGTTCAGGTGGCCTGGTATGCAAAGACAAATTAAGGATTATGTCAGGAATTGTCCGAAGTGCCAAGCGAATAAAAGTTCGAGACTTACGAAAATGCCGATGGTGTTAACTGACACACCGAAGCGTCCTTTCGAAAAGTGTATATGGATATAGTAGGTATTTTGCCGGAGACTGTGTCAGGAAATAAATACATACTCACCTTTCAGGATGACTTCTCAAAACTAATGGCGTGCGTAGCAATTCCGGATGCGGAAGCGAGCACAGTAGCCAAGGCATTTTTCGACGAGATAGTAACTCGCTACGGAGTTCCAAAAGTGTTAGTAACGGACAATGGTACTAATTTTATTTCCAAAATATTCTCGGACACTTGTAAGATGTTAGGCATTAGGAAGTTGCATATCACTCACCACCCCCAGGCCAATGGTTCACTCGAACGCAGCCATAGACCGTTAGCGGAATATTTGCGCAGCTTCGCTAAAGAGGACGGTTCCAATTGGGACCAATGGTTGTCGGCAGCGATGCATGTGTATAACCATACGCCCCATACTAGCACTAGACAAACACCCTTCCGTACTTTATCCGGTTTTGATTCAGAAATGCCACCACCTTTGAGACGAATACATTTTGTTTTATTATAAATACATATTTTATTAAAAGAAGAGTGATTCATTTTAGTTCGGCAAGATCCAGGACCCATGGGGGCAAGTCGACGGGTCGGAATCCGGTCGCTTGCTGGTAGTGACGCGATGCTTGAAGGAGACGCAGGATCAAAACAGCTGTCGATCGACGGGGGGTGATGTGATACTCCTCGAGTAGCTTCTCTATACTGTCGGTCACAGGATCGAGGTCCCAGCAGGAGTCCTGGATGTCGTGAAGCAGAGTAGAGACGTATTCAGCGAATGAAGACATAATGTAATAGCGGTTGAGGAAAACTTTGTGACTGAATGATTCAGTTGGGAATTGCTGGGTATTTATTGGTATAAAAGAGCTGGTATCAGCAAAAGATGCGTTCGGGCAGAGAGTAGTACGCAACTGTTTGTTAACAATGGTAAAATCGCTGAGTCTCGGAGAAGTTTAGTTTTTGGATTATTGGGTCAGACGTATAATGGGACAAAAGCGCGAAAACTAGGGTAGAAAATTAAGTGTTTCGTGAGTGATAGTTAAAAAGTAGTGATCGTAATAAGCTTTTTATATATTGCGGGACGGAAAAAGGATGGGCCGTCCACAAGGTGGGGAAGCCAGTGCCAAAGCGCGAATAGTATGTAGTTTCTGCGGAAGGAAAGGCCATACTAGGGACGAGTGTCTCGTAAAGAAAAATAGTCCATTCTGTGAGAAATGCATGATGTATGGGCATGAACTAAGTTGGAGATGTCAGTCACGGCGGCAGCCAACGAGAGGAAATTTAGCCGAACGTCAGGTAAGTTATCAGAGAAGAAATAGTAGCGACCACATGAGTAGCGGTAGACAGCAGCCACAAGCTAATGAGGGTAGTTTGAATACGTATAATAGGGAAAGCAGAAGCAGGGGAGATGATATCAAGTGTTTCTGTAGTGAAAAAACAGGACACATAGCAATAAACTACCCCGTCAAGAGATATCAAGGAACAACGCAGGGAAACTATCGACGGCCCAGCCAAGGCCACTAAGGGTATTATTGCCGTACAGACTCGCTCTAAGGCTAAAGCGCAGGAGCTTGAGGACAAATTGGAGCCAAGAAACACGCAGACAACCACAGGCGATATGGACAGTGAAAACGGTCTAGAGGTTGACAAGGCGGCAGTTTTAACAAGGCCAGAGGAAATAAGAACGGTTTTGAGAGATTTCCATAATTCACCTTTGGGGGGCCATCAAGGCGCGGTAAAAACATTTCTGCGCATTAGAAAACAGTTCAGGTGGCCTGGTATGCAAAGAAAAATTAAGGATTATGTCAGGAATTGTCCGAAGTGCCAAGCGAATAAAAGTTCGAGACTTACGAAAATGCCGATGGTGTTAACTGACACACCGAAGCGTCCTTTCGAAAAGTGTATATGGATATAGTAGGTATTTTGCCGGAGACTGTGTCAGGAAATAAATACATACTCACCTTTCAGGATGACTTCTCAAAACTAATGGCGTGCGTAGCAATTCCGGATGCGGAAGCGAGCACAGTAGCCAAGGCATTTTTCGACGAGATAGTAACTCGCTACGGAGTTCCAAAAGTGTTAGTAACGGACAATGGTACTAATTTTATTTCCAAAATATTCTCGGACACTTGTAAGATGTTAGGCATTAGGAAGTTGCATATCACTCACCACCCCCAGGCCAATGGTTCACTCGAACGCAGCCATAGACCGTTAGCGGAATATTTGCGCAGCTTCGCTAAAGAGGACGGTTCCAATTGGGACCAATGGTTGTCGGCAGCGATGCATGTGCATAACCATACGCCCCATACTAGCACTAGACAAACACCCTTCCGTACTTTATCCGGTTTTGATTCAGAAATGCCAACACCTTTGAGACGAATACATTTTGTTTTATTATAAATACATATTTTATTAAAAGAAGAGTGATTCATTTTAGTTCGGCAAGATCCAGGACCCATGGGGGCAAGTCGACGGGTCGGAATCCGGTCGCTTGCTGGTAGTGACGCGATGCTTGAAGGAGACGCAGGATCAAAACAGCTGTGGATCGACGGGGGGGGGGGGGGGTGATGTGATACTCCTCGAGTAGCTTCTCTATACTGTCGGTCACAGGATCGAGGTCCCAGCAGGAGTCCTGGATGTCGTGAAGCAGAGTAGAGACGTATTCAGCGAATGAAGACATAATGTAATAGCGGTTGAGGAAAACTTTGTGACTGAATGATTCAGTTGGGAATTGCTGGGTATTTATTGGTATAAAAGAGCTGGTATCAGCAAAAGATGCGTTCGGGCAGAGAGTAGTACGCAACTGTTTGTTAACAATGGTAAAATCGCTGAGTCTCGGAGAGGTTTAGTTTTTGGATTATTGGGTCAGACGTATAATGGGACAAAAGCGCGAAAACTAGGGTAGAAAATTAAGGGCCTTATTTTGTATCTGCGGAACGGTAGCGACGGCTGAGCTTCTGCTTCTGTTCCCGTTGCTGTTAAAACCGTATTTTGTAACTCTTACGTTGAGCCCCGTTGAGCGCACTGGGCTTTACGTCTTTTGCGTTCCAATCAGCTGGTATGGAAATGCTGTGTATTTGGTGTACACAAAGACGACATTCACACGTCTCTTTCCTTCTTATGATTAGATGCATGCAATGAATTTGTTCTTATACCTGTTTTCTTTTGCCTCGATCAACTTTTGTTTATCAAAGCCAGCTGGCAGGCAGTGTGTTTGAAAACGGGGAACAAATCGCAAATCGATGCTTAGAGCATTTTTTGAATAATAAGGCAAAATTTTTATTTTGTGCTGTACTTTTATAAAGTAAAAATAAAAATGTTATTCGATTTGTTATGAAGTGGTTCAGACCAGGAAAATGACGAGGAAACAAACATTCCAGCCAGGGTACGCAACCCAGCATTGAAAAGCAATGCATGGATTTTAGAGGTCACTTCAAAGAAAATTGCAGTTACACTTTCTTCGAAATTTCCATTATATTATTTTATAATAATTATTTAAATTATTTTATTTAATTTTTTTTATTAAAAAAAAATACCTTAAATAAAAATAAAATGAAAAAATAAAAACAAATAAAAAATAACTGCACAAAAGACTCCCTCACTCGTCGAGCTCTACACACAAACTGTGCGAACGGCAGCATTTTAGCTTCCGCTTCTCTACAATGGCCACCACGAGCGCTTCTGTTGTTACAAAATACCATTTTCCAACGTAAGCACGTAAGAAGTATGCAATTGTTGTTGTAAACCCAGCTATACAGTAGCGTCAACAGTAGCGTCAGCGGTGTGTATTTTGTGCACACATTTTGATCAGCTGTTTTACGAATATAACAAAGAGGAACGTAGAAGAGCCATACCGTTCGCAGATACAAAATAAGGCCCTAAGTGTTTCGTGAGTGATAGTTAAAAAGTAGTGATCGCAATAAGCTTTTTATATATTGCGGGACGGAAAAAGGATGGGCCGACCACAAGTTGGGGAAGCCAGTGCCAAAGCGCGAATAGTATGTAGTTTCTGCGGAAGGAAAGGCCATACTAGGGACGAGTGTCTCGTAAGGAAAAATAGTCCATTCTGTGAGAAATGCATGATGTATGGGCATGAACTAAGTTGGAGATGTCAGTCACGGGGGCAGCCAACGAGAGGAAATTTAGCCGAACGTCAGGTAAGTTATCAGAGAAGAAATAGTAGCGACCACATGAGTAGCGGTAGACAGCAGCCACAAGCTAATGAGGGTAGTTTGAATACGTATAATAGGGAAAGCAGAAGCAGGGGAGATGATATCAAGTGTTTCCGTTGTGAAAAAACAGGACACATAGCAATAAACTACCCCGTCAAGAGATATCAAGGAACAACGCAGGGAAACTATCGAGGGCCCAGCCAAGGCCACTAAGCTGGGAACCCGAAAAGAAAAGTAACTCGAGGCCATACATCGAATACGATTGTTGAACCGTCCTCCTCTGATCGTTGCGAGAAAGTCGGTCACGGACGAGTCGATAGTGCAGGCGGGAGCGTTAAAAGTAATGAGTCATTCCCAGAAGAAGTTAAAAGTTGTGAGGAGGTAATCGAAATGGGAGTTAAGCAAGCAGTTAATAACAAACAAACAGTTTGAAACAGCCGTTGAGTCAGTGGATACGTTTGGAGTTTTGACTTCATGCTTAAGTGCAAGCATTGCACAAATTTTCGTTTTGGTAGTATTGTCTCTGGGTGTAATAAAAGATATAGTAAAAGAAAATAAGATTAAAATTTTCAATTATACTGAGCAATTTTTAAACAACAACATGACAAACGTGAATTTATGGCAAAAAGACGCAACGAAAATGTTAGAAAATATTTTCTCAAAGATAGAAAACAGTACAAGTAAAAGCAATAATATAAAATTGAATACAACGGAGAGAAGGGGACAAATAAATTCAGGATTGAACTGGCAGAAGGGCCGCCCAGACACCTTAAATGATGTGTTCATTGAAGTACCGTGTACGGGTGCAAGAAATGGAAAACTCATTTTACTGGTAGACTCAGGGGCGGACACAAGCCTGGTTAAGGAAAATGCGCTAAGTCATTCGCTAGAAGTGGACACTAGCGAAATTAAAACCCTTAGTGGGGCATTCGGTGGATGCGTGACCACAAGAGGTTTGGTATTCGTTCACCATAATGACAATGAGCGCATTAAGTTTGCGTTACATGTGGTATCTTCAGAGGAAGGAGTGCCAGGGGATGGCATAGTTGGAAGGGATAACTTGTGGAATAGATCCATTATAAATACCCTTACTAAAAAGGTGACACGAGGTCGAAGGAAGCAATAGATGAAGACTCTTACAGAGAGAGAGCTAAAGTATTACCACGGACAATAAGAATAGTTCCAGTTGTAATTAAAACCAATATTCCAGTGGTAGTAGTACATAAACAGCAAATTACGCCAGGGGTATATATGGGAGAGACACTGGTAAATGTACAAGAGGATACAGTTTATGTGCCAGTGTTAAATTCAACGGATAAGGATGTAAATATTAGCAGTAACTTTAGACCAAAGTTTACTGATTTCAATAAGTTTAAAACACCGGGTACCGGTGCGGTAAGTAGAATAGAGGAGATAGACGTTAGGGATAGAATAAGCACACTTATAGGTAAATTACGATTGGATGAAAATTTGAATAAGGAGGAAAGAAGTTCAGTAGAGAGAATGTGCGCAGCATTCAATGATATTTTCCTTCTGGAAGGGGATAAACTGTCTTACATGCCCGTTTTGGAGCACGAGATACCAACCTTGCAGGATCAGCCTCCGGTTAATCAGAAGCAGTATAGGCTTCCACAGGTGCATAGGGAGGAGATTAATAGACAGGTAGGGAAAATGTTAGATGACGGGATTGTCTCCCACAGCAAATCTCCTTGGAATTCGCCCTTGCTACTAGTGCCAAAAAAAGCCTCGAAGGATGGACAGAAAAAATGGCGACTAGTGATTGACTATAGAAAATTGAACGATGTAACTATGAAGCAAGTCTTTCCGATTCCAAGAATTGAGGAAATTCTGGAGCAGTTGGGACACTGGAGGTATTTCTCGATTCTAGATCTTGCTAGTGGATATCATCAAGCTTTAGTTGACGAAAGGGACAGGGAGAAAACTGCTTTTAGCTCGGGTCTAGGACATTTCGAGTTTAATAGAATGCCATTCGGGTTAACTGGAGCGCCTGCAACCTTCCAGAGAATAATGAATCATATTCTCACTGGACTTCAGGGGATAGACTGTTTTGTTTATTTAGATGACATAGTAGTTTACGGTAGAAACCTACAACAGCATGAGGATAGGTTATGTAAAGTATTTAAGGTTCTTAGAGAAAATAATTTAAAATTGAACACAGAGAAGTGTCAATTTTTAAGGCGAGAAATTGTATATTTAGGTCATAAGTGTTCAGAACAGGGTGCACTCCCCGACCCACAGATGGTGGAATGTGTAAAAAATATAAAGCCACCAAGGAGTAAAAAGGAAGTACAAGCGTTTTTAGGGTTAGTAAATTACTATAGTAAGTTTATTGAAAATACAGCAAAAATAGCGTTGCCAATAAACAACCTATTGAGAAAAGAAGTAAAATTCCAATGGACAGATGAATGTCAAGAGGCGTTTGAAAGTTTGAAGAAAGCAATAATTTCACCACCGGTACTAGCTTACCCTGATTTTTCGAAACCGTTTTTATTAATAACAGACGCCAGCAACGAGGCTCTGGGCGCGGTGTTGCCCCAAGGTATAGTAGGCCAAGACAGGCCAATAGCTTTTGCCAGTAGGGCATTGAATGAAGCCGAGAAACGGTATTCCACAATTGAAAAGGAATTTTTGGCTATAGTGTGGGCAACAGAGAACTTTAGAGCGTATCTCTTGGGCAGGCCATTCAAAGTGTACACGGATCACCAACCCTTGAAGGGGATAGCGAATTTGAAGGATCAGACTTCACGCCTGTCTAGGTTTAGACATAAATTGTCGGAGTATGAATTCGAGATTATTTATAATCCCGGCAAGAAGAATCTGAATGCAGACGCTTTGAGCAGAATCCCACAGGAAAACAAGGGTATTATTGCCGTACAGACTCGCTCTAAGGCTAAAGCGCAGGAGCTTGAGGACAAATTGGAGCCAAGAAACACGCAGACAACCACAGGCGATATGGACAGTGAAAACGGTCTAGAGGTTGACAAGGCGGCAGTTTTAACAAGGCCAGAGGAAATAAGAACGGTTTTGAGAGATTTCCATAATTCACCTTTGGGGGGCCATCAAGGCGCGGTAAAAACATTTCTGCGCATTAGAAAACAGTTCAGGTGGCCTGGTATGCAAAGACAAATTAAGGATTATGTCAGGAATTGTCCGAAGTGCCAAGCGAATAAAAGTTCGAGACTTACGAAAATGCCGATGGTGTTAACTGACACACCGAAGCGTCCTTTCGAAAAGTGTATATGGATATAGTAGGTATTTTGCCGGAGACTGTGTCAGGAAATAAATACATACTCACCTTTCAGGATGACTTCTCAAAACTAATGGCGTGCGTAGCAATTCCGGATGCGGAAGCGAGCACAGTAGCCAAGGCATTTTTCGACGAGATAGTAACTCGCTACGGAGTTCCAAAAGTGTTAGTAACGGACAATGGTACTAATTTTATTTCCAAAATATTCTCGGACACTTGTAAGATGTTAGGCATTAGGAAGTTGCATATCACTCACCACCCCCAGGCCAATGGTTCACTCGAACGCAGCCATAGACCGTTAGCGGAATATTTGCGCAGCTTCGCTAAAGAGGACGGTTCCAATTGGGACCAATGGTTGTCGGCAGCGATGCATGTGCATAACCATACGCCCCATACTAGCACTAGACAAACACCCTTCCGTACTTTATCCGGGTTTGATTCAGAAATGCCAACACCTTTGAGACGAATACATTTTGTTTTATTATAAATACATATTTTATTAAAAGAAGAGTGATTCATTTTAGTTCGGCAAGATCCAGGACCCATGGGGGCAAGTCGACGGGTCGGAATCCGGTCGCTTGCTGGTAGTGACGCGATGCTTGAAGGAGACGCAGGATCAAAACAGCTGTGGATCGACGGGGGGGTGATGTGATACTCCTCGAGTAGCTTCTCTATACTGTCGGTCACAGGGTCGAGGTCCCAGCAGGAGTCCTGGATGTCGTGAAGCAGAGTAGAGACGTATTCAGCGAATGAAGACATAATGTAATAGCGGTTGAGGAAAACTTTGTGACTGAATGATTCAGTTGGGAATTGCTGGGTATCTATTGGTATAAAAGAGCTGGTATCAGCAAAAGATGCGTTCGGGCAGAGAGTAGTACGCAACTGTTTGTTAACAATGGTAAAATCGCTGAGTCTCGGAGAAGTTTAGTTTTTGGATTATTGGGTCAGACGTATAATGGGACAAAAGCGCGAAAACTAGGGTAGAAAATTAAGTGTTTCGTGAGTGATAGTTAAAAAGTAGTGATCGTAATAAGCTTTTTATATATTGCGGGACGGAAAAAGGATGGGCCGACCACAAGTTGGGGAAGCCAGTGCCAAAGCGCGAATAGTATGTAGTTTCTGCGGAAGGAAAGGCCATACTAGGGACGAATGTCTCGTAAGGAAAAATAGTCCATTCTGTGAGAAATGCATGATGTATGGGCATGAACTAAGTTGGAGATGTCAGTCACGGGGGCAGCCAACGAGAGGAAATTTAGCCGAACGTCAGGTAAGTTATCAGAGAAGAAATAGTAGCGACCACATGAGTAGCGGTAGACAGCAGCCACAAGCTAATGAGGGCAGTTTGAATACGTATAATAGGGAAAGCAGAAGCAGGGGAGATGATATCAAGTGTTTCCGTTGTGAAAAAACAGGACACATAGCAATAAACTACCCCGTCAAGAGATATCAAGGAACAACGCAGGGAAACTATCGAGGGCCCAGCCAAGGCCACTAAGCTGGGAACCCGAAAAGAAAAGTAACTCGAGGCCATACATCATGGGAGTGACGAGTCATACATCGAATACGATTGTTGAACCGTCCTCCTCTGATCGTTGCGAGAAAGTCGGTCACGGACGAGTCGATAGTGCAGGCGGGAGCGTTAAAAGTAATGAGTCATTCCCAGAAGAAGTTAAAAGTTGTGAGGAGGTAATCGAAATTGGAGTTAAGCAAGCAGTTAATAACAAACAAACAGTTTGAAACAGCCGTTGAGTCAGTGGATACGTTTGGAGTTTTGACTTCATGCTTAAGTGCAAGCATTGCACAAATTTTCGTTTTGGTAGTATTGTCTCTGGGTGTAATAAAAGATATAGTAAAAGAAAATAAGATTAAAATTTTCAATTATACTGAGCAATTTTTAAACAAAGACAAAAAGACGCAACAAAGTTGCAAAAAGACGCAACGAAAATGTTAGAAAATATTTTCTCAAAGATAGAAAACAGTACAAGTAAAAGCAATAATATAAAATTGAATACAACGGAGAGAAGGGGACAAATAAATTCAGGATTGAACTGGCAGAAGGGCCGCCCAGACACCTTAAATGATGTGTTCATTGAAGTACCGTGTACGGGTGCAAGAAATGGAAAACTCATTTTACTGGTAGACTCAGGGGCGGACACAAGCCTGGTTAAGGAAAATGCGCTAAGTCATTCGCTAGAAGTGGACACTAGCGAAATTAAAACCCTTAGTGGGGCATTCGGTGGATGCGTGACCACAAGAGGTTTGGTATTCGTTCACCATAATGACAATGAGCGCATTAAGTTTGCGTTACATGTGGTATCTTCAGAGGAAGGAGTGCCAGGGGATGGCATAGTTGGAAGGGATAACTTGTGGAATAGATCCATTATAAATACCCTTACTAAAAAGGTGACATGAGGTCGAAGGAAGCAATAGATGAAGACTCTTACAGAGAGAGAGCTAAAGTATTACCACGGACAATAAGAATAGTTCCAGTTGTAATTAAAACCAATATTCCAGCGGTAGTAGTACATAAACAGCAAATTACGCCAGGGGTATATATGGGAGAGACACTGGTAAATGTACAAGAGGATACAGTTTATGTGCGAGTGTTAAATTCAACGGATAAGGATGTAAATATTAGCAGTAACTTTAGACCAAAGTTTACTGATTTCAATAAGTTTAAAACACCGGGTACCGGTGCGGTAAGTAGAATAGAGGAGATAGACGTTAGGGATAGAATAAGCACACTTATAGGTAAATTACGATTGGATGAAAATTTGAATAAGGAGGAAAGAAGTTCAGTAGAGAGAATGTGCGCAGCATTCAATGATATTTTCCTTCTGGAAGGGGATAAACTGTCTTACATGCCCGTTTTGGAGCACGAGATACCAACCTTGCAGGATCAGCCTCCGGTTAATCAGAAGCAGTATAGGCTTCCACAGGTGCATAGGGAGGAGATTAATAGACAGGTAGGGAAAATGTTAGATGACGGGATTGTCTCCCACAGCAAATCTCCTTGGAATTCGCCCTTGCTACTAGTGCCAAAAAAAGCCTCGAAGGATGGACAGAAAAAATGGCGACTAGTGATTGACTATAGAAAATTGAACGATGTAACTATGAAGCAAGTCTTTCCGATTCCAAGAATTGAGGAAATTCTGGAGCAGTTGGGACACTGGAGGTATTTCTCGATTCTAGATCTTGCTAGTGGATATCATCAAGCTTTAGTTGACGAAAGGGACAGGGAGAAAACTGCTTTTAGCTCGGGTCTAGGACATTTCGAGTTTAATAGAATGCCATTCGGGTTAACTGGAGCGCCTGCAACCTTCCAGAGAATAATGAATCATATTCTCACTGGACTTCAGGGGATAGACTGTTTTGTTTATTTAGATGACATAGTAGTTTACGGTAGAAACCTACAACAGCATGAGGATAGGTTATGTAAAGTATTTAAGGTTCTTAGAGAAAATAATTTAAAATTGAACACAGAGAAGTGTCAATTTTTAAGGCGAGAAATTGTATATTTAGGTCATAAGTGTTCAGAACAGGGTGCACTCCCCGACCCACAGATGGTGGAATGTGTAAAAAATATAAAGCCACCAAGGAGTAAAAAGGAAGTACAAGCGTTTTTAGGGTTAGTAAATTACTATAGTAAGTTTATTGAAAATACAGCAAAAATAGCGTTGCCAATAAACAACCTATTGAGAAAAGAAGTAAAATTCCAATGGACAGATGAATGTCAAGAGGCGTTTGAAAGTTTGAAGAAAGCAATAATTTCACCACCGGTACTAGCTTACCCTGATTTTTCGAAACCGTTTTTATTAATAACAGACGCCAGCAACGAGGCTCTGGGCGCGGTGTTGCCCCAAGGTATAGTAGGCCAAGACAGGCCAATAGCTTTTGCCAGTAGGGCATTGAATGAAGCCGAGAAACGGTATTCCACAATTGAAAAGGAATTTTTGGCTATAGTGTGGGCAACAGAGAACTTTAGAGCGTATCTCTTGGGCAGGCCATTCAAAGTGTACACGGATCACCAACCCTTGAAGGGGATAGCGAATTTGAAGGATCAGACTTCACGCCTGTCTAGGTTTAGACATAAATTGTCGGAGTATGAATTCGAGATTATTTATAATCCCGGCAAGAAGAATCTGAATGCAGACGCTTTGAGCAGAATCCCACAGGAAAACAAGGGTATTATTGCCGTACAGACTCGCTCTAAGGCTAAAGCGCAGGAGCTTGAGGACAAATTGGAGCCAAGAAACACGCAGACAACCACAGGCGATATGGACAGTGAAAACGGTCTAGAGGTTGACAAGGCGGCAGTTTTAACAAGGCCAGAGGAAATAAGAACGGTTTTGAGAGATTTCCATAATTCACCTTTGGGGGGCCATCAAGGCGCGGTAAAAACATTTCTGCGCATTAGAAAACAGTTCAGGTGGCCTGGTATGCAAAGACAAATTAAGGATTATGTCAGGAATTGTCCGAAGTGCCAAGCGAATAAAAGTTCGAGACTTACGAAAATGCCGATGGTGTTAACTGACACACCGAAGCGTCCTTTCGAAAAGTGTATATGGATATAGTAGGTATTTTGCCGGAGACTGTGTCAGGAAATAAATACATACTCACCTTTCAGGATGACTTCTCAAAACTAATGGCGTGCGTAGCAATTCCGGATGCGGAAGCGAGCACAGTAGCCAAGGCATTTTTCGACGAGATAGTAACTCGCTACGGAGTTCCAAAAGTGTTAGTAACGGACAATGGTACTAATTTTATTTCCAAAATATTCTCGGACACTTGTAAGATGTTAGGCATTAGGAAGTTGCATATCACTCACCACCCCCAGGCCAATGGTTCACTCGAACGCAGCCATAGACCGTTAGCGGAATATTTGCGCAGCTTCGCTAAAGAGGACGGTTCCAATTGGGACCAATGGTTGTCGGCAGCGATGCATGTGCATAACCATACGCCCCATACTAGCACTAGACAAACACCCTTCCGTACTTTATCCGGTTTTGATTCAGAAATGCCAACACCTTTGAGACGAATACATTTTGTTTTATTATAAATACATATTTTATTAAAAGAAGAGTGATTCATTTTAGTTCGGCAAGATCCAGGACCCATGGGGGCAAGTCGACGGGTCGGAATCCGGTCGCTTGCTGGTAGTGACGCGATGCTTGAAGGAGACGCAGGATCAAAACAGCTGTGGATCGACGGGGGGGTGATGTGATACTCCTCGAGTAGCTTCTCTATACTGTCGGTCACAGGGTCGAGGTCCCAGCAGGAGTCCTGGATGTCGTGAAGCAGAGTAGAGACGTATTCAGCGAATGAAGACATAATGTAATAGCGGTTGAGGAAAACTTTGTGACTGAATGATTCAGTTGGGAATTGCTGGGTATCTATTGGTATAAAAGAGCTGGTATCAGCAAAAGATGCGTTCGGGCAGAGAGTAGTACGCAACTGTTTGTTAACAATGGTAAAATCGCTGAGTCTCGGAGAAGTTTAGTTTTTGGATTATTGGGTCAGACGTATAATGGGACAAAAGCGCGAAAACTAGGGTAGAAAATTAAGTGTTTCGTGAGTGATAGTTAAAAAGTAGTGATCGTAATAAGCTTTTTATATATTGCGGGACGGAAAAAGGATGGGCCGACCACAAGTTGGGGAAGCCAGTGCCAAAGCGCGAATAGTATGTAGTTTCTGCGGAAGGAAAGGCCATACTAGGGACGAGTGTCTCGTAAGGAAAAATAGTCCATTCTGTGAGAAATGCATGATGTATGGGCATGAACTAAGTTGGAGATGTCAGTCACGGGGGCAGCCAACGAGAGGAAATTTAGCCGAACGTCAGGTAAGTTATCAGAGAAGAAATAGTAGCGACCACATGAGTAGCGGTAGACAGCAGCCACAAGCTAATGAGGGCAGTTTGAATACGTATAATAGGGAAAGCAGAAGCAGGGGAGATGATATCAAGTGTTTCCGTTGTGAAAAAACAGGACACATAGCAATAAACTACCCCGTCAAGAGATATCAAGGAACAACGCAGGGAAACTATCGAGGGCCCAGCCAAGGCCACTAAGCTGGGAACCCGAAAAGAAAAGTAACTCGAGGCCATACATCATGGGAGTGACGAGTCATACATCGAATACGATTGTTGAACCGTCCTCCTCTGATCGTTGCGAGAAAGTCGGTCACGGACGAGTCGATAGTGCAGGCGGGAGCGTTAAAAGTAATGAGTCATTCCCAGAAGAAGTTAAAAGTTGTGAGGAGGTAATCGAAATTGGAGTTAAGCAAGCAGTTAATAACAAACAAACAGTTTGAAACAGCCGTTGAGTCAGTGGATACGTTTGGAGTTTTGACTTCATGCTTAAGTGCAAGCATTGCACAAATTTTCGTTTTGGTAGTATTGTCTCTGGGTGTAATAAAAGATATAGTAAAAGAAAATAAGATTAAAATTTTCAATTATACTGAGCAATTTTTAAACAACAACATGACAAACGTGAATTTATGGCAAAAAGACGCAACGAAAATGTTAGAAAATATTTTCTCAAAGATAGAAAACAGTACAAGTAAAAGCAATAATATAAAATTGAATACAACGGAGAGAAGGGGACAAATAAATTCAGGATTGAACTGGCAGAAGGGCCGCCCAGACACCTTAAATGATGTGTTCATTGAAGTACCGTGTACGGGTGCAAGAAATGGAAAACTCATTTTACTGGTAGACTCAGGGGCGGACACAAGCCTGGTTAAGGAAAATGCGCTAAGTCATTCGCTAGAAGTGGACACTAGCGAAATTAAAACCCTTAGTGGGGCATTCGGTGGATGCGTGACCACAAGAGGTTTGGTATTCGTTCACCATAATGACAATGAGCGCATTAAGTTTGCGTTACATGTGGTATCTTCAGAAGAAGGAGTGCCAGGGGATGGCATAGTTGGAAGGGATAACTTGTGGAATAGATCCATTATAAATACCCTTACTAAAAAGGTGACATGAGGTCGAAGGAAGCAATAGATGAAGACTCTTACAGAGAGAGAGCTAAAGTATTACCACGGACAATAAGAATAGTTCCAGTTGTAATTAAAACCAATATTCCAGCGGTAGTAGTACATAAACAGCAAATTACGCCAGGGGTATATATGGGAGAGACACTGGTAAATGTACAAGAGGATACAGTTTATGTGCGAGTGTTAAATTCAACGGATAAGGATGTAAATATTAGCAGTAACTTTAGACCAAAGTTTACTGATTTCAATAAGTTTAAAACACCGGGTACCGGTGCGGTAAGTAGAATAGAGGAGATAGACGTTAGGGATAGAATAAGCACACTTATAGGTAAATTACGATTGGATGAAAATTTGAATAAGGAGGAAAGAAGTTCAGTAGAGAGAATGTGCGCAGCATTCAATGATATTTTCCTTCTGGAAGGGGATAAACTGTCTTACATGCCCGTTTTGGAGCACGAGATACCAACCTTGCAGGATCAGCCTCCGGTTAATCAGAAGCAGTATAGGCTTCCACAGGTGCATAGGGAGGAGATTAATAGACAGGTAGGGAAAATGTTAGATGACGGGATTGTCTCCCACAGCAAATCTCCTTGGAATTCGCCCTTGCTACTAGTGCCAAAAAAAGCCTCGAAGGATGGACAGAAAAAATGGCGACTAGTGATTGACTATAGAAAATTGAACGATGTAACTATGAAGCAAGTCTTTCCGATTCCAAGAATTGAGGAAATTCTGGAGCAGTTGGGACACTGGAGGTATTTCTCGATTCTAGATCTTGCTAGTGGATATCATCAAGCTTTAGTTGACGAAAGGGACAGGGAGAAAACTGCTTTTAGCTCGGGTCTAGGACATTTCGAGTTTAACAGAATGCCATTCGGGTTAACTGGAGCGCCTGCAACCTTCCAGAGAATAATGAATCATATTCTCACTGGACTTCAGGGGATAGACTGTTTAGTTTATTTAGATGACAGTAGTTTACGGTAGAAACCTACAACAGCATGTTATGTAAAGTATTTAAGGTTCTTAGAGAAAATAATTTAAAATTGAACACAGAGAAGTGTCAATTTTTAAGGCGAAAAATTGTATATTTAGGTCATAAGTGTTCAGAACAGGGTGCACTCCCCGACCCACAGATGGTGGAATGTGTAAAAAATATAAAGCCACCAAGGAGTAAAAAGGAAGTACAAGCGTTTTTAGGGTTAGTAAATTACTATAGGAAGTTTATTGAAAATACAGCAAAAAATAGCGTTGCCAATAAACAAACTATTGAGAAAAGAAGTAAAATTCCAATGGACAGATGAATGTCAAGAGGCGTTTGAAAGTTTGAAGAAAGCAATAATTTCACCACCGGTACTAGCTTACCCTGATTTTTCGAAACCGTTTCTATTAACAACAGACGCCAGCAACGAGGCTCTGGGCGCGGTGTTGTCCCAAGGTATAGTAGGCCAAGACAGGCCAATAGCTTTTGCCAGTAGGGCATTGAATGAAGCCGAGAAACGGTATTCCACAATTGAAAAGGAATTTTTGGCTATAGTGTGGGCAACAGAGAACTTTAGAGCGTATCTCTTGGGCAGGCCATTCAAAGTGTACACGGATCACCAACCCTTGAAGGGGATAGCGAATTTGAAGGATCAGACTTCACGCCTGGCTAGGTTTAGACATAAATTGTCGGAGTATGAATTCGAGATTATTTATAATCCCGGCAAGAAGAATCTGAATGCAGACGCTTTGAGCAGAATCCCACAGGAAAACAAGGGTATTACTGCCGTACAGACTCGCTCTAAGGCTAAAGCGCAGGAGCTTGAGGACCAATTGGAGCCAAGAAACACGCAGACAACCACAGGCGATATGGACAGTGAAAACGGTCTAGAGGTTGACAAGGCGGCAGTTTTAACAAGGCCGGAGGAAATAAGAACGGTTTTGAGAGATTTCCATAATTCACCTTTGGGGGGCCATCAAGGCGCGGTAAAAACATTTCTGCGCATTAGAAAACAGTTCAGGTGGCCTGGTATGCAAAGACAAATTAAGGATTATGTCAGGAATTGTCCGAAGTGCCAAGCGAATAAAAGTTCGAGACTTACGAAAATGCCGATGGTGTTAACTGACACACCGAAGCGTCCTTTCGAAAAGTGTATATGGATATAGTAGGTATTTTGCCGGAGACTGTGTCAGGAAATAAATACATACTCACCTTTCAGGATGACTTCTCAAAACTAATGGCGTGCGTAGCAATTCCGGATGCGGAAGAGAGCACAGTAGCCAAGGCATTTTTCGACGAGATAGTAACTCGCTACGGAGTTCCAAAAGTGTTAGTAACGGACAATGGTACTAATTTTATTTCCAAAATATTCTCGGACACTTGTAAGATGTTAGGCATTAGGAAGTTGCATATCACTCCGTACCACCCCCAGGCCAATGGTTCACTCGAACGCAGCCATAGACCGTTAGCGGAATATTTGCGCAGCTTCGCTAAAGAGGACGGTTCCAATTGGGACCAATGGTTGTCGGCAGCGATGCATGTGCATAACCATACGCCCCATACTAGCACTAGACAAACACCCTTCCGTACTTTATCCGGTTTTGATTCAGAAATGCCAACCAACTTGAGACGTAAGTGCAGTCCGGTGTATAATCCGGACGATCCCTCGAAGATTCAGAAATATCAGATCCAAAAAGTGCATGAAATAGCTCGACAAAACCAGGAGAAGGCGAAGGTGTTGTCTAAAAGGCAATATGATAGCAAGTTAAATCCTGTTGTTTTTAAGGTAGGTGACAAGGTTAATGAAAAATCAAACCAGGAAAAGTAAGTTTTCACCTATCTGGTCAGGTCCTTACCAAGTGATTTCTGTCAACAGTCCAGTCACCACTACAATTTCAATTAAAAGTAAATGTAAAAAAATTCACAACAACCTGCTCAAAATTTTTAATGAGTAGGCCATTCATTCAAGAATTGTATTCATTTGACTAGAAGGAATGAGTGTATAATTTATTAGGGTAATGATAGTTTCTTTTTACTTTAAATATATTATTTGTTAGAACTCTGGAATTGTGCATTTTTGATTATATTACGAAAAAACCCGCGTTGCTAGCATCAAGAAACCTTTTGCCTTAGGCATTTTGCACACAAGAATCAACGATATTGTTTGGGTTGAACGATTGCAAATACATTTTGTTTTATTATAAATACATATTTTATTAAAAGAAGAGTGATTCATTTTAGTTCGGCAAGATCCACGACCCATGGGGGCAAGTCGACGGGTCGGAATCCGGTCGCTTGCTGGTAGTGACGTGATGCTTGAAGGAGACGCAGGATCAAAACAGCTGTGGATCGACGGGGCGTGATGTGATACTCCTCGAGTAGCTTCTCTATACTGTCGGTCACAGGATCGAGGTCCCAGCAGGAGTCCTGGATGTCGTGAAGCAGAGTAGAGACGTATTCAGCGAATGAAGACATAATGTAATAGCGGTTGAGGAAAACTTTGTGACTGAATGATTCAGTTGGGAATTGCTGGGTATTTATTGGTATAAAAGAGCTGGTATCAGCAAAAGATGCGTTCGGGCAGAGAGTAGTACGCAACTGTTTGTTAACAATGGTAAAATCGCTGAGTCTCGGAGAAGTTTAGTTTTTGGATTATTGGGTCAGACGTATAATGGGACAAAAGCGCGAAAACTAGGGTAGAAAATTAAGTGTTTCGTGAGTGATAGTTAAAAAGTAGTGATCGTAATAAGCTTTTTATATATTGCGGGACGGAAAAAGGATGGGAAAGCCAGGGTGGGGAAGCCAGTGCCAAAGCGCGAATAGTATGTAGTTTCTGCGGAAGGAAAGGCCATACTAGGGACGAGTGTCCCGTAAGGAAAAATAGTCCATTCTGTGAGAAATGCATGATGTATGGGCATGAACTAAGTTGGAGATGTCAGTCACGGGGGCAGCCAACGAGAGGAAATTTAGCCGAACGTCAGGTAAGTTATCAGAGAAGAAATAGTAGCGACCACATGAGTAGCGGTAGACAGCAGCCACAAGCTAATGAGGGTAGTTTGAATACGTATAATAGGGAAAGCAGAAGCAGGGGAGATGATATCAAGTGTTTCCGTTGTGAAAAAACAGGACACATAGCAATAAACTACCCCGTAAAGAGATATTAGGGAACAACGCAGGGAAACTATCGAGCGCCCAGCCAAGGCCACTAAGCTGGGAACCCGAAAAGAAAAGTAACTCGAGGCCATACATCATGGGAGTGACGAGTCATACATCGAATACGATTGTTGAACCGTCCTCCTCTGATCGTTGCGAGAAAGTCGGTCACGGACGAGTCGATAGTGCAGGCGGGAGCGTTAAAAGTAATGAGTCATTCCCAGAAGAAGTTAAAAGTTGTGAGGAGGTAATCGAAATTGGAGTTAAGCAAGCAGTTAATAACAAACAGTTTGAAACAGCCGTTGAGTCAGTGGATACGTTTGGAGTTTTGACTTCATGCTTAAGTGCAAGCATTGCACAAATTTTCGTTTTGGTAGTATTGTCTCTGGGTGTAATAAAAGATGTAGTAAAAGAAAATAAGATTAAAATTTTCAATTATACTGAGCAATTTTTAAACAACAACATGACAAACGTGAATTTATGGCAAAAAGACGCAACGAAAATGTTAGAAAATATTTTCTCAAAGATAGAAAACAGTACAAGTAAAAGCAATAATATAAAATTGGATACAACGGAGAGAAGGGGACAAATAAATTCAGGATTGAACTGGCAGAAGGGCCGCCCAGACACCTTAAATGATGTGTTCATTGAAGTACCGTGTACGGGTGCAAGAAATGGAAAACTCATTTTACTGGTGGACTCAGGGGCGGACACAAGCCTTGTTAAGGAAAATGCGCTAAGTCATTCGCTAGAAGTGGACACTAGCGAAATTAAAACCCTTAGTGGGGCATTCAGTGGATGCGTGACCACAAGAGGTTTGGTATTCGTTCACCATAATGACAATGAGCGCATTAAGTTTGCGTTACATGTGGTATCTTCAGAGGAAGGAGTGCCAGGGGATGGCATAGTTCGAAGGGATAACTTGTGGAATAGATCCATTATAAATACCCTTACTAAAAAGGTGACATGAGGTCGAATGAAGCAATAGATGAAGACTCTTACAGAGAGAGAGAGAGCCAAAGTATTAGCACGGACAATAAGAATAGTTCCAGTTGGAATTAAAACCAATATTCCAGTGGTAGTAGTACATAAACAGGAAATTACGCCAGGGGTATATATGGGAGAGACACTGGTAAATGTACAAGAGGATACAGTTTATGTGCCAGTGTTAAATTCAACGGATAAGGATGTAAATATTAGCAGTAACTTTAGACCAAAGTTTACTGATTTCAATAAGTTTAAAACACCGAGTACCGGTGCGGTAAGTAGAATAGAGGAGATAGACGTTAGGGATAGAATAAGCACACTTATAGGTAAATTACGATTGGATGAAAATTTGAATAAGGAGGAAAGAAGTTCAGTAGAGAGAATGTGCGCAGCATTCAATGATATTTTCCTTCTGGAAGGGGATAAACTGTCTTACATGCCCGTTTTGGAGCACGAGATACCAACCTTGCAGGATCAGCCTCCGGTTAATCAGAAGCAGTATAGGCTTCCACAGGTGCATAGGGAGGAGATTAATAGACAGGTAGGGAAAATGTTAGATGACGGGATTGTCTCCCACAGCAAATCTCCTTGGAATTCGCCCTTGCTACTAGTGCCAAAAAAAGCCTCGAAGGATGGACAGAAAAAATGGCGACTAGTGATTGACTATAGAAAATTGAACGATGTAACTATGAAGCAAGTCTTTCCGATTTCAAGAATTGAGGAAATTCTGGAGCAGTTGGGACACTGGAGGTATTTCTCGATTCTAGATCTTGCTAGTGGATATCATCAAGCTTTAGTTGACGAAAGGGACAGGGAGAAAACTGCTTTTAGCTCGGGTCTAGGACATTTCGAGTTTAATAGAATGCCATTCGGGTTAACTGGAGCGCCTGCAACCTTCCAGAGAATAATGAATCATATTCTCACTGGACTTCAGGGGATAGACTGTTTTGTTTATTTAGATGACATAGTAGTTTACGGTAGAAATCTACAACAGCATGAGGATAGGTTATGTAAAGTATTTAAGGTTCTTAGAGAAAATAATTTAAAATTGAACACAGAGAAGTGTCAATTTTTAAGGCGAGAAATTGTATATTTAGGTCATAAGTGTTCAGAACAGGGTGCACTCCCCGACCCACAGATGGTGGAATGTGTAAAAAATATAAAGCCACCAAGGAGTAAAAAGGAAGTACAAGCGTTTTTAGGGTTAGTAAATTACTATAGTAAGTTTATTGAAAATACAGCAAAAATAGCGTTGCCAATAAACAACCTATTGAGAAAAGAAGTAAAATTCCAATGGACAGATGAATGTCAAGAGGCGTTTGAAAGTTTGAAGAAAGCAATAATTTCACCACCGGTACTAGCTTACCCTGATTTTTCGAAACCGTTTTTATTAATAACAGACGCCAGCAACGAGGCTCTGGGCGCGGTGTTGCCCCAAGGTATAGTAGGCCAAGACAGGCCAATAGCTTTTGCCAGTAGGGCATTGAATGAAGCCGAGAAACGGTATTCCACAATTGAAAAGGAATTTTTGGCTATAGTGTGGGCAACAGAGAACTTTAGAGCGTATCTCTTGGGCAGGCCATTCAAAGTGTACACGGATCACCAACCCTTGAAGGGGATAGCGAATTTGAAGGATCAGACTTCACGCCTGTCTAGGTTTAGACATAAATTGTCGGAGTATGAATTCGAGATTATTTATAATCCCGGCAAGAAGAATCTGAATGCAGACGCTTTGAGCAGAATCCCACAGGAAAACAAGGGTATTATTGCCGTACAGACTCGCTCTAAGGCTAAAGCGCAGGAGCTTGAGGACAAATTGGAGCCAAGAAACACGCAGACAACCACAGGCGATATGGACAGTGAAAACGGTCTAGAGGTTGACAAGGCGGCAGTTTTAACAAGGCCAGAGGAAATAAGAACGGTTTTGAGAGATTTCCATAATTCACCTTTGGGGGGCCATCAAGGCGCGGTAAAAACATTTCTGCGCATTAGAAAACAGTTCAGGTGGCCTGGTATGCAAAGACAAATTAAGGATTATGTCAGGAATTGTCCGAAGTGCCAAGCGAATAAAAGTTCGAGACTTACGAAAATGCCGATGGTGTTAACTGACACACCGAAGCGTCCTTTCGAAAAGTGTATATGGATATAGTAGGTATTTTGCCGGAGACTGTGTCAGGAAATAAATACATACTCACCTTTCAGGATGACTTCTCAAAACTAATGGCGTGCGTAGCAATTCCGGATGCGGAAGCGAGCACAGTAGCCAAGGCATTTTTCGACGAGATAGTAACTCGCTACGGAGTTCCAAAAGTGTTAGTAACGGACAATGGTACTAATTTTATTTCCAAAATATTCTCGGACACTTGTAAGATGTTAGGCATTAGGAAGTTGCATATCACTCACCACCCCCAGGCCAATGGTTCACTCGAACGCAGCCATAGACCGTTAGCGGAATATTTGCGCAGCTTCGCTAAAGAGGACGGTTCCAATTGGGACCAATGGTTGTCGGCAGCGATGCATGTGCATAACCATACGCCCCATACTAGCACTAGACAAACACCCTTCCGTACTTTATCCGGTTTTGATTCAGAAATGCCACCACCTTTGAGACGAATACATTTTGTTTTATTATAAATACATATTTTATTAAAAGAAGAGTGATTCATTTTAGTTCGGCAAGATCCAGGACCCATGGGGGCAAGTCGACGGGTCGGAATCCGGTCGCTTGCTGGTAGTGACGCGATGCTTGAAGGAGACGCAGGATCAAAACAGCTGTCGATCGACGGGGGGTGATGTGATACTCCTCGAGTAGCTTCTCTATACTGTCGGTCACAGGATCGAGGTCCCAGCAGGAGTCCTGGATGTCGTGAAGCAGAGTAGAGACGTATTCAGCGAATGAAGACATAATGTAATAGCGGTTGAGGAAAACTTTGTGACTGAATGATTCAGTTGGGAATTGCTGGGTATTTATTGGTATAAAAGAGCTGGTATCAGCAAAAGATGCGTTCGGGCAGAGAGTAGTACGCAACTGTTTGTTAACAATGGTAAAATCGCTGAGTCTCGGAGAAGTTTAGTTTTTGGATTATTGGGTCAGACGTATAATGGGACAAAAGCGCGAAAACTAGGGTAGAAAATTAAGTGTTTCGTGAGTGATAGTTAAAAAGTAGTGATCGTAATAAGCTTTTTATATATTGCGGGACGGAAAAAGGATGGGCCGTCCACAAGGTGGGGAAGCCAGTGCCAAAGCGCGAATAGTATGTAGTTTCTGCGGAAGGAAAGGCCATACTAGGGACGAGTGTCTCGTAAAGAAAAATAGTCCATTCTGTGAGAAATGCATGATGTATGGGCATGAACTAAGTTGGAGATGTCAGTCACGGCGGCAGCCAACGAGAGGAAATTTAGCCGAACGTCAGGTAAGTTATCAGAGAAGAAATAGTAGCGACCACATGAGTAGCGGTAGACAGCAGCCACAAGCTAATGAGGGTAGTTTGAATACGTATAATAGGGAAAGCAGAAGCAGGGGAGATGATATCAAGTGTTTCTGTAGTGAAAAAACAGGACACATAGCAATAAACTACCCCGTCAAGAGATATCAAGGAACAACGCAGGGAAACTATCGACGGCCCAGCCAAGGCCACTAAGGGTATTATTGCCGTACAGACTCGCTCTAAGGCTAAAGCGCAGGAGCTTGAGGACAAATTGGAGCCAAGAAACACGCAGACAACCACAGGCGATATGGACAGTGAAAACGGTCTAGAGGTTGACAAGGCGGCAGTTTTAACAAGGCCAGAGGAAATAAGAACGGTTTTGAGAGATTTCCATAATTCACCTTTGGGGGGCCATCAAGGCGCGGTAAAAACATTTCTGCGCATTAGAAAACAGTTCAGGTGGCCTGGTATGCAAAGAAAAATTAAGGATTATGTCAGGAATTGTCCGAAGTGCCAAGCGAATAAAAGTTCGAGACTTACGAAAATGCCGATGGTGTTAACTGACACACCGAAGCGTCCTTTCGAAAAGTGTATATGGATATAGTAGGTATTTTGCCGGAGACTGTGTCAGGAAATAAATACATACTCACCTTTCAGGATGACTTCTCAAAACTAATGGCGTGCGTAGCAATTCCGGATGCGGAAGCGAGCACAGTAGCCAAGGCATTTTTCGACGAGATAGTAACTCGCTACGGAGTTCCAAAAGTGTTAGTAACGGACAATGGTACTAATTTTATTTCCAAAATATTCTCGGACACTTGTAAGATGTTAGGCATTAGGAAGTTGCATATCACTCACCACCCCCAGGCCAATGGTTCACTCGAACGCAGCCATAGACCGTTAGCGGAATATTTGCGCAGCTTCGCTAAAGAGGACGGTTCCAATTGGGACCAATGGTTGTCGGCAGCGATGCATGTGCATAACCATACGCCCCATACTAGCACTAGACAAACACCCTTCCGTACTTTATCCGGTTTTGATTCAGAAATGCCAACACCTTTGAGACGAATACATTTTGTTTTATTATAAATACATATTTTATTAAAAGAAGAGTGATTCATTTTAGTTCGGCAAGATCCAGGACCCATGGGGGCAAGTCGACGGGTCGGAATCCGGTCGCTTGCTGGTAGTGACGCGATGCTTGAAGGAGACGCAGGATCAAAACAGCTGTGGATCGACGGGGGGGGGTGATGTGATACTCCTCGAGTAGCTTCTCTATACTGTCGGTCACAGGATCGAGGTCCCAGCAGGAGTCCTGGATGTCGTGAAGCAGAGTAGAGACGTATTCAGCGAATGAAGACATAATGTAATAGCGGTTGAGGAAAACTTTGTGACTGAATGATTCAGTTGGGAATTGCTGGGTATTTATTGGTATAAAAGAGCTGGTATCAGCAAAAGATGCGTTCGGGCAGAGAGTAGTACGCAACTGTTTGTTAACAATGGTAAAATCGCTGAGTCTCGGAGAGGTTTAGTTTTTGGATTATTGGGTCAGACGTATAATGGGACAAAAGCGCGAAAACTAGGGTAGAAAATTAAGGGCCTTATTTTGTATCTGCGGAACGGTAGCGACGGCTGAGCTTCTGCTTCTGTTCCCGTTGCTGTTAAAACCGTATTTTGTAACTCTTACGTTGAGCCCCGTTGAGCGCACTGGGCTTTACGTCTTTTGCGTTCCAATCAGCTGGTATGGAAATGCTGTGTATTTGGTGTACACAAAGACGACATTCACACGTCTCTTTCCTTCTTATGATTAGATGCATGCAATGAATTTGTTCTTATACCTGTTTTCTTTTGCCTCGATCAACTTTTGTTTATCAAAGCCAGCTGGCAGGCAGTGTGTTTGAAAACGGGGAACAAATCGCAAATCGATGCTTAGAGCATTTTTTGAATAATAAGGCAAAATTTTTATTTTGTGCTGTACTTTTATAAAGTAAAAATAAAAATGTTATTCGATTTGTTATGAAGTGGTTCAGACCAGGAAAATGACGAGGAAACAAACATTCCAGCCAGGGTACGCAACCCAGCATTGAAAAGCAATGCATGGATTTTAGAGGTCACTTCAAAGAAAATTGCAGTTACACTTTCTTCGAAATTTCCATTATATTATTTTATAATAATTATTTAAATTATTTTATTTAATTTTTTTTATTAAAAAAAAATACCTTAAATAAAAATAAAATGAAAAAATAAAAACAAATAAAAAATAACTGCACAAAAGACTCCCTCACTCGTCGAGCTCTACACACAAACTGTGCGAACGGCAGCATTTTAGTTTCCGCTTCTCTACAATGGCCACCACGAGCGCTTCTGTTGTTACAAAATACCATTTTCCAACGTAAGCACGTAAGAAGTATGCAATTGTTGTTGTAAACCCAGCTATACAGTAGCGTCAACAGTAGCGTCAGCGGTGTGTATTTTGTGCACACATTTTGATCAGCTGTTTTACGAATATAACAAAGAGGAACGTAGAAGAGCCATACCGTTCGCAGATACAAAATAAGGCCCTAAGTGTTTCGTGAGTGATAGTTAAAAAGTAGTGATCGCAATAAGCTTTTTATATATTGCGGGACGGAAAAAGGATGGGCCGACCACAAGTTGGGGAAGCCAGTGCCAAAGCGCGAATAGTATGTAGTTTCTGCGGAAGGAAAGGCCATACTAGGGACGAGTGTCTCGTAAGGAAAAATAGTCCATTCTGTGAGAAATGCATGATGTATGGGCATGAACTAAGTTGGAGATGTCAGTCACGGGGGCAGCCAACGAGAGGAAATTTAGCCGAACGTCAGGTAAGTTATCAGAGAAGAAATAGTAGCGACCACATGAGTAGCGGTAGACAGCAGCCACAAGCTAATGAGGGTAGTTTGAATACGTATAATAGGGAAAGCAGAAGCAGGGGAGATGATATCAAGTGTTTCCGTTGTGAAAAAACAGGACACATAGCAATAAACTACCCCGTCAAGAGATATCAAGGAACAACGCAGGGAAACTATCGAGGGCCCAGCCAAGGCCACTAAGCTGGGAACCCGAAAAGAAAAGTAACTCGAGGCCATACATCGAATACGATTGTTGAACCGTCCTCCTCTGATCGTTGCGAGAAAGTCGGTCACGGACGAGTCGATAGTGCAGGCGGGAGCGTTAAAAGTAATGAGTCATTCCCAGAAGAAGTTAAAAGTTGTGAGGAGGTAATCGAAATTGGAGTTAAGCAAGCAGTTAATAACAAACAAACAGTTTGAAACAGCCGTTGAGTCAGTGGATACGTTTGGAGTTTTGACTTCATGCTTAAGTGCAAGCATTGCACAAATTTTCGTTTTGGTAGTATTGTCTCTGGGTGTAATAAAAGATATAGTAAAAGAAAATAAGATTAAAATTTTCAATTATACTGAGCAATTTTTAAACAACAACATGACAAACGTGAATTTATGGCAAAAAGACGCAACGAAAATGTTAGAAAATATTTTCTCAAAGATAGAAAACAGTACAAGTAAAAGCAATAATATAAAATTGAATACAACGGAGAGAAGGGGACAAATAAATTCAGGATTGAACTGGCAGAAGGGCCGCCCAGACACCTTAAATGATGTGTTCATTGAAGTACCGTGTACGGGTGCAAGAAATGGAAAACTCATTTTACTGGTAGACTCAGGGGCGGACACAAGCCTGGTTAAGGAAAATGCGCTAAGTCATTCGCTAGAAGTGGACACTAGCGAAATTAAAACCCTTAGTGGGGCATTCGGTGGATGCGTGACCACAAGAGGTTTGGTATTCGTTCACCATAATGACAATGAGCGCATTAAGTTTGCGTTACATGTGGTATCTTCAGAGGAAGGAGTGCCAGGGGATGGCATAGTTGGAAGGGATAACTTGTGGAATAGATCCATTATAAATACCCTTACTAAAAAGGTGACACGAGGTCGAAGGAAGCAATAGATGAAGACTCTTACAGAGAGAGAGCTAAAGTATTACCACGGACAATAAGAATAGTTCCAGTTGTAATTAAAACCAATATTCCAGTGGTAGTAGTACATAAACAGCAAATTACGCCAGGGGTATATATGGGAGAGACACTGGTAAATGTACAAGAGGATACAGTTTATGTGCCAGTGTTAAATTCAACGGATAAGGATGTAAATATTAGCAGTAACTTTAGACCAAAGTTTACTGATTTCAATAAGTTTAAAACACCGGGTACCGGTGCGGTAAGTAGAATAGAGGAGATAGACGTTAGGGATAGAATAAGCACACTTATAGGTAAATTACGATTGGATGAAAATTTGAATAAGGAGGAAAGAAGTTCAGTAGAGAGAATGTGCGCAGCATTCAATGATATTTTCCTTCTGGAAGGGGATAAACTGTCTTACATGCCCGTTTTGGAGCACGAGATACCAACCTTGCAGGATCAGCCTCCGGTTAATCAGAAGCAGTATAGGCTTCCACAGGTGCATAGGGAGGAGATTAATAGACAGGTAGGGAAAATGTTAGATGACGGGATTGTCTCCCACAGCAAATCTCCTTGGAATTCGCCCTTGCTACTAGTGCCAAAAAAAGCCTCGAAGGATGGACAGAAAAAATGGCGACTAGTGATTGACTATAGAAAATTGAACGATGTAACTATGAAGCAAGTCTTTCCGATTTCAAGAATTGAGGAAATTCTGGAGCAGTTGGGACACTGGAGGTATTTCTCGATTCTAGATCTTGCAAGTGGATATCATCAAGCTTTAGTTGACGAAAGGGACAGGGAGAAAACTGCTTTTAGCTCGGGTCTAGGACATTTCGAGTTTAATAGAATGCCATTCGGGTTAACTGGAGCGCCTGCAACCTTCCAGAGAATAATGAATCATATTCTCACTGGACTTCAGGGGATAGACTGTTTTGTTTATTTAGATGACATAGTAGTTTACGGTAGAAACCTACAACAGCATGAGGATAGGTTATGTAAAGTATTTAAGGTTCTTAGAGAAAATAATTTAAAATTGAACACAGAGAAGTGTCAATTTTTAAGGCGAGAAATTGTATATTTAGGTCATAAGTGTTCAGAACAGGGTGCACTCCCCGACCCACAGATGGTGGAATGTGTAAAAAATATAAAGCCACCAAGGAGTAAAAAGGAAGTACAAGCGTTTTTAGGGTTAGTAAATTACTATAGTAAGTTTATTGAAAATACAGCAAAAATAGCGTTGCCAATAAACAACCTATTGAGAAAAGAAGTAAAATTCCAATGGACAGATGAATGTCAAGAGGCGTTTGAAAGTTTGAAGAAAGCAATAATTTCACCACCGGTACTAGCTTACCCTGATTTTTCGAAACCGTTTTTATTAATAACAGACGCCAGCAACGAGGCTCTGGGCGCGGTGTTGCCCCAAGGTATAGTAGGCCAAGACAGGCCAATAGCTTTTGCCAGTAGGGCATTGAATGAAGCCGAGAAACGGTATTCCACAATTGAAAAGGAATTTTTGGCCATAGTGTGGGCAACAGAGAACTTTAGAGCGTATCTCTTGGGCAGGCCATTCAAAGTGTACACGGATCACCAACCCTTGAACGGGATAGCGAATTTGAAGGATCAGACTTCACGCCTGGCTAGGTTTAGACATAAATTGTCGGAGTATGAATTCGAGATTATTTATAATCCCGGCAAGAAGAATCTGAATGCAGACGCTTTGAGCAGAATCCCACAGGAAAACAAGGGTATTATTGCCGTACAGACTCGCTCTAAGGCTAAAGCGCAGGAGCTTGAGGACAAATTGGAGCCAAGAAACACGCAGACAACCACAGGCGATATGGACAGTGAAAACGGTCTAGAGGTTGACAAGGCGGCAGTTTTAACAAGGCCAGAGGAAATAAGAACGGTTTTGAGAGATTTCCATAATTCACCTTTGGGGGGCCATCAAGGCGCGGTAAAAACATTTCTGCGCATTAGAAAACAGTTCAGGTGGCCTGGTATGCAAAGACAAATTAAGGATTATGTCAGGAATTGTCCGAAGTGTCAAGCGAATAAAAGTTCGAGACTTACGAAAATGCCGATGGTGTTAACTGACACACCGAAGCGTCCTTTCGAAAAGTGTATATGGATATAGTAGGTATTTTGCCGGAGACTGTGTCAGGAAATAAATACATACTCACCTTTCAGGATGACTTCTCAAAACTAATGGCGTGCGTAGCAATTCCGGATGCGGAAGCGAGCACAGTAGCCAAGGCATTTTTCGACGAGATAGTAACTCGCTACGGAGTTCCAAAAGTGTTAGTAACGGACAATGGTACTAATTTTATTTCCAAAATATTCTCGGACACTTGTAAGATGTTAGGCATTAGGAAGTTGCATATCACTCACCACCCCCAGGCCAATGGTTCACTCGAACGCAGCCATAGACCGTTAGCGGAATATTTGCGCAGCTTCGCTAAAGAGGACGGTTCCAATTGGGACCAATGGTTGTCGGCAGCGATGCATGTGCATAACCATACGCCCCATACTAGCACTAGACAAACACCCTTCCGTACTTTATCCGGTTTTGATTCAGAAATGCCAACACCTTTGAGACGAATACATTTTGTTTTATTATAAATACATATTTTATTAAAAGAAGAGTGATTCATTTTAGTTCGGCAAGATCCAGGACCCATGGGGGCAAGTCGACGGGTCGGAATCCGGTCGCTTGCTGGTAGTGACGCGATGCTTGAAGGAGACGCAGGATAAAAACAGCTGTGAATCGACGGGGGGTGATGTGATATTCCTCGAGTAGCTTCTCTATACTGTCGGTCACAGGATCGAGGTCCCAGCAGGAGTCCTGGATGTCGTGAAGCAGAGTAGAGACGTATTCAGCGAATGAAGACATAATGTAATAGCGGTTGAGGAAAACTTTGTGACTGAATGATTCAGTTGGGAATTGCTGGGTATTTATTGGTATAAAAGAGCTGGTATCAGCAAAAGATGCGTTCGGGCAGAGAGTAGTACGCAACTGTTTGTTAACAATGGTAAAATCGCTGAGTCTCGGAGAAGTTTAGTTTTTGGATTATTGGGTCAGACGTATAATGGGACAAAAGCGCGAAAACTAGGGTAGAAAATTAAGTGTTTCGTGAGTGATAGTTAAAAAGTAGTGATCGTAATAAGCTTTTTATATATTGCGGGACGGAAAAAGGATGGGCCGTCCACAAGTTGGGGAAGCCAGTGCCAAAGCGCGAATAGTATGTAGTTTCTGCGGAAGGAAAGGCCATACTAGGGACGAGTGTCTCGTAAGGAAAAATAGTCCATTCTGTGAGAAATGCATGATGTATGGGCATGAACTAAGTTGGAGATGTCAGTCACGGGGGCAGCCAACGAGAGGAAATTTAGCCGAACGTCAGGTAAGTTATCAGAGAAGAAATAGTAGCGACCACATGAGTAGCGGTAGACAGCAGCCACAAGCTAATGAGGGTAGTTTGAATACGTATAATAGGGAAAGCAGAAGCAGGGGAGATGATATCAAGTGTTTCCGTTGTGAAAAAACAGGACACATAGCAATAAACTACCCCGTCAAGAGATATCAAGGAACAACGCAGGGAAACTATCGAGGGCCCAGCCAAGGCCACTAAGCTGGGAACCCGAAAAGAAAAGTAACTCGAGGCCATACATCGAATACGATTGTTGAACCGTCCTCCTCTGATCGTTGCGAGAAAGTCGGTCACGGACGAGTCGATAGTGCAGGCGGGAGCGTTAAAAGTAATGAGTCATTCCCAGAAGAAGTTAAAAGTTGTGAGGAGGTAATCGAAATTGGAGTTAAGCAAGCAGTTAATAACAAACAAACAGTTTGAAACAGCCGTTGAGTCAGTGGATACGTTTGGAGTTTTGACTTCATGCTTAAGTGCAAGCATTGCACAAATTTTCGTTTTGGTAGTATTGTCTCTGGGTGTAATAAAAGATATAGTAAAAGAAAATAAGATTAAAATTTTCAATTATACTGAGCAATTTTTAAACAACAACATGACAAACGTGAATTTATGGCAAAAAGACGCAACGAAAATGTTAGAAAATATTTTCTCAAAGATAGAAAACAGTACAAGTAAAAGCAATAATATAAAATTGAATACAACGGAGAGAAGGGGACAAATAAATTCAGGATTGAACTGGCAGAAGGGCCGCCCAGACACCTTAAATGATGTGTTCATTGAAGTACCGTGTACGGGTGCAAGAAATGGAAAACTCATTTTACTGGTAGACTCAGGGGCGGACACAAGCCTGGTTAAGGAAAATGCGCTAAGTCATTCGCTAGAAGTGGACACTAGCGAAATTAAAACCCTTAGTGGGGCATTCGGTGGATGCGTGACCACAAGAGGTTTGGTATTCGTTCACCATAATGACAATGAGCGCATTAAGTTTGCGTTACATGTGGTATCTTCAGAGGAAGGAGTGCCAGGGGATGGCATAGTTGGAAGGGATAACTTGTGGAATAGATCCATTATAAATACCCTTACTAAAAAGGTGACATGAGGTCGAAGGAAGCAATAGATGAAGACTCTTACAGAGAGAGAGCCAAAGTATTACCACGGACAATAAGAATAGTTCCAGTTGTAATTAAAACCAATATTCCAGTGGTAGTAGTACATAAACAGCAAATTACGCCAGGGGTATATATGGGAGAGACACTGGTAAATGTACAAGAGGATACAGTTTATGTGCCAGTGTTAAATTCAACGGATAAGGATGTAAATATTAGCAGTAACTTTAGACCAAAGTTTACTGATTTCAATAAGTTTAAAACACCGGGTACCGGTGCGGTAAGTAGAATAGAGGAGATAGACGTTAGGGATAGAATAAGCACACTTATAGGTAAATTACGATTGGATGAAAATTTGAATAAGGAGGAAAGAAGTTCAGTAGAGAGAATGTGCGCAGCATTCAATGATATTTTCCTTCTGGAAGGGGATAAACTGTCTTACATGCCCGTTTTGGAGCACGAGATACCAACCTTGCAGGATCAGCCTCCGGTTAATCAGAAGCAGTATAGGCTTCCACAGGTGCATAGGGAGGAGATTAATAGACAGGTAGGGAAAATGTTAGATGACGGGATTGTCTCCCACAGCAAATCTCCTTGGAATTCGCCCTTGCTACTAGTGCCAAAAAAAGCCTCGAAGGATGGACAGAAAAAATGGCGACTAGTGATTGACTATAGAAAATTGAACGATGTAACTATGAAGCAGGTCTTTCCGATTTCAAGAATTGAGGAAATTCTGGAGCAGTTGGGACACTGGAGGTATTTCTCGATTCTAGATCTTGCTAGTGGATATCATCAAGCTTTAGTTGACGAAAGGGACAGGGAGAAAACTGCTTTTAGCTCGGGTCTAGGACATTTCGAGTTTAATAGAATGCCATTCGGGTTAACTGGAGCGCCTGCAACCTTCCAGAGAATAATGAATCATATTCTCACTGGACTTCAGGGGATAGACTGTTTTGTTTATTTAGATGACATAGTAGTTTACGGTAGAAACCTACAACAGCATGAGGATAGGTTATGTAAAGTATTTAAGGTTCTTAGAGAAAATAATTTAAAATTGAACACAGAGAAGTGTCAATTTTTAAGGCGAGAAATTGTATATTTAGGTCATAAGTGTTCAGAACAGGGTGCACTCCCCGACCCACAGATGGTGGAATGTGTAAAAAATATAAAGCCACCAAGGAGTAAAAAGGAAGTACAAGCGTTTTTAGGGTTAGTAAATTACTATAGTAAGTTTATTGAAAATACAGCAAAAATAGCGTTGCCAATAAACAACCTATTGAGAAAAGAAGTAAAATTCCAATGGACAGATGAATGTCAAGAGGCGTTTGAAAGTTTGAAGAAAGCAATAATTTCACCACCTGTACTAGCTTACCCTGATTTTTCGAAACCGTTTTTATTAATAACAGACGCCAGCAACGAGGCTCTGGGCGCGGTGTTGCCCCAAGGTATAGTAGGCCAAGACAGGCCAATAGCTTTTGCCAGTAGGGCATTGAATGAAGCCGAGAAACGGTATTCCACAATTGAAAAGGAATTTTTGGCCATAGTGTGGGCAACAGAGAACTTTAGAGCGTATCTCTTGGGCAGGCCATTCAAAGTGTACACGGATCACCAACCCTTGAAGGGGATAGCGAATTTGAAGGATCAGACTTCACGCCTGGCTAGGTTTAGACATAAATTGTCGGAGTATGAATTCGAGATTATTTATAATCCCGGCAAGAAGAATCTGAATGCAGACGCTTTGAGCAGAATCCCACAGGAAAACAAGGGTATTATTGCCGTACAGACTCGCTCTAAGGCTAAAGCGCAGGAGCTTGAGGACAAATTGGAGCCAAGAAACACGCAGACAACCACAGGCGATATGGACAGTGAAAACGGTCTAGAGGTTGACAAGGCGGCAGTTTTAACAAGGCCAGAGGAAATAAGAACGGTTTTGAGAGATTTCCATAATTCACCTTTGGGGGGCCATCAAGGCGCGGTAAAAACATTTCTGCGCATTAGAAAACAGTTCAGGTGGCCTGGTATGCAAAGACAAATTAAGGATTATGTCAGGAATTGTCCGAAGTGCCAAGCGAATAAAAGTTCGAGACTTACGAAAATGCCGATGGTGTTAACTGACACACCGAAGCGTCCTTTCGAAAAGTGTATATGGATATAGTAGGTGTTTTGCCGGAGACTGTGTCAGGAAATAAATACATACTCACCTTTCAGGATGACTTCTCAAAACTAATGGCGTGCGTAGCAATTCCGGATGCGGAAGCGAGCACAGTAGCCAAGGCATTTTTCGACGAGATAGTAACTCGCTACGGAGTTCCAAAAGTGTTAGTAACGGACAATGGTACTAATTTTATTTCCAAAATATTCTCGGACACTTGTAAGATGTTAGGCATTAGGAAGTTGCATATCACTCACCACCCCCAGGCCAATGGTTCACTCGAACGCAGCCATAGACCGTTAGCGGAATATTTGCGCAGCTTCGCTAAAGAGGACGGTTCCAATTGGGACCAATGGTTGTCGGCAGCGATGCATGTGCATAACCATACGCCCCATACTAGCACTAGACAAACACCCTTCCGTACTTTATCCGGTTTTGATTCAGAAATGCCAACACCTTTGAGACGAATACATTTTGTTTTATTATAAATACATATTTTATTAAAAGAAGAGTGATTCATTTTAGTTCGGCAAGATCCAGGACCCATGGGGGCAAGTCGACGGGTCGGAATCCGGTCGCTTGCTGGTAGTGACGCGATGCTTGAAGGAGACGCAGGATAAAAACAGCTGTGAATCGACGGGGGGTGATGTGATATTCCTCGAGTAGCTTCTCTATACTGTCGGTCACAGGATCGAGGTCCCAGCAGGAGTCCTGGATGTCGTGAAGCAGAGTAGAGACGTATTCAGCGAATGAAGACATAATGTAATAGCGGTTGAGGAAAACTTTGTGACTGAATGATTCAGTTGGGAATTGCTGGGTATTTATTGGTATAAAAGAGCTGGTATCAGCAAAAGATGCGTTCGGGCAGAGAGTAGTACGCAACTGTTTGTTAACAATGGTAAAATCGCTGAGTCTCGGAGAAGTTTAGTTTTTGGATTATTGGGTCAGACGTATAATGGGACAAAAGCGCGAAAACTAGGGTAGAAAATTAAGTGTTTCGTGAGTGATAGTTAAAAAGTAGTGATCGTAATAAGCTTTTTATATATTGCGGGACGGAAAAAGGATGGGCCGTCCACAAGTTGGGGAAGCCAGTGCCAAAGCGCGAATAGTATGTAGTTTCTGCGGAAGGAAAGGCCATACTAGGGACGAGTGTCTCGTAAGGAAAAATAGTCCATTCTGTGAGAAATGCATGATGTATGGGCATGAACTAAGTTGGAGATGTCAGTCACGGGGGCAGCCAACGAGAGGAAATTTAGCCGAACGTCAGGTAAGTTATCAGAGAAGAAATAGTAGCGACCACATGAGTAGCGGTAGACAGCAGCCACAAGCTAATGAGGGTAGTTTGAATACGTATAATAGGGAAAGCAGAAGCAGGGGAGATGATATCAAGTGTTTCCGTTGTGAAAAAACAGGACACATAGCAATAAACTACCCCGTCAAGAGATATCAAGGAACAACGCAGGGAAACTATCGAGGGCCCAGCCAAGGCCACTAAGCTGGGAACCCGAAAAGAAAAGTAACTCGAGGCCATACATCGAATACGATTGTTGAACCGTCCTCCTCTGATCGTTGCGAGAAAGTCGGTCACGGACGAGTCGATAGTGCAGGCGGGAGCGTTAAAAGTAATGAGTCATTCCCAGAAGAAGTTAAAAGTTGTGAGGAGGTAATCGAAATTGGAGTTAAGCAAGCAGTTAATAACAAACAAACAGTTTGAAACAGCCGTTGAGTCAGTGGATACGTTTGGAGTTTTGACTTCATGCTTAAGTGCAAGCATTGCACAAATTTTCGTTTTGGTAGTATTGTCTCTGGGTGTAATAAAAGATATAGTAAAAGAAAATAAGATTAAAATTTTCAATTATACTGAGCAATTTTTAAACAACAACATGACAAACGTGAATTTATGGCAAAAAGACGCAACGAAAATGTTAGAAAATATTTTCTCAAAGATAGAAAACAGTACAAGTAAAAGCAATAATATAAAATTGAATACAACGGAGAGAAGGGGACAAATAAATTCAGGATTGAACTGGCAGAAGGGCCGCCCAGACACCTTAAATGATGTGTTCATTGAAGTACCGTGTACGGGTGCAAGAAATGGAAAACTCATTTTACTGGTGGACTCAGGGGCGGACACAAGCCTGGTTAAGGAAAATGCGCTAAGTCATTCGCTAGAAGTGGACACTAGCGAAATTAAAACCCTTAGTGGGGCATTCGGTGGATGCGTGACCACAAGAGGTTTGGTATTCGTTCACCATAATGACAATGAGCGCATTAAGTTTGCGTTACATGTGGTATCTTCAGAGGAAGGAGTGCCAGGGGATGGCATAGTTGGAAGGGATAACTTGTGGAATAGATCCATTATAAATACCCTTACTAAAAAGGTGACATGAGGTCGAAGGAAGCAATAGATGAAGACTCTTACAGAGAGAGAGCCAAAGTATTACCACGGACAATAAGAATAGTTCCAGTTGTAATTAAAACCAATATTCCAGTGGTAGTAGTACATAAACAGCAAATTACGCCAGGGGTATATATGGGAGAGACACTGGTAAATGTACAAGAGGATACAGTTTATGTGCCAGTGTTAAATTCAACGGATAAGGATGTAAATATTAGCAGTAACTTTAGACCAAAGTTTACTGATTTCAATAAGTTTAAAACACCGGGTACCGGTGCGGTAAGTAGAATAGAGGAGATAGACGTTAGGGATAGAATAAGCACACTTATAGGTAAATTACGATTGGATGAAAATTTGAATAAGGAGGAAAGAAGTTCAGTAGAGAGAATGTGCGCAGCATTCAATGATATTTTCCTTCTGGAAGGGGATAAACTGTCTTACATGCCCGTTTTGGAGCACGAGATACCAACCTTGCAGGATCAGCCTCCGGTTAATCAGAAGCAGTATAGGCTTCCACAGGTGCATAGGGAGGAGATTAATAGACAGGTAGGGAAAATGTTAGATGACGGGATTGTCTCCCACAGCAAATCTCCTTGGAATTCGCCCTTGCTACTAGTGCCAAAAAAAGCCTCGAAGGATGGACAGAAAAAATGGCGACTAGTGATTGACTATAGAAAATTGAACGATGTAACTATGAAGCAGGTCTTTCCGATTTCAAGAATTGAGGAAATTCTGGAGCAGTTGGGACACTGGAGGTATTTCTCGATTCTAGATCTTGCTAGTGGATATCATCAAGCTTTAGTTGACGAAAGGGACAGGGAGAAAACTGCTTTTAGCTCGGGTCTAGGACATTTCGAGTTTAATAGAATGCCATTCGGGTTAACTGGAGCGCCTGCAACCTTCCAGAGAATAATGAATCATATTCTCACTGGACTTCAGGGGATAGACTGTTTTGTTTATTTAGATGACATAGTAGTTTACGGTAGAAACCTACAACAGCATGAGGATAGGTTATGTAAAGTATTTAAGGTTCTTAGAGAAAATAATTTAAAATTGAACACAGAGAAGTGTCAATTTTTAAGGCGAGAAATTGTATATTTAGGTCATAAGTGTTCAGAACAGGGTGCACTCCCCGACCCACAGATGGTGGAATGTGTAAAAAATATAAAGCCACCAAGGAGTAAAAAGGAAGTACAAGCGTTTTTAGGGTTAGTAAATTACTATAGTAAGTTTATTGAAAATACAGCAAAAATAGCGTTGCCAATAAACAACCTATTGAGAAAAGAAGTAAAATTCCAATGGACAGATGAATGTCAAGAGGCGTTTGAAAGTTTGAAGAAAGCAATAATTTCACCACCTGTACTAGCTTACCCTGATTTTTCGAAACCGTTTTTATTAATAACAGACGCCAGCAACGAGGCTCTGGGCGCGGTGTTGCCCCAAGGTATAGTAGGCCAAGACAGGCCAATAGCTTTTGCCAGTAGGGCATTGAATGAAGCCGAGAAACGGTATTCCACAATTGAAAAGGAATTTTTGGCCATAGTGTGGGCAACAGAGAACTTTAGAGCGTATCTCTTGGGCAGGCCATTCAAAGTGTACACGGATCACCAACCCTTGAAGGGGATAGCGAATTTGAAGGATCAGACTTCACGCCTGGCTAGGTTTAGACATAAATTGTCGGAGTATGAATTCGAGATTATTTATAATCCCGGCAAGAAGAATCTGAATGCAGACGCTTTGAGCAGAATCCCACAGGAAAACAAGGGTATTATTGCCGTACAGACTCGCTCTAAGGCTAAAGCGCAGGAGCTTGAGGACAAATTGGAGCCAAGAAACACGCAGACAACCACAGGCGATATGGACAGTGAAAACGGTCTAGAGGTTGACAAGGCGGCAGTTTTAACAAGGCCAGAGGAAATAAGAACGGTTTTGAGAGATTTCCATAATTCACCTTTGGGGGGCCATCAAGGCGCGGTAAAAACATTTCTGCGCATTAGAAAACAGTTCAGGTGGCCTGGTATGCAAAGACAAATTAAGGATTATGTCAGGAATTGTCCGAAGTGCCAAGCGAATAAAAGTTCGAGACTTACGAAAATGCCGATGGTGTTAACTGACACACCGAAGCGTCCTTTCGAAAAGTGTATATGGATATAGTAGGTGTTTTGCCGGAGACTGTGTCAGGAAATAAATACATACTCACCTTTCAGGATGACTTCTCAAAACTAATGGCGTGCGTAGCAATTCCGGATGCGGAAGCGAGCACAGTAGCCAAGGCATTTTTCGATGAGATAGTAACTCGCTACGGAGTTCCAAAAGTGTTAGTAACGGACAATGGTACTAATTTTATTTCCAAAATATTCTCGGACACTTGTAAGATGTTAGGCATTAGGAAGTTGCATATCACTCACCACCCCCAGGCCAATGGTTCACTCGAACGCAGCCATAGACCGTTAGCGGAATATTTGCGCAGCTTCGCTAAAGAGGACGGTTCCAATTGGGACCAATGGTTGTCGGCAGCGATGCATGTGCATAACCATACGCCCCATACTAGCACTAGACAAACACCCTTCCGTACTTTATCCGGTTTTGATTCAGAAATGCCAACACCTTTGAGACGAATACATTTTGTTTTATTATAAATACATATTTTATTAAAAGAAGAGTGATTCATTTTAGTTCGGCAAGATCCAGGACCCATGGGGGCAAGTCGACGGGTCGGAATCCGGTCGCTTTCTGGTAGTGACGCGATGCTTGAAGGAGACGCAGGATCAAAACAGCTGTGGATCGAGGGGGGGTGATGTGATACTCCTCGAGTAGCTTCTCTATACTGTCGGTCACAAGATCGAGGTCCCAGCAGGAGTCCTGGATGTCGTGAAGCAGAGTAGAGACGTATTCAGCGAATGAAGACATAATGTAATAGCGGTTGAGGAAAACTTTGTGACTGAATGATTCAGTTGGGAATTGCTGGGTATTTATTGGTATAAAAGAGCTGGTATCAGCAAAAGATGCGTTCGGGCAGAGAGTAGTACGCAACTGTTTGTTAACAATGGTAAAATCGCTGAGTCTCGGAGAAGTTTAGTTTTTGGATTATTGGGTCAGACGTATAATGGGACAAAAGCGCGAAAACTAGGGTAGAAAATTAAGTGTTTCGTGAGTGATAGTTAAAAAGTAGTGATCGTAATAAGCTTTTTATATATTGCGGGACGGAAAAAGGATGGGCCGACCACAAGTTGGGGAAGCCAGTGCCAAAGCGCGAATAGTATGTAGTTTCTGCGGAAGGAAAGGCCATACTAGGAACGAGTGTCTCGTAAGGAAAAATAGTCCATTCTGTGAGAAATGCATGATGTATGGGCATGAACTAAGTTGGAGATGTCAGTCACGGGGGCAGCCAACGAGAGGAAATTTAGCCGAACGTCAGGTAAGTTATCAGAGAAGAAATAGTAGCGACCACATGAGTAGCGGTAGACAGCAGCCACAAGCTAATGAGGGTAGTTTGAATACGTATAATAGGGAAAGCAGAAGCAGGGGAGATGATATCAAGTGTTTCCGTTGTGAAAAAACAGGACACATAGCAATAAACTACCCCGTCAAGAGATATCAAGGAACAACGCAGGGAAACTATCGAGGGCCCAGCCAAGGCCACTAAGCTGGGAACCCGAAAAGAAAAGTAACTCGAAGCGTCCTTTCGAAAAGTGTATATGGATATAGTAGGTATTTTGCCGGAGACTGTGTCAGGAAATAAATACATACTCACCTTTCAGGATGACTTCTCAAAACTAATGGCGTGCGTAGCAATTCCGGATGCGGAAGCGAGCACAGTAGCCAAGGCATTTTTCGATGAGATAGTAACTCGCTAGCTCGAGGCCATACATCATGGGAGTGACGAGTCATACATCGAATACGATTGTTGAACCGTCCTCCTCTGATCGTTGCGAGAAAGTCGGTCACGGACGAGTCGATAGTGCAGGCGGGAGCGTTAAAAGTAATGAGTCATTCCCAGAAGATGTTAAAATTGTGAGGAGGTAATCGAAATTGGAGTTAAGCAAGCAGTTAATAACAAACAAACAGTTTGAAACAGCCGTTGAGTCAGTGGATACGTTTGGAGTTTTGACTTCATGCTTAAGTGCAAGCATTGCACAAATTTTCGTTTTGGTAGTATTGTCTCTGGGTGTAATAAAAGATATAGTAAAAGAAAATAAGATTAAAATTTTCAATTATACTGAGCAATTTTTAAACAACAACATGACAAACGTGAATTTATGGCAAAAAGACGCAACGAAAATGTTAGAAAATATTTTCTCAAAGATAGAAAACAGTACAAGTAAAAGCAATAATATAAAATTGAATACAACGGAGAGAAGGGGACAAATAAATTCAGGATTGAACTGGCAGAAGGGCCGCCCAGACACCTTAAATGATGTGTTCATTGAAGTACCTTGTACGGGTGCAAGAAATGGAAAACTCATTTTACTGGTGGACTCAGGGGCGGACACAAGCCTTGTTAAGGAAAATGGGGCTAAGTCATTCGCTAGAAGTGGACACTAGCGAAATTAAAACCCTTAGTGGGGCATTCGGTGGATGCGTGACCACAAGAGGTTTGGTATTCGTTCACCATAATGACAATGAGCGCATTAAGTTTGCGTTACATGTGGTATCTTCAGAGGAAGGAGTGCCAGGGGATGGCATAGTTGGAAGGGATAACTTGTGGAATAGATCCATTATAAATACCCTTACTAAAAAGGTGACATGAGGTCGAAGGAAGCAATAGATGAAGACTCTTACAGAGAGAGAGCCAAAGTATTACCACGGACAATAAGAATAGTTCCAGTTGGAATTAAAACCAATATTCCAGTGGTAGTAGTACATAAACAGGAAATTAGTAGTACATAAACAGGGTATATATGGGAGAGACACTGGTAAATGTACAGGAGGATACAGTTTATGTGCCAGTGTTAAATTCAACGGATAAGGATGTAAATATTAGCAGTAACTTTAGACCATAGTTTACTGATTTCAATAAGTTTAAAACACCGGGTACCGGTGCGGTAAGTAGAATAGAGGAGATAGACGTTAGGGATAGAATAAGCACACTTATAGGTAAATTACGATTGGATGAAAATTTGAATAAGGAGGAAAGAAGTTCAGTAGAGAGAATGTGCGCAGCATTCAATGATATTTTCCTTCTGGAAGGGGATAAACTGTCTTACATGCCCGTTTTGGAGCACGAGATACCAACCTTGCAGGATCAGCCTCCGGTTAATCAGAAGCAGTATAGGCTTCCACAGGTGCATAGGGAGGAGATTAATAGACAGGTAGGGAAAATGTTAGATGACGGGATTGTCTCCCACAGCAAATCTCCTTGGAATTCGCCCTTGCTACTAGTGCCAAAAAAAGCCCCGAAGGATGGACAGAAAAAATGGCGACTAGTGATTGACTATAGAAAATTGAACGATGTAACTATGAAGCAAGTCTTTCCGATTCCAAGAATTGAGGAAATTCTGGAGCAGTTGGGAGACTGGAGGTATTTCTCGATTCTAGATCTTGCTAGTGGATATCATCAAGCTTTAGTTGACGAAAGGGACAGGGAGAAAACTGCTTTTAGCTCGGGTCTAGGACATTTCGAGTTTAACAGAATGCCATTCGGGTTAACTGGAGCGCCTGCAACCTTCCAGAGAATAATGAATTCAGGGGGATAGACTGTTGTTTATTTAGATGACATAGTAGTTTACGGTAGAAACCTACAACAGCATGAGGATAGGTTATGTAAAGTATTTAAGGTTCTTAGAGAAAATAATTTAAAATTGAACACAGAGAAGTGTCAATTTTTAAGGCGAGAAATTGTATATTTAGGTCATAAGTGTTCAGAACAGGGTCCACTCCCCGACCCACAGATGGTGGAATGTGTAAAAAATATAAAGCCACCAAGGAGTAAAAAGGAAGTTTTTTAGGGTTAGTAAATTACTATAGTAAGTTTATTGAAAATACAGCAAAAATAGCGTTGCCAATAAACAACCTACTGAGAAAAGAAGTAAAATTCCAATGGACAGATGAATGTCAAGAGGCGTTTGAAAGTTTGAAGAAAGCAATAATTTCACCACCGGTACTAGCTTACCCTGATTTTTCGAAACCGTTTTTATTAACAACAGACGCCAGCAACGAGGCTCTGGGCGCGGTGTTGCCCCAAGGTATAGTAGGCCAAGACAGGCCAATAGCTTTTGCCAGTAGGGCATTGAATGAAGCCGAAAAACGGTATTCCACAATTGAAAAGGAATTTTTGGCCATAGTGTGGGCAACAGAGAACTTTAGAGCGTATCTCTTGGGCAGGCCATTCAAAGTGTACACGGATCACCAACCCTTGAAGGGGATAGCGAATTTGAAGGATCAGACTTCACGCCTGGCTAGGTTTAGACATAAATTGTCGGAATATGAATTCGAGATTATTTATAATCCCGGCAAGAAGAATCTGAATGCAGACGCTTTGAGCAGAATCCCACAGGAAAACAAGGGTATTATTGCCGTACAGACTCGCTCTAAGGCTAAAGCGCAGGAGCTTGAGGACAAATTGGAGCCAAGAAACACGCAGACAACCACAGGCGATATGGACAGTGAAAACGGTCTAGAGGTTGACAAGGCGGCAGTTTTAACAAGGCCAGAGGAAATAAGAACGGTTTTGAGAGATTTCCATAATTCACCTTTGGGGGGCCATCAAGGCGCGGTAAAAACATTTCTGCGCATTAGAAAACAGTTCAGGTGGCCTGGTATGCAAAGACAAATTAAGGATTATGTCAGGAATTGTCCGAAGTGCCAAGCGAATAAAAGTTCGAGACTTACGAAAATGCCGATGGTGTTAACTGACACACCGAAGCGTCCTTTCGAAAAGTGTATATGGATATAGTAGGTATTTTGCCGGAGACTGTGTCAGGAAATAAATACATTCTCACCTTTCAGGATGACTTCTCAAAACTAATGGCGTGCGTAGCAATTCCGGATGCGGAAGCGAGCACAGTAGCCAAGGCATTTTTCGACGAGATAGTAACTCGCTACGGAGTTCCAAAAGTGTTAGTAACGGACAATGGTACTAATTTTATTTCCAAAATATTCTCGGACACTTGTAAGATGTTAGGCATTAGGAAGTTGCATATCACTCCGTACCACCCCCAGGCCAATGGTTCACTCGAACGCAGCCATAGACCGTTAGCGGAATATTTGCGCAGCTTCGCTAAAGAGGACGGTTCCAATTGGGACCAATGGTTGTCGGCAGCGATGCATGTGCATAACCATACGCCCCATACTAGCACTAGACAAACACCCTTCCGTACTTTATCCGGTTTTGATTCAGAAATGCCAACACCTTTGAGACGAATACATTTTGTTTTATTATAAATACATATTTTATTAAAAGAAGAGTGATTCATTTTAGTTCGGCAAGATCCAGGACCCATGGGGGCAAGTCGACGGGTCGGAATCCGGTCGCTTGCTGGTAGTGACGCGATGCTTGAAGGAGACGCAGGATCAAAACAGCTGTGGATCGACGGGGGGTGATGTGATACTCCTCGAGTAGCTTCTCTATACTGTCGGTCACAGGATCAAGGTCCCAGCAGGAGTCCTGGATGTCGTGAAGCAGAGTAGAGACGTATTCAGCGAATGAAGACATAATGTAATAGCGGTTGAGGAAAACTTTGTGACTGAATGATTCAGTTGGGAATTGCTGGGTATTTATTGGTATAAAAGAGCTGGTATCAGCAAAAGATGCGTTCGGGCAGAGAGTAGTACGCAACTGTTTGTTAACAATGGTAAAATCGCTGAGTCTCGGAGAAGTTTAGTTTTTGGATTATTGGGTCAGACGTATAATGGGACAAAAGCGCGAAAACTACGGTAGAAAATTAAGTGTTTCGTGAGTGATAGTTAAAAAATAGTGATCGTAATAAGCTTTTTATATATTGCGGGACGGAAAAAGGATGGGCCGTCCACAAGGTGGGGAAGCCAGTGCCAAAGCGCGAATAGTATGTAGTTTCTGCGGAAGGAAAGGCCATACTAGGGACGAGTGTCTCGTAAGGAAAAATAGTCCATTCTGTGAGAAATGCATGATGTATGGGCATGAACTAAGTTGGAGATGTCAGTCACGGGGGCAGCCAACGAGAGGAAATTTAGCCGAACGTCAGGTAAGTTATCAGAGAAGAAATAGTAGCGACCACATGAGTAGCGGTAGACAGCAGCCACAAGCTAATGAGGGTAGTTTGAATACGTATAATAGGGAAAGTAGAAGCAGGGGAGATGATATCAAGTGTTTCTGTAGTGAAAAAACAGGACACATAGCAATAAACTACCCCGTCAAGAGATATCAAGGAACAACGCAGGGAAACTATCGACGGCCCAGCCAAGGCCACTAAGCTGGGAACCCGAAAAGAAAAGTAACTCGAGGCCATACATCATGGGAGTGACGAGTCATACATCGAATACGATTGTTGAACCGTCCTCCTCTGATCGTTGCGAGAAAGTCGGTCACGGACGAGTCGATAGTGCAGGCGGGAGCGTTAAAAGTAATGAGTCATTCCCAGAAGAAGTTAAAAGTTGTGAGGAGGTAATCGAAATTGGAGTTAAGCAAGCAGTTAATAACAAACAAACAGTTTGAAACAGCCGTTGAGTCAGTGGATACGTTTGGAGTTTTGACTTCATGCTTAAGTGCAAGCATTGCACAAATTTTCGTTTTGGTAGTATTGTCTCTGGGTGTAATAAAAGATATAGTAAAAGAAAATAAGATTAAAATATTCAATTATACTGAGCAATTTTTAAACAACAACATGACAAACGTGAATTTATGGCAAGAAGACGCAACGAAAATGTTAGAAAATATTTTCTCAAAGATAGAAAACAGTACAAGTAAAAGCAATAATATAAAATTGAATACAACGGAGAGAAGGGGACAAATAAATTCAGGATTGAACTGGCAGAAGGGCCGCCCAGACACCTTAAATGATGTGTTCATTGAAGTACCGTGTACGGGTGCAAGAAATGGAAAACTCATTTTACTGGTGGACTCAGGGGCGGACACAAGCCTTGTTAAGGAAAATGCGCTAAGTCATTCGCTAGAAGTGGACACTAGCGAAATTAAAACCCTTAGTGGAGCATTCGGTGGATGCGTGACCACAAGAGGTTTGGTATTCGTTCACCATAATGACAATGAGCGCATTAAGTTTGCGTTACATGTGGTATCTTCAGAGGAAGGAGTGCCAGGGGATGGCATAGTTGGAGAGGATAACTTGTGGAATAGATCCATTATAAATACCTTACTAAAAAGGTGACATGAGGTCGAAGGAAGCAATAGATGAAGACTCTTACAGAGAGATAGCCAAAGTATTACCACGGACAATAAGAATAGTTCCAGTTGGAATTAAAACCAATATTCCAGTGGTAGTAGTACATAAACAGGAAATTAGTAGTACATAAACAGGGTATATATGGGAGAGACACTGGTAAATGTACAAGAGGATACAGTTTATGTGCCAGTGTTAAATTCAACGGATAAGGATGTAAATATTAGCAGTAACTTTAGACCAAAGTTTACTGATTTCAATAAGTTTAAAACACCGGGTACCGGTGCGGTAAGTAGAATAGAGGAGATAGACGTTAGGGATAGAATAAGCACACTTATAGGTAAATTACGATTGGATGAAAATTTGAATAAGGAGGAAAGAAGTTCAGTAGAGAGAATGTGCGCAGCATTCAATGATATTTTCCTTCTGGAAGGGGATAAACTGTCTTACACGCCCGTTTTGGAGCACGAGATACCAACCTTGCAGGATCAGCCTCCGGTTAATCAGAAGCAGTATAGGCTTCCACAGGTGCATAGGGAGGAGATTAATAGACAGGTAGGGAAAATGTTAGATGACGGGATTGTCTCCCACAGCAAATCTCCTTGGAATTCGCCCTTGCTACTAGTGCCAAAAAAAGCCTCGAAGGATGGACAGAAAAAATGGCGACTAGTGATTGACTATAGAAAATTGAACGATGTAACTATGAAGCAAGTCTTTCCGATTCCAAGAATTGAGGAAATTCTGGAGTAGTTGGGACACTGGAGGTATTTCTCGATTCTAGATCTCGCTAGTGGATATCATCAAGCTTTAGTTGACGAAAGGGACAGGGAGAAAACTGCTTTTAGCTCGGGTCTAGGACATTTCGAGTTTAACAGAATGCCATTCGGGTTAACTGGAGCGCCTGCAACCTTCCAGAGAATAATGAATCATATTCTCACTGGACTTCAGGGGATAGACTGTTTTGTTTATTTAGATGACATAGTAGTTTACGGTAGAAACCTACAACAGCATGAGGATAGGTTATGTAAAGTATTTAAGGTTCTTAGAGAAAATAATTTAAAATTGAACACAGAGAAGTGTCAATTTTTAAGGCGAGAAATTGTATATTTAGGTCATAAGTGTTCAGAACAGGGTGCACTCCCCGACCCACAGATGGTGGAATGTGTAAAAAATATAAAGCCACCAAGGAGTAAAAAGGAAGTACAAGCGTTTTTAGGGTTAGTAAATTACTATAGTAAGTTTATTGAAAATACAGCAAAAATAGCGTTGCCAATAAACAACCTACTGAGAAAAGAAGTAAAATTCCAATGGACAGATGAATGTCAAGAGGCGTTTGAAAGTTTGAAGAAAGCAATAATTTCACCACCGGTACTAGCTTACCCTGATTTTTCGAAACCGTTTTTATTAACAACAGACGCCAGCAACGAGGTTCTGGGCGCGGTGTTGCCCCAAGGTATAGTAGGCCAAGACAGGCCAATAGCTTTTGCCAGTAGGGCATTGAATGAAGCCGAAAAACGGTATTCCACAATTGAAAAGGAATTTTTGGCCATAGTGTGGGCAACAGAGAACTTTAGAGCGTATCTCTTGGGCAGGCCATTCAAAGTGTACACGGATCACCAACCCTTGAAGGGGATAGCGAATTTGAAGGATCAGACTTCACGCCTGGCTAGGTTTAGACATAAATTGTCGGAGTATGAATTCGAGATTATTTATAATCCCGGCAAGAAGAATCTGAATGCAGACGCTTTGAGCAGAATCCCACAGGAAAACAAGGGTATTATTGCCGTACAGACTCGCTCTAAGGCTAAAGCGCAGGAGCTTGAGGACAAATTGGAGCCAAGAAACACGCAGACAACCACAGGCGATATGGACAGTGAAAACGGTCTAGAGGTTGACAAGGCGGCAGTTTTAACAAGGCCAGAGGAAATAAGAACGGTTTTGAGAGATTTCCATAATTCACCTTTGGGGGGCCATCAAGGCGCGGTAAAAACATTTCTGCGCATTAGAAAACAGTTCAGGTGGCCTGGTATGCAAAGACAAATTAAGGATTATGTCAGGAATTGTCCGAAGTGCCAAGCGAATAAAAGTTCGAGACTTACGAAAATGCCGATGGTGTTAACTGACACACCGAAGCGTCCTTTCGAAAAGTGTATATGGATATAGTAGGTATTTTGCCGGAGACTGTGTCAGGAAATAAATACATTCTCACCTTTCAGGATGACTTCTCAAAACTAATGGCGTGCGTAGCAATTCCGGATGCGGAAGCGAGCACAGTAGCCAAGGCATTTTTCGACGAGATAGTAACTCGCTACGGAGTTCCAAAAGTGTTAGTAACGGACAATGGTACTAATTTTATTTCCAAAATATTCTCGGACACTTGTAAGATGTTAGGCATTAGGAAGTTGCATATCACTCCGTACCACCCCCAGGCCAATGGTTCACTCGAACGCAGCCATAGACCGTTAGCGGAATATTTGCGCAGCTTCGCTAAAGAGACGGTTCCAATTGGGACCAATGGTTGTCGGCAGCGATGCATGTGCATAACCATACGCCCCATACTAGCACTAGACAAACACCCTTCCGTACTTTATCCGGTTTTGATTCAGAAATGCCAACACCTTTGAGACGAATACATTTTGTTTTATTATAAATACATATTTTATTAAAAGAAGAGTGATTCATTTTAGTTCGGGAAGATCCAGGAGCCATGGGGGCAAGTCGACGGGTCGGAATCCGGTCGCTTGCTGGTAGTGACGCGATGCTTGAAGGAGACGCAGGATCAAAACAGCTGTGGATCGACGGGGGGTGATGTGATACTCCTCGAGTAGCTTCTCTATACTGTCGGTCACAGGATCGAGGTCCCAGCAGGAGTCCTGGATGTCGTGAAGCAGAGTAGAGACGGACGTATTCAGCGAATGAAGACATAATGTAATAGCGGTTGAGGAAAACTTTGTGACTGAATGATTCAGTTGGGAATTGCTGGGTATTTATTGGTATAAAAGAGCTGGTATCAGCAAAAGATGCGTTCGGGCAGAGAGTAGTACGCAACTGTTTGTTAACAATGGTAAAATCGCTGAGTCTCGGAGAAGTTTAGTTTTTGGATTATTGGGTCAGACGTATAATGGGACAAAAGCGCGAAAACTAGGGTAGAAAATTAAGTGTTTCGTGAGTGATAGTTAAAAAGTAGTGATCGTAATAAGCTTTTTATATATTGCGGCACGGAAAAAGGATGGGCCGTCCACAAGGTGGGGAAGCCAGTGCCAAAGCGCGAATAGTATGTAGTTTCTGCGGAAGGAAAGGCCATACTAGGGACGAGTGTCTCGTAAGGAAAAATAGTCCATTCTGTGAGAAATGCATGATGTATGGGCATGAACTAAGTTGGAGATGTCAGTCACGGGGGCAGCCAACGAGAGGAAATTTAGCCGAACGTCAGGTAAGTTATCAGAGAAGAAATAGTAGCGACCACATGAGTAGCGGTAGACAGCAGCCACAAGCTAATGAGGGTAGTTTGAATACGTATAATAGGGAAAGCAGAAGCAGGGGAGATGATATCAAGTGTTTCTGTTGTGAAAAAACAGGACACATAGCAATAAACTACCCCGTCAAGAGATATCAAGGAACAACGCAGGGAAACTATCGAGGGCCCAGCCAAGGCCACTAAGCTGGGAACCCGAAAAGAAAAGTAACTCGAGGCCATACATCATGGGAGTGACGAGTCATACATCGAATACGATTGTTGAACCGTCCTCCTCTGATCGTTGCGAGAAAGTCGGTCACGGACGAGTCGATAGTGCAGGCGGGAGCGTTAAAAGTAATGAGTCATTCCCAGAAGAAGTTAAAAGTTGTAAGGAGGTAATCGAAATTGGAGTTAAGCAAGCAGTTAATAACAAACAAACAGTTTGAAACAGCCGTTGAGTCAGTGGATACGTTTGGAGTTTTGACTTCATGCTTAAGTGCAAGCATTGCACAAATTTTCGTTTTGGTAGTATTGTCTCTGGGTGTAATAAAAGATATAGTAAAAGAAAATAAGATTAAAATTTTCAATTATACTGAGCAATTTTTAAACAACAACATGACAAACGTGAATTTATGGCAAAAAGACGCAACGAAAATGTTAGAAAATATTTTCTCAAAGATAGAAAACAGTACAAGTAAAAGCAATAATATAAAATTGAATACAACGGAGAGAAGGGGACAAATAAATTCAGGATTGAACTGGCAGAAGGGCCGCCCAGACACCTTAAATGATGTGTTCATTGAAGTACCGCGTACGGGTGCAAGAAATGTAAAACTCATTTTACTGGTGGACTCAGGGGCGGACACAAGCCTTGTTAAGGAAAATGCGCTAAGGCATTCGCTAGAAGTGGACACTAGCGAAATTAAAACCCTTAGTGGGGCATTCGGTGGATGCGTGACCACAAGAGGTTTGGTATTCGTTCACCATAATGACAATGAGCGCATTAAGTTTGCGTTACATGTGGTTTCTTCAGAGGAAGGAGTGCCAGGGGATGGCATAGTTGGAGAGGATAACTTGTGGAATAGATCCATTATAAATACCCTTACTAAAAAGGTGACATGAGGTCGAAGGAAGCAATAGATGAAGACTCTTACAGAGAGAGAGAGCCAAAGTATTACCACGGACAATAAGAATAGTTCCAGTTGGAATTAAAACCAATATTCCAGTGGTAGTAGTACATAAACAGGAAATTAGTAGTACATAAACAGGGTATATATGGGAGAGACACTGGTAAATGTACAAGAGGATACAGTTTATGTGCCAGTGTTAAATTCAACGGATAAGGATGTAAATATTAGCAGTAACTTTAGACCAAAGTTTACTGATTTCAATAAGTTTAAAACACCGGGTACCGGTGCGGTAAGTAGAATAGAGGAGATAGACGTTAGGGATAGAATAAGCACACTTATAGGTAAATTACGATTGGATGAAAATTTGAATAAGGAGGAAAGAAGTTCAGTAGAGAGAATGTGCGCAGCATTCAATGATATTTTCCTTCTGGAAGGGGATAAACTGTTAAAGCGCAGAAACTGTCTTACACGCCCGTTTTGGAGCACGAGATACCAACCTTGCAGGATCAGCCTCCGGTTAATCAGAAGCAGTATAGGCTTCCACAGGTGCATAGGGAGGAGATTAATAGACAGGTAGGGAAAATGTTAGATGACGGGATTGTCTCCCACAGCAAATCTCCTTGGAATTCGCCCTTGCTACTAGTGCCAAAAAAAGCCTCGAAGGATGGACAGAAAAAATGGCGACTAGTGATTGACTATAGAAAATTGAACGATGTAACTATGAAGCAAGTCTTTCCGATTCCAAGAATTGAGGAAATTCTGGAGCAGTTGGGACACTGGAGGTATTTCTCGATTCTAGATCTTGCTAGTGGATATCATCAAGCTTTAGTTGACGAAAGGGACAGGGAGAAAACTGCTTTTAGCTCGGGTCTAGGACATTTCGAGTTTAACAGAATGCCATTCGGGTTAACTGGAGCGCCTGCAACCTTCCAGAGAATAATGAATCATATTCTCACTGGACTTCAGGGGATAGACTGTTTTGTTTATTTAGATGACATAGTAGTTTACGGTAGAAACCTACAACAGCATGAGGATAGGTTATGTAAAGTATTTAAGGTTCTTAGAGAAAATAATTTAAAATTGAACACAGAGAAGTGTCAATTTTTAAGGCGAGAAATTGTATATTTAGGTCATAAGTGTTCAGAACAGGGTGCACTCCCCGACCCACAGATGGTGGAATGTGTAAAAAATATAAAGCCACCAAGGAGTAAAAAGGAAGTACAAGCGTTTTTAGGGTTAGTAAATTACTATAGTAAGTTTATTGAAAATACAGCAAAAATAGCGTTGCCAATAAACAACCTATTGAGAAAAGAAGTAAAATTCCAATGGACAGATGAATGTCAAGAGGCGTTTGAAAGTTTGAAGAAAGCAATAATTTCACCACCGGTACTAGCTTACCCTGATTTTTCGAAACCGTTTTTATTAACAACAGACGCCAGCAACGAGGCTCTGGGCGCGGTGTTGCCCCAAGGTATAGTAGGCCAAGACAGGCCAATAGCTTTTGCCAGTAGGGCATTGAATGAAGCCGAGAAACGGTATTCCACAATTGAAAAGGAATTTTTGGCCATAGTGTGGGCAACAGAGAACTTTAGAGCGTATCTCTTGGGCAGGCCATTCAAAGTGTACACGGATCACCAACCCTTGAAGGGGATAGCGAATTTGAAGGATCAGACTTCACGCCTGGCTAGGTTTAGACATAAATTGTCGGAGTATGAATTCGAGATTATTTATAATCCCGGCAAGAAGAATCTGAATGCAGACGCTTTGAGCAGAATCCCACAGGAAAACAAGGGTATTATTGCCGTACAGACTCGCTCTAAGGCTAAAGCGCAGGAGCTTGAGGACAAATTGGAGCCAAGAAACACGCAGACAACCACAGGCGATATGGACAGTGAAAACGGTCTAGAGGTTGACAAGGCGGCAGTTTTAACAAGGCCAGAGGAAATAAGAACGGTTTTGAGAGATTTCCATAATTCACCTTTGGGGGGCCATCAAGGCGCGGTAAAAACATTTCTGCGCATTAGAAAACAGTTCAGGTGGCCTGGTATGCAAAGACAAATTAAGGATTATGTCAGGAATTGTCCGAAGTGCCAAGCGAATAAAAGTTCGAGACTTACGAAAATGCCGATGGTGTTAACTGACACACCGAAGCGTCCTTTCGAAAAGTGTATATGGATATAGTAGGTATTTTGCCGGAGACTGTGTCAGGAAATAAATACATACTCACCTTTCAGGATGACTTCTCAAAACTAATGGCGTGCGTAGCAATTCCGGATGCGGAAGCGAGCACAGTAGCCAAGGCATTTTTCGACGAGATAGTAACTCGCTACGGAGTTCCAAAAGTGTTAGTAACGGACAATGGTACTAATTTTATTTCCAAAATATTCTCGGACACTTGTAAGATGTTAGGCATTAGGAAGTTGCATATCACTCCGTACCACCCCCTAGGCCAATGGTTCACTCGAACGCAGCCATAGACCGTTAGCGGAATATTTGCGCAGCTTCGCTAAAGAGGACGGTTCCAATTGGGACCAATGGTTGTCGGCAGCGATGCATGTGCATAACCATACGCCCCATACTAGCACTAGACAAACACCCTTCCGTACTTTATCCGGTTTTGATTCAGAAATGCCAACACCTTTGAGACGAATACATTTTGTTTTATTATAAATACATATTTTATTAAAAGAAGAGTGATTCATTTTAGTTCGGGAAGATCCAGGAGCCATGGGGGCAAGTCGACGGGTCGGAATCCGGTCGCTTGCTGGTAGTGACGCGATGCTTGAAGGAGACGCAGGATCAAAACAGCTGTGGATCGACGGGGGGTGATGTGATACTCCTCGAGTAGCTTCTCTATACTGTCGGTCACAGGATCGAGGTCCCAGCAGGAGTCCTGGATGTCGTGAAGCAGAGTAGAGACGTATTCAGCGAATGAAGACATAATGTAATAGCGGTTGAGGAAAACTTTGTGACTGAATGATTCAGTTGGGAATTGCTGGGTATTTATTGGTATAAAAGAGCTGGTATCAGCAAAAGATGCGTTCGGGCAGAGAGTAGTACGCAACTGTTTGTTAACAATGGTAAAATCGCTGAGTCTCGGAGAAGTTTAGTTTTTGGATTATTGGGTCAGACGTATAATGGGACAAAAGCGCGAAAACTAGGGTAGAAAATTAAGTGTTTCGTGAGTGATAGTTAAAAAGTAGTGATCGTAATAAGCTTTTTATATATTGCGGGACGGAAAAAGGATGGGCCGTCCACAAGGTGGGGAAGCCAGTGCCAAAGCGCGAATAGTATGTAGTGTCTGCGGAAGGAAAGGCCATACTAGGGACGAGTGTCTCGTAAGGAAAAATAGTCCATTCTGTGAGAAATGCATGATGTATGGGCATGAACTAAGTTGGAGATGTCAGTCACGGGGGCAGCCAACGAGAGGAAATTTAGCCGAACGTCAGGTAAGTTATCAGAGAAGAAATAGTAGCGACCACATGAGTAGCGGTAGACAGCAGCCACAAGCTAATGAGGGTAGTTTGAATACGTATAATAGGGAAAGCAGAAGCAGGGGAGATGATATCAAGTGTTTCTGTTGTGAAAAAACAGGACACATAGCAATAAACTACCCCGTCAAGAGATATCAAGGAACAACGCAGGGAAACTATCGAGGGCCCAGCCAAGGCCACTAAGCTGGGAACCCGAAAAGAAAAGTAACTCGAGGCCATACATCATGGGAGTGACGAGTCATACATCGAATACGATTGTTGAACCGTCCTCCTCTGATCGTTGCGAGAAAGTCGGTCACGGACGAGTCGATAGTGCAGGCGGGAGCGTTAAAAGTAATGAGTCATTCCCAGAAGAAGTTAAAAGTTGTGAGGAGGTAATCGAAATTGGAGTTAAGCAAGCAGTTAATAACAAACAAACAGTTTGAAACAGCCGTTGAGTCAGTGGATACGTTTGGAGTTTTGACTTCATGCTTAAGTGCAAGCATTGCACAAATTTTCGTTTTGGTAGTATTGTCTCTGGGTGTAATAAAAGATATAGTAAAAGAAAATAAGATTAAAATTTTCAATTATACTGAGCAATTTTTAAACAACAACATGACAAACGTGAATTTATGGCAAAAAGACGCAACGAAAATGTTAGAAAATATTTTCTCAAAGATAGAAAACAGTACAAGTAAAAGCAATAATATAAAATTGAATACAAGGGAGAGAAGGGGACAAATAAATTCAGGATTGAACTGGCAGAAGGGCCGCCCAGACACCTTAAATGATGTGTTCATTGAAGTACCGCATACGGGTGCAAGAAATTTAAAACTCATTTTACTGGTGGACTCAGGGGCGGACACAAGCCTTGTTAAGGAAAATGCGCTAAGGCATTCGCTAGAAGTGGACACTAGCGAAATTAAAACCCTTAGTGGGGCATTCGGTGGATGCGTGACCACAAGAGGTTTGGTATTCGTTCACCATAATGACAATGAGCGCATTAAGTTTGCGTTACATGTGGTATCTTCAGAGGAAGGAGTGCCAGGGGATGGCATAGTTGGAGAGGATAACTTGTGGAATAGATCCATTATAAATACCCTTACTAAAAAGGTGACATGAGGTCGAAGGAAGCAATAGATGAAGACTCTTACAGAGAGAGAGCCAAAGTATTACCACGGACAATAAGAATAGTTCCAATTGGAATTAAAACCAATATTCCAGTGGTAGTAGTACATAAACAGGAAATTAGTAGTACATAAACAGGGTATATATGGGAGAGACACTGGTAAATGTACAAGAGGATACAGTTTATGTGCCAGTGTTAAATTCAACGGATAAGGATGTAAATATTAGCAGTAACTTTAGACCAAAGTTTACTGATTTCAATAAGTTTAAAACACCGGGTACCGGTGCGGTAAGTAGAATAGAGGAGATAGACGTTAGGGATAGAATAAGCACACTTATAGGTAAATTACGATTGGATGAAAATTTGAATAAGGAGGAAAGAAGTTCAGTAGAGAGAATGTGCGCAGCATTCAATGATATTTTCCTTCTGGAAGGGGATAAACTGTCTTACACGCCCGTTTTGGAGCACGAGATACCAACCTTGCAGGATCAGCCTCCGGTTAATCAGAAGCAGTATAGGCTTCCACAGGTGCATAGGGAGGAGATTAATAGACAGGTAGGGAAAATGTTAGATGACGGGATTGTCTCCCACAGCAAATCTCCATGGAATTCGCCCTTGCTACTAGTGCCAAAAAAAGCCTCGAAGGATGGACAGAAAAAATGGCGACTAGTGATTGACTATAGAAAATTGAACGATGTAACTATGAAGCAAGTCTTTCCGATTCCAAGAATTGAGGAAATTCTGGAGCAGTTGGGACACTGGAGGTATTTCTCGATTCTAGATCTTGCTAGTGGATATCATCAAGCTTTAGTTGACGAAAGGGACAGGGAGAAAACTGCTTTTAGCTCGGGTCTAGGACATTTCGAGTTTAACAGAATGCCATTCGGGTTAACTGGAGCGCCTGCAACCTTCCAGAGAATAATGAATCATATTCTCACTGGACTTCAGGGGATAGACTGTTTTGTTTATTTAGATGACATAGTAGTTTACGGTAGAAACCTACAACAGCATGAGGATAGGTTATGTAAAGTATTTAAGGTTCTTAGAGAAAATAATTTAAAATTGAACACAGAGAAGTGTCAATTTTTAAGGCGAGAAATTGTATATTTAGGTCATAAGTGTTCAGAACAGGGTGCACTCCCCGACCCACAGATGGTGGAATGTGTAAAAAATATAAAGCCACCAAGGAGTAAAAAGGAAGTACAAGCGTTTTTAGGGTTAGTAAATTACTATAGTAAGTTTATTGAAAATACAGCAAAAATAGCGTTGCCAATAAACAACCTACTGAGAAAAGAAGTAAAATTCCAATGGACAGATGAATGTCAAGAGGCGTTTGAAAGTTTGAAGAAAGCAATAATTTCACCACCGGTACTAGCTTACCCTGATTTTTCGAAACCGTTTTTATTAACAACAGACGCCAGCAACGAGGTTCTGGGCGCGGTGTTGCCCCAAGGTATAGTAGGCCAAGACAGGCCAATAGCTTTTGCCAGTAGGGCATTGAATGAAGCCGAAAAACGGTATTCCACAATTGAAAAGGAATTTTTGGCCATAGTGTGGGCAACAGAGAACTTTAGAGCGTATCTCTTGGGCAGGCCATTCAAAGTGTACACGGATCACCAACCCTTGAAGGGGATAGCGAATTTGAAGGATCAGACTTCACGCCTGGCTAGGTTTAGACATAAATTGTCGGAGTATGAATTCGAGATTATTTATAATCCCGGCAAGAAGAATCTGAATGCAGACGCTTTGAGCAGAATCCCACAGGAAAACAAGGGTATTATTGCCGTACAGACTCGCTCTAAGGCTAAAGCGCAGGAGCTTGAGGACAAATTGGAGCCAAGAAACACGCAGACAACCACAGGCGATATGGACAGTGAAAACGGTCTAGAGGTTGACAAGGCGGCAGTTTTAACAAGGCCAGAGGAAATAAGAACGGTTTTGAGAGATTTCCATAATTCACCTTTGGGGGGCCATCAAGGCGCGGTAAAAACATTTCTGCGCATTAGAAAACAGTTCAGGTGGCCTGGTATGCAAAGACAAATTAAGGATTATGTCAGGAATTGTCCGAAGTGCCAAGCGAATAAAAGTTCGAGACTTACGAAAATGCCGATGGTGTTAACTGACACACCGAAGCGTCCTTTCGAAAAGTGTATATGGATATAGTAGGTATTTTGCCGGAGACTGTGTCAGGAAATAAATACATTCTCACCTTTCAGGATGACTTCTCAAAACTAATGGCGTGCGTAGCAATTCCGGATGCGGAAGCGAGCACAGTAGCCAAGGCATTTTTCGACGAGATAGTAACTCGCTACGGAGTTCCAAAAGTGTTAGTAACGGACAATGGTACTAATTTTATTTCCAAAATATTCTCGGACACTTGTAAGATGTTAGGCATTAGGAAGTTGCATATCACTCCGTACCACCCCCAGGCCAATGGTTCACTCGAACGCAGCCATAGACCGTTAGCGGAATATTTGCGCAGCTTCGCTAAAGAGACGGTTCCAATTGGGACCAATGGTTGTCGGCAGCGATGCATGTGCATAACCATACGCCCCATACTAGCACTAGACAAACACCCTTCCGTACTTTATCCGGTTTTGATTCAGAAATGCCAACACCTTTGAGACGAATACATTTTGTTTTATTATAAATACATATTTTATTAAAAGAAGAGTGATTCATTTTAGTTCGGGAAGATCCAGGAGCCATGGGGGCAAGTCGACGGGTCGGAATCCGGTCGCTTGCTGGTAGTGACGCGATGCTTGAAGGAGACGCAGGATCAAAACAGCTGTGGATCGACGGGGGGTGATGTGATACTCCTCGAGTAGCTTCTCTATACTGTCGGTCACAGGATCGAGGTCCCAGCAGGAGTCCTGGATGTCGTGAAGCAGAGTAGAGACGGACGTATTCAGCGAATGAAGACATAATGTAATAGCGGTTGAGGAAAACTTTGTGACTGAATGATTCAGTTGGGAATTGCTGGGTATTTATTGGTATAAAAGAGCTGGTATCAGCAAAAGATGCGTTCGGGCAGAGAGTAGTACGCAACTGTTTGTTAACAATGGTAAAATCGCTGAGTCTCGGAGAAGTTTAGTTTTTGGATTATTGGGTCAGACGTATAATGGGACAAAAGCGCGAAAACTAGGGTAGAAAATTAAGTGTTTCGTGAGTGATAGTTAAAAAGTAGTGATCGTAATAAGCTTTTTATATATTGCGGCACGGAAAAAGGATGGGCCGTCCACAAGGTGGGGAAGCCAGTGCCAAAGCGCGAATAGTATGTAGTTTCTGCGGAAGGAAAGGCCATACTAGGGACGAGTGTCTCGTAAGGAAAAATAGTCCATTCTGTGAGAAATGCATGATGTATGGGCATGAACTAAGTTGGAGATGTCAGTCACGGGGGCAGCCAACGAGAGGAAATTTAGCCGAACGTCAGGTAAGTTATCAGAGAAGAAATAGTAGCGACCACATGAGTAGCGGTAGACAGCAGCCACAAGCTAATGAGGGTAGTTTGAATACGTATAATAGGGAAAGCAGAAGCAGGGGAGATGATATCAAGTGTTTCTGTTGTGAAAAAACAGGACACATAGCAATAAACTACCCCGTCAAGAGATATCAAGGAACAACGCAGGGAAACTATCGAGGGCCCAGCCAAGGCCACTAAGCTGGGAACCCGAAAAGAAAAGTAACTCGAGGCCATACATCATGGGAGTGACGAGTCATACATCGAATACGATTGTTGAACCGTCCTCCTCTGATCGTTGCGAGAAAGTCGGTCACGGACGAGTCGATAGTGCAGGCGGGAGCGTTAAAAGTAATGAGTCATTCCCAGAAGAAGTTAAAAGTTGTAAGGAGGTAATCGAAATTGGAGTTAAGCAAGCAGTTAATAACAAACAAACAGTTTGAAACAGCCGTTGAGTCAGTGGATACGTTTGGAGTTTTGACTTCATGCTTAAGTGCAAGCATTGCACAAATTTTCGTTTTGGTAGTATTGTCTCTGGGTGTAATAAAAGATATAGTAAAAGAAAATAAGATTAAAATTTTCAATTATACTGAGCAATTTTTAAACAACAACATGACAAACGTGAATTTATGGCAAAAAGACGCAACGAAAATGTTAGAAAATATTTTCTCAAAGATAGAAAACAGTACAAGTAAAAGCAATAATATAAAATTGAATACAACGGAGAGAAGGGGACAAATAAATTCAGGATTGAACTGGCAGAAGGGCCGCCCAGACACCTTAAATGATGTGTTCATTGAAGTACCGCGTACGGGTGCAAGAAATGTAAAACTCATTTTACTGGTGGACTCAGGGGCGGACACAAGCCTTGTTAAGGAAAATGCGCTAAGGCATTCGCTAGAAGTGGACACTAGCGAAATTAAAACCCTTAGTGGGGCATTCGGTGGATGCGTGACCACAAGAGGTTTGGTATTCGTTCACCATAATGACAATGAGCGCATTAAGTTTGCGTTACATGTGGTATCTTCAGAGGAAGGAGTGCCAGGGGATGGCATAGTTGGAGAGGATAACTTGTGGAATAGATCCATTATAAATACCCTTACTAAAAAGGTGACATGAGGTCGAAGGAAGCAATAGATGAAGACTCTTACAGAGAGAGAGAGCCAAAGTATTACCACGGACAATAAGAATAGTTCCAGTTGGAATTAAAACCAATATTCCAGTGGTAGTAGTACATAAACAGGAAATTAGTAGTACATAAACAGGGTATATATGGGAGAGACACTGGTAAATGTACAAGAGGATACAGTTTATGTGCCAGTGTTAAATTCAACGGATAAGGATGTAAATATTAGCAGTAACTTTAGACCAAAGTTTACTGATTTCAATAAGTTTAAAACACCGGGTACCGGTGCGGTAAGTAGAATAGAGGAGATAGACGTTAGGGATAGAATAAGCACACTTATAGGTAAATTACGATTGGATGAAAATTTGAATAAGGAGGAAAGAAGTTCAGTAGAGAGAATGTGCGCAGCATTCAATGATATTTTCCTTCTGGAAGGGGATAAACTGTTAAAGCGCAGAAACTGTCTTACACGCCCGTTTTGGAGCACGAGATACCAACCTTGCAGGATCAGCCTCCGGTTAATCAGAAGCAGTATAGGCTTCCACAGGTGCATAGGGAGGAGATTAATAGACAGGTAGGGAAAATGTTAGATGACGGGATTGTCTCCCACAGCAAATCTCCTTGGAATTCGCCCTTGCTACTAGTGCCAAAAAAAGCCTCGAAGGATGGACAGAAAAAATGGCGACTAGTGATTGACTATAGAAAATTGAACGATGTAACTATGAAGCAAGTCTTTCCGATTCCAAGAATTGAGGAAATTCTGGAGCAGTTGGGACACTGGAGGTATTTCTCGATTCTAGATCTTGCTAGTGGATATCATCAAGCTTTAGTTGACGAAAGGGACAGGGAGAAAACTGCTTTTAGCTCGGGTCTAGGACATTTCGAGTTTAACAGAATGCCATTCGGGTTAACTGGAGCGCCTGCAACCTTCCAGAGAATAATGAATCATATTCTCACTGGACTTCAGGGGATAGACTGTTTTGTTTATTTAGATGACATAGTAGTTTACGGTAGAAACCTACAACAGCATGAGGATAGGTTATGTAAAGTATTTAAGGTTCTCAGAGAAAATAATTTAAAATTGAACACAGAGAAGTGTCAATTTTTAAGGCGAGAAATTGTATATTTAGGTCATAAGTGTTCAGAACAGGGTGCACTCCCCGACCCACAGATGGTGGAATGTGTAAAAAATATAAAGCCACCAAGGAGTAAAAAGGAAGTACAAGCGTTTTTAGGGTTAGTAAATTACTATAGTAAGTTTATTGAAAATACAGCAAAAATAGCGTTGCCAATAAACAACCTATTGAGAAAAGAAGTAAAATTCCAATGGACAGATGAATGTCAAGAGGCGTTTGAAAGTTTGAAGAAAGCAATAATTTCACCACCGGTACTAGCTTACCCTGATTTTTCGAAACCGTTTTTATTAACAACAGACGCCAGCAACGAGGCTCTGGGCGCGGTGTTGCCCCAAGGTATAGTAGGCCAAGACAGGCCAATAGCTTTTGCCAGTAGGGCATTGAATGAAGCCGAGAAACGGTATTCCACAATTGAAAAGGAATTTTTGGCCATAGTGTGGGCAACAGAGAACTTTAGAGCGTATCTCTTGGGCAGGCCATTCAAAGTGTACACGGATCACCAACCCTTGAAGGGGATAGCGAATTTGAAGGATCAGACTTCACGCCTGGCTAGGTTTAGACATAAATTGTCGGAGTATGAATTCGAGATTATTTATAATCCCGGCAAGAAGAATCTGAATGCAGACGCTTTGAGCAGAATCCCACAGGAAAACAAGGGTATTATTGCCGTACAGACTCGCTCTAAGGCTAAAGCGCAGGAGCTTGAGGACAAATTGGAGCCAAGAAACACGCAGACAACCACAGGCGATATGGACAGTGAAAACGGTCTAGAGGTTGACAAGGCGGCAGTTTTAACAAGGCCAGAGGAAATAAGAACGGTTTTGAGAGATTTCCATAATTCACCTTTGGGGGGCCATCAAGGCGCGGTAAAAACATTTCTGCGCATTAGAAAACAGTTCAGGTGGCCTGGTATGCAAAGACAAATTAAGGATTATGTCAGGAATTGTCCGAAGTGCCAAGCGAATAAAAGTTCGAGACTTACGAAAATGCCGATGGTGTTAACTGACACACCGAAGCGTCCTTTCGAAAAGTGTATATGGATATAGTAGGTATTTTGCCGGAGACTGTGTCAGGAAATAAATACATACTCACCTTTCAGGATGACTTCTCAAAACTAATGGCGTGCGTAGCAATTCCGGATGCGGAAGCGAGCACAGTAGCCAAGGCATTTTTCGACGAGATAGTAACTCGCTACGGAGTTCCAAAAGTGTTAGTAACGGACAATGGTACTAATTTTATTTCCAAAATATTCTCGGACACTTGTAAGATGTTAGGCATTAGGAAGTTGCATATCACTCCGTACCACCCCCTAGGCCAATGGTTCACTCGAACGCAGCCATAGACCGTTAGCGGAATATTTGCGCAGCTTCGCTAAAGAGGACGGTTCCAATTGGGACCAATGGTTGTCGGCAGCGATGCATGTGCATAACCATACGCCCCATACTAGCACTAGACAAACACCCTTCCGTACTTTATCCGGTTTTGATTCAGAAATGCCAACACCTTTGAGACGAATACATTTTGTTTTATTATAAATACATATTTTATTAAAAGAAGAGTGATTCATTTTAGTTCGGGAAGATCCAGGAGCCATGGGGGCAAGTCGACGGGTCGGAATCCGGTCGCTTGCTGGTAGTGACGCGATGCTTGAAGGAGACGCAGGATCAAAACAGCTGTGGATCGACGGGGGGTGATGTGATACTCCTCGAGTAGCTTCTCTATACTGTCGGTCACAGGATCGAGGTCCCAGCAGGAGTCCTGGATGTCGTGAAGCAGAGTAGAGACGTATTCAGCGAATGAAGACATAATGTAATAGCGGTTGAGGAAAACTTTGTGACTGAATGATTCAGTTGGGAATTGCTGGGTATTTATTGGTATAAAAGAGCTGGTATCAGCAAAAGATGCGTTCGGGCAGAGAGTAGTACGCAACTGTTTGTTAACAATGGTAAAATCGCTGAGTCTCGGAGAAGTTTAGTTTTTGGATTATTGGGTCAGACGTATAATGGGACAAAAGCGCGAAAACTAGGGTAGAAAATTAAGTGTTTCGTGAGTGATAGTTAAAAAGTAGTGATCGTAATAAGCTTTTTATATATTGCGGGATGGAAAAAGGATGGGCCGTCCACAAGGTGGGGAAGCCAGTGCCAAAGCGCGAATAGTATGTAGTGTCTGCGGAAGGAAAGGCCATACTAGGGACGAGTGTCTCGTAAGGAAAAATAGTCCATTCTGTGAGAAATGCATGATGTATGGGCATGAACTAAGTTGGAGATGTCAGTCACGGGGGCAGCCAACGAGAGGAAATTTAGCCGAACGTCAGGTAAGTTATCAGAGAAGAAATAGTAGCGACCACATGAGTAGCGGTAGACAGCAGCCACAAGCTAATGAGGGTAGTTTGAATACGTATAATAGGGAAAGCAGAAGCAGGGGAGATGATATCAAGTGTTTCTGTTGTGAAAAAACAGGACACATAGCAATAAACTACCCCGTCAAGAGATATCAAGGAACAACGCAGGGAAACTATCGAGGGCCCAGCCAAGGCCACTAAGCTGGGAACCCGAAAAGAAAAGTAACTCGAGGCCATACATCATGGGAGTGACGAGTCATACATCGAATACGATTGTTGAACCGTCCTCCTCTGATCGTTGCGAGAAAGTCGGTCACGGACGAGTCGATAGTGCAGGCGGGAGCGTTAAAAGTAATGAGTCATTCCCAGAAGAAGTTAAAAGTTGTGAGGAGGTAATCGAAATTGGAGTTAAGCAAGCAGTTAATAACAAACAAACAGTTTGAAACAGCCGTTGAGTCAGTGGATACGTTTGGAGTTTTGACTTCATGCTTAAGTGCAAGCATTGCACAAATTTTCGTTTTGGTAGTATTGTCTCTGGGTGTAATAAAAGATATAGTAAAAGAAAATAAGATTAAAATTTTCAATTATACTGAGCAATTTTTAAACAACAACATGACAAACGTGAATTTATGGCAAAAAGACGCAACGAAAATGTTAGAAAATATTTTCTCAAAGATAGAAAACAGTACAAGTAAAAGCAATAATATAAAATTGAATACAAGGGAGAGAAGGGGACAAATAAATTCAGGATTGAACTGGCAGAAGGGCCGCCCAGACACCTTAAATGATGTGTTCATTGAAGTACCGCATACGGGTGCAAGAAATTTAAAACTCATTTTACTGGTGGACTCAGGGGCGGACACAAGCCTTGTTAAGGAAAATGCGCTAAGGCATTCGCTAGAAGTGGACACTAGCGAAATTAAAACCCTTAGTGGGGCATTCGGTGGATGCGTGACCACAAGAGGTTTGGTATTCGTTCACCATAATGACAATGAGCGCATTAAGTTTGCGTTACATGTGGTATCTTCAGAGGAAGGAGTGCCAGGGGATGGCATAGTTGGAGAGGATAACTTGTGGAATAGATCCATTATAAATACCCTTACTAAAAAGGTGACATGAGGTCGAAGGAAGCAATAGATGAAGACTCTTACAGAGAGAGAGCCAAAGTATTACCACGGACAATAAGAATAGTTCCAATTGGAATTAAAACCAATATTCCAGTGGTAGTAGTACATAAACAGGAAATTAGTAGTACATAAACAGGGTATATATGGGAGAGACACTGGTAAATGTACAAGAGGATACAGTTTATGTGCCAGTGTTAAATTCAACGGATAAGGATGTAAATATTAGCAGTAACTTTAGACCAAAGTTTACTGATTTCAATAAGTTTAAAACACCGGGTACCGGTGCGGTAAGTAGAATAGAGGAGATAGACGTTAGGGATAGAATAAGCACACTTATAGGTAAATTACGATTGGATGAAAATTTGAATAAGGAGGAAAGAAGTTCAGTAGAGAGAATGTGCGCAGCATTCAATGATATTTTCCTTCTGGAAGGGGATAAACTGTCTTACACGCCCGTTTTGGAGCACGAGATACCAACCTTGCAGGATCAGCCTCCGGTTAATCAGAAGCAGTATAGGCTTCCACAGGTGCATAGGGAGGAGATTAATAGACAGGTAGGGAAAATGTTAGATGACGGGATTGTCTCCCACAGCAAATCTCCATGGAATTCGCCCTTGCTACTAGTGCCAAAAAAAGCCTCGAAGGATGGACAGAAAAAATGGCGACTAGTGATTGACTATAGAAAATTGAACGATGTAACTATGAAGCAAGTCTTTCCGATTCCAAGAATTGAGGAAATTCTGGAGCAGTTGGGACACTGGAGGTATTTCTCGATTCTAGATCTTGCTAGTGGATATCATCAAGCTTTAGTTGACGAAAGGGACAGGGAGAAAACTGCTTTTAGCTCGGGTCTAGGACATTTCGAGTTTAACAGAATGCCATTCGGGTTAACTGGAGCGCCTGCAACCTTCCAGAGAATAATGAATCATATTCTCACTGGACTTCAGGGGATAGACTGTTTTGTTTATTTAGATGACATAGTAGTTTACGGTAGAAACCTACAACAGCATGAGGATAGGTTATGTAAAGTATTTAAGGTTCTTAGAGAAAATAATTTAAAATTGAACACAGAGAAGTGTCAATTTTTAAGGCGAGAAATTGTATATTTAGGTCATAAGTGTTCAGAACAGGGTGCACTCCCCGACCCACAGATGGTGGAATGTGTAAAAAATATAAAGCCACCAAGGAGTAAAAAGGAAGTACAAGCGTTTTTAGGGTTAGTAAATTACTATAGTAAGTTTATTGAAAATACAGCAAAAATAGCGTTGCCAATAAACAACCTATTGAGAAAAGAAGTAAAATTCCAATGGACAGATGAATGTCAAGAGGCGTTTGAAAGTTTGAAGAAAGCAATAATTTCACCACCGGTACTAGCTTACCCTGATTTTTCGAAACCGTTTTTATTAACAACAGACGCCAGCAACGAGGCTCTGGGCGCGGTGTTGCCCCAAGGTATAGTAGGCCAAGACAGGCCAATAGCTTTTGCCAGTAGGGCATTGAATGAAGCCGAGAAACGGTATTCCACAATTGAAAAGGAATTTTTGGCCATAGTGTGGGCAACAGAGAACTTTAGAGCGTATCTCTTGGGCAGGCCATTCAAAGTGTACACGGATCACCAACCCTTGAAGGGGATAGCGAATTTGAAGGATCAGACTTCACGCCTGGCTAGGTTTAGACATAAATTGTCGGAGTATGAATTCGAGATTATTTATAATCCCGGCAAGAAGAATCTGAATGCAGACGCATTGAGCAGAATCCCACAGGAAAACAAGGGTATTATTGCCGTACAGACTCGCTCTAAGGCTAAAGCGCAGGAGCTTGAGGACAAATTGGAGCCAAGAAACACGCAGACAACCACAGGCGATATGGACAGTGAAAACGGTCTAGAGGTTGACAAGGCGGCAGTTTTAACAAGGCCAGAGGAAATAAGAACGGTTTTGAGAGATTTCCATAATTCACCTTTGGGGGGCCATCAAGGCGCGGTAAAAACATTTCTGCGCATTAGAAAACAGTTCAGGTGGCCTGGTATGCAAAGACAAATTAAGGATTATGTCAGGAATTGTCCGAAGTGCCAAGCGAATAAAAGTTCGAGACTTACGAAAATGCCGATGGTGTTAACTGACACACCGAAGCGTCCTTTCGAAAAGTGTATATGGATATAGTAGGTATTTTGCCGGAGACTGTGTCAGGAATAAATAAATACATACTCACCTTTCAGGATGACTTCTCAAAACTATTGGCGTGCGTAGCAATTCCGGATGCGGAAGCAAGCACAGTAGCCAAGGCATTTTTCGACGAGATAGTAACTCGCTACGGAGTTCCAAAAGTGTTAGTAACGGACAATGGTACTAATTTTATTTCCAAAATATTCTCGGACACTTGTAAGATGTTAGGCATTAGGAAGTTGCATATCACTCCGTACCACCCCCAGGCCAATGGTTCACTCGAACGCAGCCATAGACCGTTAGCGGAATATTTGCGCAGCTTCGCTAAAGAGGACGGTTCCAATTGGGACCAATGGTTGTCGGCAGCGATGCATGTGCATAACCATACGCCCCATACTAGCACTAGACAAACACCCTTCCGTACTTTATCCGGTTTTGATTCAGAAATGCCAACACCTTTGAGACGAATACATTTTGTTTTATTATAAATACATATTTTATTAAAAGAAGAGTGATTCATTTTAGTTCGGGAAGATCCAGGAGCCATGGGGGCAAGTCGACGGGTCGGAATCCGGTCGCTTGCTGGTAGTGACGCGATGCTTGAAGGAGACGCAGGATCAAAACAGCTGTGGATCGACGGGGGGTGATGTGATACTCCTCGAGTAGCTTCTCTATACTGTCGGTCACAGGATCGAGGTCCCAGCAGGAGTCCTGGATGTCGTGAAGCAGAGTAGAGACGTATTCAGCGAATGAAGACATAATGTAATAGCGGTTGAGGAAAACTTTGTGACTGAATGATTCAGTTGGGAATTGCTGGGTATTTATTGGTATAAAAGAGCTGGTATCAGCAAAAGATGCGTTCGGGCAGAGATTGGTACGCAACTGTTTGTTAACAATGGTAAAATCGCTGAGTCTCGGAGAAGTTTAGTTTTTGGATTATTGGGTCAGACGTATAATGGAACAAAAGCGCGAAAACTAGGGTAGAAAATTAAGTGTTTCGTGAGTGATAGTTAAAAAGTAGTGATCGTAATAAGCTTTTTATATATTGCGGGACGGAAAAAGGATGGGCCGTCCACAAGGTGGGGAAGCCAGTGCCAAAGCGCGAATAGTATGTAGTTTCTGCGGAAGGAAAGGCCATACTAGGGACGAGTGTCTCGTAAGGAAAAATAGTCCATTCTGTGAGAAATGCATGATGTATGGGCATGAACTAAGTTGGAGATGTCAGTCACGGGGGCAGCCAACGAGAGGAAATTTAGCCGAACGTCAGGTAAGTTATCAGAGAAGAAATAGTAGCGACCACATGAGTAGCGGTAGACAGCAGCCACAAGCTAATGAGGGTAGTTTGAATACGTATAATAGGGAAAGCAGAAGCAGGGGAGATGATATCAAGTGTTTCTGTTGTGAAAAAACAGGACACATAGCAATACACTACCCCGTCAAGAGATATCAAGGAACAACGCAGGGAAACTATCAAGGGCCCAGCCAAGGCCACTAAGCTGGGAACCCGAAAAGAAAAGTAACTCGAGGCCATACATCATGGGAGTGACGAGTCATACATTGAATACGATTGTTGAACCGTCCTCCTCTGATCGTTGCGAGAAAGTCGGTCACGGACGAGTCGATAGTGCAGGCGGGAGCGTTAAAAGTAATGAGTCATTCCCAGAAGAAGTTAAAAGTTGTGAGGAGGTAATCGAAATTGGAGTTAAGCAAGCAGTTAATAACAAACAAACAGTTTGAAACAGCCGTTGAGTCAGTGGATACGTTTGGAGTTTTGACTTCATACTTAAGTGCAAGCATTGCACAAATTTTCGTTTTGGTAGTATTGTCTCTGGGTGTAATAAAAGATATAGTAAAAGAAAATAAGATTAAAATTTTCAATTATACTGAGCAATTTTTAAACAACAACATGACAAACGTGAATTTATGGCAAAAAGACGCAACGAAAATGTTAGAAAATATTTTCTCAAAGATAGAAAACAGTACAAGTAAAAGCAATAATATAAAATTGAATACAACGGAGAGAAGGGGACAAATAAATTCAGGATTGAACTGGCAGAAGGGCCGCCCAGACACCTTAAATGATGTGTTCATTGAAGTACCGTGTACGGGTGCAAGAAATGGAAAACTCATTTTACTGGTGGACTCAGGGGCGGACACAAGCCTTGTTAAGGAAAATGCGCTAAGTCATTCGCTAGAAGTGGACACTAGCGAAATTAAAACCCTTAGTGGGGCATTCGGTGGATGCGTGACCACAAGAGGTTTGGTATTCGTTCACCATAATGACCATGAAATTATCATGGGATGAAGAAATACCACAGAACCTACACGAGCTTAACAAATTGCAAATTGGTCGACACTCACTTTCTCAAAGTACACGGGACTCTGCAACTACACATCTTCTGCGACGCATCAGAAAAGGCGTAGGGAGCAGTCGCATACACCAGATCAACCAGCAAGGAAGGGATCATTATCGTGCGAATTCTGTGTGCCAAATCTCGAGTAACTCCACTTAAAAGGCAAACACTACCACGTTTGGAACTATGTGCTGCACTACTTGGCGCCCAGCTCGCAGACAGAGTCAAACACGACCTTATGTCAGGAGAAATTCCAACATATTTCTGGTCCGACTCAGAAATCGTTCTGGCTTGGATAAACTCTCAAACCACATCCTTCCACACTTTGGTTGCCAATCGAATTTCCAAGATTCAAGGGTTGTCAGATTCGATCCAATGGCGGCATGTGAAGTCAACAGAAAATCCAGTGGATTTACTGTCACAAGGAGTACCACTAGGACAGTTCAGATCTAAAAACTTATGGTTTTACGGTCCGTTGTTTGTGCATGGTAAAAATAAAACCTGGCTGAAACCATATTGTGGCAACTCGCTCAGTACTATGGACATGGAAAGGAAAGAGTTAACGTTCACGTCGACAGTTGCAGCACATGGAGAAGTGGAAGACATCATTTATAAAATTAATCATCGAAATTCCTTCAAATCAGCTATCCACATGGTGGCCTACGTCCTACGATTCACGAAGCACTGCAGGAACCACAAGAAAGCAAGGGAATCCTCAATACATCTCACACCAGCAGAACTTCAGAAGGCACTTAACGTCATCTTTCACGCCATACAACAATCGGACTTTAAAGAGGAGATCACGTCGTTGACCGAAAAGATTAGCGTAAGCAAATCCAGCGCAATCAGCCAACTTAGCCCATTCCTAGATGATGAAGGCCTAATTCGAGTAGGAGGTCGTCTCGATGCATCCGCCCTCTCGTATGAAGCTAAACATCCATTAGTTTTGCCTCACAACGACCTCTTGGTAAAGCTTCTCTTAAAATGGTTCCACGAAGAACATTACCATTGTGGACCGCAGACGTTGTTAGCCCAATTTCGACAACGTTTTTGGCCTGTGAAGGGAAAACAAATGTGTCGATCGGTGGTACAAAACTGCGTTCGTTGCGGAAGCCCAAATTGTTTCACCAGATGATGGGAGATCTACCAGCTTCGAGAGTCCAACCGGCACGGCCCTTCCATAACTCAGGAGTAGACTTCTGCGGCCCCTTTTGGATTCACCACAAAACGCGTGGAAAGAGACCAACGAAGGCATATGTCGCATATCTTCTGCTGCTTTGCCACAAAGGCAGTTCATCTAGAGATTGTTAGCGATTTAACCACTGACGCATTCATCAGATGTCTGAAACGTTTCATTGGAAGAAGAGGACACTGTCAACATTTATATTGCGACAATGCAACAAATTTCGTTTGGTGCGAAGAATCAATTAGCAGACTTAAAAGAAGCGATTCATGACGAAGCTGCTCAGACTCATCAGCAGGACCTGCAGCGATAAAGGAATCCACTTCCGCTTTATTCCTCCAAGGGCCCCACACTTTGGTGGACTGTGGGAAGCAGCGGTGAAATCCGCAAAATATATCTCGTTCGAGGGGCATCAGGTGCAGCATTAACTTACGAAGAGTTGGAAACAGTAATGGTTGACATCGAGGCTATCCTGAACTCGAGACCATTGAACCCAATGTCATCTGATCCAAATGATATGTCCGCTTTAACACCCGGCCACTTCCTAATTGGAGAGCCACTTACAACATCAATTGACGCCTCGGCAGCACCAAGTAAACTGTCCTTAATGACACGATGGAAATTAGTTTCCCATTTAAAGCATGACTTTTGGAGAAGGTGGTCCAAGGAATACTTAAGTGAGCTACAATTCCGACATAAGTGGAAGGAATCAAGTGCAAACGTGGAACCTGGAATGATGGTTCTTCTGAAGGAGGATAACCTGGCCCCACTCCAGTGGCCCTTGGGAAGAATTATTAAGACTTACCAAGGACAGGACCACCTAGTTCGAGTTGCCGAAGTTCAAACAGCAAAGGGAGTATTAAAAAAAGCCATTTATAACTTAGCCCCTCTTCCTCAACTAAACTCATCACTAGAAGGTTCAAGTCAACCAAGCACGAGCAGCAGCAAGACTAGAAGAAATGATGAAAAACACACATCCAGCAGGCCGTCAAAGAGACAAAAAAACAGAGCAACATCTCCCAACACTGTGTTGACCTTGGTGGCAAGGTCAACCTCCTCTTTCTCGCAGTGGTGGCTGGTCAGCCCATCACAGTCCGGAAATTCGGGCCCATCACGGGAATTCACTTCGAACAGATAGGAAAAGGCCACGTAGTGTCAAGTGAATGGAATCTCATTATATATTACTATTTGGCGCCAATGCAACTGGAAATGCAAGCTTTCGCAAACGGTACAAGGATCCTTGAGCACCTATGCGGACTAGGGCAACAGCAACCTTTCTGCGTAGACTTGATCTCTCAAATCCAACATACAGAAAACGAGTTGCGATTAAGTAACAGCCTACTAGCCCCCCCAAGACAAAAAAGAGGGGCTTTCAACAAAGTAGGAAACATCGCAAATTCCCTGTTTGGGATCCTGGATAAGAATTACGCCACCGAGATGTCCGAAAAATTAGCAAAGGGTCAAATTATTGAAGAATACTTGCTTGAGTGCCTAAAAAACCACACATCTATCATTGACTCAACACTCAACATTATGAAGCTTAATCACGAAGACGCTGCAAAAACTTTCGCACGGTTTGAAAGTAACCTTACAACTAGTAACATCTATATGCTTGGAACTAATACTAGCATCCGCAAATCTCCAACGAATATAAGCGGCCTTAATTGATGTCCTCATCAATGCTCATCATGGACAAATCAGTCCAGTGTTATTATCATCACAACAGCTGGAGTCCGAAGTTCGAAGGATCCGAGGCCATCTGCCGTCAAATACAGAAATACCAGGGGACCAAAACAACTTACTCTCGATGTACAAATTAATGAAGGTACAAGGAAGAGTCACAGAATATCATGTGATCTTTCGAGTTACATCCCCCTACAAGGAGCGGACTCGTTCAACTTCTATCGCCTAATCCCGATTCCAGTATATATGAACGACAGTGTGGTGACCATAAACATATCTACACCAATTCTAGCGATCGCCCTACCACGAAACAGCTACTTTCACTCTGATCCAGAGATCAGTGTCAATGTCAGCTACTCGCCGAACAAATATATCTATGCCCGAATACACAACCTATTTACCAAAAGGGGGCAGAGATATGTGCATGTGAAGTAAGCCTATTCTACAATCAAACCAAGCGATTATGCGAATTAAAAAGTTCCGATTGTATCCTAAAAACTGAATTTGCTACCCTCCTGGAAAGCCGCACCATATCCACCGAAACTCTGGGCTCATTCACGAATTTTGGGACCATCTCCGACGTTGCAAAACCCAATCAGTCCATCTTCCAAGACAACCAGGAAGATAGATACGTCACCAGACTCAACCAAATCGAAACCTTGCAAAAGGCACTGAACACACCAAAGTTAAAAGATCTATCAAGACGACTTTAAGAAACCAACTACCAACCATTTGTAACCACCTTTCCATAATTGACGGATGTTACTTCATAACATAATTACATAAACTCCCCCAACTGACGTTTCAGATCCTTGTGGGTTCTCTCTAATTCTATATATGCTTGTTCTTGCAACGACTCGGCCATTAATTAAAGAACGACATATAATTTAGTGGGTTTTTATTTTTCTTAACGTTTACAATTAACATATGTAAGAGTAAATTTTTCTTAATGTTGAGAAGTTAAATTTATTTTGAAGTGTTGGATTCAGAATATTGTAAAACGACTACTTAGCGCCGCCAATCAACGTTCCATCGTTTTATTAAACGTCCAATTTTTATTACTACTCGTAGTACCTTAAAACGAGAGACAATTAACGAAACAATTAAATTTTGCTTATCAAGTTTTAATTTCCTTAAACGGTTTAGGTTTCCTGCATGCTTCGTTTACTGAGCATGATGTAAACATTCGCCGTACAAATGGTTTCCAGTACGTACGCTTGTTTTACTTCTGTTATTTTTTTTTCCTTTTTATTTTGCAGCCTGAGCTCGCTATTTCTTTGTTTCAATCGGAGACGAATTGTCAATTATTGTGTCGCCTTCGCTGAGGTAATTTAAAACCTCAAAATGAACGAACGAATTGTTTCTTTTTCGTAGCGGCACACAAAACTGCAACGTTTGCAATTTAGAACTCGAACAATTAAATGAGTGAGCTATGGTTTGCGTTATTTCTTTGCTAATTACCTGCAACAATTCACTTTCAAATTTCACTTTAAAACTATTCAAAACTTTTAAAACTATTTAAAAACTTTCCAAACAAATTCCCAGAGTGAAAGGGTCGACCTCAGCAAAGGTTTCGTCCGGGGTGGAACGCCATTGGACAGACAAGGGTGCCTGGCTTAACGCTGGCACTCCTTTTATTTATTCCACAAATTTCACAAAAATTTCCACTCACTTACCTTTAATTTTCTTCGAGCGATCCTCGGCACGAAAATCCAGCTGCGCCAAAATGTTGTGGATACCTCCTGGAAATGATGATCCTCCCAAAGAAAAGACCGGAATGCCTTCTAGTGTTCTTTCATTTTCGAATATGCAGCGCCGGTCTTCGCGCTGTGGTCTCACAAACAGAACTCTACTTTTAAACATTAAATCATTTTTACTTAAGCTCGCCGACGTAGCCGTCGGCTAAACTAAAGTGGACCGGTATGTCGCAAATCCACTATTTTGCAATATTAAATTCTTAATATTCATATTTGCCAATATTAACGTCGGCAGAATTAAATTGGGAACGATTTAATTCTTCCGCGTTTGCTCTTTGCTTTTTATTTTAGCTAATTTTATTTATTCGGAAAGGTGCTTAGTTTGAGCTCGAGAAAAGCTATTTGGTGGCAATTAGCTTCCACACTTGCTACCACGCAGGCGGCGCTGGTTACTATCTTGGCTTTCCAGAGCTTTGCCCGGAGCTTATAATTAGCTTCCACACTTGCTACCATGTCGAGTGCTGGTTGCTAGCTTGGCTTTCGAGCTTCCCAAAACAAAATGCTTGGCTTGCACTAAAGGCTGAACTTGGCCTTGACTCACTAACTGAGTTATTAACAAGTGCCAATGTTCTTGCCTTGATAGTGTGAATGCGACATACAACAACAGCATGGCCCAATACAACAAAGAGTGGCTATCCTTATTCGCAAACAACAGATGCTGATTGAATTCGTGCAGGAGATGCTGCAAACTGCTTTAAGTGACCCACCACGGTCTCAGCAGTACTACACCACTAAGGCAAAAATCATTGCACACCACTGGCAAGCAGTCCAAGATCTCCATGACAAAATTTGGGAGCATCTCGATGACAGAACTACAACGGATTACGATTTCAACAATTGTCTTCAAATCGAGGCTGATGAGCATGATCAGCTCATGGAACTGCAAGATAAAGGCAAAATTTCAGTCGACGTTTCACCAATACATGTTCCAATTGACTATCTGCCTAAGATTACTCTGCCGAAATTTGAAGGAGATTACCTCAAATGGCGGCAATTCCATGACTTGTTTAACCAGCTCATCCAAACTGTGGGACACAAAGAGAAATCATCAGTGATTAAACCACTAACATCAATGACCACTACTCAAAATGTGCAAAAATGTAAAGCATGCAATGACAAATTCCATCCATTATTCGCGTGCCCAAATTTTTTGCAACTTTCGGTCACCAACCGTTTTGACTTGGCGATAGAGCAAAATTTATGCATTAATTGTTTGAAATCTGGGCACGTTACTAAAAACTGCGCTTCCAGAAATTGTACAAAATGCAACAAAAAGCATAACACTTTGCTACATTTCGAATCTACCAAGAAGAATCCAGATTCCGTGAAAAAAGCAGCAGAATTGACTAATCAGTCTCAACGTATTACTAATCAAAGTAGTGCCACGACGACCTCAATCAACCTTAGTGCCACAGCAACCTCCCGACAATCAATGCCCAATGGATACGTGCTTCTCAGCACTGCGGTCATCAACCTAATCAACAGCAATGGAAGAAAGATAAAATGTCGAGCACTCTTGAACTCCGGTGAACCTCATTACTGACAAACTCGCCCACCAATTGGAATTGTCTACACAACCAATCATTGCACAATTAGAAGGCATTGGCAGCAAAAGGAATGCCGTACGACATCAAGTAGTGATCAATCTACAATCGCGATACAATCAATATTTTAATCAGGTCAAGGCATTCGTACTTCCAACAATTGTCTCACAGCAGCCCACACATCAGCTGGACCCTTCAACATTGAACCTGCCCAAAGACATCCAGTCAAAGACGCAGATCCGCACTTTTTCCGGCCTGGAACCATCGACGTATTGTTAGGGGCAGAACTCTACCACGATTTATTGTCAACAGAAAAAATCACATTAAAGCGAGGAGGACCCACTCTATACAAAACAGTGTTTGGATGGATACTCACCGGAAAGATTGCTGATAGTACCCCAGGACAGCCGTCTTGCTACATCTATACCGACGACGAGGTAAACCATCAACTAGAGAGTTTCTGGGAATTAGAAGAAGTCACACAAGGTATTAGGATCCTATCACCAGCAGAAAAATTATGTGAGTCTCCTTTCACCCAGAATACGGTAAGACACAATGATGGACGGTTTATGGTCAGGCTTCCATTCACCGAAAAAACATCAGTGTTGGGCGACTCAAAGCACGTAGCTATTTCCAGATTTCACGGGCTAGAAAGACGTTTCTCCAGGGATGCTGACATAAAACAACAATATGTCCAGTTCATGGCGGAGTACGAAGCGTTAGGACACATGTCCAAAATTGACATAAAAACCATCGCACCTCCCACATACTTCATTCCCCACCATTGTATCCTGAGGCCTGAAAGCAACACGACAAAATTACGGGTAGTCTTCGATGCATCATCGAGGTCATCAACTGGAATAGCCCTCAACGAGATCATGCACATCGGACCAACAATTCAAAGTGAATTGTTTTCAATTCTCCTACGTTTTCGCTTGCCAAAATAGGTGTTCACATGTGATATGTTGCTAAAGATATTCAAAAACAGCTTAACGCAATCTTGAACACAGCTGGATTCAAGCTAAAGAAATGGTGTGCCAACCATCCTGCCCTCCTTCGGAATGTAGCCAAGGACGATCAAGGAGTCAACTTAGACTTCAGCAATGACGTCGGCGACATGGTAAAAACCTTGGGGCTAACATGGTTACCCAAGACCGACCAATTTTCCATAAAGGTGCAAAATTTAACAGCAACACGTCCAACAAAACGAACAATATTATCGGATGTAGCCATCATCTTCGATCCATCAGGAATTCTCGAACCAGTGGTAATCACCGCGAAAATTCTAATTCAAGAACTGTGGCAGGCGAAATTATCATGGGATGAAGAAATACTACAGAACCTACACGAGCTTAACAAATTGCAAATTAGTCGACACTCACTTTCTCAAAGTACACGGGACTCTGCAACTACACATCTTCTGCGACGCATCAGAAAAGGCGTAGGGAGCAGTCGCATACACCAGATCAACCAGCAAGGAAGGAATCATTATCGTGCGAATTCTGTGTGCCAAATCTCGAGTAACTCCACTTAAAAGGCAAACACTACCACGTTTGGAACTATGTCCTGCACTACTTGGCGCCCAGCTCGCAGACAGAGTCAAACACGACCTTATGTCAGGAGAAATTCCAACATATTTCTGGTCCGACTCAGAAATCGTTCTGGCTTGGATAAACTCTCAAACCACATCCTTCCACACTTTGGTTGCCAATCGAATTTCCAAGATTCAAGGGTTGTCAGATTCGATCCAATGGCGGCATGTGAAGTCAACAGAAAATCCAGTGGATTTACTGTCACAAGGAGTACCACTAGGACAGTTCAGATCTAAAAACTTATGGTTTTACGGTCCGTTGTTTGTGCATGGTAAAAATAAAACCTGGCTGAAACCATATTGTGGCAACTCGCTCAGTACTATGGACATGGAAAGGAAAGAGTTAACGTTCACGTCGACAGTTGCAGCACATGGAGAAGTGGAAGACATCATTTATAAAATTAATCATCGAAATTCCTTCAAATCAGCTATCCACATGGTGGCCTACGTCCTACGATTCACGAAGCACTGCAGGAACCACAAGAAAGCAAGGGAATCCTCAATACATCTCACACCAGCAGAACTTTTGGTCGTTGACCAAAAAGATTAGCGTAAGCAAATCCAGCGCAATCAGCCAACTTAGCCCATTCCTAGATGATGAAGGCCTAATTCGAGTAGGATCTCGTCTCGATGCATCCGCCCTCTCGTATGAAGCTAAACATCCATTAGTTTTGCCTCACAACGACCTCTTGGTAAAGCTTCTCTTAAAATGGTTCCACGAAGAACATTACCATTGTGGACCGCAGACGTTGTTAGCCCAATTTCGACAACGTTTTTGGCCTGTGAAGGGAAAACAAATGTGTCGATCGGTGGTACAAAACTGCGTTCGTTGCGGAAGCCCAAATTGTTTCACCAGATGATGGGAGATCTACCAGCTTCGAGAGTCCAACCGGCACGGCCCTTCCATAACTCAGGAGTAGACTTCTGCGGCCCCTTTTGGATTCACCACAAAACGCGTGGAAAGAGACCAACGAAGGCATATGTCGCATATCTTCTGCTGCTTTGCCACAAAGGCAGTTCATCTAGAGATTGTTAGCGATTTAACCACTGACGCATTCATCAGATGTCTGAAACGTTTCATTGGAAGAAGAGGACACTGTCAACATTTATATTGCGACAATGCAACAAATTTCGTTTGGTGCGAAGAATCAATTAGCAGACTTAAAAGAAGCGATTCATGACAAAGCTGCTCAGACTCATCAGCAGGACCTGCAGCGATAAAGGAATCCACTTCCGCTTTATTCCTCCAAGGGCCCCACACTTTGGTGGACTGTGGGAAGCAGCGGTGAAATCCGCAAAATATATCTCGTTCGAGGGGCATCAGGCGCAGCATTAACTTACGAAGAGTTGGAAACAGTAATGGTTGACATCGAGGCTATCCTGAACTCCAGACCATTGAACCCAATGTCATCTGATCCAAATGATATGTCCGCTTTAACACCCGGCCACTTCCTAATTGGAGAGCCACTTACAACATCAATTGACGCCTCGGCAGCACCAAGTAAACTGTCCTTAATGACACGATGGAAATTAGTTTCCCATTTAAAGCATGACTTTTGGAGAAGGTGGTCCAAGGAATACTTAAGTGAGCTACAATTCCGACATAAGTGGAAGGAATCAAGTGCAAACGTGGAACCTGGAATGATGGTTCTTCTGAAGGAGGATAACCTGGCCCCACTCCAGTGGCCCTTGGGAAGAATTATTAAGACTTACCAAGGACAGGACCACCTAGTTCGAGTTGCCGAAGTTCAAACAGCAAAGGGAGTATTAAAAAGGGCCATTTATAACTTAGCCCCTCTTCCTCAACTAAACTCATCACTAGAAGGTTCAAGTCAACCAAGCACGAGCAGCAGCAAGACTAGAAGAAATGATGAAAAACACACATCCAGCAGGCCGTCAAAGAGACAAAAAAACAGAGAAACATCTCCCAACACTGTGTTGACCTTGGTGGCACTCCTCTTTCTCGCAGTGGTGGCTGGTCAGCCCATCACAGTCCGGAAATTCGGGCCCATCACGGGAATTCACTTCGAACAGATAGGAAAAGGCCACGTAGTGTCAAGTGAATGGAATCTCATTATATATTACTATTTGGCGCCAATGCAACTGGAAATGCAAGCTTTCGCAAACGGTACAAGGATCCTTGAGCACCTATGCGGACTAGGGCAACAGCAACCTTTCTGCGTAGACTTGATCTCTCAAATCCAACATACAGAAAACGAGTTGCGATTAAGTAACAGCCTACTAGCCCCCCCAAGACAAAAAAGAGGGGCTTTCAACATAGTAGGAAACATCGCAAATTCCCTGTTTGGGATCCTGGATAACAATTACGCCACCGAGATGTCCGAAAAATTAGCAAAGGGTCAAATTATTGAAGAATACTTGCTTGAGTGCCTAAAAAACCACACATCTATCATTGACTCAACACTCAACATTATGAAGCTTAATCACGAAGACGCTGCAAAAACTTTCGCACGGTTTGAAAGTAACCTTACAACTAGTAACATCTATAGGCTTGGAACTAATACTAGCATCCGCAAATCTCCAACGAATACAAGCGGCCTTAATTGATGTCCTCATCAATGCTCATCATGGACAAATCAGTCCAGTGTTATTATCATCACAACAGCTGGAGTCCGAAGTTCGAAGGATCCGAGGCCATCTGCCGTCAAATACAGAAATACCAGGGGACCAAAACAACTTACTCTCGATGTACAAATTAATGAAGGTACAAGGAAGAGTCACAGAATATCATGTGATCTTTCGAGTTACATCCCCCTACAAGGAGCGGACTCGTTCAACTTCTATCGCCTAATCCCGATTCCAGTATATATGAACGACAGTGTGGTGACCATAAACATATCTACACCAATTCTAGCGATCGCCCTACCACGAAACAGCTACTTTCACTCTGATCCAGAGATCAGTGTCAATGTCAGCTACTCGCCGAACAAATATATCTATGCCCGAATACACAACCTATTTACCAAAAGGGGGCAGAGATATGTGCATGTGAAGTAAGCCTATTCTACAATCAAACCAAGCGATTATGCGAATTAAAAAGTTCCGATTGTATCCTAAAAACTGAATTTGCTACCCTCCTGGAAAGCCGCACCATATCCACCGAAACTCTGGGCTCATTCACGAATTTTGGGACCATCTCCGACGTTGCAAAACCCAATCAGTCCATCTTCCAAGACAACCAGGAAGATAGATACGTCACCAGACTCAACCAAATCGAAACCTTGCAAAAGGCACTGAACACACCAAAGTTAAAAGATCTATCAAGACGACTTCAAGAAACCAACTACCATCATTTTTCAGTTGGGTATTTGGCCTTAATTTTGGCATTGTCATCAGTATCATCGGATGTCTTCTGCATAGAAAGCTCATCAAACGACTTCCAACACCCCGCCAATACCTCGTCAACGAAATATCCCAGAACAGCGAGAGGCCGAAGGCGAATTTGTAACCACCTTTCCATAATTGACGGATGTTACTTCATAACATAATTACATAAACTCCCCCAACTGACGTTTCAGATCCTTGTGGGTTCTCTCTAATTCTATATATGCTTGTTCTTGCAACGACTCGGCCATTAATTAAAGAACGACATATAATTTAGTGGGTTTTTATTTTTCTTAACGTTTACAATTAACATATGTAAGAGTAAATTTTTCTTAATGTTGAGAAGTTAAATTTATTTTGAAGTGTTGGATTCAGAATATTGTAAAACGACTACTTAGCGCCGCCAATCAACGTTCCATCGTTTTATTAAACGTCCAATTTTTATTACTACTCGTAGTACCTTAAAACGAGAGACAATTAACGAAACAATTAAATTTTGCTTATCAAGTTTTAATTTCCTTAAACGGTTTAGGTTTCCTGCATGCTTCGTTTACTGAGCATGATGTAAACATTCGCCGTACAAATGGTTTCCAGTACGTACGCTTGTTTTACTTCTGTTATTTTTTTTCCTTTTCATTTTGCAGCCTGAGCTCGCTATTTCTTTGTTTCAATCGGAGACGAATTGTCAATTATTGTGTCGCCTTCGCTGAGGTAATTTAAAACCTCAAAATGAACGAACGAATTGCTTCTTTTTCGTAGCGGCACACAAAACTGCAACGTTTGCAATTTAGAACTCGAACAATTAAATGAGTGAGCTATGGTTTGCGTTATTTCTTTGCTAATTACCTGCAACAATTCACTTTCAAATTTCACTTTAAAACTATTCAAAACTTTTAAAACTATTTAAAAACTTTCCAAACAAATTCCCAGAGTGAAAGGGTCGACCTCAGCAAAGGTTTCGTCCGGGGTGGAACGCCATTGGACAGACAAGGGTGCCTGGCTTAACGCTGGCACTCCTTTTATTTATTCCACAAATTTCACCAAAATTTCCACTCACTTACCTTTAATTTTCTTCGAGCGATCCTCGGCACGAAAATCCAGCTGCGCCAAAATGTTGTGGATACCTCCTGGAAATGATGATCCTCCCAAAGAAAAGACCGGAATGCCTTCTAGTGTTCTTTCATTTTCGAATATGCAGCGCCGGTCTTCGCGCTGTGGTCTCACAAACAGAACTCTACTTTTAAACATTAAATAATTTTTACTTAAGCTCGCCGACGTAGCCGTCGGCTAAACTAAAGTGGACCGGTATGTCGCAATTCCACTATTTTGCAATATTAAATTCTTAATATTGGCAATATTCATATTTGCCAATATTAACGTCGGCAGAATTAAATTGGGAACGATTTAATTCTTCCGCGTTTGCTCTTTGCTTTTTATTTTAGCTAATTTTATTTATTCGGAAAGCTGCTTAGTTTGAGCTCGAGAAAAGCTATTTGGTGGCAATTAGCTTCCACACTTGCTACCACGCAGGCGGCGCTGGTTACTATCTTGGCTTTCCAGAGCTTTGCCCGGAGCTTATAATTAGCTTCCACACTTGCTACCATGTCGAGTGCTGGTTGCTAGCTTGGCTTTCGAGCTTCCCAAAACAAAATGCTTGGCTTGCACTAAAGGCTGAACTTGGCCTTGACTCACTAACTGAGTTATTAACAAGTGCCAACGTTCTTGCCTTGATAGTGTGAATGCGACATACAACAACAGCATGGCCCAATACACCAAAGAGTGGCTATCCTTATTCGCAAACAACAGATGCTGATTGAATTCGTGCAGGAGATGCTGCAAACTGCTTTAAGTGACCCACCACGGTCTCAGCAGTACTACACCACTAAGGCAAAAATCATTGCACACCACTGGCAAGCAGTCCAAGATCTCCATGACAAAATTTGGGAGCATCTCGATGACAGCACTACAACGGATTACGATTTCAACAATTATCTTGAAATCGAGGCTGATGAGCATGATTAGCTCATGGAACTGCAAGATAAAGGCAAAATTTCAGTCGACGTTTCACCAATACATGTTCCAATTGACTATCTGCCTAAGATTACTCTGCCGAAATTTGAAGGAGATTACCTCAAATGGCGGCAATTCCATGACTTGTTTAACCAGCTCATCCAAACTGTGGGACACAAAGAGAAATCATCAGTGATTAAACCACTAACATCAATGACCACTACTCAAAATGTGCAAAAATGTAAAGCATGCAATGACAAATTCCATCCATTATTCGCGTGCCCAAATTTTTTGCAACTTTCGGTCACCAACCGTTTTGACTTGGCGAAAGAGCAAAATTTATGCATTAATTGTTTGAAATCTGGGCACGTTACTAAAAACTGCGCTTCCAGAAATTGTACAAAATGCAACAAAAAGCATAACACTTTGCTACATTTCGAATCTACCGAGAAGAATCCAGATTCCGTGGAGAAAGCAGCAGAATTGACTAATCAGTCTCAACGTATTACTAATCAAAGTAGTGCCACAACGACCTCAATCAACCTTAGTGCCACAGCAACCTCCAGACAATCAATGGATACGTGCTTCTCAGCACTGCGGTCATCAACCTAATCAACAGCAATGGAAGAAAGATAAAATGTCGAGCACTCTTGAACTCCGGTGAACCTCATTACTGACAAACTCGCCCACCAATTGGAATTGTCTACACAACCAATCATTGCACAATTAGAAGGCATTGGCAGCAAAAGGAATGCCGTACGACATCAAGTAGTGATCAATCTACAATCGCGATACAATCAATATTTTAATCAGGTCAAGGCATTCGTACTTCCAACAATTGTCTCACAGCAGCCCACACATCAGCTGGACCCTTCAACATTGAACCTGCCCAAAGACATCCAGTCAAAGACGCAGATCCGCACTTTTTCCGGCCTGGAACCATCGACGTATTGTTAGGGGCAGAACTCTACCACGATTTATTGTCAACAGCAAAAATCACATTAAAGCGAGGAGGACCCACTCTATACAAAACAGTGTTTGGATGGATACTCACCGGAAAGATTGCTGATAGTACCCCAGGACAGCCGTCTTGCTACATCTATACCGACGACGAGGTAAACCATCAACTAGAGAGTTTCTGGGAATTAGAAGAAGTCACACAAGGTATTAGGATCCTATCACCAGCAGAAAAATTATGTGAGTCTCCTTTCACCCAGAATACGGTAAGACACAATGATGGACGGTTTATGGTCAGGCTTCCATTCACCGAAAAAACATCAGTGTTGGGCGACTCAAAGCACGTAGCTATTTCCAGATTTCACGGGCTAGAAAGACGTTTCTCCAGGGATGCTGACATAAAACAACAATATGTCCAGTTCATGGCGGAGTACGAAGCGTTAGGACACATGTCCAAAATTGACATAAAAACCATCGCACCTCCCACATACTTCATTCCCCACCATTGTATCCTGAGGCCTGAAAGCAACACGACAAAATTACGGGTAGTCTTCGATGCATCATCGAGGTCATCAACTGGAATAGCCCTCAACGAGATCATGCACATCGGACCAACAATTCAAAGTGAATTGTTTTCAATTCTCCTACGTTTTCGCTTGCCAAAATACGTGTTCACATGCGATATGTTGCTAAGGATATTCAAAAACAGCTTAACGCAATCTTGAACACAGCTGGATTCAAGCTAAAGAAATGGTGTGCCAACCATCCTGCCCTCCTTCGGAATGTAGCCAAGGACGATCAAGGAGTCAACTTAGACTTCAGCAATGACGTCGGCGACATGGTAAAAACCTTGGGGCTAACATGGTTACCCAAGACCGACCAATTTTCCATAAAGGTGCAAAATTTAACAGCAACACGTCCAACAAAACGAACAATATTATCGGATGTAGCCATCATCTTCGATCCATCAGGAATTATCGAACCAGTGGTAATCACCGCGAAAATTCTAATTCAAGAACTGTGGCAGGCGAAATTATCATGGGATGAAGAAATACCACAGAACCTACACGAGCTTAACAAATTGCAAATTGGTCGACACTCACTTTCTCAAAGTACACGGGACTCTGCAACTACACATCTTCTGCGACGCATCAGAAAAGGCGTAGGGAGCAGTCGCATACACCAGATCAACCAGCAAGGAAGGGATCATTATCGTGCGAATTCTGTGTGCCAAATCTCGAGTAACTCCACTTAAAAGGCAAACACTACCACGTTTGGAACTATGTGCTGCAGACAGACAGCTGCTTAAAGAGGAGATCACGTCGTTGACCAAAAAGATTAGCGTAAGCAAATCCAGCGCAATCAGCCAACTTAGCCCATTCCTAGATGATGAAGGCCTAATTCGAGTAGGAGGTCGTCTCGATGCATCCGCCCTCTCGTATGAAGCTAAACATCCATTAGTTTTGCATCACAACGACCTCTTGGTAAAGCTTCTCTTAAAATGGTTCCACGAAGAACATTACCATTGTGGACCGCAGACGTTGTTAGCCCAATTTCGACAACGTTTTTGGCCTGTGAAGGGAAAACAAATGTGTCGATCGGTGGTACAAAACTGCGTTCGTTGCGGAAGCCCAAATTGTTTCACCAGATGATGGGAGATCTACCAGCTTCGAGAGTCCAACCGGCACGGCCCTTCCATAACTCAGGAGTAGACTTCTGCGGCCCCTTTTGGATTCACCACAAAACGCGTGGAAAGAGACCAACGAAGGCATATGTCGCATATCTTCTGCTGCTTTGCCACAAAGGCAGTTCATCTAGAGATTGTTGGCGATTTAACCACTGACGCATTCATCAGATGTCTGAAACGTTTCATTGGAAGAAGAGGACACTGTCAACATTTATATTGCGACAATGCAACAAATTTCGTTTGGTGCGAAGAATCAATTAGCAGACTTAAAAGAAGCGATTCATGACGAAGCTGCTCAGACTCATCAGCAGGACCTGCAGCGATAAAGGAATCCACTTCCGCTTTATTCCTCCAAGGGCCCCACACTTTGGTGGACTGTGGGAAGCAGCGGTGAAATCCGCAAAATATCTCTCGTTCGAGGGGCATCAGGCGCAGCATTAACTTACGAAGAGTTGGAAGCAGTAATGGTTGACATCGAGGCTATCCTGAACTCCAGACCATTGAACCCAATGTCATCTGATCCAAATGATATGTCCGCTTTAACACCCGGCCACTTCCTAATTGGAGAGCCACTTACAACATCAATTGACGCCTCGGCAGCACCAAGTAAACTGTCCTTAATGACACGATGGAAATTAGTTTCCCATTTAAAGCATGACTTTTGGAGAAGGTGGTCCAAGGAATACTTAAGTGAGCTACAATTCCGACATAAGTGGAAGGAATCAAGTGCAAACGTGGAACCTGGAATGATGGTTCTTCTGAAGGAGGATAACCTGGCCCCACTCCAGTGGCCCTTGGGAAGAATTATTAAGACTTACCAAGGACAGGACCACCTAGTTCGAGTTGCCGAAGTTCAAACAGCAAAGGGAGTATTAAAAAAAGCCATTTATAACTTAGCCCCTCTTCCTCAACTAAACTCATCACTAGAAGGTTCAAGTCAACCAAGCACGAGCAGCAGCAAGACTAGAAGAAATGATGAAAAACACACATCCAGCAGGCCGTCAAAGAGACAAAAAAACAGAGCAACATCTCCCAACACTGTGTTGACCTTGGTGGCAAGGTCAACCTCCTCTTTCTCGCAGTGGTGGCTGGTCAGCCCATCACAGTCCGGAAATTCGGGCCCATCACGGGAATTCACTTCGAACAGATAGGAAAAGGCCACGTAGTGTCAAGTGAATGGAATCTCATTATATATTACTATTTGGCGCCAATGCAACTGGAAATGCAAGCTTTCGCAAACGGTACAAGGATCCTTGAGCACCTATGCGGACTAGGGCAACAGCAACCTTTCTGCGTAGACTTGATCTCTCAAATCCAACATACAGAAAACGAGTTGCGATTAAGTAACAGCCTACTAGCCCCCCAAGACAAAAAAGAGGGGCTTTCAACATAGTAGGAAACATCGCAAATTCCCTGTTTGGGATCCTGGATAACAATTACGCCACCGAGATGTCCGAAAAATTAGCAAAGGGTCAAATTATTGAAGAATACTTGCTTGAGTGCCTAAAAAACCACACATCTATCATTGACTCAACACTCAACATTATGAAGCTTAATCACGAAGACGCTGCAAAAACTTTCGCACGGTTTGAAAGTAACCTTACAACTAGTAACATCTATAGGCTTGGAACTAATACTAGCATCCGCAAATCTCCAACGAATACAAGCGGCCTTAATTGATGTCCTCATCAATGCTCATCATGGACAAATCAGTCCAGTGTTATTATCATCACAACAGCTGGAGTCCGAAGTTCGAAGGATCCGAGGCCATCTGCCGTCAAATACAGAAATACCAGGGGACCAAAACAACTTACTCTCGATGTACAAATTAATGAAGGTACAAGGAAGAGTCACAGAATATCATGTGATCTTTCGAGTTACATCCCCCTACAAGGAGCGGACTCGTTCAACTTCTATCGCCTAATCCCGATTCCAGTATATATGAACGACAGTGTGGTGACCATAAACATATCTACACCAATTCTAGCGATCGCCCTACCACGAAACAGCTACTTTCACTCTGATCCAGAGATCAGTGTCAATGTCAGCTACTCGCCGAACAAATATATCTATGCCCGAATACACAACCTATTTACCAAAAGGGGGCAGAGATATGTGCATGTGAAGTAAGCCTATTCTACAATCAAACCAAGCGATTATGCGAATTAAAAAGTTCCGATTGTATCCTAAAAACTGAATTTGCTACCCTCCTGGAAAGCCGCACCATATCCACCGAAACTCTGGGCTCATTCACGAATTTTGGGACCATCTCCGACGTTGCAAAACCCAATCAGTCCATCTTCCAAGACAACCAGGAAGATAGATACGTCACCAGACTCAACCAAATCGAAACCTTGCAAAAGGCACTGAACACACCAAAGTTAAAAGATCTATCAAGACGACTTCAAGAAACCGACTACCATCATTTTTCAGTTGGGTATTTGGCCTTAATTTTGGCATTGTCATCAGTATCATCGGATGTCTTCTGCATAGAAAGCTCATCAAACGACTTCCAACACCCCGCCAATACCTCGTCAACGAAATATCCCAGAACAGCGAGAGGCCGAAGGCGAATTTGTAACCACCTTTCCATAATTGACGGATGTTACTTCATAACATAATTACATAAACTCCCCCAACTGACGTTTCAGATCCTTGTGGGTTCTCTCTAATTCTATATATGCTTGTTCTTGCAACGACTCGGCCATTAATTAAAGAACGACATATAATTTAGTGGGTTTTTATTTTTCTTAACGTTTACAATTAACATATGTAAGAGTAAATTTTTCTTAATGTTGAGAAGTTAAATTTATTTTGAAGTGTTGGATTCAGAATATTGTAAAACGACTACTTAGCGCCGCCAATCAACGTTCCATCGTTTTATTAAACGTCCAATTTTTATTACTACTCGTAGTACCTTAAAACGAGAGACAATTAACGAAACAATTAAATTTTGCTTATCAAGTTTTAATTTCCTTAAACGGTTTAGGTTTCCTGCATGCTTCGTTTACTGAGCATGATGTAAACATTCGCCGTACAAATGGTTTCCAGTACGTACGCTTGTTTTACTTCTGTTATTTTTTTTCCTTTTCATTTTGCAGCCTGAGCTCGCTATTTCTTTGTTTCAATCGGAGACGAATTGTCAATTATTGTGTCGCCTTCGCTGAGGTAATTTAAAACCTCAAAATGAACGAACGAATTGCTTCTTTTTCGTAGCGGCACACAAAACTGCAACGTTTGCAATTTAGAACTCGAACAATTAAATGAGTGAGCTATGGTTTGCGTTATTTCTTTGCTAATTACCTGCAACAATTCACTTTCAAATTTCACTTTAAAACTATTCAAAACTTTTAAAACTATTTAAAAACTTTCCAAACAAATTCCCAGAGTGAAAGGGTCGACCTCAGCAAAGGTTTCGTCCGGGGTGGAACGCCATTGGACAGACAAGGGTGCCTGGCTTAACGCTGGCACTCCTTTTATTTATTCCACAAATTTCACCAAAATTTCCACTCACTTACCTTTAATTTTCTTCGAGCGATCCTCGGCACGAAAATCCAGCTGCGCCAAAATGTTGTGGATACCTCCTGGAAATGATGATCCTCCCAAAGAAAAGACCGGAATGCCTTCTAGTGTTCTTTCATTTTCGAATATGCAGCGCCGGTCTTCGCGCTGTGGTCTCACAAACAGAACTCTACTTTTAAACATTAAATAATTTTTACTTAAGCTCGCCGACGTAGCCGTCGGCTAAACTAAAGTGGACCGGTATGTCGCAATTCCACTATTTTGCAATATTAAATTCTTAATATTGGCAATATTCATATTTGCCAATATTAACGTCGGCAGAATTAAATTGGGAACGATTTAATTCTTCCGCGTTTGCTCTTTGCTTTTTATTTTAGCTAATTTTATTTATTCGGAAAGCTGCTTAGTTTGAGCTCGAGAAAAGCTATTTGGTGGCAATTAGCTTCCACACTTGCTACCACGCAGGCGGCGCTGGTTACTATCTTGGCTTTCCAGAGCTTTGCCCGGAGCTTATAATTAGCTTCCACACTTGCTACCATGTCGAGTGCTGGTTGCTAGCTTGGCTTTCGAGCTTCCCAAAACAAAATGCTTGGCTTGCACTAAAGGCTGAACTTGGCCTTGACTCACTAACTGAGTTATTAACAAGTGCCAACGTTCTTGCCTTGATAGTGTGAATGCGACATACAACAACAGCATGGCCCAATACACCAAAGAGTGGCTATCCTTATTCGCAAACAACAGATGCTGATTGAATTCGTGCAGGAGATGCTGCAAACTGCTTTAAGTGACCCACCACGGTCTCAGCAGTACTACACCACTAAGGCAAAAATCATTGCACACCACTGGCAAGCAGTCCAAGATCTCCATGACAAAATTTGGGAGCATCTCGATGACAGCACTACAACGGATTACGATTTCAACAATTATCTTGAAATCGAGGCTGATGAGCATGATTAGCTCATGGAACTGCAAGATAAAGGCAAAATTTCAGTCGACGTTTCACCAATACATGTTCCAATTGACTATCTGCCTAAGATTACTCTGCCGAAATTTGAAGGAGATTACCTCAAATGGCGGCAATTCCATGACTTGTTTAACCAGCTCATCCAAACTGTGGGACACAAAGAGAAATCATCAGTGATTAAACCACTAACATCAATGACCACTACTCAAAATGTGCAAAAATGTAAAGCATGCAATGACAAATTCCATCCATTATTCGCGTGCCCAAATTTTTTGCAACTTTCGGTCACCAACCGTTTTGACTTGGCGAAAGAGCAAAATTTATGCATTAATTGTTTGAAATCTGGGCACGTTACTAAAAACTGCGCTTCCAGAAATTGTACAAAATGCAACAAAAAGCATAACACTTTGCTACATTTCGAATCTACCGAGAAGAATCCAGATTCCGTGGAGAAAGCAGCAGAATTGACTAATCAGTCTCAACGTATTACTAATCAAAGTAGTGCCACAACGACCTCAATCAACCTTAGTGCCACAGCAACCTCCAGACAATCAATGGATACGTGCTTCTCAGCACTGCGGTCATCAACCTAATCAACAGCAATGGAAGAAAGATAAAATGTCGAGCACTCTTGAACTCCGGTGAACCTCATTACTGACAAACTCGCCCACCAATTGGAATTGTCTACACAACCAATCATTGCACAATTAGAAGGCATTGGCAGCAAAAGGAATGCCGTACGACATCAAGTAGTGATCAATCTACAATCGCGATACAATCAATATTTTAATCAGGTCAAGGCATTCGTACTTCCAACAATTGTCTCACAGCAGCCCACACATCAGCTGGACCCTTCAACATTGAACCTGCCCAAAGACATCCAGTCAAAGACGCAGATCCGCACTTTTTCCGGCCTGGAACCATCGACGTATTGTTAGGGGCAGAACTCTACCACGATTTATTGTCAACAGCAAAAATCACATTAAAGCGAGGAGGACCCACTCTATACAAAACAGTGTTTGGATGGATACTCACCGGAAAGATTGCTGATAGTACCCCAGGACAGCCGTCTTGCTACATCTATACCGACGACGAGGTAAACCATCAACTAGAGAGTTTCTGGGAATTAGAAGAAGTCACACAAGGTATTAGGATCCTATCACCAGCAGAAAAATTATGTGAGTCTCCTTTCACCCAGAATACGGTAAGACACAATGATGGACGGTTTATGGTCAGGCTTCCATTCACCGAAAAAACATCAGTGTTGGGCGACTCAAAGCACGTAGCTATTTCCAGATTTCACGGGCTAGAAAGACGTTTCTCCAGGGATGCTGACATAAAACAACAATATGTCCAGTTCATGGCGGAGTACGAAGCGTTAGGACACATGTCCAAAATTGACATAAAAACCATCGCACCTCCCACATACTTCATTCCCCACCATTGTATCCTGAGGCCTGAAAGCAACACGACAAAATTACGGGTAGTCTTCGATGCATCATCGAGGTCATCAACTGGAATAGCCCTCAACGAGATCATGCACATCGGACCAACAATTCAAAGTGAATTGTTTTCAATTCTCCTACGTTTTCGCTTGCCAAAATACGTGTTCACATGCGATATGTTGCTAAGGATATTCAAAAACAGCTTAACGCAATCTTGAACACAGCTGGATTCAAGCTAAAGAAATGGTGTGCCAACCATCCTGCCCTCCTTCGGAATGTAGCCAAGGACGATCAAGGAGTCAACTTAGACTTCAGCAATGACGTCGGCGACATGGTAAAAACCTTGGGGCTAACATGGTTACCCAAGACCGACCAATTTTCCATAAAGGTGCAAAATTTAACAGCAACACGTCCAACAAAACGAACAATATTATCGGATGTAGCCATCATCTTCGATCCATCAGGAATTATCGAACCAGTGGTAATCACCGCGAAAATTCTAATTCAAGAACTGTGGCAGGCGAAATTATCATGGGATGAAGAAATACCACAGAACCTACACGAGCTTAACAAATTGCAAATTGGTCGACACTCACTTTCTCAAAGTACACGGGACTCTGCAACTACACATCTTCTGCGACGCATCAGAAAAGGCGTAGGGAGCAGTCGCATACACCAGATCAACCAGCAAGGAAGGGATCATTATCGTGCGAATTCTGTGTGCCAAATCTCGAGTAACTCCACTTAAAAGGCAAACACTACCACGTTTGGAACTATGTGCTGCAGACAGACAGCTGCTTAAAGAGGAGATCACGTCGTTGACCAAAAAGATTAGCGTAAGCAAATCCAGCGCAATCAGCCAACTTAGCCCATTCCTAGATGATGAAGGCCTAATTCGAGTAGGAGGTCGTCTCGATGCATCCGCCCTCTCGTATGAAGCTAAACATCCATTAGTTTTGCATCACAACGACCTCTTGGTAAAGCTTCTCTTAAAATGGTTCCACGAAGAACATTACCATTGTGGACCGCAGACGTTGTTAGCCCAATTTCGACAACGTTTTTGGCCTGTGAAGGGAAAACAAATGTGTCGATCGGTGGTACAAAACTGCGTTCGTTGCGGAAGCCCAAATTGTTTCACCAGATGATGGGAGATCTACCAGCTTCGAGAGTCCAACCGGCACGGCCCTTCCATAACTCAGGAGTAGACTTCTGCGGCCCCTTTTGGATTCACCACAAAACGCGTGGAAAGAGACCAACGAAGGCATATGTCGCATATCTTCTGCTGCTTTGCCACAAAGGCAGTTCATCTAGAGATTGTTGGCGATTTAACCACTGACGCATTCATCAGATGTCTGAAACGTTTCATTGGAAGAAGAGGACACTGTCAACATTTATATTGCGACAATGCAACAAATTTCGTTTGGTGCGAAGAATCAATTAGCAGACTTAAAAGAAGCGATTCATGACGAAGCTGCTCAGACTCATCAGCAGGACCTGCAGCGATAAAGGAATCCACTTCCGCTTTATTCCTCCAAGGGCCCCACACTTTGGTGGACTGTGGGAAGCAGCGGTGAAATCCGCAAAATATCTCTCGTTCGAGGGGCATCAGGCGCAGCATTAACTTACGAAGAGTTGGAAGCAGTAATGGTTGACATCGAGGCTATCCTGAACTCCAGACCATTGAACCCAATGTCATCTGATCCAAATGATATGTCCGCTTTAACACCCGGCCACTTCCTAATTGGAGAGCCACTTACAACATCAATTGACGCCTCGGCAGCACCAAGTAAACTGTCCTTAATGACACGATGGAAATTAGTTTCCCATTTAAAGCATGACTTTTGGAGAAGGTGGTCCAAGGAATACTTAAGTGAGCTACAATTCCGACATAAGTGGAAGGAATCAAGTGCAAACGTGGAACCTGGAATGATGGTTCTTCTGAAGGAGGATAACCTGGCCCCACTCCAGTGGCCCTTGGGAAGAATTATTAAGACTTACCAAGGACAGGACCACCTAGTTCGAGTTGCCGAAGTTCAAACAGCAAAGGGAGTATTAAAAAAAGCCATTTATAACTTAGCCCCTCTTCCTCAACTAAACTCATCACTAGAAGGTTCAAGTCAACCAAGCACGAGCAGCAGCAAGACTAGAAGAAATGATGAAAAACACACATCCAGCAGGCCGTCAAAGAGACAAAAAAACAGAGCAACATCTCCCAACACTGTGTTGACCTTGGTGGCAAGGTCAACCTCCTCTTTCTCGCAGTGGTGGCTGGTCAGCCCATCACAGTCCGGAAATTCGGGCCCATCACGGGAATTCACTTCGAACAGATAGGAAAAGGCCACGTAGTGTCAAGTGAATGGAATCTCATTATATATTACTATTTGGCGCCAATGCAACTGGAAATGCAAGCTTTCGCAAACGGTACAAGGATCCTTGAGCACCTATGCGGACTAGGGCAACAGCAACCTTTCTGCGTAGACTTGATCTCTCAAATCCAACATACAGAAAACGAGTTGCGATTAAGTAACAGCCTACTAGCCCCCCAAGACAAAAAAGAGGGGCTTTCAACATAGTAGGAAACATCGCAAATTCCCTGTTTGGGATCCTGGATAACAATTACGCCACCGAGATGTCCGAAAAATTAGCAAAGGGTCAAATTATTGAAGAATACTTGCTTGAGTGCCTAAAAAACCACACATCTATCATTGACTCAACACTCAACATTATGAAGCTTAATCACGAAGACGCTGCAAAAACTTTCGCACGGTTTGAAAGTAACCTTACAACTAGTAACATCTATAGGCTTGGAACTAATACTAGCATCCGCAAATCTCCAACGAATACAAGCGGCCTTAATTGATGTCCTCATCAATGCTCATCATGGACAAATCAGTCCAGTGTTATTATCATCACAACAGCTGGAGTCCGAAGTTCGAAGGATCCGAGGCCATCTGCCGTCAAATACAGAAATACCAGGGGACCAAAACAACTTACTCTCGATGTACAAATTAATGAAGGTACAAGGAAGAGTCACAGAATATCATGTGATCTTTCGAGTTACATCCCCCTACAAGGAGCGGACTCGTTCAACTTCTATCGCCTAATCCCGATTCCAGTATATATGAACGACAGTGTGGTGACCATAAACATATCTACACCAATTCTAGCGATCGCCCTACCACGAAACAGCTACTTTCACTCTGATCCAGAGATCAGTGTCAATGTCAACTACTCGCCGAACAAATATATCTATGCCCGAATACACAACCTATTTACCAAAAGGGGGCAGAGATATGTGCATGTGAAGTAAGCCTATTCTACAATCAAACCAAGCGATTATGCGAATTAAAAAGTTCCGATTGTATCCTAAAAACTGAATTTGCTACCCTCCTGGAAAGCCGCACCATATCCACCGAAACTCTGGGCTCATTCACGAATTTTGGGACCATCTCCGACGTTGCAAAACCCAATCAGTCCATCTTCCAAGACAACCAGGAAGATAGATACGTCACCAGACTCAACCAAATCGAAACCTTGCAAAAGGCACTGAACACACCAAAGTTAAAAGATCTATCAAGACGACTTTAAGAAACCAACTACCAACCATTTGTAACCACCTTTCCATAATTGACGGATGTTACTTCATAACATAATTACATAAACTCCCCCAACTGACGTTTCAGATCCTTGTGGGTTCTCTCTAATTCTATATATGCTTGTTCTTGCAACGACTCGGCCATTAATTAAAGAACGACATATAATTTAGTGGGTTTTTATTTTTCTTAACGTTTACAATTAACATATGTAAGAGTAAATTTTTCTTAATGTTGAGAAGTTAAATTTATTTTGAAGTGTTGGATTCAGAATATTGTAAAACGACTACTTAGCGCCGCCAATCAACGTTCCATCGTTTTATTAAACGTCCAATTTTTATTACTACTCGTAGTACCTTAAAACGAGAGACAATTAACGAAACAATTAAATTTTGCTTATCAAGTTTTAATTTCCTTAAACGGTTTAGGTTTCCTGCATGCTTCGTTTACTGAGCATGATGTAAACATTCGCCGTACAAATGGTTTCCAGTACGTACGCTTGTTTTACTTCTGTTATTTTTTTTCCTTTTTATTTTGCAGCCTGAGCTCGCTATTTCTTTGTTTCAATCGGAGACGAATTGTCAATTATTGTGTCGCCTTCGCTGAGGTAATTTAAAACCTCAAAATGAACGAACGAATTGTTTCTTTTTCGTAGCGGCACACAAAACTGCAACGTTTGCAATTTAGAACTCGAACAATTAAATGAGTGAGCTATGGTTTGCGTTATTTCTTTGCTAATTACCTGCAACAATTCACTTTCAAATTTCACTTTAAAACTATTCAAAACTTTTAAAACTATTTAAAAACTTTCCAAACAAATTCCCAGAGTGAAAGGGTCGACCTCAGCAAAGGTTTCGTCCGGGGTGGAACGCCATTGGACAGACAAGGGTGCCTGGCTTAACGCTGGCACTCCTTTTATTTATTCCACAAATTTCACAAAAATTTCCACTCACTTACCTTTAATTTTCTTCGAGCGATCCTCGGCACGAAAATCCAGCTGCGCCAAAATGTTGTGGATACCTCCTGGAAATGATGATCCTCCCAAAGAAAAGACCGGAATGCCTTCTAGTGTTCTTTCATTTTCGAATATGCAGCGCCGGTCTTCGCGCTGTGGTCTCACAAACAGAACTCTACTTTTAAACATTAAATCATTTTTACTTAAGCTCGCCGACGTAGCCGTCGGCTAAACTAAAGTGGACCGGTATGTCGCAAATCCACTATTTTGCAATATTAAATTCTTAATATTCATATTTGCCAATATTAACGTCGGCAGAATTAAATTGGGAACGATTTAATTCTTCCGCGTTTGCTCTTTGCTTTTTATTTTAGCTAATTTTATTTATTCGGAAAGCTGCTTAGTTTGAGCTCGAGAAAAGCTATTTGGTGGCAATTAGCTTCCACACTTGCTACCACGCAGGCGGCGCTGGTTACTATCTTGGCTTTCCAGAGCTTTGCCCGGAGCTTATAATTAGCTTCCACACTTGCTACCATGTCGAGTGCTGGTTGCTAGCTTGGCTTTCGAGCTTCCCAAAACAAAATGCTTGGCTTGCACTAAAGGCTGAACTTGGCCTTGACTCACTAACTGAGTTATTAACAAGTGCCAATGTTCTTGCCTTGATAGTGTGAATGCGACATACAACAACAGCATGGCCCAATACAACAAAGAGTGGCTATCCTTATTCGCAAACAACAGATGCTGATTGAATTCGTGCAGGAGATGCTGCAAACTGCTTTAAGTGACCCACCACGGTCTCAGCAGTACTACACCACTAAGGCAAAAATCATTGCACACCACTGGCAAGCAGTCCAAGATCTCCATGACAAAATTTGGGAGCATCTCGATGACAGCACTACAACGGATTACGATTTCAACAATTATCTTGAAATCGAGGCTGCTGAGCATGATTAGCTCATGGAACTGCAAGATAAAGGCAAAATTTCAGTCGACGTTTCACCAATACATGTTCCAATTGACTATCTGCCTAAGATTACTCTGCCGAAATTTGAAGGAGATTACCTCAAATGGCGGCAATTCCATGACTTGTTTAACCAGCTCATCCAAACTGTGGGACACAAAGAGAAATCATCAGTGATTAAACCACTAACATCAATGACCACTACTCAAAATGTGCAAAAATGTAAAGCATGCAATGACAAATTCCATCCATTATTCGCGTGCCCAAATTTTTTGCAACTTTCGGTCACCAACCGTTTTGACTTGGCGATAGAGCAAAATTTATGCATTAATTGTTTGAAATCTGGGCACGTTACTAAAAACTGCGCTTCCAGAAATTGTACAAAATGCAACAAAAAGCATAACACTTTGCTACATTTCGAATCTACCGAGAAGAATCCAGATTCAACGTATTACTAATCAAAGTAGTGCCACAACGACCTCAATCAACCTTAGTGCCACAGCAACCTCCAGACAATCAATGGATACGTGCTTCTCAGCACTGCGGTCATCAACCTAATCAACAGCAATGGAAGAAAGATAAAATGTCGAGCACTCTTGAACTCCGGTGAACCTCATTACTGACAAACTCGCCCACCAATTGGAATTGTCTACACAACCAATCATTGCACAATTAGAAGGCATTGGCAGCAAAAGGAATGCCGTACGACATCAAGTAGTGATCAATCTACAATCGCGATACAATCAATATTTTAATCAGGTCAAGGCATTCGTACTTCCAACAATTGTCTCACAGCAGCCCACACATCAGCTGGACCCTTCAACATTGAACCTGCCCAAAGGCATCCAGTCAAAGACGCAGATCCGCACTTTTTCCGGCCTGGAACCATCGACGTATTGTTAGGGGCAGAACTCTACCACGATTTATTGTCAACAGCAAAAATCACATTAAAGCGAGGAGGACCCACTCTATACAAAACAGTGTTTGGATGGATACTCACCGGAAAGATTGCTGATAGTACCCCAGGACAGCCGTCTTGCTACATCTATACCGACGACGAGGTAAACCATCAACTAGAGAGTTTCTGGGAATTAGAAGAAGTCACACAAGGTATTAGGATCCTATCACCAGCAGAAAAATTATGTGAGTCTCCTTTCACCCAGAACACGGTAAGACACAATGATGGACGGTTTATGGTCAGGCTTCCATTCACCGAAAAAACATCAGTGTTGGGCGACTCAAAGCACGTAGCTATTTCCAGATTTCACGGGCTAGAAAGACGTTTCTCCAGGGATGCTGACATAAAACAACAATATGTCCAGTTCATGGCGGAGTACGAAGCGTTAGGACACATGTCCAAAATTGACATAAAAACCATCGCACCTCCCACATACTTCATTCCCCACCATTGTATCCTGAGGCCTGAAAGCAACACGACAAAATTACGGGTAGTCTTCGATGCATCATCGAGGTCATCAACTGGAATAGCCCTCAACGAGATCATGCACATCGGACCAACAATTCAAAGTGAATTGTTTTCAATTCTCCTACGTTTTCGCTTGCCAAAATACGTGTTCACATGCGATATGTTGCTAAGGATATTCAAAAACAGCTTAACGCAATCTTGAACACAGCTGGATTCAAGCTAAAGAAATGGTGTGCCAACCATCCTGCCCTCCTTCGGAATGTAGCCAAGGACGATCAAGAAGTCAACTTAGACTTCAGCAATGACGTCGGCGACATGGTAAAAACCTTGGGGCTAACATGGTTACCCAAGACCGACCAATTTTCCATAAAGGTGCAAAATTTAACAGCAACACGTCCAACAAAACGAACAATATTATCGGATGTAGCCATCATCTTCGATCCATCAGGAATTATCGAACCAGTGGTAATCACCGCGAAAATTCTAATTCAAGAACTGTGGCAGGCGAAATTATCATGGGATGAAGAAATACCACAGAACCTACACGAGCTTAACAAATTGCAAATTGGTCGACACTCACTTTCTCAAAGTACACGGGACTCTGCAACTACACATCTTCTGCGACGCATCAGAAAAGGCGTAGGGAGCAGTCGCATACACCAGATCAACCAGCAAGGAAGGGATCATTATCGTGCGAATTCTGTGTGCCAAATCTCGAGTAACTCCACTTAAAAGGCAAACACTACCACGTTTGGAACTATGTGCTGCAGACAGACAGCTGCTTAAAGAGGAGATCACGTCGTTGACCAAAAAGATTAGCGTAAGCAAATCCAGCGCAATCAGCCAACTTAGCCCATTCCTAGATGATGAAGGCCTAATTCGAGTAGGAGGTCGTCTCGATGCATCCGCCCTCTCGTATGAAGCTAAACATCCATTAGTTTTGCATCACAACGACCTCTTGGTAAAGCTTCTCTTAAAATGGTTCCACGAAGAACATTACCATTGTGGACCGCAGACGTTGTTAGCCCAATTTCGACAACGTTTTCGGCCTGTGAAGGGAAAACAAATGTGTCGATCGGTGGTACAAAACTGCGTTCGTTGCGGAAGCCCAAATTGTTTCACCAGATGATGGGAGATCTACCAGCTTCGAGAGTCCAACCGGCACGGCCCTTCCATAACTCAGGAGTAGACTTCTGCGGCCCCTTTTGGATTCACCACAAAACGCGTGGAAAGAGACCAACGAAGGCATATGTCGCATATCTTCTGCTGCTTTGCCACAAAGGCAGTTCATCTAGAGATTGTTGGCGATTTAACCACTGACGCATTCATCAGATGTCTGAAACGTTCCATTGGAAGAAGAGGACACTATCAACATTTATATTGCGACAATGCAACAAATTTCGTTTGGTGCGAAGAATCAATTAGCAGACTTAAAAGAAGCGATTCATGACGAAGCTGCTCAGACTCATCAGCAGGACCTGCAGCGATAAAGGAATCCACTTCCGCTTTATTCCTCCAAGGGCCCCACACTTTGGTGGACTGTGGGAAGCAGCGGTGAAATCCGCAAAATATCTCTCGTTCGAGGGGCATCAGGCGCAGCATTAACTTACGAAGAGTTGGAAGCAGTAATGGTTGACATCGAGGCTATCCTGAACTCCAGACCATTGAACCCAATGTCATCTGATCCAAATGATATGTCCGCTTTAACACCCGGCCACTTCCTAATTGGAGAGCCACTTACAACATCAATTGACGCCTCGGCAGCACCAAGTAAACTGTCCTTAATGACACGATGGAAATTAGTTTCCCATTTAAAGCATGACTTTTGGAGAAGGTGGTCCAAGGAATACTTAAGTGAGCTACAATTCCGACATAAGTGGAAGGAATCAAGTGCAAACGTGGAACCTGGAATGATGGTTCTTCTGAAGGAGGATAACCTGGCCCCACTCCAGTGGCCCTTGGGAAGAATTATTAAGACTTACCAAGGACAGGACCACCTAGTTCGAGTTGCCGAAGTTCAAATAGCAAAGGGAGTATTAAAAAGGGCCATTTATAACTTAGCCCCTCTTCCTCAACTAAACTCATCACTAGAAGGTTCAAGTCAACCAAGCACGAGCAGCAGCAAGACTAGAAGAAATGATGAAAAACACACATCCAGCAGGCCGTCAAAGAGACAAAAAAACAGAGAAACATCTCCCAACACTGTGTTGACCTTGGTGGCACTCCTCTTTCTCGCAGTGGTGGCTGGTCAGCCCATCACAGTCCGGAAATTCGGGCCCATCACGGGAATTCACTTCGAACAGATATGAAAAGGCCACGTAGTGTCAAGTGAATGGAATCTCATTATATATTACTATTTGGCGCCAATGCAACTGGAAATGCAAGCTTTCGCAAACGGTACAAGGATCCTTGAGCACCTATGCGGACTAGGGCAACAGCAACCTTTCTGCGTAGACTTGATCTCTCAAATCCAACATACAGAAAACGAGTTGCGATTAAGTAACAGCCTACTAGCCCCCCCAAGACAAAAAAGAGGCGCTTTCAACATAGTAGGAAACATCGCAAATTCCCTGTTTGGGATCCTGGATAACAATTACGCCACCGAGATGTCCGAAAAATTAGCAAAGGCTCAAATTATTGAAGAATACTTGCTTGAGTGCTTAAAAAACCACACATCTATCATTGACTCAACACTCAACATTATGAAGCTTAATCACGAAGACGCTGCAAAAACTTTCGCACGGTTTGAAAGTAACCTTACAACTAGTAACATCTATAGGCTTGGAACTAATACTAGCATCCGCAAATCTCCAACGAATACAAGCGGCCTTAATTGATGTCCTCATCAATGCTCATCATGGACAAATCAGTCCAGTGTTATTATCATCACAACAGCTGGAGTCCGAAGTTCGAAGGATCCGAGGCCATCTGCCGTCAAATACAGAAATACCAGGGGACCAAAACAACTTACTCTCGATGTACAAATTAATGAAGGTACAAGGAAGAGTCACAGAATATCATGTGATCTTTCGAGTTACATCCCCCTACAAGGAGCGGACTCGTTCAACTTCTATCGCCTAATCCCGATTCCAGTATATATGAACGACAGTGTGGTGACCATAAACATATCTACACCAATTCTAGCGATCGCCCTACCACGAAACAGCTACTTTCACTCTGATCCAGAGATCAGTGTCAATGTCAGTACAATCAATGTCAATGTCAGTACGAACAAATATATCTATGCCCGAATACACAACCTATTTACCAAAAGGGGGCAGAGATATGTGCATGTGAAGTAAGCCTATTCTACAATCAAACCAAGCGATTATGCGAATTAAAAAGTTCCGATTGTATCCTAAAAACTGAATTTGCTACCCTCCTGGAAAGCCGCACCATATCCACCGAAACTCTGGGCTCATTCACGAATTTTGGGACCATCTCCGACGTTGCAAAACCCAATCAGTCCATCTTCCAAGACAACCAGGAAGATAGATACGTCACCAGACTCAACCAAATCGAAACCTTGCAAAAGGCACTGAACACACCAAAGTTAAAAGATCTATCAAGACGACTTCAAGAAACCAACTACCATCATTTTTCAGTTGGGTATTTGGCCTTAAATTTAGGCATTGTCATCAGTATCATCGGATGTCTTCTGCATAGAAAGCTCATCAAACGACTTCCAACACCCCGCCAATACCTCGTCAACGAAATATCCCAGAACAGCGAGAGGCCGAAGGCGAATTTGTAACCACCTTTCCATAATTGACCATCGGTCAATGCCGGGGAGGATGTTACTTCATAACATAATTATTATTTGTAAATATTTGCCACGGCGTTTGGTTCTAACACAATTTGTCAGAATTGCATTTTTTCTATTCATTGCTGCATTCCAGCATATTTTCACTTAAATATCATTTACTGCATGCCTGCCAAAAGTGTGATAACCATCCGCAGTGCAAATCAAGGTGTCACGTAACACTTTTGTTTGCGCTGGCCAAGGAACGGAGTCAAAATTTGTGTACGCATCATCGCTTGGCCAGCGCTACAGTTTCCCACGCTACACTTCTATGTTAGCGTCTGTGTGTTGTAAATTTTAACTATAAATTGAAAACCCTTGAAATTAACAGTCAGTCGCAATTCAAAGCTTTGTGTTATTGTCTTACTTTTGACTCACGTTTTGACCAACAATTCATCCTGGTTCCAGTGCCAGCGTTGAATCTAAATAAATTAAACTAAAATAAATAAAACTACCGCGAGAATTCGTTTTTCGGTCGCGCAGTTAAATTGTGGAATAGTCTCCCTGCGCATGTTTTCCCACCCACTTATAACGTCGATGCTTTCAAAAGAGGTGTAAATCGACACTACTCCCACTTTTCCCCTTCCCACTAACCTTTACCCTTCTAAACCAACGAATGCTTTGCATGGATAGGGGGCATCCCCTGAGCTTGGTTCTATCTGCCATAAAAAAAAAAAAAAAAAAAAAAAATTAATAACATAAATAACAAACAATTCATCCTGGTTCAAGTTCCAGCGTTGAATTTAAATAACTTATTATAATAAAATAAATAACAAACAATTCATCCTGGTTCAAGTGCCAGAGTTGAACTCAACCCTTCCACACTCATCTACATCGGTTCAAGTGCCGAGGTAGATAACTACAACGTGTGGAATTAAACAATTATTATTATTTATTTATTATTATTTTCTTTAGTGGTTTGTGGCGTGGTGCTGGTAACGCGTCACACCGTATTCTACACGGGGTCTATCATAAAAAAAATGCAGACGTCGTCTCCTCCTTCATATCGTAGACCACATTTTTGTACGATTTCCATGATTTCTGCCGGTCTTGGTCCGGCTGGAGGCGGAGTCGCACTTCTTGCATCATTTTCCTGTTCAAGGAGTTTTACCAGACTTTTCATCGATGCTATCCCTCTGCGGGCTTTGATATACGTGGACATCCTCTTGCATAGGTCCTCTACAGTGTCATACGTTTCTCCAATACATCGCTTGGAGCAACTTATCCTTGCGCAAGTTGTAGATGCCGGGAAAAGATGTGGGAAGTCCGCATTTTGCACCTGAGTTGTTAATCGTATCTGTTGTATGTTGAGTGCCTTCTGTGCCAGTCACTTGAATTGCTGGTATTGTGCCAGTGTCGCCATATTTAGTTTACTCGTTGTTGTCAGGTCCCTGCTTGGGCGCCATTGTAATATCGCTGTTTTATCAAAGACTGAGTAATGCTTAGCCGCCTCCAAGATCGGAATAAAAGACACCTAAAACCTTTTTTTGGTTTAAAATTTCAAATTATTTAGTTTTTATTAATTCTAAAATACTAATTATTTTAAACCTAACAGCAAGAGGAAAATTAAGTAGTTGATGTAGTGGTGGTTTTGAATGTTTGACGTCACCGCGCTGCGGGGATACAGTCTATTTACAATACATATATTATCGACTGTGTTGATATATTTCTGTTTTTTCAGGAACTTTTGGAAGAGTGAATATTACAAACTTTTGTAAAATGTCTCGCCATCAGCTTTATACCGTTGAGGTGGGAGACACAAAATTTACTATACTTAGCCGTTACCAAAATTTAAAACCAATTGGTTCGGGAGCACAAGGAATTGTATGGTACGTTTGTGTATGTTTTCTATATTTTTATAAGCCATTATAATTAAGTAGGTTGGGCGGACCTCTTAAATTAAACTCGCCAAATTTCATTCCGGCGTTAACTCTTCCTAATTGATTGGGAATTATTTTATAATAAAATAAAATTAACTTCCAACAGTTATCGATGGAATTCAATTTTAAGTTATATATGTGAATGTGAAGTTACTTCATTATCAAATCATTTCTAATTGACAGATGTTTTGTCAAAGCTGAGATGCTTAGCCGACTCCAGGCTGCAGGTAGATGTAGAGTCGTGGCAACATTAGTGAACACAGCTTTTTGCACCCTACCACGTACCGCGAAAGCATCGGAAATGCTAAGCATAGAAAAGATTATTGAAAACATAAAATAATATGCCAATTAAATGTTTTTCGAGGATTTCGCGCTCCAAGTTTACTTTATGCACTCATTTCCTTCTATTTGAATTAAATTTATTATAAAAAAAGTAAATAAAAGTGTGTAGTTATATTGCATTGCAATTATACAAGTAAACCATTTGCGTACACGTTTTCATCTTCATTTATTGCAGAAAGGTGCATCGTGTCCTCTAAATTATTCAAACAGATGTTTTAACTTTCCCTTAAGAAAACCAACCAAAAACTCGCAACAAGTCGCGATTAAATTGAAGGCGTACCGCGTTGGTGTGGTCGTTAGTGTGCGCTAGGCTTAAATCTTTTTTAACTCAAATTTACTTTCATTTCCAATTGTTCGTTTTATAATTATGTATATCTTATTGTGCTATACTATAATCTTAATTTATTTTCCTGTTTTTAGCTTGTCTTACTTTCGATGGTTTGGTGTATACTGCTTATGCTTATTTCTCTGGCTATGATTAATTTGTGTGACTTTGCTGTTCTACTCATTCGTGAATTGACTGCTCCTTGCGAGGTTTTCACCCTCTTCCCGTCCCAGGAACCGTTGATGCTATGAAATCTGACGTCGAATCTGCCAGCAGAAACTTTTTCAGAAGTGATATACGCCTTGTAGGAGTCCTGTTGCTTTTCTGAGGGCTTTGACTGGTCAGGCCATGGTATCCTAGCCGAGTAAAATTAATCAGGGGAAAGCTTTTATACGTAAAATTGTAAAGTTCCGTTTAGGTGTTTACACAATCGAATGATTGGTAGGATTTATTTCTTCTTTGTTGGGAGTTATTTCAAATTTATAGGTAACGTACTTTCCGTAACCTTTCCCTTGACTTGTTTAAGTTCAGAGGCATTCCACGGTTTAGTTACAAGACTTGTGTCCATATCTCAACATATTAAGTAAGCTAGGATAGGGGAACTTGAATTATAAAAAATTTAAGATCCTATCTGCCCAGTATATTCCATTGCCTCCCTACATTCACGAACCATCGATGAATAAATCCAATTAAAACGAATAGCTTTAATTGCTTCTTGACTATCGATATAAAAATTAATATTACAGTCCTAAAGAATGAGGTTATTAACATTTTTGTAATAAAAGACTAATTCATATTTCGGTAACTAAAAAATAATTCAGACTGTGATGTAATTCATAATTAACCAAGGCTGTAATACATAATTCATCCAGACTCTGCGAGCAAACATGGTATAATTACTGTAGTGCAAACACAATATACAAGAGAAGAAAATAGGCTCCACGTCTTGGCCAGGAGAAGAAAATAGGTTCCACGTCTTGGTCTTGTTTCTTAACCCCTTCTCTACATTGGACTCATATTTCAGCTTATACCAGGTAACCCCTATATGCTTTGTGACGACGCATTCCAGTTGGAGTAGCTGTCACATTTTTTTTTTTACATGTACATTTCATATATGTACCATATATTTATACCCGAAGGGAGTAGGGTATATTCCCTTTGTCCTTCCGTTTGTAACGCAGAGACGAGATAGATATAGAAAAGTACATATATTCTTGCTCAGCGTCACCTCCTGAATCGATTTAGCCCTGTCCGTCTGTCTGTATGTCTGGCTGTCTGTTGAAATCACGATTACGAGAGAACGAAAAGAGATATCGCGATGAAATTTGGCACAAATATTTTTTATTATGTAGGGCTGTTTGGGATTGAAAATAAGCGAGATCGGTAAACAGCCACGCCTACTTTACATACGGAATGTAAAGGCACCTCGTTTCAAAAAATTTCAAAATCTGAATATTTCATAAACCGTGTGAGATATTAAAGTAAAATTTTATTCCGGAACATACTATATAGCGTCATTACTAAAATGTTTGAAAAAATATAAGAACGGTATAAGATATTGATATGTAATTTTCTCGCCAAAATGGGCATGCCACGCCCACTTATATAAAAGTTGTCAATATCTTGTAAACGGTATAAGATATTAATACGAAATTATCCACACGAGGTATCTACACGTTTTACCAATTTGTATACAAAAAATCTGCATGGTCCGCCCACTTATACAAAAGTTGTCAATATTAAATAAATGGTTGAAAATATTAATACCTTCGTAATTCTATCTAGCAGTACCTAGAGACATTACAAAAACATTTTTCCGAAATGGGCGTAGTCCGCCTACTTATACAAATGTTGTTAAGTGGCGAAATTATATTATATTTAAATGTTGTTAAGTGGCGAAATTATTATATTTGTCTTTTTCCTTTATTTTATTTGATCTTTTTTCTTTCTCTGTATTTCTTTTTATTCCAAAAATTTTTTTAATATTTTTTTTATATTTTTTATATAAATATTTTTTCGCAAATATATACCTTTTTTTGTTTATAGCAGATGAAAGCAAGCTCAGGGTATGCCCCCTAACCATGCAAAGCAATTTGTTGGTTCCAAAGGTATGACAGGTTAGTGGAAAGGGGGAAAGAGGGAGTAGTGACGGTTTACACTTCGCTTAAAGGTTTCGACGCTGTAAGTGGGCGGGAAGACATGCACAGGGAGATTATTCCACAATCTAATGACGCTACCGAAAAACGAATTCTCACGATAATGCGTGATTTGTTGGAACGGAATCGAGACATAAAGTAGGTGCACCCTTTATGTCTCGATTCCGAAAACCAAAAGTCCGTTTAAATATGATCTGTAACGGTATATTGCCATGCTACAGAACTTTTACTCATCAGCGGTACAGGATTTCGATGGTTTTAATCAACGATCGTGGTTTCAGCAAGATGGGGCAACATGCCACGCTTCCAACAACTTATTAAGTGCTGTTCTCGAAATTTTTGGACAAAAAGTGATATCCTAAAGAGGTGACATTAATTGGCCACCTCGTAGCCCGGACTTATCCCCAATGGACTTCTTTCCTTGGGGATACCTTTAAAGTAAAGTTTCTCTGGAAAGCGGACAGCCGGTGCGAGCGTGCCAAACAGTATGGGCACACGTGCCGAGCTCGTTAGATTCCGTTGCGCGATACAAATCCCGCTCCCGTCCATCATCTGGAAGCCTCAGTACTGGTGGACGCCAGTCGTGTCTTCGGGCCGGAACTTCGGCATGAGCGCGTCTTAGAGCCGGAACTGGTGATGGTGGAAGTGCGCGTCTTGGGGCCGACTCTAGTAGTGGTGGAGCGCACGTCTTGGTGCCGGCTCTGATGGTGGTGGAGGCACACGTCTTGGGGCCGGCTCGGGTGGTGCGCGTGGCAATAGGTGCCTCGGGACTCGTACCGACCGGGCGCGAAGTCGGAGGTCTCCGCGTCCCGTATAGACCGGCCTAGGTGTTGAAGCCTTCCCTGTTGATGGTCCCTCATACCGCTCCAAAAAACTTTAGAATGCCCGGGGAGGAGTCGGGGAGCGGCGTGCTGTGACTATCGCCTGGGCTTCATTGGCGGAGACGTCGAGCACGAGGACATCGGTCGGTGGGGACGGCTCCCGAGAACGGTGGGCAGTGACGAGTGGCGTAGCGCTTGAGACGGCGAGTGGGAGGGTACAGCCCCGAGTGGCGCCAGCAGACGTCCTCTCCGGGACCGCGCATACTGCCCACGAATTAGAAACATGTGAGATCTGTAAATATAAATCGTTTTAGTAAAGGACCGTCATGTACAGGGTAAGGGCACTAATGTAGTGATGGGACGCGTAACGAAACTTTTGTCGGTCAAGATATCAGTTACGCGTACGCGTTTGTCTTTTTCGCGGCACCCGACCTAAACGCCACGCGTTGGAAGGCAAATTGTCGTCGCGAATGACAACAAGCTCGTCGATCTGGAAATCGCGTTGTAGCGTCTTCCACTTAGTACGGCGGGAAAGTTCTCTGAGATATTCCGTCTTCCATCGTTGACAAAGATGCTGAGCGAGGGCTTGTCGCCAACGATTGAGTATGGAGAGCGGATTATCGCATTGTTCGAGTTCCGCTGGAGATAGTAAGGGGCCACCAATTAGAAAATTACCTGGGGTGATGGCTTCCATCACGGTTGGGGCTTCTCAAGAGGCAGTGGGGCGGCAAGAGTTTAAGCAAGATTCGATTTTGCTCAGAAGAGTGGAAAATTCTTCAAATGTGAATTTCATGGCTGGAGGCACTTTGCGCAGATGGGTTTTGAGGCTCTTAACCCCAGCCTCCCAAAGACCTCCCATGTGTGCTCCTGGCGGTAAAAAGTGTCAAGAGATGTTTTGATGTGGGTACCTGGTTTCCATCATGTCCCTTGTGCGAGACATGAAGTCTTGGAAGTCGCGCCGGAGTTCTTCGGAGGCGCCTACAAAATTGGTGCCGTTGTCGGAATAGATGTTGGCAGGGCAGCCTCTGCGGGCGGCGAATCGGGAAAAGGCAGCAAGGAACGTAGCGGTTGAAAGGTCGCTAGTGGGCTCCAAATGAATGGGCTTTGTTGCGAAACAGACAAAGACACAAACGTCGCCTTTTGTAATTAAGCACGCATGTCCTGTGTAGTTTTTAGTGTCGAAAGGGCCGGCAAAATCGACTCCTGTGTTGGCGAAGTGGCGGGAGAACATAATGCGTTCTGGTGGCAAAGCTGCCATGAGTTGGGTTCGTTGCTTTTTCCGATGCAAAATGCAAGATTTGCAATGATGAGTCGTTGTCTTAATAAGGTTTTTAACCTTGGGTATCCAGAATTGGGTACGGACCAGAGAAAGAACTAATTTATTGCCACCGTGTAGAGATATTTCGTGTATAAAACGAATGAGCAATGGCGATAGTTGGCAGCCGTATGGCAAAAGAATGGGGTGCCGTTCGTCGAAAGGCAAATTTGGGCATGAGGACAACCGCCCGCCAACGCGCATGTTGTCTGTGTGGATGAAGGAGTTCAACAAAAGTAAGCTGCTTTTGCAACGTAACGTCGAATTATTTGCGAGGGTCGCGTATTCATCAGCAAAATAAATATTCTGGATATGACGAGGCAGCGTTTACTTTCCTTTATTTCTCCCAGTGGGAGGCGCAGGGTAAAAGTATGAGTATACACGTAAGGCTCGTGGCAGTGACGAAAATTGTTCGGATCCTCATCGGTAGCGCAATGGGTGTGCAGCGTTTTGACAGTCTTCTGCTCCAGTGTGGTCATGTATACGTCGGAGGCCAGAATCGTTTAACACCCTGTCGTACTAGCGTTTGAGGTTTTCATCTTTGCCTAATCGTGCTTCCAGACGTGTATATTGGTTGAGCGCAATGTGCCTCGAAGCCCCTAAGCCGATGTAGCGGCCGTCATCGCGTCTTCGCGTTGTTTTAACGAAATTTTCTTCGCAAAACTTTTCGGAGGGGGATAGCAATCTAGTTTTGGGCAGTTCCTCCACCTCCCAAAAAGGTTCGAACTGTTGTTCGAAGGAGACTTCGTTGAAGTAAGCCACTTTTTTGGGTGCAGTGGCAGATTGCATGATGGGAACCGGGCCGGTTAGAATCCAACTGAAAACGGTTTGCTGAGCCATGAGTGAGCCCAGCACTTTGCGGCGGATGCCGTCCAGCAGGATTGCTGGGTATAAATCGGCTCCAACTCGCTATTGCAGAAGTTGACATCTGCGAGCTCGATGTCTTCAGGGAGGCCACTGAGAAGTGGCCTGTCTAACGAGTGGGAGGGCAAACGCCCTGTAATTTGTGAGAGCACGAGCGCCGTCACGTTAATTTGAAAGTTGGGATCAAGTGGCGAATTCAGGAGAAAATCGCTCGAACTTAATATTTTTGCAGAAAGAGTCTTGTTGAAACCTGAAACTACAGCGGTAATTGGCCGCACTTGGAGCTTCAAAAGCTTTTGTATGCGCTCGGAAATGAACGATACTTCAGATCCAGGATCAATTAAGGCACAAGAAATGTAACATGTACCGTGATGGCGTATTGTTACCATAGAGTCCCTAACAGTACATGTTTGGGTTATTTAGCAAAGCACACTTGATTTTAATTTCGCTGTTGAGAGGGGGGAAGGAGTGGACTGTATATTTGAGGGAGGTCGCATCGAAGAATGCGGCCTTTTTGCTGAGAAGCATGATGAGTCGAACCTGGTATAAAGCTCGAACAGGCAGGGGCACGGGTACGTGGAGCATTATCATACCGTTGCTCTTGTTGTAAGACACGAGGAGTCGAATCTGGTACAGCATTCGAAGGGGTTGAAGCATGCTCACGATGCAAGAGGGTATGGTACCTGCCGTTGCATTTGAGAAGTGTCTCCGGGTGTTTAACGTGAGCGCCTGCCAAGACTGGCTTAAGCTCACGGTGTGCCATCACACATGGGGTTGAAGTCTATGCGTCAACCAACGCCCCCTTGAATAGGTACCTGGTACCAGTCCGCGGGAACCAATTCGAGTACTTGCGTAAAGGACAAGCACTCCCTCTTGGAGAGGGGTCGAGGCCTTTCTAACACCTCTGCCGTTCTATGGGTCACGGCACCCGGTTGCAATGCAACTCCACACCGAGCTATAAAAGAATAGCTCTGCCCGCGTACGTTGGGGCGTCAACCACAGCCCCCACGATGCTTCCAGACAAAGCCTCTGGTCAGACTTCGTAGTCAAGACTACTACCAGTTGGGATCCTTACAGCCCGGGACCGGTCGCCCAAAAGTTTTTAAGTCCAGCTGTGGATAGAACTTGGTGCAGACAGAAACTGCCCACACCGAACGTGAAAACAGTTTAAAGACATGCGTATGGACATGTCTTCCTCACTGCGGGAGCGAGGCCTAACCGTACCTCTTCCACTCAGACAGGGAGCGGCACCTAAGACGGGGTTTAACTCCAATTTAGCTGGACCCCCAACAAGATGTAAAAATCTTTGATTCCGGGGTGAGGCGTTGAGACCAACCTCAACACCCCCCGAAACCCGTGGTACCAGACAACCTCTGGTCAGGCTTCGTAACCAAGTTACTACCGGTGAGCTCCATACCGCTCGGAGACCGGTTGCCACAGGAGAGACGGACACCGGAAACGCAACACCAGTGCAGCACAACAGCTCTGTCCTCCTGAAGAACGACCCCACCCAACACACGCACACAATCACCTACAACTTACCTATTCATACAACCCATACGCCACATATACAAGACAACCCACGCACGAAATTGGGCAGCTAACCTACCCTCGCACGACGCTCCACGAACATTCTACCGGCGAACCGGTCCAGACATTCCAGTTGCTCTGATGTGGAGAGAGCCTCACTCACACAGAACCCCTGGTCAGTCCAACTAATACCCATAGCCCCCAAATCCCTAAAGTCAGAGTACAACGGGCAGACACACAAGACATGCAGCCAATCCTCAATTTCAGCTCCACAGTCACAAGCTTCTGAAGCCGTGAGGCATCTCTTAAACAAAAATGCATTAAGAGAGCCATGGCCAGTTAGCAAAAAGCCCAAGCTCAGACTGAAGCCAAACCAAGGATAACTAGCAGCAAATGTGACGTCCCGTATGTACTCATACGTCGTCCTACCCTTTTCACTATTGTTCCATCTAGTTTGCCAGCTAGATGAAACACATTCATTCAAGAACGCTTTGCGCTCTGTCACACTAAGCCTCTCCACATCACTCTCAAACCACTCATGCTGCGGCAATGGTAGTCCCCTCCTGCATCTGAAGATGGCCGCACGACGAACCACCTCCAAGTCAAGAGGGGCAACCCCCACTAATACCTGTAAGGCCTCCGTGGAGACCGTACGGCGCACTGGCAGGCATGCAGCAAGCATAGCCCTCTGGCATGCCAGAATCTTGCGATACCCCGCAGCAGACGTTACCACATCGCACCAGACCGACGCACCAAAGGTTGCACACGGAAGAAACAGACCCCCATAGAGGACACGGACAGCACGTCTAGTCAGGCCCCAGTCACACCTAAGCAGCCGACGCACCTGACCCACTACACACACAAGACGCTCTCGCGTATGTGTCAGATGGGGAAGGAAGTTCATCCTTTCACCGATAGTCACCCCCAAGTACTTGACCTCAGTCTCATACTTGAGGGAGACACCAGATGCATGGACAATTGGATGTCGATTACGTGATAATCTGCCCTTGAGCAGCATTATCACGGTCTTGTCCATTGCCACGTCCACACCCACCTGAGCACCCCACTCACACACAACACTCATGGCACTTTCTCCCAAGGATTCAATCGCGGCACGCGACCGACCCTCAACGAGGACCAGCAGATCGTCGTCGTAAGCACAACACTTCTAGGACAGACCAAGACGCCGCAACAGAGGAGCCATCATGAGGTTCCAAATAAATGGACCACAGACGGAACCCTGCGGACAGCCCCTGACCACATCAGCCCAGACGCATTGATTACTTCCAGCCACGCAGGCCTTTCTGTCAGAGAAGTAACTCTCCCACAGTCCAACCTCTCGGCAGCCCAACTCACGTAGCTTACTGGTGATACTAGACCAGCTCAAGTAGTCAAACGCACCCTTGAAGTCCACGAATACACCCAAGACGTATTCCGCACTAGAGGAGCTCACACAATCCCTCACATACGCCCACGCATCCTCCACAGACCGACCACTCCTGAAACCAAACTGCCAAGGACACATGTCATCACGCAAGCACTCATGAAGCCGTTCTACCATAACCCCCTCCAGCACTTTTCCAAGTACCGGAAGAAGGCTAATCCCCACATAATATCCGTCACGCACACACTTCCCGAGCAGGGCAACCAGGTATTCAGGAATTACCTTCCAGATGGCTTTCACCATCTCTCCAGTAATCCCATCTAACCCAGGAGACCTCCTGGACCTTATCAGCGAGACCGCACACCCAACTTCCGCGGTCACCAATTCAGGGGGACCAACAGGCAGCCCCACATCGTGAGAATGACCTGAAGGCACCGCACCAAGAAAAAACTCAGAAAGTAGTGCACTCACAGAAGCATGCCATGTTGGCAACACGGAATCGCCAACACGGATGCCACTAATTTCAACCATCCTTCTGTTGCCACGACACACCTTATACAGCTGACCCCAGGGGTCATCGCTGTGGCGCACAGCAAACTGTCTCCATTCATTCTCCTTAGTCGCCATAAGCATGCGCTTATATTCTTTCAATTCGCGCCTAAAAGACAACCTGATCTGATCAGTATTCGCATCACCAGCAATTCGCGCTCTCTGGAAACGTTTCCTGAGGCGGCGAACCTGCCTACGCTTCTCCGTTAAGCCTCGTGTCCACCACTTCACCCCTCTACGATTTGCCAACCGGCATCTCTCGAAGAGTTCGTCGTTGACACGCCAAACGGCCTCAGTCAAACTGGCTACCTGCTCATCCACACCAAGGTTGTCAAAGTCAGCAAGTGGTACCGAAGTAACCGCCTCCCCGTCCCTAACCGCATACGTATCCCAATTGACCCCCAGAGTACGCCAACGCTTAGTGACACCACCACAGCAGCATTGCCCCCCACATCGGAGAACACACGCATACCAGCTGGCAAACCCCTTACCCCACCCTGCTGGTAGTACAGCTCCTGCAGCAGAGCAAAGCTGCTGCCAGACTCGCACAGAAACTGCCCCAAGTCACCCATCGTAGCGTAAGCGCGCTGACAGTTCAACTGCACAATCTTACAAGACATTCTAATGTCTTGCATTCGCGCGGGCAACATATGCAGCGTGAATGGGGCAGTCAGCCGACATCATACGATGTACAGCTGGCTTCCCATTGAACGCGCAGTTTCGGCAGTGCAACGCATTTTCGCACTTCCGACCATGATGGCCAGACTGTCCACAACGACGGCAGACATCTTCTTTCAGCTTACACTCGCTCACCCTGTGGTCCAAGCTGAGACAGCGGAAGCAGCCAGGAGTCATCTCGTGTTCCCACACACGGAAGCAGAACCACTTAATGTAGCAACTCAGTTGTGATGTGACCGCGGACGGAGGCGGATGGTGTGCACGCCAGTACTTGTTGTTAATCAGTGTTCGCGCAAATAAAACCGAAAACAATAGTGCAAACAATTACCCACGCCGCGAAACACTTTTAACACAATAATAAACTTCACCAAACAACAGTTTTTCATAAACAAACAATAGTGCACTTATTAGCAACTCAACTTAACAGCAAAATAAATAAAAATTCTAACAATTACAACAAATAATACACAATCAAACGGAACGCAGAGAACCATGCGAGGGCCTTTTTTATGCTCTCCGTAGTAAAGCTCAGCATTTCGTTTGCTTTCACTCTTCCTCCTTCTTCCTGGTCCCGTTAGGTGTGCACGCGGCTGTGAGTGCTGCGTGGGCTGAAGCGCGGCAAGATAAAGGCATAACACTTGTCTTGTCGCGTTTTGCTTTGCTTGCGTCGTACGCGTGGCTGCTTGTACGGCTGACCTTACACTTCGCTACAGTGGGCGGCGATGACAAAATTCCGCATAGACTCCACTAATGTACGTGGCTTGAGGGCGAATTTCTTCGCGGTCTATGCGCATATTTGTACTCACCAACCGCATATAGTGGCACTAGGTGAGACCCAGGTGTCTGAGGGTGCAGATCCACTGGACTTTCACATGCCGGGGTACCATCTACTGCCATTATTTTTACCTCACAGAGGCCTCGCCTTATACATTCGCAGTGATGTTGCGTACCAGTGTCAGCAACACCTTTGCACGTCGGATGCCGAATTTAGCTCCATGTGGGTTAAGTTCAAAATCCAGTCGCACATCCTGCACTTCTGCTTCATTTATAGAAGCCCGGGTCTAGGGAGGCTGCCAACTTTTGATAAACTGGACAGTCTCTCGGATTCGATCTCTAAAATTCTGGAATCGTATCCGAACAGTGAAATTGTTGTTGCTGGTGATTTCAATGTTCATAATTCCAATTGGCTACGTCATTCGAGTCACACGACACCCGAGGGTTTGTATGTTGAGTTATTTGCTGAGTCTAATAATTTTACTCAATTAGTGAAGGAACCAACGCACTTTCCCTGCGTTGATGGGCAAAACCAAAATATGGACCTTTTTCTAACTTCACATCACAGCAAGTATGATGTGAATGTTCTTGCACCTCTTGGTAATTCGGACCACGCTACAACTTCTGCTACCTTCCCATATTCTAGTCTTCAATCCGCTCACCAGACAGCTCCGAAGCGGAAAGTGTGGCTTTATGAGAAGGCTAATTGGGATGCGCTGAACTGCTTTTTCAGCCGTGTCAATTGGCAATTGTGTTTCAGAGATAGAAACATAAATGCTGCAGCAAAATTGGTAGATAATATAATTTTATTTGGTATGAGGTCTTTCATACCCTATAAAAGAATTTCCATTAAACCAAAAGACCATTCCTGGTTTAATGTGACTTGCAGACAAGCTGTCAGGTCTAAAGAGGAAGCATTTAGGAATTGGCGTTTAAATAAAACTGCTGATACTAAACTGCTGCGCAATCAGGCCAGAAATAGGTGCAATGCCACTCTAAGGCGCGAAAAAGTTCTTTACGAGCAGCGCCTTAGACGCAAAGTTCTTGAATACCATAAGGGTAGCAAGAACTTTTGGTCGTTTGTGGGGAGGGTGAAAAATCAGACGAAATCGTCTATTCCAACTCTCCTTAAGGACGATCAGATCTTCACTCACTCGGTTGATAAGGCAAACTTATTAGCCAAAATGTTTGCTGAAAACTGCTCTCTTCCTGAGAGTAGTCAACCACTGCCCGCGGTCGATGATGTATCTCATGCTATGCCTCAGATGCATTTTCGAACGCGAGCTGTTAAAAGAGTGCTTGCAGACCTCAATGTCAATAAGTCCTCGGGACCGGATGGCATTTCAGCCCATGTGTTGAGAAAGTGCGCCTCAACACTGGCTCGCCCATTGCGCAATCTCTTTAATATATCTTTTACTTCAGGAGTTTTTCCCGCTTCCTGGAAGATTGCCAATGTGCAGCCAGTTCCCAAAAAAGGTGAGGCTACGAATCCTGCAAATTACCGGCCCATAGCAATCTGCTCAGTGCTCTCTAAAGTCATGGAGAGCATTGTAAATTTTAAATTGATGAGGTATCTAGAGAGCAACGAGTTGATCAGCGATCGCCAGTACGGCTTCCGTGCTCACCGTTCCACCGGCGACCTGATGGCGTTTCTCACTGAACGGTGGAGCAGCTGTATTCACCGGTTCGGTGAGAGCAAGGTTGTTGCTCTGTATATATCCAAGGCATTTGACCGGGTGTGGCATAAAGCACTCGTGTCTAAACTGGCTGCTTATAGTGTCGGTAATACTTTCACTCGATGGATATCGAGTTTCCTCAGCGGCGGTTCTATTCGGGTTGTGATAGAAGGCTTTGCTTCCGAAGAGCACTCCATTAATGCTGGAGTTCCGCAGGGTTCGGTCCTGTCTCCGACACTTTTTCTTATTTTCATCAATGACCTTCTGTCATTGACATCAAACCCCGTCTACTCGTTTGCTGATGACAGCAGCATTTGTCATTCATATTCATTTTCCAGGCGTCCTTCCATTCTGGAGATCACTGGAAGACGCAGAATTATGAATGACACACTCCAATCTGACCTCAACAAAATCCAGGAGTGGGGTCGAGCGAATCGGGTCGATTTTAATGCGCGGAAGACCCAATGCTGTTTGTTAACCCACAAGCGTTTGGCGGGTGACAACTTCCCACCTCTAAATATGGGTGGTGTGGATATTAATGAGTCGGAGGCTCTTGATGTTCTGGGCATGTCAATCCAGTGCGATCTTCGCTGGAACGATCACATCTTTGACGTGTCGAAAGAAGCAGCCAAGTGCTTAGGCTTTCTTAAGCGGTGTAAGAAGTACTTCACTCCAACCGATCTTCGTTGTATCTACACCACTTATATCCGTCCGAAAATAGAGTACAATTCGCATATATGGTCGGGAGCTTCGCGGGCATATCTTCAGCTTCTCGACCGTGTCTAATGTCGTGCGTTAAAACTTATAGGGGACAGTAGGGTATCCAGCTCTATTGAAACCTTGGAGCGTCGTCGTGATGTAGGGTGTGTAGCACTATTTTACCGCCTCTTTCACGGTAAATGTTCCTCTGAAGTAGCCAGCCTGATTCCTCCGGTTCAGGTATTTAGCAGAACTACTCGGCTTTCCAGAGCGGTGCACCCCTTTTATGTCGCGATTCCGTTCCAACGAACCACGCATTACCGTGAGAGTTCGTTTTTCGGTCGCGTCGTTAGATTGTGGAATAATCTCCCTGCGAATGTCTTCCCACCCACTTACAGCGTCGAAACATTTAAGCGAAGTGTAAACCGTCACTGCTCCCTCTTTCCCCCTTCCCACTAACCTGTCATCCCTTCGGAACCAACAAATGCTGTGCATGGATAGGGGGCATCCCCTGAGCTTGGTTTCATCTGTCATAAGAAAAAAACTACCTACCTCCAGGAGAGCTTCCATGGCACGGCCACTGCCCTCCAGGATGACGTTAGTCGCACCATCTCCGCCCTCCTTCCAAGGGCGGCTCACGAGTCTGACCTCCTTCTTGAAGGTCTCCAAGGTAATTTTCTCCTTGAGATTCATCTCGTAGAGATCACCCATGAACTCAATTGAAACTACTCGTCATGTAGAAGTGTCTCCGGGTGTTTAACGTGAGCGCCTGCCAAGACTGGCTTAAGCTCACGGCGTGCCATCACACATGGGGTTGAAATCAACGCGTCAACCAACGCCCCCTTGAATAGGTACCTGGTACCAGTCCGCGGGAACCAATTCGAGCACTTGCGTAAAGGACAAGTACTCCCTCTTGGTGAGGGGTCGCGGCCTTTCTAACACCTCTGCCGTTCTATGGGTCACGGCACCCGGTTGCAATGCAACTCCACACCGAGCTATAAAAGAATAGCTCTGCCCGCGTACGTTTGGCCGTCAACCACAGCCCCCACGATGCTCCCACTAGGGGTCCTACCAACAATGACCAGACTGAGCGTGACCGAACACGCTACAGGGGCTCCTGATCCCCGTGGTACTAGACAAAGCCTCTGGTCAGTCTTCGTAGTCAAGACTACTACCAGTTGGGCTCCTTACAGCCCGGGACCGGTCGCTCAAAAGTTTTTAAGTCCAGCTGTGGATAGAACTTGGTGCAGACAGAAACTGCCCACACCAAACGTGAAAACAGTCTAAAGACATGTGTATGGACATGTCTTCCTCACTGCGGGAGCGAGGCCTATCCTTACTTCTTCCACTCAGACAGGGAGCGGCACCTAAGACGGGGTTTAACCCCAATTTAGCTGGACCCCCAACAAGATGTAAAAATCTTTGATTCCGGGGTGAGGCGTTGAGACCAACCTCAGCACCCCCCGAAACCCGTGGTACCAGGCAACCTCTGGTCAGGCTTCGTAACGGTGTTACTACCGGTGAGCTCCATACCGCTCGGGGACCGGTGGCCCCAGGAGAGACGGACACCAGGATCGCAACACCAGTGCAGCACAACAGCTCTCTCCTCCCGAAGGACGACATTTAGGCTGGCACACATATAACATGCACACTTCATTTAGCACTACCAACACATACATCGCCATTCAACCCCACCCAACACACACACACAATCACCTACAACTTACCCATTCATACAACCCATACGCCACATACACAAGACCACCCACGCACAAAATTGGGCAGCTAGCCTACCCTCGCACGACGCTCCACGAACACTCTACGGGCGAACCGGTCCAGACATTCCAGTTGCTCTGATGTGGAGAGAGCCTCACTCACACAGAACCCCTGGTCAGTCCAACTAATACCCATAGCCCCCAAATCCCTAAAGTCAGAGTACAACGGGCAGACACACAAGACATGCAGCCAATCCTCAATTTCAGCTCCACAGTCACAAGCTTCTGAAGCCGTGAGGCATCTCTTAAACAAAAATGCATTAAGAGAGCCATGGCCAGTTAGCAAAAAGCCCAAGCTCAGACTGAAGCCAAACCAAGGATGATTTGCAGCAAATGTGACGTCCCGTATGTACTCATACGTCGTCCTACCCTTTTCACTATTGTTCCGTCTAGTTTGCCAGCTAGATGAAACACATTCATTCAAGAACGCTTTGCGCTCTGTCACACTAAGCCTCTCCACATCACTCTCAAACCATTCATGCTGCGGCAATGGTAATCCCCTCCTGCATCTGAAGATGGCCGCACGACGGACCACCTCCAAGTCAAGAGGGGCAACCCCCATTAATACCTGTAGGGCCTCCGTGGAGACCGTACGGCATACTGGCAGGCATGCAGCAAGAATAACCCTCTGGCATGCCAGAATCTTGCGGTACCCAGCAGCAGACGTTACCACATCGCACCAGACCGACACACCAAAGGTTGCACACGCAAGAAAGAGACCCCCATAGAGGACACGGACAGCACGTCTACTCAGACCCCAGTCACACCTAAGCAGCCGACGCACCTGACCCACCACACACACAAGACGCTCTCGCGTATGTGTCAGATGGGGAAGGAAGTTCATCCTTTCACCGATAGTCACCCCCAAGTACTTGACTTCAGTCTCATACTTGAGGGAGACACCAGATGCATGGACAATTGGATGTCGATTACGTGATAATCTGCCCTTGAGCAGCATTATCACGGTCTTGTCCATTGCCACGTCCACACCCACCTTAGCACCCCACTCACACACAACACTCATGGCACTCTCTCCCAAGGCTTCAATCGCGGCACGCGACCGACCCTCAACGAGGACAAGCAGATCGTCGGCGTAAGCACAACACTTCCAGGACAGACCAAGACGCCGCAACAGAGGATCCATCATGAGGTTCCAAATAAATGGACCACAGACGGAACCCTGCGGACAGCCCCTGACCACATCAGCCCAGACGCACTGATTACTTCCAGCCACGCAGGCCTTTCTGTCAGAGAAGTAACTCTCCCACAGTCCAACCTCTTGGCAGCCCAACTCACGTAGCCTACTGGTGATACTAGACCAGCTCAAGTAGTCAAACGCACCCTTGAAGTCCACGAATACACCCAAGACGTATTCCGCACTAGAGGAGCTCACACAATCCCTCACATACGCCCTCGCATCCTCCACAGACCGACCACTCCTGAAACCAAACTGCCAAGGACACATGTCATCACGCAAGCACTCATGAAGCCCATCCAACCCAGGAGACCTCCTGGACCTTATCAGCGAGACCGCACACCCAACTTCCGCGGTCACCAATTCAGGGGGACCAACAGGCAGCCCCACCTCGTGAGGATGACCTAGAGGCACCGCACCAGGAAAAAACTCAGAAAGTAGTGCACTCACAGAAGCATTCCATGTTGGCAACACGGAATCGCCAACACGGATGCCACTAATTTCAACAATCCTTCTGTTGCCACGACATACCTTATACAGCTGACCCCAGGGGTCATCGCTGTGGCGCACAGCAAACTGTCTCCATTCATTCTCCTTAGTCGCCATAAGCATGCGCTTATATTCTTTCAATTCGCGCCTAAACGACAGCCTGAACTGACCAATATTCGCATCACCAGCAATTCGCGCTCTCTGGAAACGTTTCCTGAGGCGGCGAACCTCCCTACGCTTCTCCGTCAAGCCGCGTGTCCACCACTTCACCCCTCTACGATTTGCCAACCGGCATCTCTCGAAGAGCTCGTCGTTGACACGCCAAACGGCCTCAGTCAAACTGGCTACCTGCTCATCCACACCAAGGTTGTCAAAGTCAGCAAGTGGTACCGAAGTAACCGCCTCCCCGACCCTAACCGCATACGTATCCCAATTGACCCCCAGAGTACGCCAACGCTTAGTGATACTGCCCGTATTTTCTACGTGGCCATAAGTGACCTCAATCTCAATGAGATTGTGATCGCTTACACTTAAGCCCCCCCGGATGGACCAACGAAATCCATACAGATTCATTGCCGCCTCATTCGCAAACGTCACGTCAATATCACTCACACCTCTAGGCCCCTCAAAGGTATACCACTCACTCGGCTCATTGAGCACGTGCACGCCACTACTCGTGACCCAATCACTCAGCATCTCACCCCGCTGTTGACTCAGCCGCCCAGCCAATCTGGACGTTTTGCTGAACCAAAGCGCGGACGATGCATTCGCGTCAGAACCGAGGATAACGGGATTGCTACTCGCAAGTAGTAGCACCCTATCCATATACCTTATATAGGGCTCTAGATCACCGCTATAACGGCAGTACACACTTGCCAACAAGAGCTTGCCGTACACACCCTCCACACTCACCCCATTCGCTTGAATCAACGAGCATACACTGGGTATGCACGTCATTCACTACCACAGCAGCATTGCCTCCCACATCGGAGAAGACACGCATACCAGCTGGCAAACCCCTTACCCCACCCTGCTGGTAGTACGGCTCCTGCAGCAGAGCAAAGCTGCTGCCAGACTCGCACAGAAACTGCCCCAAGTCACCCATCGTAGCGTAAGCGCGCTGACAGTTCAACTGCACAATCTTACAAGACATTCTAATGTCTTGCATTCGCGCGGGCAACATATGCAGCGTGAATGGGGCAGTCAGCCGACATCATACGATGTGCAGCTGGCTTCCCATTGAACGCGCAGTTCCGGCAGTGCAAAGCATTTTCGCACTTCCGACCATGATGGCCAGACTGCCCACAATGACGGCAGACGTCCTCTTTCAGCCTACACACGCTCACCCTGTGGTCCAAGCTGAGACAGCGGAAGCAGCCAGGAGTTATCTCGTGTTCCCACACACGGAAGCAGAACCACTTAATGTAGCAACTACCTACCTCCAGGAGAGCTTCCATGGCACGGCCACTACCCTCCAGGATGACGTTAGTCGCATCATCTCCGCCCACCTTCCAAGGGCGGCTCACGAGTCTGACCTCCTTCTTGAAGGTCTCCAAGGTCATTTTCTCCTTGAGGTTCATCTCATAGAGATCACCCATGAACTCGTCAAGAGTGATTCTACAGTGGACCCCACGAACGACGACCGTGGGACCAAGCTTCTTGTTAACACTCACGTCCAACCCAACCTCGCTAAACTTCGGGTTTAGCACGATTTTCTCGCGCTCGGACACGGAGGGGGTGCGAATAATCGCACCACCACCACGAAGAGCCTTAACCTCGTGTAAGCGCACACCCAGGGTCGGGCCCACCTGCTTCACCACCTTATCAACCACTTCCTTGGGTGTCTCACCGGCCTTCCGGCTCTTGACCACCAAGGACCACGTCTCAACAGGTTTGACAGCGGGGCACGCAGGAGGCAAGGCTGGAAAAGCCGAGGGCGCTGCCACAACGGTGCTACCACCAGCACCAGCAGGAACCCCCGAAGGAAATTGTTCATGTAGACAATTGAAACTACTCGTACAGTTTTCCACGGAGTGAGATCTGGCCATGCAGTTGCTGCACAGGCGGTTTTTTAACGGTATTCAGCCGTTGTGGAACGGGCAAGCTGAGAAACTGAGAACAGGATCTCAACTTGTGCTGCTTCTGACAAAGAGGGCAGCTATCCTGGGACACTTTCAATTGAAAGGTGTTGACGCGTTTAGAGACTGTAGACGAGTGAGTTGGAGTTGGGGATTGCTTGGACTTCGAGGCGGGTGTTTTTTAATATCATTCACAGTTTCAAGGGTCTGGAAGCGATGAGTGGTTTGCTCCCAAAGTGAAAGCGTTGCTTGCGGGAGCTTGCTGGAACACAAAAAGACAACTATCGCATACCATTGCGAAGTGTTTATCCCTTATAGCGCGAGTGCAGCGAGAATATTGTTTATAGTATTTCGCGCTGCAGATTCTTAATGTCGCTATCGGTTTCTCTGATGAAGGGGGGCAGGCCGAAAAGATTCTTTAAATGGGCGTTTAGCAGTACTCGTTTATTTTTGTACCTGTCTGAGAGATTTTTCTACGCTTGGGTGAAATATTCATTCGTGAGGGGAATTTTTGTATGATTTCTTTCGCTTCGCCCGTAGTTTTTTCGTTCAGGTGGAAAAGCTTCTCAACCGGCGCAATTCTGGTATTTTGTATATAAAGGGCAGTGAACATATCCCGAAAAGAGGGCCACGAGATATAATCGCCGTGGAATAGTATCGCAGGGTGGCAGGCTGATATTGTAACCAGATGCTGGCATTTCAGCTGCTGTTGTTTGGGCGCGGAAGAAGTGAGTCCCGTTTTTCGGCATACACCGATTTTCGTCGCGCAGCAAATATAAGTTCGGTAGCAGTTGCGTTGCTTGGTCTTAATCATTTCTATGTCAGCGGGAGTGGATTCTTCGGAGGGCTTCAGCTGGTCTAGGCACGTATCATAAACTTTCTTGGTCGCCTTCCACATAGACTTGAGCTCTTCCAGATGAGTATCCAATGAAAAGTCCGAGTACTCCTGCTCAGGGATGGTCACGAAGTCGGCTTCGAATTCTACGATCGCGTCGGAGGCGCGTATAGATTTGTCGAGCGAAGCCATTATATTGTTCGCTTAGGATTGTTTTTGGGTTCGATGCGCAGTAAGAAAAATAGACCAAAGAAAAAAGAAAAGCACCGAACACAATTTCGGAAAAAAATTGTCTTGTATGTTTTATTATTTATTTATTTACGAAAAATCGCCCACCAAATATTGTTGGGCACGCTGCGCTGCTGCTTTAGGTATCGAGAGGCTTCCTTTAGGATTTTAACAACCCGTTATCTTTAAAGTACTTACAACTAGTTCAAAATTCACTAGTTGCCGCTTCCAGTTTGCGTACAGGGTAGGCAGCTTTGCGTATTGACTGCAGGGTCACTGCAGAAGACCAGATTCCACGCTGCTATCACAAGCGAGAATGCAGACAGAAAAACTGGTTCTTCGTTCTGTGTGCACTCTGTGTGTATGGGCACCCAGCCAGCGAAAAGTAAAGCCGGATGCGTCTGTACCGTCGCGCATTACCAACTTGTTCTGCCTTTGGACTATCCGGTTCCACTGATGCGGAAATTTCCTGCGGCTTATCGTTTTCTTGGGGTTTTTGTTCTTTAGCCTTAGAGCGCGTTTGGACTGCCGCGACCTCATTGCTATTTTGGGGTATCCTACTCAGAGCGTCGGCATTTAAATATTTCTTCCCAGGTTTATATATAATTTCAAAATCGTACTCCGATAGTTTATGTCTAAACCTGGCTAGACGAGAAGTCTGATCCCTTAAATTCGCTATACCCTTTAAGGGTTGGTGGTCTGTAAATATTTTGAACGGCCTCCCCAAAAGATATGTCCTAAAATTCCTCATTGCCCAAACTATAGCCAAGAATTCCTTTTCGATTGTGGAGTACCGTTTCTCGGCTCCACTCAGTACAGGTGGTGATGCTATTGCTTCAGTCCTCCGACCATTGGAATTTGGCATCCTTTCTTAGTAACTTGTTAATTGGCAAAGCGATTTTTGCCATGCTCCCAATAAATTTCCTATAATAATTGGCTAACCCCAGGAATGCCTGCACCCCCTTTTTGTTCCTGGGAGGTTTTATATTCCTCACACACTCAACCTTCTGTGGGTCGGGCAGTGCACCCTGCTCAGAACACTTATGGCCTAAATAAACTATTTCTCTTCTTAACAACTGACACTTTGCCGTGTTTAGTTTTAAACTATTTTCCCTAAGGACGCTAAACACATTAAATAACCTGTCTTCATGCTGCTTTAAATTCCTACCATAAACTACTATATCATCTAAATAAACGAAGCAATCTATCCCTTGGAGCCCAGTGAGAATATGATTCATTATTCTCTGAAACGTTGCTGGTGCCCCCGTTAAACCAAAAGGCATTCTGTTGAACTCGAAATGTCCTAGTCCTGAACTAAACACGGTATTTTCTTTGTCTTTTTCATCCACCAAAACCTGGTGATACCCACTTAGCAAGATCTAATGTTGAAAAATACCTACTATGTCCCAAATGCTATAAAATCTCCTCAATTCTGGGTATAGGGAAAACCTGTTAATCATAACGTCATTCAATTTCCTAAAGTCGACCACTAGCCGCCATTTTTTCTGACCGTCTTTCGCGGCTTTCTTTGGTACCAATAACAGCGGCGAATTTCACGACGATTTGCTCGGGGAGATAATCCCGTCGTCTAGCAGCTTCCGTACCTGCCTGTTTACTTCCTCTCTATGGATATGAGGTAATCTATACTGCTTTTGATTAATTGGTGATGCCTGGTCGGTATTCGTGTTTTAAGACCGGCGTATAGGACAATTCATCTTCTTCCAGCAGAAAAATATGAAAAGCTGCACATACTTTCTCTACTGAACCCCTTTCCTCCTTATTCAAACTATCATCTAGGCTTAATTTATTCATCAGAGTACTTATTCTATCCTTAACATCTATCTCTCCTACTCTATTTATCATACTAGCACGGGGTGTTTCAAACTCCTTGAAACTAGAAAACCCCGGCCTAAATTCACTATCTATTTCTACATCTTGTTCCGTTGAATTCAGTATCGGAACGTAAACTACGCCCTTCTTTACTTTCGCTAAAGTTTCCCCCATGTATACTCCCGGAACAATTTCCTGTTTATGAACTACTATTTCCGGAGTATTGGTTCTAATCCTAACTGGAACCGCTCTGATAGTTCTCGCCATTACTTTCGAACTTTCATTACGCAAGATCTGATTTAATTCTCCCTTTGAACGCATAACCAGCGTCTCAATATGTTTCTTAGTCTCGTCGATAAATGTTACTTTTTTACTAACTGAGTTTATAACTGACCGATTTCACAAATTTTCCCTACCAATTATGCCATCTCTTCGCTGTTCCCTGATATCTCTTTACGGGGCAGTTTATTGGTATATGTCCTGTTTTTTCACAACGGAAACACTTGATATCATCTCCCCTGCTTTTGTTTCCCTTATTATACGTATTCCTAGCACCACGATTAGCTTGTGGCAGCTGTCTACTACTACTTATGTGGTCGTTACTATTTCCTCTCTGATTACCTACCTGACGTTCGACTAAATATCCTCTCGTCGGCTGTCCCCGTGACTGACATCTCCAATTTAATTCATGCCCATAAATCATGCATTTCTCACAGAATGTACTATTTTTCCTTACGAGACACTCGTCCCTAGTATGGCCTTTCCTTCCGCAGAAATTACATACTATTCGCGCTTTGGCACTGGCTTCCCCACCTTGTGGATATCCCATCCTTTTTCCGTCCCGCGTGATACTCTGGTTTTGCATGAAGTTATCGCCATGCTGTGTATTTAGTTTCCCTGGGGCATCCACGGGTGTATGGCTTGCAGTCCTTTGGTTAATTTCTGCAGTCCAGACCGGATTCATGCTCGCTAAAAGGTTTGATTGGGCTCCGAGAGATCTGCTGATGATCTCGTTTAGCTGTATTCCTTCTGCGATCAGCCATTCCATTTCGATCACGTTGGTGCCCAACATCTTCATCTTTATCTGGGTCTCTTAACCCCAACACGAATGTCCTTGCTAATGATTTATTAATCTCAAGTCGCAGTCCATGATCCTGGGCCTCAGTATACTGGGATTTCGTAATGTCTTCTGCCTGTGTGCTTAGATTTATTAACCTTTCTCCAAACTCCACTATTTCTTCCCCTGGGAGTTGGGACTCTGTCTGTATTTCTGATATTATTGTATCTAAAGATCTACACTTCATATAGGACAGCTTTAAGGTACTATATAATTCTTCTACGCTCGTTATTTTCTTTCCCCTAATTAAACCGTAAGCGTTCCCATGAAAACTTTGTTTTACGCACGCTAAGAAGTCACCTATTTCGGAATCCGATATACCCCTCCTTGCGAGTTCACATCCCGCAATAAATTTATACACTTCATTTCTCAAATCGGGAGAACGGGTTCCTGAGAAAAATGGTACTAATCTGTTCACACTTTTTGCGATTCCTTCTATACTCACTTTTAAGCTTGTATTACTCCTGATTATTTTTAAACCTGTTGCAGGTATTGAAGGACGTCCAAAGGGATCTTTGTGCGGCAGGGTTTTATCTGCTAGCAGTTCTTTCTGTCGCAGGAGTCAATTTTCTTCTTTTAACTCCTCTATTCTCCTATGAGCCTCTTCTAAAGAGTCAAAACTTTCCCTGCTTTTTTGGTTCAAAACTGTCGAAAGCAAATTTCCCGAAACTTCCTTTTTCTCGATCAACTTTGTCAATCTAGAATTTTCCTCTTCCACTTCCTTCACTAAGATCGCCTCTAATTCTCTGTCTGTCAAATAGTTGTCGTATCTGTTTTTTAAGGCGTGAAACTCAGCTTTCCACCTTTCTAATTCCTTTAGGGCACTTTTATTTTTATTTGATATAAAATTGAGCAGCTCTTCTAAAATTGCATCCGCCTTCTCTACCTTGGACAGATTACCCAGATGTTTAATATTTTCCTTTATTAAAACCAAATTCTATTTATTGTTAACAGTGGATGAAAGATTATCCCAAATTTTTTCAATGAACCTATCTAACTGCCTAACCAAATCTTTATAATCCCTTCCTAAATCCCTTAATCGTGCCTCCAAATCGAATGAAATATCCATAAAGTAGCAAAAAACCACAAAAACAAAAAGACAACGCTTGCAATTCTGCTAACACTTTGGGTCTGACGAGCAAATAAACAAAAACAATCAAAACCTCAGCAACGTTTTGCGCTGAAATTCAACCTCCAGCGTAAGCGCCACTGCTACTCTCGAGTTTCGCGTCACTTTTTAATTATAGCTTCACTTCGCAGGATTACGGGTAAGGGAGTCTTGCTCTGGGATCAAGTGGCGAATTCATGAGAAAATCGCACGATCTTGATATTTTTGCGGACACGGTCTCGTTGAGATCGGAAACTACGGCTGTAGTTGGCCGCGCTGGGAGATCTTTTCACTTTCTTTGTGAGAGCGCGGGGCTTGGTATGCAATCTCTCGGGAGAGCTCAGCAGAAGGCTGCTCTAAAGATTTCTTGTGCGGGGCTTGCTTATGCGTCAAGCGGTAAATTTTGCGCAAAAGAGGTGGGCTTCGCAGCAAGCAATGCTTGCGAAGATGGTCAGCAAGAAAACTTCAAGCCTTGGTGCTGCCGTAATTTTCGGGGACCGTTAACCAAGAATCGAAGATTCTGGAAGGTTTGACGGTCAAATGAAGGGTATATATATATATATATATATATATATATATAAATATGGGCGGAAAGGCTTGGGGCTAATGTGACGGGCACGGATTCAACATGCACCGTGCTCACTAGCTAGTGCACGAGACGCACTGTAAAAACTCGCAAGTAGACTTGCGCACAAGTTCGCACAAAAGCGGGGGCCAAATTAAATAAAACACGGTGAACTTACCGTTTCACTCGACTTGGTGATTGGGGCGTCGTTGCTATTGACGTCGAATCCTCGGCGGCGGCAATCCGGCTCGAAGGACCAATGTTTTTGTATGAAACGCTTCACAAATTCAGTATGTTTATTTATTTAACTTCAATAGTTCTGGTTAAGTATTTACAATAGAAAAGTTCGGGTTTTGCAAAGTCTATGTGGATGTTGATTATATTTCGCACTATTTTTCACCGGGCACTCTGTCTACACGCGTCAAATGTTCATCAGCAAGAATAAAGAACTGAGTGCGTGGGTCCAGCGACGATCGCTGGAGGCCGGTCAATTTGCGCCAGTTGCCGCGGAGAGAGCCCGCAGCCGAGCTTACTCTCACGAAAGAGGCTGTGGAGGCAGAGGCAGTGGACTTCAGAATTAAACGAATTAGTTTTAAGAAATACTGTTAGTTCGCCTAGTTAGTGTATAGCAATAGCGATAAGAGACCTAAAAATAAATATTGAATAACGTTGAATAAATAATCGAAAACTATCAAAAGAAAACCGAAAGCCTTTTATTTAAGTGTTCGGCACGGAACTCTGGCAAAACTGAGTATACCCCGGCTAGAAATTTTCGTTACAAAATGACACCCGAGCAGGGACAATAGCTTCCGAGAAACATTGAAAACTATAGTGCAGTGCTAAATCGCGAAACAACGGTACTTTGGGAAAAAATGGTATTATAAACAGTTACGCGAAGCGAATGGTAAATCTAAGCAATAATTAAACGCTAAACTGTGCTAACGGCGAATTCAAAATAAAAAAAAACATTGTGCAAAGAAATAACGCGGTATTTCGAAGAAATAGTTACGCAAAATAAACGGAATAAAATAGAAAACATTATGCAAAGAAATAACGCGGAAACAGTTACGCGAAATAAACGGAAAGTCGAAATGGGTAAACGGTGGATTTATAATGTTCCAAAAGAGAATCTGCAAGAGATTTTACATGAATTCGGTATGGAATCAAAGGGCACTGCCGACGAACTTCGTAAAGTGCTCTCCGGGTTTATGATGTCGCTTGATCTGACCGACGAGGTGATCGACAGGTAACGCGAACTCGAAGCGCAGTGGAATCGCGGATTTCTCCAAGTGCGCGATCGCCGACGCCATCATTGCAATGTGTGGTTTCGAAACAGCGAGCAGAGGGCAAATACTACAGAAGTGCTTAACATGAACAGGTGGTGGCATAGCAGCGAGGTGCGAGCCAGAGAGTATGGCCCATAGTAGGATGTGCTACCCTGAGGTAATTGACAAGGTACGTAAATGGTCTTGTAGGTACGACGATGGTAGGGACCCAATAGGTTTCATCGAGAGAGTCGAGGAGCTCACAGAGGCATATGAGTTCCCTAAGCATATGCTGCCACGAACCGGAGTTGCTGAAGGATAAAGCTCTTTGTTGGTACAGGAACAACAATAGGAGCTGGTCAAGATGGGAATTATTTAAAACCGATTTCCTGAAATTGTTCTTGCCATCGAGAATGATTCGTCTCCTGCTAGCTCCATATGAGCACAGTTCTGTATATTGACTTCTGTATATTGACTTCTTCAAAGCTTTTGACAGGATTAATAATTCTATTTTATTGATTAAATTAAGAAAGTTAGGGTTTCGTTCGACTTTTATAAAATGGATAAAGTCTTATTTTTTTGGCCGGAAACGGATAGTGAGAATAGATGTTCACTTTTCCAACCCAATAGAGGTAAAATCGGTAGTCGCACAAGGTCGCCATTTGGGATCACTTTCTTTCTATTTCTCTTATTTATGAACTTATTTATTTATTTATCTTATTTATTTATTTAGGTAACATCTACAAATATTGCGACTGGCATGTATGCGAATGACGTTTAAATCTATATGCCTACAAAGAATAACATTCATTGCACTATGTTTCTAGAAGATATGAATTCACTTATTACTCGGTGCAATACCCATTTATTGTTTTTCAAAATATTCTCAACAAAGATCACTACACTTTTGCATGCGTTTGAACCAATTTTCGAAGCACTTTTTCCACTCCGATTTAGGTACTTCCCAAACATATGATTTGAATGCATCAACCGCTTCTTCAAGCGTCGAAAAACGTTTATCTCGCAATTTATTTTTGATCTGCGGGAATAAGAAGAAGTGCCAAGTGGAGGGTGCCAAACCAGGACTGTACCGTCATATCAGTTCGATGTATTGAATGCTCAAAAACCTTTTTGTTTGAACTGCTGTGTGAGAGCTTGCATTGCGGTGGAGAATGATTCGTCTCCTGCTAGCTATTGGTTTCCCTGATTTTTCCGAACACTTCTGGCAAACAAATTGTACGCCTCTTTTGACGACGAAATAAATAAATTGGTGCACAACCAATTTATACGTTGAATTGACTATCTGGTACTAACCAGCTAGTCGTTTATTTAAGAAATGATGAAGATGGATCGCACTGCAAAATCACTAGATTAGCACTGTTTCAACCACTTTATGTACGCCTCTTTTGACGACAAAATGAATAAATTGGTACACAACCAATTTATACGTTGAATTGACTATCTGGTACTAACCAGCTAGTCGTTTATTTGAGAAATGATGAAGATGGATCGCACTGCAAAATCACTAGATGAGCACTGTTTCACTGCTGAAGTCAAAAAGCCCCTTTATTATTATTGTCTATCATATTTATAACAAAAATTACAGCTAAAAGGAACAGGAAACTTAAAAGGTAACAACAGGTATAACAAAATTTAGATTGATGTTTCCCACAGTCAATGCAACCTTGCATTTTGCCTGCCAAAATCATTCGCACGGTGACATTTAAGTCTTGCGACCAAGGTTTGTCGTGCACTGCAATCGGAAGCTTGCGACGCGGTCATTGACTCTTCTTATCATTTCTTGCTAACCTGCATGGATTGTGGGAAATGCCGTTGACAATTTGCATACACTTCGGAATTTAATGATTGAATTTCATGCTTAAATTTAGTGTGAGAAAATTTGGCCTTCTGCGCGAACATCCTCCCCGGCGTTGAGCAATAGTCGTTTGCTCAACTTGTAAACGTTGGATAGCCTTGGACTCTAATGAATCCTGAGTCCGCGGAGGCACCAGTATTCTCTGCTTCCGTAGACACACCCTGTACATCTTGTGGGATTACTTCTGTGGTGGTTGGTTTTTGATCCTTATGGTAGAGCTTCCAGCCGATGATTGAGCCAACAGCTACGATTATAATGAGATTTCCGTAACCCAGCGTGTAATGATGGATGTCGTGGTTTCGTAATTTATCCGGACTGTCAACTTTGAATTTTGAAATTTGGTTTCTTAGTTTTGTCAGCTGGGGTGTTTGGGTGGTATCTAGTTTGTGAACTGCTGTTGTGACGTCTTCTGATGATGATTCTGCTTGTATAAAGCTAACATTTATTGATGGAATGTATGAGGTGTACCGGTTTACTTCAATAGATTGATGCCCTTGTATTGTTAAGAACGGCAATTTGATGATACATCCCTCGTGAATTGTCAATATTCCTGATCCCTCCAGTACTAATTGGGTTAGGTTTTCGCTGCAAACCGCATTCACGAGAGTTCTATTAGCCACAGCATAGATCCACTTGTTGGGATTATTAAGCTTAACACAATAAGAGTTTGTAGTAAGGGGGTTAATGTTGCATGATGCTAAGTTTTGTCCATCATCGAGCAAATTGATTTCGCAAGCAGCTTTGGAGGATCCTCGTTTTAGAATCGGGTTGTGAGGTCTGCACAGGTGTTCGTTTTCTTTAAGTGAAAAGCACTGTTGAAGCTCTGCCTCTATTATGGGATAATATTGATCTCTGTGTAAGTTTTCCATCATATACGGTGTCGATGGTGTTATTATTTTGAAGCCGCTGTTGCCCTTCCATGGAATGGGCGTAAGTTTCAAAAGTTCAAACGATTCTGTTGAAATTATTGGAATTCTTACTTTGAAGATAATATATGTTTTCGTTATTTGGCTTTCTATCAGCATTAGTTGGTAAAATTTTCGAAGTTCGTTTGTGGGTAGTGGAAGCCTCATTGTCCTTGGTAGGTTAGTCTGGACCTTGATTAATTCCGCTTGAAGTGTGGCGGGGGGAATTAATTCTGGATTCATTTTTCCTTGGTGAGAATCAATTAATATGTCAAAGAGCGAGTTTTGCATTCGTTGGTAGTTGTTTAGAATTGTCAATGTGTGAAGAGACATTTCGTAAAATCTTAGACGCAAGTCGAACAGTTGCTTAACCCTTCTGAATTCCGAGTTGATGTGTTCAATTTCTTCCTTGACTTTACTAAATTCGCCTTCAATCTCTTCTTGATTCTTTTGCATGATATTTAATGTGGTGTCTATGAATGACGTCTGGTTTCGTATCGCTGTTGTCAAATATTCTTCATTTCGATAAATTTTGTCGATCGTGGCAGCTATTTCTTCGGCATATTCTGAGTCCAGGACACCGAACAAGCTGCGGGCGACATTTCCGATTATGTTTAGTGCTCCTCTTTTGCTTCGTCGGATAGACTGCGGTGTTAACATTGAATTCATTTGTTCTATGTCATCGCTGAATCTTTGTATTTGGCTCACTACCCCAGAACAGGTTCCATCTGTGGCTTTGATGAGTTCACACATTTTATCCAATGACATTACATAATGTGTAATTGCATTAAATTCTGTCCAATATGGTTGTAGTTTGAAGAAAGTTATTAAATTCCAGTCGCTTACAATGATTTCCGCAAAACCAAGGTTTTCGAAGTAAATTCCTGGATCATTGTTGAACCTTTGTACTTGCACATCTTTGCTGTGACCAGGTGAAACAAGTAACATAACCATAAGGACATTAACTATTGCTGAACCAATGCTGATGCGTTGTTTTTTACGTGTTTGATGGTTGTTCTTCTTGGGTCCCTCATCATTGTTCTTAATTCGTTTTGGTGGGTTTTGGTTGCTTGGACCGTTGTCATCTTGATGGCTGGAGCTGCTGCTTTGACTGTTGTCAGTGGGAGTCTCTGATGGCAATGGCGCTATTTTATGCACTGGGCGTCGTATCACATTTGTTGGTGTGCGCACATCTACTACTCGAACGAGTCCATCATCTCCGCGGATTACCTGTATAACACGTCCCAGCGACCATTTTAGTGGTGGCAAGTTGTCATCCTTTATAACAACTAAAGTTCCAGGAGTTATATTATGACATTCAGTTTTCCACTTATATCGGTGTTGGAGATGATTTAAATACTCTCGACTCCATCTCCTCCAGAATTCTGCTTTTATGTGTGTGACTAACTTCCATCTCGTTGCAAGAGTCGAATGGGCAGGCGTAATGTGAGGATCTATTGTTGATACAAGAGGTTCGCCGATTAGAAGATGTCCAGGTGTTAGAGCGGTTAAGTCATTTGGGTCTGATGACAGTGGCGTTATAGGTCGAGAATTTAATATAGCTTCTGCTTCAATGATGACCGTTTCCAATTCCTCGTAAGTTAGAGAAGCTGAGGATAAGGTGTGCTGCAATAACTGTTTGGCTGACTTTACCGCTGCCTCCCACAAGCTGCCGAAATGAGGCGATCTCGGGGGTATGAATAGGAATTCAACTCTTCTTTTGCTGCATTCTCCGACTATCCTTTCTTGAGCATCTTTTGATTGTACCGCGTTCTGTAATTCTTGAAGTTGATTTCTTGCACCTACGAAATTTGTTGCGTTATCGCAGTATATTTTTTGGCAGTGTCCACGTCGACCCATGAAGCGTTTGAGAGCGCCTAAAAAGGCTTCCGTGGTTAGGTCACTCACAAGTTCCATATGCACCGCCTTTGTGGCAAAACAGCAAAAAACAGCGACATAAGCCTTTTGTGGCCGCTTGCCGCGAAGTTTGAAATGAGTCCAAACTGGACCGAAGAAGTCAACTCCTGCGTTGATAAATGGTCGCGCTGGTTGTACACGATCTGCCGGTAAATTGCCCATTAATTGTGTAAGTAGCTTTGGCTGCATCCGGGAGCATCTCATACATCCTTGGACAACAGACCGAGCAAGTGTTTTCCCTTTTATAGGCCAAAATCGCTGTCTAACGATGGACAAGAGTGTCTGTGGACCTACATGAAGGTGTTCTTTATGTAGATCATTTATCAACATTTTGGTTACAGGGTGGCGGTAGGGTAGAACCATTGGATGTTTTGAGTCGAACTTTAGCAGAGCTGATTCAAGGCGTCCGCCTACTCGTAAAAGGCCATCTTCACTCATAAAAGGTGCTAAACTGCTTAACGAGCTGCTTCGGTTGACGCATTTGTGTTGGCGGAGGTTTTTTATGTCGTCTCCAAACTCATTCTGTTGCATTATTTTGATAATGCAAAGAAGAGCTTTTTCCATTTCGGTTGAACTTGGTGTTGCTGTACATGTTCTTAGCTTTGATGTGTTGCCAAAACGAAGCGTGTAAGCCACGATTCTCTGCAATCGCCTAAATGAGTGGCTGTGTTTAATTCTTGTTAACAAGTCTTCTGATGGATTGACGTTTGATGTCAGAACTGCTTTGACGTTGTTGCGGCGCTCTATACAGCATTCTTCATGTTTTGTGAGTTGAGACGGCCATTGTCCTTCGGATCCGTGTAAAAATATGGGACCATAAAACCAAAAATTGTTGTCTGCAATTTTTTCTGGGGTCACACCCCTGGACACTATATCAGCAGGATTTTGATGTGATTGTACATATCTCCATTGTTTGGATAGCGTGTTGCGTTGTATTGAAGCTACTCGATTAGCCACAAAAGTATGATAATTTGCGGAGCTTGCATTGACCCAACCAAGAACGGCCGTTGAGTCTGTCCACAGATAAATTATCTCTTTATTAATGTTTAAGTCTTGTTGAATTCTTCTCATTAGATCTACGGCTAGTTTTGCTGCGCAGAGTTCTAATCGTGGAAGACTGATTTGTTTAACGGGTGCCACCTTTGATTTCGCATTGAGAAATCGTACTCGGATTGTACCCTTCACATCGATACTCCTTATGTATGATACAGCGCCATAGGCCTGCTCAGAAGCGTCTGCAAATATGTGGACTTGGAAGTTCTTACGTGTTTGGTGACCAAACACATGACGTGGAGTTGAAATCTTTTCCAGTTCTGGTAATTTGTCCTTGAAGTTTTCCCAAAAGGTGTGAAGATCTTGAGGAATTGCGGCATCCCAATCCAGTTTTAACCGCCATAAATTTTGCAAAAATATTTTCGCTGAAACTACTACTGGCGCAATGAAACCAAGTGGATCAAAGATGCGAGAAACGTCAGAAAGAGCTGATCTTTTTGTAATCCTTTCCTTAGTCGTATTCCCAGTTCTGACTGAAAATGTGTCGCTTGCGGGATTCCATGTTAGTCCCATCGCCTTGGTAAGCTCTTCACCTTTGTTCTCGAATTCGGTCTCTGCCTTCTTGTCCACAGCTGGAACGTTTTGCAGTAATCTTTTGTCGTTCGCGCACCATTTGCGTAGAATGCACCCTGCTGTTTGCAACAAGTTGATGAGTTGTGTTTGCGTATCTAATGCGACGGCAAGGTTGTCACTTCCACATAGGCCGTCGTCTACATAGAAGTTATTTTTTATTGCTTCAGCTGCTAGTGGGTATTTGTCGCTGTTTTGTTCTGCCAAATGTTGAAGGGACCGAATTGCCAAGAATGGGGCACAAGTTGTGCCGTAAGTTACGGTGTTTAGTTGATAGCACTGTAGTGGAAGCGTTTGATTCTCTCTCCACCAGATGAGCTGATACTTCCGATCCGATGGATGCACCCATATTTGCCGATACATCTTTTCAATGTCGGTAGTAAACACATATCTCGGCATTCGGAAACGAAGCAATATGGTAAAGAGATCAGCTTGTATGTTCGGTCCTGTTGACAACATATCGTTTAATGAATAGTTCGATGAAGTTTTCGCTGAAGCATCGAATACCACCCTAAGTTTAGTAGTGCTACTGTCGGGTCTCAACACTCCATGATGAGGGAGAAAAAAATGTGGTTTTTCGATTTTCTCAAGGATCACCCTTTCCATGTGGCCCAAGACTTCATATTCACGCATGAACTGTACGTATAGCTTCTTGAAGTCGTCATTTCTTTCAAATTTCCTTTCGATTGCACGGAAGCGCTGAAGCGCTATATCCTTTGAGTCACCTAATTGACTGGGCTCTCCATCAAATGGCAACCGAACGATATATCGACCGTCGCAATGTCGTTGAACATTTAAGTTGAAATGTGATACACATCGTTTTTCTGCTGTGGTCAAGACGTCAGTCCGAACGTCACATTCTTCTATTCGCCACAATCTTTCGACGGCTTCATTTAATTTGGTTTCACTACTAATCCCACAAGTTATTGTTGATAATTGAGAAGGCTTATTGTTGAATTCACCTCCAACAACCCAACCGAAGAGTGTGTTTTGAAGAACTGGAAGATCCGCTCTTAATCTTATTTGTCCAATGCACAATATGTTGTAGAACAATCCTGCTCCAACTAGTAGATCGATCGATCCAGGCGTTGCAAATTCTGGATCTGCAAGTGGTAGATTTTTTGGAATTTGCCAGCCTTCTGTGTCAATTTGTTGAGTAGGCTGGTTTGACACAATTTTGAATAAAATCTGTGCCTCTATCCTTGCCGAAAATTCTGTTGTTCTGGACGTTAGTTGTATGTTTATTCGATCAGTTGTATAGCGACGCGTCTCTCCTATCCCTTCAATATCTACAAGATGTGGGATTTTACGCATGCCTAACTTGGTTGCTAGACGTTTTGTAATGAAGTTTGCTTGCGAACCGCTGTCTAGAACTGCGCGGCAATTGATGTCGTGTCCCCAGTTATCCCTAACCTTTAGTTGGATTGTGCTCAATAGCGTTGTTTTGTTAATGGCGTGGTGCGACACTGGGATAATCGGGATTGCTGATAATGTGATCGCTGGTGAAGAACCAGAAGTGCTTGTACTTGCTGGCGTTGATGGCGGAGGTTTAGACGATGCCTCCTTAGGAATGTTGCTGGATGTCTGCATTTTCGAAGATGCTGTCGTTCCTTTGTTGCCCAAATGCAATAGAGTGTTGTGTCTTTTGTTGCATTTAATGCAACATCTGGAAAAGCAATCTTTCGCCAAGTGTCCACTCTTTAAACAATTGACGCAAAGCTTGGCTTTTTGAACGCTGGATAACCGAGATTTTGGTTTCATTTGCAGGAACTGGTTACACATGAACAAGGGATGTTGATTGTTGCAAATGATGCACGTTTTGGGTGCGATTGAAACAGTCAATGATTTGCATGAATCCGATCGTTTAGATAATTCTGATTTTCCAGAATTTGCTCCTAATGATTCTAGAGCTTGAAAGCGCCGCTCTAGAAAATCTGTGAACTCCTTTAGTGTGGGAGTTTGTCTGGGATTTGTAATGGATTGTTCCCATAAGGCATGTGTAGTTTTGCTGAGTCGATTAACAAGGACATGCAGCAGTAGTGGATCCCAATTTTGTGTGTTTACACCTAAACTTGTCAGGCTCAGTAGACATTCTACTGTAGTATCATGTAACAGTTTTGTTGATGCTACTGTTTCTTGCTGGTTAGCTGGCTGCGACAATAATTTTGTAATGACTGCATCTATTAACAGCCGCGGATTTTCGTAACGATCGTTGATTATTTTCCAAGCCGGGTCGTAATTAGCCTCTGTGCTCGTGAAATGTTGTATGAGTCCTGCTGCCTCTCCAGTTAACACTGTTTTGAGATACCACATTTTTTGACATGTAGGTATCGGCTGATTGTGAACTAATTCAACAAATAGATCACGGAATTGTCGCCAGTACAAATACTGACCGGAAAATTTCGGCAATTCAATTTTCGGAAGCGGAAGTGCTGTGTTTCCGCTTGCTTCGACCCTTGATGATGCTGAAGTCCGGGAGCCTGCTTTTAGTTGTAATTGCAGAATCTTGTTACTGATTTCTTCTTCGATCTTTGAATATTTATTCAAATCGTATGTAACATCATCGATAGTTTCCAGTGAGTTCCAGATCCTTTCGTGTAGATCTTGAATGCTCTTGAAATGCCTTTCAAGAGTAGGAATTTTGCCATCGTAATATTGTTGTGGATGAGCACTCGTGTCATCAAGCATTTTTGTCAATGTGCTTAACAACATCTCGCTTACCTTTTTCTGCTTCGCTATCAGTAGAGTGGTTTGAGTGGACGCTTGATTGGATGGTCCGGCTTCCTGTCTATCTGCTGCAGCTTTTGCTTTTACCAATTGCAGCCAGGTAACCATTTGATCCCTGGCATCGCTGTATTTTTCTCCCAATGTGCCGTGTATGTTGGCTTGAATGTAATGGTGTTCCTCTGTGATTGACGGATGCTGTCTAATCACGGTATCCCATTTGTCAAATGCCTTCCAATATTCATCCATTTCGTTTATCTTCCGTTCGACGAATTCCAAAGTTCTTTTGTCCTTTGCGGTCTTCTTGAAGTTGTTGATGGTTTTTTGCAGGGCCACTGCAACTTCGTCCTGCTTCTGCAGGTATTCTTCCAATTTGTTCATATCGACGAATCACGTAACCTTCTGATCACGTCGGGGTCACCAAATTTATGTACGCCTCTTTTGACGACGAAATAAATAAATTGGTGCACAACCAATTTATACGTTGAATTGACTATCTGGTACTAACCAGCTAGTCGTTTATTTAAGAAATGATGAAGATGGATCGCACTGCAAAATCACTAGATTAGCACTGTTTCAACCACTTTATGTACGCCTCTTTTGACGACAAAATGAATAAATTGGTACACAACCAATTTATACGTTGAATTGACTATCTGGTACTAACCAGCTAGTCGTTTATTTGAGAAATGATGAAGATGGATCGCACTGCAAAATCACTAGATGAGCACTGTTTCACTGCTGAAGTCAAAAAGCCCCTTTATTATTATTGTCTATCATATTTATAACAAAAATTACAGCTAAAAGGAACAGGAAACTTAAAAGGTAACAACAGGTATAACAAAATTTAGATTGATGTTTCCCACAGTCAATGCAACCTTGCATTTTGCCTGCCAAAATCATTCGCACGGTGACATTTAAGTCTTGCGACCAAGGTTTGTCGTGCACTGCAATCGGAAGCTTGCGACGCGGTCATTGACTCTTCTTATCATTTCTTGCTAACCTGCATGGATTGTGGGAAATGCCGTTGACAATTTGCATACACTTCGGAATTTAATGATTGAATTTCATGCTTAAATTTAGTGTGAGAAAATTTGGCCTTCTGCGCGAACACAAATGTTAGTATATATGGTATATATGTTACCATATCATTTTATGGTAATTTTAATATTAATTTTAATTTTATATATATATATATATATATATATATATATATATATATATATATATTACTTAAATATTTAAAGTTAGGAATACTTAAACCTGTTTGCGCAGAAGGCCAAATTTTCCCACACTAAATTTAAGCAGGAAATTGAATTATTAAATTCCGAAGTCTATGCAGGTTATCAATGTCATTTCCCACAGTCCATGCAGGTTAGCAATAAATGATAAGAAAAGTCAATGACCGCGTCGCGAGCTTCCTATGGCAGTGCGCGACAAACCTTGGTTGCAAGACTTAAATTTCACCGTGCGAATGATTTTGGCAGGTAAAATACAAGGTTGCATTGACTGTGGGAAACATCAATTTAAATTTTGTTATTACCTTTTAAGTTCTTGTTCTTTTTAGCTGTAATTTTGTTATAAATACGATAGATAATAACAATAAAGTGGCTTTTTGACTTCAGCACTAAAACTGTGTTAATCAAGCGATTTTTGCGTGAGTGTGATTCAACAGTGCGATCCATCTTCATCATTTCTCAAATAAACCACTAGCTGGTTGGTACCAGATAGTGAATTCAACGTATAAATTGGTTTTGTACCAATTTATTAATTTCGTCGTCAAAAGAGGCATTTATAAATTGGTGACCCCAACGTGATTAAAGTATAAGGTTACGTCATTCATCGATATGAGCAAATTGGAAGAATACCTGCAGAAGCAGGACGAAGTTGCAGTGGCCCTGCAAAGAACCATCAACAACTTCAAGAAGACCACTAAGGACAAAAGAACCTTGGAATTCGTCGAACGAAAAATAAACGAAATTGATGAATATTGGAAGGCATTTGACAAGTGGGACAACGTGATTAGACAGCATCCGTCAATCACATAGGAACACAATTACATTCAAGCCAACATACACGGTGCATTGGGAGAAAAATACAGAGACCAGGGATCAAATGGTTACCTGGCTACAATTGTTAAAAGCAAAAGCTGCAACAGATAGAAAGGAAGCCGCCGGACCATCCAATCAAGCGTCCACTCAAACCACTCTACTGATAGCAAAGCAGAGAAAGGTAACAGAGATGTTGTTAAGCACATTGACAAAAATGCTTGCTGACACGAGCCTTCATCCACAACAATATTACGATAGCAAAATTCCTACTCTCGAAAGGCATTTCAAGAGCATTTAAGATATACACGGAAGGATCTGGAACTCACTGGAAACTATCGATGATGTTATATACAATTTGAATAAATATTCAAACATCGAAAAATAAATCAGTAACAAGATTCTGCAATTACAATTAAAAGCAGGCTCCCAGACTTCAGCATCATCAAAGGTCGAAGCAAGCGGAAACACAGCATTTCCGCTTCCGAAAATTGAATTGCCGAAATTTTCCGGTCAGTATTTGTACTGGCGACAATTCCGTGATCTATTTGTTGAATTAGTTCACAATCAGCCGATACCTAAATGTCAAAAAATGTGGTATCTCAAAACAGTGTTAACTGGAGAGACAGCAGGACTCATACAACATTTCACGAGCACAGAGGCTAATTACGACCCGGCTTGGAAAATAATAACGATCGTTATGAAAATCCGCGGCTGTTAATAGATGCAGTCATTAAAAATTATTGTCGCAGCCAGCTAACCAGCAAGAAACAGTAGCATCAACAAAACTGTTACATGATACTACAGTAGAATGTCTACTGAGCCTGACAAGTTTAGGTGTAAACACACAAAATTGGGATCCACTACTGCTGCATGTCCTTGTTAATCGACTCAGCAAAACTACACATGCCTTGTGGGAACAATCCATTACACATCCCAGACAAACTCCCACACTAAAGTAGTTCACAGATTTCCTAGAGCGGCGCTTCCAAGCTCTAGAATCATTAGGTGCAAATTCTGGAAAATCAGAATTATCTAAACGATCGGATTCATGCAAATCATTTACTGTTTCAATCGCACCCAAAACGTGCATCATTTGCAACAATCAACATGCCTTATTCATGTGTAACCAGTTCCGAAACCAAAATCGCGTTTATCCAGCGTTCAAAAAGCCAAGCTTAATTGTTTAAAGAGTGGACACTTGACGATAGATTGCACTTCCAGTTGTTGCATTAAATGCAACAAAAGACACAACACTCTATTGCATTTGGGCAGCAAAGGAACGACAGCAACTTCGAATGTGCAGACATCCAGCAACATTCCTAAGGGGGCATCATCGAAACCTCCGACATCAACGCCAGCAAGTACAAGCAATTCTGGTTCGTCACCAGCGATCACATTATCAGCAGTCCCGATTATCCACGCCATTACCAAAACAACGCTATTGAGCACAATCCAACTAAAGGTAAGGGATAACTGGGGACACGATATCAATTGCCGCGCAGTTCTAGACAGCGGTTCGCAAGCAAACTTCATTACAAAACGTCAAGCAACCAAGTTAGGCATGCGTAAAATCCCACATTTTGTAGATATTGAAAGGATAGGAGAGACGCGTCGCTATACAACTGATCGAATAAACATACAATTAACGTCCAGAACAACAGCATTCTCGGCAAGGATAGAGGCACAGATTTTATTCAAAATTGTGTCAAACCAGCCTACTCAACAAATTGACACAGAAGGCTGGCAAATTCCAAAAAATTTATCACTTGCAGATCCAGAATTTTGGACGCCTGGATCGATCGATCTACTAGTTGGAGCAGGATTGTTCTGCAACATATTGTGCGTTGGACAAATAAGATTAAGAGCGGATCTTCCAGTTCTTCAAAACACAATCTTCGGTTGGGTTGTTGGAGGTAAATTCAAGAATAAGCCTTCTCAATTATCAACAATAACTTGTTTGATTAGTATTGAAACCAAATTAAATGAAGCCGTGGAAAGATTGTGGCGAATAGAAGAATGTGACGTTCGGACTGACGTCTTGACTACATCAGAAAAACTATGTATATCACATTTCAACGTAAATGTTCAACGACATTGCGATGGTCGATATATCGTTCGGTTGCCATTTGATGGAGAGCCCAGTCAATTAGGTGACTCAAAGGATATAGCGCTTCAGCGCTTCCGTGCAATCGAAAGGAAATTTGAAAGAAATTACGACTTCAAGAAGCTATATGTACAGTTCATGCGTGAATATGAAGCGTTGGGCCACATGGAAAGGGTGATGCTTGAGAAAATCGAAAAACCACATTTCTTTCTCCTTCATCATGGAGTGTTGAGACCCGACAGTAGCACTAATAAACTTCGGGTGGTATTCGATGCTTCAGCGAAAACTTCATCCAACTACTCATTAAACGATGTGTTGTCAACAGGACCGAGCATACAAGCTGATCTCTTTACCATATTGCTTCGTTTCCGAATGCCGATATATGTTTTTACTACCGACATTGAAAAAATGTATCGGCAAATATGGGTGCATCCATCGGATCGGAAATATAAACTCATCTGGTGGAGAGAGAATCAAACGCTTCCACTACAGTGCTATCAACTAAACACCGTAACTTACGGCATAACTTGTGCCCCTTTCTTGGCAATTCGGTCCCTTCAACATTTGGCGGAACAAAACAGCGACAAATACCCACTAGCAGCTGAAGCAATAAAAAATAACTTTTATGTAGACGATGGCCTATGTGGAAGTGACAACCTTGCCGTCGCATTAGATACGCAAGCACAACTAATCAACTTGTTGCAAACAGCAGGGTGCATTCTACGCAAATGGTGCGCGAACGACAAAAGATTACTGCAAAACGTTCCAGCTGTGGACAAGATGGGAGAGACCGAATTCGAGAACAAAGGTGAAGAGCTTACCAAGGCGATGGGACTAACATGGAATCCTGCAAGCGACACATTTTCAGTCATATTGGGAATACGACTAAGGAAAGGATTGAAAAAGATCAGCTCTTTCTGACGTATCTCGCATCTTTGATCCACTTGGTTTCATTGCGCCAGTAGTAGTTTCAGCGAAAATCTTTTTACAAAAATTATGGCGGTTAAAACTGGATTGGGATGCCGCAATTCCTCAAGATCTTTACACCTTTTGGGAAAACTTCAAGGATAAATTACCAGAACTGGAAAAGATTTTAATTCAACGTCATGTGTTTGATCACTGTTTATTTTCCAAAGTACAACTTTATTTTTCTTTACTTCTCAATTAAATTTCAGTCGCACAAAATTCAAAAATACTTATATGATTATTAAAAAATGTTCCAACTCGCACGCGTCAACAAGAGACTGGAGTGCTCACTCCTGACACCCTACCGATCGATGAACGAGCACCTCTGGCGAGCGGTAGTTGGCGTTAACATACCGCCCGCCTTGCAGGACTGCAAACCCCCAAACCCCGACAACTGGCGCCGCGCCTCGTCTCCGGCCTAGTGAAGGAGCGTGTGGTACGCCTCCCCGCATGTGCGGCAGTGCATGGGGCTCCGTCACTCAGCCAACAACTGTTGGTGCGATCACATTGTTGCGATCACAGTTGCGGCACATATGCCTCGCGTATGCCGTCAAGTTCCGCTGCGCTGTTGTTTGCCGCAGAAACAGCCGACAACGGCTCAGCACATGCCGCCCCGCACACAGGGGACAGCACAGCTTGTGCTCGCGGCCCTCCGTAGGAAGCCGCTGGGCGGGCGGACACCATGGAGGCGCATGTCGTGGGGCCGGCGGTGTTGGTGGTACACGTCGCGGCGCCGGTTCTGGGGTGGCGGGCCGCAGACGTCTCGCGGCCGGCTCTGGTAGTGGACGCGGCAAGTGGCGCGGCGGATACCGCACCGACATCGCGCGAGCCCGCAGACATCCACGGCCTCGGAGCTCTTCGTTGTAGATGGACATCTATGCTGGGGCCGGACCGGAGGAGGCTTCCTGAGGCCGGACAAAAAAGGGCAGTTATAAGTCCGCGCATATTGCCGTCGGATCAGATACATGGTAGATCTGGAATGCGAAAATGGGTTAATATTAGGCTGTCATGCACAGGGTAAGGGCACCAATTTCCTTATGGGACGCGTGATGTGATCCCTTTCGGTTAAGAGGTCAGCCACGCGTACACGGTTGTCTTGTCCGCGGTGGACAGCTGTTACCCGGCCTAAGCGCCACGCGTTCGACGGCAAGTTGTCGTCGCGAATGACCACGAGATCGTCAAGTTGGAAATCGCGCTGTGGGGTCCTCCACTTTGTACGGCGGGAAAGCTCGCGCAGGTATTCTGTCTTCCATCTTAGGCAGAGATGCTGAGCTAGAGCTTGCACGCATCGCCACCGATTGAGAATGGAGAGCGGGTCGTTATGCCGTTCGAGTTCGGCTGGGCGTGAATTAAGGACCGATTCGATCTTGCTCAGAAGAGTGGAAAATTCTTCGAAGGTGAATTTTATGACTAGGGCCACTTTTCCGAGATGGGTTTTGAGGCTCTTGACCCCCGCCTCCCAGAGGTCACCCATGTGCGGGGCTCCTGGCGGCAAAAAATGCCAGGAGACGTCTTGGTGTGAATGCCGGTTTTCTATCAGCTCCTTTGTACGAGACATGAAGTCCTGGAAGTCGCGCCGGAGCTCTTTGAAGGCGCGTACAAAATTGGTGCCATTATCAGAGTAGATGTGTTCAGGGCAGCCTCTGCGGGCGGCGAACCGGGAAAAGGCGGCAAGGAAGGTAGCGGTTGAGAGGTTGCTAGAGGGTTCCAAATGAATGGCCTTCGTTGCGAAACAGACAAAGACACAAACATAGCCTTTGGTAATTAAGCACGCGCGTCCCGTGTAATTTTTAATATCGAACGGGCCGGCGAAATCGACTCCGGTATTGGCAAATGGGCGGGAGAACGTGATGCGTTCTGGTGGCAATGCTGCCATGAGCTGGGTTCGTTGCTTCTTCCGATGTAGGATGCACGGCTTGCGAGTATGGGTCGTCGTTTTGATGAGGTTTTTCACCTTGGGGATCCAGAATTGGGAACGGACCAGACGAAGAACTAATTTTTACCCCCGTGTAGAGATATTTCGTGTATAAAACGAATGAGCAATCGCGAAAATTGAGAGCCGTATGGCAGTCAATTGGGACACGAGGACAACCGCCCGCCAACGCGCATCGTATTGTCCGTGTGGATGAACGGGTTCAACGAGAGTAGGCTGCTTTTAGGTCGCAGCATCGCGTGGTTTTCTAGCACGGCGTACTCGTCCGCGAAATGAATCTTCTGGCAGGATATCGCGAGGCAGCGTTTCGTTTCCTTTATTTCTCCCGGTGGGAGGTGCCGGTTGGGGTGCGAGTGCAAGTGAAGCTTAGCTGGATCAGCGTTGTGGAGAAATCGATATACGTATGAGTATACGCGTAGGGCTCGTGTCAGCGATGAAAATCGTTCGAGCGGATCCTCCTCGGGAGCGCAATGGGTGTGCAGCGTTTTGACCGTCTTCTGCTCCAGTGTGGTGACGTGTTCGTCTGAGGCGCGGAATTCGGGCCAGCGATCCTTATCGTGGGCGAACCAAGCAGGTCCATTCCACCAGAGGGTGCTCTCAGCGAGATCTTGGGGCGTGGCACCGCGACTGGCTAAATCCGCGGGGTTGTCCTGCGAATCCACATGGAACCATTGCGACTGTGGTACCTTCTCGATGATTTTGGCAACTCGGTTGGCCACGAACGTCGCCCAAATGCAGGAGTATTTCTTCAGCCAGGCCAAAACAATGGTGGAGTCGCTCCAACAATAGATCGTGTAATGGGGCAGCTGCAGCGTGAGCACGAGAGTGTCGATCATCTCAGCAACTAAAGTGGCTCCGCACAATTCTAACCTGGGGAGAGACAAAGTTTTAATAGGGACTACACGAGTTTTGGAGTACAAAAGGAAAACTTGGACTTCCTGAGCGACCGTGATGCGGGCATAGATGACTCCTGCGTAGGCTTTCTGTGAGGCATCGCAAAAGGCATGGAGTTCGACTTGGCTTTCGGGGGTGTAACTCACCCATCGCGGGATGCGGATGGCGCGGATGTGCTTGTAATTCTGGAGAAAACTTAAGCAGTTAGCGTGAGTTACCTGAGGCAGAGTGTCATCCCAGTCGATTTTGTCCAACCAGACTTGCTGAATCAGAATCTTCGCTGCAACGATGATCGGAGCCAGCCAACCGGCTGGATCGAACAGCTTGGCGACCAGAGACAACATTTCTCATTTCGTGTACGCAGCTTTGATGACGATGGCTTGGACATCGAAGTAGAACTCATCATGGGTCGCGTTCCAGCGAATTCCAAGCATTTTGGCAGTGCTGGAATCTTCTAGCGTCAGGAAATCGGAATGGAGCAGATGAGATGCCGGCAAGTCTGCCAGAATACCTTTATGGTTGGCAGTCCACTTTCGAAGGGCAAACCCTGCTGAGTCGAGAGCCGCTATGAGTTGGTCGCAGGTCTGGGTAGCTGTCACCAGGTCGTGAGTGCCTGCTAACACATCATCCACGTACATGGAATGCTGTAAAATGTGTGATGCAAGCGGAAACTGGTGCTTCACGTCGTCTGCCAATTGAAGAAGGGTGCGTATAGCAAGGAACGGGGCGCAATTAACTCCAAACGTTGAAGACATAGCGGAAGAAACGCCATCGTAAAATTAAAAAAATCAAATCTGACTGTAGCACGGGGCCTGTGTGAATTACATCATTAAGGCTTAGTCCGCTTGTGGTTGGACTGGACGCGTTGAAGACGACTCTGACCTTCGTAGAGGTGCTTTCGGGTTTAATGACGGCATGGTGGGGCAAATAGTAGTGATTTCTAGGCGCTTGAGGCTCTGGGGGTTTGACTACTTTCATGTGGCCTAAATCGACATACTCATTTAACACCGTGTCGTACTGGTGCTTGAGGAGGCCTTCGTCCTTCCCTAATCGTGCTTCCAGACGCGTGTATTGTTTGGGCGCAATGTGTCTCGAGGCCCCTAAGCGGAGCGTGTCTGTGAAGCCGATTTTAAAGGGCAGTTATACGATGTAGCGGCCGTCATCGCGTCTTCGCGTTGTTTTCACGAAATTTTCTTCGCAAAACTTGTCGGAGTTTTCGCAAACCGCCGCTCTTGATGTGAGGCACGTGGGGTCAAATCTGATACAGCATTCGAGGAGGATGGAGCATGCTCACGATGCAAGAGGGTGTGATGCTTGCCATTACATTTGACGCAATTGTATCTGCTTGGACAGTTTTTCACGGACTGAGATCTGGCCAAGCAGTTGCTGCACAAGCGGTTTTTCTGAACGGTATTCAGCCGCTGTGGAACGGGCAAGCTGAGAAACTGAGAACAGGATCTCAACTTGTGCTGCTTCTGACAAAGAGGGCAGCTATCTTGGGACACCTTCAGTTGAAAGGTGTTGACGCGTTTCGAGACTGTAGTCGAGTGAGTTGGAGTTGGGGGCTGTGTTGACTTTGATATGCGGGTGTGCATTTGATATCTTGCACCGTTTCAAGGGTCTGGAAGCGATGAGTCAGAAACGCATCCAGATCTGTCCATTTTGGGATCTCTGTTTTGTTGGTGAGAGATTGCTCCCAGAGGGAAAGCGTTGCTTCCGGGAGCTTGCTGGAACACAAAAATACGATTATCGCGTCCCAATGGGAGGTATCAACACCTTGTAGGGCGATCGCGGCGAGAATATTATTGATTTCGCGCTGCAGATCTTTAATAGCGCAACCGGTTTCCTTCGTGAATGGGACAGGCCGAAGAGCTTCTTCAAATAGGCGTTGGTGAGGACGCGCCTGTTCTCGTATCTGTCGGACAGATTTTTCCTTGGTTCGCTTGGCAAAACCTTCGTTCGTGAGAGGGGATTTCTGCACGATTTCTTTCGCTTCGTCCGTAGTTTTCTGGTTCAGGTGGAAAAGCTTCTCAACCGGCGCAATTCGGGAATTTTTAATATAAAGGGCGGTGAACATATCCCTAAAAGAGGGCCACGACAGGTAATCGCCGTGGAAGGCTTGGGTGTCCCAAGGGAGCAAGCTGATGTTGTAGCCAGATGCTGGCATTTCAGCTGCTGCTGTATTGAGAGCGGAGGAAGTGGAACGAGTTTTTCGGCATGCGCCGATTTTCGTTGCGTAGCTAATATAAGTTCGGTAGCAGCTGCGTTGCTTGGTCTTAATCACTTCTACGTCAGCGGGGGCGGATTCTTCGGAGGCCATCAACTGGTCTAGGCACGTGTAGTAGACTTCCTTGGCCGCCATCCACATCGTCTTGAGCTCTTCCAGATGAGCATCTAATGAAAAGTCCGAGTGCTCCTGCTCAGGGATGGTCACGAAATCGGACTCGAATTCGACGATCGCGTCGGAAGCGCGTATAAATTTGTCGAGCGACGCCATTATATTCTTTGGGTTCGCTTAGGTGCGGCGCATGAAGTCGAAAAACCACAAGAAAACATACCGAAAACTTGTTTCGGAAAGAGTTTTTATTTTATACATACATATACATATACTATACATATACTATATACATTTATATATATGATATATATATATATCTATATATATATATATATATATATATATATATATATATATATATATATATATATATATATATATATATATATATATATATATATATATATATATATATAGATATATATATATATATATATATATATCTAATGAAAAGTCCGAGTGCTCCTGCTCAGGGATGGTCACGAAATCGGACTCGAATTCGACGATCGCGTCGGAAGCGCGTATAAATTTGTCGAGCGACGCCATTATATTCTTTGGGTTCGCTTAGGTGCGGCGCATGAAGTCGAAAAACCACAAGAAAACAATATATATATATAAATGTATATAGATAAGTATGGCCGGAAGGGCTCGGGGCTACACGACAAATGTAAAGCTCAGAACGGTTGGGTGGTCTCCGAGCACAATCCGGCTCGAAGGACCAATGTTTATTTTCCAAAGTACAACTTTATTTTTCTTTACTTCACAATTAAATTTCAGTCGCACAAAATTCAAAAATACTTATATGATTATTAAAAAATGTTCCAACTCGCACGCGTCAATGGTAGCACAAGAAGTTCCAACTCGCACGCGTCAATGGTAGCACAAGAAATGAGTTGTGTGGGTCCAGCGACGATCACTGGAGGTCGGTCAATTTGCGCCAGGTGCCGCGGAGAGAGCCCGCAGCTGACAGGAGAGAGACTGGATTGCTCACTCCTGACACCTTACCGATCGATGCGGGAGCACCTCTGGCGAGCGGCAGTTCGCGTTAACAATCACCAAACACGTAAGCACTTCCAAGTCCACATATTTGCAGACGCTTCTGAGCAGGCCTATGGCGCTGTATCATACATAAGGACTATCGATGTGAAGGGCACAATTCGAGTACGATTTCTCTGTGCGAAATCAAAGGTTGCACCCATTAAACAAATCAGTCTTCCACGATTAGAACTCTGCGCAGCAAAATTAGCCGTAGATCTTATGAGAAGAATTCAACACGACTTAAACATTAATAAAGAGATAATTTATCTGTGGACAGACTCAACGACTGTTCTTGGTTGGGTCAATGCAAGCTCCGCAAATTATCATACTTTTGTGGGTAATCGAGTAACTTCAATACAACGCAACACGCTATCCAAACAATGGAGATATGTACAATCGCATCAAAATCCTGCTGATATAGTGTCCAGGGGTGTGACCCCAGAAAAAATTGCAGCCAACAATTTTTGGTTTTATGGTCCCATATTTTTACACGGATCCGAAGGACAATGGCCGTCTCAACTCGCAAAACATGAAGAATGCTGTATAGAGCGCCGCAATAACATCAAAGCAGTTCTGCCATCAAACGTCAATTCATCAGAAGAAGGATTAAACACAGCCACTCATTTAGGCGATTGCAGAGAATCGTGGCTTACATGCTTCGTTTTGGCAACACATCAAAGCTAAGAACATGTACTGCAACACCAAGTTCAACTTCTTTTTTTTTTTTATGGCAGATGAAACCAAGCTCAGGGGATGCCCCCTATCCATGCAAAGCATTTGATGGTTCCGAATGGATGACAGATTAGTGGGAAGGGGAAAGATGGATTAGTGACGGTTTACACCTCGCTTAAAGGTTTCCACGCTGCAAGTAGGCGGGAAGACATGCGCTGGGCGAATATTCCACAATCTAATGACGCGACCGAAAAACGAACTCTCACGGTAATGCGTGGTTCGTTGGAACGGAATCGCGACATAAAAGGGGTGCACCCCTCTGGAAAGCCGAGTAGTTCTGCTAAATACCTGAACCGGAGGAATCAGGCCGGCTACTTCAGAGGAACATTTACCATGAAAGTAGCGGTAAAATAATGATACACACCCTACATCACGACGACGCTCCAAGTTTTCAATAGAGCTGGATACCCTACTGTCCCCTATAAGTTTTAACGCACGACATTGGACACGGTCGAGAAGCTGAAGATATGCCCGTGAAGCTCCTGACCATATATCGAATTGTACTCCATTTTCGGACGGATATAAGTGGTGTAGATACAAAGAAGATAGGTTGGAGTGCAGTATTTCTTACACCGCTTAAGAAAGCCTAAGCACTTGGCTGCTTCTTTCGACACGTCAAATATGTGATCGTTCCAGCGAAGATCGCATTGGATTGACATGCCCAGAACATCAAGAGCCTCCGACTCATTAATATCCACACCACCCATATTTAAAGGTGGGAAGTTGTCACCCGCCAAACGCTTGTGGGTTAACAAACAGCATTGGGTCTTCTGCGCATTAAAGTCGACCCGATTCGCACGACCCCACTCCTGGATTTTGTTGAGGTCGGATTGGAGTGTGTCATTCATAATTCTGCGTCTTCTAGTGATCTCCAGAATGGAAGGACGCCTGGAGAATGAATATGAATGACAAATGCTGCTGTCATCAGCAAACGAGTAGACGGGGTTTGATGTCAATGACAGAAGGTCATTGATACAAATGAGAAAAAGTGTTGGAGACAGGACCGAACCCTGCGGAACTCCAGCATTTATGGAGTGCTCTTCGGAAGCAAAGCTGTCTATTACAACTTGAATAGAACGGCCGCTGAGGAAACTCGATATCCATCGAGTGAAAGTATTACCAACACCATAAGCAGTCAGTTTAGACACGAGTGCTTTATGCCACACCCAGTCAAATGCCTTGGAGATATCCAGAGCAACAACCTTGCGCTCACCAAACCGGTGAATGCAACTGCTCCACCGGTCGGCGAGAAACGTCATCAGATCGCCGGTGGAACGGTGAGCACGGAAGCCGTACTGGCGATCGCTGATCAACTCGTTGCTCTCTAGATACCTCATCAAGTTAAAATTTACAATGCTCTCCATGACTTTGGAGAGCATTGAACAGATCGCTATGGGCCGGTAATTTGTAGGATTCGTAGCCTCACCTTTTTTGGGAACTGGCTGCACATTGGCAATCTTCCAGGAAGTGGGAAAAACTCCTGAAGTAAATGATAAATTAAAGAGATTGCGCAATGGGCGAGCCAGTGTTGAGGCGCACTTTCTCAACACATGGGCTGATATGCCATCCGGTCCCGAGGATTTGTTGACATTGAGGTCTGCAAGCACTCTTTTAACAGCTCGCGTTCGAAAATGCATCTCAGGCATAGCATGAGATACACCATCGACCGCGGGCAGTGGTTGGCTACTCTCAGGAAGAGAGCAGTTTTCAGCAAACATTTTGGCTAATAAGTTTGCCTTATCAACCGAGTGAGTCAAGATCTGATCATCCCTGAGGAGAGTTGGAATAGACGATCGCGTCTGATTTTTCACTCTCGCCACGAACGACCAAAAGTTCTTGCTACCCTTATGGTATTCAAGAACTCTACGTCTAAGGCGCTGTTCGTAGAGAACTTTTTCGCGCTTTAAAGTGGCATTGCAGCTATTTCTGGCCTGATTGCGCAGCAGTTTAGTATCAGCAGTTTTGTTTAAACGCCAATTCCTAAATGCTTCCTCTTTAGACCTGACTGCTTGTCTGCAAGTCGCATTAAACCAGGAATTGTCTTTTGTTTTAATGGAAATTCTTTTATTGGGTATGAAAGACCTCATACCAAATAAAATTATATTTTCTACCAATTTTGCTGCAGCATTTATATTTCTATCTCTGAAACACAATTGCCAATTGAAACGGCTGAGAAAGCAGTTCAGCGCATCCCAATTTGCCTTCTCATAAAGTCACACTTTCCGCTTCGGAGCTGACTGGTGAGCGGATTGAAGACTAGAATATGGAAGGGTAGCAGAAATTGTAGCGTAGTCCGAATTACCAAGAGGTGCAAGAACATTCACATCATACTTGCTGTGATGTGAAGTTAGAAAAAGGTCCAGAATATTTTGGTTTTGCCCATCAACGCAGGGAAAGTGCATTGGTTCCTTCACTAATTGAGTCAAATTATTAGACTCAGCAAACAACTCAACATACAAACCCTCAGGTGTTGTGTGACTCGAATGACGTAGCCAATTGGAATTATGAACATTGAAATCACCAGCAACAACAATTTCACTGTTCGGATACGATTCCAGAATTTTAGAAATCGAATCAGAGAGACTGTCCAGTTTATCAAAAGTTGGCAGCCTCTCTAGACCCGGGCTTCTATAAATGAAGCAGAAGTGCAGGATGTGCGACTGGATTTTGAACTTAACCCACATGGAGCTAAATTCGGCATCCGACGTGCAAAGGTGTTGCTGACACTGGTACGCAACATCACTGCGAATGTATAAGGCGAGGCCTCTGTGTGGTAAAAACAATGGCAGTAAATGGTACCCCGGCATGTGAAAGTCCAGTGGATCTACACCCTCAGACACCTGGGTCTCACCCAGTGCCATTATATGCGGTTGGTTAGTACAAATATGCGCATAGACCGCGAAGAAATTCGCCCTCAAGCCACGTACATTGGAGTCTATGCGGAATTTTGTCATCGCCGCCCACTGTAGCGAAGTGTAGGGTCAGCCGTACAAGCAGCCACGCGTACGTCGCAAGCAAAACAAAACGCGACAAGACAAGTGTTATGCCTTTATCTTGCCGCGCTTCAGCCCACGGTGCACTCACAGCCGCCTGCACACCTAACGGGACCAGGAAGAAGGAGGAAGAGTGAAAACCAACGAAATGCTGAGCTTTACTGCGGAGAGCATAAACAAGCCCCTCAAATGTTTCTCTGCATTGCGTTAGATTGTCTATTTATTTGTTATAATTTCATCAGGTTTTATTTATTTGTTATTAAGTATTTAGTTAATAAGTAGTGCACTATTGTTTGTTTATTAAAAAGTGTTGTTTGGTGAAGCGTTATTGTTGTATTTTCGCGGCGTGGGATTTCACTATTGTTTTGGATTTTATTTTCGCGAACATTGTTTATAAAATGAATTGGCGGGCGCACCGTCCGCCTCCGTCCGCGGTCACATCACCTCTGAAATGGAAAAAGCTCTTGTTTGATCAACTGAAATGGAAAAAGCTCTTCTTTGCATTATCAAAATAATGCAACAGAATGAGTTTGGAGACGACATAAAAAAACCTCCGCCAATACAAATGCGTCAACCGAAGCAGCTCGTTAAGCAGTTTAGCACCGTTTATGAGTGAAGATGGCCTTCTACGAGTAGGCGGACGCCTTGAATCAGCTCTGCTAAATTTCGACTCAATACATCCAATTGTTCTACCCTACCGCCACCCTGTAACCAAAATGTTCATGTAGGTCCACAGACACTCTTGTCCATCGTTAGACAGCGATTTTGGCCTATAAAAGGGAAAACACTTGCTCGTACTGTTGTCCAAGGATGTATGAGATGCTCCAGGATACAGCCAAAGCTACTTACACAATTAATGGGCAATTTGCCGGCAGATCGTGTACAACCAGCGCGACCATTCATCAATGCAGGAGTTGACTTCTTCGGTCCAGTTTGGATTCATTTCAAACTTCGCGGCAAGCGGCTACAAAAGGCTTATGTCGCTGTTTTTTGCTGTTTTGCCACAAAGGCTGTGCATATGGAACTTGTGAGTGACCTAACCACGGAAGCCTTTTTAGGCGCTCTCAAACGCTTCATGGGTCAACGTCACTGCCAAAACGGACGGACACTGCCAAAAAATATACTGCGATAACGCAACAAATTTCGTAGGTGCGAGAAATCAACTTCAAGAATTACAGAACGCGGTACAATCAAAAGATGCTCAAGAAAGGATAGGCGGAGAATGCAGCAAAAGAAGAGTTGAATTCCTATTCATACCCCCAAGGTCGCCTCATTTCGGCGGCCTGTGGGAGGCAGCGGTAAAGTCAGCCAAATGGTTATTGCAGCACACCTTATCCTCAGCCTCTCTAACATACGAGGAATTGGAAACGGTCATCATTGAAGCAGAAGCTATATTAAATTTTCGACCTATAACGCCACTGTCTTCAGACCCAAATGACTTAACCGCTCTAACTCCTGGACATCTTCTAATCGGCGAACCCATTCGACTCTTGCAACGAGATGGAAGTTAGTCACACACATAAAAGCAGAATTCTGGAGAAGATGGAGTCGAGAGTATTTACATCATCTTCAACACCGATATAAGTGGAAAACTGAATGTCATAATATAACTCCTGGAACTTTAGTCGTTATAAAGGATGATAACTTGCCACCACTAAAATGGTCGCTGGGACGTGTTATACAGGTAATCCGCGAAGATGATGGACTCGTTCGATTAGTAGATGTGCGCACACCAACAAATGTGATACGACGGTCCAAGCGACCAAAACCCACCAAAACGAATTAAGAACAATGATGAGGGGCCCAAGGAGAACAACAATCAACGTAAAAACCAACGCATCAGCATTGGTTCAGAAATAGTTAACGTCATTATGGTTATGTTACTTGTTTCACCTGGTCACAGCAAAGATGTGCAAGTACAAAGGTTCAACAATGACCCAGGAATTTACTTCGAAAACCTTGGTTTTGCGGAAATAATTGTAAGCGACTGGAGTTTAATAACTTTCTTCAAACTACAACCATATTGGACAGAATTTAATGCAATTACACATTATGTAATGTCATTGGACAACGTGTGTAAACTCATCAAAGCCACAGATGGAACCTGTTCTGGGGTAGGGAGCCAAATACAAAGATTCAGCGATGACATAGAACAAATGAATTCAATGTTAACATCGCAGTCTATCCGACGAAGCAAAAGAGGAGCACTGGACATAATCGGAAATGTCGCCCGCAGCTTGTTCGGTGTCCTGGGCTCAGAATATGCCGAAGAAATAGCTGCCACGATCGACAAAATTTATCGAAATGAAGAATATTTGACAACAGCGATACGAAACCAGACGTCATTCATAGACACCACATTAAATATCATGCAAAAGAATCAAGGCTTCCACTACCCACAAACGAACTTCTAAAATTTTACCAACTAATGCTAATAGAAAGCCAAATAACGAAAACATATATTATCTTCAAAGTAAGAATTCCACTAATTTCAACAGAATCGTTTAAACTTTTGAAACTTACGCCCATTCCATGGAAGGGCAACAGCGGCTTCAAAATAATAACACCATCGACACCGTATATGATGGCAAACTTACACAGAGATCAATATTATCCCATAATGGAGGCAGAGCTTCAACAGTGCTTTTCACTTAAAGAAAACGAACACCTGTGCAGACCTCACAACCCGATTCTGAAACGAGGATTCTCCAAAGCTGCTTGCGAAATCAATTTGCTCGATGATGGACAAAACTTAGCATCATGCAACATTAACCGCCTTACTACAAACTCTTATTGTTAAACTTCATAATCTTTATGAAGCTTCATTATTGTGTTAAGCTTCATAAATAATAATAATGTGTTAAGCTAACAAGTGGATCTATGCTGTGGCTAATAGAACTCTCGTGAATGCGGTTTGCAGTGAAAACCTAACCCAATTAGTACTGTAGGTATCAGGAATATTGAAAATTCGAGAAGGATGTATCATCAAATTGCCATTCTTAACAATACAAGGGTATCAATCTATTGAAGTAAACCGGTACACCTCATACATTCCATCAATAAATTTTAGCTTTATACAAGCAGAATCATCATCAGAAGACGTCACAACAGCATTTCACAAACTAGATACCACCCAAACACCCCAGGTGACAAAACTAAGAAACCAAATTTCAAAATTCAAACTTGACAGTCCGGATAAATTACGAAACCACGATATCCATCATTACACGCTGGGATACGGAAATCTCATCATAATCGTAGTTGTTGGCTCAATCATCGGCTGGAAGCTCTACCATAAGGATCGAAAAACAACCACTACAAAAGTAATCCCACAAGATGTACAGGATGTGTCTACGGAAGCAGAGTCTACTGGTGCCCCCGCGGACTCCGGATTTATTAGAGTCCAAGGCTATCCAAAGTTTACAATTTTAGCAAACGACTATTGCTCAACGCCGGGGAGGATGTTTGCGCAGAAGGCCAAATTCTCCCACACTAAATTTAAGCAGGAAATTTCGAAGTCTATTATTATTATATTCCGAAGTGTATGCAAATTATCAATGTCATTTCCCACAGTCCATGCAGGTTAGCAAGAAATGATACGAAAAGAAAATGACGACGTCGCGAGCTTCCTATGGCAGTGCGCGACAAACCTTGGTCGCAAGACTTAAATTTCAGCGTGCGAATGATTTTGGCAGGTAAAATGCAAGGTTGCATTGACTGTGGAAAACATCAATCTAAATTTTGTTATAACTGTTATTACCTTTTAAGTTCTTGTTCTTTTTAACTGTAATTTTGTTATAAATACGATAGACAATAACAATAAAGTGGCTTTTTGACTTCAGCACTAAAACTGTGTTAATCAAGTGATTTTTGCGTGAGTGTGATTCAATAGTGCGATCCATCTTCATCATTTCTCAAATAAACGACTAGCTGGTTGGTACCAGATAGTCAATTCAACGTATAAATTGGTTTTGTACCAATTTATTAATTTCGTAGTCAAAAGCGGCGTTCAAAACACACATGGGATTTTTCTGCATCTTGCGAATTAGGTAAGTGTAAGCAGGGCATAGTTTAAGGATGTAAGAGTATGGCAACGACGGTGAGTGTGCCTCACTGGAGAGGAGTGAGTGGGACAAGCAGTGATGGCGTGTGCAGTGGAAGTGGGTTGGAATACGCAGCAACACATCATGTTGCTAGAAACATTTCTGGAAATAAATGATGTTGCTATCAACATCTGGATGAATCAGCAGGGAAGAAGAACAAGGCGACATGTATAAAAGGCGGCGCACAAGCCAAACTCGAGATTAGTTTTCCGGCAGTCAGCCGCGCAGCAGTACCATGGAAAGTGACAAGGTAAGTGGAAAAGTAGTAGTGGCTCCCCTTGAAATCCCAATCCTTCCCACCTCCTTTCGCGAACACAAGTCCTGTGACTGGTGACGGATTGCACCAATCCTGCCAGAAACGAGTCCTGTGTGTCGCGCACTCCGCATATCCTTTTTGCCACCAACTGGCGACGGATTGCACCAATCCTGTCAGTTGTGTGTCCTCCGTAATCCTTTTGCCATCGACGGGTGACGGATTGCACCAATCCTTCCCGGCAAAAGGTGTCCTGGATCCATGTCCTTGTAGTGTCCTTGTAGTCAGAGCCACTATATCATCCTTGTCACTTGAGACAAAGTCCGTTGCTCGTCGTAACCCCGACGTAGCATCGACGGCAGTGCATCATAGGACACTACGCGTCGCACCCGAGCATCGCATCGACGGCAGTGCATCACAGGACACTGCGCGTCGCATCAGAGCATCGCCTTGACGGCAGTGCATCACAGGTAACTGCGCGTCGCACACGAGCATCACAACGCATCGACGGTCTGCTGCGTCAACGCCACGCGTCGCATCTACACGTCACGCCAACGCATCAACGCCCTGCTGCGTCGACGAGCGCCGCATCAGCGCATCGCAACGTATATACGCTCCCACCAACGCATCGACGGCCAGCTGCGTCAACGAGCGTCGCGTCAACGCCACGCGTCGCATCTACACGTCACACTAACGCATCAGCGCCCTGCTGCGTCGACGAGGGCCGCATCAACGCATCGCAACTTATATACGCGCCCACCAACGCATCGACGCCCTGCTGCGTCGACAAGCGCTGCATCAACGCATCGCAACGTATCTACGCGCACACCAACGAGCGTCACACACTGCCGGACGGCGGTATATTCATGCCGCGTCAGCGAACGTCGTTCACTTCGTCAACGGACACATCGTCATCTCACCACCTCCAACACCACCGGCACACTCACCATCGTGTCTACACCCCATAGTTTAAGGATCTGAAGTGTAAATAAAGTGAATTTCTTAAAGTAAAGGTCCGAAATACAAATTATTTCTGCCGCGATCCTGGACACGCCCTGAGCGATATCCAAAGCGAAAACATCGTGACAGATGGCGTCCGAGCAGGGACTTATTTAAAAAATTCAGTGAACGCTTTTGGAAAAAAAACACATTGTAACTTCTGAATCCACAACATCGTCACCTCTAAAACGCACGGAAGATGGCTACGGTAAGTTGGATCTACAGAGTGAATAAGAAACAGCTGCAGTTCATGGCAGAGAAACTAGAACTGGAAAAGGAAGGAACGGTAGAACAAATGAGGAAATTGCTGTTGGATTTTGTAAAGACAGGGAAACACACAGAAGACACAATGAAGTTTTTGCGGGAAATGGAAGCAAAGTGTGGAAAATCGAGAGCAAGTACACCGACACAGACGCTTAGAAGCCGAAGTCCAAGCCCGACACGAAAACAAACGAATGATGCCGATGACCATCAACAGAAAATGTAATCTCGGTGGCAGTTCCATCGCATCCAAGCCCCTATGCGGTAGTAATCGACCATGTACGGAAGTGGGCCGTGAAATTTGATGGCATGAAGAACCCTCTAGACTTTATTGAACGCGTCGAGGAACTGGCGATCACGTACAATTTAAATGTCAACCTCCTACCCCGAACGATGCCCGAACTACTGCGCGAAAAGGAACTCACATAGCTGCGGAATAATAATGGCAATTGGGAGAAATGGGACGAATTTAAGCGAGACTTTCTGAAGTTTTTCTTATCATCACTGTATATCGATAAACTAGACGATGAAATTCGGAGCCGTCATCAAAAACAGGATGAGCCTTTCAAAGATTACGTTGTGGCGTTACAGGAGTTGATGAGACATGCCGGATACGACGAGTCTCGACAGTTGGAAAGGATATTCCGAAACAGTCAAAGCGGTTACCAACTGTACATCAAAAGGAAAGATTTTTCGAGCTTGGCCGAATTGTTAGCACTAGCCGAGGACCTGGAGTGCTTGCGTGCCGATGAGGAGAAGGCAACGACTTCTGGTAGTAGACGACCCGAGGGCAGGAATCGTGTGGCTTATATCACTAGGGAATAGGTAAATCCGAAGACAGCATGCCGCAGGTGCGGACAGGATGGTCACGTCAAGTATGGATGTCGCAACCCGGAACTGGCATTTTGTTGGCAGTGCGGCCGTAAAGGAGTGAAAACATACCAATGCTGCTCCCCACGACAGGGAAACGGAAGTGGAATTCATCAAAACGGAGGCGTAATGAATTCCTAAACTGCCACGTCTCCCGAATAGGACAACCAATGGGATCGTTGAAACTGAAGAACGGCAGATTTGCTGCAGAAGTTGCTATCGAGGGCAAAATCTACACCGCAACGATAGACACAGGAGCGACCTGCAGTTTTATGAATCGAGAGAACGCGGATCACTTAGGGACACCAGACAGCAATGAGCCAACAACAACCACGGTGAGATTGGCCACCATAGGAATACGCAGGTCTGTGATCAAACGAGTGGCGATCAACAATAGGGAATGTGAAGTGCAACTATTACTATTACCGGAAGCATTTGACTTGCTCATACTGGGACTGGATTATCTGGACAAAATGGGGGCCTCTATGACGATCGGTGGACTCACAACGAACTTCAAAAGCACTGGTGGAGACATTGGCCCACAGGTTTGCCCAATCATACGCAGTGAGGAGGTGCTTGTCAAGGAATTTTTAGATACAGAGTTGCGAGCATTTGATGCCTTACAGGGCCCAGCACAGGTCACGCCCCATCGAATTGTTATGCGAGATGATCAGCCGATTAAGCAGCGTTATTTTCCCCGGAACCCGCGATGCAGGCAATCATCAATAAGCACGTCGATTATTTATTGTCAGCAGGCTGCATTGGATCCTCGAAGAGTCCGTACAGCGCGCCCATCGTGTTGGTTTCAAGAACTGAAAAAGCGCCTCACCAAAGCCCCTGTATTAGCCTGTCCAGATTTCGACAGGAGGTTTACCATGCAGACAAACGCAAGTGATTATAGTCTGGGCGTCGTCCTCACACAGGAAATCGATGGAACTGAAAGGATTATTGCGTATTCCAGCCGACGGTTAAATAAAGCTGAAATCAACTACTCGCCTGCAGAAAAGATTCCTTGCCATCGTGTGGGGATTAAGGAAGATGAGACAGTACCTCAAGGGATACGAATTTACAATTGTCACCGACTATCTCGCTCTGAAGTGGCTGAATTCCATCGAAAGTCCTTCAGGACGGATCGCACGCTGGACAACCGCGAGACGTGTTGCTCTCGATGACAGTATCGCCAGGAGAAAAGGAGATTTCGTGCCCATTGACAAACAAGAAAATTCAGGAAGTACGCCAGAATGCAGAAAAATATCCGACTTGATGACTTTCCTGCAGTCGGACATTTGGGAATTTTTAAAACGATATCACGCCTCGCTAGCCGGTATTATTGGCCTGGAATATAGAGGGATGCAAGCCGGTATGTAAAGAAATGTGGAAGTTGTCAAAAATATAAAGTACAACAAGTGAAGCCTGCGGGAAAATGCTCACACAGATTGCCGAGGAGCCTTGGTCCGTCCTGTGTGCCGATTTCGTGCTTCCTCTTCCTAGATCTACACATGGGAATACGATGATGTTGGTATTCGTGGATAAATTCACGAAGTGGACAGAAATCATTCCACTACGAGCGGCGACTGTCGAAACCCTCATAAACGCGTTCCGGGGAGGATAATATCAAGGTTTGGGTTACCAAAAATTCTGGTGACGGACAACGGTTCCCAATTTACTGCCCCGCAAATTTCAAAAATTCATGCAGGACATCGGAATCAAACACCAATTCACTGCACCCTACTGCCCTCAGGAAAACGCGACAGAACGAGTGAATCGAACCATAAAGGTCATGGTGTCGCAGTTCGCAGAGAAAAATCAGCGCCGATGGGATGACCTGCTACCAGAAATCTCTTTAGCCATTAACACCAGCGTCTCCGAAACAACAGGTTACAGCCCGGCATTCCTTGTGCAAGGACGTGAACCGCGTGTACCAAAAGCTCTGTACGACGAGGTGACATTCGGCAGTTCGACGGAACTTGGAGAAAGCGGCACAGGATCGGGCCAGGTATTATAACTTACGACGACGGAACTGGACACCGAAAATTGGAGACCGGGTTCTGGTCAAGGAACACCATTTATCCAAGGCCATCGAGGGATTCGCCACGAAACTTGCTCGGAAATACAACGGCCCCTACCGAGTCATAAATTTCGTTTCACCAGTAATTACAGAAGTAAAACGAGAATGCGACAGGAAAATACGTAAAACTTTTGTACAGGATATGAAAATATTTTATGAAGACTCGGCAGCGGGGAAAACGATGTTAAGCAACCCACCTCAAACAAGAGAACTCACCACAGTGTAAGCATGCCCATAACGTATTTTTAATTATTACAGACGAGTTTCACTCTAACGAAGTTTAAAACCGGAAACGGATATGAGCGACGACAAGAAACGACGCGCGAGTGTTGAGCAAATGCGTCGGCGATACTACACAATAGACGCAGCCAAAAGGAGAACGATCTGCATCGCCAGTGATTGGGAGCAGGATCCTGCCCACGTGGCGCATATGGATCGACACGGGGTAACCACGGGAGCGCCGTCGTCGAGTGCGAACACCATGGCCACCACTGCTGATTACTGTGAGGCGTCCCTTCCCAAGCGACAAAAACTGGGAGTAGTGAGTGAAGGCAGTTTGCAGCAGATAGCCAAAATCACCAGTGTTGCTGCTAACGACAACGCGGAGGAAAACCCCAGGGTACTGTTTCGATACCCACCTGGGCGCGGTGGCATCGTCATCAACACCGACGACTACAGGAGGTTGGCCAAGGGCCGCTTCCTCAACGATGTCATCCTGGATGTCTACCTCCAGTATCTGTGGAAGGCTGCCTACCCGAGGAACTGCGAGAGCAGGTCTACATATTTAGCAGCCATTTCGTAAGCCGCCTTCGAAGAGCCCCTCCGAGCAGGCTAAATGCGACCACGGTTACCGCAATGGAACGACACAGCTGGATACGTGGCTGGACCAAAGGTGTTGACATCTTCACCAAACAGGTGGTGATAATACACGTCAACGAGGCCATGCATTGGGTCCTGGTGGCAGTGATCGGCCTGGATGCAGTCGCGGCAGGGTGTCCCTCAAGAAACGGAGGTGCTTCCCGTGATATTGACGTTCGACTCCATTGCAAAACAGCCACGGACAGATGCCGTAAAGCAAGTACGGGAGTACCTCCAAGCCGAATTAACAACAAGGCGGGGGGTCACCAACGCACGTATGCTGCTGGGAGAGGACGCGCTGCTATGGCGCAATATGGAGGTTACGCAACAACCCAACACCTACGAATGCGGCGTATACATCCTCCAATACGCAACTTGCATCCCTTCCGGGCTGTCCACGAACTGGCACACAGCCGTCATCAAATCAGGGGCCAAGGAGATGCAGAACGAGATCGACCGACAAGGCTGTAGGATTTCCCAGCTGTTTAATGAGCTGGCCAAAGAAAAGAACCCCAGCCAGGAACTTCCGCCGATAGATCTGCCAAGTATGACAACACACAACACTGGCGACGGAAGCAGCACCAGCGGCGAAGAAAGTAGAAGCAGCAGCGAAAGCAGTAGCAGCGACGACGAAAGTGGAAGCAGCTCCAGTCAAAAAAATGGTAGCAGCGGCGTGAACAAGATTAACACCTACAAAAGCAACGGCAACGGAAACAGTAGTAACAACAACAACCTTTCACCACACACAACAAAATCGACGGTAGTGGCAGCACTGAGGCAGTGCAGATTTGTGAGGGAGCGTGGCCACCAGAAGTTAAGGAAGAGCTGCAGGTGTCGAGCACGACGTGGATGACTGGTACGCAAGCAAGGTACATTGTACGCACCAGCAGCGATGTATACAGCATCCGCATCAGCAGGGCTGGCAAGGTCAGCTTTTTTTGTCTTCCCCAATGAGAGAAGGGGGTGTGAGGAGCCTGGTGCCTCCCACAAATTATTATTTCTTTTTAATTATTATTTTGTATAATTGCTAATTTTTTTATAATTTTTATTATAATTAGTAATTACGTAGAACGTAACATTTTAATTTAATATATATATCGTGAGCTTCAATTTAAACATTGTCAGGATTACTTAAATATTTAAAGTTAGGAATACGAAAACCCGCATGGTATTTTTCTGCACCTTGCGAATTAGATAAGTGTAAGCAGGGCGTAGTTTGAGGATGCGAGAGTATGGCAACGATGGTGAGTGTGCCTCACTGGAGAGGAGTGAGCGGGACAAGCAGTGATGGCGTGTGCAGTGGAAGTGGGTTGGAATGCGTAGCAATACAGCATGTTGCCAGCAACATTTCTGGAAGTAAATGATTTTGCTATCAACATGTGGAAGAATCAGCAGGGAAGAAGAACAAGACGACATGCATAAAAGGCGGCGCACAAGCCAAACTCGAGATTAGTTTTCCGGCAGTCAGCCGCGCAGCAGTACCATGGAAAGTGACAAGGTAAGTGGCAAAGTAGTAGTGGCTCCCCTTGAAATCCCAATCCTTCCCACCTCCTTTCGCGAACGCAAGTCCTGTGACTGGTGACGGATTGCACCAATCCTGCCAGAAACGAGTCTTGTGTGTCGCCTCAGTCGCGCGCTCCGCATATCTTTTTTGCCACCAACTGGCGACGGATTGCACCAATCTTGTCAGTTGTGTGTCCTCCGTAATCCTTTTGCCATCGGCGAGTGACGGATTGCACCAATCCTGCCCGGCAAAAGGTGTCCTGGATCCATCCTACCCGTGTCCTTGTAGTCAGAGCCACTATATCATCCTTGTCACTTGAGACAAAGTCCGTTGCTCGTCGTAACCCCGACGTAGCATCGACGGCAGTGCATCATAGGACACTGCGCGTCGCACCCGAGCATCGAATCGACGGCAGTGCATCACAGGACACTACGCGTCGCACCCGAGCATCGCATCGACGGCAGTGCATCACAGGACACTGCGCGTCGCATCAGAGCATCGCCTTGACGGCAGTGCATCACAGGTAACTGCGCGTCGCACACGAGCATCACAACGCATCGGCGGTCTGCTGCGTCAACGCCACGCGTCGCATCTACACGTCACGCCAACGCATCAACGCCCTGCTGCGTCGACGAGCGCCGCATCAGCGCATCGCAACGTATATACGCTCCCACCAACGCATCGACGGCCAGCTGCGTCAACGAGCGTCGCGTCAACGCCACGCGTCGCATCTACACATCACACTAACGCATCAGCGCCCTGCTGCGTCGACGAGGGCCGCATCAACGCATCGCAACTTATATACGCGCCCACCAACGCATCGTCGCCCTGCTGCGTCGACAAGCGCTGCATCAACGCATCGCAACGTATCTACGCACACACCAACGAGCGTCACACACTGCCGGACGGCGGTATATTCATGCCGCGTCAGCGAACGTCGTTCACTTCGTCAGCGGACACATCGTCATCTCACCACCTCCAACACCACCGGCACACTCACCATCGTGTCTACACCCCATAGTTTAAGGATCTGAAGTGTAAATAAAGTGAATTTCTTAAATTAAAGGTCCGAAATACAAATTATTTCTGCTGCGATCCTGGACACGCCCTGGCCGATATCCAAAGCGAAAACATCGTGACAGATGGCGTCCGAGCAGGGACTTATTTAAAAAATTCAGTGAACGCTTTTGGAAAAAAAACACATTGTAACTTCTGAATCCACAACATCGTCACCTCTAAAACGCACGGAAGATGGCTACGGTAAGTTGGATCTACAGAGTGAATAAGAAACAGCTGCAGTTCATGGCAGAGAAACTAGAACTGGAAAAGGAAGGAACGGTAGAACAAATGAGGAAATTGCTGTTGGATTTTGTAAAGACAGGGAAACACACAGAAGACACAATGAAGTTTTTGCGGGAAATGGAAGCAAAGTGTGGAAAATCGAGAGCAAGTACACCGACACAGACGCTTAGAAGCCGAAGTCCAAGCCCGACACGAAAACAAACGAATGATGCCGATGACCATCAACAGAAAATGTAATCTCGGTGGCAGTTCCATCGCATCCAAGCCCGTATGCGGTAGTAATCGACCATGTACGGAAGTGGGCCGTGAAATTTGATGGCATGAAGAACCCTCTAGACTTTATTGAACGCGTCGAGGAACTGGCGATCACGTACAATTTAAATGTCAACCTCCTACCCCGAACGATGCCCGAACTACTGCGCGAAAAGGAACTCACATAGCTGCGGAATAATAATCGCCATTGGGAGAAATGGGACGAATTTAAGCGAGACTTTCTGAAGTTTTTCTTATCATCACTGTATATCGATAAACTAGACGATGAAATTCGGAGCCGTCATCAAAAACAGGATGAGCCTTTCAAAGATTACGTTGTGGCGTTACAGGAGTTGATGAGACATGCCGGATACGACGAGTCTCGACAGTTGGAAAGGATATTCCGAAACAGTCAAAGCGGTTACCAACTGTACATCAAAAGGAAAGATTTTTCGAGCTTGGCCGAATTGTTAGCACTAGCCGAGGACCTGGAGTGCTTGCGTGCCGATGAGGAGAAGGCAACGACTTCTGGTAGTAGACGACCCGAGGGCAGGAATCGTGTGGCTTATATCACTAGGGAACAGGTAAATCCGAAGACAGCATGCCGCAGGTGCGGACAGGATGGTCACGTCAAGTATGGATGTCGCAACCCGGAACTGGCATTTTGTTGGCAGTGCGGCCGTAAAGGAGTGAAAACATACCAATGCTGCTCCCCACGACAGGGAAACGGAAGTGGAATTCATCAAAACGGAGGCGTAATGAATTCCTAAACTGCCACGTCTCCCGAATAGGACAACCAATGGGATCGTTGAAACTGAAGAACGGCAGATTTGCTGCAGAAGTTGCTATCGAGGGCAAAATCTACACCGCAACGATAGACACAGGAGCGACCTGCAGTTTTATGAATCGAGAGAACGCGGATCACTTAGGGACACCAGACAGCAATGAGCCAACAACAACCACGGTGAGATTGGCCACCATAGGAATACGCAGGTCAACAATAGGGAATGTGAAGTGCAACTATTACTATTACCGGAAGCATTTGACTTGCTCATACTGGGACTGGATTATCTGGACAAAATGGGGGCCTCTATGACGATCGGTGGACTCACAACGAACTTCAAAAGCACTGGTGGAGACATTGGCCCACAGGTTTGCCCAATCATACGCAGTGAGGAGGTGCTTGTCAAGGAATTTTTAGATACAGAGTTGCGAGCATTTGATGCCTTACAGGGCCCAGCACAGGTCACGCCCCATCGAATTGTTATGCGAGATGATCAGCCGATTATGCAGCGTTATTTTCCCCGGAACCCCGCGATGCAGGCAATCATCAATAAGCACGTCGATTATTTATTGTCAGCAGGCTGCATTGAATCCTCGAAGAGTCCGTACAGCGCGCCCATCGTGTTGGTTTCAAGAACTGAAAAAGCGCCTCACCAAAGCCCCTGTATTAGCCTGTCCAGATTTCGACAGGAGGTTTACCATGCAGACAAACGCAAGTGATTATAGTCTGGGCGTCGTCCTCACACAGGAAATCGATGGAACTGAAAGGATTATTGCGTATTCCAGCCGACGGTTAAATAAAGCTGAAATCAACTACTCGCCTGCAGAAAAGATTCCTTGCCATCGTGTGGGGATTAAGGAAGATGAGACAGTACCTCAAGGGATACGAATTTACAATTGTCACCGACTATCTCGCTCTGAAGTGGCTGAATTCCATCGAAAGTCCTTCAGGACGGATCGCACGCTGGACAACCGCGAGACGTGTTGCTCTCGATGACAGTATCGCCAGGAGAAAAGGAGATTTCGTGCCCATTGACAAACAAGAAAATTTAGGAAGTACGCCAGAATGCAGAAAAATATCCGACTTGATGACTTTCCTGCAGTCGGACATTTGGGAATTTTTAAAACGATATCACGCCTCGCTAGCCGGTATTATTGGCCTGGAATATACAGGGATGCAAGCCGGTATGTAAAGAAATGTGGAAGTTGTCAAAAATATAAAGTACAACAAGTGAAGCCTGCGGGAAAATGCTCACACAGATTGCCGAGGAGCCTTGGTCCGTCCTGTGTGCCGATTTCGTGCTTCCTCTTCCTAGATCTACACATGGGAATACGATGATGTTGGTATTCGTGGATAAATTCACGAAGTGGACAGAAATCATTCCACTACGAGCGGCGACTGTCGAAACCCTCATAAACGCGTTCCGGGGAGGATAATATCAAGGTTTGGGTTACCAAAAATTCTGGTGACGGACAACGGTTCCCAATTTACTGCCCGCAAATTTAAAAAATTCATGCAGGACATCGGAATCAAACACCAATTCACTGCACCCTACTGCCCTCAGGAAAACGCGACAGAACGAGTGAATCGAACCATAAAGGTCATGGTGTCGCAGTTCGCAGAGAAAAATCAGCGCCGATGGGATGACCTGCTACCAGAAATCTCTTTAGCCATTAACACCAGCGTCTCCGAAACAACAGGTTACAGCCCGGCATTCCTTGTGCAAGGACGTGAACCGCGTGTACCAAAAGCTCTGTACGACGAGGTGACATTCGGCAGTTCGACGGAACTTGGAGAAAGCGGCACAGGATCGGGCCAGGTATTATAACTTACGACGACGGAACTGGACACCGAAAATTGGAGACCGGGTTCTGGTCAAGGAACGCCATTTATCCAAGGCCATCGAGGGATTCGCCACGAAACTTGCTCGGAAATACAACGGCCCCTACCGAGTCATAAATTTCGTTTCACCAGTAATTACAGAAGTAAAACGAGAATGCGACAGGAAAATACGTAAAACTTTTGTACAGGATATGAAAATATTTTATGAAGACTCGGCAGCGGGGAAAACGATGTTAAGCAACCCACCTCAAACAAGAGAACTCACCACAGTGTAAGCATGCCCATAACGTATTTTTAATTATTACAGACGAGTTTCACTCTAACGAAGTTTAAAACCGGAAACGGATATGAGCGACGACAAGAAACGACGCGCGAGTGTTGAGCAAATGCGTCGGCGATACTACACAATAGACGCAGCCAAAAGGAGAACGATCTGCATCGCCAGTGATTGGGAGCAGGATCCTGCCCACGTGGCGCATATAGATCGACACGGGGTAACCACGGGAGCGCCGTCGTCGAGTGCGAACACCATGGCCACCACTGCTGATTACAGTGAGGCGTCCCTTCCCAAGCGACAACAACTGGGAGTAGTGAGTGAAGGCAGTTTGCAGCAGATAGCCAAAATCACCAGTGTTGCTGCTAACGACAACGCGGAGGAAAACCCCAGGGTACTGTTTCGATACCCACCTGGGCGCGGTGGCATCGTCATCAACACCGACGACTACAGGAGGTTGGCCAAGGGCCGCTTCCTCAACGATGTCATCCTGGATGTCTACCTCCAGTATCTGTGGAAGGCTGCCTACCCGAGGAACTACGAGAGCAGGTCTACATATTTAGCAGCCATTTCGTAAGCCGCCTTCGAAGAGCCCCTCCGAGCAGGCTAAATGCGACCACGGTTACCGCAATGGAACGACACAGCTGGATACGTGGCTGGACCAAAGGTGTTGACATCTTCACCAAACAGGTGGTGATAATACACGTCAACGAGGCCATGCATTGGGTCCTGGTGGCAGTGATCGGCCTGGATGCAGTCACGACAGGGTGTCCCTCAAGAAACGGAGGTGCTTCCCGTGATATTGACGTTCGACTCCATTGCAAAACAGCCACGGACAGATGCCGTAAAGCAAGTACGGGAGTACCTCCAAGCCGAATTAACAACAAGGCGGGGGGTCACCAACGCACGTATGCTGCTGGGAGAGGACGCGCTGCTATGGCGCAATATGGAGGTTACGCAACAACCCAACACCTACGAATGCGGCGTATACATCCTCCAATACGCAACTTGCATCCCTTCCGGGCTGTCCACGAACTGGCACACAGCCGTCATCAAATCAGGGGCCAAGGAGATGCAGAACGAGATCGACCGACAAGGCTGTAGGATTTCCCAGCTGTTTAATGAGCTGGCCAAAGAAAAGAACCCCAGCCAGGAACTTCCGCCGATAGATCTGCCAAGTATGACAACACACAACACTGGCGACGGAAGCAGCACCAGCGGCGAAGAAAGTAGAAGCAGCAGCGAAAGCAGTAGCAGCGACGACGAAAGTGGAAGCAGCTCCAGTCAAAAAAATGGTAGCAGCGGCGTGAACAAGATTAACACCTACAAAAGCAACGGCAACGGAAACAGTAGTAACAACAACAACCTTTCACCACACACAACAAAATCGACGGTAGTGGCAGCACTGAGGCAGTGCAGATTTGTGAGGGAGCGTGGCCACCAGAAGTTAAGGAAGAGCTGCAGGTGTCGAGCACGACGTGGATGACTGGTACGCAAGCAAGGTACATTGTACGCACCAGCAGCGATGTATACAGCATCCGCATCAGCAGGGCTGGCAAGGTCAGCTTTTTTTGTCTTCCCCAATGAGAGAAGGGGGTGTGAGGAGCCTGGTGCCTCCCACAAATTATTATTTCTTTTTAATTATTATTTTGTATAATTGCTAATTTTTTTATAATTTTTATTATAATTATTAATTACGTAGAACGTAACATTTTAATTTAATATATATATCGTGAGCTTCAATTTAAACATTGTCAGGATTACTTAAATATTTAAAGTTAGGAATACGAAAACCCGCATGGTATTTTTCTGCACCTTGCGAATTAGATAAGTGTAAGCAGGGCGTAGTTTGAGGATGCGAGAGTATGGCAACGATGGTGAGTGTGCCTCACTGGAGAGGAGTGAGCGGGACAAGCAGTGATGGCGTGTGCAGTGGAAGTGGGTTGGAATGCGTAGCAATACAGCATGTTGCCAGCAACATTTCTGGAAGTAAATGATTTTGCTATCAACATGTGGAAGAATCAGCAGGGAAGAAGAACAAGACGACATGCATAAAAGGCGGCGCACAAGCCAAACTCGAGATTAGTTTTCCGGCAGTCAGCCGCGCAGCAGTACCATGGAAAGTGACAAGGTAAGTGGCAAAGTAGTAGTGGCTCCCCTTGAAATCCCAATCCTTCCCACCTCCTTTCGCGAACGCAAGTCCTGTGACTGGTGACGGATTGCACCAATCCTGCCAGAAACGAGTCTTGTGTGTCGCCTCAGTCGCGCGCTCCGCATATCTTTTTTGCCACCAACTGGCGACGGATTGCACCAATCTTGTCAGTTGTGTGTCCTCCGTAATCCTTTTGCCATCGGCGAGTGACGGATTGCACCAATCCTGCCCGGCAAAAGGTGTCCTGGATCCATCCTACCCGTGTCCTTGTAGTCAGAGCCACTATATCATCCTTGTCACTTGAGACAAAGTCCGTTGCTCGTCGTAACCCCGACGTAGCATCGACGGCAGTGCATCATAGGACACTGCGCGTCGCACCCGAGCATCGAATCGACGGCAGTGCATCACAGGACACTACGCGTCGCACCCGAGCATCGCATCGACGGCAGTGCATCACAGGACACTGCGCGTCGCATCAGAGCATCGCCTTGACGGCAGTGCATCACAGGTAACTGCGCGTCGCACACGAGCATCACAACGCATCGGCGGTCTGCTGCGTCAACGCCACGCGTCGCATCTACACGTCACGCCAACGCATCAACGCCCTGCTGCGTCGACGAGCGCCGCATCAGCGCATCGCAACGTATATACGCTCCCACCAACGCATCGACGGCCAGCTGCGTCAACGAGCGTCGCGTCAACGCCACGCGTCGCATCTACACGTCACACTAACGCATCAGCGCCCTGCTGCGTCGACGAGGGCCGCATCAACGCATCGCAACTTATATACGCGCCCACCAACGCATCGACGCCCTGCTGCGTCGACAAGCGCTGCATCAACGCATCGCAACGTATCTACGCACACACCAACGAGCGTCACACACTGCCGGACGGCGGTATATTCATGCCGCGTCAGCGAACGTCGTTCACTTCGTCAGCGGACACATCGTCATCTCACCACCTCCAACACCACCGGCACACTCACCATCGTGTCTACACCCCATAGTTTAAGGATCTGAAGTGTAAATAAAGTGAATTTCTTAAAGTAAAGGTCCGAAATACAAATTATTTCTGCTGCGATCCTGGACACGCCCTGGGCGATATCCAAAGCGAAAACATCGTGACAGATGGCGTCCGAGCAGGGACTTATTTAAAAAATTCAGTGAACGCTTTTGGAAAAAAAACACATTGTAACTTCTGAATCCACAACATCGTCACCTCTAAAACGCACGGAAGATGGCTACGGTAAGTTGGATCTACAGAGTGAATAAGAAACAGCTGCAGTTCATGGCAGAGAAACTAGAACTGGAAAAGGAAGGAACGGTAGAACAAATGAGGAAATTGCTGTTGGATTTTGTAAAGACAGGGAAACACACAGAAGACACAATGAAGTTTTTGCGGGAAATGGAAGCAAAGTGTGGAAAATCGAGAGCAAGTACACCGACACAGACGCTTAGAAGCCGAAGTCCAAGCCCGACACGAAAACAAACGAATGATGCCGATGACCATCAACAGAAAATGTAATCTCGGTGGCAGTTCCATCGCATCCAAGCCCCTATGCGGTAGTAATCGACCATGTACGGAAGTGGGCCGTGAAATTTGATGGCATGAAGAACCCTCTAGACTTTATTGAACGCGTCGAGGAACTGGCGATCACGTACAATTTAAATGTCAACCTCCTACCCCGAACGATGCCCGAACTACTGCGCGAAAAGGAACTCACATAGCTGCGGAATAATAATCGCCATTGGGAGAAATGGGACGAATTTAAGCGAGACTTTCTGAAGTTTTTCTTATCATCACTGTATATCGATAAACTAGACGATGAAATTCGGAGCCGTCATCAAAAACAGGATGAGCCTTTCAAAGATTACGTTGTGGCGTTACAGGAGTTGATGAGACATGCCGGATACGACGAGTCTCGACAGTTGGAAAGGATATTCCGAAACAGTCAAAGCGGTTACCAACTGTACATCAAAAGGAAAGATTTTTCGAGCTTGGCCGAATTGTTAGCACTAGCCGAGGACCTGGAGTGCTTGCGTGCCGATGAGGAGAAGGCAACGACTTCTGGTAGTAGACGACCCGAGGGCAGGAATCGTGTGGCTTATATCACTAGGGAACAGGTAAATCCGAAGACAGCATGCCGCAGGTGCGGACAGGATGGTCACGTCAAGTATGGATGTCGCAACCCGGAACTGGCATTTTGTTGGCAGTGCGGCCGTAAAGGAGTGAAAACATACCAATGCTGCTCCCCACGACAGGGAAACGGAAGTGGAATTCATCAAAACGGAGGCGTAATGAATTCCTAAACTGCCACGTCTCCCGAATAGGACAACCAATGGGATCGTTGAAACTGAAGAACGGCAGATTTGCTGCAGAAGTTGCTATCGAGGGCAAAATCTACACCGCAACGATAGACACAGGAGCGACCTGCAGTTTTATGAATCGAGAGAACGCGGATCACTTAGGGACACCAGACAGCAATGAGCCAACAACAACCACGGTGAGATTGGCCACCATAGGAATACGCAGGTCTGTGATCAAACGAGTGGCGATCAACAATAGGGAATGTGAAGTGCAACTATTACTATTACCGGAAGCATTTGACTTGCTCATACTGGGACTGGATTATCTGGACAAAATGGGGGCCTCTATGACGATCGGTGGACTCACAACGAACTTCAAAAGCACTGGTGGAGACATTGGCCCACAGGTTTGCCCAATCATACGCAGTGAGGAGGTGCTTGTCAAGGAATTTTTAGATACAGAGTTGCGAGCATTTGATGCCTTACAGGGCCCAGCACAGGTCACGCCCCATCGAATTGTTATGCGAGATGATCAGCCGATTAAGCAGCGTTATTTTCCCCGGAACCCGCGATGCAGGCAATCATCAATAAGCACGTCGATTATTTATTGTCAGCAGGCTGCATTGAATCCTCGAAGAGTCCGTACAGCGCGCCCATCGTGTTGGTTTCAAGAACTGAAAAAGCGCCTCACCAAAGCCCCTGTATTAGCCTGTCCAGATTTCGACAGGAGGTTTACCATGCAGACAAACGCAAGTGATTATAGTCTGGGCGTCGTCCTCACACAGGAAATCGATGGAACTGAAAGGATTATTGCGTATTCCAGCCGACGGTTAAATAAAGCTGAAATCAACTACTCGCCTGCAGAAAAGATTCCTTGCCATCGTGTGGGGATTAAGGAAGATGAGACAGTACCTCAAGGGATACGAATTTACAATTGTCACCGACTATCTCGCTCTGAAGTGGCTGAATTCCATCGAAAGTCCTTCAGGACGGATCGCACGCTGGACAACCGCGAGACGTGTTGCTCTCGATGACAGTATCGCCAGGAGAAAAGGAGATTTCGTGCCCATTGACAAACAAGAAAATTCAGGAAGTACGCCAGAATGCAGAAAAATATCCGACTTGATGACTTTCCTGCAGTCGGACATTTGGGAATTTTTAAAACGATATCACGCCTCGCTAGCCGGTATTATTGGCCTGGAATATACAGGGATGCAAGCCGGTATGTAAAGAAATGTGGAAGTTGTCAAAAATATAAAGTACAACAAGTGAAGCCTGCGGGAAAATGCTCACACAGATTGCCGAGGAGCCTTGGTCCGTCCTGTGTGCCGATTTCGTGCTTCCTCTTCCTAGATCTACACATGGGAATACGATGATGTTGGTATTCGTGGATAAATTCACGAAGTGGACAGAAATCATTCCACTACGAGCGGCGACTGTCGAAACCCTCATAAACGCGTTCCGGGGAGGATAATATCAAGGTTTGGGTTACCAAAAATTCTGGTGACGGACAACGGTTCCCAATTTACTGCCCCGCAAATTTCAAAAATTCATGCAGGACATCGGAATCAAACACCAATTCACTGCACCCTACTGCCCTCAGGAAAACGCGACAGAACGAGTGAATCGAACCATAAAGGTCATGGTGTCGCAGTTCGCAGAGAAAAATCAGCGCCGATGGGATGACCTGCTACCAGAAATCTCTTTAGCCATTAACACCAGCGTCTCCGAAACAACAGGTTACAGCCCGGCATTCCTTGTGCAAGGACGTGAACCGCGTGTACCAAAAGCTCTGTACGACGAGGTGACATTCGGCAGTTCGACGGAACTTGGAGAAAGCGGCACAGGATCGGGCCAGGTATTATAACTTACGACGACGGAACTGGACACCGAAAATTGGAGACCGGGTTCTGGTCAAGGAACACCATTTATCCAAGGCCATCGAGGGATTCGCCACGAAACTTGCTCGGAAATACAACGGCCCCTACCGAGTCATAAATTTCGTTTCACCAGTAATTACAGAAGTAAAACGAGAATGCGACAGGAAAATACGTAAAACTTTTGTACAGGATATGAAAATATTTTATGAAGACTCGGCAGCGGGGAAAACGATGTTAAGCAACCCACCTCAAACAAGAGAACTCACCACAGTGTAAGCATGCCCATAACGTATTTTTAATTATTACAGACGAGTTTCACTCTAACGAAGTTTAAAACCGGAAACGGATATGAGCGACGACAAGAAACGACGCGCGAGTGTTGAGCAAATGCGTCGGCGATACTACACAATAGACGCAGCCAAAAGGAGAACGATCTGCATCGCCAGTGATTGGGAGCAGGATCCTGCCCACGTGGCGCATATGGATCGACACGGGGTAACCACGGGAGCGCCGTCGTCGAGTGCGAACACCATGGCCACCACTGCTGATTACTGTGAGGCGTCCCTTCCCAAGCGACAAAAACTGGGAGTAGTGAGTGAAGGCAGTTTGCAGCAGATAGCCAAAATCACCAGTGTTGCTGCTAACGACAACGCGGAGGAAAACCCCAGGGTACTGTTTCGATACCCACCTGGGCGCGGTGGCATCGTCATCAACACCGACGACTACAGGAGGTTGGCCAAGGGCCGCTTCCTCAACGATGTCATCCTGGATGTCTACCTCCAGTATCTGTGGAAGGCTGCCTACCCGAGGAACTGCGAGAGCAGGTCTACATATTTAGCAGCCATTTCGTAAGCCGCCTTCGAAGAGCCCCTCCGAGCAGGCTAAATGCGACCACGGTTACCGCAATGGAACGACACAGCTGGATACGTGGCTGGACCAAAGGTGTTGACATCTTCACCAAACAGGTGGTGATAATACACGTCAACGAGGCCATGCATTGGGTCCTGGTGGCAGTGATCGGCCTGGATGCAGTCGCGGCAGGGTGTCCCTCAAGAAACGGAGGTGCTTCCCGTGATATTGACGTTCGACTCCATTGCAAAACAGCCACGGACAGATGCCGTAAAGCAAGTACGGGAGTACCTCCAAGCCGAATTAACAACAAGGCGGGGGGTCACCAACGCACGTATGCTGCTGGGAGAGGACGCGCTGCTATGGCGCAATATGGAGGTTACGCAACAACCCAACACCTACGAATGCGGCGTATACATCCTCCAATACGCAACTTGCATCCCTTCCGGGCTGTCCACGAACTGGCACACAGCCGTCATCAAATCAGGGGCCAAGGAGATGCAGAACGAGATCGACCGACAAGGCTGTAGGATTTCCCAGCTGTTTAATGAGCTGGCCAAAGAAAAGAACCCCAGCCAGGAACTTCGGCCGATAGATCTGCCAAGTATGACAACACACAACACTGGCGACGGAAGCAGCACCAGCGGCGAAGAAAGTAGAAGCAGCAGCGAAAGCAGTAGCAGCGACGACGAAAGTGGAAGCAGCTCCAGTCAAAAAAATGGTAGCAGCGGCGTGAACAAGATTAACACCTACAAAAGCAACGGCAACGGAAACAGTAGTAACAACAACAACCTTTCACCACACACAACAAAATCGACGGTAGTGGCAGCACTGAGGCAGTGCAGATTTGTGAGGGAGCGTGGCCACCAGAAGTTAAGGAAGAGCTGCAGGTGTCGAGCACGACGTGGATGACTGGTACGCAAGCAAGGTACATTGTACGCACCAGCAGCGATGTATACAGCATCCGCATCAGCAGGGCTGGCAAGGTCAGCTTTTTTTGTCTTCCCCAATGAGAGAAGGGGGTGTGAGGAGCCTGGTGCCTCCCACAAATTATTATTTCTTTTTAATTATTATTTTGTATAATTGCTAATTTTTTTATAATTTTTATTATAATTATTAATTATGTAGAACGTAACATTTTAATTTAATATATATATCGTGAGCTTCAATTTAAACATTGTCAGGATTACTTAAATATTTAAAGTTAGGAATACGAAAACCCGCATGGTATTTTTCTGCACCTTGCGAATTAGATAAGTGTAAGCAGGGCGTAGTTTGAGGATGCGAGAATATGGCAACGATGGTGAGTGTGCCTCACTGGAGAGGAGTGAGCGGGACAAGCAGTGATGGCGTGTGCAGTGGAAGTGGGTTGGAATGCGTAGCAATACAGCATGTTGCCAGCAACATTTCTGGAAGTAAATGATTTTGCTATCAACATGTGGAAGAATCAGCAGGGAAGAAGAACAAGACGACATGCATAAAAGGCGGCGCACAAGCCAAACTCGAGATTAGTTTTCCGGCAGTCAGCCGCGCAGCAGTACCATGGAAAGTGACAAGGTAAGTGGCAAAGTAGTAGTGGCTCCCCTTGAAATCCCAATCCTTCCCACCTCCTTTCGCGAACGCAAGTCCTGTGACTGGTGACGGATTGCACCAATCCTGCCAGAAACGAGTCTTGTGTGTCGCCTCAGTCGCGCGCTCCGCATATCTTTTTTGCCACCAACTGGCGACGGATTGCACCAATCTTGTCAGTTGTGTGTCCTCCGTAATCCTTTTGCCATCGACGAGTGACGGATTGCACCAATCCTGCCCGGCAAAAGGTGTCCTGGATCCATCCTACCCGTGTCCCTGTAGTCAGAGCCACTATATCAATCTTGTCACTTGAGACAAAGTCCGTTGCTCGTCGTAACCGCGAGCGTCGCATCGACATAGGACATTGCGCGTCGCACCCGAGCATCGAATCGACGGCAGTGCATCATAGGACACTGCGCGTCGCATCAGAGCATCGTATTGACGGCAGTGCATCACAAGATACTGCGCGTCGCATCAGAGCATCGCATCGACGGCAGTGCATCACAGGTAACTGCGCGTCGCACCCGAGCATCACAACGCATCGACGGTCTGCTGCGTCAACGAGCGTCGCGTCAACGCCACGCGTCGCATCTACACGTCACGCCAACGCATCGACGCCCTGCTGCGTCGACAAGCGCCGCATCAACGCATCGCAACGTATCTACGCAGACACCAACGAGCGTCACACACCTCCGGACGGCGGATATTCATGCCGTGACATCGAACGTCGTTCACTTCGTCAACGGACACATCGTCATCTCACCACCTCCAATACCACCGGCACACTCACCATCGTGTCTACACCCCATAGTTTAAGGATCTGAAGTGTAAATAAAGTGAATTTCTTAAAGTAAAGGTCCGAAATACAAATTATTTCTGCCGCGATTCTGGACACGCCCTGAGCGATAACCAAAGCGAAAACATCGTGACAACATGCATTACAAGATAGTCTGAGGAGAACAATTAAGTAGTTTTTAAGTAAGTTTATTAGAAATTGACAAATCCAGAAAATTTACTTGAAAATACTCCGGATATTGTGGTCGATGATAACTGATTCCACTTGAGATGGTAGCATTATCAGTAATTACAAATTAAGAAAAAATTAGTCGACTGTGATTTCGTTGGTCAGGGACAGGTTCACGAAAATTAATATATTACACGTAACGATGGGACATCAAAATACGAAATTGTGAAAGAACTATTTTAAGCATTTTTTAAATGCGTAGAGATCATAACGTTATACATTTTCCTTGTAGAAGGTGACCCTGCGTTGTACTCGTATATATACAATACTTAAGAATGCCTACTTAACCGATAAAACGAATGTTAGAACTATCGAAGGTCTTACTGCAATATAATATAATCATTGGGCCTGTTCAGACGTGGTATCTTTTGAAACCCATTTCCCGAAAGGTGGAACTGAGTCAATGAGATTCATGAAAGGGTTACAAATTTTTGCACTTTTTTATTACTTAATTTAACATTAAATTCTTCTTTTTTCTGATAAAACAAAAGCCGGACTATACATAAAGTAAAAAAAAAATCCGCTTTCGCTTGCAGTTGTTGATTTCTTTCTCGTTCTGTTTGCGTTCTCCTTTATTTGTGTGGTTAAGAAGAAAGCGAAATAATTTCATCTTAAAATTTATTTCTACTTGAACCCGGAGTAGGAGACCTTTTCTTCATCTCTTTTTCTCCACAAAATCTGAGGAACGTCTTTGAAGGAAATCACCTCTGACCAAGCTGATTCCGATTATTTTTTTGGAAATATTCTTATTAATATAATTGTTTTTTAGTGCTGCATATGATACAGTTACGGAGCAAAATGTTGCTATAAAAAAATTATCTCGACCATTCCAAAATGTGACCCACGCTAAACGCGCTTACAGGGAATTTAAATTAATGAAACTAGTAAATCATAAAAACGTAAGTATAAATTATATTAAGAAGAAGTTTATTTACACATACAAAGAAATTGGTTTTGTTGGCTATGCAGTTGTGTATATATAACTTAAATTTGTTTCCTTATTATATGGCTTTACTTTTCTTTTATTACCAGTTTCAATTAGGAACCAAATTATATTACTCTTTGTTCAGATTCTTAAATCAAAAATTTTGAACTTTTCAAACTTTTCTCGAAATTTTGTATTTTCGAACTAATACACTAAAAGATTTACACCGATTTACTGATATTTTCCGATTATACCCAAATTAATTTTTTTTTAATTTTTCCAGAAGGGAAATGGATAGTAATTTTAGTAACGTTATCAAAATTTCGGTTTCTATGTACGTAGATATATATTAACTAACTTAATATATACTATAACAATGTTTAATATATACTTATGTTTTTAATCATTTGACCCATCGATCCTAATTCTTACACTCATGCTAATTTTGCCATGTTCGTAGCCATGGTACATGCTCAGCTTGCCCAATTTCCAGTCAAAAAGCCACCATCAATCGCTGGTTTTAAATATTGTATTCGGTCACGCTCTCGTGAGCAGTTCACCCTTTACAATTCTTATTTGCAGTGTTTTCCTTTTGGTTTTCTAGATTCTAGTTAAAATACAGATGGGTTATTATTTTATTTTATTTTATTTTAATTATTTCTTATATTGCTGTATGTTTTCTATTATCTTCAAGTTCTGTGAGGTCATATTAAATTTCTTCATTTTGGATGGATTGTTTCGTAGTTAAGGTGTTAATTATTGGAATGAATGAGCCTGAATAATAAAAAATAAGTAATTAGATTTAGTTATTTAACATAAGCAAAGGCTTCAAAAGTATTCGCCTATCTTACAAAAATAAAAGCTTATTCTCATATGAATAAAATAGCTAAGCAATTTCGGTTTTTAATTGCCAGAGTGTTTAAGTCAAAGCTACGAGTAGTTATTACTTCATGTCCTCATATACATCCGCACGTGTGCGAAGGTAGTTGGCTGCGTCTGCCTAAAAACTTGCACATTCATGCGTTAAAACTAGATGATGTTGGAGGATCATTTGTTTTGCATTTTTTGGCACGGTCAAATGCCATTAAGTGCTTGAGCTAATGCATGACAAACACTACCGAAATTCGGAGAGAAAAGATATATATATATATATATATATATATATATATATATATATATATATATATATATATATATATATATATATATATATATATATATATATATATATATATATATATATATATATATATATATATATATATATCTGAGAGCGATAGCTGTCGATAGCGATAGCTGTCTCCTTGCTACAAAGACTTGACTTTGGATACATATACACGATCGGATATGTAAACGACATAGCAGTATAAGACGACATAAGAGACAAATACTTGGACACAATGCGCTACGTTATGAGACTTTAGAAAATAAATATTTGTCCAGACTTCAGAAACTAAATATGTGTCTAATACGGAATTGCAGTTGTTGGTGGAGCAATTAGAGCCAATTTGGTTGCAGAAGGAGAAAGAAAGTTAACAATTGAAAATATTAAGCGAAAACAGAAGAATGCAACACATCGTGACAACAATGTTATGCGTTTGTTACTTATAATTTGTAACAAAAGTATATATGAACATATGTATATAATTTCTTTCAGGACCTTAGTTTTTAATGATATTATAGTAAAAAAATACATATTTAATCGCGTCACAATTAATTTTCAACGATTGAATGCAAAATTGCTGCTAGCTTTATACTGTACATCAGGAACTCTCGCTTTTAATTGTCCTAAACATCATTTCTCTAGACCGTCATCCAAAACGCGATATGGCGTAGCCATAATATCAAAGTGGTAAGCAATTCTCAGTTGAATTCTGCAGCATTTCATAAATCAGAAATCTTGAAAAATGCCATTTCTACAATTAATTCAAAGCAAACAAAACCTTAAATTTTTCGTCATACATGTAGATATACAAAGTTGAAATAACAAAGTATATTGTAGTACATATGTTACAACATTCCGTGTGGTTAGGTGCTATTTGGCCGCGTCTACAAAGGTCCGCCCGACCTTTGTCCAACAATAAGGTGGATGGTCTGGCTGGTGTGCGTAAAAGCATTTTCATCACCTTTAAATAAAAAGATAAAAAAACATCACGGAAGCCGTGGTGCTCCCTATCCAACACCTGGTAACGCGGGCGCGGTAGACGCGGCCAAATAGCACCTAACCACACGGAATGTTGTAACATATGTACTACAATATACTTTGTTATTTCAACTTTGTATATCTACATGTATGACGAAAAATTTAATGTGATTCCAACTACTTCGGATGACTACCTACTAAAACCACCTCTCTGTCGGCGATACCAAAGTAGATCAGCCTCCCCAGCTACTATGGTCGACCAAAGGAAATTTTCTCCCTTCTTATAGCTAGGTTTCGCGTCGAATTTAGCATTTCCCTAAATCTAGAGTCCTCCATCTCCCAAGCACTTATTTGGCAGCCGATGGAGATCCTCTTGCTCGACAGAGCCGGACGGCTACACACAATATAGACCGCAGTCTCAAACTCCTCTTAGCATAACCTGTAGATATCATCCTCAACAAGATCCATCTTGTGTAGATAATATCTGAAGTTTCCATTCCCTGTTATTAATGCAATAAGCCAACTAAGACTCTCTCTCTCCCTCTCTCTCTCTCTCTCTCTCTCTCTCTCTCTCTCCCTCTCTCCCTCTCTCTCTCTCTCTCTCTCTCGTAGCGGAGTAGTCTTTTGGCCTCACTGCGAAGCGGTTTCTTATGAATAGCTTCGACTGACGACAAGTGGTTAGCTCATGTCACATGCGTGAGTGTCCCTCCCACAGTTCAAAGCAACTCTGGGTCCAGGCCCACTAAAATCAACTGCTGCACCCATTTTAGCGAAAGAGTCTCCTATCTCATGCTGCAGAGTGCCGATATGTCCTCTCACCCAGCAGAGCGTCATCATGTCATTTCATTGGACACACTCGTTGAGCTTACGGACACCCTCCAGAACCAATTTGGATTTCATGTTAGCCGCCTCCATGTACCTGATCACCAATTGGATGTCTAGCGCAATTAGGATTTTCTTGTTTCGCACCTGACTTTCAGGTGACCTGGATCAAGGCCTGACATACAGACACATATTTTCCCAGATGGAGTTTGCAGCTCTGCTTCAGCTCAGAAGAGAATATACTTGCGCCGCTCTTCCATCCATTAACGACCCATGCGTGAAGGTGTTAATATCGTGTTTCCTGCACTCCTCGTGGATCAGTCCACCTCCAATGAACTGCTCGGTCAGTTCACTCACTCGGTTGGTAAGGCAAACTTATTATCCAAAATGTTTGCTGAAAACTGCTCTCTTCCTGAGAGTAGGCAACCACTACCCGTGATCGATGGTGTGTCTCATATTATGCCTGAGATGCACTTTCGAACGCGGGCTGTTAAAAGAGTGCTTGTAATCCTCAACGTCAATAAATCATCGGGACCGGATGGCATTTCAGCACCCGTGTTGAGAAAGTGCGCCTCAACACTGGCTCGCCCATTGCGCAATCTCTTTAATTTATCGTTTACTTCAGAAGTTTTTCCTACTTCCTGGCAGATTGCCAATGTGCAGCCAGTTCCCAAAAAAGGTGTGGCTACGAATCCTGCCAATTACCGGCCCATAGCAAATCTGTTCAGTGCTCTCCAAAGTTATGGAGAGCATTATAAATGGTGTCGGTAATACATTCACTCGATGGATATCGAGTTTCCTCAGCGGCCGTTCCATTCGGGTTGTGATAGACGGCTTTGCTTCCGAAGAGCACTCCATTAATGCTGGAGTTCCGCAGGGTTCGGTACCTGTCTCCACTTTTTCTCATTTTTATCAATGACCTTCTGTCATTGACATCAAACTCCGTCTACTCGTTTGCTGATGACAGCAGCTGAAACGACCTTCTCGCCTCGGTCTCCTAGAGACGGTGTTTCTTTATGAGGTCCGTGGACCTTGTCTATAGCCAGGGTAGGCTCACGGCTGTCCAGGGTCGACTTTCAAGAAATTTTTATTTTTAAAGAAAAAACGGGACTTGTGTCTGTTGTTGTATAACACTTTTATTTTATAAAATCCAATTCTTGTACGCTAATTAGATTACGGCTAACAAGTTGTCTTAGTTGTGCAAAATCCTTGGCATGAAAAAAAACTGGCGTTGTGGTGGCGATGAATACTGGTGTACAGAGAGATAAAAATCATGGAATTACGATGGAGCTTGAATGTTGCGACTTGTCTGGGCTAACGGTCGTGTGTTTCACTTGTTTTATCTAACACGCTCGTGTTCACTATTTGGGCCCCTTCAAGGCTTGAACTAATCACACTGGTTACTTTCTTGATCCTGTTTGTAAAGAAATACACTAATGGTTTCGTTTGGGTTGGTGACAGTGACCAGGAAACCCAGGCGAAAGAGGGCTCTGCGGCTTATTTCACTTAGAACGTTACATTGGAGTATAACTGGAAATTGTAGAGGAGAGGGTAAACACAGACATGCTCCGGTGAGAGCAACACGTCGAACAACCGGACCAGTATGTTGAACTCCCAGAGAGGAGGTAGAGAATGTAGAAGGGAGGACAACATTTCGATTCACCGAACCAGTATGTTGTTCCCCCAGGTTCGCTGCGTCAGTCCCAACAAGAGCGATCAAACGGACCACCATGTTGCAACCTCGGCAGCGAGAGCGGCTGCAGAGAGGAGGAAGAGAAGTTTTCTCCCGTCTCCAACCACTGCAGAAGCGATCCGATGGACCGCAACAACAGCGGCCAGAGTCAGGAGAGCCACCCTTTATCACCAGAACTTACCCGTGCCACTGTCAACAAACGACTGACTCTTTGTACGAGTATGTTGCGTCGCTCCTTTTATACATTCCGAAATCTCTGCCGTTTCGTATCTCTGCACTCTTCCGTCACCACAACGTACATAGTACCGTCGTACTCTTACTTATTGGACCTTATGAAATCTATACTATATCATAAGCTTAGCTTTAATACGGCAGTTATGTATAACGGTAATCTATTTCTCTTATTGCTAAAAACACCACCACCTACTATACAAGATATAATATATAGAAAATAATTTCTAATTTATTGAGGAAAACAAATAAATTATCACGAATTTGTGTAAGCATTTTCTGCCTCAGAAATGCGTCATCACACAGCATTTGTCATTCATATTCATTCTCCAGGCGTCCTTCTATTCTGGAGATCAATAGAAAACACAGAATTATGAATGATACACTCCAATCTGATTTCAACAAAATCCAAGAGTGGGGTCAAGAGAATCGGGTCGATTTTTTAAATATGGGTGGTGTGGATATTAATGAGTCGGAGGCTCTTGATGTTCTGGGCATGTCAATACAATGCGATCTTCGTTGGAACGATCACATTTTTGATGTGTCGAAAGAAGCAGCCAAGTGATTAGGCTTTTTAAAGCGGTGCAAGAAATACTTCACTCCAACCAACCTTCGTTGTATCTACACCACTTATATCCGTCCGAAAATGGAGTACAATTCGCATATTTGGTCGGGAGCTTCGAAAACATGTCTTCAACTTCTGGACCGTATACAACCTTAACCTTATTTTATCGATACTTGAATGGTAATTGTTCCTTTGAAGTAGGCAGCCTGATTCCTTCGGTTCAGCTATTCAACAGATTTACACGGCCTTCCAGAGTGGTGCAGCCCTTTTACGTCTCGATCCCGTTCCAACGCACTACTACGAATTTCAGCGAGAATTCGTTTTTCGGTCGCGTAGTTAAGTTGTGGAATAGTCTCCCTGCGCATGTTTTCCCACCCCCTTATAACGTCGAAGCTTTTAAAAGAGGTGTAAATCGACACTACTCTTACTTTTCCCTTTCCCACTAACCTTTTCCCTTCTAAACCAACGAATGCTTTGCATGGATATCTGCCATAAAAAAATAGTTTGCCTTATCAAGTACATTTGTCTTTGGGTCAAGGTAGAGTCTTCCTTCTTCTTCCTTCCTTCTTCCTTCCTTCTTCTTTCCGTCTTATTCTTTGTCCTTCGGTTATAGGCTCGCCTCTTCTTATCGCATTTAAACCGAGACCCCTTTGTCTTGGTGCTACTGAGTGGAGCATCCTCCAACAAAGCAGCCTCAGCCTCTAGGTCGATCATAGTCGCTTCGCTGGACTGTGAAAGAGTCAGAGACTCCTTATCGTCAGCCTCGCTTATAGTCAGACCTGTTAGCTGAGAACTGCAATCGTCCTCATCGGATGACCCACTCACAATATGTTGGTGTCAGTGCTTGTGTGTAACGCCACCGACAACCACACGGTCGATGTCGGGTATGGCGTCTCAGTCCGCGTCGCTGTCCCGTCTGTTTTTCGTCCTTTGTTGTTTTATTTTATGTACTTCTATGTTGGTCCCACGTGTATCGGACAAGGAAGTTTCACCCGCGTAGAAGTCCGTGTGCGGGGGTAAGGCTAGATAGTACCGAAGGTCGCCAGGTATTCGGTACGCTCCATTAATGACTGTGGCTATTTTTAAAGTCTGGGTTCAATCCAGGCTGATTCTCGGCACTCAGTACTTAAACTGCTAAACAAAAATATATACAATACAAAAATAAATACAATGTCAGACAGCCAAGCAGTATTAAAAGCGCTAAACAACTATACTTACTACCAAAAATCGGTTGTGAGATGTCATAAAAACCTTAACCTGCTATCAAAACTCAACAATGTGATGTGACTTTGAGTCACATTTCAAATTTAAGACGCTGTAGTTAAGAAAAAGAGAATTCGGTCAATTCGAGGTTTTATGTATTCCTCCATAATTAATTTTATTGTGGATAGATGACAAAATAAACATAATTTTTATCATATTTTCAAAATTTTATGACATATAAAATACCAACACATCAAACTGTACTGTGACTCAGAATCACATATGGAAAATGAATGGGTTTCATTGCAAAACATGATTTGATTTGTCTTGTGCATGTACAAATCAATTAGTTTGCTGTGTGTGCTTCAATTAGTTTGCTGTGTCCACTTGGGTTGAGTAGAAGTGTAATTTCTTTTGTCGTTTCATAAACTAGTTACAAGATATAAAGTTATAAGACGTTAATTTGAAGTTTGGTGTATATGAATTTATTTTTGAATTTAAATCTTCTTAGTAATTAGCTATTTTTAGTTTTCATACAAATTTAAGAAAAATGGCTAGATGCAGGGGATTAACAAATGAAGAGATTCTACCAGCATTACAAGAATTAGATTGCAGCGAAGGTGCTAGTGCAGAAGATGAAAACTATGATGACGAAGAAAATATTTATTCAAGAAGTGAAGGCGAGGAAAGCGGGATTTATAATATTTCCACCGAGGACGATGAAATATGTGGTAGTTATTTTAAAAATGATGAAGGTGATCAAGTGGCTGAAACTCAAATTTTGTTTGGAAAAGACGGAACAGAACTATTTTTCGACGATGAGGTAGTGAAAGTAATTGTAAACAAGTAATTGTCTTCGGCCTTCGGCCAAGAAGGGCGAGATCGAGCCAAAAACTTATGAGAGAATATTATGATGAATCTATGTCTTCCGTTTGAAAGATCAAGTCGGAACATTGCATTCGATAACTTATTTACTAGTTTCGAGCTTGTAAAATTTTTTTTTGATTTTTACGCAATAAGGAACTAGTGACTCAACACTAGTCCACCCTTAGAAAAAGGAAAAATTAATATCGTGAGTCGACGTTGATTTTCCTTTTTAATATTTCTACTGGTAGATCGACTGTTAAATATATGCAATTCCTAATTCAAAATCTTCTCCACCGGACCATCTCGATAGACTTTCGCTGCTACAAGTTGTTGTCTCGTCTTTTTGTGTTGCGATGTTTTTCGAAATCCTGTAGGTATTACCAGTCGTATCATTGCAGGGCATCAGCATCTTTTATATATATATTCTATATGTATATATATTCATATATCCGGATTTCCCGTATTTCCTTGGGAGTTGAGCTCGACGATAACTGGTGATGTGTAGCTCTTGATTTGGTACGGCCCGTCGTACTTTGGAGCGGCGGTAAACTTGTCCACTGCTTTCGACAGGGGATGGCTTTTCAATAATACCCATGTCCCTACTGCCAGCTTCCACTCAGTTGCTTCCCAGGTGCGGTGGCGACGATCGTCATCGTCGTCAGACTGGGAGATGAAGGTGGTAAGCCCCAAGTTTGCCACCAAGGTAAGTTGTAAGGTGGTTAAGGCAGGTAAGGGTTCCGGTGGGAGTGCTCGTGAGGGTACTCATGTGAGTGCTCCGGTGGTTGCCACTGCTGCCTCTGGGTCGTTCGGTGAACGGCTCATGGCAGTCACGGGTGCCCTCATCGGGGGTCCACCATGAGGGTGACGTTGTCAGCCGGCCGCTGACTCGTATTGTGGAGGTTGCGGGGGTCTATGAGCGTTTGCTCATCGAGCTCTCGGGGGAGAACGAGCGTCTGAAAGGACGCTTTGAGGAGCGAGGAGCCGCCAGTAGCGGGTTCGTGGCGCCGGTGGATCAGCCAGTGCCGGTGGGTCGGCCGGTAGTGGAGTGTATGGCGGGTTTTTCGGGGGTTCCTGCCGGTGCTGGTGGCAGCACCGTTATGGCGGCGCCCTCGACCTTTCCAGCCCTGCCTCCTGCGCGTCCCGTTGTGAAACCACTTGAGACGAGGTCCTTGGTGGTCAAGAGCCGGAAGGCCGGTGAGACACCCAAGGAAGTGGTCGACAAGGTGGTGAAGCAGGTGGGCCCGACCCTGGGTTAGCGCGTCCACGAAGTAAAGGCTCTTCGTGGTGGTGGTGCGATTATTCGCACCCACTCCGTGTCCGAACGCGAGAAAATCGCGTTAAATCTAAAGTTTAGCGAGGTTGGGTTGGACGTGAGCGTCAATAAGAAGCTTGGCCTCAGGGTCGTGGTTCGTGGAGTTCATAGTAGAATCACCCTTGACGAGTTCATGGGTGATCTCTACGAGATGAATCTCAAGGAGAAAATGACCTTGGAGACCTTCAAGAAGGAAGTCAGACACGTGAGCCGCCCTTGGAAGGAGGGCGGAGATGGTGCGACTAACGTCATCCTGGAGGGCAGTGGCCGTGCCATGGAAGCTCTCCTGGAGGTAGGTAGTTGCTACATTAAGTGGTTCTGCTTCCGTATGTGGGAACACGAGATGACTCCCGGCTGCTTCCGCTGTCTCAGCCTGGACCAGGGGGTGAGCGAGTGTAGACTGAAAGAAGATGTCTGCCGTCGTTGTGGGCAGTCTGGCCATCATGGTCGGAAGTGCGAAAATGCGTTGCACTGCCGAAACTGCGCGTTCAATGTGAAGCCAGCTGTACATCGTATGATGTCGGCTGACTGCCCCATTCACGCTGCATATGTTGCCCGCGCGATTGCAAGACGCGAATGCAAGACATTAGTGGTGGTGAATGACGTGCATACCCAGTGTATGCTCGTTGATTTAAGCGCATGGGGTGTTTGTGTGAGTGTGGAGGGTGTGTACGGCAAGCTCTTGTTGACAAGTGTTTACTGCCGTTATAGCAGTGATCTAGAGCCCTATATAAGGTATATGGATAAGGTGCTACTACTTGCGAGTGGCAATCCCGTTATCCTCGGCTCTGACGCGAATGCATCGTCCGCGCTTTGGTTCAGCAAAACGTCCAGATTGGCTGGACGACTGAGCCAACAGCGGGGTGAGATGCTTAGTGAATGGGTCATGAGTAGTGGCGTTCATGTGCTCAATCAGCCGAGTGAGTGGTATACCTTTGAGGGGCCTAGAGGTGTGAGTCATATTGACGTAACGTTTGCGAATGAGGCGGCAATGAACTTGTATAAATTTCGTTGGTCCATCCGGGTGCTTAAGTGTAAGTGATCACAATCTCATTGAGATTGAGGTCATTTATGGCCACGTAGACAATACGGGCAGTGTCACTAAGCGTTGGCGTACTCTGGGGGTCAATTGGGATACGTATGCGGTTAGGGTCAGGGAGGCGGTTACTTCGGTACCGCTTGCTGACTTTGACAACCTAGGTGTGGATGGGCAGGTAGCCAGTTTGACTGAGGCCGTTTGGCGTGTCAACGACGAGCTCTTTGAGAGATGCCGGTTGACAAATCGTAGAGGGGTGAAGTTGTGGACACGAGGCTTGACGGAGAAGCTTAGAGAGGTTCGCCGTCTCAGGAAACGTTTCCAGAGAGCGCGAATTGCTGGTGATGCTAATAGTGATCAGATCAGGTTGTCTTTTAGGCGCGAATTGAAAGAATGTAAGCGCATGCTTATGGCGACTAAGGAGAATGAATGGAGACAGTTTGCTGTGCGTCACAGCGATGACCCCTGGGGTCAGCTGTATAAGGTGTGTCGTGGCAACAGAAGGATGGTTGAAATTAGTGGCATCCGTGTTGGCGATTCCGTATTGCCAACATGGAATGCTTCTGTGAGTGTACTACTTTCTGAGTTTTTTCCTTGTGCGGTGCCTTCAGGTCATACTCACGATGTGGGGGTGCCTGTTGGTCCCCCTGAATTGGTGACCGCGGAATTTGGGTGTGCGGTCTCGCTGATAAGGTCCAGGAGGTCTCCTGGGTTGGATGGGATTACTGGAGAGATAGTGAAAGCCATCTGGAAGGTAATTCCTGAATACCTGGTTGCCTTGCTCGGGAAGTGTGTGCGGGACGGATACTTTCCTTCTGAATGGAAGACCGCCAGAGTCATTGTGCTTTTGAAGTCGCCTGATAAGGTCAGGTCTAATCCTAGATCCTATCGGGGGATTAGCCTTCTTCAGGTACTTGGACAAGTGCTGGAGAGGGTTATGGTAGAACGGCTTCATGAGTGCTTGCGTGATGACATGTGTCCTTGGCAGTTTGGTTTCAGGAGTGGTCGGTCTGTGGAGGATGCGTGGGCGTATGTGAGGGATTGTGTGAGCTCCTCTAGTGCGGAATACGTATTGGGTGTATTCGTGGATTTCAAGGTTGCGTTTGACTACTTGAACTGGTCTATCACCAGTATCACCAGTAGACTACGTGAGTTGGGCTGCCGAGAGGTTGGACTGTGGGAGAGTTACTTCTCCGACAGAAAGGCCTGCGTGGCTGGAAGCAATCAATGCGTCTGGGCTGATGTGGTCAGGGGCTGTCCGCAGGGTTCCGTCTGTGGTCCATTTATTTGGAACCTCATGATGGATCCTCTGTTGCGGCGTCTTGGTCTGTCCTGAAAGAGTTGTGCTTACGCTGACGATCTGCTTGTCCTCGTTGAGGGTCGGTCGCGTGCCGCGATTGAAGCCTTGGGAGAGAGTGCCATGAGTGTTGTGTGTGAGTGGGGTGCTAAGGTGGGTGTGGACGTGGCAATGGATAAGGCTGTGATAATGCTGCTCAAGGGCAGATTATCACGTAATCGACATCCAATTGTCCATGCATCTGGTGTCTCCCTCAAGTATGAGACTGAGGTCAAGTACATGGGGGTGACTATCGGTGAAAGGATGAACTTCCTTCCCCATCTGACACATACGCGAGAGCGTCTTGTGTGTGTTGTGGGTCAGGTGCGTCGGCTGCTTAGGTGTGACTGGGGTCTGAGTAGACGTGTTGTCCGTGTCCTCTATGGGGGTCTGTTCCTTACGTGTGCAACCTTTGGTGTGTCGGTCTGGTGTGATGTGGTAACGTCTGCTGCTGGGTATCACAAGATTCTGGCATGTCAGAGGCTAATTCTTACCGCGTGCTTGCCAGTATGCCGTACGGTCTCAACGGAGGCCTTACAGGTGTTAATGGGGGTTGCCCCTCTTGACTTGGAGGTGGTCCGTCGTGCGGCCATCTTCAGATGCAGGAGGGGATTACCATTGCCGCAGCATGAATGGTTTGAGAGTGATGTGGAGAGGCTTAGCGTGATAGAGCGCAAAGCGTTCTTGAATTAATGTGTTTCATCTAGTTGGCAAACTAGATGGAACAATAGTGAAAAGGGTAGGACGACGTATGAGTACATACGGGATGTCACATTTGCTGCAAGTCTTCCTTGGTTTGGCTTCAGTCTGAGCTTGGGCTTTTTGCTAACTGGCCATGGCTCTCTTAATGCATTTTTGTTTAAGAGATGCCTCACAGCTTCAGAAGCTTGTGACTGTGGAGCTGAAATTGAGGATTGGCTGCATGTCTTGTGTGTCTGCCCATTGTACTCGGACTTTAGGGATTTGGGGGCTATGGGGATTAGTTGGACTGACCAGGAGTTCTGTGTGAGTGAGGCTCTCTCCACATCAGAGCAACTGGAATGTCTGGACCGGTTCGCCGGTAGAGTGTTCTTGGAGCGTCGTCCGAGGGTAGGTTAGCTGCCCAATTTTGTGCGTGGGTGGTCTTGTGTATGTGGCGTATGGGTTTTATGAATAGGTAAGTTATAGGTGATTGTGTGTGTGTATTGGGTAGGCTTGTATGGCGATGAATGTGTTGGTTGTGCCAGCCTAACTGTCGTCCTTCGGGAGGACAGAGCTGTTGTGCCGCACTGGTGTTGTGTTCCTGGTGTCCGTCTCTCCTGGGGCCACCGGTACCCGAGCGGTATGGAGCTCACCGGTAGTAACTCGGTTACGAAGCCTGACCAGAGGTTGTCTGGTACCACGGGTTTCGGGGGGTGCTGAGGTTGGTCTCAACGCCTCACCCCGGAATCAAAGATTTTTACATCTTCTTCGGGTTGTCCAGCTAAATTGGGGTTAAACCCCGTCTTAGGTTCCGCTCCCTGTCTGAGTGGAAGAGGTAAGGATAGGCCTCGCTCCCGCAGTGAGGAAGACATGTCCATACACATGTCTTCAGACTGTTTTCACGTTTGGTGTGGGCAATTTCTGTCTGCACCAAGTTCTATCCACAGCTGGACTTAAAAACTTTTGGGCGACCGGTCCCGGGCTGTAAGGAGCCCAACTGGTAGTAGTTTTGACTACGAAGTCTGACCAGAGGCTTTGTCTGGTACCACGGGGATCAGTAGCCCCTGTAGCGTGTTCGGTCACGCTCAGCCTGGTCATTGTTGGTAGGACCCCTAGTGGGAGCATCGTGGGGGCTGTGGTTGACGGCCAAACGTACGCGGGCAGAGCTACGTTTCTCTATTCTTTTATAGCTCGGTGTGGAGTTGCATTGCAACCGGGTGCCGTGACCCATAGAACGGCAGAGGTGTTAGAAAGGCCTCGACCCCTCACCAAGAGGGAGTACTTGTCCTTTACGCAAGTACTCGAATTGGTTCCCGCGGACTGGTACCAGGTACCTATTCAAGGGGGCGTTGGTTGACGCGTTGACTTCAACCCCATGTGTGATGGCACACCATGAGCTTAAGCCAGTCTTGGCAGGCGCTCACGTAAAACACCCGGAGACACTTTTGCCGGCTTCCACTGTCTTCGCCGAAGGTCATAGTGTCGGGATTGGTCCTTGGACTCTCGTTCGATGTTCCTCCTTACGATATTGAAGATCTCCCGCAGCCGGAGATACCCTTGTGTTCAGGACTCTGTAGTACTGACCCTGTACCGATGGTAACCTCATCGAAAAATGATCCTGGAAGCCGCAGTTTTCGTCCCTGTGTGAGGAAAGCGGGGCTGAAAGCAGTCGTCTCCGATGCCATGTTGTTAATGGCCAAAGAAAATTCTGGAATCAACTCATCCCATTGGGTTTGCCTATTGTTGGCCACTTGTCTAAGAATTCTTTTCGCGTTTCGGTTAGCTATTTCTGTTGGGTTCTCCTGGGGGGGTGTAAGGTGCTGCGAACTGTTGTCGGACCCCTAAATCTTGAAGAAATCGCTGCAGTGGCTTACTGTTGAATTGAACGCCGTTGTCCGTGACGAGAACTTCTGAAACTCCATACCACGCTAAAATCCTTTCTCGAAACGCCTTTTTCACGCTGTCCGCGGTTGCTTGTCTCAGTGGTACGATTTCGGTCCACTTGGAAAATTTGTCAAAGAAAACAAATTCATTTGCCAATGAAGTCGGCACAGACGACTCACCAAGGCTCCTCTGGTAACTGTATCAGCATTTTCCTGGCGGCTTTGCTCTGCAGTGGTTTATATCTCCGACATGATTCACAGCAGCGCACGTGTTTCCTTATGTCCCTGAACATGTCTGGCCAGTAGTACCTGTTGCCTATCCTGGTGACGGTTTTTCTAATGCCTGATTGTCCAGCGCTGGAGTCATCGTTCCTTTTTTCTTAAAGACTCGAGCACGAAGGTACCTCTGAAAACAGAGCTTCTATGCGGCACAATCCTCGATACAGTTGACTGTTTTCCATGGTATAATCAGCAAATTCCTCTTAATTTCTGCCATCTTGGTTTCTATCCAGTTGCACTTTTCTCCGTTAGTCGTAACCGTGCGGTATTTCACGTCGAAGATGTACTGTTGTAACTCGAGCGCCCATCTTGCTATATGCCCTGAAGGAATTTCCAACGAGTTTAACCACTTCAGTGAGAGTTGGTCTGTGACGCAGAACTTGTAGCCTTCTAAGTACGGTCGCATTTTCCTGATTCCCTAAACGATCGCGAGGCACTCCTTCTCTGTCGCCGAGTAGTTAATTTCGGCCTTGTTTAAATACGGCTTGCATTTAGGTAGGTAGGCGATGACCTTTTCTCCCTCATCGGTTTCTTGCGTGAGAAGAGCTCCTAAACCGTGATTGCTCGTGTCAGTCTGCAGCGTAAACGGTTTGGCAAAGTCTGGGCACGCCAGTACTGGTGCCTTCGTGAGCTTTTCCTTAAGGTTCTCGAACGCCTGCTGTTGCTCGTCGGTCCATTGCCAACGTTTGCCCTTCTTAAGAAGGCTGGAGGGTGGGACTACCAATTTTGCGAAGTCCGTTACGAACCGCCGGTATCAGGATGCTATTCCGAGGAATCGCCTAACGCCTCTGATATTTGTTGTTGGCCGCCAATTCCTGAATAGTCGCTACCTTGTCTGGATATGTGTGAATTCCTCTGCGGCTCACGACGTGACCTAGATATTTCAAATCTTGCTGGAAAAACTCGCACTTCTCCTTGTTGATTTCAAATTAACCGCTCTTAAACGTCGAAATACCTCCTGTAAATTGTTCATGTGTTGTTCCAGCGTCTTTCCTATTACAATGATGTCGTTCAGGAAAGCAAACGCGTGTGGTTCCATCTCCGGTGCAATGACTCGGTCCAAGGCCCTCTGCAACGTCGCGGGTGCCGAGTGTAGGCCGAACGGCATAACTTTACATTGAAAGAGTCCCCTCCCTGGTACTGTGAACGCGGTGTATTGCTTGCTTCCTGGACTGATGGGTATTTGCCAGTAACCGTTCTTGAGATCACGTGTACTAATGTATTGCGCGTCGCGGAGTCGATCTAGAATATGTTGTATTCTCGGAAGTTGGTATGCGTCAGGCACTGATATTGCATTTAGCTGACAATAATCCACTGTAAGGGCTATGTGAGGGCTCGATACAGCCTTTTTCCAGCAGCTCGTCTATCTCCTTGTTAATTATCGCTTGCATTGCAGGGTTCTTTGCGTAATACCTCTGGGGTAATACCTCTACCTTTATTGGCCTATCATGACGATTTTATGGGTCGTTATGTTGGAGGGTCCTAGCAGCGTCTCGAATCTCTCATGCTCTGTTTTTAGGAATTCGTTGATGATGTGTTGGTCTTCTTTCCGCGAGTTGTTGGTTTCTGCGCCTGGTTCAGAGTGTTGTTCGTTCTCCACGTCAGTCTTCTCCAATGGTTTTGCCTCAGGAACTTGGGCGCAATCCGTGTGAACTATCGAGCAAGTCGCTCGTTCGGCTTTCGAGTCTCCCAGCGTAATCGTCTCACCACCACAGCTAATAGAAGCGCCTATGCTTGTCAGGAAGTCCAAATCCAGGATCAAATGGTCTGTCACATCCTGTAGAATTAGAAGTGGAAGCTTACACTCTGCAGTTCCCAAACGCACGCAGACTTCGACGGCTTCCCTCACGGTACGCACGGTGCCGTCGGCCATTTTGACCCGTACGTCCACCTCCATCAGCTTTCCGTCTGTCATCACAGCCACCGCGTTGCTAATGAAGCTCCGCGAGGCTCCTGTGTCTAGAGTAGCGGTGACGAGTTCCCTTCCTAAGGCTACCTTGGCGTAAATCCGGTCTCGATTGTAGTTTAAGCACTTCGTGGGGTACGAGGAGTGTCTATCTTGTTCGGTTCCAGCAGCCCTCGTCCCTGCTGGACACCCTGCGCGTTTCCCGAAGGTTTCTTGCAACATTCAATCGTCCGGACCCCCTCCTTTCCACAAGTCCAACAGAAAAGTTTTCTTGAGTTTCGGCATTCTCGTTGCAAATGTCCGCTTTCGCCACATCTTCTACAGGCTGTTCGAAGGTCTCGCTGTTTTCCTGTGTTTTCTATGGTCATCATCCTGTGCATCCCTGGTAATTGTCGGTGCTGATTATGAATTTCTCGTGGAGGTTCGGGTTCCCTTCGTATGCCTTCGAAATCTTCAGCCAATTCAATGAGCTTCTCCAACGCAGAGAAATCAGAACTCCTTATGTAAAGAAGATAATCCCTATAGCAATTCTTGTAAATCCTCTGTAGTTTTTGCTCCTCTGTATAGTTCATATGTCGCATTAATGTCTGCATGGCCAGCACATAGTCCTTGAACTTCTCGTGCGGCCTTGGATCCTTTTCCTAATGTTGTCCTCCAGTTCTTCGAAATATCTCTATGGCAAGAAGAATTTCAGGAAATCGGTTTTAAATAATTCCCATCTTGACCAGCTCCTATTGTTGTTCCTGTACCAACAAAGAGCTTTATCCTTCAACAACTCCGGCATGGTTCGTGGCAGCATATGCTTAGGGAACTCATATGCCTCTGTGAGCTCCTCGACTCTCTCGATGAAACCTATTGGGTCCCTACCACCGTCGTACCTACAAGACCATTTACGTACCTTGTCAATTACCTCAGGGTAGCACATCTTACTATGGGCCATACTCTCTGGCTCGCACCTCGCTGCTATGCCACCACCTGTTGACATGGAAACTTGATTGCCGGGGTTCATGTTAAGCACTTCTGTAGTATTTGCCCTCTGTTCGCTGTTTCGAAACCACACATTGCAATGATGGCGTCGGCGGTCGCGCACTTGGAGAAATCCGCGATTCCACTGCGCTTCGAGCCCGCGTTACCTGTCGATCACCTCGTCGGTCAGATCAAGCGACATCATAAACCCGGAGAGCACTTTACGAAGTTCGTCGGCAGTGCCCTTTGACTCCATACCGAATTCACGTAAAATCTCTTGCAGATTCTCTTTTGGAACATTATAAATCCACCGTTTACCCATTTCGACTTTCCGTTTATTTCGCGTAACTGTTTCCGCGTTTTTTCTTTGCATAATGTTTTCTATTTTATTCCGTTTATTTTGCGTAACTATTTCTTCGAAATACCGCGTTATTTCTTTGCACAATGTTTTTTTTTATTTTGAATTCGCCGTTAGCACAGTTTAGCGTTTAATTATTGCTTCGATTTACCATTCGCTTCGCGTAACTGTTTATACCGTTTTTTCTCAAATTACCGTTGTTTCGCGATTTAGCACTGCACTATAGTTTTCAATGTTTCTCGGAAACTATTGTCCCTGCTCGGGCGTCATTTTGTAACGAAAATTTCTCGCCGGGGTATACTCAGTCTTGCCAGAGTTCCGTACCGAACACTTAAATAAAAGGCTTTAGGTTTTCTTTTGATAGTTTTCGATTATTTATTCAACGTTATTCAATGTTTTATTTTTAGGTCTCTTATCGCTATTGCTATACACTAACTAGGAGAACTAACAGTATTTCTTAAAACTAATTCGTTTAATTCTGAAGTCCGCTGAATAGCACTCAGTCCGTGTTAACGCCAACTGCTGCTCGCCAGAGGTGCTCCCTCATCGATCGGTAGGGTGTCAGGAGTGAGCACTGCAGTCTCTCTCTCTTGTCAGCCTGCCGGTCATGAGATGCGCCTCTCTCGTGAGAGTAAGCTCGGCTGCGGGCTCTCTCCGCGGCAACTGGTGCAAATTGACCGGCCTCCAGCGATCGTCGCTGGACCCACGCACTCACTTCTTTCTTCTTGCTGCTGAACATTTCACGCGTGCAGACAGAGTGCCCGGTGAGAAATAGTGCGAAATATAATAAACATCCACATAGACTTTGCAAAACCCGAACTTTTCTATTATAAATACTTAACCTGAACTATTGAAGTTAAATAAATAAACATACTGAATTTGTGAAGCGTTTCATACAAAAACATTGGTCCTTCGAGCCGGATTGCCGCCGCCGAGGATTCGACGTCATTAGCCCCAATCACCAAGTCGAGTGAAACGGTAAGTTCACCGTGTATTATTTAATTTGGCCCCCGCTTTTGTGCGAACTTGTGCGCAAGTCTACTTGCGAGTTTTTAAAGTGCGTTTCGTGCATTAGCTAGTGAGCACGGTGCATGTTGAATCCGTGCCCGTCACATTAGCCCCAAGCCTTTCCGGCCATTATGTATATACATTTATATATATATATATATATATATATATATATATATATATATATATATATATATATATATATATATATATATATATATATATATATATATATATATATATATATATATATATATATATATATATATATATATATATATATATATATATATATATATATATATATATATATATATATATATATATATATATATATATATATATATATATATATATATATATATATATATATATATATATATATATATATATATATATATATATATATATATATATATTATCAAATAGGCATAATTATTTTCCATTACCTTGAATTATCAAATAAACATAATATTTTACCATAATATATATTTTTTATATATATATATATATATATATATATATATATATATATATATATATATATATATATATATATATATATATATATATATATATATATATATATATATATATATATATATATATATATATATATATATATATATATATATATATATATATATATATATATATATATATATATATATATATATATATGTAATGGGTAAAATATTATGTTTATTTGATAATTCAAGGTAATGGAAAATAATTATGCCTATTTGATAATTCAAGGTAAATGAAATAATTATGGTAATATAATAGTTAAATGTAATGTACAATAATTAATGTTTTCGACCGATGACAACCGACGACGACTGATCTACTGAACTACTGACCACGACTGCTCATTGACAACGACTGACTGCTCTTATCGACTGCTGTCTGCTGCTTACATACATCTCGCATCGTCTGCTGCCTGCGACTCACGATCGCTCGTTGCCGAAAGCGAATGATGACTCCTTTGTTACATTCGGCCTTCCTGACTGTCATCCGACCCGGATGACATAAAACCATCATCTGTTGATTGCCGCCAGGGTTTCATATAATCACAACTTGTAGATGTCGAATTTTGACCTTCGAACTCCGCTGCCTTGCTGACTTCATAACGCCCTCCTCGTTTCACTTTGGTTACTTCATACGGGCCCAAATATTCACTTGCTATCTTTTTCCCCGCTACGAATTGAGTTCTTTTAATCGCCACCAGGTCACCCATTTTGTGTTCGACTAAGCCTTTGCACTTTTTGTCGTGCTGCTTCTTATAGTTTTCTTGCGCTTTTAGTATTGTTTTTTGTACTTGTCCCACCCACTTATACCATTTTGCTGACTCATCCGACGACAATTTGCTTATAACGGCCAGGATCGTTCTGTTTAATCGTTCTACTTGGCCATTTCCGCGTGAAACTCCGGTCGTTGTAACCACATGATCAATATCTGCTACGCGACAAAACTCGTTGAATGCTTTCGATGTAAAAGCCGCTCCTCGGTCGCTGATAACTCTTCTCGGGAACCCAAACGTACTCGACCAAACATTAAGGTTTTTAATGACTTCATCTGTATTTGTTGTCTTTGTCGGAAAAAGCCACACAAACTTGCTAAATCCATCAATCATGGCGAAGATATATTTGTATCGCTTTACTGTAATATCCATTGGTCCTAAGTGATCCACATGTAAGGTGCATAGCGATGTGTTACCTTTATCAATGCATTGTAGGTAACCCTCTTTTTTGCCTAGCTTCCTGTTATGAATAATGCACTGGATACAATTTTGAATTCGTTGCTCGACTTTTTTCTCCAGATGCGGGATGAAGTATTGTTGTTTAATGTTATGAGCCGTTTTTTCAACTGAAAAATGTCCGCTGTCGTGTGCATTTCTAATAATCTCGCTTTCCATAGATCGTGGTACCAAGAGTAGGTCATTGCTACCAACGTTTTTGTAGACAAGTCCACCTTTTATCTTGTAGTTTTCATACGGTCCAATTTTAAGCGCTGTAATTATTGCTTTTACTTGATCATCGTTTTGTTGTAGCTTACTTAGTCTTGGCGTTAGTTCGGCCATTTTGCACCGCATTGCACTTTACTTTTGCTGGAGTTATTGTCCCATTCTCAACGATATGTCCATGAAACTCAATTTTTGTTTTCATAAATGCACATTTTTCCAGTTAAAATCTAATCCATACTTTGCAGCTGTTTGAAACACCAGTTTTAATTTACTCAAACATTCTTCCGCAGTCTCGGCGAATACTACTATATCATCAACGGAAAGTTCCATTATACTGTCGTTTATTAAGTCTTGAAAAATATGGGTTACATATCTAATGAAACAGGCTGGTGAGTTACAAAATCCGAAAGGTGCTCTGTTGAACTCAAAAAGACCTCTTTTCGTTACGAACGCTGTATATTTTTTGCTGTTTTACTTCGATTGGTACGTGGAAAAACCCATTGCGTAAATCTGTAACCGTAAAATATTTCGCTCTCTGTAACTTTTGCAGTACTTCATCAATAACTGGCACTGGGAACCCATCTTTAAGAACCATTTTATTTAACTGGCGAATATCTATGCACGTTCTATACTCGCCATTTTTCTTTTTTGTTACCACCACTCTGCTTACTGTATCGGAAAATGATTTTTTTTATTACGTCAGTTTGTAGCCATTCTTCAACTTGTTTGTTTACTGCGTTTTCCTCCTCGATCGACAATCGACTTGGAGCATGTCGAAATGGCTTCATATTCTCATTCGGAAAAAATTTTCATATGAATCGGACAGGTTTCACTTACAGTAGCAACATTATAGCCTTGTATTAACTTTTCGACATCACTTTTATATTTGAAATCAACATCAATTTCTGCCACGTTATAAAGCATTAGCTCATGTTCTACTTGCTTGGCTTTAGTGTCTTGAAACACATAACCACTTTTATCAACGTACAACACAAATTTGCTTATAAAGTCATGCCCTATAATGGCAACTTTTAATTCTTCATCCTCAATTACCAGGAATTCGTGAATAGTCTTAATGTTATCCACACTTATTTCGGCATTAATAAGTCCTATAGGTTTTGTTTTTGTGTTACCAAGTCCAAACAATACCGAGCTACTCGGCTGTAAACTCAAATTACTAATCTTTTTCCTATAGACACTTTCTTGAATCAATGATACGTCAGCACCGGTGTCTATTAAGCATTCTATTTGCGTACCACCCAGCCACACCGATTCAAATCGTTTGGTTTTTAACTATATTCACCTTCTTTTCAACAGTTTTACTTGTATTACAATTTTTCGCGATATGCCCAAATTGGTTGCATTTGAAGCACTTTGGAGCAGTTTTACAATCACTTTTTTGATGCTCTTTGGAGCCACAATTAAAGCAATGTTTTTGTTTATCAACTGCTGTTTTGCTGATTACATAATATTTATTTTTATTATGTATTTCTGCCTCGCGTCGCATTATATGTTCGTAAACGTCGTATTGCTCCCGTAGTTGTTTAAAGGACTTTGCATTGTACAAATTAACTTTGAAATTTTCGGCTACATTTATACCATCCACTATGTATCGTTGCGCGCTCCTCAATGTTGGCTAGAGCTGCAATACGTTTCATATTTAAAACGTACTCATAAAATTACTCCGAATTTTTCTTTCTCGTTTTAGCCAGCATTTGATTTACCTCAAAACTGTCATACTCGCGCTCAAATTCTGTAATTAGCGTAGCCTTTAACTGCTCATAGCCAGACACACTTTCGGTTTCTATAAATGATTTTGCAACACCGGTGATTTTGTTTCTTGCGTGCACATACATTTGTTTATCACTTAGGTCATAAGCATCCGCATTTTCCTCAAATATTTCGAACCACTTTTTCACTGGTATGTTTTCCCCATCGAAATCACTAAGAATTTTTGCAAACGTGTCCACTTTGCAAACGTGTCCACATTTTTGTTTCTATCTTTGTCTTCTTGGATTTTTTAAGTGAGTGCTTTTATTAGTTCGCCCAATTCTGAGTCTGTAGACATTTTGGTTGCAGTTATGCTACTTGTTTTATAATCGTTTTCACTTTTACCTGCTCCGTATTTCGCACTCTTCACTTCTGTGCTATCATGTGGGGCATCTGACTCGCTCTCACTTCTTGTATTTTCTCTTTCTTTCACTTTAATATTCTCACTTCGTGCTTCTCTTGATTTTAATCCCGTTTTATACGTATTCCTCTGTTCGCTTTCAAGATTACTTGCTGGTTCGCTTTTTTCACTCATTTATGCATGTTCTATTTACTCACTAAATAATAATGTACACCAATGCTCTTGGGTAAATGCATGCAGTTATTTTCTTCAACCAGTATATTTTGTTATTGCGATATTTTCTTGAATATTATGAGCATTCGTCGTATGATCTTCCCGTTAGGGTTTTTACCGAAAGTAAATTTGTTTCTTCGATGAAAAAAAACATGTGACGACTCATGTACCTTCCAAAAAAATATTTTGTCAAATTTTGGTGATTTCACTGCACTTGCTATTTGATTTCAACAATTAACTGATTTCAGCGACTATTGAACGCCCGGTTGAGCCCCCAAATGTAATGGGTAAAATATTATGTTTATTTGATAATTCAAAGTAATGGAAAATAATTATGGCTATTTGATAATTCAAGGTAAATAAAATAATTATGGTAATATAATAGTTAAATGTAATGTACAATAATTAATGTTTTCGACCGATGACAACCGACGACGACTGATCTACTGAACTACTGACCACGACTGCTCACTGACAATGACTGATATATATATATATATATACCCTTCATTTGACCGTCAAACCTTCCAGAATCTTCGATTCTTGGTTAACGGTCCCGAAAATAAGGGCAGCACCAAGGCTTGAAGTTTTGTTGCTGACCGTCTTCGCAAGCATTGCTCGCTGCGAAGCCCAGTTTTTTTGCACAAAATTTACCGCTTGACGCATAAGCAAGCCCCGCACAAGAAATCTTTAGAGCAGCCTTCTGCTGAGCTCTCCCGAGAGATTGCATACCAAGCCCCGCGCTCTCACAAAGAAAGTGAAAAGATCAAACACTTTCGCTTTCTTGGTTTGCGCTCTCCTTGCCACTATAAGAGCGAGTTACTTGTGTGCTCAGCGCAAGTCGAAAAACCACCACCTTTTGCTGGTTGGTTTTTGCGGGTACTTTTTTCTTCGCTCGCGCTCTTCTGCTTGTGCATCGAGACCGACGCAGCCGGCTTGACTTTTTCGCAGCTTGGGTGCCCATACACACGCGCTGTGGCTGTGCACACACAACGAAGAACCAATTTCTTTTCGGTTTGCACTCTCAGAAGTGTGAAAACCGCGTGGGTTTGGAAATTCAGCAGTGACCCTGCCGTGAACACGCAAAGCTGCATACCCAGTAGGCAGAAGTGTTCGCAGCAACTAGTCACTTTCTAACTAGTTGCGAGCACTTTAGAGAACAAGTAGTCAATCGTCTGCCGCAAGCTTTTCGAGCCCCAACGCCACCGCATAGCGACCCGAAAACATTTTTGCGACTTTTTTATATATAAATATAATACAATTTTTTTTTTCCGAAAGAAGTTTTCGGTGTGTTTTGTTTCGATTTTGCCACCTCCTTCGCCGCCCTTAACAGAAACCGAGATATATAATGGCTGCGCTCGCATCATTTATTCGGATAGCCGATGCGCTGATCGAGTTCGAGGTGAACTTCGACCAGACACCCACCACGGACCACACCGTTTACACGCTGGTAATTCAGCGGGAAGAAATCCGATCGCAGCGGCTGCTGTTTAAAAGCGCCTATGAAAGGGTGCTTGCGGAGCTGGACTCGACGAAGGACAAAGGCCAAGAATTCGAAGGCGTAAAGGAGAAGCGCCGCCAATGCTATGCAGTATATCTGCGCTGCGCGGGAAAAATTGATCAACTGACCGAAGCCGCAGCGTCCTCTTCAGTTGCAGCGACCCCTTCGCCGGTGCCAGCTGAGATGCCCCCGTCTGGCTACAATATCAGCCTGCCCCCCTTGCGACACCTAAGCCTTCCATGGCGATTATCTTTCGTGGCCCTCTTTTAGTAGAAATAAATTTTAAGATGAAATTATTTCGCTTTCTTCTTAACCACATAAATAAAGGAGAACGCAAACAGAACGAGAAAGAAATCAACAACTGCAAGCGAAAGCGGATTTTTTTTACTTTATGTATAGTCCGGCTTTTGTTTTATCAGAAAAAAGAAGAATTTAATGTTAAATTAAGTAATAAAAAGGTGCAAAAATTTGTAACCCTTTCATGAATCTCATTGACTCAGTTCCAACTTCGGGAAATGGGTTTCAAAAGATACCACGTCTGAACAGGCCCAATGATTATATTATATTGCAGTAAGACCTTCGATAGTTCTAACATTCGTTTTATCGGTTAAGTAGGCATTCTTAAGTATTGTATATATACGAGTACAACGCAGGGTCACCTCTTACAAGGAAAATGTATAACATTATCAATAATTTTTTAAAAGCATACCTGAATATGATCTCTACGCATTTAAAAAATGCTTAAAATAGTTCTTTCACAATTTCGTATTTTGATGTCCCATCGTTACGTGTAATATATTAATTTTCGTGAACCTGTCCCTGACCAACGAAATCACAGTCGATTAATTTTTTCTTAATTTGTAATTACTGCTACCATCTCAAGTGGAATCAGTTATCATCGACCACAATATCCGGAGTATTTTCAAGTAAATTTGCTGGATTTGTCAATTTCTAATAAACTTACTTAAAAACTACTTAATTGTTCTCCTCAGACTATCTTGTAATGCATGTTGTCACGATGTTTTCGCTTTGGTTATCGCTCAGGGCGTGTCCAGAATCGCGGCAGAAATAATTTGTATTTCGGACCTTTACTTTAAGAAATTCACTTTATTTACACTTCAGATCCTTAAACTATGGGGTGTAGACACGATGGTGAGTGTGCCGGTGGTATTGGAGGTGGTGAGATGACGATGTGTCCGTTGACGAAGTGAACGACGTTCGCTGTCACGGCACGAATATCCGCCGTCCGGATGTGTGTGACGCTCGTTGGTGTGTGCGTAGATACGTTGCGATGCGTTGATGCGGCGCTTGTCGACGCAGCAGGGCGTCGATGCGTTGGCGTGACGTGTAGATGCGACGCGTGGCGTTGACGCGACGCTCGTTGACGCAGCAGACTGTCGATGCGTTGTGATGCTCGGGTGCGACGCGCAGTTACCTTTGATGCACTGCCGTCGATGCGATGCTCTGATGCGACGCGCAGTGCCCTATGATGCACTGCCGTCGATGCGACGCTCGCGGTTACGACGAGCAACGGACTTTGTCTCAAGTGACAAGGATGATATAGTGGCTCTGACTACAAGGACATGGGTAGGATGGATCCAGGACACCTTTTGCCGGGCAGGATTGGTGCAATCCGTCACTCGTCGATGGCAAAAGGATTACGGAGGACACACAACTGACAGGTTTGGTGCAGTCCTGTCTCATAACGTAGCGCATTGTGTCCAAGTATTTGTCTCTTATGTCGTAGTAAAGTAAGGTGTTAATTATTGGAATGAATGAGCCTGAATAATAAAAAAATAAGTAATTAGATTTAGTTATTTAACATAAGCAAAGGCTTCAGAAGTATTCGCCTATCTTACAAAAATAAAAGCTTATTCTCATATGAATAAAATAGCTAAGCAATTTCGGTTTTTAATTGCCAGACTGTTTAAGTCAAAGCTACGAGTAGTTATGTCCTCATATACATCCGCACGTGTGCGAAGGTAGTTGGCTGCGTCTGCCTAAAAACTTGCACATTCATGCGTTAAAACCAGATGATGTTGGAGGATCATCTGTTTTGAATTTTTTGGCACGGTCAAATGCCATTAAGTGCTTGAGCTACTATGGTTGACCAAAGGAAATTTTCTCCCTTCTCATAGCCAGGTTTCGCGTCGAATTTAGCATTTTCCTAAACCTAGAGTCCTCCATCTCCAAAGCACTTATTTGGCAGCCGATGGAGATCCTCTTGCTCGACAGAGCCGGACGGCTACACACAATATAGACCGCAGTCTCAAACTCCTCTTGGCATAACCTGTAGATATCATCCTCAACAAGATCCATCTTGTGTAGATAATATCTGAAGTTTCCATTCCCTGTTATTAATGCAATAAGCCAAGTAAGACTCTCTCTCTCCCTCTCTCTCTCTCTCTCTCTCTCCCTCTCTCTCTCTCTCTCTCTCTCCCTCTCTCTCTCTCTCTCTCTCTCTCTCCCTCTCTCTCTCTCTCTCTCTCTCTCTCTCTCTCTCGTAGCAGAGTAGTCTTTTGGCCTCACTGCGAAGCGGTTTCTTATGAATAGCTTCGACTGACGACAAGTGGTCAGCTCATGTCACCTGCGTGAGTGTCCCTCCCACAGTTCAAAGCAACTCTGGGTCCAGGCCCACTAAAATCAACTGCTGCACCCATTCTAGCGAAAGAATCCCCTATCTCATTCTGCTCAGTGCCGATATGTCCTCTCACCCAGCAGAGCGTCATCATGTCATTTCATTGGACACACTCGTTGAGCTTACGGACACCCTCCAGAACCAATTTGGATTTCATGTTAGCCGCCTCCATGTACCTGATCACCAATTGGATGTCTAGCGCAATTAGGATTTTCTTGTTTCGCACCTGACTTTCAGGTGACCTGGATCAAGGCCTGACATACAGCACATATTTTCCCAGATGGAGTTTGCAGCTCTGCTTCAGCTCAGAAGAGAATATACTTGCGCCGCTCTTCCATCCATTAACGACCCATGCGTGAAGGTGTTAATATCGTGTTTCCTGCACTCCTCGTGGATCAGTCCACCTCCAATGAACTGCTCGGTCAGTTCACTCACTCGGTTGGTAAGGCAAACTTATTATCCAAAATGTTTGCTGAAAACTGCTCTCTTCCTGAGAGTAGCCAACCACTACCCGTGATCGATGGTGTCTCATATTATGCCTGAGATGCACTTTCGAACGCGGGCTGTTAAAAGAGTGCTTGTAAACCTCAACGTCAATAAATCATCGGGACCGGATGGCATTTCAGCCCCCGTGTTGAGAAAGTGCGCCTCAACACTGGCTCACCCATTGCGCAATCTCTTTAATTTATCGTTTACTTCAGAAGTTTTTCCTACTTCCTGGAAGATTGCCAATGTGCAGCCAGTTCCCAAAAAAGGTGTGGCTACGAATCCTGCCAATTACCGGCCCATAGCAAATCTGTTCAGTGCTCTCCAAAGTTATGGAGAGCATTATAAATGGTGTCGCTAATACATTCACTCGATGGATATCGAGTTTCCTCAGCGGCCGTTCCATTCGGGTTGTGATAGACGGCTTTGCTTCCGAAGAGCACTCCATTAATGCTGGAGTTCCGCAGGGTTCGGTACCTGTCTCCACTTTTTCTCATTTTTATCAATGACCTTCTGTCATTGACATCAAACTCCGTCTACTCGTTTGCTGATGACAGCAGCTGAAACGACCTTCTCGCCTCGGTCTCCTAGAGACGGTGTTTCTTTATGAGGTCCGTGGACCTTGTCTATAGCCAGGGTAGGCTCACGGCTGTCCAGGGTCGACTTTCAAGAAATTTTTATTTTTAAAGAAAAAACGGGACTTGTGTCTGTTGTTGTATAACACTTTTATTTTATAAAATCCAATTCTTGTACGCTAATTAGATTACGGCTAACAAGTTGTCTTAGTTGTGCAAAATCCTTGGCATGAAAAAAAACTGGCGTTGTGGTGGCGATGAATACTGGTGTACAGAGAGATAAAAATCATGGAATTACGATGGAGCTTGAATGTTGCGACTTGTCTGGGCTAACGGTCGTGTGTTTCACTTGTTTTATCTAACACGCTCGTGTTCACTATTTGGGCCCCTTCAAGGCTTGAACTAATCACACTGGTTACTTTCTTGATCCTGTTTGTAAAGAAATACACTGATGGTTTCGTTTGGGTTGGTGACAGTGACCAGGAAACCCAGGCGAAAGAGGGCTCTGCGGCTTATTTCACTTAGAACGTTACATTGGAGTATAACTGGAAATTGTAGAGGAGAGGGGAAACACAGACATGCTCCGGTGAGAGCAACACGTCGATCCACCGGACCAGTATGTTGAACTCCCAGAGAGGAGTTAGAGAATGTAGAAGGGAGAGGGAGGAGAGAGAGAGGGTACAGGCGGTCTTCCGTGAGGACAACATTTCGATTCACCGAACCAGTATATTGTTCCCCCAGGTTCGCTGCGTCAGTCCCAACAAGAGCGATCAAACGGACCACCATGTTGCAACCTCGGCAGCGAGAGCGGCTGCAGAGAGGAGGAAGAGAAGTTTTCTCCCGTCTCCAACCACTGCAGAAGCGATCCGATGGACCGCAACAACAGCGGCCAGAGTCAGGAGAGCCACCCTTTATCACCAGAACTTACCCGTGCCACTGTCAACAAACGACTGACTCTTTGTACGAGTATGTTGCGTCGCTCCTTTTATACATTCCGAAATCTCTGCCGTTTCGTATCTCTGCACTCTTCCGTCACCACAACGTACATAGTACCGTCGTACTCTTACTTATTGGACCTTATGAAATCTATACTATATCATAAGCTTAGCTTTAATACGGCAGTTATTTATAACGGTAATCTATTTCTCTTATTGCTAAAAACACCACCACCTACTATACAAGATATAATATATAGAAAATAATTTCTAATTTATTGAGGAAAACAAATAAATTATCACGAATTTGTGTAAGCATTTTCTGCCTCAGAAATGCGTCATCACACAGCATTTGTCATTCATATTCATTCTCCAGGCGTCCTTCTATTCTGGAGATCAATAGAAAACACAGAATTATGAATGACACACTCCAATCTGATTTCAACAAAATCCAGGAGTGGGGTCAAGAGAATCGGGTCGATTTTTTAAATATGGGTGGTGTGGATATTAATGAGTCGGAGGCTCTTGATGTTCCGGGCATGTCAATACAATGCGATCTTCGTTGGAACGATCACATTTTTTATGTGTCGAAAGAAGCAGCGAAGTGATTAGGCTTTTTAAAGCGGTGCAAGAAATACTTCACTCCAACCAACCTTCGTTGTATCTACACCACTTATATCCGTCCGAAAGTGGAGTACAATTCGCATATTTGGTCGGGAGCTTCGAAAACATGTCTTCAACTTCTGGACCGTATACAACCTTAACCTTATTTTATCGATACTTGAATGGTAATTGTTCCTTTGAAGTAGGCAGCCTGATTCCTTCGGTTCAGCTATTCAACAGATTTACTCGGCCTTCCAGAGAGGTGCAGCCCTTTTACGTCTCGATCCCGTTCCAACGCACTACTACGAATTTCAGCGAGAATTCGTTTTTCGGTCGCGTAGTTAAGTTGTGGAATAGTCTCCCTGCGCATGTTTTCCCACCCCCTTATAACGTCGAAGCTTTTAAAAGAGGTGTAAATCGACACTACTCTTACTTTTCCCCTTCCCACTAACCTTTTCCCTTCTAAACCAACGAATGCTTTGCATGGATAGGGGGCATCCCCTGAGTTTGGTTCTATCTGCCATAAAAAAAATGTTTTGCCTTCTCAAGTACATTTGTCTTTTGGTCAAGGTAGAGTCTTCCTTCTTCTTCCTTCCTTCTTCCTTCCTTCTTCTTTCCGTCTTATTCTTTGTCCTTCGGTTATAGGCTCGCCTCTTCTTATCGCATTTAAACCGAGCCCCCTTTGTCTTGGTGCTACTGAGTGGAGCATCCTCCAACAAAGCAGCCTCAGCCTCTAGGTCGATCATAGTCGCTTCGCTGGACTGTGAAAGAGTCAGAGACTCCTTATCGTCAGCCTCGCTTATAGTCAGACCTGGTAACTGAGAACTGCAATCGTCCTCATCGGATGACCCACTCACAATATGTTGGTGTCAGTGCTTGTGTGTAACGCCACCGACAACCACACGGTCGATGTCGGGTATGGCGTCTCAGTCCGCGTCGCTGTCCCGTCTGTTTTTCGTCCTTTGTTGTTTTATTTTATGTACTTCTTCTATGTTGGTCCCACGTGTATCGGACAAGGAAGTTTCACCCGCGTAGAAGTCCGTGTGCGGGGGTAAGGCTAGATAGTACCGAAGGTCGCCAGGTATTCGGTACGCTCCATTAATGACTGTGGCTATTTTTAAAGTCTGGGTTCCATCCAGGCTGATTCTCGGCACTCAGTACTTAAACTGCTAAGCACAAATATATACAATACAAAAATAAATACAATGTCAGACAGCCAAGCAGTATTAAAAGCGCTAAACAACTATACTTACTACCAAAAATCGGTTGTGAGATGTCATAAAAACCTTAACCTGCTATCAAAACTCAACAATGTGATGTGACTTTGAGTCACATTTCAAATTTAAAACGCTGTAGTTAAGAAAAAGAGAATTCGGTAAATTCGAGGTTTTATGTATTCCTCCATAATTAATTTTACTGTGGATAGATGACAAAATAAACATAATTTTTATCATATTTTCAAAATTTTATGACATATAAAATACCAACACATCAAACCGTACTGTGACTCAGAATCACATATGGAAAATGAATGCGTTTCATTGCAAAACATGATTTGATTTGTCTTGTGCATATACAAATCAATTAGTTTGCTGTGTGTGCTTCAATTAGTTTGCTGTGTCCACTTGGGTTGAGTAGAAGTGTAATTTCTTTTGTCGTTTCATAAACTAGTTACAAGATATAAAGTTATAAGACGTTAATTTGAAGTTTGGTGTATATGAATTTATTTTTGAATTTAAATCTTCTTAGTAATTAGCTATTTTTAGTTTTCATACAAATTTAAGAAAAATGGACTAACAAATGCAGGGGACTAACAAATGAAGAGATTCTACCAGCATTACAAGAATTAGATTGCAGCGAAGGTGCTAGTGCAGAAGATGAAAACTATGATGACGAAGAAAATATTTATTCAAGAAGCGAAGGCGAGGAAGGCGGGATTTATAATATTTCCACCGAGGACGATGAAATATGTGGTAGTTATTTTAAAAATGATGAAGGTGATCAAGTGGCTAAAACTAAAATTTTGTTTGGAAAAGACGGAACAGAACTATTTTTCGACGATGAGGTAGTGAAAGTAATTGTAAACAAGTAATTGTCTTCGGCCTTCGGCCAAGAAGGGCGAGATCGAGCCAAAAACTTATGAGAGAATATTGTGATGAATCTATGTCTTCCGTTTGAAAGATCAAGTCGGAACATTGCATTCGATAACTTATTTACTAGTTTCGAGCTTGTAAAATTTTTTTTTGATTTTTACGCAATAAGGAACTAGTGACTCAACACTAGTCCACCCTTAGAAAAAGGAAAAATTAATATCGTGAGTCGACGTTGATTTTCCTTTTTCATATTTCTACTGGTAGATCGACTGTTAAATATATGCAATTCCTAATTCAAAATCTTCTCCACCGGACCATCTCGATAGACTTTCGCTGCTACAAGTTGTTGTCTCGTCTTTTTGTGTTGCGATGTTTTTCGAAATCCTGTAGGTATTACCGGTCGTATCATTGCAGGGCATCAGCATCTTTTATATATATACTATATGTATATATATATATATATCCGGATTTCCCGTATTTCCTTGGGAGTTGAGCTCGACGATAACTGGTGATGTGTAGCTCTTGATTTGGTACGGCCCGTCGTACTTTGGAGCGGCGGTAAACTTGTCCACTGCTTTCGACAGGGGATGGCTTTTCAATAATACCCATGTCCCTACTGCCAGCTTCCACTCAGTTGCTTCCCAGGTGCGGTGGCGACGATCGTCATCGTCGTCAGACTGGGAGATGAAGGTGGTAAGCCCCAAGTTTGCCACCAAGGTAAGTTGTAAGGTAGTTAAGGCAGGTAAGGGTTCCGGTAGGAGTGCTCGTGAGGGTACTCATGTGAGTGCTCCGGTGGTTGCCACTGCTGCCTCTGGGTCGTTCGGTGAACGGCTCATGGCAGTCACGGGTGCCCTCATCGGGGGTCCACCACGAGGGTGACGTTGTCAGCCGGCCGCTGACTCGTATTGTGGAGGTTGCGGGGGTCTATGAGCGTTTGCTCATCGAGCTCTCGGGGGAGAACGAGCGTCTGAAAGGACGCTTTGAGGAGCGAGGAGCCGCCAGTAGCGGGTTCGTGGCGCCGGTGGATCAGCCAGTGCCGGTGGGTCGGCCGGTAGTGGAGTGTATGGCGGGTTTTTCGGGGGTTCCTGCCGGTGCTGGTGGCAGCACCGTTATGGCGGCGCCCTCGACCTTTCCAGCCCTGCCTCCTGCGCGTCCCGTTGTGAAACCAGTTGAGACGAGGTCCTTGGTGGTCAAGAGCCGGAAGGCCGGTGAGACACCCAAGGAAGTGGTCGACAAGGTGGTGAAGCAGGTGGGCCCGACCCTGGGTTAGCGCGTCCACGAAGTAAAGGCTCTTCGTGGTGGTGGTGCGATTATTCGCACCCACTCCGTGTCCGAACGCGAGAAAATCGCGTTAAATCTAAAGTTTAGCGAGGTTGGGTTGGACGTGAGCGTCAATAAGAAGCTTGGCCTCAGGGTCGTGGTTCGTGGAGTTCATAGTAGAATCACCCTTGACGAGTTCATGGGTGATCTCTACGAGATGAATCTCAAGGAGAAAATGACCTTGGAGACCTTCAAGAAGGAAGTCAGACACGTGAGCCGCCCTTGGAAGGAGGGCGGAGATGGTGCGACTAACGTCATCCTGGAGGGCAGTGGCCGTGCCATGGAAGCTCTCCTGGAGGTAGGTAGTTGCTACATTAAGTGGTTCTGCTTCCGTATGTGGGAACACGAGATGACTCCCGGCTGCTTCCGCTGTCTCAGCCTGGACCAGGGGGTGAGCGAGTGTAGACTGAAAGAAGATGTCTGCCGTCGTTGTGGGCAGTCTGGCCATCATGGTCGGAAGTGCGAAAATGCGTTGCACTGCCGAAACTGCGCGTTCAATGTGAAGCCAGCTGTACATCGTATGATGTCGGCTGACTGCCCCATTCACGCTGCATATGTTGCCCGCGCGATTGCAAGACGCGAATGCAAGACATTAGTGGTGGTGAATGACGTGCATACCCAGTGTATGCTCGTTGATTTAAGCGCATGGGGTGTTTGTGTGAGTGTGGAGGGTGTGTACGGCAAGCTCTTGTTGACAAGTGTTTACTGCCGTTATAGCAGTGATCTAGAGCCCTATATAAGGTATATGGATAAGGTGCTACTACTTGCGAGTGGCAATCCCGTTATCCTCGGCTCTGACGCGAATGCATCGTCCGCGCTTTGGTTCAGCAAAACGTCCAGATTGGCTGGACGACTGAGCCAACAGCGGGGTGAGATGCTTAGTGAATGGGTCATGAGTAGTGGCGTTCATGTGCTCAATCAGCCGAGTGAGTGGTATACCTTTGAGGGGCCTAGAGGTGTGAGTCATATTGACGTAACGTTTGCGAATGAGGCGGCAATGAACTTGTATAAATTTCGTTGGTCCATCCGGGTGCTTAAGTGTAAGTGATCACAATCTCATTGAGATTGAGGTCATTTATGGCCACGTAGACAATACGGGCAGTGTCACTAAGCGTTGGCGTACTCTGGGGGTCAATTGGGATACGTATGCGGTTAGGGTCAGGGAGGCGGTTACTTCGGTACCGCTTGCTGACTTTGACAACCTAGGTGTGGATGGGCAGGTAGCCAGTTTGACTGAGGCCGTTTGGCGTGTCAACGACGAGCTCTTTGAGAGATGCCGGTTGACAAATCGTAGAGGGGTGAAGTTGTGGACACGAGGCTTGACGGAGAAGCTTAGAGAGGTTCGCCGTCTCAGGAAACGTTTCCAGAGAGCGCGAATTGCTGGTGATGCTAATAGTGATCAGATCAGGTTGTCTTTTAGGCGCGAATTGAAAGAATGTAAGCGCATGCTTATGGCGACTAAGGAGAATGAATGGAGACAGTTTGCTGTGCGTCACAGCGATGACCCCTGGGGTCAGCTGTATAAGGTGTGTCGTGGCAACAGAAGGATGGTTGAAATTAGTGGCATCCGTGTTGGCGATTCCGTATTGCCAACATGGAATGCTTCTGTGAGTGTACTACTTTCTGAGTTTTTTCCTTGTGCGGTGCCTTCAGGTCATGCTCACGATGTGGGGGTGCCTGTTGGTCCCCCTGAATTGGTGACCGCGGAATTTGGGTGTGCGGTCTCGCTGATAAGGTCCAGGAGGTCTCCTGGGTTGGATGGGATTACTGGAGAGATAGTGAAAGCCATCTGGAAGGTAATTCCTGAATACCTGGTTGCCTTGCTCGGGAAGTGTGTGCGGGACGGATACTTTCCTTCTGAATGGAAGACCGCCAGAGTCATTGTGCTTTTGAAGTCGCCTGATAAGGTCAGTGGAGGATGCGTGGGCGTATGTAAGGGATTGTGTGAGCTCCTCTAGTGCGGAATACGTATTGGGTGTATTTGTGGATTTCAAGGTTGCGTTTGACTACTTGAGCTGGTCTATCACCAGTATCACCAGTAGACTACGTGAGTTGGGCTGCCGAGAGGTTGGACTGTGGGAGAGTTACTTCTCCGACAGAAAGGCCTGCGTGGCTGGAAGCAATCAATGCGTCTGGGCTGATGTGGTCAGGGGCTGTCCGCAGGGTTCCGTTTGTGGTCCATTTATTTGGAACCTCATGATGGATCCTCTGTTGCGGCGTCTTGGTCTGTCCTGGAAGTGTTGTGCTTACGCTGACGATCTGCTTGTCCTCGTTGAGGGTCGGTCGCGTGCCGCGATTGAAGCCTTAGGAGAGAGTGCCATGAGTGTTGTGTGTGAGTGGGGTGCTAAGGTGGGTGTGGACGTGGCAATGGATAAGACTGTGATAATGCTGCTCAAGGGCAGATTATCACGTAATCGACATCCAATTGTCCGTGCATCTGGTGTCTCCCTCAAGTATGTGACTGAGGTCAAGTACTTGTGGGTGACTATCGGTGAAAGGATGAACTTCCTTCCCCATCTGACACATACGCGAGAGCGTCTTGTGTGTGTGGTGGGTCAGGTGCGTCGGCTGCTTAGGAGGGGTCTGAGTAGACGTGCTGTCCGTGTCCTCTATGGGGGTCTGTTCCTTACGTGTGCAACCTTTGGTGTGTCGGTCTGGTGTGATGTAACGTCTGCTGCTGGGTATCGCAAGATTCTGGCATGTCAGAGGGTAATTCTTACCGCGTGCTTGCCAGTATGCCGTACGGTCTCCACGGAGGCCCTACAGGTATTAATGGGGGTTGCCCCTCTTGACTTGGAGGTGGTTCGTCGTGCGGCCATCTTCAGATGCAGGAGGGGATTACCATTGCCGCAGCATGAATGGTTTGAGAGTGATGTGGAGAGGCTTAGTGTGACAGAGCGCAAAGCGTTCTTGAATGAATGTGTTTCATCTAGCTGGCAAACTAGACGGAACAATAGTGAAAAGGGTAGGACGACGTATGAGTACATACGGGACGTCACATTTGCTGCAAATCATCCTTGGTTTGGCTTCAGTCTGAGCTTGGGCTTTTTGCTAACTGGCCATGGCTCTCTTAATGCATTTTTGTTTAAGAGATGCCTCACGGCTTCAGAAGCTTGTGACTGTGGAGCTGAAATTGAGGATTGGCTGCATGTCATGTGTGTCTGCCCGTTGTACTCTGACTTTAGGGATTTGGGGGCTATGGGTATTAGTTGGACTGACCAGGGGTTCTGTGTGAGTGAGGCTCTCTCCACATCAGAGCAACTGGAATGTCTGGACCGGTTCGCCCGTAGAGTGTTCGTGGAGCGTCGTGCGAGGGTAGGCTAGCTGCCCAATTTTGTGCGTGGGTGGTCTTGTGTATGTGGCGTATGGGTTGTATGAATGGGTAAGTTGTAGGTGATTGTGTGTGTGTGTTGGGTGGGGTTGAATGGCGATGTATGTGTTGGTAGTGCTAAATGAAGTGTGCATGTTATATGTGTGCCAGCCTAAATGTCGTCCTTCGGGAGGAGAGAGCTGTTGTGCTGCACTGGTGTTGCGATCCTGGTGTCCGTCTCTCCTGGGGCCACCGGTCCCCGAGCGGTATGGAGCTCACCGGTAGTAACACCGTTACGAAGCCTGACCAGAGGTTGCCTGGTACCACGGGTTTCGGGGGGTGCTGAGGTTGGTCTCAACGCCTCACCCCGGAATCAAAGATTTTTACATCTTGTTGGGGGTCCAGCTAAATTGGGGTTAAACCCCGTCTTAGGTGCCGCTCCCTGTCTGAGTGGAAGAAGTAAGGATAGGCCTCGCTCCCGCAGTGAGGAAGACATGTCCATACACATGTCTTTAGACTGTTTTCACGTTTGGTGTGGGCAGTTTCTGTCTGCACCAAGTTCTATCCACAGCTGGACTTAAAAACTTTTGAGCGACCGGTCCCGGGCTGTAAGGAGCCCAACTGGTAGTAGTCTTGACTACGAAGTCTGACCAGAGGCTTTGTCTAGTACCACGGGGATCAGGAGCCCCTGTAGCGTGTTCGGTCACGCTCAGTCTGGTCATTGTTGGTAGGACCCCTAGTGGGAGCATCGTGGGGGCTGTGGTTGACGGCCAAACGTACGCGGGCAGAGCTATTCTTTTATAGCTCGGTGTGGAGTTGCATTGCAACCGGGTGCCGTGACCCATAGAACGGCAGAGGTGTTAGAAAGGCCGCGACCCCTCACCAAGAGGGAGTACTTGTCCTTTACGCAAGTGCTCGAATTGGTTCCCGCGGACTGGTACCAGGTACCTATTCAAGGGGGCGTTGGTTGACGCGTTGACTTCAACCCCATGTGTGATGGCACGCCGTGAGACTAACGTCATCCTGGAGGGCAGTGGCCGTGCCATGGAAGCTCTCCTGGAGGTAGGTAGTTTTTTTCTTATGACAGATGAAACCAAGCTCAGGGGATGCCCCCTATCCATGCACAGCATTTGTTGGTTCCGAAGGGATGACAGGTTAGTGGGAAGGGGGAAAGAGGGAGTAGTGACGGTTTACACTTCGCTTAAATGTTTCGACGCTGTAAGTGGGTGGGAAGACATTCGCAGGGAGATTATTCCACAATCTAACGACGCGACCGAAAAACGAACTCTCACGGTAATGCGTGGTTCGTTGGAACGGAATCGCGACATAAAAGGGGTGCACCGCTCTGGAAAGCCGAGTAGTTCTGCTAAATACCTGAACCGGAGGAATCAGGCTGGCTACTTCAGAGGAACATTTACCGTGAAAGTAGCGGTAAAATAGTGCTACACACCCTACATCACGACGACGCTCCAAGGTTTCAATAGAGCTGGATACCCTACTGTCCCCTATAAGTTTTAACGCACGACATTGGACACGGTCGAGAAGCTGAAGATATGCCCGCGAAGCTCCCGACCATATATGCGAATTGTACTCTATTTTCGGACGGATATAAGTGGTGTAGATACAACGAAGATCGGTTGGAGTGAAGTACTTCTTACACCGCTTAAGAAAGCCTAAGCACTTGGCTGCTTCTTTCGACACGTCAAAGATGTGATCGTTCCAGCGAAGATCGCACTGGATTGACATGCCCAGAACATCAAGAGCCTCCGACTCATTAATATCCACACCACCCATATTTAGAGGTGGGAAGTTGTCACCCGCCAAACGCTTGTTGGTTAACAAACAGCATTGGGTCTTCCGCGCATTAAAATCGACCCGATTCGCTCGACCCCACTCCTGGATTTTGTTGAGGTCAGATTGGAGTGTGTCATTCATAATTCTGCGTCTTCCAGTGATCTCCAGAATGGAAGGACGCCTGGAAAATGAATATGAATGACAAATGCTGCTGTCATCAGCAAACGAGTAGACGGGGTTTGATGTCAATGACAGAAGGTCATTGATGAAAATAAGAAAAAGTGTCGGAGACAGGACCGAACCCTGCGGAACTCCAGCATTAATGGAGTGCTCTTCGGAAGCAAAGCCTTCTATCACAACCCGAATAGAACCGCCGCTGAGGAAACTCGATATCCATCGAGTGAAAGTATTACCGACACTATAAGCAGCCAGTTTAGACACGAGTGCTTTATGCCACACCCGGTCAAATGCCTTGGATATATACAGAGCAACAACCTTGCTCTCACCGAACCGGTGAATACAGCTGCTCCACCGTTCAGTGAGAAACGCCATCAGGTCGCCGGTGGAACGGTGAGCATGGAAGCCGTACTGGCGATCGCTGATCAACTCGTTGCTCTCTAGATACCTCATCAATTTAAAATTTACAATGCTCTCCATGACTTTAGAGAGCACTGAGCAGATTGCTATGGGCCGGTAATTTGCAGGATTCGTAGCCTCACCTTTTTTGGGAACTGGCTGCACATTGGCAATCTTCCAGGAAGCGGGAAAAACTCCTGAAGTAAAAGATATATTAAAGAGATTGCGCAATGGGCGAGCCAGTGTTGAGGCGCACTTTCTCAACACATGGGCTGAAATGCCATCCGGTCCCGAGGACTTATTGACATTGAGGTCTGCAAGCACTCTTTTAACAGCTCGCGTTCGAAAATGCATCTGAGGCATAGCATGAGATACATCATCGACCGCGGGCAGTGGTTGACTACTCTCAGGAAGAGAGCAGTTTTCAGCAAACATTTTGGCTAATAAGTTTGCCTTATCAACCGAGTGAGTGAAGATCTGATCGTCCTTAAGGAGAGTTGGAATAGACGATTTCGTCTGATTTTTCACCCTCCCCACAAACGACCAAAAGTTCTTGCTACCCTTATGGTATTCAAGAACTTTGCGTCTAAGGCGCTGCTCGTAAAGAACTTTTTCGCGCCTTAGAGTGGCATTGCACCTATTTCTGGCCTGATTGCGCAGCAGTTTAGTATCAGCAGTTTTATTTAAACGCCAATTCCTAAATGCTTCCTCTTTAGACCTGACAGCTTGTCAGCAAGTCACATTAAACCAGGAATGGTCTTTTGGTTTAATGGAAATTCTTTTATAGGGTATGAAAGACCTCATACCAAATAAAATTATATTATCTACCAATTTTGCTGCAGCATTTATGTTTCTATCTCTGAAACACAATTGCCAATTGACACGGCTGAAAAAGCAGTTCAGCGCATCCCAATTAGCCTTCTCATAAAGCCACACTTTCCGCTTCGGAGCTGTCTGGTGAGCGGATTGAAGACTAGAATATGGGAAGGTAGCAGAAGTTGTAGCGTGGTCCGAATTACCAAGAGGTGCAAGAACATTCACATCATACTTGCTGTGATGTGAAGTTAGAAAAAGGTCCATATTTTGGTTTTGCCCATCAACGCAGGGAAAGTGCGTTGGTTCCTTCACTAATTGAGTAAAATTATTAGACTCAGCAAATAACTCAACATACAAACCCTCGGGTGTCGTGTGACTCGAATGACGTAGCCAATTGGAATTATGAACATTGAAATCACCAGCAACAACAATTTCACTGTTCGGATACGATTCCAGAATTTTAGAGATCGAATCCGAGAGACTGTCCAGTTTATCAAAAGTTGGCAGCCTCCCTAGACCCGGGCTTCTATAAATGAAGCAGAAGTGCAGGATGTGCGACTGGATTTTGAACTTAACCCACATGGAGCTAAATTCGGCATCCGACGTGCAAAGGTGTTGCTGACACTGGTACGCAACATCACTGCGAATGTATAAGGCGAGGCTTCTGTGAGGTAAAAATAATGGCAGTAGATGGTACCCCGGCATGTGAAAGTCCAGTGGATCTGCACCTTCAGACACCTGGGTCTCACCTAGTGCCACTATATGCGGTTGGTGAGTACAAATATGCGCATAGACCGCGAAGAAATTCGCCCTCAAGCCACGTACATTAGTGGTGTCTATGCGGAATTTTGTCATCGCCGCCCACTGTAGCGAAGTGTAAGGTCAGCCGTACAAGCAGCCACGCGTACGACGCAAGCAAAGCAAAACGCGACAAGACAAGTGTTATGCCTTTATCTTGCCGCGCTTCAGCCCACGCAGCACTCACAGCCGCGTGCACACCTAACGGGACCAGGAAGAAGGAGGAAGAGTGAAAGCAAACGAAATGCTGAGCTTTACTACGGAGAGCATAAAAAAGGCCCTCGCATGGTTCTCTGCGTTCCGTTTGATTGTGTATTATTTGTTGTAATTGTTAGAATTTTTATTTATTTTGCTGTTAAGTTGAGTTGCTAATAAGTGCACTATTGTTTGTTTATGAAAAACTGTTGTTTGGTGAAGTTTATTATTGTGTTAAAAGTGTTTCGCGGCGTGGGTAATTGTTTGCACTATTGTTTTCGGTTTTATTTGCGCGAACACTGATTAACAACAAGTACTGGCGGGCACACCATCCGCCTCCGTCCGCGGTCACATCACAACTGAGTTGCTACATTAAGTGGTTCTGCTTCCGTGTGTGGGAACACGAGATGACTCCTGGCTGCTTCCGCTGTCTCAGCTTGGACCACAGGGTGAGCGAGTGTAGGCTGAAAGAAGATGTCTGCCGTCGTTGTGGACAGTCTGGCCATCATGGTCGGAAGTGCGAAAATGCGTTGCACTGCCGAAACTGCGCGTTCAATGGGAAGCCAGCTGTACATCGTATGATGTCGGCTGACTGCCCCATTCACGCTGCATATGTTGCCCGCGCGAATGCAAGACATTAGAATGTCTTGTAAGATTGTGCAGTTGAACTGTCAGCGCGCTTACGCTACGATGGGTGACTTGGGGCAGTTTCTGTGCGAGTCTGGCAGCAGCTTTGCTCTGCTGCAGGAGCTGTACTACCAGCAGGGTGGGGTAAGGGGTTTGCCAGCTGGTATGCGTGTGTTCTCCGATGTGGGGGGCAATGCTGCTGTGGTGGTGTCACTAAGCGTTGGCGTACTCTGGGGGTCAATTGGGATACGTATGCGGTTAGGGACGGGGAGGCGGTTACTTCGGTACCACTTGCTGACTTTGACAACCTTGGTGTGGATGAGCAGGTAGCCAGTTTGACTGAGGCCGTTTGGCGTGTCAACGACGAACTCTTCGAGAGATGCCGGTTGACAAATCGTAGAGGGGTGAAGTGGTGGACACGAGGCTTAACGGAGAAGCGTAGGCAGGTTCGCCGCCTCAGGAAACGTTTCCAGAGAGCGCGAATTGCTGGTGATGCGAATACTGATCAGATCAGGTTGTCTTTTAGGCGCGAATTGAAAGAATATAAGCGCATGCTTATGGCGACTAAGGAGAATGAATAGAGACAGTTTGCTGTGCGCCACAGCGATGACCCCTGGGGTCAGCTGTATAAGGTGTGTCGTGGCAACAGAAGGATGGTTGAAATTAGTGGCATCCGTGTTGGCGATTCCGTGTTGCCAACATGGCATGCTTCTGTGAGTGCACTACTTTCTGAGTTTTTTCTTGGTGCGGTGCCTTCAGGTCATTCTCACGATGTGGGGCTGCCTGTTGGTCCCCCTGAATTGGTGACCGCGGAATTTGGGTGTGCGGTCTCGCTGATAAGGTCCAGGAGGTCTCCTGGGTTGGATGGGATTACTGGAGAGATAGTGAAAGCCATCTGGAAGGTAATTCCTGAATACCTGGTTGCCTTGCTCGGGAAGTGTGTGCGGGACGGATACTTTCCTTCTGAATGGAAGACCGCCAGAGTCATTGTGCTTTTGAAGTCGCCTGATAAGGTCAGTGGAGGATGCGTGGGCGTATGTAAGGGATTGTGTGAGCTCCTCTAGTGCGGAATACGTATTGGGTGTATTCGTGGATTTCAAGGTTGCGTTTGACTACTTGAGCTGGTCTATCACCAGTATCACCAGTAGACTACGTGAGTTGGGCTGCCGAGAGGTTGGACTGTGGGAGAGTTACTTCTCCGACAGAAAGGCCTGCGTGGCTGGAAGCAACCAATGCGTCTGGGCTGATGTGGTCAGGGGCTGTCCGCAGGGTTCCGTTTGTGGTCCATTTATTTGGAACCTCATGATGGATCCTCTGTTGCGGCGTCTTGGTCTGTCCTGGAAGTGTTGTGCTTACGCTGACGATCTGCTTGTCCTCGTTGAGGGTCGGTCGCGTGCCGCGATTGAAGCCTTAGGAGAGAGTGCCATGAGTGTTGTGTGTGAGTGGGGTGCTAAGGTGGGTGTGGACGTGGCAATGGATAAGACTGTGATAATGCTGCTCAAGGGCAGATTATCACGTAATCGACATCCAATTGTCCGTGCATCTGGTGTCTCCCTCAAGTATGTGACTGAGGTCAAGTACTTGGGGGTGACTATCGGTGAAAGGATGAACTTCCTTCCCCATCTGACACATACGCGAGAGCGTCTTGTGTGTGTGGTGGGTCAGGTGCGTCGGCTGCTTAGGTGGGGTCTGAGTAGACGTGCTGTCCGTGTCCTCTATGGGGGTCTGTTCCTTACGTGTGCAACCTTTGGTGTGTCGGTCTTGTGTGATGTAACGTCTGCTGCTGGGTATCGCAAGATTCTGGCATGTCAGAGGGTAATTCTTACCGCGTGCTTGCCAGTATGCCGTACGGTCTCAACGGAGGCCTTACAGGTGTTAATGGGGGTTGCCCCTCTTGACTTGGAGGTGGTCCGTCGTGCGGCCATCTTCAGATGCTGGAGGGGATTACCATTTCCGCGGCATGAACGGTTTGAGAGTGATGTGGAGAGGCTTAGCGTGACAGAGCGCAAAGCGTTCATGAATTAATGTGTTTCATCTAGTTGGCAAACTAGATGGAACAATAGTGAAAAGGTTAGGACGACGTATGAGTACATACGGGATGTCACATTTGCTGCAAGTCTTCCTTGGTTTGGCTTCAGTCTGAGCTTGGGCTTTTTGCTAACTGGCCATGGCTCTCTTAATGAATTTTTGTTTAACAGATGCCTCACGGCTTCAGAAACTTGTGACTGTGGAGCTGAAATTGAGGATTGGCTGCATGTCTTGTGTGTCTGCCCATTGTACTCGGACTTTAGGGATTTGGGGGCTATGGGTATTAGTTGGACTGACCAGGGGTTCTGTGTGAGTGAGGCTCTCTCCACATCAGAGCAACTGGAATGTCTGGACCGGTTCGCCCGTAGAGTGTTCGTGGAGCGTCGTGCGAGGGTAGGCTAGCTGCCCAATTTTGTGCGTGGGTGGTCTTGTGTATGTGGCGTATGGGTTGTATGAATGGGTAAGTTGTAGGTGATTGTGTGTGTGTGTTGGGTGGGGTTGAATGGCGATGTATGTGTTGGTAGTGCTAAATGAAGTGTGCATGTTATATGTGTGCCAGCCTAAATGTCGTCCTTCGGGAGGAGAGAGCTGTTGTGCTGCACTGGTGTTGCGATCCTGGTGTCCGTCTCTCCTGGGGCCACCGGTCCCCGAGCGGTATGGAGCTCACCGGTAGTAACACCGTTACGAAGCCTGACCAGAGGTTGCCTGGTACCACGGGTTTCGGGGGGTGCTGAGGTTGGTCTCAACGCCTCACCCCGGAATCAAAGATTTTTACATCTTGTTGGGGGTCCAGCTAAATTGGGGTTAAACCCCGTCTTAGGTGCCGCTCCCTGTCTGAGTGGAAGAAGTAAGGATAGGCCTCGCTCCCGCAGTGAGGAAGACATGTCCATACACATGTCTTTAGACTGTTTTCACGTTTGGTGTGGGCAGTTTCTGTCTGCACCAAGTTCTATCCACAGCTGGACTTAAAAACTTTTGAGCGACCGGTCCCGGGCTGTAAGGAGCCCAACTGGTAGTAGTCTTGACTACGAAGTCTGACCAGAGGCTTTGTCTAGTACCACGGGGATCAGGAGCCCCTGTAGCGTGTTCGGTCACGCTCAGTCTGGTCATTGTTGGTAGGACCCCTAGTGGGAGCATCGTGGGGGCTGTGGTTGACGGCCAAACGTACGCGGGCAGAGCTATTCTTTTATAGCTCGGTGTGGAGTTGCATTGCAACCGGGTGCCGTGACCCATAGAACGGCAGAGGTGTTAGAAAGGCCGCGACCCCTCACCAAGAGGGAGTACTTGTCCTTTACGCAAGTGCTCGAATTGGTTCCCGCGGACTGGTACCAGGTACCTATTCAAGGGGGCGTTGGTTGACGCGTTGACTTCAACCCCATGTGTGATGGCACGCCGTGAGCTTAAGTCAGTCTTGGCAGGCGCTCACGTTAAACACCCGGAGACACTTCTACATGACGAGTAGTTTCAATTGAGTTCATGGGTGATCTCTACGAGATGAATCTCAAGGAGAAAATTACCTTGGAGACCTTCAAGAAGGAGGTCAGACTCGTGAGCCGCCCTTGGAAGGAGGGCGGAGATGGTGCGACTAACGTCATCCTGGAGGGCAGTGGCCGTGCCATGGAAGCTCTCCTGGAGGTAGGTAGTTTTTTTCTTATGACAGATGAAACCAAGCTCAGGGGATGCCCCCTATCCATGCACAGCATTTGTTGGTTCCGAAGGGATGACAGGTTAGTGGGAAGGGGGAAAGAGGGAGTAGTGACGGTTTACACTTCGCTTAAATGTTTCGACGCTGTAAGTGGGTGGGAAGACATTCGCAGGGAGATTATTCCACAATCTAACGACGCGACCGAAAAACGAACTCTCACGGTAATGCGTGGTTCGTTGGAACGGAATCGCGACATAAAAGGGGTGCACCGCTCTGGAAAGCCGAGTAGTTCTGCTAAATACCTGAACCGGAGGAATCAGGCTGGCTACTTCAGAGGAACATTTACCGTGAAAGTAGCGGTAAAATAGTGCTACACACCCTACATCACGACGACGCTCCAAGGTTTCAATAGAGCTGGATACCCTACTGTCCCCTATAAGTTTTAACGCACGACATTGGACACGGTCGAGAAGCTGAAGATATGCCCGCGAAGCTCCCGACCATATATGCGAATTGTACTCCATTTTCGGACGGATATAAGTGGTGTAGATACAACGAAGATCGGTTGGAGTGAAGTACTTCTTACACCGCTTAAGAAAGCCTAAGCACTTGGCTGCTTCTTTCGACACGTCAAAGATGTGATCGTTCCAGCGAAGATCGCACTGGATTGACATGCCCAGAACATCAAGAGCCTCCGACTCATTAATATCCACACCACCCATATTTAGAGGTGGGAAGTTGTCACCCGCCAAACGCTTGTTGGTTAACAAACAGCATTGGGTCTTCCGCGCATTAAAATCGACCCGATTCGCTCGACCCCACTCCTGGATTTTGTTGAGGTCAGATTGGAGTGTGTCATTCATAATTCTGCGTCTTCCAGTGATCTCCAGAATGGAAGGACGCCTGGAAAATGAATATGAATGACAAATGCTGCTGTCATCAGCAAACGAGTAGACGGGGTTTGATGTCAATGACAGAAGGTCATTGATGAAAATAAGAAAAAGTGTCGGAGACAGGACCGAACCCTGCGGAACTCCAGCATTAATGGAGTGCTCTTCGGAAGCAAAGCCTTCTATCACAACCCGAATAGAACCGCCGCTGAGGAAACTCGATATCCATCGAGTGAAAGTATTACCGACACTATAAGCAGCCAGTTTAGACACGAGTGCTTTATGCCACACCCGGTCAAATGCCTTGGATATATACAGAGCAACAACCTTGCTCTCACCGAACCGGTGAATACAGCTGCTCCACCGTTCAGTGAGAAACGCCATCAGGTCGCCGGTGGAACGGTGAGCATGGAAGCCGTACTGGCGATCGCTGATCAACTCGTTGCTCTCTAGATACCTCATCAATTTAAAATTTACAATGCTCTCCATGACTTTAGAGAGCACTGAGCAGATTGCTATGGGCCGGTAATTTGCAGGATTCGTAGCCTCACCTTTTTTGGGAACTGGCTGCACATTGGCAATCTTCCAGGAAGCGGGAAAAACTCCTGAAGTAAAAGATATATTAAAGAGATTGCGCAATGGGCGAGCCAGTGTTGAGGCGCACTTTCTCAACACATGGGCTGAAATGCCATCCGGTCCCGAGGACTTATTGACATTGAGGTCTGCAAGCACTCTTTTAACAGCTCGCGTTCGAAAATGCATCTGAGGCATAGCATGAGATACATCATCGACCGCGGGCAGTGGTTGACTACTCTCAGGAAGAGAGCAGTTTTCAGCAAACATTTTGGCTAATAAGTTTGCCTTATCAACCGAGTGAGTGAAGATCTGATCGTCCTTAAGGAGAGTTGGAATAGACGATTTCGTCTGATTTTTCACCCTCCCCACAAACGACCAAAAGTTCTTGCTACCCTTATGGTATTCAAGAACTTTGCGTCTAAGGCGCTGCTCGTAAAGAACTTTTTCGCGCCTTAGAGTGGCATTGCACCTATTTCTGGCCTGATTGCGCAGCAGTTTAGTATCAGCAGTTTTATTTAAACGCCAATTCCTAAATGCTTCCTCTTTAGACCTGACAGCTTGTCAGCAAGTCACATTAAACCAGGAATGGTCTTTTGGTTTAATGGAAATTCTTTTATAGGGTATGAAAGACCTCATACCAAATAAAATTATATTATCTACCAATTTTGCTGCAGCATTTATGTTTCTATCTCTGAAACACAATTGCCAATTGACACGGCTGAAAAAGCAGTTCAGCGCATCCCAATTAGCCTTCTCATAAAGCCACACTTTCCGCTTCGGAGCTGTCTGGTGAGCGGATTGAAGACTAGAATATGGGAAGGTAGCAGAAGTTGTAGCGTGGTCCGAATTACCAAGAGGTGCAAGAACATTCACATCATACTTGCTGTGATGTGAAGTTAGAAAAAGGTCCATATTTTGGTTTTGCCCATCAACGCAGGGAAAGTGCGTTGGTTCCTTCACTAATTGAGTAAAATTATTAGACTCAGCAAATAACTCAACATACAAACCCTCGGGTGTCGTGTGACTCGAATGACGTAGCCAATTGGAATTATGAACATTGAAATCACCAGCAACAACAATTTCACTGTTCGGATACGATTCCAGAATTTTAGAGATCGAATCCGAGAGACTGTCCAGTTTATCAAAAGTTGGCAGCCTCCCTAGACCCGGGCTTCTATAAATGAAGCAGAAGTGCAGGATGTGCGACTGGATTTTGAACTTAACCCACATGGAGCTAAATTCGGCATCCGACGTGCAAAGGTGTTGCTGACACTGGTACGCAACATCACTGCGAATGTATAAGGCGAGGCCTCTGTGAGGTAAAAATAATGGCAGTAGATGGTACCCCGGCATGTGAAAGTCCAGTGGATCTGCACCTTCAGACACCTGGGTCTCACCTAGTGCCACTATATGCGGTTGGTGAGTACAAATATGCGCATAGACCGCGAAGAAATTCGCCCTCAAGCCACGTACATTAGTGGTGTCTATGCGGAATTTTGTCATCGCCGCCCACTGTAGCGAAGTGTAAGGTCAGCCGTACAAGCAGCCACGCGTACGACGCAAGCAAAGCAAAACGCGACAAGACAAGTGTTATGCCTTTATCTTGCCGCGCTTCAGCCCACGCAGCACTCACAGCCGCGTGCACACCTAACGGGACCAGGAAGAAGGAGGAAGAGTGAAAGCAAACGAAATGCTGAGCTTTACTACGGAGAGCATAAAAAAGGCCCTCGCATGGTTCTCTGCGTTCCGTTTGATTGTGTATTATTTGTTGTAATTGTTAGAATTTTTATTTATTTTGCTGTTAAGTTGAGTTGCTAATAAGTGCACTATTGTTTGTTTATGAAAAACTGTTGTTTGGTGAAGTTTATTATTGTGTTAAAAGTGTTTCGCGGCGTGGGTAATTGTTTGCACTATTGTTTTCGGTTTTATTTGCGCGAACACTGATTAACAACAAGTACTGGCGGGCACACCATCCGCCTCCGTCCGCGGTCACATCACAACTGAGTTGCTACATTAAGTGGTTCTGCTTCCGTGTGTGGGAACACGAGATGACTCCTGGCTGCTTCCGCTGTCTCAGCCTGGACCAGGGGGTGAGCGAGTGTAGACTGAAAGAAGATGTCTGCCGTCGTTGTGGGCAGTCTGGCCATCATGGTCGGAAGTGCGAAAATGCGTTGCACTGCCGAAACTGCGCGTTCAATGTGAAGCCAGCTGTACATCGTATGATGTCGGCTGACTGCCCCATTCACGCTGCATATGTTGCCCGCGCGATTGCAAGACGCGAATGCAAGACATTAGTGGTGGTGAATGACGTGCATACCCAGTGTATGCTCGTTGATTTAAGCGCATGGGGTGTTTGTGTGAGTGTGGAGGGTGTGTACGGCAAGCTCTTGTTGACAAGTGTTTACTGCCGTTATAGCAGTGATCTAGAGCCCTATATAAGGTATATGGATAAGGTGCTACTACTTGCGAGTGGCAATCCCGTTATCCTCGGCTCTGACGCGAATGCATCGTCCGCGCTTTGGTTCAGCAAAACGTCCAGATTGGCTGGACGACTGAGCCAACAGCGGGGTGAGATGCTTAGTGAATGGGTCATGAGTAGTGGCGTTCATGTGCTCAATCAGCCGAGTGAGTGGTATACCTTTGAGGGGCCTAGAGGTGTGAGTCATATTGACGTAACGTTTGCGAATGAGGCGGCAATGAACTTGTATAAATTTCGTTGGTCCATCCGGGTGCTTAAGTGTAAGTGATCACAATCTCATTGAGATTGAGGTCATTTATGGCCATGTAGACAATACGGGCAGTGTCACTAAGCGTTGGCGTACTCTGGGGGTCAATTGGGATACGTATGCGGTTAGGGTCAGGGAGGCGGTTACTTCGGTACCGCTTGCTGACTTTGACAACCTAGGTGTGGATGGGCAGGCCAGTTTGACTGAGGCCGTTTGGCGTGTCAACGACGAGCTCTTTGAGAGATGCCGGTTGACAAATCGTAGAGGGGTGAAGTTGTGGACACGAGGCTTGACGGAGAAGCTTAGAGAGGTTCGCCGTCTCAGGAAACGTTTCCAGAGAGCGCGAATTGCTGGTGATGCTAATAGTGATCAGATCAGGTTGTCTTTTAGGCGCGAATTGAAAGAATGTAAGCGCATGCTTATGGCGACTAAGGAGAATGAATGGAGACAGTTTGCTGTGCGTCACAGCGATGACCCCTGGGGTCAGCTGTATAAGGTGTGTCGTGGCAACAGAAGGATGGTTGAAATTAGTGGCATCCGTGTTGGCGATTCCGTATTGCCAACATGGAATGCTTCTGTGAGTGTACTACTTTCTGAGTTTTTTCCTTGTGCGGTGCCTTCAGGTCATACTCACGATGTGGGGGTGCCTGTTGGTCCCCCTGAATTGGTGACCGCGGAATTTGGGTGTGCGGTCTCGCTGATAAGGTCCAGGAGGTCTCCTGGGTTGGATGGGATTACTGGAGAGATAGTGAAAGCCATCTGGAAGGTAATTCCTGAATACCTGGTTGCCTTGCTCGGGAAGTGTGTGCGGGACGGATACTTTCCTTCTGAATGGAAGACCGCCAGAGTCATTGTGCTTTTGAAGTCGCCTGATAAGGTCAGGTCTAATCCTAGATCCTATCGGGGGATTAGCCTTCTTCAGGTACTTGGACAAGTGCTGGAGAGGGTTATGGTAGAACGGCTTCATGAGTGCTTGCGTGATGACATGTGTCCTTGGCAGTTTGGTTTCAGGAGTGGTCGGTCTGTGGAGGATGCGTGGGCGTATGTGAGGGATTGTGTGAGCTCCTCTAGTGCGGAATACGTATTGGGTGTATTCGTGGATTTCAAGGTTGCGTTTGACTACTTGAACTGGTCTATCACCAGTATCACCAGTAGACTACGTGAGTTGGGCTGCCGAGAGGTTGGACTGTGGGAGAGTTACTTCTCCGACAGAAAGGCCTGCGTGGCTGGAAGCAATCAATGCGTCTGGGCTGATGTGGTCAGGGGCTGTCCGCAGGGTTCCGTCTGTGGTCCATTTATTTGGAACCTCATGATGGATCCTCTGTTGCGGCGTCTTGGTCTGTCCTGAAAGAGTTGTGCTTACGCTGACGATCTGCTTGTCCTCGTTGAGGGTCGGTCGCGTGCCGCGATTGAAGCCTTGGGAGAGAGTGCCATGAGTGTTGTGTGTGAGTGGGGTGCTAAGGTGGGTGTGGACGTGGCAATGGATAAGACTGTGATAATGCTGCTCAAGGGCAGATTATCACGTAATCGACATCCAATTGTCCGTGCATCTGGTGTCTCCCTCAAGTATGTGACTGAGGTCAAGTACTTGGGGGTGACTATCGGTGAAAGGATGAACTTCCTTCCCCATCTGACACATACGCGAGAGCGTCTTGTGTGTGTGGTGGGTCAGGTGCGTCGGCTGCTTAGGAGGGGTCTGAGTAGACGTGCTGTCCGTGTCCTCTATGGGGGTCTGTTCCTTACGTGTGCAACCTTTGGTGTGTCGGTCTTGTGTGATGTAACGTCTGCTGCTGGGTATCGCAAGATTCTGGCATGTCAGAGGGTAATTCTTACCGCGTGCTTGCCAGTATGCCGTACGGTCTCAACGGAGGCCTTACAGGTGTTAATGGGGGTTGCCCCTCTTGACTTGGAGGTGGTCCGTCGTGCGGTTATCTTCAGATGCTGGAGGGGATTACCATTTCCGCGGCATGAACGGTTTGAGAGTGATGTGGAGAGGCTTAGCGTGACAGAGCGCAAAGCGTTCATGAATTAATGTGTTTCATCTAGTTGGCAAACTAGATGGAACAATAGTGAAAAGGTTAGGACGACGTATGAGTACATACGGGATGTCACATTTGCTGCAAGTCTTCCTTGGTTTGGCTTCAGTCTGAGCTTGGGCTTTTTGCTAACTGGCCATGGCTCTCTTAATGAATTTTTGTTTAACAGATGCCTCACGGCTTCAGAAACTTGTGACTGTGGAGCTGAAATTGAGGATTGGCTGCATGTCTTGTGTGTCTGCCCATTGTACTCGGACTTTAGGGATTTGGGGGCTATGGGTATTAGTTGGACTGACCAGGGGTTCTGTGTGAGTGAGGCTCTCTCCACATCAGAGCAACTGGAATGTCTGGACCGGTTCGCCCGTAGAGTGTTCGTGGAGCGTCGTGCGAGGGTAGGCTAGCTGCCCAATTTTGTGCGTGGGTGGTCTTGTGTATGTGGCGTATGGGTTGTATGAATGGGTAAGTTGTAGGTGATTGTGTGTGTGTGTTGGGTGGGGTTGAATGGCGATGTATGTGTTGGTAGTGCTAAATGAAGTGTGCATGTTATATGTGTGCCAGCCTAAATGTCGTCCTTCGGGAGGAGAGAGCTGTTGTGCTGCACTGGTGTTGCGATCCTGGTGTCCGTCTCTCCTGGGGCCACCGGTCCCCGAGCGGTATGGAGCTCACCGGTAGTAACACCGTTACGAAGCCTGACCAGAGGTTGCCTGGTACCACGGGTTTCGGGGGGTGCTGAGGTTGGTCTCAACGCCTCACCCCGGAATCAAAGATTTTTACATCTTGTTGGGGGTCCAGCTAAATTGGGGTTAAACCCCGTCTTAGGTGCCGCTCCCTGTCTGAGTGGAAGAAGTAAGGATAGGCCTCGCTCCCGCAGTGAGGAAGACATGTCCATACACATGTCTTTAGACTGTTTTCACGTTTGGTGTGGGCAGTTTCTGTCTGCACCAAGTTCTATCCACAGCTGGACTTAAAAACTTTTGAGCGACCGGTCCCGGGCTGTAAGGAGCCCAACTGGTAGTAGTCTTGACTACGAAGTCTGACCAGAGGCTTTGTCTAGTACCACGGGGATCAGGAGCCCCTGTAGCGTGTTCGGTCACGCTCAGTCTGGTCATTGTTGGTAGGACCCCTAGTGGGAGCATCGTGGGGGCTGTGGTTGACGGCCAAACGTACGCGGGCAGAGCTATTCTTTTATAGCTCGGTGTGGAGTTGCATTGCAACCGGGTGCCGTGACCCATAGAACGGCAGAGGTGTTAGAAAGGCCGCGACCCCTCACCAAGAGGGAGTACTTGTCCTTTACGCAAGTGCTCGAATTGGTTCCCGCGGACTGGTACCAGGTACCTATTCAAGGGGGCGTTGGTTGACGCGTTGACTTCAACCCCATGTGTGATGGCACGCCGTGAGCTTAAGTCAGTCTTGGCAGGCGCTCACGTTAAACACCCGGAGACACTTCTACATGACGAGTAGTTTCAATTGAGTTCATGGGTGATCTCTACGAGATGAATCTCAAGGAGAAAATTACCTTGGAGACCTTCAAGAAGGAGGTCAGACTCGTGAGCCGCCCTTGGAAGGAGGGCGGAGATGGTGCGACTAACGTCATCCTGGAGGGCAGTGGCCGTGCCATGGAAGCTCTCCTGGAGGTAGGTAGTTTTTTTCTTATGACAGATGAAACCAAGCTCAGGGGATGCCCCCTATCCATGCACAGCATTTGTTGGTTCCGAAGGGATGACAGGTTAGTGGGAAGGGGGAAAGAGGGAGTAGTGACGGTTTACACTTCGCTTAAATGTTTCGACGCTGTAAGTGGGTGGGAAGACATTCGCAGGGAGATTATTCCACAATCTAACGACGCGACCGAAAAACGAACTCTCACGGTAATGCGTGGTTCGTTGGAACGGAATCGCGACATAAAAGGGGTGCACCGCTCTGGAAAGCCGAGTAGTTCTGCTAAATACCTGAACCGGAGGAATCAGGCTGGCTACTTCAGAGGAACATTTACCGTGAAAGTAGCGGTAAAATAGTGCTACACACCCTACATCACGACGACGCTCCAAGGTTTCAATAGAGCTGGATACCCTACTGTCCCCTATAAGTTTTAACGCACGACATTGGACACGGTCGAGAAGCTGAAGATATGCCCGCGAAGCTCCCGACCATATATGCGAATTGTACTCTATTTTCGGACGGATATAAGTGGTGTAGATACAACGAAGATCGGTTGGAGTGAAGTACTTCTTACACCGCTTAAGAAAGCCTAAGCACTTGGCTGCTTCTTTCGACACGTCAAAGATGTGATCGTTCCAGCGAAGATCGCACTGGATTGACATGCCCAGAACATCAAGAGCCTCCGACTCATTAATATCCACACCACCCATATTTAGAGGTGGGAAGTTGTCACCCGCCAAACGCTTGTTGGTTAACAAACAGCATTGGGTCTTCCGCGCATTAAAATCGACCCGATTCGCTCGACCCCACTCCTGGATTTTGTTGAGGTCAGATTGGAGTGTGTCATTCATAATTCTGCGTCTTCCAGTGATCTCCAGAATGGAAGGACGCCTGGAAAATGAATATGAATGACAAATGCTGCTGTCATCAGCAAACGAGTAGACGGGGTTTGATGTCAATGACAGAAGGTCATTGATGAAAATAAGAAAAAGTGTCGGAGACAGGACCGAACCCTGCGGAACTCCAGCATTAATGGAGTGCTCTTCGGAAGCAAAGCCTTCTATCACAACCCGAATAGAACCGCCGCTGAGGAAACTCGATATCCATCGAGTGAAAGTATTACCGACACTATAAGCAGCCAGTTTAGACACGAGTGCTTTATGCCACACCCGGTCAAATGCCTTGGATATATACAGAGCAACAACCTTGCTCTCACCGAACCGGTGAATACAGCTGCTCCACCGTTCAGTGAGAAACGCCATCAGGTCGCCGGTGGAACGGTGAGCATGGAAGCCGTACTGGCGATCGCTGATCAACTCGTTGCTCTCTAGATACCTCATCAATTTAAAATTTACAATGCTCTCCATGACTTTAGAGAGCACTGAGCAGATTGCTATGGGCCGGTAATTTGCAGGATTCGTAGCCTCACCTTTTTTGGGAACTGGCTGCACATTGGCAATCTTCCAGGAAGCGGGAAAAACTCCTGAAGTAAAAGATATATTAAAGAGATTGCGCAATGGGCGAGCCAGTGTTGAGGCGCACTTTCTCAACACATGGGCTGAAATGCCATCCGGTCCCGAGGACTTATTGACATTGAGGTCTGCAAGCACTCTTTTAACAGCTCGCGTTCGAAAATGCATCTGAGGCATAGCATGAGATACATCATCGACCGCGGGCAGTGGTTGACTACTCTCAGGAAGAGAGCAGTTTTCAGCAAACATTTTGGCTAATAAGTTTGCCTTATCAACCGAGTGAGTGAAGATCTGATCGTCCTTAAGGAGAGTTGGAATAGACGATTTCGTCTGATTTTTCACCCTCCCCACAAACGACCAAAAGTTCTTGCTACCCTTATGGTATTCAAGAACTTTGCGTCTAAGGCGCTGCTCGTAAAGAACTTTTTCGCGCCTTAGAGTGGCATTGCACCTATTTCTGGCCTGATTGCGCAGCAGTTTAGTATCAGCAGTTTTATTTAAACGCCAATTCCTAAATGCTTCCTCTTTAGACCTGACAGCTTGTCAGCAAGTCACATTAAACCAGGAATGGTCTTTTGGTTTAATGGAAATTCTTTTATAGGGTATGAAAGACCTCATACCAAATAAAATTATATTATCTACCAATTTTGCTGCAGCATTTATGTTTCTATCTCTGAAACACAATTGCCAATTGACACGGCTGAAAAAGCAGTTCAGCGCATCCCAATTAGCCTTCTCATAAAGCCACACTTTCCGCTTCGGAGCTGTCTGGTGAGCGGATTGAAGACTAGAATATGGGAAGGTAGCAGAAGTTGTAGCGTGGTCCGAATTACCAAGAGGTGCAAGAACATTCACATCATACTTGCTGTGATGTGAAGTTAGAAAAAGGTCCATATTTTGGTTTTGCCCATCAACGCAGGGAAAGTGCGTTGGTTCCTTCACTAATTGAGTAAAATTATTAGACTCAGCAAATAACTCAACATACAAACCCTCGGGTGTCGTGTGACTCGAATGACGTAGCCAATTGGAATTATGAACATTGAAATCACCAGCAACAACAATTTCACTGTTCGGATACGATTCCAGAATTTTAGAGATCGAATCCGAGAGACTGTCCAGTTTATCAAAAGTTGGCAGCCTCCCTAGACCCGGGCTTCTATAAATGAAGCAGAAGTGCAGGATGTGCGACTGGATTTTGAACTTAACCCACATGGAGCTAAATTCGGCATCCGACGTGCAAAGGTGTTGCTGACACTGGTACGCAACATCACTGCGAATGTATAAGGCGAGGCCTCTGTGAGGTAAAAATAATGGCAGTAGATGGTACCCCGGCATGTGAAAGTCCAGTGGATCTGCACCTTCAGACACCTGGGTCTCACCTAGTGCCACTATATGCGGTTGGTGAGTACAAATATGCGCATAGACCGCGAAGAAATTCGCCCTCAAGCCACGTACATTAGTGGTGTCTATGCGGAATTTTGTCATCGCCGCCCACTGTAGCGAAGTGTAAGGTCAGCCGTACAAGCAGCCACGCGTACGACGCAAGCAAAGCAAAACGCGACAAGACAAGTGTTATGCCTTTATCTTGCCGCGCTTCAGCCCACGCAGCACTCACAGCCGCGTGCACACCTAACGGGACCAGGAAGAAGGAGGAAGAGTGAAAGCAAACAAAATGCTGAGCTTTACTACGGAGAGCATAAAAAAGGCCCTCGCATGGTTCTCTGCGTTCCGTTTGATTGTGTATTATTTGTTGTAATTGTTAGAATTTTTATTTATTTTGCTGTTAAGTTGAGTTGCTAATAAGTGCAATATTGTTTGTTTATGAAAAACTGTTGTTTGGTGAAGTTTATTATTGTGTTAAAAGTGTTTCGCGGCGTGGGTAATTGTTTGCACTATTGTTTTCGGTTTTATTTGCGCGAACACTGATTAACAACAAGTACTGGCGGGCACACCATCCGCCTCCGTCCGCGGTCACATCACAACTGAGTTGCTACATTAAGTGGTTCTGCTTCCGTGTGTGGGAACACGAGATGACTCCTGGCTGCTTCCGCTGTCTCAGCCTGGACCAGGGGGTGAGCGAGTGTAGACTGAAAGAAGATGTCTGCCGTCGTTGTGGGCAGTCTGGCCATCATGGTCGGAAGTGCGAAAATGCGTTGCACTGCCGAAACTGCGCGTTCAATGTGAAGCCAGCTGTACATCGTATGATGTCGGCTGACTGCCCCATTCACGCTGCATATGTTGCCCGCGCGATTGCAAGACGCGAATGCAAGACATTAGTGGTGGTGAATGACGTGCATACCCAGTGTATGCTCGTTGATTTAAGCGCATGGGGTGTTTGTGTGAGTGTGGAGGGTGTGTACGGCAAGCTCTTGTTGACAAGTGTTTACTGCCGTTATAGCAGTGATCTAGAGCCCTATATAAGGTATATGGATAAGGTGCTACTACTTGCGAGTGGCAATCCCGTTATCCTCGGCTCTGACGCGAATGCATCGTCCGCGCTTTGGTTCAGCAAAACGTCCAGATTGGCTGGACGACTGAGCCAACAGCGGGGTGAGATGCTTAGTGAATGGGTCATGAGTAGTGGCGTTCATGTGCTCAATCAGCCGAGTGAGTGGTATACCTTTGAGGGGCCTAGAGGTGTGAGTCATATTGACGTAACGTTTGCGAATGAGGCGGCAATGAACTTGTATAAATTTCGTTGGTCCATCCGGGTGCTTAAGTGTAAGTGATCACAATCTCATTGAGATTGAGGTCATTTATGGCCACGTAGACAATACGGGCAGTGTCACTAAGCGTTGGCGTACTCTGGGGGTCAATTGGGATACGTATGCGGTTAGGGTCAGGGAGGCGGTTACTTCGGTACCGCTTGCTGACTTTGACAACCTAGGTGTGGATGGGCAGGCCAGTTTGACTGAGGCCGTTTGGCGTGTCAACGACGAGCTCTTTGAGAGATGCCGGTTGACAAATCGTAGAGGGGTGAAGTTGTGGACACGAGGCTTGACGGAGAAGCTTAGAGAGGTTCGCCGTCTCAGGAAACGTTTCCAGAGAGCGCGAATTGCTGGTGATGCTAATAGTGATCAGATCAGGTTGTCTTTTAGGCGCGAATTGAAAGAATGTAAGCGCATGCTTATGGCGACTAAGGAGAATGAATGGAGACAGTTTGCTGTGCGTCACAGCGATGACCCCTGGGGTCAGCTGTATAAGGTGTGTCGTGGCAACAGAAGGATGGTTGAAATTAGTGGCATCCGTGTTGGCGATTCCGTATTGCCAACATGGAATGCTTCTGTGAGTGTACTACTTTCTGAGTTTTTTCCTTGTGCGGTGCCTTCAGGTCATACTCACGATGTGGGGGTGCCTGTTGGTCCCCCTGAATTGGTGACCGCGGAATTTGGGTGTGCGGTCTCGCTGATAAGGTCCAGGAGGTCTCCTGGGTTGGATGGGATTACTGGAGAGATAGTGAAAGCCATCTGGAAGGTAATTCCTGAATACCTGGTTGCCTTGCTCGGGAAGTGTGTGCGGGACGGATACTTTCCTTCTGAATGGAAGACCGCCAGAGTCATTGTGCTTTTGAAGTCGCCTGATAAGGTCAGGTCTAATCCTAGATCCTATCGGGGGATTAGCCTTCTTCAGGTACTTGGACAAGTGCTGGAGAGGGTTATGGTAGAACGGCTTCATGAGTGCTTGCGTGATGACATGTGTCCTTGGCAGTTTGGTTTCAGGAGTGGTCGGTCTGTGGAGGATGCGTGGGCGTATGTGAGGGATTGTGTGAGCTCCTCTAGTGCGGAATACGTATTGGGTGTATTCGTGGATTTCAAGGTTGCGTTTGACTACTTGAACTGGTCTATCACCAGTATCACCAGTAGACTACGTGAGTTGGGCTGCCGAGAGGTTGGACTGTGGGAGAGTTACTTCTCCGACAGAAAGGCCTGCGTGGCTGGAAGCAATCAATGCGTCTGGGCTGATGTGGTCAGGGGCTGTCCGCAGGGTTCCGTCTGTGGTCCATTTATTTGGAACCTCATGATGGATCCTCTGTTGCGGCGTCTTGGTCTGTCCTGAAAGAGTTGTGCTTACGCTGACGATCTGCTTGTCCTCGTTGAGGGTCGGTCGCGTGCCGCGATTGAAGCCTTGGGAGAGAGTGCCATGAGTGTTGTGTGTGAGTGGGGTGCTAAGGTGGGTGTGGACGTGGCAATGGATAAGGCTGTGATAATGCTGCTCAAGGGCAGATTATCACGTAATCGACATCCAATTGTCCATGCATCTGGTGTCTCCCTCAAGTATGAGACTGAGGTCAAGTACATGGGGGTGACTATCGGTGAAAGGATGAACTTCCTTCCCCATCTGACACATACGCGAGAGCGTCTTGTGTGTGTTGTGGGTCAGGTGCGTCGGCTGCTTAGGTGTGACTGGGGTCTGAGTAGACGTGTTGTCCGTGTCCTCTATGGGGGTCTGTTCCTTACGTGTGCAACCTTTGGTGTGTCGGTCTGGTGTGATGTGGTAACGTCTGCTGCTGGGTATCACAAGATTCTGGCATGTCAGAGGCTAATTCTTACCGCGTGCTTGCCAGTATGCCGTACGGTCTCAACGGAGGCCTTACAGGTGTTAATGGGGGTTGCCCCTCTTGACTTGGAGGTGGTCCGTCGTGCGGCCATCTTCAGATGCAGGAGGGGATTACCATTGCCGCAGCATGAATGGTTTGAGAGTGATGTGGAGAGGCTTAGCGTGATAGAGCGCAAAGCGTTCTTGAATTAATGTGTTTCATCTAGTTGGCAAACTAGATGGAACAATAGTGAAAAGGGTAGGACGACGTATGAGTACATACGGGATGTCACATTTGCTGCAAGTCTTCCTTGGTTTGGCTTCAGTCTGAGCTTGGGCTTTTTGCTAACTGGCCATGGCTCTCTTAATGCATTTTTGTTTAAGAGATGCCTCACAGCTTCAGAAGCTTGTGACTGTGGAGCTGAAATTGAGGATTGGCTGCATGTCTTGTGTGTCTGCCCATTGTACTCGGACTTTAGGGATTTGGGGGCTATGGGGATTAGTTGGACTGACTAGGGGTTCTGTGTGAGTGAGGCTCTCTCCACATCAGAGCAACTGGAATGTCTGGACCGGTTCGCCGGTAGGGTAGGTTAGCTGCCCAATTTTGTGCGCGGGTGGTCTTGTGTATGTGGCGTATGGGTTTTATGAATAGGTAAGTTATAGGTGATTGTGTGTGTGTATTGGGTAGGCTTGGATGGCGATGAATGTGTTAGTTGTGCTGAATGTAGTGTCCTTCGGGAGGACAGAGCTGTTGTGCCGCACTGGTGTGTTCCTGGTGTCCGTCTCTCCTGGGGCCACCGATACCCGAGCGGTATGGAGCTCACCGGTAGTAACTCGGTTACGAAGCCTGACCAGAGGTTGTCTGGTACCACGGGTTTCGGGGGGTGCTGAGGTTGGTCTCAACGCCTCACCCCGGAATCAAAGATTTTTACATCTTCTTCGGGTTGTCCAGCTAAATTGGGGTTAAACCCCGTCTTAGGTTCCGCTCCCTGTCTGAGTGGAAGAGGTAAGGATAGGCCTCGCTCTCGCAGTGAGGAAGACATGTCTATACACATGTCCATACACATGTCTTCAGACTGTTTTCACGTTTGGTGTGGGCAATTTCTGTCTGCACCAAGTTCTATCCACAGCTGGACTTAAAAACTTTTGGGCGACCGGTCCCGGGCTGTAAGGAGCCCAACTGGTAGTAGTTTTGACTACGAAGTCTGACCAGAGGCTTTGTCTGGTACCACGGGGATCAGTAGCCCCTGTAGCGTGTTCGGTCACGCTCAGCCTGGTCATTGTTGGTAGGACCCCTAGTGGGAGCATCGTGGGGGCTGTGGTTGACGGCCAAACGTACGCGGGCAGAGCTACGTTTCTCTATTCTTTTATAGCTCGGTGTGGAGTTGCATTGCAACCGGGTGCCGTGACCCATAGAACGGCAGAGGTGTTAGAAAGGCCTCGACCCCTCACCAAGAGGGAGTACTTGTCCTTTACGCAAGTACTCGAATTGGTTCCCGCGGACTGGTACCAGGTACCTATTCAAGGGGGCGTTGGTTGACGCGTTGACTTCAACCCCATGTGTGATGGCACACCATGAGCTTAAGCCAGTCTTGGCAGGCGCTCACGTAAAACACCCGGAGACACTTTTGCCGGCTTCCACTGTCTTCGCCGAAGGTCATAGTGTCGGGATTGGTCCTTGGACTCTCGTTCGATGTTCCTCCTTACGATGTTGAAGATCTCCCGCAGCCGGAGATACCCTTGTGTTCAGGACTCTGTAGTACTGACCCTGTACCGATGGTAACCTCATCGAAAGATGATCCTGGAAGCCGCAGTTTTCGTCCCTGTGTGAGGAAAGCGGGGCTGAAAGCAGTCGTCTCCGATGCCATGTTGTTAATGGCCAAAGAAAATTCTGGAATCAACTCATCCCATTGGGTTTGCCTATTGTTGGCCACTTGTCTAAGAATTCTTTTCGCGTTTCGGTTAGCTATTTCTGTTGGGTTCTCCTGGGGGGTGTAAGGTGCTGCGAACTGTTGTCGGACCCCTAAATCTTGAAGAAATCGCTGCAGTGGCTTACTGTTGAATTGAACGCCGTTGTCCGTGACGAGAACTTCTGAAACTCCATACCACGCTAAAATCCTTTCTCGAAACGCCTTTTTCACGCTGTCCGCGGTTGCTTGTCTCAGTGGTACGATTTCGGTCCACTTGGAAAATTTGTCAAAGAAAACAAATTCATTTGCCAATGAAGTCGGCACAGACGACTCACCAAGGCTCCTCTGGTAACTGTATCAGCATTTTCCTGGCGGCTTTGCTCTGCAGTGGTTTATATCTCCGACATGATTCACAGCAGCGCACGTGTTTCCTTATGTCCCTGAACATGTCTGGCCAGTAGTACCTGTTGCCTATCCTGGTGACGGTTTTTCTAATGCCTGATTGTCCAGCGCTGGAGTCATCGTTCCTTTTTTCTTAAGGACTCGAGCACGAAGGTACCTCTGAAAACAGAGCTTCTATGCGGCACAATCCTCGATACAGTTGACTGTTTTCCATGGTATAATCAGCAAATTCCTCTTAATTTCTGCCATCTTGGTTTCTATCCAGTTGCACTTTTCTCCGTTAGTCGTAACCGTGCGGTATTTCACGTCGAAGATGTACTGTTGTAACTCGAGCGCCCATCTTGCTATATGCCCTGAAGGAATTTCCAACGAATTTAACCACTTCAGTGAGAGTTGGTCTGTGACGACGCAGAACTTGTAGCCTTCTAAGTACGGTCGCATTTTCCTGATTCCCTAAACGATCGCGAGGCACTCCTTCTCTGTCGCCGAGTAGTTAATTTCGGCCTTGTTTAAATACGGCTTGCATTTAGGTAGGTAGGCGATGACCTTTTCTCCCTCATCGGTTTCTTGCGTGAGAAGAGCTCCTAAACAGTGATTGCTCGTGTCAGTCTGGAGCGTAAACGGTTTGGCAAAGTCTGGGCACGCCAGTACTGGTGCCTTCGTGAGCTTTTCCTTAAGGTTCTCGAACGCCTGCTGTTGCTCGTCGGTCCATTGCCAACGTTTGCCCTTCTTAAGAAGGCTGGAGGGTGGGACTACCAATTTTGCGAAGTCCGTTACGAACCGCCGGTATCAGGATGCTATTCCGAGGAATCGCCTAACGCCTCTGATATTTGTTGTTGGCCGCCAGTTCCTGAATAGCCGCTACCTTGTCTGGATATGTGTGAATTCCTCTGCGGCTCACGACGTGACCTAGATATTTCAAATCTTGCTGGAATAACTCGCACTTCTCCTTGTTGATTTTCAAATTAGCCGCTCTTAAACGTCGAAATACCTCCTGTAAATTGTTCATGTGTTGTTCCAGCGTCTTTCCTATTACAATGATGTCGTTCAGGTAAGCAAACGCGTGTGGTTCCATCTCCGGTGCAATGACTCGGTCCAAGGCCCTCTGCAACGTCGCGGGTGCCGAGTGTAGGCCGAACGGCATAACTTTACATTGAAAGAGTCCCCTCCCTGGTACTGTGAACTATCATGACGATTTTATGGGTCGTTATGTTGGAGGGTCCTAGCAGCGTCTCGAATCTCTCATGCTCTGTTTTTAGGAATTCGTTGATGATGTGTTGGTCTTCTTTCCGCGAGTTGTTGGTTTCTGCGCCTGGTTCAGAGTGTTGTTCGTTCTCCACGTCAGTCTTTTCCAATGGTTTTGCCGCAGGAACTTGGGCGCAATCCGTGTGAACTACCGAGCAGGTCGCTCGTTCGGCTTCCGCGTCTCCCAGCGTAATCGTCTCACCACCACAGCTAACAGAAGCTCCTATGCTTGTCAGGAAGTCCAAACCCAGGATCACATGGTCTGCCACATCCTGTAGAATTAGAAGTGGGAGTCTACACTCTGCAGTCCCCAAACGCACGCAGACTTCGACGGCTTCCTTCACAGTACGCACGGTGCCGTCGGCCATTTTGACCCGTACGTCCACCTCCATCAGCCTTCCGTCGGTCATCACAGCCACCGCGTTACTAATGAAGCTACGCGAGGCTCCCGTGTCTAGAGTAGCTGTGACGAGTTCCCTTCCTAAGGTTACCTTCCGGTCTTGATTGTAATTTAAGCACTTCGTGGGGTACGAGGAGAGTCTATCTTGTTCGGTTTCAGCAGCCCTCGTCCCTGCTGGACACCCTGCACGTTTCCCGAAGGTTTCTTGCAGCATTCGATCGTACAGACCCCCTCCTTTCCACAAGTCCAACAGAAAAGCTCCCTTGAGTTTCGGCATTCTCGTTGAAAATTTCCACTTTCGCCACATCTTCTACAGGCTGTTCGAAGGTCTCGCTGTTTTCCTGTGTTTTCTATGGTCATCATCCTGTGCATCCCTGGTAATTGTCGGTGCTGATTATGAATTTCTCGTGGAGGTTCGGGTTCCCTTCGTATGGCTTCAAAATCTTCAGCCAATTCATTGAGCTCCTCCAACACAGAGAAATCAGACCTCCTTATGTAAAGAAGATAATCCCTATAGCAATTCTTGTAAATCCTCTGTAGTTTTTGCTCCTCTGTATAGTTCACATGTCGCATTAATGTCTGCATGGCCAGCACATAGTCCTTGAACTTCTCGTGCGGCCCTTGGATCCTTTCCCTAATGTTGTCCTCCAGTTCTTCGAAATATCTCGATGGCAAGAAGAATTTCAGGAAATCGGTTTTAAATAATTCCCATCTTGACCAGCTCCTATTGTTGTTCCTGTACCAACAAAGAGCTTTATCCTTCAACAACTCCGGCATGGTTCGTGGCAGCATATGCTTAGGGAACTCATATGCCTCTGTGAGCTCCTCGACTCTCTCGATGAAACCTATTGGGTCCCTACCACCGTCGTACCTACAAGTTCATTTACGTACCTTGTCAATTACCTCAGGGTAGCACATCCTACTATGGGCCATACTCTCTGGCTCGCACCTCGCTGCTATGCCACCACCTGTTGACATGGAAACTTGATTGCCGGGGTTCATGTTAAGCACTTCTGTAGTATTTGCCCTCTGCTCGCTGTTTCGAAACCACACATTGCAATGATGGCGTCGGCGGTCGCGCACTTGGAGAAATCCGCGATTCCACTGCGCTTCGAGCCCGCGTTACCTGTCGATCACCTCGTCGGTCAGATCAATCGACATCATAAACCCGGAGAGCACTTTACGAAGTTCGTTGGCAGTGCCCTTTGATTCCATACCGAATTCACGTAAAATCTCTTGCAGATTCTCTTTTGGAACATTATAAATCCACCGTTTACCCATTTCGACTTTCCGTTTATTTCGCGTAACTGTTTCCGCGTTATTTCTTTGCATAATGTTTTCTATTTTATTCCGTTTATTTTGCGTAACTATTTCTTCGAAATACCGCGTTATTTCTTTGCACAATGTTTTTTTTTATTTTGAATTCGCCGTTAACACAGTTTAGCGTTTAATTATTGCTTCGATTTACCATTCGCTTCGCGTAACTGTTTATACCGTTTTTTCTCAAATTACCGTTGTTTCGCGATTTAGCACTGCACTATAGTTTTCAATGTTTTTCAATTGTCCCTGCTCGGGCGTCATTTTGTAACGAAAATTTCTCGCCGGGGTATACTCAGTCTTGGCAGAGTTCCGTACCGAACACTTAAATAAAAGGCTTTAGGTTTTCTTTTGATAGTTTTCGATTATTTATTCAACGTTATTCAATGTTTTATTTTTAGGTCTCTTATCGCTATTGCTATACACTAACTAGGCGAACTAACAGTATTTCTTAAAACTAATTCGTTTAATTCTGAAGTCCGCTGAATAGCACTCAGTCCGTGTTAACGCCAACTGCCGCTCGCCAGAGGTGCTCCCTCATCGATCGGTAGGGTGTCAGGAGTGAGCACTGCAGTCTCTCTCTCTTGTCAGCCTGCCGGTCATGAGATGCGCATCTCTCGTGAGAGTAAGCTTGGCTGCGGGCTCTCTCCGCGACAACTGGCGCAAATTGACCGGCCTCCAGCGATCGTCGCTGGACCCACGCACTCACTTCTTTCTTCTTGCTGCTGAACATTTGACGCGTGCAGACAGAGTGCCCGGTGAAAAATAGTGCGAAATATAATCAACATCCACTTAGACTTTGCAAAACCCGAACTTTTCTATTATAAATACTTAACCTGAACTATTGAAGTTAAATAAATAAACATACTGAATTTGTGAAGCGTTTCATACAAAAACATTGGTCCTTCGAGCCGGATTGCCGCCGCCGAGGATTCGACGTCATTAGCAACGACGCCCCAATCACCAAGTCGAGTGAAACGGTAAGTTCACAGTGTTTTATTTAATTTGGCCCCCGCTTTTGTGCGAACTTGTGCGCAAGTCTACTTGCGAGTTTTTAAAGTGCGTTTCGTGCACTAGCTAGTGAGCACGGTGCATGTTGAATCCGTGCCCGTCACATTAGCCACAAGCCTTTCCTATATATATATAGTCAAGTCTTGGAGATATCCAGAGCAACAACCTTACTCTCACCGAACTGGTGAATACAGCTGTTCCACCGTTCAGTGAGAAACGCCATCAGATCGCCAGTGAAACGGTAAGCACGGAAACCGTACTGGCAATCACTGACCAACTGGTTACGTTCTAGATACGTCACAAAGTTAAAATTCACAACAATCTGCATAACTTTTGAGAGTATTGAACAAATTGCTATGGGCCGGTAATTTGCTGGTTTCGTAGCCTCACCTTTTTTGGGGACTGGCTGCAAATTGGGAATCTTCCAGAAATCGGGAAAAACTCTTTAACTATATGATAAATTAAAGAGATTGTGCAGTGGGCGAGCCAGTGTTGAGGCGCAGTTTCTCAACACATGGGCTGAAATGCCATCCGGTCCCGATGATTTATTAACGTTGAGGTTTACAAGCACTCTTTTAACAGTACGTGTTTGAAAATGATTCTCAGACATAGCGTGAGATACAGGCAGTGGTTGGCTACTTTTAGGAATAGAGCAGTTTTCAGCAAACATTTGGATAATAAGTTTGCCTTATCAACCGAGTGAGCAAGATCTCATCATCCTTGAGGAGAGTTGGAATAGACGATCCCGTCTGATTTTTCACTCTCCTCACGAAGGACCAAAAGTTCTTACCATCTTTATGATATTGGAGAACTATACGTCTAAGGCGCTGTTCGTAGAGAACTTTTTCGCGCTTTTGAGTGACATTACACATATTTCTGACCTGATTGCGCAACAGTTTAGTATCAACAGTTATGTTCAAACGCCAATTCCTAAATGCTTTCCCTTTGGACCTGACTGCTTGTCTGCAAGTCGCATTAAACTAGGAATGGTGTTTTGGTTTAGTGGAAATTCTTTTATTGGGTATGAAAGACATCATACCAAATAAAATTATATTTTATACCAATTTTGCCGCAGCATTTATGTTTAACCCTGAAACACAATTGCCAGTTGAAACTTCTGAAAAAGGAGTTCAGCGCATCGCAATTAGCCTTCTCATAAACCCACACTTTCCGCTTCGGAGCTGTCTGGTGAGCGGATTGAAGACTAGAATATGGAAGGTAGCAGAAATTGTAGCGTGGTTCGAATTACCAAGAGGTGCAAGAACATTCACATCATACTTACTGTAATGTGAAGTTAGAAAAAGGTCCAGACTACTTTGGTTTTGCCCATCAACGCAGGGAAATTGCGTTGGTTCCTTCACTAATTGAGCCAAATTATTAGACTCAGCAAATAACTCCACAGACAAACCCTCGGATGTTGTTGTGGCCAACTGGAATTATGAACATTGAAATCACCAGCAACAACAATTTCAATGTTCGGATATGATTCCGAAGTTCAGAAATCGAATCAGAGAGACTGTCCAGTTTATCAAAAGACCCGGGCTTCTATAAATGAAGCAGAAGTGCAGGATGTGCGACTGGATTTTGAACTTAACCTACATGGAGTTAAGTTCGGCATCCGTGGTGCAAACGTGTTTCTGACACTGGTACGGAACATCACAGCGAATGAGGAGATGCGCCTCAACGCTGGCTGGCCCATTGCGCAATCTCTTTAATATCTCATACACCTCAGGAGTTTTTCCGCTTTCTAGGGTGATTGCCAACTTGTAGCCAATCCCTAAAAAAAGCGTGGCTACGAACTCAGCAAATTATCGGCCCATAACAATCTGTTCTGCGCATTCCAAAGTCATGGGAAGCGTGGTAAATTTTAACTTGTTGAGGTATCTAGAGCGAAACGAATTGCACAGTGATCACCAATACGGTTTCCGTGCACACCACTCTACTGGCGTTTCTCACCGAACAGTGGAGTAACAGTATCCACCAGTTCGATGAGAGTAAGGTTGTCGCTCTGAATATCTGCAATACATTTGATCGAGTGTGGCATAAAGCATTTGTATTGAAACTTGATGCCTATGGAGTCGGTAATACCTTCACTCGATGGATTTTGAGTTACCTCAGCGGTCGTTCTATTCGGTTGGGATAGACGGCTTTGCTTCCGACGAGTACTCCATTAACTCTGGAGTTCCGCAGGGTTCCGTCCTGTACCCTACATTTTTTATTTTTTTCATCAACGACCTTCTGTCGTTGACCCATTAACCCACCTATTCGTTTGCGGGTGACAGCAGCCTTTGTCACCCATACTCGTTCTCCAAACGACCTTCGTGGTCAGACGTTAGCGAGAGGAGACGAACCATGAGTGACACACTCCAAAGGGACCTTGATAAAATCTATGAGTGGGGTCGAGCGAATCTGGTCAACTTCAATGCGAGTATGACCCAAAGCTGCATGTTAACTCACAGGCGAATGGAGGGTAATCCCTATCCCTTCCTCAATGTGGGTGGTGTGGATATTAGCGAGTAGACGGCTCTTGATGTTCTGGGCATGGCGATCCAGTGTGATTTTCGCTGGAATAATCACATTTTCGATGTGTTGAAGGAAGCAGCCAATTGCATAGGCTTCTTAAAGCGGTGTAAGGTCTACTTTACCGTCTACTTCACTGTCGATATGCGCTCTATCTACACCACCTCTATTCGTTCCAAAATGGAGTACAATTCACATACATGGTCAGGGGCTTCTAGAACATATCTGCAGCTCCTGGACCGGGTCCAAAATCGTGTGATAAAGCTTATAGGAGACAGTAAGGTATCCAAGTCTATTGCACCCTTGGAGCGTCGTCGGGATGTGGGGCGTGTGTCGTTATTCCACCGTTATTTTCATGGTAGGCGCTCGAGGGAATTGATTCCACCGAACCAGAACAATCTCTCTGCAGATGTCTTTCCACCCGCTTATAACATAAAATCCTTTAACGCAAGTGTCAACCGTCACTACTTTTCCACCACCCTCTAACCTATTTTCCTCTCATAGACCAAAAATTGCATTGCATGGAAAGGGGAGCATCCCCCGATTTTGGCCTAATTCACCGTAAAAAAAACCTGTAATTCTTGTGCCTTTACGCGTGTTCCGGAAAACAGCTCAGGAAGTATCCTCACCTGGTTTAACTCGTTGAGGTTGGTTCGGAATTGATTCCAGCACGTGTGGACTCCTGTGGTACTGCTGAATCCCAATCCAGTTTCAAGGTCCACAATCGTTGTAAATAGATTTTGATAACTGGACTCATTAATCCTAACGGGTCAAAGACGTGGGCAATGTCGGAAAGCACTTGTCGTTTTGTAGCCTTATCGTTTCCGATTTCTTGGATTTGAAGAAGAAATTCGTCGCTTCTTGAAATCCAGATCATTCCATGCGTCTTTGGCACAATGCTGAATAATCACAATGTTGACGCATCACTTCTTTAGTTGAATCCCGCGCCTTCAAGAATCTTGATAACTTGTTCCTGTATGGCGTCAGCTTCGGTGATGGTATTGTATCAACTCCGGATGATGTCATCTACATAAAAATCCCTTTGTGTAGCTTCCGCTCCCAGCCGTTCCGTTGCGTGAAGGTAGAGAGCTAACTTGCGAAGGCGTTTAATTGCGATATATTGAGCTGATATAATTCGGTATGTGACTATGTTTAGTGAAGAGCATTTGATTTTATCTTGAATGTTTGTCATTAACTGGAAAGACCGATCCCGTTCGTCTATCATAACCTGTCGGTACATCTTTTCGATATCGGCAGTAAAGACGTATCGTGTTATCCGGAATCTCAAAAGAACCGAAAAAAGTTCCTGTTGTAATTTTGAATGATGCCCGTGAAGAGGGCATCATTCAATGAATGATTTGACGATGTAGTCATTGATCATCAAACACCACTCGTAACTTAGTTGATGAACTGTCGGGTTTGAGATCATTGATGAACTGTCGGGTTTGAGAGCATCAAATCGTTGCGAGGATACAGTTTTAGAATTCCCTAACACTGCGGGGTTTTGGGCGAATGGGACTTGGACTGAGAATCGTCCTTAAGCAGTCCGTTGCACCGTTTGCTCGAAGAAAATTTCACATTGTTTATCTTCAATAGTTAGTGATGCTGACTTCTCGTCAATTTCCTCTAACTGCTAAAACCTTTGAACGTGTTCATGTTCATTCTTGCTGGTAACAATGCTGCCAAAAGTGAAGATACGGGAATGGTGTCGATAGCAACTCCCCGAAGAACGCACCCAAATGGTGTTCTGAAGAAGTGGTAATTGCTCACCGAGCTTGATTTGTCCTACCATCAGCAACTCATAGAACTTCGCTGCCAATTTATAAATCAATTTGTCCCGGTTTGTAAAGCTCAGGATCTGTCAATGGCAGATTGTCTCTGACGACGAGATATCGCGATGGCAAGGATGAGGTGATTCGTTGAAGGATGAATGTTTCTATTCTGGTGCGGAAAGCGTTGATTCTGGATGAGACGAGTGTGGTCATGCGATGTTCAGATCTTTGAATTGTCTGTCCAATGCCTTTTACTTAGGTTTTGAACCGTAGTCCAATATGGTTTTGCAGGGGATTGGCTTTCCGTACACGTCATCAACTTGTACCGCGACAGTGGTAAGCAGCAGCTTTTTAAACTCGATGCGAAATTACAAGGAATGTGCTCGTTGTTTGCATAGTTTACAATTCTGAGTTCTATGGTTACTACCAACAGCGACGGTGAGCACCTTGTGAGCTCCTTGTTTATCTTTCAGATTGTATCCTACTGCTTCCAGGAAATGGAATAGATCCTCAGGAAAGGTTAGAAATGCTGACAGTTTCTGGGCTTTTGGGTTGGCTAACCCAAATTGGATTGTTCGTACAGCGAATGCGTTGTTCGGTCCAATTTTTTAATTTGGATATGTAGGATCAAAGGATCCCAATCAGCTGTTGATATACCTAAGTTGCACAAACATTGCAGGCACTCCTTGGTAGTGTCGTGCATAGTTTTGATGAAGTTCGATGAAGTGGTTTCATGTGAAATGGACAGTTGTGAAAGGAGCTTCTGTAGTAAGGCGGACAGTAATTGTTGCGGTTTGTTGTATCGCTCCTGCAACATTGCTCATAGGTCAACAATCCACGACATAGCTCAACAATCCACGACAATTAGTGTCCGCCTTGCTATGGGATTTAGTGTCCTATTTTTATGTAGATGACATCATGTCCTGAGCTGATACAATCACCGAAGCTGGCGCCACACAAGAACAAGTTATCAAGATTCTTCAAGGCGCGGGATTCAACTAAAGAAGTGGTGCGTCAACCATCCATCATTGTGCAAGGATATCCTCTTGCAAGACCGAGCTCTTAAAATGGAGATTATTCTATAATTGGTTTTGATGGAAGAGTAAGCAGACGTGTTTTTCTTGGTCTCTGCTGTAGCTTGTGGCTCTTCACCTGTGATTGATTGACTTTTGTTATCGCGTTTCTATGTAAAGTGATTTCATCCAGACCTGTAAAACTATAATACGAAACGAATTGGAAGTTTTAAATAACTAAATATAAAAACAAGTAAAAGTGTTGTCTTCGGCCTGGCCGAAATCTAAATACGCTACATACGAGTAACTGAAAAAATTATAATTTCGCCACTTAACACTTTTTGTATAAGTAGGCGGACCACGCCCATTTCGGCAAAATGTTTTTGTAATGTCTCTAGATGCTGGTAGATAGAATTACGTATCAATATTTTGAACCGTTTACAGGATGTTGACAACTTTTGTATAAGTGGGCGGACCACGCCATTTTTTTGTATATAGGTTGGTAATATGTGTAGATACCTCTTGATAACACATCGTATTAATATCTTATACTGTTTACAAGATATTGACAAATTTTGTACGAGTGGGCGTGTCACGACCATTTTTAACAAGCTTATTGGTAATGCTTCCCTATATATCCTGATAAAATTACATGTCCATATCTTATACCGTTCATTAGATATTGCCAATTTTTTTATCAGTGGGCGTGGCACGCCAATTTTTTCAAACATTTTAGTAATGACGCTATATGCTCCGGAGAAAATTATACTTTAATATCTCACACGATTTATGAAATATTCAGATTTTAACATTTTTTGAAACGAGGTGCCTTTACATTCCGTATGTAAAGTAGGCGTGACTGTTTACCAATCTCGGCCATTTTCAATCCCAATCAGCCCTACATAACAAAGAATATTTGGGCTAAATTTCATAGTGATATCTCTTTTCGTTCTCTCGTAATCGTGATTTCAACAGACATACAGACAGACAGATGGACGTACAGGGCTAAATTGATTCAGGAGGTGACGCTGAGCAAGAATATATATACTTTTCTATATCTATCTCGTCTCCTTCTATGCGTTACAAACGGAAGAATAAAGTGAATATACCCTACTCCCTTCGGGTGTAGGGTATATATATAAGCATAAAAACATTTTGCTGGTATCGAGTTGTTTGCAGTGAATCTAATATACATACTAATAATAAAAATATTTTCTGTGGAACATGAGTAGCGGTTCTTCCTCTCACGATGCAATAAGCACGCGCTCCAAGAAAGCTCAACTTGCAGTCCTAGGCGCTGCGGCGTCAGCTCTCCCCAACAAGAGTATAGTAAAGTAAATAAAATAAATAATATGATGTTTCTATGAGGTAACTCGAAATCCATCGAGTGAAGGTATTACCGACTCCATAGGCATCAAGTTTCAATACAAATGCACTCGATCAAATGGCTTGGAGATATTCAGAGCGACAACCTTACTCTCACCGAACTGGTGGATACTGTTACTCCACTGTTCGGTGAGGAACGCCATGAGGTTTCCAGTAGAGCGGTGTGCACGGAAACCGTATTGGCGGTCACTGAGCAATTCGTTTCGCTCTAGATACCTCAACAAGTTAAAATTGACCACGCTCCCCATGACTTTGGAAAGCGCAGAACAGATTGCTATGGGCCGATAATTTTCTGGGTTCGTATCCAAGCTTTTTTTAGGGATTGGCTGCAAGTTGGCAATCATCCTAGAGAGCGGAAAAACTCCTAAAGTGTATGAGATATTAAAGAGATTGCGCAATGGGCGAGCAAGCGTTGAGGCGCATCTCCTCAACACAAGGCCTGAAATGCCATCCGGTCCCGATGATTTGTTGACATTGAGTCCTGCAAGCACTTTTTTAAATGCCCGTGTTCGAAAGTGAATCTCATGCATAGTACAAGATACTCGTACACCCCCACCACGGGAAGGTGTCTGGAAGAAAGCAGTTTTCAGAAAACATTTTGGTTAATAGGTTTGCCTTGTCAACCGAGTGTGTAAAGATCTGGTCGTTCGAGGGAGAGTTGGAATACACGAGGACGTCTTCTTCTTCACTCTTCCCACGAACGACCAAAAGCTCTTGTTACCTTTACGGTATTCAAGAAACTTTTGGCGCCTTAGCGTCTTAGTGGCGCCTTAGCGTCTTAGTGGACTGGCCTCTTTGCGAAGCAGTTAAATTTCACCAGTGTTATGTGTCTGCCAATTTTTGAACGCTACCTCCTTGGACCTGAACCAATTTGAGCGGTGACTATGACACTGTTTTCTTCGGTTGTAGTGAAATGTCGCAACATTCGTTCAGCTTTACTGCTAAAATTGGTTTTGAGGTACCAGATCTTCTGAGATTTGAGTATTTGTTGCTTATGTATGATTTCAGTCAATAAATCACTATACAATTTCCATTGTGAATAATTTCCATTGAATTTGCGTATTGTGATCAGGGGTAACCGTGTCTGGTTGATTGAAGTGTCTGGAATTGGCGATGTCAGCGTATTAACTTCTGTTGACTTTATCGCGAACTCTATAATGATGGCTTGAGTGATTTTTTCCTATTGCAGGTACTCCTCATTATCAAGGTCCAAACTGGTTTGATCCAACCAATGTTCCAATGTGTATCTTCGATTTGAGCCGAATAAGATTTTAGTGCTTCGGCTTTAACTTCGTAGTACCTTTTAGGGTGTTGTTGTTAGAGATCTACAGTGTTAATAAATCTACGAAGGCTTCCCGTTATGCCGAATTCTAGTCTACGTAAACGCTGCAGGCCGCTCTTCGGGGGAACAGTTACTAGCTTGGCAATAGCATCTTTGGATCGTGCAGCTGGCACTGCAATTTTTTGGATTTCTTGATGGAATGTTGGTGGTGGTACTTTGTACTGATGTCGGTGTTTACGTGGAAGTAGTCCTATTTAACATACTCGTGTTTTTCATCGTAATCCTCTGTCTTGCAAATTGCGTCATCGTTGTTTCCAAATATGGTAGAAAACGTCTCTATTTGCTACAAACGATCTTGGTAGTAAGCTAACGTTTATCGATCAGCGGAATCCTTTTTGCAATTAGTGACCAGTCTGCAATACCTTCTCCAATCTCATGTTGCTCTGTGGTGAGCTTGTCCATGATTGCGTTGATAATTGGTTAATGACGTGAAGATCACGTTGCGGTCACCAATAGGTTTACGACTCTTGCCGGTCGTACATTGGTGTTATGTGACCAATTAGTCCAGAACTAATTGGAATCAAAATAATTAAATCTAGTTTGTTATTTGGAACAATTAATGCAAAACCATTCGAATTTGAGCGGGTGTGGCATAAAGCACTCGTGTCTAAACTGACTGCTTATAGTGTCGGTAATACTTTCACTCGATGGATATCGAGTTTCCTCAGCGGCCATTCTATTCGGGTTGTGATAAACGGCTTTGCTTCCGAAGAGCACTCCATCAATGCTGGAGTTCCGCAGGGTTCGGTCCTGTCTCCGACACGTTTTCTTATTTTCATCAATGACCTTCTGTCATTGACATCAAACCCCGTCTACTCGTTTGCTGATGACAACAGCATTTATCATTCATATTCATTCTCCAGGCGTCCTTCTATTCTGGAGATCATTGAAACACGCAGAATTATGAATGACACACTCCAATCTGACCTCAATAAAATCCAAGAGTGGGGTAGAGCGAATCGGGTCGATTTTAATGCGCGTAAAACCCAATGCTGTCTGTTGACACACAAGCGTTTAACGGGTGACAAATTTCCACTTCTAAATGTGGGTGGTGTGGATGTTAATGAGTCGGAGGCTCTTGATGTTCTGGGCATGTCAATCCAATGCGATCTTCGTTGGAACGATCACATTTTTGACGTGTCGAAAGGAGCAGCCATGTGCTTAGGTTTTCTTAAGCGGTGTAAGAAATACTTCACTCCAACCGATCTTCGTTGTATCTACACCACTTATATCCGTCCGAAAATAGAGTACAATTCGCATATATGGTCGGGAGCTTCGCGGGCATATCTTCAGCTTCTCGACCGTGTCTAATGTCGTGCGTTAAAACTTATAGGGGACAGTAGGGTATCCAGCTCTATTGAAAACTTGGAGCGTCGTCGTGATGTAGGGTGTGTATCACTATTTTACCGTTACTTTCATGGTAAATGTTCCTCTGAAGTAGCCGGCCTGATTCCTCCGGTTCAGGTATTTAGCAGAACTACTCGGCTTTCCAGAGCGGTGCACCCCTTTTATGTTGCGATTCCGTTCCAAGGAACCACGCATTACCGTGGGAATTCGTTTTTCGGTCGCGCCATTAGGTTGTGGAATAGTCTCCCTGCGCATGTCGTTCCGCCCTCTTACAGCGTCGAAACCTTTAAGCGAGGTGTAAACCGTCACTACTCCATCTTTCCCCCTTCCCACTAACACGTCATCCCTTCGGAACCAACAAATGCCTTGCTAGGATAGGGGGCATCCCCTGAGCTTGGTTTCATCTGCCATTAAAAAAAAAAAGGCCCACTGCTAACGAGAATTTAGAACTGAAATATACTCGCTTGGCCTTTTTGACAGTTTTGGTTACTAATCTTTTTGCTATCTTAAACTCGTGATACAAGGCATCAAGTCTAAATCTCTTCAATGTTGTTTGATATCAATGTCTTAATTGTGCTGGAAAACCAGGGTTCATCAGGACTCCTCGCAACCTTACGTTTCTCCCTTTCAAGCTTTTCAAAAATTTTTATAATTTCCTGATTAGTATAGTTAACTTCATCGTCTACTGACAGCAAATTATATATTATATTCCAGTTTATATATTGGAAATCCGCCGAGAGAGCAGAGAAGTCGATGTTTCTAAAGCTTCGGAAAAGGAATTGACTAGAGCAGTAGTTGAGCGAGAAAGCATATGTTAAGAAGAGCAAATCATGTTAGATTTGAGGTGCAGATATTTGGTCATAAAAAGTATCATATTCTTGTCAGAAACGAAGATGATGTCAATAAGGGTCTCACTGGTGCAGATATAGTGTGTTGGATGGTTAACATTAACGGGGTGCAATGCAATGCAAGTACTATAATGCATTACAGTGCTATAACAGCTGTTTTCCGGAAAACGCGTAAAGGCACAAGAATTACACATTGTTTTTTTACGGTGAATTAGACCAAAATCGGGGGATGCTCCCCTTTCCATGCAATGCAAATGTTGGTCTATGAGAGGAAAATAGGTTAGAGGGTGGTGGAAATGTAGTGACGGTTGACACTTGCGTTAAAGAATTTTATGTTATAAGCTGGCGGAAAGATATCTGCAGAGAGATTGTTCCATAGCAGAGAAGCGCGGCCCATGAACGAACCCTCACGGTAATACGTGGTGCGTTAGAGCGGTACCGAAACGCGATAGCGGTGAGCCGTTTGGGACAGCCGAGTTAATCTATTAAATACCTGGTTCGGTGGAACCAGGTTGGCTAATTCCCTCGAGCGCCTACCATGAAAATAACGGTGGAATAACGACACACACCCCACATCCCGACGACGCTCCAAGGGTTCAATAGAGTGGGATACCTTGCTGTCTCCTATAAGCTTTGTCACACGATTTTGAACCCGGTCCAGGAGCTGCAGATATGTTCTAGAAGCCCCTGACCATATATGTGAATTGTACTCCATTTTGGAACGAATAGAGGTGGTGTAGATAGAGCGCATATCGACAGTGAAGTAGACGGTAAAGTAGACCTTACAGCGCTTTAAGAAGCCTATGCAATTGGCTGCTTCCTTAAACACTTCGAAAATGTGATTATTCCAGCGAAAATCACACTGGATCGACATGCCCAGAACATCAAGAGCCGTCGACTCACTTATATCCACACCACCTACATTGAGGACGGGACAGGTATTACCCTCCACTCGCCTGTGAGTTAGCATGCAGCTTTGGGTCATACTCGCATTGAAGTTGACCAGATTCGCTCGACCCCACTCATAGATTTTATCAAGGTCACTTTGGAGTGTGTCTCTCATGATTCGTCTCCTCTCGCTAACGTCTGACCACGAAGTTCGTTTGGAGAACGAGTATGGGTGACAAAGGCTGCTGTCGTCCGCAAACGAATAGGTGGGTTAATGGATCAAAGACAGAAGGTCGTTGATGAAAAAAATAAAAAATTTAGGGTACAGGACGGAACCCTGTGGAACTCCAGAGTTAATGGAGTACTCGTCGGAAGCAAAGCCGTCTATCCCATCCGAACAGAACGACCGCTGAGGTAACTCGAAATCCATCGAATGAAGTTATTATCGACTCCATAGGCATCAAGTTTCAATACAAATGCTTTATGCCACACTCGATCAAATGTCTTGGAGATATTCAGAGCGACAACCTTATTCTCACCGAACTGGTGGATACTGTTACTCCACTGTTCGGTGAGGAACGCCATGAGGTTTCCAGTAGAGCGGTGTGCACGGAAACCGTATTGGCGGTCACTGAGCAATTCGTTTCGCTCTAGATACCTCAACAAGTTAAAATTGACCACGCTCCCCATGACTTTGGAAAGCGCAGAACAGATTGCTATGGGCCGATAATTTGCTGGGTTCGTATCCACGCTTTTTTTAGGGATTGGCTGCAAGTTGGCAATCATCCTAGAGAGCGGAAAAACTCCTGAAGTGTATGAGATATTAAAGATATTGCGCAATGGGCGAGCAAGCGTTGAGGCGCATTTCCTCAACACATGGCCTGAAATGCCATCCGGTCCCGATGATTTGTTGACATTGAGTCCTGCAAGCACTTTTTTAAATGCCCGTGTTCGAAAGTGAATCTCATGCATAGTACAAGATACAGCCCCGACCACGGGAATGTGTCTGGAAGAAAGCAGTTTTCAGAAAACATTTTGGTTAATAGGTTTGCCTTGTCAACCGAGTGTGTAAAGATCTGGTCGTTCGAGGGAGAGTTGGAATACACAAGGACGTCTTCTTCTTCACTCTTCCCACGAACGACCAAAAGCTCTTGCTACCTTTCCGGTATTTTTGCAATTAGTGACCAGTCTGCAATACCTTCTCCAATCTCATGTTGCTCTGTGGTGAGCTTGTCCATGATTGCGTTGATAATTGGTCAATGACGTGAAGATCACGTTGCGGTCACCAAAAGGTTTACGACTCTTGCCGTGAAGTGTTAATGTAACCAATTAGTCCAGAACTAATTGGAATCAAAATAATTAAGTCTATTTTGTTATTTGGAACAATTAATGCAAAACCAATTGAATTTGACCGGATGTGGCATAAAGCACTCGTGTCTAAACTGACTGCTTATAGTGTCGGTAATACTTTCACTCGATGGATATCGAGTTTCCTCAGCGGCCGTTCTATTCGGGTTGTGATAAACGGCTTTGCTTCCGAAGAGCACTCCATCAATGCTGGAGTTCCGCAGGGTTCGGTCCTGTCTCCGACACTTTTTCTTATTTTCATCAATGACCTTCTGTCATTGACATCAAACCCCGTCTACTCGTTTGCTGATGACAGCAGCATTTATCATTCATATTCATTCTCCAGGCGTCCTTCTATTCAAGAGATCATTGAAAAACGCAGAATTATGAATGACACACTCCAATCTGACCTCAATAAAATCCAAGAGTGGGGTAGAGCGAATCGGGTCGATTTTAATGCGCGTAAAACCCAATGCTGTCTGTTGACACACAAGCGTTTAGCGGGTGACAAATTTCCACCTCTAAATGTGGGTGGTGGGGATATTAATGAGTCGGAGGCTCTTGATGTTCTGGGCATGTCAGTACAATGTGATCTTCGTTGGGACGATCACATTTTTTATGTGTCGAAGGAAGCAGCCAAGTGCTTAGGCTTTTTAAAGCGGTGCAAGAAATACTTCACTCCAACTGATCTTCGTTGTATCTACACCACCTATATCCATCCGAAAATGGAGTACAATTCGCATATTTGGTCGGGAGCTTCGAAAACATATCTTCAGCTTCTGGACCGTATACAAGGTCGTGCGATAAAACTTATAGGGGACAGTAGGGTATCCAGCTCTATTGAAACCTTTTAGCGTTCGTCGTAATGTAAGGTGTGTATCACTATTTTACCGTTACTTTCATGGTAAATGTCCCCTGAAGTAGCCAGCCTGATTTCTCCGGTTCAGGTAGTTAGCAGAACTACTCGGCTTTCCAGAGCGGTGCACCCCTTTTATGTCGCGATTCCGTTCCAACGAACCACGCATTACCGTGGGAATTCGTTTTTCGGTCGCGTCATTAGATTGTGGAATAGTCTCCCTGCGCATGTCGTTCCGCCCACAGCGTCGAAACCTTTAAGCGAGGTGTAAACCGTCACTACTCCCTCTTTCCCCCTTCCCACTAACACATCATCCCTTCGGAACCAACAAATGCTTTGCATGGATAGGGGGCATCCCCTGAGCTTGGTTTCATCTGCCATTAAAAAAAAAAAAAAACAAAAAAAGCCCACAGCTAACGGGAATTTAGAACTGAAATATACTCGCTTGGCCTTTTTGACAGTTTTAGTTACTAATCTTTTTGCTATCTTAAACTCGTGATACAAGGCATCAAGTCTAAATCTCTTCAATGTCTTTGATATCAATGTCTTAATTGTGCTGGAAAACCAGGCTTCATCAGGACTCCTCGCAACCTTACGTTTCTCCCTATCAAGCTTTTCAAAAATTTTTATAATTTCCTGATTGGTATAGTTAACTTCATCGTCTACTGACACCAAATTATATATTATATTCCAGTTTATATATTGGAAATCCGCCGAGAGAGCAGAGAAGTTGATGTTTTTAAAGCTTCGGAAAAGGAATTGACTAGAGCAGTAGTTGAGCGAGAAATCATATGTTAAGATATGCACATGTGCACCTCGTTAATGTTAACCATCCAACACACTATATCTGCACCAGTGAGACCCTTATTGACATCATCTTCGTTTCTGACAAGAATATGATACTTTTTATGACCAAATATCTGCACCTCAAATCTAGCATTATTTGCTCTTCTACCGCTACACATGTGCAGCGTCGCAGTACTATAATGCATTACAGTGCTATAATCCATTAAATTTCCATTGAGATGATATTCCCCAGCAATAATGATATTCTGATAACAAGACACTAAGGTTTGTAGGACATTGAAATATCGACAGCAAGATGAAGTCATTGAATTATCACTTGGCCTTGAAGCAAAGATGCTTTTTAATAATTTAGCTATGAGTAAATCTTAGACTTATATAAATATTGCGAAAAAATATCCAAAACTGTGTAATGCGGCATTTTCTTTTTTAATTGCATTCACAAGCTCGTATAAGGTTGAACCTGGCTCCGACGTAAATATTTTTCAATTCTCTTTCTCTGAAAATATCGCGAAAGAAGATATTTTTTTATACACTGTTGATCTACGCACTAAATTGTATTTAGGTATTTAAGTTAATATCACTAGAGTTTGATATTATGTGATTTGGATGTTGTTGCACATTTCATTTGATAATAGAAATATAATTCTTTTAATATAAATATATTGTTTTAATATAAAATTACTAATTTTATTATGCATTAGATTATTGGATTGTTCAATGCTTTTACACCGCAAAGGAATTTAGAAGAATTTCAAGATGTCTATCTCGTAATGGAACTCATGGATGCCAATCTCTGCCAAGTAATTCAAATGGATTTGGATCACGACAGAATGTCATATTTGCTGTACCAAATGCTTTGTGGCATTAAACATTTACATTCTGCAGGAATTATTCACAGAGTAAGTTGCACTCAGTAGGTTACACTTTGTATTTGCTTGGCAGTTACATTAAAGTATTTATAGCCCACGCGTTAACACCAGATATACCGGCAATAACACTAGATATTTCTACCAAAACTATTTCTACCAAAACCAGTCAGAATGGTCTTTAGAAAAAAGTTTAGTGTGGTTTCAGTATTTATATATTTTTAAAAAACTATAAATTAGGTGAATTATATTAATAATTATATTATTATTGATAATATTAACCTGGTATCCCGATCTTGTCTTTTTTTTTAATTGAAATTTCTTTGCTTTTTGGCGAGTCCGCCGGACATTTGTAGGTCAATGTTTAAAGTTAATGGTTAAGGAGAGAAGCGTTCTAAAGTTGAAGGCTGTTCCTCTTCTATCTGCCCTAACATACATGCTCGCGCTGCTTCTGTTGCTGACTTTGAATTTGAAAGCTTGTGCTTCTAAGGGCGTCATCCAGACATTAAAGTTAAAGGTTGAAGGGGGAGCGTTCCATATTGTGACGACCCAAATTTGCTATACAAATTTTGCGCACAAGCTAAGCAGTCGAACACACCTAAGAACTGTTTCCAAGGAGAATGCTTACGCCCTCCTGTCGTAAAAGCTATAGTGCCAGAAATATACAGTCGTAGTGGCTTGTACGCCCTCCTGTTCCGTGGCAAACGTGGGTAAAACTAGAAACAGAGAAGTTTTAGTCACAGTGGCTGGTGTGCTCTCCTATAGAAAGCTTCAGTAAGCAAACTCACCGGATATACCAGAGAACGTCCGCGGACCTATTCCGCCAGTGCAAACATCAGAATAACGAGCAACTCTGTGGGAATATCAACGTACCAGTGAATCAACCGCGATCTCGAAAACTTGTCGAGATATCGGTTCAGAGAACCATCAGTGATCTCAACAAGCAGTGAGATACAAAAACCCTGCAGAACACTAGTGATCGCAAAACGCAGTGAGATACAACGACCCGGTAGAACAGCAGAGATCTCAATAACGCAATGAGATATCAACGCCCCAGCAGAATACCAGTGGTCTCAGAACTCAGTGAGATGTCAACGCCCCAACAGAATACCAGTGATCTCAAAACGCAGTGAGATGCAGTGACCCGTTAGAATAGCAAAGATCTCAATAACGCAGTGAGACATCGACAACGCAAGACTCAACAAGGTACCCACTCAGTCAACCATCGGCGATCTTAAAGCGCACAGAGGTACCAACGTCAATAAATTATTTCTAGTACAACTACCATTTGTATAAGCAAACTCAGTACAAATATTAGAATAAGCTGATTGTAAGGTGAATAAAGATATTGAACCTATTAACATACTCTTGTCTTGTAAACCAACCCTGGAATCCCGGCGAGCTAATCCAAGCCATAGAAAGATTCAAGAAGGTTCGTTACAAGTGGCGCCCGAGCAGGGACAATATCATATTCACCAATAGCTAAAAAGACTAGAAATCGGGAAAAATTATCATGGAGCCAACTGGGACCAAAACGTACCGAACAGGATGGTTACACCGGTTAAATAAAGAAGCGCTTGCTCAGTGCTTGAGTGAGTTTGGACTTGTCGCCGAAGGAACTTTGAATGACATGAGGAAGAAACTAATCGAGTTCATCAACGAAGGAAACCACGCGGAGAGTGTTGAACGAAGGCTGAGGGCATACGGAAGACGGTCAACACCGGATCCCAGTGACTTGCCGAAGGCACTGATGATGGATGTTCCAACGAGGGAACGCAGCGCGATTGGCCTAGGGGGTGTAAAAAGCCCACGGGTGTTGGAGCGCAACCTGCGGGAAATAATTGAGCGTCATTCGTACCCTGACGTTACGGACAAGGTAAGGAAATGGTCAGTGAGGTATGATGGTGGCGTTGACCCTTTAGCCTTAGTGGAGCGGATGGAGGAACTTACAGAAACATATTGTCTCGAACGTAATATGTTGCCACGCGGGATGCCAGAGTTGCTGGAAAGCAAAGCCTTGCTCTGGTATCGCAACAATAATAATCATTGGTGGTCGTTGGAGGCCTTTAAGCGAGACTTCCTGGATTTCTTCCTACCTAGTCGTTTCTTTGAGAGACTCGGCGATTACATTCGCAGTCGGCATCAGCGCGCAAATGAGAAGTTCAGGGACTACGTCATTAGCTTGCAAAATATGGTGAGACATAGCATGTACACGGAGAGAGAAAAGCTGGAGAGAATTTACAAAAACTCAGCGTTCGAGTATCAATTTTACATAAAAAGGCAAGATTTCCGGGAACTAAAAGAGTTGCTCTCGTTGGCCGAGGGTGTCGAGTGCCTGCGATTTGCCGAGACGGACGAGTCGTCAGAAGAATACCAAACGCCAGTAGCCTCAAGACGATGGCCATCCGAACGCAACCATGTGGTTAGGCAGGCGATCTCAAAGCCAAGAGGGAATAAGAACCATTGACTGTTGCAGACAGACACGGGGAAACGTCCTGAGACTCCGTCGGAAGCGAGAGGAGGCGGGCCCCAGCCAGAGAATCTCTCGCAGAAACTAAAGACCCTCCGAATAAACAACCGACGCATCGTGGCCATGGCATTCGTCCAAGGCAAACGAATACAGGCGACAGTGGACATGGGAGCGATGCGAAGTTTCGCGAGCAGGACGCTCGCGGAAAGGCTGGTGGGAAAGCGGTCGTTTGAGAAAGCGGAGGTTGATATTCGCATGGCGGACGGGACAACCAGAAATGTGTCAGAATGTACCACACTAGAAGTTGCTATGGGAACTGGAACATGCGAGTTGTCCTTCCTTATTTTGACGGAAATTCTAGACGACTTGCTCCTTGGAATAGATTTCATGTGCGGCATAGGAGCGACACTCTCCTTCGGAGGCGAGACCGTGTCTTTGGGCCCGACGGAGAAACAGGAGAAGCCGAATGACACAGTCATTTGCACATCAGCACAGGCATCAGGACCTAGACAACCAGAGGACATCGAGAGATTTCTTCTGAAAGAAATGAAGAAGTTTGAAGGGTTGCATAGAAGCCTCAAGCAGTCCATACAGCGCACCAATCGTGTTGGTGAGAAAGAAGTCTAGTGAATGGCGGTTGTGCGTAGATTACCGCCAGCTGAACGCCCGACCGATTCCAGATGCATACCCCATTCTGAGAATTCAACACACTTTGGAGCGGCTGCGAGATGCAAAGTATGGACTTTAAGTCAGTAGCCTTGACTTAAAGAGCGGGTACTGGCAGATTCCAATGGCGGAGGACAGTAAGAAATACACGGCGCTTACTGAACCTGGAAGAGGACTCTTCCAGTGGCAAGTAATGTCCTTCGGGCTACATTCAGCTCCAGCCACTTTTCAGCGAGCTCTGGACCAGGTTATCGGTCCCGATTTGGAACCTAAGGCTTTCGCCTACTTGGACGACATCGCGAATCTTCGAGAGGTTTTCCAGCGTTTGAGACAGGCAAATCACAAGCTCAACGTCAACAAATGTGAGTTATTTAATAAAGAACTGAAATACCTGTGGCATGTGGTAAGCGAAGAAGGCATCCAGACAGACCCTGATAAAATTTCGGCGATACAGAATTTAAAACCGCCAACCACCACCAGAGAACTACGAAGATGCTTGGGCATTGCCTCCTAGTATCGCAAGTTCGTGCCCGATTTCGCGAAGACCGTCCAGCCAACGACTACACTACTACGAAAATGAAAAGATTGGTACTGGGGCGAGGCACAACAGGAAGCGTTCGAAACCCTTAAGCAAAAACTCACGGAGGCACCAATACTGGCGTGCCCGGATTTCAACGAGAAATTTCAACTTCAAACGGATGCGAGCGACATCTCAACAAGGCCGGAAAGAATTACTCGGCAACAGAGAAAGAATGCCTGGCCATAGTGTATTCGCAAGATGCGCGCTTACCTTGAGGGCTACCGGTTCACGGTATATCACAGATCATCTGGCGCTAAAGTGGCTAAACTCTATAGAGAGTCCCTCCGGAAGAATAGCGGGATGGGCCTTGGAGCTCCAACAGTTTTCTTTTGACATCCAGTACCGGAAGGGGAAACTGAATGTAATCGCGGATGCACTATCCCGCCAGCCGCAAGAAACTGTCGCCAGAGTAGCAACAGAGGAGACACGCGGACAGCCCTGCAAGTGGTTACAAGCAAAGGTTAGAGAAGTGGAACAAAATCCGGAGAAGTTCCCAGACTACACTTTGGAGAATGGGAATCTATACCCCATATTCCAAATCGACTTTGAGACGAGGACTGCAAGCCGTAGAAACTGTGCGTGCCTAGGACAATGAGAGGCAGAGTTCTTAAAGAAAATCACGACCATCCGTGCGCCGGCGACAGAGGAGTCCGCGAGACCATATGCCGGCTAATGAATACATATTACTGGCCAGGAATGTTTCACGATGCTAGAAGATATGTGCGGCAATGTGAATCGTGCCAACGTTACAAGCCGAACCAGCAAAAGGCGGCAGGGAAAATGCTCACCCAATTGGCAGAAGAACCTTGGGCGATACTCTGTTCGGATTTTGAGGGTCCGCTACCGCGTTCTACACACGGAAACACAACTCTTCTAGTATTCTTTGATAAATTTTCAAAGTGGACTGAAATTATACCCTTACGCAAAGCCTCAACAGAACACTTGCAGCGAGCGTTCCGAGAACGCATTCTAGCCCGATTCGGAGTATCCAAGATGCTAGTAACGGATAATGGGACTCAGTTTACGAGTCGCAGTTTTCGTCGTGTTGTATGTCGCATTCACACCGTCAAGGCAAGAACATTGGCACTTGTTAATAACTCAGTTAGTGAGTCAAGGTCAAGTTAAACCTTTAGTGCAAGCCAAGCATTTTGTTTTGGGAAGCTCTAAAGCCAAGCTAGCAACCAGCACTCTGCATGGTAGCAAGTGTGGAAGCTAATTATAAGCTCCAGGCAAAGTTCTGGAAAGCCAAGATAGAAACCAGCACCGTCTGCATGGTAGCAAGTGTGGAAGCTAATTGCCACCAAATAGCTTTTCTCGAGCTCAAGCCAAGCAGCTTTCCGAATAAATATAATTAGCTAAAATAAAAAGCAAAGAGCAAACGCGGAAGAATTAAATCGTTCCCAATTTAATTCTGCCGACGTTAATATTGGCAAATATGAATATTAAGAATTTAATATTGCAAAATAGTGGAATTGCGACATACCGGTCCACTTTAGTTTCGCCGACGGCTACGTCGACCGAGCTTAAGTGGAAATGATTTAATGTTTGAAAGTAGAGTTCTGTTTGTGAGACCATAGCGCGCAGACCGGCGCTGCATATTCGAAAATAAAAGAACACTAGGCATTGAAATAAATAAAAAGGGAGGTTAGAAGAGGAACAAGGCTTTTCATTAGGAGGACCCGCATTCTTTTCAGAAGGACACTACAACATTTTGGCGCAGCCGGATTTTCGAGCCGAGGATCGCTCGAAGGAAAGTAAAGGTAAGTGAGTGAAAATTTTGGTGAAATTTGTGGAATAAATAAAAGGAGTGCCAGCGTCAAGCCAGGCACCCTTGTCTGTCCAATGGCGTTCCACGCCGGACGAAACCTTTGCTGAGGTCGACCCTTTCACTCTGGGAAGTTGTTTGGAAAGTTTTTAAATAGTTTTAGAAGTTTTAAATAGTTTTAAAGTGATATTTGAAATTGAATTGTTGGGGAATGAATAAATTTTTGAGTAAAATTAAATAAATTCTTAATATGATAATGGTAGTAATGGGAACAATAAGAATAATAAGTTATTTTTTTTAGTTTTTCCGAATTAAAAAGATCCCTTATTAAGGGAACGTTTTTTTTACGTGCACTCAATGAAGTAACCGCTTTACAAAATTTTGTGAATAATAAAACCCGTAAGGATAATTTGTTTCTTCAACGGAGTTATGTACGATTTAAGCTTTTCTGAGTTCCACATTGGCATTTTGACTGTTTAGCGCGAAGTGGTGTGGTGATGTAATGCCCAGTTAAAGCGAACTGATGAAAATCGGGAGCTAAAATCTACAATTTTTGAGTCGTTTGCTGAATAAAATTGGGTTCTAAAATTTAAATTTCATTGCAAACGAGGACAATATTGTTTATTTTAAATGGTTTTTGTGGAAAATATAGAAGTGATTATTCGTAGTCAGATACGGAACATATCCAGGACTGAGAGGACTCAATGGAATACGTGCCACAGTACGAGAGTACGGCCCAGGCACCGAAGGATAATCCGCTGGCCTTGATTTTGTTATTCTAAAAGAGAAATTAGGTCAGTAGTAGCAATTAAGAGGATTGCTGATTGCTGCGGCTTTGCTAACTAGTCAGGTTAAATGCTACTTAATTGAAAATATGACATGTGTGAGAGGAAAAAAAATTAAAAGAGAACGAAAGGCAATGTAATTAATGGCCGGGTCGTTGCAAGAACAAGCATATATAGAATTAGAGAGAACCCATAAGGATCTGAAACGTCAGTTGGGGGAGTTTATATCAAAAATTTGGACAATTTTAAAAGAGGCAGTAGGCAACAAAGAAAACAGAATTGATAAAGTCTAGAATAGGGGACCTAAGAGACCTTACAAGTGTAGAAAGAGCAGACGCGATAGTACACGAATTGCTTAAATTCCTACACCAGATAATAGAGAATAAGACAGAAAATTCAAAGGCATGGGAATCAGAATTTAACGCACTGAGGAATAGATACGATAATTATTTAGTAGATAAAGTGTTTCAGGAGGATATATTAAGGAACTTAGAGGACGAGAACGTAAAACTAAGGGAATTATTAAAGGAAAAGGGGCTAACCGAAGAAACGTTAAATAAAACACTAGAACAGGGATTTGCACTCACAAATAAGGATTGGCAACAAGCAGAAAATGTCACAATTTCAGCACGAATTATTATAGAAAATTCATAGAGAACACAGCAAAAATAGCTTTACCAATAAACAAATTGCTGAGGAAAGACAGTAAATTCGTGTGGACCGACGACTGTCAACGAGCATTTGAACAATTGACCGAACACGCTACAGGGGCTCCTGATCCCCGTGGTACCAGACAAATCCTCTGGTCAGACTTCGTAGTGAAAACTACTACCAGTTGGGCTCCTTACAGCCCGGGACCGGTCGCCCAAAAGTTTTTAAGTCCAGCTGTGGATAGAACTTGGTGCAGACAGAAATTGCCCACACCAAACGTGAAAACAGTCTGAAGACATGTGTATGGACATGTTTTCCTCACTGCGGGAGCGAGGCCTATCCTTACCTCTTCCACTCAGACAGGGAGCGGAACCTAAGACGGGGTTTAACCCCAATTTAGCTGGACCCCCAACAAGATGTAAAAATCTTTGATTCCGGGGTGAGGCGTTGAGACCAACCTCAGCACCCCCCGAAACCCGTGGTTAAAATCTGGAGAGGTGTGTTGCTTTCCCGTCACCGGCTGGCTTGCGATGCACTGTGGTGGGCAGAGGTTGCGTCACAAGTTTAGTTCTGCAGGGCTTAGTTGGGTGGAGTCCTGTACGGCTGTGTTGATTGCAAACATGATTTCGGGAATTCTGGCATCCCAGTCTCGGTGATCTCCTTGAGTGTAAATAGCCATCATAGTTTTGATGACGCGGTTGACCCTCTCAGTCGGATTAAGGCGCGTAGGCAGCGGTGAACTGATGTCGAATGCCAAATTTGTTGGTGAGTTCTCTCATTCCCTTATTAGCATATGGCGTTCCATTGTCGTTGATGATAACTTCTAGACAACCAAAGCGGAAAACTACCCTTTCCTTTAAATAATGTTGGACGGCACTGCTGGTTGCTTGACGCAGGGGGACAAGTTCAACCCATTTTGTGAATTTGTCTGCGAATACCAGGAGCATAGTATTTCCTTTTCGTAAACGGGGTAGCGGTCCTATGAAGTCCGAGGAGACGACTTGCCAAGATCGGTGAGCGACGGTAGTTGTCATTAGTCCGGTGGGAGGTTGGTTCTTCGCCTTATATTGCGCGCATGTCAGACAGGAGCGGACGTGGCGTAGTATGTCGCGCTGCATGTAGGGCCAGTAGTACCGCTCTCTTGCTCGTCGGAGCGTTTTGTAGTAGCTGAGGTGCCCTGCCCTTGGTCTGTCATGAATTTCTTGTAAAACGTCTGGTCGTTGATTGGGGGTACGCAGAGAGCCCATTTGTTGCTGTGGGTTTTCTGTTTTGATTTTTCCTTATACAGCTTCTGGTCGATGATCTTGTAGCCGGTATGTTCGGTAGAATTCTCCTGTACTTTCTTGTACTGGTGTTGATACCAGTCGGTTGCATGGTTGTACAGCAGCTGGGGGGTGTCTGATAAGGGTTGGTGTGACAATGAGTCTGCGACGACATTAAGCGCTCCTTTTCGATATTCAATGTGGAAGTCGTATTGTTGTAATTCTAACGCCCAGCGGGCTAATCTGACCGAGGGGTTTTGTAGGGTGTGCAGCCAACGTAATGAATGATGATCAGTTATGACGGTGAATATGTACCCTTCTAAGTAAGGTCGAAGTTTTCGTATGCCAAACAGTACTGCAAGACACTCCTTTTCAGTGGTGGAGTAGTTTTTCTCTAATTCGGTGAGCGCACGGCTTGTATATGCTATCACCACCTCGTGTTCTTCTGCCTTCTGGGTCAGTACCACTCCGAGACCAATGTTACTTGCATCAGTTTGAAGGGTGAACGGTCGAGTGAAATCGGGGCAGCGGAGAACCGGGGCAATAGTGAGCGCGTGCTTCAGGTTTCGAAATGCGGTGTCCTGTTCTTCACTCCATTGCCAACGTGCCTTCTTCTTGAGTAACTGCCTGAGAGGGGCGGTGATAGTTGCGAACTCTTTGACAAACCGGCGATACCAAGATGCGAATCGAAGCACCTGGCGTAGTTCCTTAATATTTTGTGGGGCTGGCAGCTCATGTATAGCTTTTACTTTTTCAGGATCAGTGTGAATGCCGTCAGGGGTTATCAGGTGCCCTAAATAGCGTAACTCGTTTTTGCAAAAATTGGTTTTTCCAAAGTTAACCCTCAACTTGGCGTTTGTAAGCCTCTGGAATACGGTTTGAAGATTTGTCATGTGTTCTTCGAATGTTTTTCCCAGTACGATGATATCATCAAGGTATGCGAACGCAAACGGTTTTAACTCCGGACCAATCACAGTGTCCAGCACTCTCTGGAAGGTAGCGGGAGCGGAATGTAGTCCGAATGGCATGACCGTCCATTGGTAGAGTCCGTGGCCGGGAACAGTGAAAGCCGTATATTTTCGTGACGCTTTTTCAAGCGGAATCTGCCAGTAGCCTTGTTTTAAGTCGATGGTGGTGATATACTTCACCTCTCTCAGTTTGCCCAATATCGCTTGTATTTGTGGCAGAGGGTATCCGTCGCGGATGGAGATTTTATTAAACTGGCGGTAGTCGACACAGAGTCGCCAGGTTCCCTGCTTCTTTTTAACTAATACAATAGGTGAGCTATATGGACTCTTTGATGGTTTAATTTTGCCATCGGCTAGCAGCTGATCAATCTCTTTATCGATCACTTGTTGCATCGCTGGGTTTCGTGGATAATACCTTTGTTTGAATGGAATTTCTGTTGTGACTCGGATGGATTGGCGACTCACAGTACACAGTCCAGTCATGGTGGCCATGAGAGTCTTTTCACGATGCTCAAATTCTTTGATAATACAATTTTCTTCGGAGGCCACACTTGTTATGAGAAGTACTTGTGGAGTGCCCCGAAATCCCACAGTGGTTTGTTTCTCTCCATCAATAATCAATTTGCAGCTAAACTTGCTTAGCAAATCCATGCCCACAATGAACTCCTCTTTAAGTCCTGGCAAATAGTATACACGGTGGGTGAATCGTTGCCGATTCTTTTGAATTTTAGCCTGGTAACTCTGGTGTATGCATATTCTCTTGCCGTTGGCGAGAGCCAGCCATTGCTCTTCCTTTATAATATGGGCGTGTTTTCGCAAATAGTCATTTAGTTTTGCTCCCACGAAAGACAGAGTAGCCCCGGTGTCTACCAATGCCATTGTCTGACGGCAATTGCAGGTGATGTTCATTTGATAGCGAGGTTCAGGTGCGCTGGCCTCGAATTGTGGAGAACTTTCGACGACGGTCACGGTCTTCGGGCAGGAACAATCCCGTGTGAGGGTGTTGGGTTGCCGCAATACGAACAGAACATTAATCGCTTCCCACGGCAATTTCGGCGTGTGTGGCCTGGTTTTCTGCAGGTCCAACAGTGGGTGGAGCGTAAATATGGAAGGTCGGCAACCCAATTGGTCGTGTGTGTCCGCTACGACCGGTTTTCTTCTCTCCGTATCTGTTCATACTCGTCGCCTCGACTCATTAGAGAGTCCAGGTCTTGGAAATCACTGCGCCGAATATATAAGCGATACTCTGGCCGTAGCCCCTCGTAAATCCTGTCGACGTGATCTTCCTGACGTAGTCTGGGGTGCTGTCGTATCATGGTCACTAAACTCATGATGTAGTCTTTCGCCTTTTCTCGTGGCCCTTGTCGCCGCCGGATAATATCCTCCTCTAGGCGTTGAAGATATCTCGGCGGTAGGAAAAAGTTCATGGCCGCTTCTTTGAATTGCGTCCACGTTTTGATTTCATCTTTTTTGTTTTTTTTTTATGGCAGATAGAACCGAACTCATGGGATGCCCCCTATCCATGCAAAGCATTCGTTGGTTTAGAAGGGAAAAGGTTAGTGGGAAGGGGAAAAGTGGGAGTAGTGTCGATTTACACCTCTTTTAAAAGTTCGACGTTATAAGTGGATGGGAAGACATGCGCAGGGAGACTATTCCACAATTTAACTGCGTAAACGAAAAACGAATTCTCGCGGTAGTGGGTAGTGCGTTGGAACGGGATCGAGACGTAAAAGGAGTGCACCGCTCTGGAAAGCCGAGTAGATCTGTTGAATACCTGAACCGAAGGGATCAGGCTGGCTACTTCAGAGGAACAATTACCATTAAAGTATCGGTAGAATAAGGTTACACACCCCACATCCCGACGACATCCCAAGGTTTCAATAGAGCTGGATACCCTACTGTCCCCTATAAGTTTTATCGCACGACCTTGTATACGGTCCAGAAGCTGAAGATATGTTTTCGAAGCTCCAGACCAAATATGCGAGTTGTACTCCATTTTCGGACGGATATAAGTGGTGTAGATACAACGAAGGTCGGTTGGAGTGAAGTATTTCTTGCACCGCTTTAAAAAGCGTAAGCACTTGGCTGCTTCTTTCGACACATCAAAAATGTGATCGTTCCAACGAAGATCGCATTGTATTGACATGCCCAGAACATCAAGAGCCTCCGACTCATTAATATCCACACCACCCATATTTAAAGGTGGAAAGTTGTCGCCCGCCAGACGCTTGTGGGCCAACAAACAGCATTGGGTCTTCCGCGCATTAAAATCGACCCGATTCGCTTGACCCAACTCCTGGATTTTGTTGAGGTCAGATTGGAGTGTGTCATTCATAATTCTGCGTTTTCTATTGATCTCCAGAATAGAGGGACGCCTGGAGAATGAATATGAATGACAAATGCTGCTGTCATCAGCAAACGAGTAGACGGGGTTTGATGTCAATGACAGAAGGTCATTGATAAAAATGAGAAAAAGTGTTGGAGACAGGACCGAACCCTGCGGAACTCCAGCATTTATGGAGTGCTCTTCGGAAGCAAAGCCGTCTATCACAACCCAAATAGAACGGCCGCTAAGGAAACTCGATATCCATCGAGTGAATGTATTACCGACACCATAAGCAGCCAGTTTAGACACGAGTGCTTTATGCCACACTCGGTCAAATGCCTTGGAGATATCCAAAGCAACAACCTTACTCTCACCGAATTGGTGAACACAACTGTTCCACCGCTCGGTGAGGAACGCCATCAAATCGCCTGTGGAGCGGTGAGCACGGAAACCGTACTGGCGATCGCTGACCAATTGGTTGCCCTCTAGATACCTCATCAAGTTAAAATTTACAACGCTCTCCATAACTTTGGAGAGCATTGAACAGATTGCTATGGGCCGGTAATTAGCAGGATTCGTAGCCTCACCTTTTTTGGGAACTGGCTGCACGTTGGCAATCTTCCAGGAATTAGGAAAAACTCCTGAAGTAAACGATAAATTAAAGAGATTGCGCAATGGGCGAGCCAGTGTTGAGGCGCTCTTTCTCAACACGTGGGCTGAAATGCCATCCGGTCCCGAGGATTTATTGATGTTGAGGTTTACAAGCACTCTTTTAACAGCCCGCGTTCGAAAGTGCATCTCAGGCATAATATGAGACACACCATCGATCACGGGTAGTGGTTGGCTACTCTCAGGAAGAGAGCAGTTTTCAGCAAACATTTTGGCTAATAAGTTTGCCTTATCAACCGAGTGAGTGAAGATCTGATCATCCTTGAGGAGAGTTCGAATAGACGATCGCGTCTGATTCTTCACCCTCCCCACGAACGACCAAAAGTTCTTACTACCCTTATGGTATTAAAGAACTCTACGTCTAAGGCGCTGCTCGTAGAGAGCTTTTTCGCGCTTTAGAGTGGCATTACACCTATTTCTGGCCTGATTGCGCAGCAGTTTAGTATCAGCAGTTTTGTTTAAACGCCAATTCCTAAATGCTTCCTCTTTGGACCTGACTGCTTGTCTGCAAGTCGCATTAAACCAGGAATGGTCTTTTGGTTTAATGGAAATTCTTTTATTGGGTATGAAAGACCTCATACCAAATAAAATTATATTTTCTACCAATTTTGTTGCAGCATTTATGTTTCTATCCCTGAAACACAATTGCCAATTGAAACGGCTGAAAAAGGAGTTCAGCGCATCCCAATTAGCCTTCTCATAAAGCCACACTGTCCGCTTCGTAGCTAGCTGTTGAGCGGATTGAAGACTAGAATATGGGAAGGTAGCAGAAATTGTAGCATGGTCCGAATTACCAAGAGGTGCAAGAACATTCACATCATACTTGCTGTGATGTGAAGTTAGAAAAAGGTCCAGAATATTTTAGTTTTACCCATCAACGCAGGGAAAGTGCGTAAGTTCCTTCACTAATTGAGTCAAATTATTGGACTCAGCAAATAACTCAACATACAAACCCTCGGGTGTCGTGTGCCTCGAATGACGTAGCCAATTGGAATTATGAACATTGAAATCACCAGCAACAACAAGCAGAAATGCAGGATGTGCGACTGGATTTTGAACTTAACCCACATGGAGCTAAATTCGGCATCCGTCGTGCAAAGGTGTTGCTGACACTGGTACGCAACTTCACTGCGAATATATAAGGCGAGGCCTCTGTGTGATGAAAATAATGGCAGTAAGCGGTACCCAGGCAAGTGAAAATCCAGTGAATCTGCACCCTCAGACACCTGGGTCTCACCCAGTGCCATTATATGCGGTTGGTGTGTACAAACATACGCGTAGACCGCGAAGAAATTCGCCCTCAAGCCACGCACATTTGTGGAGTCTATACGAAATTTTGTCATCGCCACCCACTGTAAAGAGGTATAAAGTCAGATGCACAAGCGGTCAAGCCTACACCGCAGGCAAAGCAAAACGCGACAAGACAAGTGTTATGCCTTTATCTTGCCACGCTTCAGCCCACGGTGCACTCACAGCCGCCTGCACACCTAACGGGACCAGGAAGAAGGAGGAGGAGAAGAAAGCAACGAAATGCTGAGCTTTATTGCGGAGGGCATAAATAAGCCCTTCGCTTAGTTCTCTGCATTCCGTTTAATTGTCTATTTGTGATATTTGGTTATGTTATTTGGTGTTATTGTTTTAGCGAATTTATTAATGTCTATTGTTAAGTTTTAATGCATTGTAATCTAAATCAATGTTTCTGCACTGAGATTTTATGTTTGTTTGAAAATGTTTCTTAAATTTGTTTGTTTGATTCCGCGAGCACACTAAACATGCACTGCGGTGGGTAGCTGCATCCACCCTCGTCCGTGGTCACGACACTACTGATCTCTCATCTCTTTTATAACGCCACCAATCTTTGGCGCGATCGCGTAATAACTCATTTAGAGGCGGCAATAACTGGTCGTAATGGATGCGGTAATCATTTGCTGACTCCTCGATGCTTTCTATGAAATCCAAAACAGAGCGAGTGCCGTTAAAGTGATGGCCCCATTTTCTGATAGTATTCATGATCTCGCATTCTGCTGGCAGGTAGCTGGTTGTCGAATGCTTTGCGGTCATGTCGGGTACAGGTATGCTGGTGGTGGCCTTCTCCGTTGCTGACTCCTCTCTTTCCAGGTTCTCGGTGGAACTCCTGGTTCGCTGCTCCCTGATAAAATTTGTGAGTCTCTGTCGCATCTCCTTCACCGTGCCGTCTGTTGATAATCCGATTAGCTGCATTTGTCCCTCCAACTCTTCTTTTCGCAGCTTGTAAATGAAACTCAGATTGTCTGGGAGAAGTCTTTCTTCCTTCTCGCTTTCTCTCGTTTGTGAACTGCTTCTTGACGAAGTCAGTCCCTGTTCGGGCGCCATTTGTAACGAGTTTTTGTTTCTAGCTGGGGTAGCGTCAGTCGCCCCAGGGTCAATTTTGGGGGATCTCGTAACCCTCAAAGTACCAACCACCGCGACGGTCAAGAATTGCACACGATTTGCTGTCAAGCAAATCTATCACTGAAAAATTCAGATCGGACGTATGCGGGTTGGTGTTAGTTTTTTCCTTTTATTTATTCTTTTATTCGATCCAATTCACAAAAAGTCCTTTACAATCTTACTTGCTACTCCACTGGTTACAAATACTTTTGTCAGGCCGAATGCCTGGCGACAGAGGGTCGCGTACTATGATTTGTGAGTACAGGAGACAGGAGCCGAGTGCTCCGCGGCAGAAGGCCGCTCACAATTGTTGCGGGTGTACAGGTGACGGAGGGACCGAATGCCCCGCGGCAGAAGGCCGCTTACAATACTGGTGAATACAAAGTTTCGGGGGAGCTGAGTGCTCCGCGGCAAAAGGCCGCTCACAATTTGGACGAAAGCTCCGAAGAACTGATTCCGGCCGAAACCTTGAAATTCCCGAAGGAATGATTCCGGCTAGTCCTAAATAAGCCCAAAGATACTCCTAAAATACGTCTATGCTACGCCGGCAACTACTTCTACTCTACTGGATGTATATAGGGTTGGTGAACCCTTCAAAATATGTGAGCCACTCGTTATGCGATTTTGGGGCTGTCGAACCAGGTGGTCAACTGCTCCATGCAAAAGGAGTTTCTGTAAGAACAAGCACGAATTGAGTCGTTGCTTACCGGCAGAAGGCTGACTTGAGCTTGCACAAACTAATCGTTAAAAGCGCATGGTGATCAAAACTAAATGAGAATCGTATGCAGCGTGTGCGCGATGAAAGAAAATATGAGTGAACTGAATTCTGGATTTTATTTTTAGACCTACAACAGCGAAGGCGCAACGAAAAGAAAAAGTGAAACTAAGCCGGTCGTATGGTTCTATTTTTAGAATAGCCGCTGCTTTGCATGTGCGTATGTATGTCTTATTCTCTGAGCGTATGTAGCGTGTGTTTTCGGGGCTTGATTTTGTTTTTGCATTTTCCTGGTTCGATTCCGGTTTGGTTGTTCTTTCTTGCTTATGGAGAACTTATGTTAATTTGCATGCTTATTGTGATTATTATTATTTTAATGCCGCTTATTCTTAATTCCAATAATTTCTAAGTTATATTAATTCCTAATTTCAATCATTCCTGGTAATTCTACTAATTCTTCAACTCACTGGAACTTCTATATTTTGGTTTTAACAAAAGTAAAAAATATATGATATTTGTAGCAACCTATATTGGTTTGCTACATTCTACCCTGACAACGGGATAGCAGAAAACAAGATGTGTATAGACACCGCAGCTCCGGTGTTAATCTTGGGGCAGGACTTATGCACGTCTGCTCGAGAGCAGACCTTTCACTGACCAGATGGGATCTGATTCAGCTCGGTTGTCACGATTACGTTTCCTAATTATCTATATATATATATTTTTTTTTCTACGTTATAATTCACAATGTTAATTCATAATATCATAGTGTAATACTGTAACCAAAAGAATCTTCCATAATAAAAATAAAATAATGTACAAATTCAATGAAATAAGCCATAACGAAAACTCAGATTTAGATTAAGTCTGCCGGGGGATCTGTAGTGTGCTGGCTACCGGTGGTTATGATCTTCTTGTGGCTTCCTAGCTCCAGCTTTGCCCAGCCATCCTCAACCACTACCTTGATGGTTCCCCAGGGCTTCTGAATGCGAAACCGTCGTCTTTCTGGACCTCGTTGCGGCGGAATTCTTATTCCTGTAAAAGGGCCTGTGCGGTCAGTTTTGTGGCCGTTCTCCGTCTCGTTTTTGGGGTTCAGCTTGTGCTGGTACGGCTTCCTACTTGGTGGAGTGGGTATGTTCCGTTTGATAGCGGTTACTGTTTTATTTGCGGGTGGCTTGGGCCTGGGGACGGCTGTGGTAGGTCTGGGTGACGGTGGGTGACTTCTCGTTATTCGAGCTATGGTGTGGGTTGGAGTCGGGGCGGTTCGTTGAACTGTCGACGTGCTTCCGTTGATAATTCGACTCCTCCTGGGGGTTGCCTCCATCGGTGGTTTGTACGGGAGTGGCGGTCCCGTCAGGTTGGCTACTGCCTGTGGTGGAATTCCGTGTCGGCGCGGTTGCGTGCGTACTCTTTGGGTATTCATGATTGACTGGAGGAACTTCCTTATAATGAGTCCTATTTATACTATTTGGACTTGAGTCTCTTCTTTGTAGTGGGAGCGGTAATTAATTATTTTATGTCGTTTGGTCGGGAGTCTGAGGATGACCATGGGGTCGGCCGTTCTCCGGAGGTGGAGAGAATTCTTTCAAATCGTTGATATGTACCTTGAGTCGTTTCTTGGGTTGGCTCTCATCGTATAATATGACGATGTTAGAAGAGACGAAAGCTTTGACCTGATAAGGCCCGACGTACTTTGGTGCTAATTTTCCCGAGAAGTTTTTGGAAGCGGAGGACAGCACATGATTCTTCCGTAAAACTTGGCAGCCAATAGTTGGCCTCCACGGGCGACGTCGCAAGTCGTAGTAATTTTTTTGTTTCTGGGTGGCCTGACGATTTCGTAGGAGAGCCGTTTCGTAGAGTACCTTAAAATCTGGAGAGGTGTGTTGCTTTCCCGTCACCGGCTGGCTTGCGATGCACTGTGGCGGGCAGAGGTTGCGTCCCAAGTTTAGTTCTGCGGGGCTTAGTTGGGTGGAGTCATGTACGGCTGTGTTGATTGCAAACATGATTTCGGGAATTCTGGCATCCCAGTCTCGGTGATCTCCTTGAGTGTAAATAGCCATCATAGTTTTGATGACGCGGTTGACCCTCTCAGTCGGATTAAGGCGCGTAGGCAACGGTGAACTGATGTCGAATGCCAAATTTGTTGGTGAGTTCTCTCATTCCCTTATTAGCATATGGTGTTCCATTGTCGTTGATGAGAACTTCTAGACAACCAAAGCGGAAAACTACCCTTTCCTTTAAATATGTTGGACGGCACTGCTGGTTGCTTGACGGGGGGACAAGTTCAACCCATTTTGTGAATTTGTCTGCGAATACCAGGAGCATAGTATTTCCTTTTCGTGAACGGGGTAGCGGTCCTATGAAGTCCGAGGAGACGACTTGCCAAGGTCGGTGAGCGACGGTAGTTGTCATTAGTCCGGTGGGAGGTTGGTTCTTCGCTTTATATTGCGCGCATGTCAGACAGGAGCGGACGTGGCGTAGTATGTCGCGCTGCATGTAGGGCCAGCAGTACCGCTCTCTGGCTCGTCGGAGCGTTTTGTAGTAGCCGAGGTGCCCTGCCGTTGGTCTGTCATGACTTTCTTGTAAAACGTCTGGTCGTTGATTGGGGGTACGCAGAGAGCCCATTTGTTGCTGTGGGTTTTCTGTTTTGATTTTTCCTTATACAGCTTCTGGTCGATGATCTTGTAGCCGGTATGTTCGGTAGAATTCTCCTGTACTTTCTTGTACTGGTGTTGATACCAGTCGGTTGCCTGGTTGTACAGCAGCTGGGGGGGTGTCTGATAAGGGTTGGCGTGACAATGAGTCTGCGCCGACATTAAGCGCTCCTTTTCGATATTCAATGTGGAAGTCGTATTGTTGTAATTCTAACGCCCAGCGGGCTAATCTGCCTGAGGGGTTTTGTAGGGTGTGCAGCCAACGTAATGAATGATGATCAGTTATGACGGTGAATCTGTACCCTTCTAAGTAAGGTCGAAGTTTTCGTATGCCAAACAGTACTGCAAGACACTCCTTTTCAGTGGTGGAGTAGTTTTTCTCTAATTCGGTGAGCGCACGGCTTGTATATGCTATCACCACCTCGTGTTCTTCTGCCTTCTGGGTCAGTACCACTCCGAGACCAATGTTACTTGCATCAGTTTGAAGGGTGAACGGTCGAGTGAAATCGGGGCAGCGGAGAACCGGGGCAATAGTGAGCGCGTGCTTCAGGTTTCGAAATGCGGTGTCCTGTTCTTCACTCCATTGCCAACGTGCCTTTTTCTTGAGTAACTGCCTGAGAGGGGCGGTGATAGTTGCGAACTCTTTGACAAACCGGCGATACCAAGATGCGAATCGAAGCACCTGGCGTAGTTCCTTAATATTTTGTGGGGCTGGCAGCTCATGTATAGCTTTTACTTTTTCAGGATCAGTGTGAATGCCGTCAGGGGTTATCAGGTGCCCTAAATAGCGTAACTCGTTTTTGCAAAAATTGGTTTTTCCAAAGTTAACCCTCAACTTGGCGTTTGTAAGCCTCTGGAATACGGTTTGAAGATTTGTCATGTGTTCTTCGAATGTTTTTCCCAGTACGATGATATCATCAAGGTATGCGAACGCAAACGGTTTTAACTCCGGACCAATCACAGTGTCCAGCACTCTCTGGAAGGTAGCGGGAGCGGAATGTAGTCCGAATGGCATGACCGTCCATTGGTAGAGTCCGTGGCCGGGAACAGTGAAAGCCGTATATTTTCGTGACGCTTTTTCAAGCGGGATCTGCCAGTAGCCTTGTTTTAAGTCGATGGTGGTGATATACTTCACCTCTCTCAGTTTGCCCAATATCGCTTGTATTTGTGGCAGAGGGTACCCGTTGCGGATGGAGATTTTATTAAACTGGCGGTAGTCGACACAGAGTCGCCAGGTTCCCTGCTTCTTTGTAACTAATACAATAGGTGAGCTATATGGACTCTTTGATGGTTTAATTTTGACGTCGGCTAGCAGCTAATCAATCTCTTTATCGATCACTTGTTGCATCGCTGGGTTTCGTGGATAATACCTTTGTTTGAATGGAATTTCTGTTGTGACTCGAATGGAGTGGCGACTCACAGTACACAGTCCAGTCATGGTGGCCATTAGAGTCTTTTCACGATGCTCAAATTCTTTGATGATACAATTTTCTTCGGAGGCCACACTTGTTATGAGAAGTACTTGTGGAGTGCCCCGAAATCCCACAGTGGTTTGTTCTTCTCCATCAATAATCAATTTGCAGCTAAACTTGCTTAGCAAATCCATGCCCACAATGAACTCCTCTTTAAGTCCTGGAAAATAGTATACACGGTGGGTGAATCGTTGCCGATTCGTTGGCGAGAGCCAGCCATTGCTCTTCCTTTATAATATGGGCGTGTTTTCGCAAATAGTCATTTAGTTTTGCTCCCACGAAAGACAGGGTAGCCCCGGTGTCTACCAATGCCATTGTCTGGCGGCAATTGCAGGGGATGTTCATTTGATAGCGAGGTTCAGGTGCGCTGGCCTCGAATTGTGGAGAACTTTCGACGACGGTCACGGTCTTCGGGCAGGAACAATCCCGTGTGAGGGTGTTGGGTTGCCGCAATACGAACAGAACATTAATCGCTTCCCACGGCAATTTCGGCGTGTGTGGCCTGGTTTTCTGCAGGTCCAACAGTGGGTGGAGCGTAAATATGGAAGGTCGGCAACCCAATTGGTCGTGTGTGTCCGCTACGACCGGTTTTCTTCTCTCCGTATCTGTTCATACTCGTCGCCTCGACTCATTAGAGAATCCAGGTCTTGGAAATCACTGCGCCGAATATATAAGCGATACTCTGGCCGTAGCCCCTCGTAAATCCTGTCGACGTGATCTTCCTGACGTAGTCTGGATTGCTGTCGTATCATGGTTACCAAACTCATGATGTAGTCTTTCGCCTTTTCTCGTGGCCCTTGTCGCCGCCGGATAATATCCTCCTCTAGGCGTTGAAGATATCTCGGCGGTAGGAAAAAGTTCATGGCCGCTTCTTTGAATTGCGTCCACGTTTTGATTTCATCTCTTTTATAACGCCACCAATCTGTGGCGCGATCGCGTAATAACTCATTTAGAGGCAGCAATAACTGGTCGTGATGGATGCGGTAATCATTTGCTGACACCTCGATGCTTTCTATGAAATCCAAAACAGAGCGAGTGCCGTTAAAGTGAAGGCCCCATTTTCTGATAGTATTCATGATCTCGCATTCTGCTGGCAGGTAGCTGGTTGTCGAATGCTTTGCGGTCATGTCGGGTACAGGTATGCTGGTGGTGGCCTTCTCCGTTGCTGACTCCTCTCTTTCCAGGTTCTCGGTGGAACTCCTGGTTCGCTGCTCCCTGATAAAATTTGTGAGTCTCTGTCGCATCTCCTTCACCGTGCCGTCTGTTGATAATCCGATTAGCTGCATTTGTCCCTCCAACTCTTCTTTTCGCAGCTTGTAAATGAAACTCAGATTGTCTGGGAGAAGTCTTTCTTCCTTCTCGCTTTCTCTTGTTTGTGAACTGCTTCTTGACGAAGTCAGTCCCTGTTCGGGCGCCATTTGTAACGAGTTTTTGTTTCTAGCTGGGGTAGCGTCAGTCGCCCCAGGGTCAATTTTGGGGGATCTCGTAACCCTCAAAGTACCAACCACCGCGACGGTCAAGAATTGCACACGATTTGCTGTCAAGCAAATCTATCACTGAAAAATTCAGATCGGACGTATGCGGGTTGGTGTTAGTTTTTTTCCTTTTATTTATTCTTTTATTCGATCCAATTCACAAAAAGTCCTTTACAATCTTACTTGCTACTCCACTGGTTACAAATACTTTTGTCAGGCCGAATGCCTGGCGACAGAGGGTCGCGTACTATGATTTTTGAGTACAGGAGCCGAGTGCTCCGCGGCAGAAGGCCGCTCACAATTGTTGCGGGTGTACAGGTGACGGAGGGACCGAATGCCCCGCGGCAGAAGGCCGCTTACAATACTGGTGAATACAAAGTTTCGGGGGAGCTGAGTGCTCCGCGGCAAAAGGCCGCTGACAATTTGGACGAAAGCTCCGAAGAACTGATTCCGGCCGAAGCCTTGAAATTCCCGAAATAATGATTCCGGCCGAAGCCTTGAAATTCCCGAAGGAATGATTCCGGCTAGTCCTAAATAAGCCCAAAGATACTCCTAAAATACGTCTATGTTACGCCGGCAACTACTTCTACTCTACTGGATGTATATAGGGTTGGTGAACCCTTCAAAATATGTGAGCCACTCGTTATGCGATTTTGGGGCTGTCGAACCAGGTGGTCAACTGCTCCATGCAAAAGGAGTTTCTGTAAGAACAAGCACGAATTGAGTCGTTGCTTACCGGCAGAAGGCTAACTTGAGCTTGCACAAACTAATCGTTAAAAGCGCATGGTGATCAAAACTAAATGAGAATCGTATGCAGCGTGTGCGCGATGAAAGAAAATATGAGTGAACTGAATTCTGGATTTTATTTTTAGACCTACAGCAGCGAAGGCGCAACGAAAAGAAAAAGTGAAACTAAGCCGGTCGTATGGTTCTATTTTTAGAATAGCCGCTGCTTTGCATGTGCGTATGTATGTCTTATTCTCTGAGCGTATGTAGCGTGTGTTTTCGGGGCTTGATTTTGTTTTTGCATTTTCCTGGTTCGATTCCGGTTTGGTTGTTCTTTCTTGCTTATGGAGAACTTATGTTAATTTGCATGCTTATTGTGATTATTATTATTTTAATGCCGCTTATTCTTTATTCCAATAATTTCTAAGTTATATTAATTCCTAATTTCAATCATTCCTGGTAATTCTACTAATTCTTCAACTCACTGGAACTTCTATATTTTGGTTTTAACAAAAGTAAAAAATATATGATATTTGTAGCAACCTATATTGGTTTGCTACATTCTACCCTGACAACGGGATAGCAGAAAACAAGATGTGTATAGACACCGCAGCTCCGGTGTTAATCTTGGGGCAGGACTTATGCACGTCTGCTCGAGAGCAGACCTTTCACTGACCAGATGGGATCTGATTCAGCTCGGTTGTCACGATTACGTTTCCTATTTATCTATATATATATATTTTTTTTTCTACGTTATAATTCACAATTTTAATTCATAATATCATAGTGTAATACTGTAACCAAAAGAATCTTCCATAATAAAAATAAACAAATGTACAAATTCAATGAAATAATTCCATTCTTTCTTGCTTATGGAGAACTTATGTTAATTTGCATGCTTATTGTGATTATTATTATTTTAATGCCGCTTATTCTTTATTCCAATAATTTCTAAGTTATATTAATTCCTAATTTCAATCATTCCTGGTAATTCTACTAATTCTTCAACTCACTGGAACTTCTATATTTTGGTTTTAACAAAAGTAAAAAATATATGATATTTGTAGCAACCTATATTGGTTTGCTACATTCTACCCTGACAACGGGATAGCAGAAAACAAGATGTGTATAGACACCGCAGCCCCGGTGTTAATCTTGGGGCAGGACTTATGCACGTCTGCTCGAGAGCAGACCTTTCACTGACCAGATGGGATCTGATTCAGCTCGGTTGTCACGATTACGTTTCCTATTTATCTATATATATATATTTTTTTTTCTACGTTATAATTCACAATTTTAATTCATAATATCATAGTGTAATACTGTAACCAAAAGAATCTTCCATAATAAAAATAAAATAATGTACAAATTCAATGAAATAAGCCATAACGAAAACTCAGATTTAGATTAAGTCTGCCGGGGGATTGTGTGCTGGCTACCGGTGGTTATGATCTTCTTGTGGCTTCCTAGCTCCAGCTTTGCCCAGCCATCCTCAACCACTACCTTGATGGTTCCCCAGGGCTTCTGAATGCGAAACCGTCGTCTTTCTGGACCTCGTTGCGGCGGAATTCTTATTCCTGTAAAAGGGCCTGTGCGGTCAGTTTTGTGGCCGTTCTCCGTCTCGTTTTTGGGGTTCAGCTTGTGCTGGTACGGCTTCCTACTTGGTGGAGTGGGTATGTTCCGTTTGATAGCGGTTACTGTTTTATTTGCGGGTGGCTTGGGCCTGGGGACGGCTGTGGTAGGTCTGGGTGACGGTGGGTGACTTCTCGTTATTCGAGCTATGGTGTGGGTTGGAGTCGGGGCGGTTCGTTGAACTGTCGACGTGCTTCCGTTGATAATTCGACTCCTCCTGGGGGTTGCCTCCATCGGTGGTTTGTACGGGAGTGGCGGTCCCGTCAGGTTGGCTACTGCCTGTGGTGGAATTCCGTGTCGGCGCGGTTGCGTGCGTACTCTTTGGGTATTCATGATTGACTGGAGGAACTTCCTTATAATGACTCCTATTTATACTATTTGGACTTGAGTCTCTTCTTTGTAGTGGGAGCGGTAATTAATTATTTTATGTCGTTTGGTTGGGAGTCTGAGGATGACCATGGGGTCGGCCGTTCTCCGGAGGTGGAGAGAATTCTTTCAAATCGTTGATATGTACCTTGAGTCGTTTGGTGGAGTCATGTACGGCTGTGTTGATTGCAAACATGATTTCGGGAATTCTGGCATCCCAGTCTCGGTGATCTCCTTGAGTGTAAATAGCCATCATAGTTTTGATGACGCGGTTGACCCTCTCAGTCGGATTAAGGCGCGTAGGCAACGGTGAACTGATGTCGAATGCCAAATTTGTTGGTGAGTTCTCTCATTCCCTTATTAGCATATGGTGTTCCATTGTCGTTGATGAGAACTTCTAGACAACCAAAGCGGAAAACTACCCTTTCCTTTAAATATGTTGGACGGCACTGCTGGTTGCTTGACGGGGGGACAAGTTCAACCCATTTTGTGAATTTGTCTGCGAATACCAGGAGCATAGTATTTCCTTTTCGTGAACGGGGTAGCGGTCCTATGAAGTCCGAGGAGACGACTTGCCAAGGTCGGTGAGCGACGGTAGTTGTCATTAGTCCGGTGGGAGGTTGGTTCTTCGCTTTATATTGCGCGCATGTCAGACAGGAGCGGACGTGGCGTAGTATGTCGCGCTGCATGTAGGGCCAGTAGTACCGCTCTCTGGCTCGTCGGAGCGTTTTGTAGTAGCCGAGGTGCCCTGCCGTTGGTCTGTCATGACTTTCTTGTAAAACGTCTGGTCGTTGATTGGAGGTACGCAGAGAGCCCATTTGTTGCTGTGGGTTTTCTGTTTTGATTTTTCCTTATACAGCTTCTGGTCGATGATCTTGTAGCCGGTATGTTCGGTAGAATTCTCCTGTACTTTCTTGTACTGGTGTTGATACCAGTCGGTTGCCTGGTTGTACAGCAGCTGGGGGGGTGTCTGATAAGGGTTGGCGTGACAATGAGTCTGCGCCGACATTAAGCGCTACTTTTCGATATTCAATGTGGAAGTCGTATTGTTGTAATTCTAACGCCCAGCGGGCTAATCTGCCTGAGGGGTTTTGTAGGGTGTGCAGCCAACGTAATGAATGATGATCAGTTATGACGGTGAATCTGTACCCTTCTAAGTAAGGTCGAAGTTTTCGTATGCCAAACAGTACTGCAAGACACTCCTTTTCAGTGGTGGAGTAGTTTTTCTCTAATTCGGTGAGCGCACGGCTTGCATATGCTATCACCACCTCGTGTTCTTCTGCCTTCTGGGTCAGTACCACTCCGAGACCAATGTTACTTGCATCAGTTTGAAGGGTGAACGGTCGAGTGAAATCGGGGCAGCGGAGAACCGGGGCAATAGTGAGCGCGTGCTTCAGGTTTCGAAATGCGGTGTCCTGTTCTTCACTCCATTGCCAACGTGCCTTCTTCTTGAGTAACTGCCTGAGAGGGGCGGTGATAGTTGCGAACTCTTTGACAAACCGGCGATACCAAGATGCGAATCGAAGCACCTGGCGTAGTTCCTTAATATTTTGTGGGGCTGGCAGCTCATGTATAGCTTTTACTTTTTCAGGATCAGTGTGAATGCCGTCAGGGGTTATCAGGTGCCCTAAATAGCGTAACTCATTTTTGCAAAAATTGGTTTTTCCAAAGTTAACCCTCAACTTGGCGTTTGTAAGCCTCTGGAATACGGTTTGAAGATTTGTCATGTGTTCTTCGAATGTTTTTCCCAGTACGATGATATCATCAAGGTATGCGAACGCAAACGGTTTTAACTCCGGACCAATCACAGTGTCCAGCACTCTCTGGAAGGTAGCGGGAGCGGAATGTAGTCCGAATGGCATGACCGTCCATTGGTAGAGTCCGTGGCCGGGAACAGTGAAAGACGTATATTTTCGTGACGCTTTTTCAAGCGGAATCTGCCAGTAGCCTTGTTTTAAGTCGATGGTGGTGATATACTTCACCTCTCTCAGTTTGCCCAATATCGCTTGTATTTGTGGCAGAGGGTATCCGTCGCGGATGGAGATTTTATTAAACTGGCGGTAGTCGACACAGAGTCGCCAGGTTCCCTGCTTCTTTGTAACTAATACAATAGGTGAGCTATATGGACTCTTTGATGGTTTAATTTTGACGTCGGCTAGCAGCTAATCAATCTCTTTATCGATCACTTGTTGCGTCGCTGGGTTTCGTGGATAATACCTTTGTTTGAATGGAATTTCTGTTGTGACTCGGATGGAGTGGCGACTCACAGTACACAGTCCAGTCATGGTGGCCATTAGAGTCTTTTCACGATGCTCAAATTCTTTGATGATACAATTTTCTTCGGAGGCCACACTTGTTATGAGAAGTACTTGTGGAGTGTCCCGAAATCCCACAGTGGTTTGTTCTTCTCCATCAATAATCAATTTGCAGCTAAACTTGCTTAGCAAATCCATGCCCACAATGAACTCCTCTTTAAGTCCTGGCAAATAGTATACACGGTGGGTGAATCGTTGCCGATTCGTTGGCGAGAGCCAGCCATTGCTCTTCCTTTATAATATGGGCGTGTTTTCGCAAATAGTCATTTAGTTTTGCTCCCACGAAAGACAGGGTAGCCCCGGTGTCTACCAATGCCATTGTCTGGCGGCAATTGCAGGGGATGTTCATTTGATAGCGAGGTTCAGGTGCGCTGGCCTCGAATTGTGGAGAACTTTCGACGACGGTCACGGTCTTCGGGCAGGAACAATCCCGTGTGAGGGTGTTGGGTTGCCGCAATACGAACAGAACATTAATCGCTTCCCACGGCAATTTCGGCGTGTGTGGCCTGGTTTTCTGCAGGTCCAACAGTGGGTGGAGCGTAAATATGGAAGGTCGGCAACCCAATTGGTCGTGTGTGTCCGCTACGACCGGTTTTCTTCTCTCCGTATCTGTTCATACTCGTCGCCTCGACTCATTAGAGAATCCAGGTCTTGGAAATCACTGCGCCGAATATATAAGCGATACTCTGGCCGTAGCCCCTCGTAAATCCTGTCGACGTGATCTTCCTGACGTAGTCTGGGGTGCTGTCGTATCATGGTTACCAAACTCATGATGTAGTCTTTCGCCTTTTCTCGTGGCCCTTGTCGCCGCCGGATAATATCCTCCTCTAGGCGTTGAAGATATCTCGGCGGTAGGAAAAAGTTCATGGCCGCTTCTTTGAATTGCGTCCACGTTTTGATTTCATCTCTTTTATAACGCCACCAATCTGTGGCGCGATCGCGTAATAACTCATTTAGAGGCAGCAATAACTGGTCGTGATGGATGCGGTAATCATTTGCTGACACCTCGATGCTTTCTATGAAATCCAAAACAGAGCGAGTGCCGTTAAAGTGAAGGCCCCATTTTCTGATAGTATTCATGATTTCGCATTCTGCTGGCAGGTAGCTGGTTGTCGAATGCTTTGCGGTCATGTCGGGTACAGGTATGCTGGTGGTGGCCTTCTCCGTTGCTGACTCCTCTCTTTCCAGGTTCTCGGTGGAACTCCTGGTTCGCTGCTCCCTGATAAAATTTGTGAGTCTCTGTCGCATCTCCTTCACCGTGCCGTCTGTTGATAATCCGATTAGCTGCATTTGTCCCTCCAACTCTTCTTTTCGCAGCTTGTAAATGAAACTCAGATTGTCTGGGAGAAGTCTTTCTTCCTTCTCGCTTTCTCTCGTTTGTGAACTGCTTCTTGACGAAGTCAGTCCCTGTTCGGGCGCCATTTGTAACGAGTTTTTGTTTCTAGCTGGGGTAGCGTCAGTCGCCCCAGGGTCAATTTTGGGGGATCTCGTAACCCTCAAAGTACCAACCACCGCGACGGTCAAGAATTGCACACGATTTGCTGTCAAGCAAATCTATCACTGAAAAATTCAGATCGGACGTATGCGGGTTGGTGTTAGTTTTTTTCCTTTTATTTATTCTTTTATTCGATCCAATTCACAAAAAGTCCTTTACAATCTTACTTGCTACTCCACTGGTTACAAATACTTTTGTCAGGCCGAATGCCTGGCGACAGAGGGTCGCGTACTATGATTTGTGAGTACAGGAGACAGGAGCCGAGTGCTCCGCGGCAGAAGGCCGCTCACAATTGTTGCGGGTGTACAGGTGACGGAGGGACCGAATGCCCCGCGGCAGAAGGCCGCTTACAATACTGGTGAATACAAAGTTTCGGGGGAGCTGAGTGCTCCGCGGCAAAAGGCCGCTCACAATTTGGACGAAAGCTCCGAAGAACTGATTCCGGCCGAAACCTTGAAATTCCCGAAGGAATGTTTCCGGCTAGTCCTAAATAAGCCCAAAGATACTCCTAAAATACGTCTATGCTACGCCGGCAACTACTTCTACTCTACTGGATGTATATAGGGTTGGTGAACCCTTCAAAATATGTGAGCCACTCGTTATGCGATTTTGGGGCTGTCGAACCAGGAGGTCAACTGCTCCATGCAAAAGGAGTTTCTGTAAGAGCAAGCACGAATTGAGTCGTTGCTTACCGGCAGAAGGCTGACTTGAGCTTGCCCAAACTAATCGTTAAAAGCGCATGCTGATCAAAACTAAATGAGAATCGTATGCAGCGTGTGCGCGACGAAAGAAAATATGAGTGAACTGAATACTGGATTCTATTTTTAGACCTACAAAAGCGAAGGCGCAACGAAAAGAAAAAGTGAAACTAAGCCGGTCGCATGGTTCTATTTTTAGAATAGCCGCTGCTTTGCTTGTGCGTATGTATGTCTTATTCTCTGAGCGTATGTAGCGTGTGTTTTCGGGGCTTGATTTTGTTTTTGCATTTTCCTGGTTCGATTCCGGTTTGGTTGTTCTTTCTTGCTTATGGAGAACTTATGTTAATTTGCATGCTTATTGTGATTATTATTATTTTAATGCCGCTTATTCTTAATTCCAATAATTTCTAAGTTATATTAATTCCTAATTTCAATCATTCCTGGTAATTCTACTAATTCTTCAACTCACTGGAACTTCTATATTTTGGTTTTAACAAAAGTAAAAAATATATGATATTTGTAGCAACCTATATTGGTTTGCTACATTCTACCCTGACAACGGGATAGCAGAAAACAAGATGTGTATAGACACCGCAGCTCCGGTGTTAATCTTGGGGCAGGACTTATGCACGTCTGCTCTAGAGCAGACCTTTCACTGACCAGATGGGATCTGATTCAGCTCGGTTGTCACGATTACGTTTCCTATTTATCTATATATATATTTTTTTTTTTCTACGTTATAATTCACAATTTTAATTCATAATATCATAGTGTAATACTGTAACCAAAAGAATCTTCCATAATAAAAATAAAATAATGTACAAATTCAATGAAATAAGCCATAACGAAAACTCAGATTTAGATTAAGTCTGCCGGGGGATCTGTAGTGTGCTGGCTACCGGTGGTTATGATCTTCTTGTGGCTTCCTTGCTCCAGCTTTGCCCAGCCATCCTCAACCACTACCTTGATGGTTCCCCAGGGCTTCTGAATGCGAAACCGTCGTCTTTCTGGACCTCGTTGCGGCGGAATTCTTATTCCTGTAAAAGGGCCTGTGCGGTCAGTTTTGTGGCCGTTCTCCGTCTCGTTTTTGGGGTTCAGCTTGTGCTGGTACGGCTTCCTACTTGGTGGAGTGGGTAGGTTCCGTTTGATAGCGGTTACTGTTTTATTTGCGGGTGGCTTGGGCCTGGGGACGGCTGTGGTAGGTCTGGGTGACGGTGGGTGACTTCTCGTTATTCGAGCTATGGTGTGGGTTGGAGTCGGGGCGGTTCGTTGAACTGTCGACGTGCTTCCGTTGATAATTCGACTCCTCCTGGGGGTTGCCTCCATCGGTGGTTTGTACGGGAGTGGCGGTCCCGTCAGGTTGGCTACTGCCTGTGGTGGAATTCCGTGTCGGCGCGGTTGCGTGCGTACTCTTTGGGTATTCATGATTGACTGGAGGAACTTCCTTATAATGAGTCCTATTTATACTATTTGGACTTGAGTCTCTTCTTTGTAGTGGGAGCGGTAATTAATTATTTTATGTCGTTTGGTCGGGAGTCTGAGGATGACCATGGGGTCGGCCGTTCTCCGGAGGTGGAGAGAATTCTTTCAAATCGTTGATATGTACCTTGAGTCGTTTCTTGGGTTGACTCTCATCGTATAATATGACGATGTTGGGAGAGACGAAAGCTTTGACCTGATAAGGCCCGACGTACTTTGGTGCTAATTTTCCCGAGAAGTTTTTGGAAGCGGAGGACAGCACATGATTCTTCCGTAAAACTTGGCAGCCAATAGTAGGCCTCCACGGGCGACGTCGCAAGTCGTAGTAATTTTTTTGTTTCTGGGTGGCCTGACGATTTCGTAGGAGAGCCGTTTCGTAGAGTACCTTAAAATCTGGAGAGGTGTGTTGCTTTCCCGTCACCGGCTGGCTTGCGATGCACTGTGGCGGGCAGAGGTTGCGTCCCAAGTTTAGTTCTGCGGGGCTTAGTTGGGTGGAGTCATGTACGGCTGTGTTGATTGCAAACATGATTTCGGGAATTCTGGCATCCCAGTCTCGGTGATCTCCTTGAGTGTAAATAGCCATCATAGTTTTGATGACGCGGTTGACCCTCTCAGTCGGATTAAGGCGCGTAGGCAACGGTGAACTGATGTCGAATGCCAAATTTCTTGGTGAGTTCTCTCGTTCCCTTATTAGCATATGGTGTTCCATTGTCGTTGATGAGAACTTCTAGACAACCAAAGCGGAAAACTACCCTTTCCTTTAAATAATGTTGGACGGCACTGCTGGTTGCTTGACGGGGGGGACAAGTTCAACCCATTTTGTGAATTTGTCTGCGAATACCAGAAGCATAGTATTTCCTTTTCGTGAACGGGGTAGCGGTCCTATGAAGTCCGAGGAGACGACTTGCCAAGGTCGGTGAGCGACGGTAGTTGTCATTAGTCCGGTGGGGGGTTGGTTCTTCGCCTTATATTGCGCGCATGTCAGACAGGAGCGGATGTGGCGTAGTATGTCGCGCTGCATGTAGGGCCAGTAGTACCGCTCTCTGGCTCGTCGGAGCGTTTTGTAGTAGCCGAGGTGCCCTGCCGTTGGTCTGTCATGGATTTCTTGTAAAACGTCTGGACGTTGATTGGGGGTACGTAGAGAGCCCATTTGTTGCTGTGGGTTTTCTGTTTTGATTTTTCCTTATACAGCTTCTGGTCGATGATCTTGTAGCCGGTATGTTCGGTAGAATTCTCCTGTACTTTCTTGTACTGGTGTTGATACCAGTCGGTTGCCTGGTTGTACAGCAGCTGGGGGGGTGTCTGATAAGGGTTGGCGTGACAATGAGTCTGCGCCGACATTAAGCGCTCCTTTTCGATATTCAATGTGGAAGTCGTATTGTTGTAATTCTAACGCCCAGCGGGCTAATCTGCCTGAGGGGTTTTGTAGGGTGTGCAGCCAACGTAATGAATGATGATCAGTTATGACGGTGAATCTGTACCCTTCTAAGTAAGGTCGAAGTTTTCGTATGCCAAACAGTACTGCAGGACACTCCTTTTCAGTGGTGGAGTAGTTTTTCTCTAATTTGGTGAGCGCACGGCTTGCATATGCTATCACCACCTCGTGTTCTTCTGCCTTCTGGGTCAGTACCACTCCGAGACCGATGTTACTTGCATCAGTTTGAAGGGTGAACGGTCGAGTGAAATCGGGGCAGCGGAGAACCGGGGCAATAGTGAGCGCGTGCTTCAAGTTTCGAAATGCGGTGTCCTGTTCTTCACTCCATTGCCAACGTGCCTTCTTCTTGAGTAACTGCCTGAGAGGGGCGGTGATAGTTGCGAACTCTTTGACAAACCGGCGATACCAAGATGCGATTCGAAGCACCTGGCGTTTCCTTAATATTTTGTGGGGCTGGCAGCTCATATATAGCTTTTACTTTTTCAGGATCAGTGTGAATGCCGTCAGGGGTTATCAGGTGCCCTAAATAGCGTAACTCATTTTTGCAAAAATTGGTTTTTCCAAAGTTAACCCTCAACTTGGCATTTTTAAGCCTCTGGAATACGGTTTGAAGATTGGTCATGTGTTCTTCGAATGTTTTTCCCAGTACGATGATATCATCAAGGTATGCGAACGCAAACGGTTCTAACTCCGGACCAATCACAGTGTCCAGCACTCTCTGAAAGGTAGCGAGAGCGGAATGTAGTCCGAATGGCATGACTGTCCATTGGTAGAGTCCGTGGCCGGGAACAGTGAAAGCCGTATATTTTCGTGACGCTTTTTCAAGCGGGATCTGCCAGTAGCCTTGTTTTAAGTCGATGGTGGTGATATACTTCGCCTCTCTTTGTTTGTCCAATATCGCTTGTATTTGTGGCAGAGGGTATCCGTCGCGGATGGAGATTTTATTAAACTGGCGGTAGTCGACACAGAGTCGCCAGGTTCCCTGCTTCTTTGTAACTAATACAATAGGTGAGCTATATGGACTCTTTGATGGTTTAATTTTGACGTCGGCTAGCAGCTAATCAATCTCTTTATCGATCACTTGTTGCATCGCTGGGTTTCGTGGATAATACCTTTGTTTGAATGGAATTTCTGTTGTGACTCGGATGGAGTGGCGACTCACAGTACACAGTCCAGTCATGGTGGCCATTAGAGTCTTTTCACGATGCTCAAATTCTTTGATGATACAATTTTCTTCGGAGGCCACACTTGTTATGAGAAGTACTTGTGGAGTGCCCCGAAATCCCACAGTGGTTTGTTCTTCTCCATCAATAATCAATTTGCAGCTAAACTTGCTTAGCAAATCCATGCCCACAATGAACTCCTCTTTAAGTCCTGGCAAATAGTATACACGGTGGGTGAATCGTTGCCGATTCGTTGGCGAGAGCCAGCCATTGCTCTTCCTTTATAATATGGGCGTGTTTTCGCAAATAGTCATTTAGTTTTGCTCCCACGAAAGACAGGGTAGCCCCGGTGTCTACCAATGCCATTGTCTGGCGGCAATTGCAGGGGATGTTCATTTGATAGCGAGGTTCAGGTGCGCTGGCCTCGAATTGTGGAGAACTTTCGACGACGGTCACGGTCTTCGGGCAGGAATAATCCCGTGTGAGGGTGTTGGGTTGCCGCAATACGAACAGAACATTAATCGCTTCCCACGGCAATTTCGGCGTGTGTGGCCTGGTTTTCTGCAGGTCCAACAGTGGGTGGAGCGTAAATATGGAAGGTCGGCAACCCAATTGGTCGTGTGTGTCCGCTACGACCGGTTTTCTTCTCTCCGTATCTGTTCATACTCGTCGCCTCGACTCATTAGAGAATCCAGGTCTTGGAAATCACTGCGCCGAATATATAAGCGATACTCTGGCCGTAGCCCCTCGTAAATCCTGTCGACGTGATCTTCCTGACGTAGTCTGGGGTGCTGTCGTATCATGGTTACCAAACTCACGATGTAGTCTTTCGCCTTTTCTCGTGGCCCTTGTCGCCGCCGGATAATATCCTCCTCTAGGCGTTGAAGATATCTCGGCGGTAGGAAAAAGTTCATGGCCGCTTCTTTGAATTGCGTCCACGATTTGATTTCATCTCTTTTATAACGCCACCAATCTGTGGCGCGATCGCGTAATAACTCATTTAGAGGCAGCAATAACTGGTCGTGGTGGATGCGGTAATCATTTGCTGACACCTCGATGCTTTCTATGAAATCCAAAACAGAGCGAGTGCCGTTAAAGTGAAGGCCCCATTTTCTAATAGTATTCATGATCTCGCATTCTGCTGGCAGGTAGCTGGTTGTCGAATGCTTTGCGGTCATGTCGGGTACAGGTATGCTGGTGGTGGCTTTCTCCGTTGCTGACTCCTCTCTTTCCAGGTTCTCGGTGGAACTCCTGGTTCGCTGCTCCCTGATAAAATTTGTGAGTCTCTGTCGCATCTCCTTCACCGTGCCGTCTGTTGATAATCCGATTAGCTGCATTTGTCCCTCCAACTCTTCTTTTCGCAGCTTGTAAATGAAACTCAGATTGTCTGGGAGAAGTCTTTCTTCCTTCTCGCTTTCTCTCGTTTGTGAACTGCTTCTTGACGAAGTCAGTCCCTGTTCGGGCGCCATTTGTAACGAGTTTTTGTTTCTAGCTGGGGTAGCGTCAGTCGCCCCAGGGTCAATTTTGGGGGATCTCGTAACCCTCAAAGTACCAACCACCGCGACGGTCAAGAATTGCACACGATTTGCTGTCAAGCAAATCTATCACTGAAAAATTCAGATCGGACGTATGCGGGTTGGTGTTAGTTTTTTTCGTTTTATTTATTCTTTTATTCGATCCAATTCACAAAAAGTCCTTTACTTACTTACTTATCTTACTTGCTACTCCACTGGTTACAAATACTTTTGTCAGGCCGAATGCCTGGCGACAGAGGGTCGCGTACTATGATTTGTGAGTACAGGAGACAGGAGCCGAGTGCTCCGCGGCAGAAGGCCGCTCACAATTGTTGCGGGTGTACAGGTGACGGAGGGACCGAATGCCCCGCGGCAGAAGGCCGCTTACAATACTGGTGAATACAAAGTTTCGGGGGAGCTGAGTGCTCCGCGGCAAAAGGCGGCTCACAATTTGGACGAAAGCTCCGAAGAACTGATTCCGGCCGAAGCCTTGAAATTCCCGAAGGAATGATTCCGGCCGAGGCCTTGAAATTCCCGAAGGAATGATTCCGGCTAGTCCTAAATAAGCCCAAAGATACTCCTAAAATACGTCTATGCTACGCCGGCAACTACTTCTACTCTACTGGATGTATATAGGGTTGGTGAACCCTTCAAAATATGTGAGCCACTCGTTATGCGATTTTGTGGCTGTCGAACCAGGTGGTCAACTGCTCCATGCAAAAGGAGTTTCTGTAAGAGCAAGCACGAATTGAGTCGTTGCTTACCGGCAGAAGGCTGACTTGAGCTTGCACAAACTAATCGTTAAAAGCGCATGCTGATCAAAACTAAATGAGAATCGTATGCAGCGTGTGCGCGACGAAAGAAAATATGAGTGAACTGAATACTGGATTCTATTTTTAGACCTACAACAGCGAAGGCGCAACGAAAAGAAAAAGTGAAACTAAGCCGGTCGCATGGTTCTATTTTTAGAATAGCCGCTGCTTTGCTTGTGCGTATGTATGTCTTATTCTCTGAGCGTGTGTAGCGTGTGTTTTCGGGGCTTGATTTTGTTTTTGCATTTTCCTGGTTCGATTCCGGTTTGGTTGTTCTTTCTTGCTTATGGAGAACTTATGTTAATTTGCATGCTTATTGTGATTATTATTATTTTAATGCCGCTTATTCTTAATTCCAATAATTTCTAAGTTATATTAATTCCTAATTTCAATCATTCCTGGTAATTCTACTAATTCTTCAACTCACTGGAACTTCTATATTTTTTTTTTTTTCTTTTTTTATATCAGATTCTAGCAGTAGCCCTTAAGAGATCAATCTCTTTTTTTTTCATGATTGGCTACTGGTGGAATGGGGGACAGAAGTGTCTCCGGGTGTTTAACGTGAGCGCCTGCTAAGACTGGCTTAAGCTCACGGTGTGCCATCACACATGGGGTTGAAGTCTATGCGTCAACCAACGCCCCCTTGAATAGGTACCTGGTACCAGTCCGCGGGAACCAATTCGAGTACTTGCGTAAAGGACAAGCACTCCCTAGGGGTCGAGGCCTTTCTAACACCTCTGTCGTTCTATGGGTCACGGCACCCGCTTGCAATGCAACTCCACACCGAGCTATAAAATTATAGCTCTGCCCGCGTACGTTTGGGCGTCAACCACAGCCCCCACGATGCTCCCACAAGGGGTCCTTCCAACAATGACCAGGCTGAGCGTGAGCGAACACGCTACAGGGGCTCCTGATCCCCGTGGTACCAGACAAAGCCTCTGGTCAGACTTCGTAGTCAAGACTACTACCAGTTGGGCTCCTTACAGCCCGGGACCGGTCGCCTATAAGTTTTTAAGTCCAGCTGTGGATAGAACTTGGTGCAGACAGAAACTGCCCACACCAAACGTGAAAACAGTCTAAAGACATGTGTATGGACATGTCTTCCTCGCTGTGGGAGCGAGGCCTATCCGTACCTCTTCCACTCAGACAGGGAGCGGCACCCAAGACGGGGTTTAACCCCAATTTAGCTGGACTCCCAACAAGATGTAAAAATCTTTGATTCCGGGGTGAGGCGTTGAGACCAACCTCAGCACCCCCCGAAACCCGTGGTACCAGATAACCTCTGGTCAGGCTTCGTAACGGTGTTACTACCGGTGAGCTCCATACCGCTCGGGGACCGGTGGCCCCAGGAGAGACGGACACCAGGAACGCAACACCAGTGCAGCACAACAGCTCTGTCCTCCCGAAGGACGACGGTTAGGCTGGCACACACATAACATGCACACTTCATTCAGCACAACCAACACATACATCGCCATCCAACCCCACCCAACACACACACACAATCACCTACAACTTACCTATTCATACAACCCATACGCCACATACACAAGACCACCCACACACAAAATTGGGCAGCTAACCTACCCTCGCACGACGCTCCACGAACACTCTACCGGCGAACCGGTCCAGACATTCCAGTTGCTCTGATGTGGAGAGAGCCTCACTCACACAGAACCCCTGGTCAGTCCAACTAATACCCATAGCCCCCAAATCCCTAAAGTCCGAGTACAACGGGCAGACACACAGGACATGCAGCCAATCCTCAATCTCAGCTCCACAGTCACAAGCTTCTGAAGCCGTGAGGCATCTCTTAAACAAAAATGCATTAAGAGAGCCATGGCCAGTTAGCAAGAAGCCCAAGCTCAGACTGAAGCCAAACCAAGGATGACTTGCAGCAAATGTGACGTCCCGTATGTACTCATACGTCGTCCTACCCTTTTCACTATTGTTCCATCTAGTTTGCCAGCTAGATGAAACACATTCACTCAAGAACGCATTGCGCTCTATCACCCCAGTCACACCTAAGCAGCCGACGCACCTGACCCACCACACATACAAGACGCTCTCGCGTATGTGTCAGATGGGGAAGGAAGTTCATCCTTTCACCGATAGTCACCCCCAAGTACTTGACCTCAGTCTCATACTTGAGGGAGACACCAGATGCACGGACAATTGGATGTCGATTACGTGATAATCTGCCCTTGAGCAGCATTATCACGGTCTTGTCCATTGCCACGTCCACACCCACCTGAGCACCCCACTCACACACAACACTCATGGCACTTTCTCCCAAGGATTCAATCGCGGCACGCGACCGACCCTCAACGAGGACAAGCAGATCGTCGGCGTAAGCACAGCACTTCCAGGACAGACCAAGACGCCGCAACAGAGGATCCATCATGAGGTTCCAAATAAATGGACCACAGACGGAACCCTGCGGACAGCCCCTGACCACATCAGCCCAGACGCACTGATTACTTCCAGCCACGCAGGCCTTTCTGTCAGAGAAGTAACTCTCCCACAGTCCAACCTCACGGCAGCCCAACTCACGTAGCCTACTGGTGATACTAGACCAGCTCAAGTAGTCAAACGCACCCTTGAAGTCCACAAATACGCCCAAGACGTATTCCGCACTAGAGGAGCTCACACAATCCCTCACATACGCCCACGCATCCTCCACAGACCGACCACTCCTGAAACCAAACTGCCAAGGACACATGTCATCACGCAAGCACTCATGAAGCCGTTCTACCATAACCCTCTCCAGCACTTTTCCAAGTACCGGAAGAAGGCTAATCCCCCGATAGGATCTAGGATTAGACCTGACCCTATCAGGCGACTTCAAGAGCAAAATGACTCTGGCGGTCTTCCATTCAGAAGGAAAGTATCCGTCACGCACACACTTCCCGAGCAGGGCAACCAGGTATTCAGGAATTACCTTCCAGATGGCTTTCACCATCTCTCCAGTAATCCCATCCAACCCGGGAGACCTCCTGGACCTTATCAGCGAGACCGCACACCCAACTTCCGCGGTCACCAATTCAGGGGGACCAACAGGCAGCCCCACATCGTGAGGATGACCTGAAGGCACCGCACCAGGAAAAAACTCAGAAAGAAGTGCACTCATAGAAGCATTCCATGTTGGCAACACGGAATCGCCAACACGGATGCCACTAATTTCAACAATCCTTCTGTTGCCACGACACACCTTATACAGCTGAGCCCAGGGGTCATCGCTGTGGCGCACAGCAAACTGTCTCCATTCATTCTCCTTAGTCGCCATAAGCATGCGCTTATATTCTTTCAATTCGCGCCTAAACGACAACCTGAACTGATCAATACTCGCATCACCAGCAATTCGCGCTCTCTGGAACCGTTTCCTGAGGCGGCGAACCTCCCTACGTTTCTCCGTCAAGCCGCGTGTCCACCACTTCACCCCTCTACGATTTGCCAACCGGCATCTCTCGAAGAGCTCGTCGTTGACACGCGAAACGGCCTCAGTTAAACTGGCTACCTGCTCATCCACACCAAGGTTGTCAAAGTCAGCAAGTGGTACCGAAGTAACCGCCTCCCCGACCCTAACCGCATACGTATCCCAATTGACCCCCAGAGTACGCCAACGCTTAGTGATACTGCCCGTATTTTCTACGTGGCCATAAGTGACCTCAATCTCAATGAGATTGTGATCACTTACACTTAAGCCCCCCCGGATGGACCAACGAAATCCATACAGATTCATTGCCGCCTCATTCGCAAACGTCACATCAATGTCACTCACACCTCTAGGCCCCTTAAAGGTATACCACTCACTCGGCTCATTGAGCACGTGCACGCCACTACTCGTGACCCAATCACTCAGCATCTCACCGCGCTGTTGACTCAGCCGCCCAGCCAATCTGGACGTTTTGCTGAACCAAAGCGCGGACGATGCATTCGCGTCAGAACCGAGGATAACGGGATTGCTACTCGCAAGTAGTAGCACCCTATCCATATACCTTATATAGGGCTCTAGATCACCGCTATAACGGCAGTACACACTTGCCAACAAGAGCTTGCCGTACACACCCTCCACACTCACACAAACACCCCATTCGCTTGAATCAACGAGCATACACTGGGTATGCACGTCATTCACTACCACAGCAGCATTGCCCCCCACATCGGAGAAGACACGCATACCAGCTGGCAAACCCCTTACCCCCACCCTGCTGGTAGTACGGCTCCTGCAGCAGAGCAAAGCTGCTGCCAGACTCGCACAGAAACTGCCCCAAGTCAGCCATCGTAGCGTAAGCGCGCTGACAGTTCAACTGCACAATCTTACAAGACATTCTAATGTCTTGCATTCGCGCGGGCAACATATGCAGCGTGAATGGGGCAGTCAGCCGACATCATACGATGTGCAGCTGGCCTCCCATTGAACGCGCAGTTCCGGCAGTGAAGAGCATTCTCGCACTTCCGACCATGATGGCCAGACTGCCCACAACGACGGCAGACATCCTCTTTCAGCCTACACTCGCTCACCCTGTGGTCCAAGCTGAGACAGCGGAAGCAGCCAGGAGTCGTCTCGTGTTCCCACACACGGAAGCAGAACTACTTGATGTAGCAACTACCTACCTCCAGGAGAGCTTCCATGGCACGGCCACTACCCTCCAGGATGACGTTAGTCGCATCATCTCCGCCCTCCTTCCAAGGGCGGCTCACGAGTTTGACTTCCTTCTTGAAGGTCTCCAAGGTCATCCGCTCCTTGAGGTTCATCTCATAGAGATCACCCATGAACTCGTCAAGAGTGATCCTACAGTGGACCCCACGAACTACGACCTTGGGACCAAGCTTCTTATTTACACTCACGTCCAACCCAACCTCGCTAAACTTCGGATTTAGCAAGATTTTTTCGCGCTCGGACACGGAGGGGGTGCGAAATAATCGCACCGCCACCACGAAGAGCCTTAACTTCGTGTACGCGCACACCCAGGGTCGGGCCCACCTGCTTCACCACCTTGTCAACCACTTCCTTGGGTGTCTCACCGGCCTTCCGGCTCTTGACCACCAAGGACCACGTCTCAACCGGCTTGACAGCGGGGCGCGCAGGAGGCAGGGCTGGAAAGGCCGAGGGCGCTGCCACAACGGTGCTACCACCAGCACCAGCAGGGACCCCCGAAGGACCCACCATACCCCCCACCACCGGCCGATTCACCGGCACTGGCCGACCCACCGGCGCCACGAAGCCGCCACTGGCGGTTCCTCGCTCCTCCAAGCGTCCCTTTAGATGCTCGTTCTCTCCCGAAAGCTCGATGAGCAAACGCTCATACCCCCAGGCTACATCTAAAATTCGACGGGTCAGCGACCGGCTGACACCGTCACCCTCAAAAAGGACCCCAGTGAGGGCACCCGTGACTGCCTTGAGCCGTTCACCGAACGACCCAGAGGCAGCGGTGGCAACCACCGGAGCACTCACATGAGTACCCTCACGGGCACTCCCACCGGAACCCTTACATGCCTTAACCTTACTACTTACCTTGGTGGCAAACTTGGGGCTTACCACCTTAATATCGCAGTCTGACGACGATGACGAGGACTCGCAATCGCTCGTCAGACCCACCATCTTCAACGCGTCCACCGAAATCGCCTCCTTAATGGCCTTCCCGGTTCCATTCGCCTTCCTGGCGTGTTTGGAGGCCGCAGCGAACTCCGACTCGGAGACCGCGGACGAGTCCTCCCTTGCGGACTTCACCACAACCACGCCCACCTCCGTCGCACCGTTCACTTCAACCGCGACGGCCTTCTTTCGCGACTTCACGCGCGCCGTCTTTGTGGACATATCCACCGCACTCGACACTTCTACAAGTGTATAACACGAACCACGGGACCGTCAAAATCGGCACAACAGTATGATATATAATATATTATATAATATATTATATACTCGCGCAAATAACCGCACTCGCACGATATATAACGCAAAAATCGCAAAAATCCAAAAAAGTCACCCCTAGGTAGGACTTAAAAACAAAATAATTTGTTTAAACAAATTATTAACAAAATTTGTGCAAAAAACGCACTCGCACAACTTATTACCGTATACCGACGGTATCACAGCACCAAAAACTGCAAAAAATCCAAAAACTCCAAAAAAGGCCTACCTAGGTAGTCCACCACGAAAACACGACTAGTCCCCACCACACCTGGAAAGCAACTGGTGGAATGGGGGACAGTGGGAGAGGAAGAGAAAGGGAACTTTTCGCATTCTACTAATTCGACTCCGGCAAGTGTTGCGAAGCAAAGCTTTCTAAGAACAGCTATTTTGCTTTATTATTACAAACACTGCCGGAGTCAACGAATGGTTCTTAATTTCACAACTAGCGCTAGGCGAGGCCTTAAGTACACATTAGAAATTGAGACGTCACGATAAGAAAAGTTAACACCCATGCACACGGCGGGACTCGAACCCACGTCCCCGGAAAATCGATGGCTAGTGTGCCACACACTAAACCACCGAGACACCGAGAACTGCATTTTGGTTTTAACAAAAGCAAAAAATATATGATATTTGTAGCAACCTATATTGGTTTGCTACATTCTACCCTGACAACGGGATAGCAGAAAACAAGATGTGTATAGACACCGCAGCTCCGGTGTTAATCTTGGGGCAGGACTTATGCACGTCTGCTCTAGAGCAGACCTTTCACTGACCAGATGGGATCTGATTCAGCTCGGTTGTCACGATTACGTTTCCTATTTATCTATATATATATTTTTTTTCTACGTTATAATTCACAATTTTAATTCATAATATCATAGTGTAATACTGTAACCAAAAGAATCTTCCATAATAAAAATAAAATAATGTACAAATTCAATGAAATAAGCCATAACGAAAACTCAGATTTAGATTAAGTCTGCCGGGGGATCTGTAGTGTGCTGGCTACCGGTGGTTATGATCTTCTTGTGGCTTCCTAGCTCCAGCTTTGCCCAGCCATCCTCAACCACTACCTTGATGGTTCCCCAGGGCTTCTGAATGCGAAACCGTCGTCTTTCTGGACCTCGTTGCGGCGGAATTCTTATTCCTGTAAAAGAGCCTGTGCGGTCAGTTTTGTGGCCGTTCTCCGTCTCGTTTTTGGGGTTCAGCTTGTGCTGGTACGGCTTCCTACTTGGTGGAGTGGGTAGGTTCCGTTTGATAGCGGTTTTATTTGCGGGTGGCTTGGGCCTGGGGACGGCTGTGGTAGGTCTGGGTGACGGTGGGTGACTTCTCGTTATTCGAGCTATGGTGTGGGTTGGAGTCGGGGCGGTTCGTTGAACTGTCGACGTGATTCCGTTGATAATTCGACTCCTCCTGGGGGTTGCCTCCATCGGTGGTTTGTACGGGAGTGGCGGTCCCGTCAGGTTGGCTACTGCCTGTGGTGGAATTCCGTGTCGGCGCGGTTGCGTGCGTACTCATTGGGTATTCATGATTGACTGGAGGAACTTCCTTATAATGAGTCCTATTTATACTATTTGGACTTGAGTCTCTTCTTTGTAGTGGGAGCGGTAATTAATTATTTTATGTCGTTTGGTCGGGAGTCTGAGGATGACCATGGGGTCGGCCGTTCTCCGGAGGTGGAGAGAATTCTTTCAAATCGTTGATATGTACCTTGAGTCGTTTCTTGGGTTGGCTCTCATCGTATAATATGACGATGTTGGGAGAGACGAAAGCTTTGGCCTGATAAGGCCCGACGTACTTTGGTGCTAATTTTCCCGAGAAGTTTTTGGAAGCGGAGGACAGCACATGATTCTTCCGTAAAACTTGGCAGCCAATAGTAGGCCTCCACGGGCGACGTCGCAAGTCGTAGTAATTTTTTTGTTTCTGGGTGGCCTGACGATTTCGTAGGAGAGCCGTTTCGTAGAGTACCTTAAAATCTGGAGAGGTGTGTTGCTTTCCCGTCACCGGCTGGCTTGCGATGCACTGTGGCGGGCAGAGGTTGCGTCCCAAGTTTAGTTCTGCGGGGCTTAGTTGGGTGGAGTCATGTACGGCTTTGTTGATTGCAAACATGATTTCGGGAATTCTGGCATCCCAGTCTCGGTGATCTCCTTGAGTGTAAATAGCCATCATAGTTTTGATGACGCGGTTGACCCTCTCAGTCGGATTAAGGCGCGTAGGCAGCGGTGAACTGATGTCGAATGCCAAATTTGTTGGTGAGTTCTCTCATTCCCTTATTAGCATATGACGTTCCATTGTCGTTGATGAGAACTTCTAGACAACCAAAGCGGAAAACTACCCTTTCCTTTAAATAGTGTTGGACGGCACTGCTGGTTGCTTGACGGGGGGGGACAAGTTCAACCCATTTTGTGAATTTGTCTGCGAATACCAGGAGCATAGTATTTCCTTTTCGTGAACCGGGTAGCGGTCCTATGAAGTCCGAGGAGACGACTTGCCAAGGTCGGTGAGCGACGGTAGTTGTCATTAGTCCGGTGGGAGGTTGGTTCTTCGCCTTATATTGCGAGCATGTCAGACAGGAGCGGATGTGGCGTAGTATGTCGCGCTGCATGTAGGGCCAGTAGTACCGCTCTCTGGCTCGTCGGAGCGTTTTGTAGTAGCCGAGGTGCCCTGCCGTTGGTCTGTCATGAATTTCTTGTAAAACGTCTGGTCGTTGATTGGGGGTACGCAGAGAGCCCATTTGTTGCTGTGGGTTTTCTGTTTTGATTTTTCCTTATACAGCTTCTGGTCGATGATCTTGTAGCCGGTATGTTCGGTAGAATTCTCCTGTACTTTCTTGTACTGGTGTTGATACCAGTCGGTTGCCTGGTTGTACAGCAGCTGGGGGGGTGTCTGATAAGGGTTGGCGTGACAATGAGTCTGCGCCGACATTAAGCGCTCCTTTTCGATATTCAATGTGGAAGTCGTATTGTTGTAATTCTAACGCCCAGCGGGCTAATCTGCCTGAGGGGTTTTGTAGGGTGTGCAGCCAACGTAATGAATGATGATCAGTTATGACGGTGAATCTGTACCCTTCTAAGTAAGGTCGAAGTTTTCGTATGCCAAACAGTACTGCAGGACACTCCTTTTCAGTGGTGGAGTAGTTTTTCTCTAATTTAGTGAGCGCACGGCTTGCATATGCTATCACCACCTCGTGTTCTTCTGCCTTCTGGGTCAGTACCACTCCGAGACCGATGTTACTTGCATCAGTTTGAAGGGTGAACGGTCGAGTGAAATCGGGGCAGCGGAGAACCGGGGCAATAGTGAGCGCGTGCTTCAAGTTTCGAAATGCGGTGTCCTGTTCTTCACTCCATTGCCAACGTGCCTTCTTCTTGAGTAACTGCCTGAGAGGGGCGGTGATAGTTGCGAACTCTTTGACAAACCGGCGATACCAAGATGCGATTCGAAGCACCTGGCGTTTCCTTAATATTTTGTGGGGCTGGCAGCTCATATATAGCTTTTACTTTTTCAGGATCAGTGTGAATGCCGTCAGGGGTTATCAGGTGCCCTAAATAGCGTAACTCATTTTTGCAAAAATTGGTTTTTCCAAAGTTAACCCTCAACTTGGCATTTTTAAGCCTCTGGAATACGGTTTGAAGATTGGTCATGTGTTCTTCGAATGTTTTTCCCAGTACGATGATATCATCAAGGTATGCGAACGCAAACGGTTCTAACTCCGGACCAATCACAGTGTCCAGCACTCTCTGGAAGGTAGCGGGAGCGGAATGTAGTCCGAATGGCATGACCGTCCATTGGTAGAGTCCGTGGCCGGGAACAGTGATAGCCGTATATTTTCGTGACGCTTTTTCAAGTGGAATCTGCCAGTAGCCTTGTTTTAAGTCGATGGTGGTGATATACTTCGCCTCTCTCAGTTTGTCCAATATCGCTTGTATTTGTGGCAGAGGGTATCCGTCGCGGATGGAGATTTTATTAAACTGGCGGTAGTCGACACAGAGTCGCCAGGTTCCCTGCTTCTTTGTAACTAATACAATAGGTGAGCTATATGGACTCTTTGATGGTTTAATTTTGACGTCGGCTAGCAGCTAATCAATCTCTTTATCGATCACTTGTTGCATCGCTGGGTTTCGTGGATAATACCTTTGTTTGAATGGAATTTCTGTTGTGACTCGGATGGAGTGGCGACTCACAGTACACAGTCCAGTCATGGTGGCCATTAGAGTCTTTTCACGATGCTCAAATTCTTTGATGATACAATTTTCTTCGGAGGCCACACTTGTAATGAGAAGTACTTGTGGAGTGCCCCGAAATCCCACAGTGGTTTGTTCTTCTCCATCAATAATCAATTTGCAGCTAAACTTGCTTAGCAAATCCATGCCCACAATGAACTCCTCTTTAAGTCCTGGCAAATAGTATACACGGTGGGTGAATCGTTGCCGATTCGTTGGCGAGAGCCAGCCATTGCTCTTCCTTTATAATATGGGCGTGTTTTCGCAAATAGTCATTTAGTTTTGCTCCCACGAAAGACAGGGTAGCCCCGGTGTCTACCAATGCCATTGTCTGGCGGCAATTGCAGGGGATGTTCATTTGATAGCGAGGTTCAGGTGCGCTGGCCTCGAATTGTGGAGAACTTTCGACGACGGTCACGGTCTTCGGGCAGGAACAATCCCGTGTGAGGGTGTTGGGTTGCCGCAATACGAACAGAACATTAATCGCTTCCCACGGCAATTTCGGCGTGTGTGGCCTGGTTTTCTGCAGGTCCAACAGTGGGTGGAGCGTAAATATGGAAGGTCGGCAACCCAATTGGTCGTGTGTGTCCGCTACGACCGGTTTTCTTCTCTCCGTATCTGTTCATACTCGTCGCCTCGACTCATTAGAGAATCCAGGTCTTGGAAATCACTGCGCCGAATATATAAGCGATACTCTGGCCGTAGCCCCTCGTAAATCCTGTCGACGTGATCTTCCTGACGTAGTCTGGGGTGCTGTCGTATCATGGTTACCAAACTCACGATGTAGTCTTTCGCCTTTTCTCGTGGCCCTTGTCGCCGCCGGATAATATCCTCCTCTAGGCGTTGAAGATATCTCGGCGGTAGGAAAAAGTTCATGGCCGCTTCTTTGAATTGCGTCCACGTTTTGATTTCATCTCTTTTATAACGCCACCAATCTGTGGCGCGATCGCGTAATAACTCATTTAGAGGCAGCAATAACTGGTCGTGATGGATGCGGTAATCATTTGCTGACACCTCGATGCTTTCTATGAAATCCAAAACAGAGCGAGTGCCGTTAAAGTGAAGGCCCCATTTTCTGATAGTATTCATGATCTCGCATTCTTCTGGCAGGTAGCTGGTTGTCGAATGCTTTGCGGTCATGTCGGGTACAGGTATGCTGGTGGTGGCCTTCTCCGTTGCTGACTCCTCTCTTTCCAGGTTCTCGGTGGAACTCCTGGTTCGCTGCTCCCTGATAAAATTTGTGAGTCTCTGTCGTATCTCCTTCACCGTGCCGTCTGTTGATAATCCGATTAGCTGCATTTGTCCCTCCAACTCTTCTTTTCGCAGCTTGTAAATGAAACTCAGATTGTCTGGGAGAAGTCTTTCTTCCTTCTCGCTTTCTCTCGTTTGTGAACTGCTTCTTGACGAAGTCAGTCCCTGTTCGGGCGCCATTTGTAACGAGTTTTTGTTTCTAGCTGGGGTAGCGTCAGTCGCCCCAGGGTCAATTTTGGGGGATCTCGTAACCCTCAAAGTACCAACCACCGCGACGGTCAAGAATTGCACACGATTTGCTGTCAAGCAAATCTATCACTGAAAATTTCAGATCGGACGTATGCGGGTTGGTGTTAGTTTTTTTCCTTTTATTTATTCTTTTATTCGATCCAATTCACAAAAAGTCCTTTACTTACTTACTTATCTTACTTGCTACTCCACTGGTTACAAATACTTTTGTCAGGCCGAATGCCTGGCGACAGAGGGTCGCGTACTATGATTTGTGAGTACAGGAGACAGGAGCCGAGTGCTCCGCGGCAGAAGGCCGCTCACAATTGTTGCGGGTGTACAGGTGACGGAGGGACCGAATGCCCCGCGGCAGAAGGCCGCTTACAATACTGGTGAATACAAAGTTTCGGGGGAGCTGAGTGCTCCGCGGCAAAAGGCCGCTCACAATTTGGACGAAAGCTCCGAAGAACTGATTCCGGCCGAAGCCTTGAAATTCCCGAAGGAATGATTCCGGCTAGTCCTAAATAAGCCCAAAGATACTCCTAAAATACGTCTATGCTACGCCGGCAACTACTTCTACTCTACTGGATGTATATAGGGTTGGTGAACCCTTCAAAATATGTGAGCCACTCGTTATGCGATTTTGGGGCTGTCGAACCAGGTGGTCAACTGCTCCATGCAAAAGGAGTTTCTGTAAGAGCAAGCACGAATTGAGTCGTTGCTTACCGGCAGAAGGCTGACTTGAGCTTGCCCAAACTAATCGTTAAAAGCGCATGCTGATCAAAACTAAATGAGAATCGTATGCAGCGTGTGCGCGACGAAAGAAAATATGAGTGAACTGAATACTGGATTCTATTTTTAGACCTACAACAGCGAAGGCGCAACGAAAAGAAAAAGTGAAACTAAGCCGGTCGCATGGTTCTATTTTTAGAATAGCCGCTGCTTTGCTTGTGCGTATGTATGTCTTATTCTCTGAGCGTGTGTAGCGTGTGTTTTCGGGGCTTGATTTTGTTTTTGCATTTTCCTGGTTCGATTCCGGTTTGGTTGTTCTTTCTTGCTTATGGAGAACTTATGTTAATTTGCATGCTTATTGTGATTATTATTATTTTAATGCCGCTTATTCTTAATTCCAATAATTTCTAAGTTATATTAATTCCTAATTTCAATCATTCCTGGTAATTCTACTAATTCTTCAACTCACTGGAACTTCTATATTTTTTTTTTTTCTTTTTTTATATCAGATTCTAGCAGTAGCCCTTAAGAGATCAATCTCTTTTTTTTTCATGATTGGCTACTGGTGGAATGGGGGACAGTGGGAGAGGAAGAGAAAGGGAACTTTTCGCATTCTACTAATTCGACTCCGGCAAGTGTTGCGAAGCAAAGCTTTCTAAGAACAGCTATTTTGCTTTATTATTGCAAACACTGCCGGAGTCAACGAATGGTTCTTAATTTCACAACTAGCGCTAGGCGAGGCCTTAAGTACGCATTAGAAATTGAGACGTCACGATAAGAAAAGTTAACACCCATGCACACGGCGGGACTCGAACCCACGTCCCCGGAAAATCGATGGCTAGTGTGCCACACACTAAACCACCGAGCCACCGAGAACTGCATTTTGGTTTTAACAAAAGTAAAAAATATATGATATTTGTAGCAACCTATATTGGTTTGCTACATTCTACCCTGACAACGGGATAGCAGAAAACAAGATGTGTATAGACACCGCAGCTCCGGTGTTAATCTTGGGGCAGGACTTATGCACGTCTGCTCTAGAGCAGACCTTTCACTGACCAGATGGGATCTGATTCAGCTCGGTTGTCACGATTACGTTTCCTATTTATCTATATATATATTTTTTTTTTTTCTACGTTATAATTCACAATTTTAATTCATAATATCATAGTGTAATACTGTAACCAAAAGAATCTTCCATAATAAAAATAAAATAATGTACAAATTCAATGAAATAAGCCATAACGAAAACTCAGATTTAGATTAAACCAGACCCTGTAAAAGGGCCTGTGCGGTCAGTTTTGTGGCCGTTCTCCATCTCGTTTTTGGGGTTCAGCTTGTGCTGGTACGGCTTCCTACTTGGTGGAGTGGGTAGGTTCCGTTTGATAGCGGTTACTGTTTTATTTGCGGGTGGCTTGGGCCTGGGGACGGCTGTGGTAGGTCTGGGTGACGGTGGGTGACTTCTCGTTATTCGAGCTATGGTGTGGGTTGGAGTCGGGGCGGTTCGTTGAACTGTCGACGTGATTCCGTTGATAATTCGACTCCTCCTGGGGGTTGCCTCCATCGGTGGTTTGTACGGGAGTGGCGGTCCCGTCAGGTTGGCTACTGCCTGTGGTGGAATTCCGTGTCGGCGCGGTTGCGTGCGTACTCATTGGGTATTCATGATTGACTGGAGGAACTTCCTTATAATGAGTCCTATTTATACTATTTGGACTTCAGTCTCTTCTTTGTAGTGGGAGCGGTAATTAATTATTTTATGTCGTTTGGTCGGGAGTCTGAGGATGACCATGGGGTCGGCCGTTCTCCGGAGGTGGAGAGAATTCTTTCAAATCGTTGATATGTACCTTGAGTCGTTTCTTGGGTTGGCTCTCATCGTATAATATGACGATGTTGGGAGAGACGAAAGCTTTGGCCTGATAAGGCCCGACGTACTTTGGTGCTAATTTTCCCGAGAAGTTTTTGGAAGCGGAGGACAGCACATGATTCTTCCGTAAAACTTGGCAGCCAATAGTAGGCCTCCACGGGCGACGTCGCAAGTCGTAGTAATTTTTTTGTTTCTGGGTGGCCTGACGATTTCGTAGGAGAGCCGTTTCGTAGAGTACCTTAAAATCTGGAGAGGTGTGTTGCTTTCCCGTCACCGGCTGGCTTGCGATGCACTGTGGCGGGCAGAGGTTGCGTCCCAAGTTTAGTTCTGCGGGGCTTAGTTGGGTGGAGTCATGTACGGCTTTGTTGATTGCAAACATGATTTCGGGAATTCTGGCATCCCAGTCTCGGTGATCTCCTTGAGTGTAAATAGCCATCATAGTTTTGATGACGCGGTTGACCCTCTCAGTCGGATTAAGGCGCGTAGGCAGCGGTGAACTGATGTCGAATGCCAAATTTGTTGGTGAGTTCTCTCATTCCCTTATTAGCATATGACGTTCCATTGTCGTTGATGAGAACTTCTAGACAACCAAAGCGGAAAACTACCCTTTCCTTTAAATAGTGTTGGACGGCACTGCTGGTTGCTTGACGGGGGGGGACAAGTTCAACCCATTTTGTGAATTTGTCTGCGAATACCAGGAGCATAGTATTTCCTTTTCGTGAACCGGGTAGCGGTCCTATGAAGTCCGAGGAGACGACTTGCCAAGGTCGGTGAGCGACGGTAGTTGTCATTAGTCCGGTGGGAGGTTGGTTCTTCGCCTTATATTGCGAGCATGTCAGACAGGAGCGGATGTGGCGTAGTATGTCGCGCTGCATGTAGGGCCAGTAGTACCGCTCTCTGGCTCGTCGGAGCGTTTTGTAGTAGCCGAGGTGCCCTGCCGTTGGTCTGTCATGAATTTCTTGTAAAACGTCTGGTCGTTGATTGGGGGTACGCAGAGAGCCCATTTGTTGCTGTGGGTTTTCTGTTTTGATTTTTCCTTATACAGCTTCTGGTCGATGATCTTGTAGCCGGTATGTTCGGTAGAATTCTCCTGTACTTTCTTGTACTGGTGTTGATACCAGTCGGTTGCCTGGTTGTACAGCAGCTGGGGGGGTGTCTGATAAGGGTTGGCGTGACAATGAGTCTGCGCCGACATTAAGCGCTCCTTTTCGATATTCAATGTGGAAGTCGTATTGTTGTAATTCTAACGCCCAGCGGGCTAATCTGCCTGAGGGGTTTTGTAGGGTGTGCAGCCAACGTAATGAATGATGATCAGTTATGACGGTGAATCTGTACCCTTCTAAGTAAGGTCGAAGTTTTCGTATGCCAAACAGTACTGCAGGACACTCCTTTTCAGTGGTGGAGTAGTTTTTCTCTAATTTGGTGAGCGCACGGCTTGCATATGCTATCACCACCTCGTGTTCTTCTGCCTTCTGGGTCAGTACCACTCCGAGACCGATGTTACTTGCATCAGTTTGAAGGGTGAACGGTCGAGTGAAATCGGGGCAGCGGAGAACCGGGGCAATAGTGAGCGCGTGCTTCAAGTTTCGAAATGCGGTGTCCTGTTCTTCACTCCATTGCCAACGTGCCTTCTTCTTGAGTAACTGCCTGAGAGGGGCGGTGATAGTTGCGAACTCTTTGACAAACCGGCGATACCAAGATGCGATTCGAAGCACCTGGCGTTTCCTTAATATTTTGTGGGGCTGGCAGCTCATATATAGCTTTTACTTTTTCAGGATCAGTGTGAATGCCGTCAGGGGTTATCAGGTGCCCTAAATAGCGTAACTCATTTTTGCAAAAATTGGTTTTTCCAAAGTTAACCCTCAACTTGGCATTTTTAAGCCTCTGGAATACGGTTTGAAGATTGGTCATGTGTTCTTCGAATGTTTTTCCCAGTACGATGATATCATCAAGGTATGCGAACGCAAACGGTTCTAACTCCGGACCAATCACAGTGTCCAGCACTCTCTGGAAGGTAGCGGGAGCGGAATGTAGTCCGAATGGCATGACCGTCCATTGGTAGAGTCCGTGGCCGGGAACAGTGATAGCCGTATATTTTCGTGACGCTTTTTCAAGTGGAATCTGCCAGTAGCCTTGTTTTAAGTCGATGGTGGTGATATACTTCGCCTCTCTCAGTTTGTCCAATATCGCTTGTATTTGTGGCAGAGGGTATCCGTCGCGGATGGAGATTTTATTAAACTGGCGGTAGTCGACACAGAGTCGCCAGGTTCCCTGCTTCTTTGTAACTAATACAATAGGTGAGCTATATGGACTCTTTGATGGTTTAATTTTGACGTCGGCTAGCAGCTAATCAATCTCTTTATCGATCACTTGTTGCATCGCTGGGTTTCGTGGATAATACCTTTGTTTGAATGGAATTTCTGTTGTGACTCGGATGGAGTGGCGACTCACAGTACACAGTCCAGTCATGGTGGCCATTAGAGTCTTTTCACGATGCTCAAATTCTTTGATGATACAATTTTCTTCGGAGGCCACACTTGTAATGAGAAGTACTTGTGGAGTGCCCCGAAATCCCACAGTGGTTTGTTCTTCTCCATCAATAATCAATTTGCAGCTAAACTTGCTTAGCAAATCCATGCCCACAATGAACTCCTCTTTAAGTCCTGGCAAATAGTATACACGGTGGGTGAATCGTTGCCGATTCGTTGGCGAGAGCCAGCCATTGCTCTTCCTTTATAATATGGGCGTGTTTTCGCAAATAGTCATTTAGTTTTGCTCCCACGAAAGACAGGGTAGCCCCGGTGTCTACCAATGCCATTGTCTGGCGGCAATTGCAGGGGATGTTCATTTGATAGCGAGGTTCAGGTGCGCTGGCCTCGAATTGTGGAGAACTTTCGACGACGGTCACGGTCTTCGGGCAGGAACAATCCCGTGTGAGGGTGTTGGGTTGCCGCAATACGAACAGAACATTAATCGCTTCCCACGGCATTTTCGGCGTGTGTGGCCTGGTTTTCTGCAGGTCCAACAGTGGGTGGAGCGTAAATATGGAAGGTCGGCAACCCAATTGGTCGTGTGTGTCCGCTACGACCGGTTTTCTTCTCTCCGTATCTGTTCATACTCGTCGCCTCGACTCATTAGAGAATCCAGGTCTTGGAAATCACTGCGCCGAATATATAAGCGATACTCTGGCCGTAGCCCCTCGTAAATCCTGTCGACGTGATCTTCCTGACGTAGTCTGGGGTGCTGTCGTATCATGGTTACCAAACTCACGATGTAGTCTTTCGCCTTTTCTCGTGGCCCTTGTCGCCGCCGGATAATATCCTCCTCTAGGCGTTGAAGATATCTCGGCGGTAGGAAAAAGTTCATGGCCGCTTCTTTGAATTGCGTCCACGTTTTGATTTCATCTCTTTTATAACGCCACCAATCTGTGGCGCGATCGCGTAATAACTCATTTAGAGGCAGCAATAACTGGTCGTGATGGATGCGGTAATCATTTGCTGACACCTCGATGCTTTCTATGAAATCCAAAACAGAGCGAGTGCCGTTAAAGTGAAGGCCCCATTTTCTAATAGTATTCATGATCTCGCATTCTGCTGGCAGGTAGCTGGTTGTCGAATGCTTTGCGGTCATGTCGGGTACAGGTATGCTGGTGGTGGCTTTCTCCGTTGCTGACTCCTCTCTTTCCAGGTTCTCGGTGGAACTCCTGGTTCGCTGCTCCCTGATAAAATTTGTGAGTCTCTGTCGCATCTCCTTCACCGTGCCGTCTGTTGATAATCCGATTAGCTGCATTTGTCCCTCCAACTCTTCTTTTCGCAGCTTGTAAATGAAACTCAGATTGTCTGGGAGAAGTCTTTCTTCCTTCTCGCTTTCTCTCGTTTGTGAACTGCTTCTTGACGAAGTCAGTCCCTGTTCGGGCGCCATTTGTAACGAGTTTTTGTTTCTAGCTGGGGTAGCGTCAGTCGCCCCAGGGTCAATTTTGGGGGATCTCGTAACCCTCAAAGTACCAACCACCGCGACGGTCAAGAATTGCACACGATTTGCTGTCAAGCAAATCTATCACTGAAAAATTCAGATCGGACGTATGCGGGTTGGTGTTAGTTTTTTTCGTTTTATTTATTCTTTTATTCGATCCAATTCACAAAAAGTCCTTTACTTACTTACTTATCTTACTTGCTACTCCACTGGTTACAAATACTTTTGTCAGGCCGAATGCCTGGCGACAGAGGGTCGCGTACTATGATTTGTGAGTACAGGAGACAGGAGCCGAGTGCTCCGCGGCAGAAGGCCGCTCACAATTGTTGCGGGTGTACAGGTGACGGAGGGACCGAATGCCCCGCGGCAGAAGGCCGCTTACAATACTGGTGAATACAAAGTTTCGGGGGAGCTGAGTGCTCCGCGGCAAAAGGCCGCTCACAATTTGGACGAAAGCTCCGAAGAACTGATTCCGGCCGAAGCCTTGAAATTCCCGAAGGAATGATTCCGGCCGAGGCCTTGAAATTCCCGAAGGAATGATTCCGGCTAGTCCTAAATAAGCCCAAAGATACTCCTAAAATACGTCTATGCTACGCCGGCAACTACTTCTACTCTACTGGATGTATATAGGGTTGGTGAACCCTTCAAAATATGTGAGCCACTCGTTATGCGATTTTGGGGCTGTCGAACCAGGTGGTCAACTGCTCCATGCAAAAGGAGTTTCTGTAAGAGCAAGCACGAATTGAGTCGTTGCTTACCGGCAGAAGGCTGACTTGAGCTTGCACAAACTAATCGTTAAAAGCGCATGCTGATCAAAACTAAATGAGAATCGTATGCAGCGTGTGCGCGACGAAAGAAAATATGAGTGAACTGAATACTGGATTCTATTTTTAGACCTACAACAGCGAAGGCGCAACGAAAAGAAAAAGTGAAACTAAGCCGGTCGCATGGTTCTATTTTTAGAATAGCCGCTGCTTTGCTTGTGCGTATGTATGTCTTATTCTCTGAGCGTGTGTAGCGTGTGTTTTCGGGGCTTGATTTTGTTTTTGCATTTTCCTGGTTCGATTCCGGTTTGGTTGTTCTTTCTTGCTTATGGAGAACTTATGTTAATTTGCATGCTTATTGTGATTATTATTATTTTAATGCCGCTTATTCTTAATTCCAATAATTTCTAAGTTATATTAATTCCTAATTTCAATCATTCCTGGTAATTCTACTAATTCTTCAACTCACTGGAACTTCTATATTTTTTTTTTCTTTTTTTATATCAGATTCTAGCAGTAGCCCTTAAGAGATCAATCTCTTTTTTTTTCATGATTGGCTACTGGTGGAATGGGGGACAGAAGTGTCTCCGGGTGTTTAACGTGAGCGCCTGCTAAGACTGGCTTAAGCTCACGGTGTGCCATCACACATGGGGTTGAAGTCTATGCGTCAACCAACGCCCCCTTGAATAGGTACCTGGTACCAGTCCGCGGGAACCAATTCGAGTACTTGCGTAAAGGACAAGCACTCCCTCTTGGTGAGGGGTCGAGGCCTTTCTAACACCTCTGTCGTTCTATGGGTCACGGCACCCGCTTGCAATGCAACTCCACACCGAGCTATAAAATTATAGCTCTGCCCGCGTACGTTTGGGCGTCAACCACAGCCCCCACGATGCTCCCACAAGGGGTCCTTCCAACAATGACCAGGCTGAGCGTGAGCGAACACGCTACAGGGGCTCCTGATCCCCGTGGTACCAGACAAAGCCTCTGGTCAGACTTCGTAGTCAAGACTACTACCAGTTGGGCTCCTTACAGCCCGGGACCGGTCGCCTATAAGTTTTTAAGTCCAGCTGTGGATAGAACTTGGTGCAGACAGAAACTGCCCACACCAAACGTGAAAACAGTCTAAAGACATGTGTATGGACATGTCTTCCTCGCTGTGGGAGCGAGGCCTATCCGTACCTCTTCCACTCAGACAGGGAGCGGCACCCAAGACGGGGTTTAACCCCAATTTAGCTGGACTCCCAACAAGATGTAAAAATCTTTGATTCCGGGGTGAGGCGTTGAGACCAACCTCAGCACCCCCCGAAACCCGTGGTACCAGATAACCTCTGGTCAGGCTTCGTAACGGTGTTACTACCGGTGAGCTCCACACCGCTCGGGGACCGGTGGCCCCAGGAGAGACGGACACCAGGAACGCAACACCAGTGCAGCACAACAGCTCTGTCCTCCCGAAGGACGACGGTTAGGCTGGCACACACATAACATGCACACTTCATTCAGCACAACCAACACATACATCGCCATCCAACCCCACCCAACACACACACACAATCACCTACAACTTACCTATTCATACAACCCATACGCCACATACACAAGACCACCCACACACAAAATTGGGCAGCTAACCTACCCTCGCACGACGCTCCACGAACACTCTACCGGCGAACCGGTCCAGACATTCCAGTTGCTCTGATGTGGAGAGAGCCTCACTCACACAGAACCCCTGGTCAGTCCAACTAATACCCATAGCCCCCAAATCCCTAAAGTCCGAGTACAACGGGCAGACACACAGGACATGCAGCCAATCCTCAATCTCAGCTCCACAGTCACAAGCTTCTGAAGCCGTGAGGCATCTCTTAAACAAAAATGCATTAAGAGAGCCATGGCCAGTTAGCAAGAAGCCCAAGCTCAGACTGAAGCCAAACCAAGGATGACTTGCAGCAAATGTGACGTCCCGTATGTACTCATACGTCGTCCTACCCTTTTCACTATTGTTCCATCTAGTTTGCCAGCTAGATGAAACACATTCACTCAAGAACGCATTGCGCTCTATCACCCCAGTCACACCTAAGCAGCCGACGCACCTGACCCACCACACATACAAGACGCTCTCGCGTATGTGTCAGATGGGGAAGGAAGTTCATCCTTTCACCGATAGTCACCCCCAAGTACTTGACCTCAGTCTCATACTTGAGGGAGACACCAGATGCACGGACAATTGGATGTCGATTACGTGATAATCTGCCCTTGAGCAGCATTATCACGGTCTTGTCCATTGCCACGTCCACACCCACCTGAGCACCCCACTCACACACAACACTCATGGCACTTTCTCCCAAGGATTCAATCGTGGCACGCGACCGACCCTCAACGAGGACAAGCAGATCGTCGGCGTAAGCACAGCACTTCCAGGACAGACCAAGACGCCGCAACAGAGGATCCATCATGAGGTTCCAAATAAATGGACCACAGACGGAACCCTGCGGACAGCCCCTGACCACATCAGCCCAGACGCACTGATTACTTCCAGCCACGCAGGCCTTTCTGTCAGAGAAGTAACTCTCCCACAGTCCAACCTCACGGCAGCCCAACTCACGTAGCCTACTGGTGATACTAGACCAGCTCAAGTAGTCAAACGCACCCTTGAAGTCCACAAATACGCCCAAGACGTATTCCGCACTAGAGGAGCTCACACAATCCCTCACATACGCCCACGCATCCTCCACAGATCGACCACTCCTGAAACCAAACTGCCAAGGACACATGTCATCACGCAAGCACTCATGAAGCCGTTCTACCATAACCCTCTCCAGCACTTTTCCAAGTACCGGAAGAAGGCTAATCCCCCGATAGGATCTAGGATTAGACCTGACCCTATCAGGCGACTTCAAGAGCAAAATGACTCTGGCGGTCTTCCATTCAGAAGGAAAGTATCCGTCACGCACACACTTCCCGAGCAGGGCAACCAGGTATTCAGGAATTACCTTCCAGATGGCTTTCACCATCTCTCCAGTAATCCCATCCAACCCGGGAGACCTCCTGGACCTTATCAGCGAGACCGCACACCCAACTTCCGCGGTCACCAATTCAGGGGGACCAACAGGCAGCCCCACATCGTGAGGATGACCTGAAGGCACCGCACCAGGAAAAAACTCAGAAAGAAGTGCACTCATAGAAGCATTCCATGTTGGCAACACGGAATCGCCAACACGGATGCCACTAATTTCAACAATCCTTCTGTTGCCACGACACACCTTATACAGCTGAGCCCAGGGGTCATCGCTGTGGCGCACAGCAAACTGTCTCCATTCATTCTCCTTAGTCGCCATAAGCATGCGCTTATATTCTTTCAATTCGCGCCTAAACGACAACCTGAACTGATCAATACTCGCATCACCAGCAATTCGCGCTCTCTGGAACCGTTTCCGGAGGCGGCGAACCTCCCTACGTTTCTCCGTCAAGCCGCGTGTCCACCACTTCACCCCTCTACGATTTGCCAACCGGCATCTCTCGAAGAGCTCGTCGTTGACACGCGAAACGGCCTCAGTTAAACTGGCTACCTGCTCATCCACACCAAGGTTGTCAAAGTCAGCAAGTGGTACCGAAGTAACCGCCTCCCCGACCCTAACCGCATACGTATCCCAATTGACCCCCAGAGTACGCCAACGCTTAGTGATACTGCCCGTATTTTCTACGTGGCCATAAGTGACCTCAATCTCAATGAGATTGTGATCACTTACACTTAAGCCCCCCCGGATGGACCAACGAAATCCATACAGATTCATTGCCGCCTCATTCGCAAACGTCACATCAATGTCACTCACACCTCTAGGCCCCTTAAAGGTATACCACTCACTCGGCTCATTGAGCACGTGCACGCCACTACTCGTGACCCAATCACTCAGCATCTCACCGCGCTGTTGACTCAGCCGCCCAGCCAATCTGGACGTTTTGCTGAACCAAAGCGCGGACGATGCATTCGCGTCAGAACCGAGGATAACGGGATTGCTACTCGCAAGTAGTAGCACCCTATCCATATACCTTATATAGGGCTCTAGATCACCGCTATAACGGCAGTACACACTTGCCAACAAGAGCTTGCCGTACACACCCTCCACACTCACACAAACACCCCATTCGCTTGAATCAACGAGCATACACTGGGTATGCACGTCATTCACTACCACAGCAGCATTGCCCCCCACATCGGAGAAGACACGCATACCAGCTGGCAAACCCCTTACCCCCACCCTGCTGGTAGTACGGCTCCTGCAGCAGAGCAAAGCTGCTGCCAGACTCGCACAGAAACTGCCCCAAGTCAGCCATCGTAGCGTAAGCGCGCTGACAGTTCAACTGCACAATCTTACAAGACATTCTAATGTCTTGCATTCGCGCGGGCAACATATGCAGCGTGAATGGGGCAGTCAGCCGACATCATACGATGTGCAGCTGGCCTCCCATTGAACGCGCAGTTCCGGCAGTGCAGAGCATTCTCGCACTTCCGACCATGATGGCCAGACTGCCCACAACGACGGCAGACATCCTCTTTCAGCCTACACTCGCTCACCCTGTGGTCCAAGCTGAGACAGCGGAAGCAGCCAGGAGTCGTCTCGTGTTCCCACACACGGAAGCAGAACTACTTGATGTAGCAACTACCTACCTCCAGGAGAGCTTCCATGGCACGGCCACTACCCTCCAGGATGACGTTAGTCGCATCATCTCCGCCCTCCTTCCAAGGGCGGCTCACGAGTTTGACTTCCTTCTTGAAGGTCTCCAAGGTCATCCGCTCCTTGAGGTTCATCTCATAGAGATCACCCATGAACTCGTCAAGAGTGATCCTACAGTGGACCCCACGAACTACGACCTTGGGACCAAGCTTCTTATTTACACTCACGTCCAACCCAACCTCGCTAAACTTCGGATTTAGCAAGATTTTTTCGCGCTCGGACACGGAGGGGGTGCGAATAATCGCACCGCCACCACGAAGAGCCTTAACTTCGTGTACGCGCACACCCAGGGTCGGGCCCACCTGCTTCACCACCTTGTCAACCACTTCCTTGGGTGTCTCACCGGCCTTCCGGCTCTTGACCACCAAGGACCACGTCTCAACCGGCTTGACAGCGGGGCGCGCAGGAGGCAGGGCTGGAAAGGCCGAGGGCGCTGCCACAACGGTGCTACCACCAGCACCAGCAGGGACCCCCGAAGGACCCACCATACCCCCCACCACCGGCCGATTCACCGGCACTGGCCGACCCACCGGCGCCACGAAGCCGCCACTGGCGGTTCCTCGCTCCTCCAAGCGTCCCTTTAGATGCTCGTTCTCTCCCGAAAGCTCGATGAGCAAACGCTCATACCCCCAGGCTACATCTAAAATTCGACGGGTCAGCGACCGGCTGACACCGTCACCCTCAAAAAGGACCCCAGTGAGGGCACCCGTGACTGCCTTGAGCCGTTCACCGAACGACCCAGAGGCAGCGGTGGCAACCACCGGAGCACTCACATGAGTACCCTCACGGGCACTCCCACCGGAACCCTTACATGCCTTAACCTTACTACTTACCTTGGTGGCAAACTTGGGGCTTACCACCTTAATATCGCAGTCTGACGACGATGACGAGGACTCGCAATCGCTCGTCAGACCCACCATCTTCAACGCGTCCACCGAAATCGCCTCCTTAATGGCCTTCCCGGTTCCATTCGCCTTCCTGGCGTGTTTGGAGGCCGCAGCGAACTCCGACTCGGAGACCGCGGACGAGTCCTCCCTTGCGGACTTCACCACAACCACGCCCACCTCCGTCGCACCGTTCACTTCAACCGCGACGGCCTTCTTTCGCGACTTCACGCGCGCCGTCTTTGTGGACATATCCACCGCACTCGACACTTCTACAAGTGTATAACACGAACCACGGGACCGTCAAAATCGGCACAACAGTATGATATATAATATATTATATAATATATTATATACTCGCGCAAATAACCGCACTCGCACGATATATAACGCAAAAATCGCAAAAATCCAAAAAAGTCACCCCTAGGTAGGACTTAAAAACAAAATAATTTGTTTAAACAAATTATTAACAAAATTTGTGCAAAAAACGCACTCGCACAACTTATTACCGTATACCGACGGTATCACAGCACCAAAAACTGCAAAAAATCCAAAAACTCCAAAAAAGGCCTACCTAGGTAGTCCACCACGAAAACACGACTAGTCCCCACCACACCTGGAAAGCAACTGGTGGAATGGGGGACAGTGGGAGAGGAAGAGAAAGGGAACTTTTCGCATTCTACTAATTCGACTCCGGCAAGTGTTGCGAAGCAAAGCTTTCTAAGAACAGCTATTTTGCTTTATTATTACAAACACTGCCGGAGTCAACGAATGGTTCTTAATTTCACAACTAGCGCTAGGCGAGGCCTTAAGTACACATTAGAAATTGAGACGTCACGATAAGAAAAGTTAACACCCATGCACACGGCGGGACTCGAACCCACGTCCCCGGAAAATCGATGGCTAGTGTGCCACACACTAAACCACCGAGACACCGAGAACTGCATTTTGGTTTTAACAAAAGCAAAAAATATATGATATTTGTAGCAACCTATATTGGTTTGCTACATTCTACCCTGACAACGGGATAGCAGAAAACAAGATGTGTATAGACACCGCAGCTCCGGTGTTAATCTTGGGGCAGGACTTATGCACGTCTGCTCTAGAGCAGACCTTTCACTGACCAGATGGGATCTGATTCAGCTCGGTTGTCACGATTACGTTTCCTATTTATCTATATATATATTTTTTTTTCTACGTTATAATTCACAATTTTAATTCATAATATCATAGTGTAATACTGTAACCAAAAGAATCTTCCATAATAAAAATAAAATAATGTACAAATTCAATGAAATAAGCCATAACGAAAACTCAGATTTAGATTAAGTCTGCCGGGGAATCTGTAGTGTGCTGGCTACCGGTGGTTATGATCTTCTTGTGGCTTCCTTGCTCCAGCTTTGCCCAGCCATCCTCAACCACTACCTTGATGGTTCCCCAGGGCTTCTGAATGCGAAACCGTCGTCTTTCTGGACCTCGTTGCGGCGGAATTCTTATTCCTGTAAAAGGGCCTGTGCGGTCAGTTTTGTGGCCGTTCTCCGTCTCGTTTTTGGGGTTCAGCTTGTGCTGGTACGGCTTCCTACTTGGTGGAGTGGGTAGGTTCCGTTTGATAGCGGTTACTGTTTTATTTGCGGGTGGCTTGGGCCTGGGGACGGCTGTGGTAGGTCTGGGTGACGGTGGGTGACTTCTCGTTATTCGAGCTATGGTGTGGGTTGGAGTCTGGGCGGTTCGTTGAACTGTCGACGTGATTCCGTTGATAATTCGACTCCTCCTGGGGGTTGCCTCCATCGGTGGTTTGTACGGGAGTGGCGGTCCCGTCAGGTTGGCTACTGCCTGTGGTGGAATTCCGTGTCGGCGCGGTTGCGTGCGTACTCTTTGGGTATTCATGATTGACTGGAGGAACTTCCTTATAATGAGTCCTATTTATACTATTTGGACTTGAGTCTCTTCTTTGTAGTGGGAGCGGTAATTAATTATTTTATGTCGTTTGGTCGGGAGTCTGAGGATGACCATGGGGTCGGCCGTTCTCCGGAGGTGGAGAGAATTCTTTCAAATCGTTGATATGTACCTCGAGTCGTTTCTTGGGTTGACTCTCATCGTATAATATGACGATGTTGGGAGAGACGAAAGCTTTGACCTGATAAGGCCCGACGTACTTTGGTGCTAATTTTCCCGAGAAGTTTTTGGAAGCGGAGGACAGCACATGATTCTTCCGTAAACCTTGGCAGCCAATAGTAGGCCTCCACGGGCGACGTCGCAAGTCGTAGTAATTTTTTTGTTTCTGGGTGGCCTGACGATTTCGTAGGAGAGCCGTTTCGTAGAGTACCTTAAAATCTGGAGAGGTGTGTTGCTTTCCCGTCACCGGCTGGCTTGCGATGCACTGTGGCGGGCAGAGGTTGCGTCCCAAGTTTAGTTCTGCGGGGCTTAGTTGGGTGGAGTCATGTACGGCTATGTTGATTGCAAACATGATTTCGGGAATTCTGGCATCCCAGTCTCGGTGATCTCCTTGAGTGTAAATAGCCATCATAGTTTTGATGACAACGGGCAACGGTGAACTGATGTCGAATGCCAAATTTGTTGGTGAGTTCTCTCATTCCCTTATTAGCATATGGTGTTCCATTGTCGTTGATGAGAACTACCCTTTCCTTTAAATAATGTTGGACGGCACTGCTGGTTGCTTGACGGGGGGGGGGGGACAAGTTCAACCCATTTTGTGAATTTGTCTGCGAATACCAGGAGCATAGTATTTCCTTTTCGTGAACGGGGTAGCGGTCCTATGAAGTCCGAGGAGACGACTTGCCAAGGTCGGTGAGCGACGGTAGTTGTCATTAGTCCGGTGGGAGGTTGGTTCTTCGCCTTATATTGCGCGCATGTCAGACAGGAGCGGATGTGGCGTAGTATGTCGCGCTGCATGTAGGGCCAGTAGTACCGCTCTCTGGCTCGTCGGAGCGTTTTGTAGTAGCCGAGGTGCCCTGCCGTTGGTCTGTCATGAATTTCTTGTAAAACGTCTGGTCGTTGATTGGGGGTACGCAGAGAGCCCATTTGTTGCTGTGGGTTTTCTGTTTTGATTTTTCCTTATACAGCTTCTGGTCGATGATCTTGTAGCCGGTATGTTCGGTAGAATTCTCCTGTACTTTCTTGTACTGGTGTTGATACCAGTCGGTTGCCTGGTTGTACAGCAGCTGGGGGGGGGGGGTGTCTGATAAGGGTTGGCGTGACAATGAGTCTGCGACGACATTAAGCGCTCCTTTTCGATATTCAATGTGGAAGTCGTATTGTTGTACTTCTAACGCCCAGCGGGCTAATCTGCCTGAGGTGTTTTGTAGGGTGTGCAGCCAACGTAATGAATGATGATCAGTTATGACGGTGAATCTGTACCTTTCTAAGTAAGGTCGAAGTTTTCGTATGCCAAACAGTACTGCAAGATACTCCTTTTCAGTGGTGGAGTAGTTTTTCTCTAATTTGGTGAGCGCACGGCTTGCATATGCTATCACCACCTCGTGTTCTTCTGCCTTCTGGGTCAGTACCACTCCGAGACCGATGTTACTTGCATCAGTTTGAAGGGTGAACGGTCGAGTGAAATCGGGGCAGCGGAGAACCGGGGCAATAGTGAGCGCGTGCTTCAGGTTTCGAAATGCGGTGTCCTGTTCTTCACTCCATTGCCAACGTGCCTTATTCTTGAGTAACTGCCTGAGAGGGGCGGTGATAGTTGCGAACTCTTTGACAAACCGGCGATACCAAGATGCGATTCGAAGCACCTGGCGTAGTTCCTTAATATTTTGTGGGGCTGGCAGCTCATGTATAGCTTTTACTTTTTCAGGATCAGTGTGAATGCCGTCAGGGGTTATCAGGTGCCCTAAATAGCGTAACTCATTTTTGCAAAACTTGGTTTTTCCAAAGTTAACCCTCAACTTGGCGTTTTTAAGCCTCTGGAATACGGTTTGAAGATTGGTCATGTGTTCTTCGAATGTTTTTCCCAGTACGATGATATCATCAAGGTATGCGAACGCAAACGGTTCTAACTCCGGACCAATCACAGTGTCCAGCACTCTCTGGAAGGTAGCGGGAGCGAAATGTAGTCCGAATGGCATGACCGTCCATTGGTAGAGTCCGTGGCCGGGAACAGTGAAAGCCGTATATTTTCGTGAAGCTTTTTCAAGCGGGATCTGCCAGTAGCCTTGTTTTAAGTCGATGGTGGTGATATACTTCGCCTCTCTCAGTTTGTCCAATATCGCTTGTATTTGTGGCAGAGGGTATCCGTCGCGGATGGAGATTTTATTAAACTGGCGGTAGTCGACACAGAGTCGCCAGGTTCCCTGCTTCTTTGTAACTAATACAGTAGGTGAGCTATATGGACTCTTTGATGGTTTAATTTTGACGTCGGCTAGCAGCTAATCAATCTCTTTATCGATCACTTGTTGGTACTTTGAGGGTTACGAGATCACAAACGAGAGAAAGCGAGAAGGAAGAAAGACTTCTCCCAGACAATCTGAGTTTCACTTACAAGCTGCGAAAAGAAGAGTTGGAGGGGCAAATGCAGCTAATCGGATTATCAACAGACGGCACGGTGAAGGAGATGCGACAGAGACTCACAAATTTTATCAGGGAGCAGCGAACCAGGAGTTCCACCGAGAACCTGGAAAGAGAGGAGTCAGCAACGGAGAAGGCCACCACCAGCATACCTGTACCCGACATGGCTGGGTTTCGTGGATAATACCTTTGTTTGAATGGAATTTCTGTTGTGACTCGGATGGAGTGGCGACTCACAGTACACAGTCCAGTCATGGTGGCCATTAGAGTCTTTTCACGATGCTCAAATTCTTTGATGATACAATTTTCTTCGGAGGCCACACTTGTTATGAGAAGTACTTGTGGAGTGCCCCGAAATCCCACAGTGGTTTGTTCTTCTCCATCAATAATCAATTTGCAGCTAAACTTGCTTAGCAAATCCATGCCCACAATGAACTCCTCTTTAAGTCCTGGCAAATAGTATACACGGTGGGTGAATCGTTGCCGATTCGTTGGCGAGAGCCAGCCATTGCTCTTCCTTTATAATATGGGCGTGTTTTCGCAAATAGTCATTTAGTTTTGCTCCCACGAAAGACAGGGTAGCCCCGGTGTCTACCAATGCCATTGTCTGGCGGCAATTGCAGGGGATGTTCATTTGATAGCGAGGTTCAGGTGCGCTGGCCTCGAATTGTGGAGAACTTTCGACGACGGTCACGGTCTTCGGGCAGGAACAATCCCGTGTGAGGGTGTTGGGTTGCCGCAATACGAACAGAACATTAATCGCTTCCCACGGCAATTTCGGCGTGTGTGGCCTGGTTTTCTGCAGGTCCAACAGTGGGTGGAGCGTAAATATGGAAGGTCGGCAACCCAATTGGTCGTGTGTGTCCGCTACGACCGGTTTTCTTCTCTCCGTATCTGTTCATACTCGTCGCCTCGACTCATTAGAGAATCCAGGTCTTGGAAATCACTGCGCCGAATATATAAGCGATACTCTGGCCGTAGCCCCTCGTAAATCCTATCGACGTGATCTTCCTGACGTAGTCTGGGGTGCTGTCGTATCATGGTTACCAAACTCATGATGTAGTCTTTCGCCTTTTCTCGTGGCCCTTGTCGCCGCCGGATAATATCCTCCTCTAGGCGTTGAAGATATCTCGGCGGTAGGAAAAAGTTCATGGCCGCTTCTTTGAATTGCGTCCACGTTTTGATTTCATCTCTTTTATAACGCCACCAATCTGTGGCGCGATCGCGTAATAACTCATTTAGAGGCAGCAATAACTGGTCGTGATGGATGCGGTAATCATTTGCTGACTCCTCGATGCTTTCTATGCAATCCAAAACAGAGCGAGTGCCGTTAAAGTGAAGGCCCCATTTTCTAATAGTATTCATGATCTCGCATTCTGCTGGCAGGTAGCTGGTTGTCGAATGCTTTGCGGTCATGTCGGGTACAGGTATGCTGGTGGTGGCCTTCTCCGTTGCTGACTCCTCTCTTTCCAGGTTCTCGGTGGAACTCCTGGTTCGCTGCTCCCTGATAAAATTTGTGAGTCTCTGTCGCATCTCCTTCACCGTGCCGTCTGTTGATAATCCGATTAGCTGCATTTGCCCCTCCAACTCTTCTTTTCGCAGCTTGTAAGTGAAACTCAGATTGTCTGGGAGAAGTCTTTCTTCCTTCTCGCTTTCTCTCGTTTGTGATCTCGTAACCCTCAAAGTACCAACCACCGCGACGGTCAAGAATTGCACACGATTTGCTGTCAAGCCATCATAGTTTTGATGACGCGGTTGACCCTCTCAGTCGGATTAAGGCGCGTAGGCAGCGGTGAACTGATGTCGAATGCCAAATTTGTTGGTGAGTTCTCTCATTCCCTTATTAGCATATGGCGTTCCATTGTCGTTGATGAGAACTTCTAGACAACCAAAGCGGAAAACTACCCTTTCCTTTAAATAATGTTGGACGGCACTGCTGGTTGCTTGACGGGGGGGGACAAGTTCAACCCATTTTGTGAATTTGTCTGCGAATACCAGGAGCATAGTATTTCCTTTTCGTGAACGGGGTAGCGGTCCTATGAAGTCCGAGGAGACGACTTGCCAAGGTCGGTGAGCGACGGTAGTTGTCATTAGTCCGGTGGGAGGTTGGTTCTTCGCCTTATATTGCGCGCATGTCAGACAGGAGCGGATGTGGCGTAGTATGTCGCGCTGCATGTAGGGCCAGTAGTACCGCTCTCTGGCTCGTCGGAGCGTTTTGTAGTAGCCGAGGTGCCCTGCCGTTGGTCTGTCATGAATTTCTTGTAAAACGTCTGGTCGTTGATTGGGGGTACGCAGAGAGCCCATTTGTTGCTGTGGGTTTTCTGTTTTGATTTTTCCTTATACAGCTTCTGGTCGATGATCTTGTAGCCGGTATGTTCGGTAGAATTCTCCTGTACTTTCTTGTACTGGTGTTGATACCAGTCGGTTGCCTGGTTGTTCAGCAGGGGGGGGGGGGGGTGTCTGATAAGGGTTGGCGTGACAATGAGTCTGCGCCGACATTAAGCGCTCCTTTTCGATATTCAAAAATTTTGTTTTTGGTTTTTGTAGGGTGTGCAGCCAACGTAATGAATGATGATCAGTTATGACGGTGAATCTGTACCCTTCTAAGTAAGGTCGAAGTTTTCGTATGCCAAACAGTACTGCAGGACACTCCTTTTCAGTGGTGGAGTAGTTTTTCTCTAATTTGGTGAGCGCACGGCTTGCATATGCTATCACCACCTCGTGTTCTTCTGCCTTCTGGGTCAGTACCACTCCGAGACCGATGTTACTTGCATCAGTTTGAAGGGTGAACGGTCGAGTGAAATCGGGGCAGCGGAGAACCGGGGCAATAGTGAGCGCGTGCTTCAGGTTTCGAAATGCGGTGTCCTGTTCTTCACTCCATTGCCAACGTGCCTTCTTCTTGAGTAACTGCCTGAGAGGGGCGGTGATAGTTGCGAACTCTTTGACAAACCGGCGATACCAAGATGCGATTCGAAGCACCTGGCGTTTCCTTAATATTTTGTGGGGCTGGCAGCTCATGTATAGTTTTTACTTTTTCAGGATCAGTGTGAATGCCGTCAGGGGTTATCAGGTGCCCTAAATAGCGTAACTCATTTTTGCAAAAATTGGTTTTTCCAAAGTTAACCCTCAACTTGGCGTTTTTAAGCCTCTGGAATACGGTTTGAAGATTGGTCATGTGTTCTTCGAATGTTTTTCCCAGTACGATGATATCATCAAGGTATGCGAACGCAAACGGTTCTAACTCCGGACCAATCACAGTGTCCAGCACTCTCTGGAAGGTAGCGGGAGCGGAATGTAGTCCGAATGGCATGACCGTCCATTGGTAGAGTCCGTGGCCGGGAACAGTGAAAGCCGTATATTTTCGTGACGCTTTTTCAAGCGGGATCTGCCAGTAGCCTTGTTTTAAGTCGATGGTGGTGATATACTTCGCCTCTCTCAGTTTGTCCAATATCGCTTGTATTTGTGGCAGAGGGTATCCGTCGCGGATGGAGATTTTATTAAACTGGCGGTAGTCGACACAGAGTCGCCAGGTTCCCTGCTTCTTTGTAACTAATACAATAGGTGAGCTATATGGACTCTTTGATGGTTTAATTTTGACGTCGGCTAGCAGCTAATCAATCTCTTTATCGATCACTTGTTGCATCGCTGGGTTTCGTGGATAATACCTTTGTTTGAATGGAATTTCTGTTGTGACTCGGATGGAGTGGCGACTCACAGTACACAGTCCAGTCATGGTGGCCATTAGAGTCTTTTCACGATGCTCAAATTCTTTGATGATACAATTTTCTTCGGAGGCCACACTTGTTATGAGAAGTACTTGTGGAGTGCCCCGAAATCCCACAGTGGTTTGTTCTTCTCCATCAATAATCAATTTGCAGCTAAACTTGCTTAGCAAATCCATGCCCACAATGAACTCCTCTTTAAGTCCTGGCAAATAGTATACACGGTGGGTGAATCGTTGCCGATTCGTTGGCGAGAGCCAACCATTGCTCTTCCTTTATAATATGGGCGTGTTTTCGCAAATAGTCATTTAGTTTTGCTCCCACGAAAGACAGGGTAGCCCCGGTGTCTACCAATGCCATTGTCTGGCGGCAATTGCAGGGGATGTTCATTTGATAGCGAGGTTCAGGTGCGCTGGCCTCGAATTGTGGAGAACTTTCGACGACGGTCACGGTCTTCGGGCAGGAACAATCCCGTGTGAGGGTGTTGGGTTGCCGCAATACGAACAGAACATTAATCGCTTCCCACGGCAATTTCGGCGTGTGTGGCCTGGTTTTCTGCAGGTCCAACAGTGGGTGGAGCGTAAATATGGAAGGTCGGCAACCCAATTGGTCGTGTGTGTCCGCTACGACCGGTTTCTTCTCTCCGTATCTGTTCATACTCGTCGCCTCGACTCATTAGAGAATCCAGGTCTTGGAAATCACTGCGCCGAATATATAAGCGATACTCTGGCCGTAGCCCGTCGTAAATCCTGTCGACGTGATCTTCCTGACGTAGTCTGGGGTGCTGTCGTATCATGGTTACCAAACTCATGATGTAGTCTTTCGCCTTTTCTCGTGGCCCTTGTCGCCGCCGGATAATATCCTCCTCTAGGCGTTGAAGATATCTCGGCGGTAGGAAAAAGTTCATGGCCGCTTCTTTGAATTGCGTCCACGTTTTGATTTCATCTCTTTTATAACGCCACCAATCTGTGGCGCGATCGCGTAATAACTCATTTAGAGGCAGCAATAACTGGTCGTGATGGATGCGGTAATCATTTGCTGACACCTCGATGCTTTCTATGAAATCCAAAACAGAGCGAGTGCCGTTAAAGTGAAGGGCCCATTTTCTGATAGTATTCATGATCTCGCATTCTGCTGGCAGGTAGCTGGTTGTCGAATGCTTTGCGGTCATGTCGGGTACAGGTATGCTGGTGGTGGCCTTCTCCGTTGCTGACTCCTCTCTTTCCAGGTTCTCGGTGGAACTCCTGGTTCGCTGCTCCCTGATAAAATTTGTGAGTCTCTGTCGCATCTCCTTCACCGTGCCGTCTGTTGATAATCCGATTAGCTGCATTTGTCCCTCCAACTCTTCTTTTCGCAGCTTGTAAATGAAACTCAGATTGTCTGGGAGAAGTCTTTCTTCCTTCTCGCTTTCTCTCGTTTGTGAACTGCTTCTTGACGAAGTCAGTCCCTGTTCGGGCGCCATTTGTAACGAGTTTTTGTTTCTAGCTGGGGTAGCGTCAGTCGCCCCAGGGTCAATTTTGGGGGATCTCGTAACCCTCAAAGTACCAACCACCGCGACGGTCAAGAATTGCACACGATTTGCTGTCAAGCAAATCTATCACTGAAAAATTCAGATCGGACGTATGCGGGTTGGTGTTAGTTTTTTTCCTTTTATTTATTCTTTTATTCGATCCAATTCACAAAAAGTCCTTTACAATCTTACTTGCTACTCCACTGGTTACAAATACTTTTGTCAGGCCGAATGCCTGGCGACAGAGGGTCGCGTACTATGATTTGTGAGTACAGGAGACAGGAGCCGAGTGCTCCGCGGCAGAAGGCCGCTCACAATTGTTGCGGGTGTACAGGTGACGGAGGGACCGAATGCCCCGCGGCAGAAGGCCGCTTACAATACTGGTGAATACAAAGTTTCGGGGGAGCTGAGTGCTCCGCGGCAAAAGGCCGCTCACAATTTGGACGAAAGCTCCGAAGAACTGATTCCGGCCGAAGCCTTGAAATTCCCGAAGGAATGATTCCGGCTAGTCCTAAATAAGCCCAAAGATACTCCTAAAATACGTCTATGCTACGCCGGCAACTACTTCTACTCTACTGGATGTATATAGGGTTGGTGAACCCTTCAAAATATGTGAGCCACTCGTTATGCGATTTTGGGGCTGTCGAACCAGGTGGTCAACTGCTCCATGCAAAAGGAGTTTCTGTAAGAGCAAGCACGAATTGAGTCGTTGCTTACTGGCAGAAGGCTGACTTGAGCTTGCCCAAACTAATCGTTAAAAGCGCATGCTGATCAAAACTAAATGAGAATCGTATGCAGCGTGTGCGCGACGAAAGAAAATATGAGTGAACTGAATACTGGATTCTATTTTTAGACCTACAACAGCGAAGGCGCAACGAAAAGAAAAAGTGAAACTAAGCCGGTCGCATGGTTCTATTTTTAGAATAGCCGCTGCTTTGCTTGTGCGTATGTATGTCTTATTCTCTGAGCGTGTGTAGCGTGTGTTTTCGGGGCTTGATTTTGTTTTTGCATTTTCCTGGTTCGATTCCGGTTTGGTTGTTCTTTCTTGCTTATGGAGAACTTATGTTAATTTGCATGCTTATTGTGATTATTATTATTTTAATGCCGCTTATTCTTAATTCCAATAATTTCTAAGTTATATTAATTCCTAATTTCAATCATTCCTGGTAATTCTACTAATTCTTCAACTCACTGGAACTTCTATATTTTTTTTTTCTTTTTTTATATCAGATTCTAGCAGTAGCCCTTAAGAGATCAATCTCTTTTTTTTTCATGATTGGCTACTGGTGGAATGGGGGACAGAAGTGTCTCCGGGTGTTTAACGTGAGCGCCTGCCAAGACTGGCTTAAGCTCACGGTGTGCCATCACACATGGGGTTGAAGTCTATGCGTCAACCAACGCCCCCTTGAATAGGTACCTGGTACCAGTCCGCGGGAACCAATTCGAGTACTTGCGTAAAGGACAAGCACTCCCTCTTGGTGAGGGGTCGAGGCCTTTCTAACACCTCTGCCGTTCTATGGGTCACGGCACCCGGTTGCAATGCAACTCCACACCGAGCTATAAAATTATAGCTCTGCCCGCGTACCTTTGGGCGTCAACCACAGCCCCCACGATGCTCCCACAAGGGGTCCTTCCAACAATGACCAGGCTGAGCGTGAGCGAACACGCTACAGGGGCTCCTGATCCCCGTGGTACCAGACAAAGCCTCTGGTCAGACTTCGTAGTCAAGACTACTACCAGTTGGGCTCCTTACAGCCCGGGACCGGTCGCCTATAAGTTTTTAAGTCCAGCTGTGGATAGAACTTGGTGCAGACAGAAACTGCCCACACCAAACGTGAAAAACAGTCTAAAGACATGTGTATGGACATGTCTTCCTCACTGCGGGAGCGAGGCCTATCCGTACCTCTTCCACTCAGACAGGGAGCGGCACCTAAGACGGGGTTTAACCCCAATTTAGCTGGACCCCCAACAAGATGTAAAAATCTTTGATTCCGGGGTGAGGCGTTGAGACCAACCTCAGCACCCCCCGAAACCCGTGGTACCAGATAACCTCTGGTCAGGCTTCGTAACGGTGTTACTACCGGTGAGCTCCATACCGCTCGGGGACCGGTGGCCCCGGGAGAGACGGACACCAGGAACGCACACCAGTGCAGCACAACAGCTCTGTCCTCCCGAAGGGCGACAGCCAGGCTGGCACACACATAACACGCACACTTCATTCAGCACAATCAACACATACATCGCCATCCAACCCCACCCAACACACACACACAATCACCTACAACTTACCTATTCATACAACCCATACGCCACATACACAAGACCACCCACGCACAAAATTGGGCAGCTAACCTACCCTCGCACGACGCTCCACGAACACTCTACCGGCGAACCGGTCCAGACATTCCAGTTGCTCTGATGTGGAGAGAGCCTCACTCACACAGAACCCCTGGTCAGTCCAACTAATACCCATAGCCCCCAAATCCCTAAAGTCCGAGTACAACGGGCAGACACACAGGACATGCAGCCAATCCTCAATCTCAGCTCCACAGTCACAAGCTTCTGAAGCCGTGAGGCATCTCTTAAACAAAAATGCATTAAGAGAGCCATGGCCAGTTAGCAAAAAGCCCAAGCTCAGACTGAAGCCAAACCAAGGATGACTTGCAGCAAATGTGACGTCCCGTATGTACTCATACGTCGTCCTACCCTTTTCACTATTGTTCCATCTAGTTTGCCAGCTAGATGAAACACATTCACTCAAGAACGCATTGCGCTCTATCACCCCAGTCACACCTAACCAGCCGACGCACCTGACCCACCACACATACAAGACGCTCTCGCGTATGTGTCAGATGGGGAAGGAAGTTCATCCTTTCACCGATAGTCACCCCCAAGTACTTGACCTCAGTCTCATACTTGAGGGAGACACCAGATGCACGGACAATTGGATGTCGATTACGTGATAATCTGCCCTTGAGCAGCATTATCACGGTCTTGTCCATTGCCACGTCCACACCCACCTGAGCACCCCACTCACACACAACACTCATGGCACTTTCTCCCAAGGATTCAATCGTGGCACGCGACCGACCCTCAACGAGGACAAGCAGATCGTCGGCGTAAGCACAGCACTTCCAGGACAGACCAAGACGCCGCAACAGAGGATCCATCATGAGGTTCCAAATAAATGGACCACAGACGGAACCCTGCGGACAGCCCCTGACCACATCAGCCCAGACGCACTGATTACTTCCAGCCACGCAGGCCTTTCTGTCAGAGAAGTAACTCTCCCACAGTCCAACCTCACGGCAGCCCAACTCACGTAGCCTACTGGTGATACTAGACCAGCTCAAGTAGTCAAACGCACCCTTGAAGTCCACAAATACGCCCAAGACGTATTCCGCACTAGAGGAGCTCACACAATCCCTCACATACGCCCACGCATCCTCCACAGACCGACCACTCCTGAAACCAAACTGCCAAGGACACATGTCATCACGCAAGCACTCATGAAGCCGTTCTACCATAACCCTCTCCAGCACTTTTCCAAGTACCGGAAGAAGGCTAATCCCCCGATAGGATCTAGGATTAGACCTGACCCTATCAGGCGACTTCAAGAGCAAAATGACTCTGGCGGTCTTCCATTCAGAAGGAAAGTATCCGTCACGCACACACTTCCCGAGCAGGGCAACCAGGTATTCAGGAATTACCTTCCAGATGGCTTTCACCATCTCTCCAGTAATCCCATCCAACCCGGGAGACCTCCTGGACCTTATCAGCGAGACCGCACACCCAACTTCCGCGGTCACCAATTCAGGGGGACCAACAGGCAGCCCCACATCGTGAGGATGACCTGAAGGCACCGCACCAGGAAAAAACTCAGAAAGAAGTGCACTCATAGAAGCATTCCATGTTGGCAACACGGAATCGCCAACACGGATGCCACTAATTTCAACAATCCTTCTGTTGCCACGACACACCTTATACAGCTGAGCCCAGGGGTCATCGCTGTGGCGCACAGCAAACTGTCTCCATTCATTCTCCTTAGTCGCCATAAGCATGCGCTTATATTCTTTCAATTCGCGCCTAAACGACAACCTGAACTGATCAATACTCGCATCACCAGCAATTCGCGCTCTCTGGAACCGTTTCCGGAGGCGGCGAACCTCCCTACGTTTCTCCGTCAAGCCGCGTGTCCACCACTTCACCCCTCTACGATTTGCCAACCGGCATCTCTCGAAGAGCTCGTCGTTGACACGCGAAACGGCCTCAGTTAAACTGGCTACCTGCTCATCCACACCAAGGTTGTCAAAGTCAGCAAGTGGTACCGAAGTAACCGCCTCCCCGACCCTAACCGCATACGTATCCCAATTGACCCCCAGAGTACGCCAACGCTTAGTGATACTGCCCGTATTTTCTACGTGGCCATAAGTGACCTCAATCTCAATGAGATTGTGATCACTTACACTTAAGCCCCCCCGGATGGACCAACGAAATCCATACAGATTCATTGCCGCCTCATTCGCAAACGTCACATCAATGTCACTCACACCTCTAGGCCCCTTAAAGGTATACCACTCACTCGGCTCATTGAGCACGTGCACGCCACTACTCGTGACCCAATCACTCAGCATCTCACCGCGCTGTTGACTCAGCCGCCCAGCCAATCTGGACGTTTTGCTGAACCAAAGCGCGGACGATGCATTCGCGTCAGAACCGAGGATAACGGGATTGCTACTCGCAAGTAGTAGCACCCTATCCATATACCTTATATAGGGCTCTAGATCACCGCTATAACGGCAGTACACACTTGCCAACAAGAGCTTGCCGTACACACCCTCCACACTCACACAAACACCCCATTCGCTTGAATCAACGAGCATACACTGGGTATGCACGTCATTCACTACCACAGCAGCATTGCCCCCCACATCGGAGAAGACACGCATACCAGCTGGCAAACCCCTTACCCCCACCCTGCTGGTAGTACGGCTCCTGCAGCAGAGCAAAGCTGCTGCCAGACTCGCACAGAAACTGCCCCAAGTCAGCCATCGTAGCGTAAGCGCGCTGACAGTTCAACTGCACAATCTTACAAGACATTCTAATGTCTTGCATTCGCGCGGGCAACATATGCAGCGTGAATGGGGCAGTCAGCCGACATCATACGATGTGCAGCTGGCCTCCCATTGAACGCGCAGTTCCGGCAGTGCAGAGCATTCTCGCACTTCCGACCATGATGGCCAGACTGCCCACAACGACGGCAGACATCCTCTTTCAGCCTACACTCGCTCACCCTGTGGTCCAAGCTGAGACAGCGGAAGCAGCCAGGAGTCGTCTCGTGTTCCCACACACGGAAGCAGAACTACTTGATGTAGCAACTACCTACCTCCAGGAGAGCTTCCATGGCACGGCCACTACCCTCCAGGATGACGTTAGTCGCATCATCTCCGCCCTCCTTCCAAGGGCGGCTCACGAGTTTGACTTCCTTCTTGAAGGTCTCCAAGGTCATCCGCTCCTTGAGGTTCATCTCATAGAGATCACCCATGAACTCGTCAAGAGTGATCCTACAGTGGACCCCACGAACTACGACCTTGGGACCAAGCTTCTTATTTACACTCACGTCCAACCCAACCTCGCTAAACTTCGGATTTAGCAAGATTTTTTCGCGCTCGGACACGGAGGGGGTGCGAATAATCGCACCGCCACCACGAAGAGCCTTAACTTCGTGTACGCGCACACCCAGGGTCGGGCCCACCTGCTTCACCACCTTGTCAACCACTTCCTTGGGTGTCTCACCGGCCTTCCGGCTCTTGACCACCAAGGACCACGTCTCAACCGGCTTGACAGCGGGGCGCGCAGGAGGCAGGGCTGGAAAGGCCGAGGGCGCTGCCACAACGGTGCTACCACCAGCACCAGCAGGGACCCCCGAAGGACCCACCATACCCCCCACCACCGGCCGATTCACCGGCACTGGCCGACCCACCGGCGCCACGAAGCCGCCACTGGCGGTTCCTCGCTCCTCCAAGCGTCCCTTTAGATGCTCGTTCTCTCCCGAAAGCTCGATGAGCAAACGCTCATACCCCCAGGCTACATCTAAAATTCGACGGGTCAGCGACCGGCTGACACCGTCACCCTCAAAAAGGACCCCAGTGAGGGCACCCGTGACTGCCTTGAGCCGTTCACCGAACGACCCAGAGGCAGCGGTGGCAACCACCGGAGCACTCACATGAGTACCCTCACGGGCACTCCCACCGGAACCCTTACATGCCTTAACCTTACTACTTACCTTGGTGGCAAACTTGGGGCTTACCACCTTAATATCGCAGTCTGACGACGATGACGAGGACTCGCAATCGCTCGTCAGACCCACCATCTTCAACGCGTCCACCGAAATCGCCTCCTTAATGGCCTTCCCGGTTCCATTCGCCTTCCTGGCGTGTTTGGAGGCCGCAGCGAACTCCGACTCGGAGACCGCGGACGAGTCTTCCCTTGCGGACTTCACCACAACCACGCCCACCTCCGTCGCACCGTTCACTTCAACCGCGACGGCCTTCTTTCGCGACTTCACGCGCGCCGTCTTTGTGGACATATCCACCGCACTCGACACTTCTACAAGTGTATAACACGAACCACGGGACCGTCAAAATCGGCACAACAGTATGATATATAATATATTATATAATATATTATATACTCGCGCAAATAACCGCACTCGCACGATATATAACGCAAAAATCGCAAAAATCCAAAAAAGTCACCCCTAGGTAGGACTTAAAAACAAAATAATTTGTTTAAACAAATTATTAACAAAATTTGTGCAAAAAACGCACTCCCACAACTTATTACCGTATACCGACGGTATCACAGCACCAAAAACTGCAAAAAATCCAAAAACTCCAAAAAAGGCCTACCTAGGTAGTCCACCACGAAAACACGACTAGTCCCCACCACACCTGGAAAGCAACTGGTGGAATGGGGGACAGTGGGAGAGGAAGAGAAAGGGAACTTTTCGCATTCTACTAATTCGACTCCGGCAAGTGTTGCGAAGCAAAGCTTTCTAAGAACAGCTATTTTGCTTTATTATTACAAACACTGCCGGAGTCAACGAATGGTTCTTAATTTCACAACTAGCGCTAGGCGAGGCCTTAAGTACACATTAGAAATTGAGACGTCACGATAAGAAAAGTTAACACCCATGCACACGGCGGGACTCGAACCCACGTCCCCGGAAAATCGATGGCTAGTGTGCCACACACTAAACCACCGAGACACCGAGAACTGCATTTTGGTTTTAACAAAAGCAAAAAATATATGATATTTGTAGCAACCTATATTGGTTTGCTACATTCTACCCTGACAACGGGATAGCAGAAAACAAGATGTGTATAGACACCGCAGCTCCGGTGTTAATCTTGGGGCAGGACTTATGCACGTCTGCTCTAGAGCAGACCTTTCACTGACCAGATGGGATCTGATTCAGCTCGGTTGTCACGATTACGTTTCCTATTTATCTATATATATATTTTTTTTTCTACGTTATAATTCACAATTTTAATTCATAATATCATAGTGTAATACTGTAACCAAAAGAATCTTCCATAATAAAAATAAAATAATGTACAAATTCAATTGAATTGAATTGAATTGAAATTTTATTGAGCCTTTTTTTCAACAACATTATAAGTTTACAAAAATTCAAATTACAATTGTGGATAAAAATTAAAGACTATAATGTATTATCTAAAAAACATATATGTACAGCAGTATCAAACTTATTAATAAGAAGAGAACATTGAAGAAAACAATAACATGAACATTAAACGCTCTTGCTCCCGGAGCTGACATGGATTGAGATATATAGATCACTTAACCTAGATTAGATCTTAATGCTAACTTAATGCTAACTTAGTGCTCTAAGAAAAGAAAAATAAAGAAAAAAAAAAAATAATAAAAAATTAATACAAAACCAAAAAAGAGAAAACAAACCTTTTAGACACATTTGAGTGCTAACCTCTATGAGAATCAGGAACTGTATTTTTATAAAAATTGTGACAAAGTGACACATTTAAATCAAAATTAGCGGGAGCTTCGTTAGCGAAGCCAATGGGTGATAAATACCTTAAATTTGACCAGCTAAAAACTCTTTGTTGGTTGAAGATATCAAGAATGCAATCGTTAACATGGCAAGAAATTCTATTGATAAATCTATGTAGAATATCTGACACGTAAAGGCCAATTGGGCAAACTTTAGTTTCCGAATAAACGAAACGATTCGAGAAACGTTTTGTAGGCGATTGGAAATACTTTCCAATGCAATGACGTAAGACCTTGCGTTCTAAAATTTCAAATTCTCTAATGACAGTTGGAGAAACGTTAAACCAAATAGGAAATCCATACAAGATAACAGGTCTAATACAGGTTTTATACAACAAAAGTTTTGTCCTCTTTGGTAAGTTTCTGTTCCAAAAAATACTTGAAAAAGTGCCCAAAATTCTGTAAGCTTTTTTCAGTACAATTCTTGCATGTTTGTTAAATTTCAGAAGACTGTAAAAATTAATGCCAAGATATTTAATGGAATCCTTGAAAGGAATCTCAGACCCATTCAGAGCGAATTGTAAAGTTTTGCTTTCAGGCACAACAAACGACTTACATTTCCCTGAAGCATTCCTGATGCAAATGGCTTCACTTTTAGATGCATTAACTTTAATACCCCATTTCTCGTAGAAACGTCGTAAAATTTGCAGATGTTGCAAAGTCTGATCTAACGCCAACTTAGGGGACTCATGGTGAGAGTACAGAAGAGAGTCGTCAGCATACAAAAGACCCGTCGAATTAGGCCCAAAGTGTGGGAAATCGTACATTAAAATATTGAAAAGATGAGGAGCTAAGATGGAACCCTGAGGGACTCCACAACTTATGTCACCAATATCCGAAAGCAATCCATTAAAAAGAACGCAAAACTTTCTGTTTGCAAAGAAACTCTTGAATAATTTAATAATTGAGGGAGCGAAACCAATTTGAAACATTTTAAAAAGAATTCCGTTATGATATGCGCGATCAAAAGCCTTATCAATGTCTAAAGAAATTGCAACGGTGCAACGACGATTACGCAAGTTAGAAACTATATCATTTTGAAATTTCAATAAAGCATCAACTGTTGAGTGACCTTTTTTAAAACCAAACTGCAAATTTGGAATATAAGATGGATCCAGCCCGACGTCCATAATTCTGCGAATAACGTTTTCAAAAAGCTTTCCTAGATTAGACAACAAAGAAATTGGTCTCAGATTATTTACCTCAAAGTTGTTTGACTTTTTTTGAATAGGAATAATCTTAGAGACTTTCCACGCGTCAGGAAAATATGAATTATTTAAACAATTATTAAAAACAATTGCAATATATTCAAAAGCTTTCATAGGAAGTCTTTTAATTAAGAAATTAGAGACGTCATCTAGACCAGAAGACCTTTTGCTATTCAGTTTAACAGCACAAGAGAAAACTTCGTCCAAATAAGTCAACCTAGGAAGGTGGCATTCATTGAGTGCACTTAAAACATTACTAAAAATATGGATGCTTTGTGGAGATTGAGCAAAAATATTTGTTAGCGAATTTTCTATATAAGAAATGTCCCTGCCAGGAGGAGAACCCTTGTAAATATTGGAAAAATGAGCTAGCAGATGTTGCAGTTTTTCATCGTTATTTTCAATATCGACGCCGTTAACTGAAAGGTTTTTTGCTAATGATTTTTTTTTAGCTCCTATTAAACTATAGATTTGTTTATGAGCCCTTGGGCCTGGTACAATTTTGCTCAGTTTAACGCTAAAAATTTTGGACTGTTCAATTTCTACTTGTTTTTTAATAATAATGCTCAACAGTTGAATTTGCTTAGACAGGAGTAAGTAACTTGGACTTGAACGGTTGAAATTACAATGATAAATACGCTTCAAATCCCTCTGCCAACGATGCTTGATTTTAAACAAATATTTTATATTGTCAGAAATAATAATTTTTTTATTTTCTCTAACAATTCTTTCAGAATGAAGTGTAACCAATGAATTTAAAGAATTAGAAAACAGTGATATGAAAGCATCAATTTCGTGATTACTTAAATTTCTACAAGACGGAGGAAAATGATTTATTATTTCATTAACGAAATCATTTCTAAACGTATCCCAATTGGTTCTTCTGAAGGAGGTGAAAAAATGGGGGGAATGGAGAAGAAACTCAAAATCCGTGAATTTAATATGCAATTTAAGAGGGTAATGATCAGAAAAAGTAGGAAGACTGGAAATTTTAAAATTTGGATTTGTGGAGTTGTACAAATTCAATGAAATAAGCCATAACGAAAACTCAGATTTAGATTAAGTCTGCCGGGGAATCTGTAGTGTGCTGGCTACCGGTGGTTATGATCTTCTTGTGGCTTCCTTGCTCCAGCTTTGCCCAGCCATCCTCAACCACTACCTTGATGGTTCCCCAGGGCTTCTGAATGCGAAACCGTCGTCTTTCTGGACCTCGTTGCGGCGGAATTCTTATTCCTGTAAAAGGGCCTGTGCGGTCAGTTTTGTGGCCGTTCTCCGTCTCGTTTTTGGGGTTCAGCTTGTGCTGGTACGGCTTCCTACTTGGTGGAGTGGGTAGGTTCCGTTTGATAGCGGTTACTGTTTTATTTGCGGGTGGCTTGGGCCTGGGGACGGCTGTGGTAGGTCTGGGTGACGGTGGGTGACTTCTCGTTATTCGAGCTATGGTGTGGGTTGGAGTCTGGGCGGTTCGTTGAACTGTCGACGTGATTCCGTTGATAATTCGACTCCTCCTGGGGGTTGCCTCCATCGGTGGTTTGTACGGGAGTGGCGGTCCCGTCAGGTTGGCTACTGCCTGTGGTGGAATTCCGTGTCGGCGCGGTTGCGTGCGTACTCTTTGGGTATTCATGATTGACTGGAGGAACTTCCTTATAATGAGTCCTATTTATACTATTTGGACTTGAGTCTCTTCTTTGTAGTGGGAGCGGTAATTAATTATTTTATGTCGTTTGGTCGGGAGTCTGAGGATGACCATGGGGTCGGCCGTTCTCCGGAGGTGGAGAGAATTCTTTCAAATCGTTGATATGTACCTCGAGTCGTTTCTTGGGTTGACTCTCATCGTATAATATGACGATGTTGGGAGAGACGAAAGCTTTGACCTGATAAGGCCCGACGTACTTTGGTGCTAATTTTCCCGAGAAGTTTTTGGAAGCGGAGGACAGCACATGATTCTTCCGTAAACCTTGGCAGCCAATAGTAGGCCTCCACGGGCGACGTCGCAAGTCGTAGTAATTTTTTTGTTTCTGGGTGGCCTGACGATTTCGTAGGAGAGCCGTTTCGTAGAGTACCTTAAAATCTGGAGAGGTGTGTTGCTTTCCCGTCACCGGCTGGCTTGCGATGCACTGTGGCGGGCAGAGGTTGCGTCCCAAGTTTAGTTCTGCGGGGCTTAGTTGGGTGGAGTCATGTACGGCTATGTTGATTGCAAACATGATTTCGGGAATTCTGGCATCCCAGTCTCGGTGATCTCCTTGAGTGTAAATAGCCATCATAGTTTTGATGACAACGGGCAACGGTGAACTGATGTCGAATGCCAAATTTGTTGGTGAGTTCTCTCATTCCCTTATTAGCATATGGTGTTCCATTGTCGTTGATGAGAACTACCCTTTCCTTTAAATAATGTTGGACGGCACTGCTGGTTGCTTGACGGGGGGGGGGGACAAGTTCAACCCATTTTGTGAATTTGTCTGCGAATACCAGGAGCATAGTATTTCCTTTTCGTGAACGGGGTAGCGGTCCTATGAAGTCCGAGGAGACGACTTGCCAAGGTCGGTGAGCGACGGTAGTTGTCATTAGTCCGGTGGGAGGTTGGTTCTTCGCCTTATATTGCGCGCATGTCAGACAGGAGCGGATGTGGCGTAGTATGTCGCGCTGCATGTAGGGCCAGTAGTACCGCTCTCTGGCTCGTCGGAGCGTTTTGTAGTAGCCGAGGTGCCCTGCCGTTGGTCTGTCATGAATTTCTTGTAAAACGTCTGGTCGTTGATTGGGGGTACGCAGAGAGCCCATTTGTTGCTGTGGGTTTTCTGTTTTGATTTTTCCTTATACAGCTTCTGGTCGATGATCTTGTAGCCGGTATGTTCGGTAGAATTCTCCTGTACTTTCTTGTACTGGTGTTGATACCAGTCGGTTGCCTGGTTGTACAGCAGCTGGGGGGGGGGGGTGTCTGATAAGGGTTGGCGTGACAATGAGTCTGCGACGACATTAAGCGCTCCTTTTCGATATTCAATGTGGAAGTCGTATTGTTGTACTTCTAACGCCCAGCGGGCTAATCTGCCTGAGGTGTTTTGTAGGGTGTGCAGCCAACGTAATGAATGATGATCAGTTATGACGGTGAATCTGTACCTTTCTAAGTAAGGTCGAAGTTTTCGTATGCCAAACAGTACTGCAAGATACTCCTTTTCAGTGGTAGAGTAGTTTTTCTCTAATTTGGTGAGCGCACGGCTTGCATATGCTATCACCACCTCGTGTTCTTCTGCCTTCTGGGTCAGTACCACTCCGAGACCGATGTTACTTGCATCAGTTTGAAGGGTGAACGGTCGAGTGAAATCGGGGCAGCGGAGAACCGGGGCAATAGTGAGCGCGTGCTTCAGGTTTCGAAATGCGGTGTCCTGTTCTTCACTCCATTGCCAACGTGCCTTATTCTTGAGTAACTGCCTGAGAGGGGCGGTGATAGTTGCGAACTCTTTGACAAACCGGCGATACCAAGATGCGATTCGAAGCACCTGGCGTAGTTCCTTAATATTTTGTGGGGCTGGCAGCTCATGTATAGCTTTTACTTTTTCAGGATCAGTGTGAATGCCGTCAGGGGTTATCAGGTGCCCTAAATAGCGTAACTCATTTTTGCAAAAATTGGTTTTTCCAAAGTTAACCCTCAACTTGGCGTTTTTAAGCCTCTGGAATACGGTTTGAAGATTGGTCATGTGTTCTTCGAATGTTTTTCCCAGTACGATGATATCATCAAGGTATGCGAACGCAAACGGTTCTAACTCCGGACCAATCACAGTGTCCAGCACTCTCTGGAAGGTAGCGGGAGCGAAATGTAGTCCGAATGGCATGACCGTCCATTGGTAGAGTCCGTGGCCGGGAACAGTGAAAGCCGTATATTTTCGTGAAGCTTTTTCAAGCGGGATCTGCCAGTAGCCTTGTTTTAAGTCGATGGTGGTGATATACTTCGCCTCTCTCAGTTTGTCCAATATCGCTTGTATTTGTGGCAGAGGGTATCCGTCGCGGATGGAGATTTTATTAAACTGGCGGTAGTCGACACAGAGTCGCCAGGTTCCCTGCTTCTTTGTAACTAATACAGTAGGTGAGCTATATGGACTCTTTGATGGTTTAATTTTGACGTCGGCTAGCAGCTAATCAATCTCTTTATCGATCACTTGTTGGTACTTTGAGGGTTACGAGATCACAAACGAGAGAAAGCGAGAAGGAAGAAAGACTTCTCCCAGACAATCTGAGTTTCACTTACAAGCTGCGAAAAGAAGAGTTGGAGGGGCAAATGCAGCTAATCGGATTATCAACAGACGGCACGGTGAAGGAGATGCGACAGAGACTCACAAATTTTATCAGGGAGCAGCGAACCAGGAGTTCCACCGAGAACCTGGAAAGAGAGGAGTCAGCAACGGAGAAGGCCACCACCAGCATACCTGTACCCGACATGGCTGGGTTTCGTGGATAATACCTTTGTTTGAATGGAATTTCTGTTGTGACTCGGATGGAGTGGCGACTCACAGTACACAGTCCAGTCATGGTGGCCATTAGAGTCTTTTCACGATGCTCAAATTCTTTGATGATACAATTTTCTTCGGAGGCCACACTTGTTATGAGAAGTACTTGTGGAGTGCCCCGAAATCCCACAGTGGTTTGTTCTTCTCCATCAATAATCAATTTGCAGCTAAACTTGCTTAGCAAATCCATGCCCACAATGAACTCCTCTTTAAGTCCTGGCAAATAGTATACACGGTGGGTGAATCGTTGCCGATTCGTTGGCGAGAGCCAGCCATTGCTCTTCCTTTATAATATGGGCGTGTTTTCGCAAATAGTCATTTAGTTTTGCTCCCACGAAAGACAGGGTAGCCCCGGTGTCTACCAATGCCATTGTCTGGCGGCAATTGCAGGGGATGTTCATTTGATAGCGAGGTTCAGGTGCGCTGGCCTCGAATTGTGGAGAACTTTCGACGACGGTCACGGTCTTCGGGCAGGAACAATCCCGTGTGAGGGTGTTGGGTTGCCGCAATACGAACAGAACATTAATCGCTTCCCACGGCAATTTCGGCGTGTGTGGCCTGGTTTTCTGCAGGTCCAACAGTGGGTGGAGCGTAAATATGGAAGGTCGGCAACCCAATTGGTCGTGTGTGTCCGCTACGACCGGTTTTCTTCTCTCCGTATCTGTTCATACTCGTCGCCTCGACTCATTAGAGAATCCAGGTCTTGGAAATCACTGCGCCGAATATATAAGCGATACTCTGGCCGTAGCCCCTCGTAAATCCTATCGACGTGATCTTCCTGACGTAGTCTGGGGTGCTGTCGTATCATGGTTACCAAACTCATGATGTAGTCTTTCGCCTTTTCTCGTGGCCCTTGTCGCCGCCGGATAATATCCTCCTCTAGGCGTTGAAGATATCTCGGCGGTAGGAAAAAGTTCATGGCCGCTTCTTTGAATTGCGTCCACGTTTTGATTTCATCTCTTTTATAACGCCACCAATCTGTGGCGCGATCGCGTAATAACTCATTTAGAGGCAGCAATAACTGGTCGTGATGGATGCGGTAATCATTTGCTGACTCCTCGATGCTTTCTATGCAATCCAAAACAGAGCGAGTGCCGTTAAAGTGAAGGCCCCATTTTCTAATAGTATTCATGATCTCGCATTCTGCTGGCAGGTAGCTGGTTGTCGAATGCTTTGCGGTCATGTCGGGTACAGGTATGCTGGTGGTGGCCTTCTCCGTTGCTGACTCCTCTCTTTCCGGGTTCTCGGTGGAACTCCTGGTTCGCTGCTCCCTGATAAAATTTGTGAGTCTCTGTCGCATCTCCTTCACCGTGCCGTCTGTTGATAATCCGATTAGCTGCATTTGCCCCTCCAACTCTTCTTTTCGCAGCTTGTAAGTGAAACTCAGATTGTCTGGGAGAAGTCTTTCTTCCTTCTCGCTTTCTCTCGTTTGTGATCTCGTAACCCTCAAAGTACCAACCACCGCGACGGTCAAGAATTGCACACGATTTGCTGTCAAGCCATCATAGTTTTGATGACGCGGTTGACCCTCTCAGTCGGATTAAGGCGCGTAGGCAGCGGTGAACTGATGTCGAATGCCAAATTTGTTGGTGAGTTCTCTCATTCCCTTATTAGCATATGGCGTTCCATTGTCGTTGATGAGAACTTCTAGACAACCAAAGCGGAAAACTACCCGTTCCTTTAAATAATGTTGGACGGCACTGCTGGTTGCTTGACGGGGGGGGACAAGTTCAACCCATTTTGTGAATTTGTCTGCGAATACCAGGAGCATAGTATTTCCTTTTCGTGAACGGGGTAGCGGTCCTATGAAGTCCGAGGAGACGACTTGCCAAGGTCGGTGAGCGACGGTAGTTGTCATTAGTCCGGTGGGAGGTTGGTTCTTCGCCTTATATTGCGCGCATGTCAGACAGGAGCGGATGTGGCGTAGTATGTCGCGCTGCATGTAGGGCCAGTAGTACCGCTCTCTGGCTCGTCGGAGCGTTTTGTAGTAGCCGAGGTGCCCTGCCGTTGGTCTGTCATGAATTTCTTGTAAAACGTCTGGTCGTTGATTGGGGGTACGCAGAGAGCCCATTTGTTGCTGTGGGTTTTCTGTTTTGATTTTTCCTTATACAGCTTCTGGTCGATGATCTTGTAGCCGGTATGTTCGGTAGAATTCTCCTGTACTTTCTTGTACTGGTGTTGATACCAGTCGGTTGCCTGGTTGTTCAGCAGAGGGGGGGGGGGGTGTCTGATAAGGGTTGGCGTGACAATGAGTCTGCGCCGACATTAAGCGCTCCTTTTCGATATTCAAAAATTTTGTTTTTGGTTTTTGTAGGGTGTGCAGCCAACGTAATTAATGATGATCAGTTATGACGGTGAATCTGTACCCTTCTAAGTAAGGTCGAAGTTTTCGTATGCCAAACAGTACTGCAAGACACTCCTTTTCAGTGGTGGAGTAGTTTTTCTCTAATTTGGTGAGCGCACGGCTTGCATATGCTATCACCACCTCGTGTTCTTCTGCCTTCTGGGTCAGTACCACTCCGAGACCGATGTTACTTGCATCAGTTTGAAGGGTGAACGGTCGAGTGAAATCGGGGCAGCGGAGAACCGGGGCAATAGTGAGCGCGTGCTTCAGGTTTCGAAATGCGGTGTCCTGTTCTTCACTCCATTGCCAACGTGCCTTCTTCTTGAGTAACTGCCTGAGAGGGGCGGTGATAGTTGTGAACTCTTTGACAAACCGGCGATACCAAGATGCGATTCGAAGCACCTGGCGTAGTTCCTTAATATTTTGTGGGGCTGGCAGCTCATGTATAGCTTTTACTTTTTCAGAATCAGTGTGAATGCCGTCAGGGGTTATCAGGTGCCCTAAATAGCGTAACTCATTTTTGCAAAAATTGGTTTTTCCAAAGTTAACCCTCAACTTGGCGTTTTTAAGCCTCTGGAATACGGTTTGAAGATTGGTCATGTGTTCTTCGAATGTTTTTCCCAGTACGATGATATCATCAAGGTATGCGAACGCAAACGGTTCTAACTCCGGACCAATCACAGTGTCCAGCACTCTCTGGAAGGTAGCGGGAGCGGAATGTAGTCCGAATGGCATGACCGTCCATTGGTAGAGTCCGTGGCCGGGAACAGTGAAAGCCGTATATTTTCGTGACGCTTTTTCAAGCGGGATCTGCCAGTAGCCTTGTTTTAAGTCGATGGTGGTGATATACTTCGCCTCTCTCAGTTTGTCCAATATCGCTTGTATTTGTGGCAGAGGGTATCCGTCGCGGATGGAGATTTTATTAAACTGGCGGTAGTCGACACAGAGTCGCCAGGTTCCCTGCTTCTTTGTAACTAATACAATAGGTGAGCTATATGGACTCTTTGATGGTTTAATTTTGACGTCGGCTAGCAGCTAATCAATCTCTTTATCGATCACTTGTTGCATCGCTGGGTTTCGTGGATAATACCTTTGTTTGAATGGAATTTCTGTTGTGACTCGGATGGAGTGGCGACTCACAGTACACAGTCCAGTCATGGTGGCCATTAGAGTCTTTTCACGATGCTCAAATTCTTTGATGATACAATTTTCTTCGGAGGCCACACTTGTTATGAGAAGTACTTGTGGAGTGCCCGAAATCCCACAGTGGTTTGTTCTTCTCCATCAATAATCAATTTGCAGCTAAACTTGCTTAGCAAATCCATGCCCACAATGAACTCCTCTTTAAGTCCTGGCAAATAGTATACACGGTGGGTGAATCGTTGCCGATTCGTTGGCGAGAGCCAGCCATTGCTCTTCCTTTATAATATGGGCGTGTTTTCGCAAATAGTCATTTAGTTTTGCTCCCACGAAAGACAGGGTAGCCCCGGTGTCTACCAATGCCATTGTCTGGCGGCAATTGCAGGTGATGTTCATTTGATAGCGAAGTTCAGGTGCGCTGGCCTCGAATTGTGGAGAACTTTCGACGACGGTCACGGTCTTCGGGCAGGAACAATCCCGTGTGAGGGTGTTGGGTTGCCGCAATACGAACAGAACGTTAATCGCTTCCCACGGCAATTTCGGCGTGTGTGGCCTGGTTTTCTGCAGGTCCAACAGTGGGTGGAGCGTAAATATGGAAGGTCGGCAACCCAATTGGTCGTGTGTGTCCGCTACGACCGGTTTTCTTCTCTCCGTATCTGTTCATACTCGTCGCCTCGACTCATTAGAGAATCCAGGTCTTGGAAATCACTGCGCCGAATATATAAGCGATACTCTGGCCGTAGCCCCTCGTAAATCCTGTCGACGTGATCTTCCTGACGTAGTCTGGGGTGCTGTCGTATCATGGTTACCAAACTCATGATGTAGTCTTTCGCCTTTTCTCGTGGCCCTTGTCGCCGCCGGATAATATCCTCCTCTAGGCGTTGAAGATATCTCGGCGGTAGGAAAAAGTTCATGGCCGCTTCTTTGAATTGCGTCCACGTTTTGATTTCATCTCTTTTATAACGCCACCAATCTGTGGCGCGATCGCGTAATAACTCATTTAGAGGCAGCAATAACTGGTCGTGATGGATGCGGTAATCATTTGCTGACTCCTCGATGCTTTCTATGCAATCCAAAACAGAGCGAGTGCCGTTAAAGTGAAGGCCCCATTTTCTAATAGTATTCATGATCTCGCATTCTGCTGGCAGGTAGCTGGTTGTCGAATGCTTTGCGGTCATGTCGGGTACAGGTATGCTGGTGGTGGCCTTCTCCGTTGCTGACTCCTCTCTTTCCAGGTTCTCGGTGGAACTCCTGGTTCGCTGCTCCCTGATAAAATTTGTGAGTCTCTGTCGCATCTCCTTCACCGTGCCGTCTGTTGATAATCCGATTAGCTGCATTTGCCCCTCCAACTCTTCTTTTCGCAGCTTGTAAGTGAAACTCAGATTGTCTGGGAGAAGTCTTTCTTCCTTCTCGCTTTCTCTCGTTTGTGAACTGCTTCTTGACGAAGTCAGTCCCTGTTCGGGCGCCATTTGTAACGAGTTTTTGTTTCTAGCTGGGGTAGCGTCAGTCGCCCCAGGGTCAATTTTGGGGGATCTCGTAACCCTCAAAGTACCAACCACCGCGACGGTCAAGAATTGCACACGATTTGCTGTCAAGCAAATCTATCACTGAAAAATTCAGCTCGGACGTATGCGGGTTGGTGTTAGTTTTTTTCCTTTTATTTATTCTTTTATTCGATCCAATTCACAAAAAGTCCTTTACAATCTTACTTGCTACTCCACTGGTTACAAATACTTTTGTCAGGCCGAATGCCTGGCGACAGAGGGTCGCGTACTATGATTTGTGAGTACAGGAGACAGGAGCCGAGTGCTCCGCGGCAGAAGGCCGCTCACAATTGTTGCGGGTGTACAGGTGACGGAGGGACCGAATGCCCCGCGGCAGAAGGCCGCTTACAATTGTTGCGGGTGTACAGGTGACGGAGGGACCGAATGCCCCGCGGCAGAAGGCCGCTTACAATACTGGTGAATACAAAGTTTCGGGGGAGCTGAGTGCTCCGCGGCAGAAGGCCGCTCACAATTTGGACGAAAGCTCCGAAGAACTGATTCCGGCCGAAGCCTTGAAATTCCCGAAGGAATGATTCCGGCCGAAGCCTTGAAATTCCCGAAGGAATGATTCCGGCTAGTCCTAAATAAGGCCAAAGATACTCCTAAAATACGTCTATGCTACGCCGGCAACTACTTCTACTCTACTGGATGTATATAGGGTTGGTGAACCCTTCAAAATATGTGAGCCACTCGTTATGCGATTTTGGGGCTGTCGAACCAGGTGGTCAACTGCTCCATGCAAAAGGAGTTTCTGTAAGAGCAAGCACGAATTGAGTCGTTGCTTACCGGCAGAAGGCTGACTTGAGCTTGCACAAACTAATCGTTAAAAGCGCATGCTGATCAAAACTAAATGAGAATCGTATGCAGCGCGTGCGCGACGAAGGAAAATATGAGTGAACTGAATACTGGATTCTATTTTTAGACCTACAACAGCGAAGGCGCAACGAAGAGAAAAAGTGAAACTAAGCCGGTCGCATGGTCCTATTTTTAGAATAGCCGCTGCTTTGCTTGTGCGTATGTATGTCTTATTCTCTGAGCGTGTGTAGCGTGTGTAGCGTGTGTTTTCGGGGCTTGATTTTGTTTTTGCATTTTCCTGGTTCGATTCCGGTTTGGTTGTTCTTTCTTGCTTATGGAGAACTTATGTTAATTTGCATGCTTATTGTGATTATTATTATTTTAATGCCGCTTATTCTTAATTCCAATAATTTCTAAGTTATATTAATTCCTAATTTCAATCATTCCTGGTAATTCTACTAATTCTTCAACTCACTGGAACTTCTATATTTTGGTTTTAACAAAAGTAAAAAATATATGATATTTGTAGCAACCTATATTGGTTTGCTACATTCTACCCTGACAACGGGATAGCAGAAAACAAGATGTGTATAGACACCGCAGCTCCGGTGTTAATCTTGGGGCAGGACTTATGCACGTCTGCTCGAGAGCAGACCTTTCACTGACCAGATGGGATCTGATTCAGCTCGGTTGTCACGATTACGTTTCCTATTTATCTATATATATATATATTTTTTCTACGTTATAATTCACAATTTTAATTCATAATATCATAGTGTAATACTGTAACCAAAAGAATCTTCCATAATAAAAATAAAATAATGTACAAATTCAATGAAATAAGCCATAACGAAAACTCAGATTTAGATTAAGTCTGCCGGGGGATCTGTAGTGTGCTGGCTACCGGTGGTTATGATCTTCTTGTTGCTTCCTAGCTCCAGCTTTGCCCAGCCATCCTCAACCACTACCTTGATGGTTCCCCAGGGCTTCTGAATGCGAAACCGTCGTCTTTCTGGACCTCGTTGCGGCGGAATTCTTATTCCTGTAAAAGGGCCTGTGCGGTCAGTTTTGTGGCCGTTCTCCGTCTCGTTTTTGGGGTTCAGCTTGTGCTGGTACGGCTTCCTACTTGGTGGAGTGGGTATGTTCCGTTTGATAGCGGTTACTGTTTTATTTGTGGGTGGCTTGGGCCTGGGGACGGCTGTGGTAGGTCTGGGTGACTTCTCGTTATTCGAGCTATGGTGTGGGTTGGAGTCGGGGCGGTTCGTTGAACTGTCGACGTGCTTCCGTTGATAATTCGACTTCTCCTGGGGGTTGCCTCCATCGGTGGTTTGTACGGGAGTGGCGGTCCCGTCAGGTTGGCTACTGCCTGTGGTGGAATTCCGTGTCGGCGCGGTTGCGTGCGTACTCTTTGGGTATTCGTGATTGACTGGAGGAACTTCCTTATAATGAGTCCTATTTATACTATTTGGACTTGAGTCTCTTCTTTGTAGTGGGAGCGGTAATTAATTATTTTATGTCGTTTGGTCGGGAGTCTGAGGATGACCATGGGGTCGGCCGTTCTCCGGAGGTGGAGAGAATTCTTTCAAATCGTTGATATGTACCTTGAGTCGTTTCTTGGGTTGGCTCTCATCGTATAATATGACGATGTTGGGAGAGACGAAAGCTTTGACCTGATAAGGCCCGACGTACTTTGGTGCTAATTTTCCCGAGAAGTTTTTGGAAGCGGAGGACAGCACATGATTCTTCCGTAAAACTTGGCAGCCAATAGTAGGCCTCCACGGGCGACGTCGCAAGTCGTAGTAATTTTTTTGTTTCTGGGTGGCCTGACGATTTCGTAGGAGAGCCGTTTCGTAGAGTACCTTAAAATCTGGAGAGGTGTGTTGCTTTCCCGTCACCGGCTGGCTTGCGATGCACTGTGGCGGGCAGAGGTTGCGTCCCAAGTTTAGTTCTGCGGGGCTTAGTTGGGTGGAGTCATGTACGGCTGTGTTGATTGCAAATATGATTTCGGGAATTCTGGCATCCCAGTCTCGGTGATCTCCTTGAGTGTAAATAGCCATCATAGTTTTGATGACGCGGTTGACCCTCTCAGTCGGATTAAGGCGCGTAGGCAGCGGTGAACTGATGTCGAATGCCAAATTTGTTGGTGAGTTCTCTCATTCCCTTATTAGCATATGGCGTTCCATTGTCGTTGATGAGAACTTCTAGACAACCAAAGCGGAAAACTACCCTTTCCTTTAAATAATGTTGGACGGCACTGCTGGTTGCTTGACGCAGGGGGACAAGTTCAACCCATTTTGTGAATTTGTCTGCGAATACCAGGAGCATAGTATTTCCTTTTCGTGAACGGGGTAGCGGTCCTATGAAGTCCGAGGAGACGACTTGCCAAGGTCGGTGAGCGACGGTAGTTGTCATTAGTCCGGTGGGAGGTTGGTTCTTCGCCTTATATTGCGCGCATGTCAGACAGGAGCGGACGTGGCGTAGTATGTCGCGCTGCATGTAGGGCCAGTAGTACCGCTCTCTGGCTCGTCGGAGCGTTTTGTAGTAGCCGAGGTGCCCTGCCGTTGGTCTGTCATGAATTTCTTGTAAAACGTCTGGTCGTTGGTTGGGGGTACGCAGAGAGCCCATTTGTTGCTGTGGGTTTTCTGTTTTGATTTTTCCTTATACAGCTTCTGGTCGATGATCTTGTAGCCGGTATGTTCGGTAGAATTCTCCTGTACTTTCTTGTACTGGTGTTGATACCAGTCGTTTGCCTGGTTGTACAGCAGCTGGGGGGGTGTCTGATAAGGGTTGGCGTGACAATGAGTCTGCGAAGACATTAAGCGCTCCTTTTCTATATTCAATGCGGAAGTCGTATTGTTGTAATTCTAACGCCCAGCGGGCTAATCTGCCTGAGGTGTTTTGTAGGGTGTGCAGCCAACGTAATGAATGATGGTCAGTTATGACGGTGAATCTGTACCCTTCTAAGTAAGGTCGAAGTTTTCGTATGCCAAACAGTACTGCAAGACACTCCTTTTCAGTGGTGGAGTAGTTTTTCTCTAATTTGGTGAGCGCACGGCTTGCATATGCTATCACCACCTCGTGTTCTTCTGCCTTCTGGGTCAGTACCACTCCGAGACCGATGTTACTTGCATCACGTTTTAAGGGTGAATGGTCGAGTGAAATCGGGGCAGCGGAGAACCGGGGCAATAGTGAGCGCGTGCTTCAGGTTTCGAAATGCGGTGTCCTGTTCTTCACTCCATTGCCAACGTGCCTTCTTCTTGAGTAACTGCCTGAGAGGGGCGGTGATAGTTGCGATTCGAAGCACCTGGCGTAGTTCCTTAATATTTTGTGGGGCTGGCAGCTCATGTATAGCTTTTACTTTTTCAGAATCAGTGTGAATGCCGTCAGGGGTTATCAGGTGCCCTAAATAGCGTAACTCATTTTTGCAAAAATTGGTTTTTCCAAAGTTAACCCTCAACTTTGCGTTTTTAAGCCTCTGGAATACGGTTTGAAGATTGGTCATGTGTTCTTCGAATGTTTTTCCCAGTACGATGATATCATCAAGGTATGCGAACGCAAACGGTTCTAACTCCGGACCAATCACAGTGTCCAGCACTCTCTGGAAGGTAGCGAGAGCGGAATGTAGTCCGAATGGCATGACTGTCCATTGGTAGAGTCCGTGGCCGGGAACAGTGAAAGCCGTATATTTTCGTGACGCTTTTTCAAGCGGGATCTGCCAGTAGCCTTGTTTTAAGTCGATGGTGGTGATATACTTCGCCTCTCTCAGTTTGTCCAATATCGCTTGTATTTGTGGCAGAGGGTATCCGTCGCGGATGGAGATTTTATTAAACTGGCGGTAGTCGACACAGAGTCGCCAGGTTCCCTGCTTCTTTGTAACTAATACAATAGGTGAGCTATATGGACTCTTTGATGGTTTAATTTTGACGTCGGCTAGCAGCTAATCAATCTCTTTATCGATCACTTGTTGCATCGCTGGGTTTCGTGGATAATACCTTTGTTTGAATGGAATTTCTGTTGTGACTCGGATGGAGTGGCGACTCACAGTACACAGTCCAGTCATGGTGGCCATTAGAGTCTTTTCACGATGCTCAAATTCTTTGATGATACAATTTTCTTCGGAGGCCACACTTGTTATGAGAAGTACTTGTGGAGTGCCCGAAATCCCACAGTGGTTTGTTCTTCTCCATCAATAATCAATTTGCAGCTAAACTTGCTTAGCAAATCCATGCCCACAATGAACTCCTCTTTAAGTCCTGGCAAATAGTATACACGGTGGGTGAATCGTTGCCGATTCGTTGGCGAGAGCCAGCCATTGCTCTTCCTTTATAATATGGGCGTGTTTTCGCAAATAGTCATTTAGTTTTGCTCCCACGAAAGACAGGGTAGCCCCGGTGTCTACCAATGCCATTGTCTGGCGGCAATTGCAGGTGATGTTCATTTGATAGCGAAGTTCAGGTGCGCTGGCCTCGAATTGTGGAGAACTTTCGACGACGGTCACGGTCTTCGGGCAGGAACAATCCCGTGTGAGGGTGTTGGGTTGCCGCAATACGAACAGAACATTAATCGCTTCCCACGGCAATTTCGGCGTGTGTGGCCTGGTTTTCTGCAGGTCCAACAGTGGGTGGAGCGTAAATATGGAAGGTCGGCAACCCAATTGGTCGTGTGTGTCCGCTACGACCGGTTTTCTTCTCTCCGTATCTGTTCATACTCGTCGCCTCGACTCATTAGAGAATCCAGGTCTTGGAAATCACTGCGCCGAATATATAAGCGATACTCTGGCCGTAGCCCCTCGTAAATCCTGTCGACGTGATCTTCCTGACGTAGTCTGGGGTGCTGTCGTATCATGGTTACCAAACTCATGATGTAGTCTTTCGCCTTTTCTCGTGGCCCTTGTCGCCGCCGGATAATATCCTCCTCTAGGCGTTGAAGATATCTCGGCGGTAGGAAAAAGTTCATGGCCGCTTCTTTGAATTGCGTCCACGTTTTGATTTCATCTCTTTTATAACGCCACCAATCTGTGGCGCGATCGCGTAATAACTCATTTAGAGGCAGCAATAACTGGTCGTGATGGATGCGGTAATCATTTGCTGACTCCTCGATGCTTTCTATGCAATCCAAAACAGAGCGAGTGCCGTTAAAGTGAAGGCCCCATTTTCTAATAGTATTCATGATCTCGCATTCTGCTGGCAGGTAGCTGGTTGTCGAATGCTTTGCGGTCATGTCGGGTACAGGTATGCTGGTGGTGGCCTTCTCCGTTGCTGACTCCTCTCTTTCCAGGTTCTCGGTGGAACTCCTGGTTCGCTGCTCCCTGATAAAATTTGTGAGTCTCTGTCGCATATCCTTCACCGTGCCGTCTGTTGATAATCCGATTAGCTGCATTTGTCCCTCCAACTCTTCTTTTCGCAGCTTGTAAATGAAACTCAGATTGTCTGGGAGAAGTCTTTCTTCCTTCTCGCTTTCTCTCGTTTGTGAACTGCTTCTTGACGAAGTCAGTCCCTGTTCGGGCGCCATTTGTAACGAGTTTTTGTTTCTAGCTGGGGTAGCGTCAGTCGCCCCAGGGTCAATTTTGGGGGATCTCGTAACCCTCAAAGTACCAACCACCGCGACGGTCAAGAATTGCACACGATTTGCTGTCAAGCAAATCTATCACTGAAAAATTCAGCTCGGACGTATGCGGGTTGGTGTTAGTTTTTTTCCTTTTATTTATTCTTTTATTCGATCCAATTCACAAAAAGTCCTTTACAATCTTACTTGCTACTCCACTGGTTACAAATACTTTTGTCAGGCCGAATGCCTGGCGACAGAGGGTCGCGTACTATGATTTGTGAGTACAGGAGACAGGAGCCGAGTGCTCCGCGGCAGAAGGCCGCTCACAATTGTTGCGGGTGTACAGGTGACGGAGGGACCGAATGCCCCGCGGCAGAAGGCCGCTTACAATTGTTGCGGGTGTACAGGTGACGGAGGAACCGAATGCCCCGCGGCAGAAGGCCGCTTACAATACTGGTGAATACAAAGTTTCGGGGGAGCTGAGTGCTCCGCGGCAGAAGGCCGCTCACAATTTGGACGAAAGCTCCGAAGAACTGATTCCGGCCGAAGCCTTGAAATTCCCGAAGGAATGATTCCGGCCGAAGCCTTGAAATTCCCGAAGGAATGATTCCGGCTAGTCCTAAATAAGGCCAAAGATACTCCTAAAATACGTCTATGCTACGCCGGCAACTACTTCTACTCTACTGGATGTATATAGGGTTGGTGAACCCTTCAAAATATGTGAGCCACTCGTTATGCGATTTTGGGGCTGTCGAACCAGGTGGTCAACTGCTCCATGCAAAAGGAGTTTCTGTAAGAGCAAGCACGAATTGAGTCGTTGCTTACCGGCAGAAGGCTGACTTGAGCTTGCACAAACTAATCGTTAAAAGCGCATGCTGATCAAAACTAAATGAGAATCGTATGCAGCGCGTGCGCGACGAAGGAAAATATGAGTGAACTGAATACTGGATTCTATTTTTAGACCTACAACAGCGAAGGCGCAACGAAGAGAAAAAGTGAAACTAAGCCGGTCGCATGGTCCTATTTTTAGAATAGCCGCTGCTTTGCTTGTGCGTATGTATGTCTTATTCTCTGAGCGTGTGTAGCGTGTGTTTTCGGGGCTTGATTTTGTTTTTGCATTTTCCTGGTTCGATTCCGGTTTGGTTGTTCTTTCTTGCTTATGGAGAACTTATGTTAATTTGCATGCTTATTGTGATTATTATTATTTTAATGCCGCTTATTCTTAATTCCAATAATTTCTAAGTTATATTAATTCCTAATTTCAATCATTCCTGGTAATTCTACTAATTCTTCAACTCACTGGAACTTCTATATTTTGGTTTTAACAAAAGTAAAAAATATATGATATTTGTAGCAACCTATATTGGTTTGCTACATTCTACCCTGACAACGGGATAGCAGAAAACAAGATGTGTATAGACACCGCAGCTCCGGTGTTAATCTTGGGGCAGGACTTATGCACGTCTGCTCGAGAGCAGACCTTTCACTGACCAGATGGGATCTGATTCAGCTCGGTTGTCACGATTACGTTTCCTATTTATCTATATATATATATTTTTTTTTCTACGTTATAATTCACAATTTTAATTCATAATATCATAGTGTAATACTGTAACCAAAAGAATCTTCCATAATAAAAATAAAATAATGTACAAATTCAATGAAATAAGCCATAACGAAAACTCAGATTTAGATTAAGTCTGCCGGGGGATCTGTAGTGTGCTGGCTACCGGTGGTTATGATCTTCTTGTTGCTTCCTAGCTCCAGCTTTGCCCAGCCATCCTCAACCACTACCTTGATGGTTCCCCAGGGCTTCTGAATGCGAAACCGTCGTCTTTCTGGACCTCGTTGCGGCGGAATTCTTATTCCTGTAAAAGGGCCTGTGCGGTCAGTTTTGTGGCCGTTCTCCGTCTCGTTTTTGGGGTTCAGCTTGTGCTGGTACGGCTTCCTACTTGGTGGAGTGGGTATGTTCCGTTTGATAGCGGTTACTGTTTTATTTGTGGGTGGCTTGGGCCTGGGGACGGCTGTGGTAGGTCTGGGTGACTTCTCGTTATTCGAGCTATGGTGTGGGTTGGAGTCGGGGCGGTTCGTTGAACTGTCGACGTGCTTCCGTTGATAATTCGACTTCTCCTGGGGGTTGCCTCCATCGGTGGTTTGTACGGGAGTGGCGGTCCCGTCAGGTTGGCTACTGCCTGTGGTGGAATTCCGTGTCGGCGCGGTTGCGTGCGTACTCTTTGGGTATTCATGATTGACTGGAGGAACTTCCTTATAATGAGTCCTATTTATACTATTTGGACTTGAGTCTCTTCTTTGTAGTGGGAGCGGTAATTAATTATTTTATGTCGTTTGGTCGGGAGTCTGAGGATGACCATGGGGTCGGCCGTTCTCCGGAGGTGGAGAGAATTCTTTCAAATCGTTGATATGTACCTTGAGTCGTTTCTTGGGTTGGCTCTCATCGTATAATATGACGATGTTGGGAGAGACGAAAGCTTTGACCTGATAAGGCCCGACGTACTTTGGTGCTAATTTTCCCGAGAAGTTTTTGGAAGCGGAGGACAGCACATGATTCTTCCGTAAAACTTGGCAGCCAATAGTAGGCCTCCACGGGCGACGTCGCAAGTCGTAGTAATTTTTTTGTTTCTGGGTGGCCTGACGATTTCGTAGGAGAGCCGTTTCGTAGAGTACCTTAAAATCTGGAGAGGTGTGTTGCTTTCCCGTCACCGGCTGGCTTGCGATGCACTGTGGCGGGCAGAGGTTGCGTCCCAAGTTTAGTTCTGCGGGGCTTAGTTGGGTGGAGTCATGTACGGCTGTGTTGATTGCAAATATGATTTCGGGAATTCTGGCATCCCAGTCTCGGTGATCTCCTTGAGTGTAAATAGCCATCATAGTTTTGATGACGCGGTTGACCCTCTCAGTCGGATTAAGGCGCGTAGGCAACGGTGAACTGATGTCGAATGCCAAATTTGTTGGTGAGTTCTCTCATTCCCTTATTAGCATATGGCGTTCCATTGTCGTTGATGAGAACTTCTAGACAACCAAAGCGGAAAACTACCCTTTCCTTTAAATAATGTTGGACGGCACTGCTGGTTGCTTGACGCAGGGGGACAAGTTCAACCCATTTTGTGAATTTGTCTGCGAATACCAGGAGCATAGTATTTCCTTTTCGTGAACGGGGTAGCGGTCCTATGAAGTCCGAGGAGACGACTTGCCAAGGTCGGTGAGCGACGGTAGTTGTCATTAGTCCGGTGGGAGGTTGGTTCTTCGCCTTATATTGCGCGCATGTCAGACAGGAGCGGACGTGGCGTAGTATGTCGCGCTGCATGTAGGGCCAGTAGTACCGCTCTCTGGCTCGTCGGAGCGTTTTGTAGTAGCCGAGGTGCCCTGCCGTTGGTCTGTCATGAATTTCTTGTAAAACGTCTGGTCGTTGGTTGGGGGTACGCAGAGAGCCCATTTGTTGCTGTGGGTTTTCTGTTTTGATTTTTCCTTATACAGCTTCTGGTCGATGATCTTGTAGCCGGTATGTTCGGTAGAATTCTCCTGTACTTTCTTGTACTGGTGTTGATACCAGTCGTTTGCCTGGTTGTACAGCAGCTGGGGGGGTGTCTGATAAGGGTTGGCGTGACAATGAGTCTGCGAAGACATTAAGCGCTCCTTTTCTATATTCAATGCGGAAGTCGTATTGTTGTAATTCTAACGCCCAGCGGGCTAATCTGCCTGAGGTGTTTTGTAGGGTGTGCAGCCAACGTAATGAATGATGGTCAGTTATGACGGTGAATCTGTACCCTTCTAAGTAAGATCGAAGTTTTCGTATGCCAAACAGTACTGCAAGACACTCCTTTTCAGTGGTGGAGTAATTTTTCTCTAATTTGGTGAGCGCACGGCTTGCATATGCTATCACCACCTCGTGTTCTTCTGCCTTCTGGGTCAGTACCACTCCGAGACCGATGTTACTTGCATCACGTTTTAAGGGTGAATGGTCGAGTGAAATCGGGGCAGCGGAGAACCGGGGCAATAGTGAGCGCGTGCTTCAGGTTTCGAAATGCGGTGTCCTGTTCTTCACTCCATTGCCAACGTGCCTTCTTCTTGAGTAACTGCCTGAGAGGGGCGGTGATAGTTGCGATTCGAAGCACCTGGCGTAGTTCCTTAATATTTTGTGGGGCTGGCAGCTCATGTATAGCTTTTACTTTTTCAGGATCAGTGTGAATGCCGTCAGGGGTTATCAGGTGCCCTAAATAGCGTAACTCATTTTTGCAAAAATTGGTTTTTCCAAAGTTAACCCTCAACTTTGCGTTTTGAAGCCTCTGGAATACGGTTTGAAGATTGGTCATGTGTTCTTCGAATGTTTTTCCCAGTACGATGATATCATCAAGGTATGCGAACGCAAACGGTTCTAACTCCGGACCAATCACAGTGTCCAGCACTCTCTGAAAGGTAGCGAGAGCGGAATGTAGTCCGAATGGCATGACTGTCCATTGGTAGAGTCCGTGGCCGGGAACAGTGAAAGCCGTATATTTTCGTGACGCTTTTTCAAGCGGGATCTGCCAGTAGCCTTGTTTTAAGTCGATGGTGGTGATATACTTCGCCTCTCTCAGTTTGTCCAATATCGCTTGTATTTGTGGCAGAGGGTATCCGTCGCGGATGGAGATTTTATTAAACTGGCGGTAGTCGACACAGAGTCGCCAGGTTCCCTGCTTCTTTGTAACTAATACAATAGGTGAGCTATATGGACTCTTTGATGGTTTAATTTTGACGTCGGCTAGCAGCTAATCAATCTCTTTATCGATCACTTGTTGCATCGCTGGGTTTCGTGGATAATACCTTTGTTTGAATGGAATTTCTGTTGTGACTCGGATGGAGTGGCGACTCACAGTACACAGTCCAGTCATGGTGGCCATTAGAGTCTTTTCACGATGCTCAAATTCTTTGATGATACAATTTTCTTCGGAGGCCACACTTGTTATGAGAAGTACTTGTGGAGTGCCCGAAATCCCACAGTGGTTTGTTCTTCTCCATCAATAATCAATTTGCAGCTAAACTTGCTTAGCAAATCCATGCCCACAATGAACTCCTCTTTAAGTCCTGGCAAATAGTATACACGGTGGGTGAATCGTTGCCGATTCGTTGGCGAGAGCCAGCCATTGCTCTTCCTTTATAATATGGGCGTGTTTTCGCAAATAGTCATTTAGTTTTGCTCCCACGAAAGACAGGGTAGCCCCGGTGTCTACCAATGCCATTGTCTGGCGGCAATTGCAGGTGATGTTCATTTGATAGCGAAGTTCAGGTGCGCTGGCCTCGAATTGTGGAGAACTTTCGACGAAGGTCACGGTCTTCGGGCAGGAACAATCCCGTGTGAGGGTGTTGGGTTGCCGCAATACGAACAGAACATTAATCGCTTCCCACGGCAATTTCGGCGTGTGTGGCCTGGTTTTCTGCAGGTCCAACAGTGGGTGGAGCGTAAATATGGAAGGTCGGCAACCCAATTGGTCGTGTGTGTCCGCTACGACCGGTTTTCTTCTCTCCGTATCTGTTCATACTCGTCGCCTCGACTCATTAGAGAATCCAGGTCTTGGAAATCACTGCGCCGAATATATAAGCGATACTCTGGCCGTAGCCCCTCGTAAATCCTGTCGACGTGATCTTCCTGACGTAGTCTGGGGTGCTGTCGTATCATGGTTACCAAACTCATGATGTAGTCTTTCGCCTTTTCTCGTGGCCCTTGTCGCCGCCGGATAATATCCTCCTCTAGGCGTTGAAGATATCTCGGCGGTAGGAAAAAGTTCATGGCCGCTTCTTTGAATTGCGTCCACGTTTTGATTTCATCTCTTTTATAACGCCACCAATCTGTGGCGCGATCGCGTAATAACTCATTTAGAGGCAGCAATAACTGGTCGTGATGGATGCGGTAATCATTTGCTGACTCCTCGATGCTTTCTATGCAATCCAAAACAGAGCGAGTGCCGTTAAAGTGAAGGCCCCATTTTCTAATAGTATTCATGATCTCGCATTCTGCTGGCAGGTAGCTGGTTGTCGAATGCTTTGCGGTCATGTCGGGTACAGGTATGCTGGTGGTGGCCTTCTCCGTTGCTGACTCCTCTCTTTCCAGGTTCTCGGTGGAACTCCTGGTTCGCTGCTCCCTGATAAAATTTGTGAGTCTCTGTCGCATATCCTTCACCGTGCCGTCTGTTGATAATCCGATTAGCTGCATTTGTCCCTCCAACTCTTCTTTTCGCAGCTTGTAAATGAAACTCAGATTGTCTGGGAGAAGTCTTTTTTCCTTCTCGCTTTCTCTCGTTTGTGAACTGCTTCTTGACGAAGTCAGTCCCTGTTCGGGCGCCATTTGTAACGAGTTTTTGTTTCTAGCTGGGGTAGCGTCAGTCGCCCCAGGGTCAATTTTGGGGGATCTCGTAACCCTCAAAGTACCAACCACCGCGACGGTCAAGAATTGCACACGATTTGCTGTCAAGCAAATCTATCACTGAAAAATTCAGCTCGGACGTATGCGGGTTGGTGTTAGTTTTTTTCCTTTTATTTATTCTTTTATTCGATCCAATTCACAAAAAGTCCTTTACAATCTTACTTGCTACTCCACTGGTTACAAATACTTTTGTCAGGCCGAATGCCTGGCGACAGAGGGTCGCGTACTATGATTTGTGAGTACAGGAGACAGGAGCCGAGTGCTCCGCGGCAGAAGGCCGCTCACAATTGTTGCGGGTGTACAGGTGACGGAGGGACCGAATGCCCCGCGGCAGAAGGCCGCTTACAATTGTTGCGGGTGTACAGGTGACGGAGGGACCGAATGCCCCGCGGCAGAAGGCCGCTTACAATACTGGTGAATACAAAGTTTCGGGGGAGCTGAGTGCTCCGCGGCAGAAGGCCGCTCACAATTTGGACGAAAGCTCCGAAGAACTGATTCCGGCCGAAGCCTTGAAATTCCCGAAGGAATGATTCCGGCCGAAGCCTTGAAATTCCCGAAGGAATGATTCCGGCTAGTCCTAAATAAGGCCAAAGATACTCCTAAAATACGTCTATGCTACGCCGGCAACTACTTCTACTCTACTGGATGTATATAGGGTTGGTGAACCCTTCAAAATATGTGAGCCACTCGTTATGCGATTTTGGGGCTGTCGAACCAGGTGGTCAACTGCTCCATGCAAAAGGAGTTTCTGTAAGAGCAAGCACGAATTGAGTCGTTGCTTACCGGCAGAAGGCTGACTTGAGCTTGCACAAACTAATCGTTAAAAGCGCATGCTGATCAAAACTAAATGAGAATCGTATGCAGCGCGTGCGCGACGAAGGAAAATATGAGTGAACTGAATACTGGATTCTATTTTTAGACCTACAACAGCGAAGGCGCAACGAAGAGAAAAAGTGAAACTAAGCCGGTCGCATGGTCCTATTTTTAGAATAGCCGCTGCTTTGCTTGTGCGTATGTATGTCTTATTCTCTGAGCGTGTGTAGCGTGTGTTTTCGGGGCTTGATTTTGTTTTTGCATTTTCCTGGTTCGATTCCGGTTTGGTTGTTCTTTCTTGCTTATGGAGAACTTATGTTAATTTGCATGCTTATTGTGATTATTATTATTTTAATGCCGCTTATTCTTAATTCCAATAATTTCTAAGTTATATTAATTCCTAATTTCAATCATTCCTGGTAATTCTACTAATTCTTCAACTCACTGGAACTTCTATATTTTGGTTTTAACAAAAGTAAAAAATATATGATATTTGTAGCAACCTATATTGGTTTGCTACATTCTACCCTGACAACGGGATAGCAGAAAACAAGATGTGTATAGACACCGCAGCTCCGGTGTTAATCTTGGGGCAGGACTTATGCACGTCTGCTCGAGAGCAGACCTTTCACTGACCAGATGGGATCTGATTCAGCTCGGTTGTCACGATTACGTTTCCTATTTATCTATATATATATATATTTTTTCTACGTTATAATTCACAATTTTAATTCATAATATCATAGTGTAATACTGTAACCAAAAGAATCTTCCATAATAAAAATAAAATAATGTACAAATTCAATGAAATAAGCCATAACGAAAACTCAGATTTAGATTAAGTCTGCCGGGGGATCTGTAGTGTGCTGGCTACCGGTGGTTATGATCTTCTTGTTGCTTCCTAGCTCCAGCTTTGCCCAGCCATCCTCAACCACTACCTTGATGGTTCCCCAGGGCTTCTGAATGCGAAACCGTCGTCTTTCTGGACCTCGTTGCGGCGGAATTCTTATTCCTGTAAAAGGGCCTGTGCGGTCAGTTTTGTGGCCGTTCTCCGTCTCGTTTTTAGGGTTCAGCTTGTGCTGGTACGGCTTCCTACTTGGTGGAGTGGGTATGTTCCGTTTGATAGCGGTTACTGTTTTATTTGTGGGTGGCTTGGGCCTGGGGACGGCTGTGGTAGGTCTGGGTGACTTCTCGTTATTCGAGCTATGGTGTGGGTTGGAGTCGGGGCGGTTCGTTGAACTGTCGACGTGCTTCCGTTGATAATTCGACTTCTCCTGGGGGTTGCCTCCATCGGTGGTTTGTACGGGAGTGGCGGTCCCGTCAGGTTGGCTACTGCCTGTGGTGGAATTCCGTGTCGGCGCGGTTGCGTGCGTACTCTTTGGGTATTCATGATTGACTGGAGGAACTTCCTTATAATGAGTCCTATTTATACTATTTGGACTTGAGTCTCTTCTTTGTAGTGGGAGCGGTAATTAATTATTTTATGTCGTTTGGTCGGGAGTCTGAGGATGACCATGGGGTCGGCCGTTCTCCGGAGGTGGAGAGAATTCTTTCAAATCGTTGATATGTACCTTGAGTCGTTTCTTGGGTTGGCTTTCATCGTATAATATGACGATGTTGGGAGAGACGAAAGCTTTGACCTGATAAGGCCCGACGTACTTTGGTGCTAATTTTCCCGAGAAGTTTTTGGAAGCGGAGGACAGCACATGATTCTTCCGTAAAACTTGGCAGCCAATAGTAGGCCTCCACGGGCGACGTCGCAAGTCGTAGTAATTTTTTTGTTTCTGGGTGGCCTGACGATTTCGTAGGAGAGCCGTTTCGTAGAGTACCTTAAAATCTGGAGAGGTGTGTTGCTTTCCCGTCACCGGCTGGCTTGCGATGCACTGTGGCGGGCAGAGGTTGCGTCCCAAGTTTAGTTCTGCGGGGCTTAGTTGGGTGGAGTCATGTACGGCTGTGTTGATTGCAAATATGATTTCGGGAATTCTGGCATCCCAGTCTCGGTGATCTCCTTGAGTGTAAATAGCCATCATAGTTTTGATGACGCGGTTGACCCTCTCAGTCGGATTAAGGCGCGTAGGCAACGGTGAACTGATGTCGAATGCCAAATTTGTTGGTGAGTTCTCTCATTCCCTTATTAGCATATGGCGTTCCATTGTCGTTGATGAGAACTTCTAGACAACCAAAGCGGAAAACTACCCTTTCCTTTAAATAATGTTGGACGGCACTGCTGGTTGCTTGACGCAGGGGGACAAGTTCAACCCATTTTGTGAATTTGTCTGCGAATACCAGGAGCATAGTATTTCCTTTTCGTGAACGGGGTAGCGGTCCTATGAAGTCCGAGGAGACGACTTGCCAAGGTCGGTGAGCGACGGTAGTTGTCATTAGTCCGGTGGGAGGTTGGTTCTTCGCCTTATATTGCGCGCATGTCAGACAGGAGCGGACGTGGCGTAGTATGTCGCGCTGCATGTAGGGCCAGTAGTACCGCTCTCTGGCTCGTCGGAGCGTTTTGTAGTAGCCGAGGTGCCCTGCCGTTGGTCTGTCATGAATTTCTTGTAAAACGTCTGGTCGTTGGTTGGGGGTACGCAGAGAGCCCATTTGTTGCTGTGGGTTTTCTGTTTTGATTTTTCCTTATACAGCTTCTGGTCGATGATCTTGTAGCCGGTATGTTCGGTAGAATTCTCCTGTACTTTCTTGTACTGGTGTTGATACCAGTCGTTTGCCTGGTTGTACAGCAGCTGGGGGGGTGTCTGATAAGGGTTGGCGTGACAATGAGTCTGCGAAGACATTAAGCGCTCCTTTTCTATATTCAATGCGGAAGTCGTATTGTTGTAATTCTAACGCCCAGCGGGCTAATCTGCCTGAGGTGTTTTGTAGGGTGTGCAGCCAACGTAATGAATGATGGTCAGTTATGACGGTGAATCTGTACCCTTCTAAGTAAGGTCGAAGTTTTCGTATGCCAAACAGTACTGCAAGACACTCCTTTTCAGTGGTGGAGTAATTTTTCTCTAATTTGGTGAGCGCACGGCTTGCATATGCTATCACCACCTCGTGTTCTTCTGCCTTCTGGGTCAGTACCACTCCGAGACCGATGTTACTTGCATCACGTTTTAAGGGTGAATGGTCGAGTGAAATCGGGGCAGCGGAGAACCGGGGCAATAGTGAGCGCGTGCTTCAGGTTTCGAAATGCGGTGTCCTGTTCTTCACTCCATTGCCAACGTGCCTTCTTCTTGAGTAACTGCCTGAGAGGGGCGGTGATAGTTGCGATTCGAAGCACCTGGCGTAGTTCCTTAATATTTTGTGGGGCTGGCAGCTCATGTATAGCTTTTACTTTTTCAGGATCAGTGTGAATGCCGTCAGGGGTTATCAGGTGCCCTAAATAGCGTAACTCATTTTTGCAAAAATTGGTTTTTCCAAAGTTAACCCTCAACTTTGCGTTTTTAAGCCTCTGGAATACGGTTTGAAGATTGGTCATGTGTTCTTCGAATGTTTTTCCCAGTACGATGATATCATCAAGGTATGCGAACGCAAACGGTTCTAACTCCGGACCAATCACAGTGTCCAGCACTCTCTGAAAGGTAGCGAGAGCGGAATGTAGTCCGAATGGCATGACTGTCCATTGGTAGAGTCCGTGGCCGGGAACAGTGAAAGCCGTATATTTTCGTGACGCTTTTTCAAGCGGGATCTGCCAGTAGCCTTGTTTTAAGTCGATGGTGGTGATATACTTCGCCTCTCTCAGTTTGTCCAATATCGCTTGTATTTGTGGCAGAGGGTATCCGTCGCGGATGGAGATTTTATTAAACTGGCGGTAGTCGACACAGAGTCGCCAGGTTCCCTGCTTCTTTGTAACTAATACAATAGGTGAGCTATATGGACTCTTTGATGGTTTAATTTTGACGTCGGCTAGCAGCTAATCAATCTCTTTATCGATCACTTGTTGCATCGCTGGGTTTCGTGGATAATACCTTTGTTTGAATGGAATTTCTGTTGTGACTCGGATGGAGTGGCGACTCACAGTACACAGTCCAGTCATGGTGGCCATTAGAGTCTTTTCACGATGCTCAAATTCTTTGATGATACAATTTTCTTCGGAGGCCACACTTGTTATGAGAAGTACTTGTGGAGTGCCCGAAATCCCACAGTGGTTTGTTCTTCTCCATCAATAATCAATTTGCAGCTAAACTTGCTTAGCAAATCCATGCCCACAATGAACTCCTCTTTAAGTCCTGGCAAATAGTATACACGGTGGGTGAATCGTTGCCGATTCGTTGGCGAGAGCCAGCCATTGCTCTTCCTTTATAATATGGGCGTGTTTTCGCAAATAGTCATTTAGTTTTGCTCCCACGAAAGACAGGGTAGCCCCGGTGTCTACCAATGCCATTGTCTGGCGGCAATTGCAGGTGATGTTCATTTGATAGCGAAGTTCAGGTGCGCTGGACTCGAATTGTGGAGAACTTTCGACGAAGGTCACGGTCTTCGGGCAGGAACAATCCCGTGTGAGGGTGTTGGGTTGCCGCAATACGAACAGAACATTAATCGCTTCCCACGGCAATTTCGGCGTGTGTGGCCTGGTTTTCTGCAGGTCCAACAGTGGGTGGAGCGTAAATATGGAAGGTCGGCAACCCAATTGGTCGTGTGTGTCCGCTACGACCGGTTTTCTTCTCTCCGTATCTGTTCATACTCGTCGCCTCGACTCATTAGAGAATCCAGGTCTTGGAAATCACTGCGCCGAATATATAAGCGATACTCTGGCCGTAGCCCCTCGTAAATCCTGTCGACGTGATCTTCCTGACGTAGTCTGGGGTGCTGTCGTATCATGGTTACCAAACTCATGATGTAGTCTTTCGCCTTTTCTCGTGGCCCTTGTCGCCGCCGGATAATATCCTCCTCTAGGCGTTGAAGATATCTCGGCGGTAGGAAAAAGTTCATGGCCGCTTCTTTGAATTGCGTCCACGTTTTGATTTCATCTCTTTTATAACGCCACCAATCTGTGGCGCGATCGCGTAATAACTCATTTAGAGGCAGCAATAACTGGTCGTGATGGATGCGGTAATCATTTGCTGACTCCTCGATGCTTTCTATGCAATCCAAAACAGAGCGAGTGCCGTTAAAGTGAAGGCCCCATTTTCTAATAGTATTCATGATCTCGCATTCTGCTGGCAGGTAGCTGGTTGTCGAATGCTTTGCGGTCATGTCGGGTACAGGTATGCTGGTGGTGGCCTTCTCCGTTGCTGACTCCTCTCTTTCCAGGTTCTCGGTGGAACTCCTGGTTCGCTGCTCCCTGATAAAATTTGTGAGTCTCTGTCGCATATCCTTCACCGTGCCGTCTGTTGATAATCCGATTAGCTGCATTTGTCCCTCCAACTCTTCTTTTCGCAGCTTGTAAATGAAACTCAGATTGTCTGGGAGAAGTCTTTTTTCCTTCTCGCTTTCTCTCGTTTGTGAACTGCTTCTTGACGAAGTCAGTCCCTGTTCGGGCGCCATTTGTAACGAGTTTTTGTTTCTAGCTGGGGTAGCGTCAGTCGCCCCAGGGTCAATTTTGGGGGATCTCGTAACCCTCAAAGTACCAACCACCGCGACGGTCAAGAATTGCACACGATTTGCTGTCAAGCAAATCTATCACTGAAAAATTCAGCTCGGACGTATGCGGGTTGGTGTTAGTTTTTTTCCTTTTATTTATTCTTTTATTCGATCCAATTCACAAAAAGTCCTTTACAATCTTACTTGCTACTCCACTGGTTACAAATACTTTTGTCAGGCCGAATGCCTGGCGACAGAGGGTCGCGTACTATGATTTGTGAGTACAGGAGACAGGAGCCGAGTGCTCCGCGGCAGAAGGCCGCTCACAATTGTTGCGGGTGTACAGGTGACGGAGGGACCGAATGCCCCGCGGCAGAAGGCCGCTTACAATTGTTGCGGGTGTACAGGTGACGGAGGGACCGAATGCCCCGCGGCAGAAGGCCGCTTACAATACTGGTGAATACAAAGTTTCGGGGGAGCTGAGTGCTCCGCGGCAGAAGGCCGCTCACAATTTGGACGAAAGCTCCGAAGAACTGATTCCGGCCGAAGCCTTGAAATTCCCGAAGGAATGATTCCGGCCGAAGCCTTGAAATTCCCGAAGGAATGATTCCGGCTAGTCCTAAATAAGGCCAAAGATACTCCTAAAATACGTCTATGCTACGCCGGCAACTACTTCTACTCTACTGGATGTATATAGGGTTGGTGAACCCTTCAAAATATGTGAGCCACTCGTTATGCGATTTTGGGGCTGTCGAACCAGGTGGTCAACTGCTCCATGCAAAAGGAGTTTCTGTAAGAGCAAGCACGAATTGAGTCGTTGCTTACCGGCAGAAGGCTGACTTGAGCTTGCACAAACTAATCGTTAAAAGCGCATGCTGATCAAAACTAAATGAGAATCGTATGCAGCGCGTGCGCGACGAAGGAAAATATGAGTGAACTGAATACTGGATTCTATTTTTAGACCTACAACAGCGAAGGCGCAACGAAGAGAAAAAGTGAAACTAAGCCGGTCGCATGGTCCTATTTTTAGAATAGCCGCTGCTTTGCTTGTGCGTATGTATGTCTTATTCTCTGAGCGTGTGTAGCGTGTGTAGCGTGTGTTTTCGGGGCTTGATTTTGTTTTTGCATTTTCCTGGTTCGATTCCGGTTTGGTTGTTCTTTCTTGCTTATGGAGAACTTATGTTAATTTGCATGCTTATTGTGATTATTATTATTTTAATGCCGCTTATTCTTAATTCCAATAATTTCTAAGTTATATTAATTCCTAATTTCAATCATTCCTGGTAATTCTACTAATTCTTCAACTCACTGGAACTTCTATATTTTGGTTTTAACAAAAGTAAAAAATATATGATATTTGTAGCAACCTATATTGGTTTGCTACATTCTACCCTGACAACGGGATAGCAGAAAACAAGATGTGTATAGACACCGCAGCTCCGGTGTTAATCTTGGGGCAGGACTTATGCACGTCTGCTCGAGAGCAGACCTTTCACTGACCAGATGGGATCTGATTCAGCTCGGTTGTCACGATTACGTTTCCTATTTATCTATATATATATATTTTTTTTCTACGTTATAATTCACAATTTTAATTCATAATATCATAGTGTAATACTGTAACCAAAAGAATCTTCCATAATAAAAATAAAATAATGTACAAATTCAATGAAATAAGCCATAACGAAAACTCAGATTTAGATTAAGTCTGCCGGGGGATCTGTAGTGTGCTGGCTACCGGTGGTTATGATCTTCTTGTTGCTTCCTAGCTCCAGCTTTGCCCAGCCATCCTCAACCACTACCTTGATGGTTCCCCAGGGCTTCTGAATGCGAAACCGTCGTCTTTCTGGACCTCGTTGCGGCGGAATTCTTATTCCTGTAAAAGGGCCTGTGCGGTCAGTTTTGTGGCCGTTCTCCGTCTCGTTTTTAGGGTTCAGCTTGTGCTGGTACGGCTTCCTACTTGGTGGAGTGGGTATGTTCCGTTTGATAGCGGTTACTGTTTTATTTGTGGGTGGCTTGGGCCTGGGGACGGCTGTGGTAGGTCTGGGTGACTTCTCGTTATTCGAGCTATGGTGTGGGTTGGAGTCGGGGCGGTTCGTTGAACTGTCGACGTGCTTCCGTTGATAATTCGACTTCTCCTGGGGGTTGCCTCCATCGGTGGTTTGTACGGGAGTGGCGGTCCCGTCAGGTTGGCTACTGCCTGTGGTGGAATTCCGTGTCGGCGCGGTTGCGTGCGTACTCTTTGGGTATTCATGATTGACTGGAGGAACTTCCTTATAATGAGTCCTATTTATACTATTTGGACTTGAGTCTCTTCTTTGTAGTGGGAGCGGTAATTAATTATTTTATGTCGTTTGGTCGGGAGTCTGAGGATGACCATGGGGTCGGCCGTTCTCCGGAGGTGGAGAGAATTCTTTCAAATCGTTGATATGTACCTTGAGTCGTTTCTTGGGTTGGCTCTCATCGTATAATATGACGATGTTGGGAGAGACGAAAGCTTTGACCTGATAAGGCCCGACGTACTTTGGTGCTAATTTTCCCGAGAAGTTTTTGGAAGCGGAGGACAGCACATGATTCTTCCGTAAAACTTGGCAGCCAATAGTAGGCCTCCACGGGCGACGTCGCAAGTCGTAGTAATTTTTTTGTTTCTGGGTGGCCTGACGATTTCGTAGGAGAGCCGTTTCGTAGAGTACCTTAAAATCTGGAGAGGTGTGTTGCTTTCCCGTCACCGGCTGGCTTGCGATGCACTGTGGCGGGCAGAGGTTGCGTCCCAAGTTTAGTTCTGCGGGGCTTAGTTGGGTGGAGTCATGTACGGCTGTGTTGATTGCAAATATGATTTCGGGAATTCTGGCATCCCAGTCTCGGTGATCTCCTTGAGTGTAAATAGCCATCATAGTTTTGATGACGCGGTTGACCCTCTCAGTCGGATTAAGGCGCGTAGGCAGCGGTGAACTGATGTCGAATGCCAAATTTGTTGGTGAGTTCTCTCATTCCCTTATTAGCATATGGCGTTCCATTGTCGTTGATGAGAACTTCTAGACAACCAAAGCGGAAAACTACCCTTTCCTTTAAATAATGTTGGACGGCACTGCTGGTTGCTTGACGCAGGGGGACAAGTTCAACCCATTTTGTGAATTTGTCTGCGAATACCAGGAGCATAGTATTTCCTTTTCGTGAACGGGGTAGCGGTCCTATGAAGTCCGAGGAGACGACTTGCCAAGGTCGGTGAGCGACGGTAGTTGTCATTAGTCCGGTGGGAGGTTGGTTCTTCGCCTTATATTGCGCGCATGTCAGACAGGAGCGGACGTGGCGTAGTATGTCGCGCTGCATGTAGGGCCAGTAGTACCGCTCTCTGGCTCGTCGGAGTGTTTTGTAGTAGCCGAGGTGCCCTGCCGTTGGTCTGTCATGAATTTCTTGTAAAACGTCTGGTCGTTGGTTGGGGGTACACAGAGAGCCCATTTGTTGCTGTGGGTTTTCTGTTTTGATTTTTCCTTATACAGCTTCTGGTCGATGATCTTGTAGCCGGTATGTTCGGTAGAATTCTCCTGTACTTTCTTGTACTGGTGTTGATACCAGTCGTTTGCCTGGCTGTACAGCAGCTGGGGGGGTGTCTGATAAGGGTTGGCGTGACAATGAGTCTGCGAAGACATTAAGCGCTCCTTTTCTATATTCAATGCGGAAGTCGTATTGTTGTAATTCTAACGCCCAGCGGGCTAATCTGCCTGAGGTGTTTTGTAGGGTGTGCAGCCAACGTAATGAATGATGGTCAGTTATGACGGTGAATCTGTACCCTTCTAAGTAAGGTCGAAGTTTTCGTATGCCAAACAGTACTGCAAGACACTCCTTTTCAGTGGTGGAGTAGTTTTTCTCTAATTTGGTGAGCGCACGGCTTGCATATGCTATCACCACCTCGTGTTCTTCTGCCTTCTGGGTCAGTACCACTCCGAGACCGATGTTACTTGCATCACGTTTTAAGGGTGAATGGTCGAGTGAAATCGGGGCAGCGGAGAACCGGGGCAATAGTGAGCGCGTGCTTCAGGTTTCGAAATGCGGTGTCCTGTTCTTCACTCCATTGCCAACGTGCCTTCTTCTTGAGTAACTGCCTGAGAGGGGCGGTGATAGTTGCGATTCGAAGCACCTGGCGTAGTTCCTTAATATTTTGTGGGGCTGGCAGCTCATGTATAGCTTTTACTTTTTCAGGATCAGTGTGAATGCCGTCAGGGGTTATCAGGTGCCCTAAATAGCGTAACTCATTTTTGCAAAAATTGGTTTTTCCAAAGTTAACCCTCAACTTTGCGTTTTTAAGCCTCTGGAATACGGTTTGAAGATTGGTCATGTGTTCTTCGAATGTTTTTCCCAGTACGATGATATCATCAAGGTATGCGAACGCAAACGGTTCTAACTCCGGACCAATCACAGTGTCCAGCACTCTCTGAAAGGTAGCGAGAGCGGAATGTAGTCCGAATGGCATGACTGTCCATTGGTAGAGTCCGTGGCCGGGAACAGTGAAAGCCGTATATTTTCGTGACGCTTTTTCAAGCGGGATCCGCCAGTAGCCTTGTTTTAAGTCGATGGTGGTGATATACTTCGCCTCTCTCAGTTTGTCCAATATCGCTTGTATTTGTGGCAGAGGGTATCCGTCGCGGATGGAGATTTTATTAAACTGGCGGTAGTCGACACAGAGTCGCCAGGTTCCCTGCTTCTTTGTAACTAATACAATAGGTGAGCTATATGGACTCTTTGATGGTTTAATTTTGACGTCGGCTAGCAGCTAATCAATCTCTTTATCGATCACTTGTTGCATCGCTGGGTTTCGTGGATAATACCTTTGTTTGAATGGAATTTCTGTTGTGACTCGGATGGAGTGGCGACTCACAGTACATAGTCCAGTCATGGTGGCCATTAGAGTCTTTTCACGATGCTCAAATTCTTTGATGATACAATTTTCTTCGGAGGCCACACTTGTTATGAGAAGTACTTGTGGAGTGTCCCGAAATCCCACAGTGGTTTGTTCTTCTCCATCAATAATCAATTTGCAGCTAAACTTGCTTAGCAAATCCATGCCCACAATGAACTCCTCTTTAAGTCCTGGCAAATAGTATACACGGTGGGTGAATCGTTGCCGATTCGTTGGCGAGAGCCAGCCATTGCTCTTCCTTTATAATATGGGCGTGTTTTCGCAAATAGTCATTTAGTTCTGCTCCCACGAAAGACAGGGTAGCCCCGGTGTCTACCAATGCCATTGTCTGGCGGCAATTGCAGGTGATGTTCATTTGATAGCGAGGTTCAGGTGCGCTGGCCTCGAATTGTGGAGAACTTTCGACGACGGTCACGGTCTTCGGGCAGGAACAATCCCGTGTGAGGGTGTTGGGTTGCCGCAATACGAACAGAACATTAATCGCTTCCCACGGCAATTTCGGCGTGTGTGGCCTGGTTTTCTGCAGGTCCAACAGTGGGTGGAGCGTAAATATGGAAGGTCGGCAACCCAATTGGTCGTGTGTGTCCGCTACGATCGGTTTTCTTCTCTCCGTATCTGTTCATACTCGTCGCCTCGACTCATTAGAGAATCCAGGTCTTGGAAATCACTGCGCCGAATATATAAGCGATACTCTGGCCGTAGCCCCTCGTAAATCCTGTCGACGTGATCTTCCTGACGTAGTCTGGGGTGCTGTCGTATCATGGTTACCAAACTCATGATGTAGTCTTTCGCCTTTTCTCGTGGCCCTTGTCGCCGCCGGATAATATCCTCCTCTAGGCGTTGAAGATATCTCGGCGGTAGGAAAAAGTTCATGGCCGCTTCTTTGAATTGCGTTCACGTTTTGATTTCATCTCTTTTATAACGCCACCAATCTGTGGCGCGATCGCGTAATAACTCATTTAGAGGCAGCAATAACTGGTCGTGATGGATGCGGTAATCATTTGCTGACTCCTCGATGCTTTCTATGCAATCCAAAACAGAGCGAGTGCCGTTAAAGTGAAGGCCCCATTTTCTAATAGTATTCATGATCTCGCATTCTGCTGGCAGGTAGCTGGTTGTCGAATGCTTTGCGGTCATGTCGGGTACAGGTATGCTGGTGGTGGCCTTCTCCGTTGCTGACTCCTCTCTTTCCAGGTTCTCGGTGGAACTCCTGGTTCGCTGCTCCCTGATAAAATTTGTGAGTCTCTGTCGCATCTCCTTCACCGTGCCGTCTGTTGATAATCCGATTAGCTGCATTTGTCCCTCCAACTCTTCTTTTCGCAGCTTGTAAATGAAACTCAGATTGTCTGGGAGAAGTCTTTCTTCCTTCTCGCTTTCTCTCGTTTGTGAATTGCTTCTTGACGAAGTCAGTCCCTGTTCGGGCGCCATTTGTAACGAGTTTTTGTTTCTAGCTGGGGTAGCGTCAGTCGCCCCAGGGTCAATTTTGGGGGATCTCGTAACCCTCAAAGTACCAACCACCGCGACGGTCAAGAATTGCACACGATTTGCTGTCAAGCAAATCTATCACTGAAAAATTCAGCTCGGACGTATGCGGGTTGGTGTTAGTTTTTTTCCTTTTATTTATTCTTTTATTCGATCCAATTCACAAAAAGTCCTTTACAATCTTACTTGCTACTCCACTGGTTACAAATACTTTTGTCAGGCCGAATGCCTGGCGACAGAGGGTCGCGTACTATGATTTATGAGTACAGGAGACAGGAGCCGAGTGCTCCGCGGCAGAAGGCCGCTCACAATTGTTGCGGGTATACAGGTGACGGAGGGACCGAATGCCCCGCGGCAGAAGGCCGCTTACAATACTGGTGAATACAAAGTTTCGGGGGAGCTGAGTGCTCCGCGGCAAAAGGCCGCTCACAATTTGGACGAAAGCTCCGAAGAACTGATTCCGGCCGAAGCCTTGAAATTCCCGAAGGAATGATTCCGGCCGAAGCCTTGAAATTCCCGAAGGAATGATTCCGGCTAGTCCTAAATAAGCCCAAAGATACTCCTAAAATACGTCTATGCTACGCCGGCAACTACTTCTACTCTACTGGATGTATATAGGGTTGGTGAACCCTTCAAAATATGTGAGCCACTCGTTATGCGATTTTGGGGCTGTCGAACCAGGTGGTCAACTGCTCCATGCAAAAGGAGTTTCTGTAAGAGCAAGCACGAATTGAGTCGTTGCTTACCGGCAGAAGGCTGACTTGAGCTTGCCCAAACTAATCGTTAAAAGCGCATGCTGATCAAAACTAAATGAGAATCGTATGCAGCGTGTGCGCGACGAAAGAAAATATGAGTGAACTGAATACTGGATTCTATTTTTAGACCTACAACAGCGAAGGCGCAACGAAAAGAAAAAGTGAAACTAAGCCGGTCGCATGGTTCTATTTTTAGAATAGCCGCTGCTTTGCTTGTGCGTATGTATGTCTTATTCTCTGAGCGTGTGTAGCGTGTGTTTTCGGGGCTTGATTTTGTTTTTGCATTTTCCTGGTTCGATTCCGGTTTGGTTGTTCTTTCTTGCTTATGGAGAACTTATGTTAATTTGCATGCTTATTGTGATTATTATTATTTTAATGCCGCTTATTCTTAATTCCAATAATTTCTAAGTTATATTAATTCCTAATTTCAATCATTCCTGGTAATTCTACTAATTCTTCAACTCACTGGAACTTCTATATTTTGGTTTTAACAAAAGTAAAAAATATATGATATTTGTAGCAACCTATATTGGTTTGCTACATTCTACCCTGACAACGGGATAGCAGAAAACAAGATGTGTATAGACACCGCAGCTCCGGTGTTAATCTTGGGGCAGGACTTATGCACGTCTGCTCGAGAGCAGACCTTTCACTGACCAGATGGGATCTGATTCAGCTCGGTTGTCACGATTACGTTTTCTATTTATCTATATATATATATTTTTTTTTTCTACGTTATAATTCACAATTTTAATTCATAATATCATAGTGTAATACTGTAACCAAAAGAATCTTCCATAATAAAAATAAAATAATGTACAAATTCAATGAAATAAGCCATAACGAAAACTCAGATTTAGATTAAGTCTGCCGGGGGATCTGTAGTGTGCTGGCTACCGGTGGTTATGATCTTCTTGTGGCTTCCTAGCTCCAGCTTTGCCCAGCCATCCTCAACCACTACCTTGATGGTTCCCCAGGGCTTCTGAATGCGAAACCGTCGTCTTTCTGGACCTCGTTGCGGCGGAATTCTTATTCCTGTAAAAGGGCCTGTGCGGTCAGTTTTGTGGCCGTTCTCCGTCTCGTTTTTGGGGTTCAGCTTGTGCTGGTACGGCTTCCTACTTGGTGGAGTGGGTAGGTTCCGTTTGATAGCGGTTACTGTTTTATTTGCGGGTGGCTTGGGCCTGGGGACGGCTGTGGTAGGTCTGGGTGACGGTGGGTGACTTCTCGTTATTCGAGCTATGGTGTGGGTTGGAGTCGGGGCGGTTCGTTGAACTGTCGACGTGCTTCCGTTGATAATTCGACTCCTCCTGGGGGTTGCCTCCATCGGTGGTTTGTACGGGAGTGGCGGTCCCGTCAGGTTGGCTACTGCCTGTGGTGGAATTCCGTGTCGGCGCGGTTGCGTGCGTACTCTTTGGGTATTCATGATTGACTGGAGGAACTTCCTTATAATGAGTCCTATTTATACTATTTGGACTTGAGTCTCTTCTTTGTAGTGGGAGCGGTAATTAATTATTTTATGTCGTTTGGTCGGGAGTCTGAGGATGACCATGGGGTCGGCCGTTCTCCGGAGGTGGAGAGAATTCTTTCAAATCGTTGATATGTACCTTGCGTCGTTTCTTGGGTTGGCTCTCATCGTATAATATGACGATGTTGGGAGAGACGAAAGCTTTGACCTGATAAGGCCCGACATACTTTGGTGCTAATTTTCCCGAGAAGTTTTTGAAAGCGGAGGACAGCACATGATTCTTCCGTAAAACTTGGCAGCCAATAGTAGGCCTCCACGGGCGACGTCGCAAGTCGTAGTAATTTTTTTGTTTCTGGGTGGCCTGACGATTTCGTAGGAGAGCCGTTTCGTAGAATACCTTAAAATCTGGAGAGGTGTGTTGCTTTCCCGTCACCGGCTGGCTTGCGATGCACTGTGGCGGGCAGAGGTTGCGTCCCAAGTTTAGTTCTGCGGGGCTTAGTTGGGTGGAGTCATGTACGGCTGTGTTGATTGCAAACATGATTTCGGGAATTCTGGCATCCCAGTCTAGGTGATCTCCTTGAGTGTAAATAGCCATCATAGTTTTGATGACGCGGTTGACCCTCTCAGTCGGATTAAGGCGCGTAGGCAGCGGTGAACTGATGTCGAATGCCAAATTTGTTGGTGAGTTCTCTCATTTCCTTATTAGCATATGGCGTTCCATTGTCGTTGATGAGAACTTCTAGACAACCAAAGCGGAAAACTACCCTTTCCTTTAAATAATGTTGGACGGCACTGCTGGTTGCTTGACGGGGGGGGGGACAAGTTCAAACCATTTTGTGAATTTGTCTGCGAATACCAGGAGCATAGTATTTCCTTTTCATGAACGGGGTAGCGGTCCTATGAAGTCCGAGGAGACGACTTGCCAAGGTCGGTGAGCGACGGTAGTTGTCATTAGTCCGGTGGGAGGTTGGTTCTTCGCCTTATATTGCGCGCATGTCAGACAGGAGCGGACGTGGCGTAGTATGTCGCGCTGCATGTAGGGCCAGTAGTACCGCTCTCTGGCTCGTCGGAGCGTTTTGTAGTAGCCGAGGTGCCCTGCCGTTGGTCTGTCATGAATTTCTTGTAAAACGTCTGGTCGTTGATTGGGGGTACGCAGAGAGCCCATTTGTTGCTGTGGGTTTTCTGTTTTGATTTTTCCTTATACAGCTTCTGGTCGATGATCTTGTAGCCGGTATGTTCGGTAGAATTCTCCTGTACTTTCTTGTACTGGTGTTGATACCAGTCGGTTGCCTGGTTGTACAGCAGCTGGGGGGGTGTCTGATAAGGGTTGGCGTGACAATGAGTCTGCGACGACATTAAGCGCTCCTTTTCGATATTCAATGTGGAAGTCGTATTGTTGTAATTCTAACGCCCAGCGGGCTAATCTGCCTGAGGTGTTTTGTAGGGTGTGCAGCCAACGTAATGAATGATGATCAGTTATGACGGTGAATCTGTACCCTTCTAAGTAAGGTCGAAGTTTTCGTATGCCAAACAGTACTGCAAGATACTCCTTTTCGGTGGTGGAGTAGTTTTTCTCTAATTTGGTGAGCGCACGGCTTGCATATGCTATCACCACCTCGTGTTCTTCTGCCTTCAGGGTCAGTACCACTCCGAGACCGATGTTACTTGCATCAGTTTGAAGGGTGAACGGTCGAGTGAAATCGGGGCAGCGGAGAACCGGGGCAATAGTGAGCGCGTGCTTCAGGTTTCGAAATGCGGTGTCCTGTTCTTCACTCCATTGCTAACGTGCCTTCTTCTTGAGTAACTGCCTGAGAGGGGCGGTGATAGTTGCGAACTCTTTGACAAACCGGCGATACCAAGATGCGATTCGAAGCACCTGGCGTAGTTCCTTAATATTTTGTGGGGCTGGCAGCTCATGTATAGCTTTTACTTTTTCAGGATCAGTGTGAATGCCGTCAGGGGTTATCAGGTGCCCTAAATAGCGTAACTCATTTTTGCAAAAATTGGTTTTTCCAAAGTTAACCCTCAACTTGGCGTTTTTAAGCCTCTGGAATACGGTTTGAAGATTGGTCATGTGTTCTTCGAATGTTTTTCCCAGTACGATGATATCATCAAGGTATGCGAACGCAAACGGTTCTAACTCCGGACCAATCACAGTGTCCAGCACTCTCTGGAAGGTAGCGGGAGCGGAATGTAGTCCGAATGGCATGACCGTCCATTGGTAGAGTCCGTGGCCGGAAACAGTGAAAGCCGTATATTTTCGTGACGCTTTTTCAAGCGGGATCTGCCAGTAGCCTTGTTTTAAGTCGATGGTGGTGATATACTTCGCCTCTCGCAGTTTGTCCAATATCGCTTGTATTTGTGGCAGAGGGTATCCGTCGCGGATGGAGATTTTATTAAACTGGCGGTAGTCGACACAGAGTCGCCAGGTTCCCTGCTTCTTTGTAACTAATACAATAGGTGAGCTATATGGACTCTTTGATGGTTTAATTTTGACGTCGGCTAGCAGCTAATCAATCTCTATCGATCACTGGTTGCATCGCTGGGTTTCGTGGATAATACCTTTGTTTGAATGGAATTTCTGTTGTGACTCGGATGGAGTGGCGACTCACAGTACACAGTCCAGTGATGGTGGCCATTAGAGTCTTTTCACGATGCTCAAATTCTTTGATGATACAATTTTTTTTTTCGGAGGCCACACTTGTTATGAGAAGTACTTGTGGAGTGCCCCGAAATCCCACAGTGGTTTGTTCTTCTCCATCAATAATCAATTTGCAGCTAAACTTGCTTAGCAAATCCATGCCCACAATGAACTCCTCTTTAAGTCCTGGCAAATAGTATACACGGTGGGTGAATCGTTGCCGATTCGTTGGCGAGAGCCAGCCATTGCTCTTTCTTTATAATATGGGCGTGTTTTCGCAAATAGTCATTTAGTTTTGCTCCCACGAAAGACAGGGTAGCCCCGGTGTCTACCAATGCCATTGTCTGGCGGCAATTGCAGGTGATGTTCATTTGATAGCGAAGTTCAGGTGCGCTGGCCTCGAATTGTGGAGAACTTTCGACGACGGTCACGGTCTTCGGGCAGGAACAATCCCGTGTGAGGGTGTTGGGTTGCCGCAATACGAACAGAACATTAATCGCTTCCCACGGCAATTTCGGCGTGTGTGGCCTGGTTTTCTGCAGGTCCAACAGTGGGTGGAGCGTAAATATGGAAGGTCGGCAACCCAATTGGTCGTGTGTGTCCGCTACGACCGGTTTTCTTCTCTACGTATCTGTTCATACTCGTCGCCTCGACTCATTAGAGAATCCAGGTCTTGGAAATCACTGCGCCGAATATATAAGCGATACTCTGGCCGTAGCCCCTCGTAAATCCTGTCGACGTGATCTTCCTGACGTAGTCTGGGGTGCTGTCGTATCATGGTTACCAAACTCATGATGTAGTCTTTCGCCTTTTCTCGTGGTCCTTGTCGCCGCCGGATAATATCCTCCTCTAGGCGTTGAAGATATCTCGGCGGTAGGAAAAAGTTCATGGCCGCTTCTTTGAATTGCGTCCACGTTTTGATTTCATCTCTTTTATAACGCCACCAATCTGTGGCGCGATCGCGTAATAACTCATTTAGAGGCAGCAATAACTGGTCGTGATGGATGCGGTAATCAGTTGCTGACTCCTCGATGCTTTCTATGAAATCCAAAACAGAGCGAGTGCCGTTAAAGTGAAGGCTCCATTTTCTGATAGTATTCATGATCTCGCATTCTGCTGGCAGGTAGCTGGTTGTCGAATGCTTTGCGGTCATGTCGGGTACAGGTATGCTGGTGGTGGCCTTCTCCGTTGCTGACTCCTCTCTTTCCAGGTTCTCGGTGGAACTCCTGGTTCGCTGCTCCCTGATAAAATTTGTGAGTCTCTGTCGCATCTCCTTCACCGTGCCGTCTGTTTATAATCCGATTAGCTGCATTTGTCCCTCCAACTCTTCTTTTCGCAGCTTGTAAATGAAACTCAGATTGTCTGGGAGAAGTCTTTCTTCCTTCTCGCTTTCTCTCGTTTGTGAACTGCTTCTTGATGAAGTCAGTCCCTGTTCGGGCGCCATTTGTAACGAGTTTTTGTTTCTAGCTGGGGTAGCGTCAGTCGCCCCAGGGTCAATTTTGGGGGATCTCGTAACCCTCAAAGTACCAACCACCGCGACGGTCAAGAATTGCACACGATTTGCTGTCAAGCAAATCTATCACTGAAAAATTCAGCTCGGACGTATGCGGGTTGGTGTTAGTTTTTTTCCTTTTATTTATTCTTTTATTCGATCCAATTCACAAAAAGTCCTTTACAATCTTACTTGCTACTCCACTGGTTACAAATACTTTTGTCAGGCCGAATGCCTGGCGACAGAGGGTCGCGTACTATGATTTGTGAGTACAGGAGACAGGAGCCGAGTGCTCCGCGGCAGAAGGCCGCTCACAATTGTTGCGGGTGTACAGGTGACGGAGGGACCGAATGCCCCGCGGCAGAAGGCCGCTTACAATACTGGTGAATACAAAGTTTCGGGGGAGCTGAGTGCTCCGCGGCAAAAGGCCGCTCACAATTTGGACGAAAGCTCCGAAGAACTGATTCCGGCCGAAGCCTTGAAATTCCCGAAGGAATGATTCCGGCCGAGGCCTTGAAATTCCCGAAGGAATGATTCCGGCTAGTCCTAAATAAGCCCAAAGATACTCCTAAAATACGTCTATGCTACGCCGGCAACTACTTCTACTCTACTGGATGTATATAGGGTTGGTGAACCCTTCAAAATATGTGAGCCACTCGTTATGCGATTTTGGGGCTGTCGAACCAGGTGGTCAACTGCTCCATACAAAAGGAGTTTCTGTAAGAGCAAGCACGAATTGAGTCGTTGCTTACCGGCAGAAGGCTGACTTGAGCTTGCACAAACTAATCGTTAAAAGCGCATGCTGATCAAAACTAAATGAGAATCGTATGCAGCGTGTGCGCGACGAAAGAAAATATGAGTGAACTGAATACTGGATTCTATTTTTAGACCTACAACAGCGAAGGCGCAACGAAAAGAAAAAGTGAAACTAAGCCGGTCGCATGGTTCTATTTTTAGAATAGCCGCTGCTTTGCTTGTGCGTATGTATGTCTTATTCTCTGAGCGTGTGTAGCGTGTGTAGCGTGTGTTTTCGGGGCTTGATTTTGTTTTTGCATTTTCCTGGTTCGATTCCGGTTTGGTTGTTCTTTCTTGCTTATGGAGAACTTATGTTAATTTGCATGCTTATTGTGATTATTATTATTTTAATGCCGCTTATTCTTAATTCCAATAATTTCTAAGTTATATTAATTCCTAATTTCAATCATTCCTGGTAATTCTACTAATTCTTCAACTCACTGGAACTTCTATATTTTGGTTTTAACAAAAGTAAAAAATATATGATATTTGTAGCAACCTATATTGGTTTGCTACATTCTACCCTGACAACGGGATAGCAGAAAACAAGATGTGTATAGACACCGCAGCTCCGGTGTTAATCTTGGGGCAGGACTTATGCACGTCTGCTCGAGAGCAGACCTTTCACTGACCAGATGGGATCTGATTCAGCTCGGTTGTCACGATTACGTTTTCTATTTATCTATATATATATATTTTTTTTTTCTACGTTATAATTCACAATTTTAATTCATAATATCATAGTGTAATACTGTAACCAAAAGAATCTTCCATAATAAAAATAAAATAATGTACAAATTCAATGAAATAAGCCATAACGAAAACTCAGATTTAGATTAAGTCTGCCGGGGGATCTGTAGTGTGCTGGCTACCGGTGGTTATGATCTTCTTGTGGCTTCCTAGCTCCAGCTTTGCCCAGCCATCCTCAACCACTACCTTGATGGTTCCCCAGGGCTTCTGAATGCGAAACCGTCGTCTTTCTGGACCTCGTTGCGGCGGAATTCTTATTCCTGTAAAAGGGCCTGTGCGGTCAGTTTTGTGGCCGTTCTCCGTCTCGTTTTTGGGGTTCAGCTTGTGCTGGTACGGCTTCCTACTTGGTGGAGTGGGTAGGTTCCGTTTGATAGCGGTTACTGTTTTATTTGCGGGTGGCTTGGGCCTGGGGACGGCTGTGGTAGGTCTGGGTGACGGTGGGTGACTTCTCGTTATTCGAGCTATCGTGTGGGTTGGAGTCGGGGCGGTTCGTTGAACTGTCGACGTGCTTCCGTTGATAATTCGACTCCTCCTGGGGGTTGCCTCCATCGGTGGTTTGTACGGGAGTGGCGGTCCCGTCAGGTTGGCTACTGCCTGTGGTGGAATTCCGTGTCGGCGCGGTTGCGTGCGTACTCTTTGGGTATTCATGATTGACTGGAGGAACTTCCTTATAATGAGTCCTATTTATACTATTTGGACTTGAGTCTCTTCTTTGTAGTGGGAGCGGTAATTAATTATTTTATGTCGTTTGGTCGGGAGTCTGAGGATGACCATGGGGTCGGCCGTTCTCCGGAGGTGGAGAGAATTCTTTCAAATCGTTGATATGTACCTTGCGTCGTTTCTTGGGTTGGCTCTCATCGTATAATATGACGATGTTGGGAGAGACGAAAGCTTTGACCTGATAAGGCCCGACATACTTTGGTGCTAATTTTCCCGAGAAGTTTTTGAAAGCGGAGGACAGCACATGATTCTTCCGTAAAACTTGGCAGCCAATAGTAGGCCTCCACGGGCGACGTCGCAAGTCGTAGTAATTTTTTTGTTTCTGGGTGGCCTGACGATTTCGTAGGAGAGCCGTTTCGTAGAATACCTTAAAATCTGGAGAGGTGTGTTGCTTTCCCGTCACCGGCTGGCTTGCGATGCACTGTGGCGGGCAGAGGTTGCGTCCCAAGTTTAGTTCTGCGGGGCTTAGTTGGGTGGAGTCATGTACGGCTGTGTTGATTGCAAACATGATTTCGGGAATTCTGGCATCCCAGTCTAGGTGATCTCCTTGAGTGTAAATAGCCATCATAGTTTTGATGACGCGGTTGACCCTCTCAGTCGGATTAAGGCGCGTAGGCAGCGGTGAACTGATGTCGAATGCCAAATTTGTTGGTGAGTTCTCTCATTTCCTTATTAGCATATGGCGTTCCATTGTCGTTGATGAGAACTTCTAGACAACCAAAGCGGAAAACTACCCTTTCCTTTAAATAATGTTGGACGGCACTGCTGGTTGCTTGACGGGGGGGGGGACAAGTTCAAACCATTTTGTGAATTTGTCTGCGAATACCAGGAGCATAGTATTTCCTTTTCATGAACGGGGTAGCGGTCCTATGAAGTCCGAGGAGACGACTTGCCAAGGTCGGTGAGCGACGGTAGTTGTCATTAGTCCGGTGGGAGGTTGGTTCTTCGCCTTATATTGCGCGCATGTCAGACAGGAGCGGACGTGGCGTAGTATGTCGCGCTGCATGTAGGGCCAGTAGTACCGCTCTCTGGCTCGTCGGAGCGTTTTGTAGTAGCCGAGGTGCCCTGCCGTTGGTCTGTCATGAATTTCTTGTAAAACGTCTGGTCGTTGATTGGGGGTACGCAGAGAGCCCATTTGTTGCTGTGGGTTTTCTGTTTTGATTTTTCCTTATACAGCTTCTGGTCGATGATCTTGTAGCCGGTATGTTCGGTAGAATTCTCCTGTACTTTCTTGTACTGGTGTTGATACCAGTCGGTTGCCTGGTTGTACAGCAGCTGGGGGGGTGTCTGATAAGGGTTGGCGTGACAATGAGTCTGCGACGACATTAAGCGCTCCTTTTCGATATTCAATGTGGAAGTCGTATTGTTGTAATTCTAACGCCCAGCGGGCTAATCTGCCTGAGGTGTTTTGTAGGGTGTGCAGCCAACGTAATGAATGATGATCAGTTATGACGGTGAATCTGTACCCTTCTAAGTAAGGTCGAAGTTTTCGTATGCCAAACAGTACTGCAAGATACTCCTTTTCGGTGGTGGAGTAGTTTTTCTCTAATTTGGTGAGCGCACGGCTTGCATATGCTATCACCACCTCGTGTTCTTCTGCCTTCAGGGTCAGTACCACTCCGAGACCGATGTTACTTGCATCAGTTTGAAGGGTGAACGGTCGAGTGAAATCGGGGCAGCGGAGAACCGGGGCAATAGTGAGCGCGTGCTTCAGGTTTCGAAATGCGGTGTCCTGTTCTTCACTCCATTGCTAACGTGCCTTCTTCTTGAGTAACTGCCTGAGAGGGGCGGTGATAGTTGCGAACTCTTTGACAAACCGGCGATACCAAGATGCGATTCGAAGCACCTGGCGTAGTTCCTTAATATTTTGTGGGGCTGGCAGCTCATGTATAGCTTTTACTTTTTCAGGATCAGTGTGAATGCTGTCAGGGGTTATCAGGTGCCCTAAATAGCGTAACTCATTTTTGCAAAAATTGGTTTTTTCCAAAGTTAACCCTCAACTTGGCGTTTTTAAGCCTCTGGAATACGGTTTGAAGATTTGTCATGTGTTCTTCGAATGTTTTTCCCAGTACGATGATATCATCAAGGTATGCGAACGCAAACGGTTCTAACTCCGGACCAATCACAGTGTCCAGCACTCTCTGGAAGGTAGCGGGAGCGGAATGTAGTCCGAATGGCATAACCGTCCATTGGTAGAGTCCGTGGCCGGGAACAGTGAAATCCGTATATTTTCGTGACGCTTTTTCAAGCGGAATCTGCCAGTAGCCTTGTTTTAAGTCGATGGTGGTGATATACTTCGCCTCTCTAAGTTTGTCCAATATCGCTTGTATTTGTGGCAGAGGGTATCCGTCGCGGATGGAGATTTTATTAAACTGGCGGTAGTCGACACAGAGTCGCCAGGTTCCCTGCTTCCTTGTAACTAATACAACAGGTGAGCTATATGGACTCTTTGATGGTTTAATTTTGACGTCGGCTAGCAGCTGATCAATCTCTTTATCGATCACTTGTTGCATCGCTGGGTTTCGTGGATAATACCTTTGTTTGAATGGAATTTCTGTTGTGACTCGGATGGAGTGGCGACTCACAGTACACAGTCCAGTCATGGTGGCCATTAGAGTCTTTTCACGATGCTCAAATTCTTTGATGATACAATTTTCTTCGGAGGCCACACTTGTTATGAGAAGTATTTGTGGAGTGCCCCGAAATCCCACAGTGGTTTGTTCCTCTCCATCAATAATCAATTTGCAGCTAAACTTGCTTAGCAAATCCATGCCCACAGTGAACTCCTCTTTAAGTCCTGGCAAATAGTATACACGGAGGGTGAATCGTTGCCGATTCGTTGGTGAGAGCCAGCCATTGCTCTTCCTTTATAATATGGGCGTGTTTTCACAAATAGTCATTTAGTTTTGCTCCCACGAAAGACAGGGTAGCCCCGGTGTCTACAAATGCCATTGTCTGGCGGCAATTGCAGGTGATGTTAATTTGATAGCGAGGTTCAGGTGCGCTGGCCTCGAATTTTGGAGAACTTTCGACGACGGTCACGGTCTTCGGGCAGGAACAATCCCGTGTGAGGGTGTTGGGTTGCCGCAATACGAACAGAACATTAATCGCTTCCCACGGCAATTTCGGCGTGTGTGGCCTGGTTTTTTGCAGGTCCAACAGTGGGTGGAGCGTAAATATGGAAGGTCGGCAACCCAATTAGTCGTGTGTGTCCGCTACGACCGGTTTTCTTCTCTCCGTATCTATTCATACTCGTCGCCTCGACTCATTAGAGAATCCAGGTCTTGGAAATCACTGCGCCGAATATATAAGCGATACTCTGGCCGTAGCCCCTCGTAAATCCTATCGACGTGATCTTTCTGACGTAGTCTGGGGTGCTGTCGTATCATGGTTACCAAACTCATGATGTAGTCTTTCGCCTTTTCTCGTGGCCCTTGTCGCCGCCGGATAATATCCTCCTCTAGGCGTTGAAGATAATATCCTCCTCTCGGCGGTAGGAAAAAGTTCATGGCCGCTTCTTTGAATTGCGTTCACGTTTTGATTTCATCTCTTTTATAACGCCACCAATCTGTGGCGCGATCGCGTAATAACTCATTTAGAGGCAGCAATAACTGGTCGTGATGGATGCGGTAATCATTTGCTGACTCCTCGATGCTTTCTATGAAATCCAAAACAGAGCGAGTGCCGTTAAAGTGAAGGCTCCATTTTCTGATAGTATTCATGATCTCGCATTCTGCTGGCAGGTAGCTGGTTGTTGAATGCTTTGCGGTCATGTCGGGTACAGGTATGCTGGTGGTGGCCTTCTCCGTTGCTGACTCCTCTCTTTCCAGGTTCTCGGTGGAACTCCTGGTTCGCTGCTCCCTGATAAAATTTGTGAGTCTCTGTCGCATCTCCTTCACCGTGCCGTCTGTTGATAATCCGATTAGCTGCATTTGCCCCTCCAACTCTTCTTTTCGCAGCTTGTAAGTGAAACTCAGATTGTCTGGGAGAAGTCTTTCTTCCTTCTCGCTTTCTCTCGTTTGTGAACTGCTTCTTGACGAAGTCAGTCCCTGTTCGGGCGCCATTTGTAACGAGTTTTTGTTTCTAGTTGAGGTAGCGTCAGTCGCCCCAGGGTCAATTTTGGGGGATCTCGTAACCCTCAAAGTACCAACCACCGCGACGGTCAAGAATTGCACACGATTTGTTGTCAAGCAAATCTATCACTGAAAAATTCAGATCGGACGTATGCGGGTTGGTGTTCGTTTTTTTCCTTTTATTTATTCTTTTATTCGATCCAATTCACAAAAAGTTCTTTAAAATCTTACTTGCTACTCCACTGGTTACAAATGCTTTTGTCAGGCCGAATGCCTGGCGACAGAGGGTCGCGTACTATGATTTGTGGGACGGAGGGACCGAATGCCCCGCGGCAGAAGGCCGCTTACAATTGTTGCGGGTGTACAGGTGACGGAGGGACCGAATGCCCCGCGGCAGAAGGCCGCTTACAATACTGGTGAATACAAAGTTTCGGGGGAGCTGAGTGCTCCGCGGCAGAAGGCCGCTATATATATATATATATATATTTCTTTTCTACGTTATAATTCACAATTTTAATTCATAATATCATAGTGTAATACTGTAACCAAAAGAATCTTCCATAATAAAAATAAAATAATGTACAAATTCAATGAAATAAGCCATAACGAAAACTCAGATTTAGATGAAGTCCGCCGGGGGATCTGTAGTGTGCTGGCTACCGGTGGTTATGATCTTCTTGTGGCTTCCTAGCTCCAGCTTTGCTCATCCATCCTCAACCACTACCTTGATGGTTCCCCAGGGCTTCTGAATGCAAAACCGTCGTCTTTCTGGACCTCGTTGCGGCGGAATTCTTATTCCTGTAAAAGGGCCTGTGCGGTCAGTTTTGTGGCCGTTCTCCGTCTCGTTTTTGGGGTTCAGCTTGTGCTGGTACGGCTTCCTACTTGGTGGAGTGGGTAGGTTCCGTTTGATAGCGGTTACTGTTTTATTTGCGGGTGGCTTGGGCCTGGGACGGCTGTGGTAGGTCTGGGTGACGGTGGGTGACTTCTCGTTATTCGAGCTATGGTGTGGGTTGGAGTCGGGGCGGTTCGTTGAACTGTCGACGTGCTTCCGTTGATAATTCGACTCCTCCTGGGGGTTGCCTCCATCGGTGGTTTATACGGGAGTGGCGGTCCCGTCAGGTTGGCTACTGCCTGTGGTGGAATTCCGTGTCGGCGCGGTTGCGTGCGTACTCTTTGGGTATTCATGATTGACTGGAGGAACTTCCTTATAATGAGTCCTATTTATACTATTTGGACTTGAGTCTCTTCTTTGTAGTGGGAACGGTAATTAATTATTTTATGTCGTTTGGTCGGGAGTCTGAGGATGACCATGGGGTCGGCCGTTCTCCGGAGGTGGAGAGAATTCGTTCAAATCGTTGATATGTACCTTGAGTCGTTTCTTGGGTTGACTCTCATCGTATAATATGACGATGTTGGGAGAGACGAAAGCTTTGACCTGATAAGGCCCGACGTACTTTGGTGCTAATTTTCCCGAGAAGTTTTTGGAAGCGGAGGACAGCACATGATTCTTCCGTAAAACTTGGCAGCCAATAGTAGGCCTCCACGGACGACGTCGCAAGTCGTAGTAATTTTTTTGTTTCTGGGTGGCCTGACGATTTCGTAGGAGAGCCGTTTCGTAGAGTACCTTAAAATCTGGAGAGGTGTGTTGCTTTCCCGTCACCGGCTGGCTTCCGATGCACTGTGGCGGGCAGAGGTTGCGTCCCAAGTTTAGTTCTGCGGGGCTTAGTTGGGTGGAGTCATGTACGGCTGTGTTGATTGCAAACATGATTTCGGGAATTCTGGCATCCCAGTCTCGGTGATCTCCTTGAGTGTAAATAGCCATCATAGTTTTGATGACGCGGTTGACCCTCTCAGTCGGATTAAGGCGCGTAGGCAGCGGTGAACTGATGTCGAATGCCGAATTTGTTGGTGAGTTCTCTCATTCCCTTATTAGCATATGGCGTTCCATTGTCGTTGATGAGAACTTCTAGACAACCAAAGCGGAAAACTACCCTTTCCTTTAAATAATGTTGGACGGCACTGCTGGTTGCTTGACGCAGGGGGACAAGTTCAACCCATTTTGTGAATTTGTCTGCGAATACCAGGAGCATAGTATTTCCTTTTCGTGAACGGGGTAGCGGTCCTATGAAGTCCGAGGAGACGACTTGCCAAGGTCGGTGAGCGACGGTAGTTGTCATTAGTCCGGTGGGAGGTTGGTTCTTCGCCTTATATTGCGAGCATGTCAGACAGGAGCGGACGTGGCGTAGTATGTCGCGCTGGTTGTAGGGCCAGTAGTACCGCTCTCTGGCTCGTCGGAGCGTTTTGTAGTAGCCGAGGTGCCCTGCCGTTGGTCTGTCATGAATTTCTTGTAAAACGTCTGGTCGTTGGTTGGGGGTACGCAGAGAGCCCATTTGTTGCTGTGGGTTTTCTGTTTTGATTTTTCCTTATACAGCTTCTGGTCGATGATCTTGTAGCCGGTATGTTCGGTAGAATTCTCCTGTACTTTCTTGTACTGGTGTTGATACCAGTTGGTTGCCTGGTTGTACAGCAGCTGGGGGGGGGTGTCTGATAAGGGTTGGCGTGACAATGAGTCTGCGACGACATTAAGCGCTCCTTTTCGATATTCAATGCGGAAGTCGTATTGTTGTAATTCTAACGCCCAGCGGGCTAATCTGCCTGAGGTGTTTTGTAGGGTGTGCAGCCAACGTAATGAATGATGATCAGTTATGACGGTGAATCTGTACCCTTCTAAGCAAGGTCGAAGTTTTCGTATGCCAAACAGTACTGCAAGACACTCCTTTTCAGTGGTGGAGTAGTTTTTCTCTAATTTGGTGAGCGCACGGCTTGCATATGCTATCACCACCTCGTGTTCTTCTGCCTTCTGGGTCAGTACCACTCCGAGACCGATGTTACTTGCATCACGTTTTAAGGGTGAACGGTCGAGTGAAATCGGGGCAGCGGAGAACCGGGGCAATAGTGAGCGCGTGCTTCAGGTTTCGAAATGCGGTGTCCTGTTCTTCACTCCATTGCCAACGTGCTTTCTTCTTGAGTAACTGCCTGAGAGGGGCGGTGATAGTTGCGAACTCTTTGACAAACCGGCGATACCAAGATGCGATTCGAAGCACTTGGCGTAGTTCCTTAATATTTTGTGGGGCTGGCAGCTCATGTATAGCTTTTACTTTTTCAGGATCAGTGTGAATGCCGTCAGGGGTTATCAGGTGCCCTAAATAGCGTAACTCATTTTTGCAAAAATTGGTTTTTCCAAAGTTAACCCTCAACTTGGCGTTTTTAAGCCTCTGGAATACGGTTTGAAGATTGGTCATGTGTTCTTCGAATGTTTTTCCCAGTACGATGATATCATCAAGGTATGCTAACGCAAACGGTTCTAACTCCGGACCAATCACAGTGTCCAGCACTCTCTGGAAGGTAGCAGGAGCGGAATGTAGTCCGAATGGCATGACCGTCCATTGGTAGAGTCCGTGGCCGGGAACAGTGAAAGCCGTATATTTTCGTGACGCTTTTTCAAGCGAGATCTGCCAGTAGCCTTGTTTTAAGTCGATGGTGGTGATATACTTCGCCTCTCTCAGTTTGTCCAATATCGCTTGTATTTGTGGCAGAGGGTATCCGTCGCGGATGGAGATTTTATTAAACTGGCGGTAGTCGACACAGAGTCGCCAGGTTCCCTGCTTCTTTGTAACTAATACAATAGGTGAGCTATATGGACTCTTTGATGGTTTAATTTTGACGTCGGCTAGCAGCTAATCAATCTCTTTATCGATCACTTGTTGCATCGCTGGGTTTCGTGGATAATACCTTTGTTTGAATGGAATTTCTGTTGTGACTCGGATGGAGTGGCGACTCACAGTACACAGTCCAGTCATGGTGGCCATTAGAGTCTTTTCACGATGCTCAAATTCTTTGATGATACAATTTTCTTCGGAGGCCACACTTGTTATGAGAAGTACTTGTGGAGTGCCCCGAAATCCCACAGTGGTTCTTCTCCATCAATAATCAATTTGCAGCTAAACTTGCTTAGCAAATCCATGCCCACAATGAACTCCTCTTTAAGTCCTGGCAAATAGTATACACGGTGGGTGAATCGTTGCCGATTCGTTGGCGAGAGCCAGCCATTGCTCTTCCTTTATAATATGGGCGTGTTTTCGCAAATAGTCATTTAGTTTTGCTCCCACGAAAGACAGGGTAGCCCCGGTGTCTACCAATGCCATTGTCTGGCGGCAATTGCAGGTGATGTTAATTTGATAGCGAGGTTCAGGTGCGCTGGCCTCGAATTGTGGAGAACTTTCGACGACGGTCACGGTCTTCGGGCAGGAACAATCCCGTGTGAGGGTGTTGGGTTGCCGCAATACGAACAGAACATTAATCGCTTCCCACGGCAATTTCGGCGTGTGTGGCCTGGTTTTTTGCAGGTCCAACAGTGGGTGGAGCGTAAATATGGAAGGTCGGCAACCCAATTGGTCGTGTGTGTCCGCTACGACCGGTTTTCTTCTCTCCGTATCTATTCATACTGTAACGAACCTTCTTGTCTTCTCCTAAGGCTTGGATTAGCTCGCCGGGACTCCAGGGTTCGATTACAAGACAAGAGTATTTAGGTTCAATATCTTTATTCACCTTAGAAATATCTTATTCTAACATTTGTGTTTGGTTTGCTTGTACAGTTGGTAGTCGTACTAGAAATGCAATAATATACTGTCGTCGGTACCTATACGCGCTTTGCGCTTTGTGCTGCTGGGTTGTTGATATCTCACCGCGTTTGTGAGATCACTGGTATTCTGCCGGATTATTGATGTCTCGCTGTTGCTGATTCCTCACTGGGTCTGTGGGATCACTGGTATTCTGTTGACTTGCTGATATCTCATTGCGTTTGTGAGATCACTTGTGCTCTGCTGACTTGCTGATATCTCACTGCGTTTGTGAGATCACACGTGTTCTGTTGACTCGCTGATATCTCACTGCGTGTGTGAGATCACTGGTGTCCCGCTGGCTTGCTGATATCTCACTGCGTTTGTGAGATCACTGATGTTCTGCTGACTTGCTGATACCTCACTGCGTTTCTGAGATCACTGATGTTTTACTGACATGCTGATATCTCACTGCGTTTATGAGATTACACGTGTTCTACTGACTTGCTGATATCTCACTACGTTTGTGAGATAGCTTGTGGTTACGCGTCTCTTTACGGGTAATTACAGGAGGGCATTTGAGCCACTACAACTGTGAATTCGACTCTTTACGAGCACTAACAGGAGGGCATTTGAGCCACTACAACTGTGAATTCGTGCCTTTGTGAGTTTTAGCAGGAGGGCATTTGAGCCACTACAACTGTGAATTCGACTCTTTACGAGCACTAACAGGAGGGCATTTGAGCCACTGCGACTGTGAATTCGTGCCTTTGTGAGTTTTAGCAGGAGGGCATTTGAGCCACTACGACTGCGAATTTAACAGGAGGGCATTTGAGCCACTGCGACTGTGAATTCGTGCCTTTGTGAGTTTTAGCAGGAGGGCATTTGAGCCACTACGACTGCGAATTTAACAGGAGGGCATTTGAGCCACTGCGCCTGTGAATTCGTGCCTTTGTGAGTTTTAGCAGGAGGGCATTTGAGCCACTACGACTGCGAATTTAACAGGAGGGCATTTGAGCCACTGCGACTGTGAATTCAACTCTTTGCGAGTACTAACAGGAGGGCATTTGAGCCACTACAACTGTGAATTCGACCCTTTGTGAGTTTTAGCAGGAGGGCATTTGAGCCACTACGACTGCGAATTTAACAGGAAGGCATTTGAGCCACTACGACTGTGAATTCAACTCTTTAAGGGTACTAACAGGAGGGCATTTGAGCCACTACGACTGTGAATTTGTAATGCGCGTAGCCTGCTTGATCACTTTTCACTACTTCACTCTTTAATTTTCTCGAGTACTGCCAAACTGACAGCACAACTGAACTGGCTGAACCACTGCTTTCACTGAACCGGCTGAGCAATTGCACCGTGTGAACTTGCTGAACTTATCAAACGAGAATCCGACTGAGAACTGAACCGAAAGGTAGACTGCACTGAACAACCTCGAGTTCTGTTTTGCAGTCTGTTTTATACTCGTTGGCGTCCTTTTTCCAGAATGTTCGATTTTAACGGAGTGCGGTATTTCGTACTCCGTTAAGCAGTTTTCGTGCAAAAAAGTATTTTTTCCAAATAGCCGCTTTCCCAAGGTTAAGAAGTTCTACGGTCAGTGAACTTCACTGCCGTCTTCTTGCATACATTGTTTTTGCGGTATATAAACTGCCACAGTGGTTCACTCTAGATCAGCTGAGAGCTGATCTGTGTACTTACTGCACTCTCGGCACAAAACAGGTTATTAGTACTCAGCGCACTTTGATTGCTTGCTCTCCTCGCTGGAATCACTTGCATATAGCCGCTCTGACGCTCAGTTTCATTTGCATGTAACATGCACACCACGTCACTTTTGCTTTCTTTCCATTTCTCCGCTGAGCGTCGGTGTGTGGGCGTTTCTAAACGATCGTCTGTAGTAGTAGCGTAAATGCGTGTGCTTTCTGATGAGAACTGTTCTTGGGAACAGTTTCTAAGTCTGTTCGACTGCTTGTTATTTTTGTGCGCCACGCCACAGAAAATTTGGGTCGTCACACTCCCCCTCTACTTCGGGGTAAAAGAAAAAAAATCCTTTTTTTTTTCTTTTTTTTCTCTCTCTCTTGTCTGCAATTTCTAATTAATTTTCAATGCGGTTCCAATTAATTCATTTAATAAATTCATATATAGCTTAATTCCTTGTGAAACAACGCCTTCCTTTCTTCCGGCGTGAAGTCGCCGAATTTCAAGTGCTCGCGACCTTGCGAATATGCTCGAGTCGTTTGTTTCTCGTTCGCCGGATGTGTAGCCTTCTGCTTATTTTTTATGTCTGCGCCACGGGTGTCCACCTGTGGCCTGTTGTAAGTCTGTCGCCGCGTTTGCGGATTCTGCCTGTGTTTTGCTTTCGGGTCGCTGTTGAATTCTTCGCTAGCTATGGCGATTCTTGCTGGAGCCGGTTTTCCCTTCCTGTAATCGGGTTCTGGCCGACACAATTTCCTTCTGCCTCCGCGTTTGTTTGATTCTGCTCTTGATTTGGTTGGACCATCAGCGTCTGTGGTTGGCGGGCTTCCTGTGCTCTGAATCAGACGTACTTTGCCAGAAACTCTCTCGGGAGTATGGTCACTTTGCGCTGCCGCCTGTTGGTACACCTTGAGCTCGCTCACATGAGCCGTTTTAGGCCGGGTCTCACCTTCTTTTTGTAAACGCACGATCACTGGAGACACGAATCCAATTACCTGGTACGGGCCGTCGAATTTCGGAGACAATTTCGCCGCGAAGCTGTCGATTGCTTTCGACAGCGGGTGCTGTCGCACGAGTACTGATTGCCCAATTTCTGGTTTCCACTGTCGTCGTCGCAAGTTATAGTGGTGCGCCTGATCCTGCGTTGCCTTTTCCAAGTTTCTCACCACCAATTTGAAGACCTCTCTTAGATTTTCCCCCCTCTCTGAGGGCTGTATGGGTTCCTGACCGCTGCCTGGCGTTTGTTCGTCGTAGTAAGTTCCAGGAAGTCTTGGCTCTCGTCCTTGAGTGAGATATGCCGGGCTGTATCCCGTGGACTCGGATACGCTGCTATTAATGGCTAGCGTAATTTCTGGGAGCAGTTCGTCCCAGTTCCGATGCTTGTTGTCCGAAAGTTGTGCAATAATCGTTTTTATCGTTCTGTTGATTCTCTCCGTGGGATTCTCCTGTGGTGTGTATGTAGCAGTATACTGTTGCTTCACACCCATGTCCTGGAGGAAACGACGAAAACTGCGACTCGTAAACTGAGTCCCGTTATCCGTGACCAGAATCTTGGGTACCCCGAACCGGGCTAGAATTCGTTCTCGGAATGCTCGCTGCAAGTGTTCTGTTGAAGCTTTGCGTAACGGTATCATTTCTGTCCATTTTGAAAATTTGTCGAAGAATACGAGAAGCGTTGTATTTCCGTGTGTAGAACGGGGTAGCGGACCCACAAAATCCGCGCAGAGTATCGCCCAAGGTTCTTCTGCCAATTGAGTGAGCATTTTCCCTGCAGCCTTTTGCTGATTCGGCTTGTAACGTTGACACGATTCACATTGCCGCACATATTTCCTCGCATCCTGGAACATCCCGGGCCAGTAATATTTACTTGTTAGCCGGCATATCGTCTTGCGGACTCCCCCGTGGCCAGCGCACGGATGGTCGTGATTCTCTTTGAGAACTCGGCCTCTCATGGTCCTGGGCACGCACAATTTCCACGGCGTGCAGTCCTCGTCTCCAAGTCGATTTGGAATATGCCGGTACAAATTTCCATTCTCCAAGGTATAATCTGGGAACTTCTCCGGACTTTGTTCCACTTCTTTGACCTTCGCTTGTAACCACTTGCAGTGTTGCTCGCGTGTCTCTGCTGCTGTCACTCTGGCGACGGTTTCTTGCGGCTGTCGGGATAGTGCATCCGCGATTACATTCAGCTTCCCCTTCCGGTACTGGATTTCAAAGGAAAACTGTTGTAACTCCAAAGCCCATCTCGCTATTCTCCCGGATGGACTCTCAATAGAATTTAGCCACTTCAGCGCCAGATGATCTGTGATTACGGTGAACCGGTATCCCTCAAGGTAAGCGCGCATCTTGCGAATACCCCACACTATGGCCAGGCATTCTTTTTCTGTTGCCGAGTAATTCTTTTCGGCCTTGTTAAGATGTCGGCTGGCGTACGCGATAACACGCTCCTGACCTTCCAGTTGTTGTGTGAGCACGGCTCCAAGTCCGAAGTCGCTCGCGTCCGTTTGCAGTTGGAATCTCTCGTTGAAATCTGGGCACGCCAGTATTGGTGCCTCTGTGAGTTTTTGTTTGAGGGTTTCAAACGCTTCCTGTTGCGCCTCGCCCCACTTCCAATGTTTCCCTTTACGTAGCAGCGTGGTCATTGGCTGGACGGTCTTGGCGAAATCTGGCACGAACCTGCGATACCATGAGGCAATGCCCAAGCATCTTCGCAATTCTTTGGTGGTGGTTGGCGGTTTCAAATTTTGAATCGCCGAAATTTTCTCCGGGTCTGTCTGGATGCCTTGCTCGCTTACCACATGACCCAGGTATTTAAGTTCTTTCTTAAAGAACTCGCATTTGTTCACGTTGAGTTTGAGATTTGCCTGTCTCAAACGCCGGAAAACCTCTCGAAGATTGGCGATGTGATCTTCCGCGGACGAACCTGTGACAATTATGTCGTCCAGATAGGCGAAAGCTTTAGGCTCCAAATCGGGACCGATAACCTGGTCCAAGGCTCGCTGAAAAGTGGCTGGAGCCGAATGCAGCCCGAAAGGCATCACCCGCCACCGCCGCTGGAATCTGCCAGTACCCGCTCTTCAGATCCAGGCTACTGATATATTTCGCATCTCGCAACCGCTCCAGAATATGTTGAATCCTTGGAATGGGGTATGCATCCGGAATGGAGCGGGCGTTCAGCTGGCGATAATCCACGCATAATCTCCATTCACCCGACTTCTTTTTCACCAACACGATTGGTGCGCTGTAAGGACTGCTTGAAGGTTCTATGCAGCCTTTCTCGAGGAGTTCGTCGATCTCTTTGTCGATGACAGCCTGCATCGCCGGATTTCTGGGAAAATACCGTTGTTTTATAGGACGCTCATCCCGCATCACTATTTTATGCTCCGTAATATTAGAAACGCCTTTCAGGGTTTCAAATTTCTTCAATTCCTCCTGAAGAAAACTCTCCATGTCCTCTGGTTGTGTAGGACCTGATTCTTGTGCTGATGTGCAAATGACTGCGCCATTCGCCTTCTCCTGTTCCTCCGTTGGGCCCAGAGACACGGTTTCGCCTCCGAAGGAGAGTGTCGCTCCTATCCCGCACAGAAAATCCATTCCGAGGAGCACGTCGTCTAGGACTTCCGTCAACACAAGAAAGGACAACTTACATGTACCATTTCCCATAGCAACTTCTAGTGTGGTACATTCGGACACTTTTCTGGTTGTCCCGTCCGCCATGCGAATTTCCACCTTCACTTTCTCAAACAGCCTCTTTCCCACCAGTCTTTCTGCGAGCGCCCTGCTCACGAAACTTCGCGTCGCTCCCGTGTCCACTGTCGCCTGTATTTGCTTGCCTCGGACGGACACCATGGCTACAATGCGCCGATTGTTAATCCGGAGGGGCTTTAATTTCTGCGAGAGATCCTCTGGCTGGGGCCCGCCTCCTCTCGCTTTCGGCGGGGTCCCAGGTCGTTTCCCTGTCTCTGTCTGCAACAGTCAATGGTTCTGGTTCCTTCTCGGCCACACTCCCAGCAGAAAATCACGACCGGGTTTCGGCAATCGCGGCGCATGTGACCTTCCTGCCTGCAGCGTCCGCATGCCGTTTTCGGGTTGAAAGGCCTTGAGACCGCCTGGCTCACCGCATGGTTGCGTTCAGATGGCCACTGTCTTGAGGCGACTGGCCGCGTCTGGTATTCTTCTGTAAACTCGTCTGTCCTGGCGAATCGCAGGCACTCGAAATCCTCCGCCAACGAAAGCAACTCCTTCAGCTCCCGGAAATCTTGTCTTTTTATATAAAACTGGTACTCAAACGCAGAGTTTTTGTATATCCTCTCCAGCTTTTCTTTCTCTGTGTACCTGCTATGTCTCATTAGATTTTGCAGGCTAATGACGTAGTCCCTGAACTTCTCGTTTGCGCGCTGTTGTCGACTGCGAATGTCGTCGTCGAGTCTTTCAAAGAAACGCCTGGGTAGGAAGAAGTCCAGGAAGTCTTGCTTAAAAGCCTCCCATGACCGCCAATGATTATTGTTGTTTCGATACCAGAGCAAGGCTTTGTCTTCCAGCAGCTCTGGCATCGCGCGTGGCAACAGATTGCTGTCGATGCCATACGTCTCGGCCAGCTCCTCCATCCGCTCTACGAAGGACAAAGGGTCGACACCGCCATCATACCTCACGGACCACTTTCTCACCTTGTCAATAACATCGGGGTACGAATGTCGCTCGACTCTTTCCGACAGGTTACTGTCCGTCACCCGCGGGGTGTTTACGCTCACTCGGCCACTCGGGCTGCGTTCTCTCGTCGGAACATCCATCATTAGCACTTTCGGCAGGTCACTGGGTTCCGGTGTTGTGCGACCGTCTTCCGCTTCATACGCCCTCAACCTTCGTTCCACGCTCTCCGCGTGGTTTCCTTCATTGACGAACTCGACAAGTCTTTTCCTCATGTCATTGAGAGTTCCTTCGGCGACGAGTCCAAACTCAGACAAGCACTTAGCCAGCGATTCTTTATTTAGCCGGTATAACCATCATGTTCGGTATGTTCTGGTCCCAGTCGGCTCCATGATAAGTTTTAATTTATTATATTATATAAATTTCTAGTCGAGTCTAAGCTATTGGTGAATATGATATTGTCCCTGTTCGGGCGCCACTTGTAACGAACCTTCTTGTCTTCTCCTAAGGCTTGGATTAGCTCGCCGGGACTCCAGGGTTCGATTACAAGACAAGAGTATTTAGGTTCAATATCTTTATTCACCTTAGAAATATCTTATTCTAACATTTGTGTTTGGTTTGCTTGTACAGTTGGTAGTCGTACTAGAAATGCAATAATATACTGTCGTCGGTACCTCTACGCGCTTTGCGCTTTGTGCTGCTGGGTTGTTGATATCTCACCGCGTTTGTGAGATCACTGGTATTCTGCCGGATTATTGATGTCTCGCTGTTGCTGATTCCTCACTGGGTCTGTGGGATCACTGGTATTCTGTTGACTTGCTGATATCTCACTGCGTTTGTGAGATCACTTGTGCTCTGCTGACTTGCTGATATCTCACTGCGTTTGCGAGATCACACGTGTTCTGTTGACTCGCTGATATCTCACTGCGTGTGTGAGATCACTGGTGTCCCGCTGGCTTGCTGATATCTCACTGCGTTTGTGAGATCACTGATGTTCTGCTGACTTGCTGATACCTCACTGCGTTTCTGAGATCACTGATGTTTTACTGACATGCTGATATCTCACTGCGTTTATGAGATTACACGTGTTCTGGAGGGCATTTGAGCCACTACAACTGTGAATTCGACTCTTTACGAGCACTAACAGGAGGGCATTTGAGCCACTACAACTGTGAATTCGTGCCTTTGTGAGTTTTAGCAGGAGGGCATTTGAGCCACTACAACTGTGAATTCGACTCTTTACGAGCACTAACAGGAGGGCATTTGAGCCACTGCGACTGTGAATTCGTGCCTTTGTGAGTTTTAGCAGGAGGGCATTTGAGCCACTACGACTGCGAATTTAACAGGAGGGCATTTGAGCCACTGCGACTGTGAATTCGTGCCTTTGTGAGTTTTAGCAGGAGGGCATTTGAGCCAGTACGACTGCGAATTTAACAGGAGGGCATTTGAGCCACTGCGCCTGTGAATTCGTGCCTTTGTGAGTTTTAGCAGGAGGGCATTTGAGCCACTACGACTGCGAATTTAACAGGAGGGCATTTGAGCCACTGCGACTGTGAATTCAACTCTTTGCGAGTACTAACAGGAGGGCATTTGACCCACTACAACTGTGAATTCGACCCTTTGTGAGTTTTAGCAGGAGGGCATTTGAGCCACTACGACTGCGAATTTAACAGGAGGGCATTTGAGCCACTACGACTGTGAATTCAACTCTTTAAGGGTACTAACAGGAGGGCATTTGAGCCACTACGACTGTGAATTCGTACTGCGCGTAGCCTGCTTGATCACTTTTCACTACTTCACTCTTTAATTTTCTCGAGTACTCCCAAACTGACAGCACAACTGAACTGGCTGAACCACTGCTTTCACTGAACCGGCTGAGCAATTGCACCGTGTGAACTTGCTGAACTTATCAAACGAGAATCCGACTGAGAACTGAACCGAAAGGTAGACTGCACTGAACAACCTCGAGTTCTGTTTTGCAGTCTGTTTTATACTCGTTGGCGTCCTTTTTCCAGAATGTTCGATTTTAACGGAGTGCGGTATTTCGTACTCCGTTAAGCAGTTTTCGTGCAAAAAAGTATTTTTTCCAAATAGCCGCTTTCCCAAGGTTAAGAAGTTCTACGGTCAGTGAACTTCACTGCCGTCTTCTTGCATACATTGTTTTTGCGGTATATAAACTGCCACAGTGGTTCACTCTAGATCAGCTGAGAGCTGATCTGTGTACTTACTGCACTCTCGGCACAAAACAGGTTATTAGTACTCAGCGCACTTTGATTGCTTGCTCTCCTCGCTGGAATCACTTGCATATAGCCGCTCTGACGCTCAGTTGCATTTGCATGTAACATGCACACCACGTCACTTTTGCTTTCTTTCCATTTCTCCGCTGAGCGTCGGTGTGTGGGCGTTTCTAAACGATCGTCTGTAGTAGTAGCGTAAATGCGTGTGCTTTCTGATGAGAACTGTTCTTGGGAACAGTTTCTAAGTCTGTTCGACTGCTTGTTATTTTTGTGCGCCAAATTTGCACAGCAAATTTCACAATCGGGTCGTCACAATACTCGTCGCCTCGACTCATTAGAGAATCCAGGTCTTGGAAATCACTGCGCCGAATATATAAGCGATACTCTGGCCGTAGCCCCTCGTAAATCCTGTCGACGTGATCTTCCTGACGTAGTCTGGGGTGCTGTCGTATCATGGTTACCAAACTCATGATGTAGTCTTTCGCCTTTTCTCGTGGCCCTTGTCGCCGCCGGATAATATCCTCCTCTAGGCGTTGAAGATATCTCGGCGGTAGGAAAAAGTTCATGGCCGCTTCTTTGAATTGCGTCCACGTTTTGATTTCATCTCTTTTATAACGCCACCAATCTGTGGCGCGATCGCGTAATAACTCATTTAGAGGCAGCAATAACTGGTCGTGATGGATGCGGTAATCAGTTGCTGACTCCTCGATGCTTTCTATGAAATCCAAAACAGAGCGAGTGCCGTTAAAGTGAAGGCTCCATTTTCTGATAGTATTCATGATCTCGCATTCTGCTGGCAGGTAGCTGGTTGTCGAATGCTTTGCGGTCCTGTCGGGTACAGGTATGCTGGTGGTGGCCTTCTCCGTTGCTGACTCCTCTCTTTCCAGGTTCTCGGTGGAACTCGTGGTTCGCTGCTCCCTGATAAAATTTGTGAGTCTCTGTCGCATCTCCTTCACCGTGCCGTCTGTTGATAATCCGATTAGCTGCATTTGCCCCTCCAACTCTTCTTTTCGCAGCTTGTAAGTGAAACTCAGATTGTCTGGGAGAAGTCTTTCTTCCTTCTCGCTTTCTCTCGTTTGTGAACTGCTTCTTGACGAAGTCAGTCCCTGTTCGGGCACCATTTGTAACGAGTTTTTGTTTCTAGCTGGGGTAGCGTCAGTCGCCCCAGGGTAAATTTTTGGGGATCTCGTAACCCTCAAAGTACCAACCACCGCGACGGTCAAGAATTGCACACGATTTGCTGTCAAGCAAATCTATCACTGAAAAATTCAGCTCGGACGTATGCGGGTTGGTGTTCGTTTTTTTCCTTTTATTTATTCTTTTATTCGATCCAATTCACAAAAAGTCCTTTACAATCTTACTTGCTACTCCACTGGTTACAAATGCTTTTGTCAGGCCGAATGCCTGGCGACAGAGGGTCGCGTACTATGATTTGTGGGACGGAGGGACCGAATGCCCCGCGGCAGAAGGCCGCTTACAATTGTTGCGGGTGTACAGGTGACGGAGGGACCAAATGCCCCGCGGCAGAAGGCCGCTTACAATACTGGTGAATACAAAGTTTCGGGGGAGCTGAGTGCTCCGCGGCAGAAGGCCGCTCACAATTTGGACGAAAGCTCCGAAGAACTGATTCCGGCCGAAGCCTTGAAATTCCCGAAGGAATGATTCCGGCCGAAGCCTTAAAATTCCCGAAGGAATGATTCCGGCTAGTCCTAAATAAGCCCAAAGATACTCCTAAAATACGTCTATGCTACGCCGGCAACTACTTCTACTCTACTGGATGTATATAGGGTAGGTGAACCCTTCAAAATATGTGAGCCACTCGTTATGCGATTTTGGGGCTGTCGAACCAGGTGGTCAACTGCTCCATGCAAAAGGAGTTTCTGTAAGAGCAAGCACGAATTGAGTCGTTGCTTACCGGCAGAAGGCTGACTTGAGCTTGCACAAACTAATCGTTAAAAGCGCATGCTGATTAAAACTAAATGAGAATCGTATGCAGCGTGTGCGCGACGAAAGAAAATATGAGTGAACTGAATACTGGATTCTATTTTTAGACCTACAACAGCGAAGGCGCAACGAAAAGAAAAAGTGGAACTAAGCCGGTCGCATGGTTCTATTTTTAGAATAGCCGCTGCTTTGCTTGTGCGTATTTACTTATTCTCTGAGCGTGTGTAGCGTGTGTTTTCGGGGCTTGATTTTGTTTTTGCATTTTCCTGGTTCGATTCCGGGTTGGTTGTTCTTTCTTGCTTATGGAGAACTTATGTTAATTTGCATGCTTATTGTGATTATTATTATTTTAATGCCGCTTATTCTTAATTCCAATAATTTCTAAGTTATATTAATTCCTAATTTCAATCATTCCTGGTAATTCTACTAATTCTTCAACTCACTGGAACTTCTATATTTTGGTTTTAACAAAAGTAAAAAATATATGATATTTGTAGCAACCTATATTGGTTTGCTACATTCTACCCTGACAACGGGATAGCAGAAAACAAGATGTGTATAGACACCGCAGCTCCAGTGTTAATCTTGGGACAGGACTTATGCACGTCTGCTCAAGAGCAGACCTTTCACTAACCAGATGGGATCTGATTCAGCTCGGTTGTCACGATTACGTTTCCTATTTATCTATATATATATATATATATATATATATATATATATATTTTTTTTTTTTTTTTTTTTGTTCTTTTCTACGTTATAATTCACAATTTTAATTCATAATATCATCGTGTAATACTGTAACCAAAAGAATCTTCCATAATAAAAATAAAATAATGTACAAATTCAATGAAATAAGCCATAACGAAAACTCAGATTTAGATGAATTCCGCCGGGGGATCTGTAGTGTGCTGGCTACCGGTGGTTATGATCTTCTTGTGGCTTCCCAGCTCCAGCTTTGCCCAGCCATCCTCAACCACTACCTTGATGGTTCCCCAGGGCTTCTGAATGCAAAACCGTCGTCTTTCTGGACCTCGTTGCGGCGGAATTCTTATTCCTGTAAAAGGGCCTGTGCGGTCAGTTTTGTGGCCGTCTCCGTCTCGTTTTTGGGGTTCAGCTTGTGCTGGTACGGCTTCCTACTTGGTGGAGTGGGTAGGTTCCGTTTGATAGCGGTTACTGTTTTATTTGCGGGTGGCTTGGGCCTGGGGACGGCTGTGGTAGGTCTGGGTGACGGTGGGTGACTTCTCGTTATTCGAGCTATGGTGTGGGTTGGAGTCGGGGCGGTTCGTTGAACTGTCGACGTGCTTCCGTTGATAATTCGACTCCTCCTGGGGGTTGCCTCCATCGGTGGTTTATACGGGAGTGGCGGTCCCGTCAGGTTGGCTACTGCCTGTGGTGGAATTCCGTGTCGGCGCGGTTGCGTGCGTACTCTTTGGGTATTCATGATTGACTGGAGGAACTTCCTTATAATGAGTCCTATTTATACTATTTGGACTTGAGTCTCTTCTTTGTAGTGGGAACGGTAATTAATTATTTTATGTCGTTTGGTCGGGAGTCTGAGGATGACCATGGGGTCGGCCGTTCTCCGGAGGTGGAGAGAATTCTTTCAAATCGTTGATATGTACCTTGAGTCGTTTCTTGGGTTGGCTCTCATCGTATAATATGACGATGTTGGGAGAGACGAAAGCTTTGACCTGATAAGGCCCGACGTACTTTGGTGCTAATTTTCCCGAGAAGTTTTTGGAAGCGGAGGACAGCACATGATTCTTCCGTAAAACTTGGCAGCCAATAGTAGGCCTCCACCGGCGACGTCGCAAGTCGTAGTAATTTTTTTGTTTCTGGGTGGCCTGACGATTTCGTAGGAGAGCCGTTTCGTAGAGTACCTTAAAATCTGGAGAGTTGTGTTGCTTTCCCGTCACCGGCTGGCTTGCGATGCACTGTGGCGGGCAGAGGTTGCATCCCAAGTTTAGTTCTGCGGGGCTTAGTTGGGTGGAGTCATGTACGGCTGTGTTGATTGCAAACATGATTTCGGGAATTCTGGCATCCCAGTCTCGGTGATCTCCTTGAGTGTAAATAGCCATCATAGTTTTGATGACGCGGTTGACCCTCTCAGTCGGATTAAGGCGCGTAGGCAGCGGTGAACTGATGTCGAATGCCAAATTTGTTGGTGAGTTCTCTCATTCCCTTATTAGCATATGGCGTTCCATTGTCGTTGATGAGAACTTCTAGACAACCAAAGCGGAAAACTACCCTTTCCTTTAAATAATGTTGGACGGCACTGCTGGTTGCTTGACGCAGGGGGACAAGTTCAACCCATTTTGTGAATTTGTCTGCGAATACCAGGAGCATAGTATTTCCTTTTCGTGAACGGGGTAGCGGTCCTATGAAGTCCGAGGAGACGACTTGCCAAGGTCGGTGAGCGACGGTAGTTGTCATTAGTCCGGTGGGAGGTTGGTTCTTCGCCTTATATTGCGAGCATGTCAGACAGGAGCGGACGTGGCGTAGTATGTCGCGCTGCATGTAGGGCCAGTAGTACCGCTCTCTGGCTCGTCGGAGCGTTTTGTAGTAGCCGAGGTGCCCTGCCGTTGGTCTGTCATGAATTTCTTGTAAAACGTCTGGTCGTTGATTGGGGGTACGCAGAGAGCCCATTTGTTGCTGTGGGTTTTCTGTTTTGATTTTTCCTTATACAGCTTCTGGTCGATGATCTTGTAGCCGGTATGTTCGGTAGAATTCTCCTGTACTTTCTTGTTGATACCAGTCGGTTGCCTGGTTGTACAGCAGCTGGGGGGGTGTCTGATAAGGGTTGGCGTGACAATGAGTCTGCGAGAACATTAAGCGCTCCTTTTCGATATTCAATGTGGAAGTCGTATTGTTGTAATTCTAACGCCCAGCGGGCTAATCTGCCTGAGGTGTTTTGTAGGGTGTACAGCCAACGTAATGAATGATGATCAATTATGACGGTGAATCTGTACCCTTCTAAGTAAGGTCGAAGTTTTCGTATGTCAAACAGTACTGCAAGACACTCCTTTTCAGTGGTGGAGTAGTTTTTCTCTAATTTGGTGAGCGCACGGCTTGCATATGCTATCACCACCTCGTGTTCTTCTGCCTTCTGGGTCAGTACCACTCCGAGACCGATGTTACTTGCATCACGTTTTAAGGGTGAACGGTCGAGTGAAATCGGGGCAGCGGAGAACCGGGGCAATAGTGAGCGCGTGCTTCAGGTTTCGAAATGCGGTGTCCTGTTCTTCACTCCATTGCCAACGTGCTTTCTTCTTGAGTAACTGCCTGAGAGGGGCGGTGATAGTTGCGAACTCCTTGACAAACCGGCGATACCAAGATGCGATTCGAAGCACCTGGCGTAGTTCCTTAATATTTTGTGGGGCTGGCAGCTCATGTATAGCTTTTACTTTTTCAGGATCAGTGTGAATGCCGTCAGGGGTTATCAGGTGCCCTAAATAGCGTAACTCATTTTTGCAAAAATTGGTTTTTCCAAAGTTAACCCTCAACTTGGCGTTTTTAAGCCTCTGGAATACGGTTTGAAGATTTGTCATGTGTTCTTCGAATGTTTTTCCCAGTACGATGATATCATCAAGGTATGCGAACGCAAACGGTTCTAACTCCGGACCAATCACAGTGTCCAGCACTCTCTGGAAGGTAGCGGGAGCGGAATGTAGTCCGAATGGCATGACCGTCCATTGGTAGAGTCCGTGGCCGGGAACAGTGAAATCCGTATATTTTCGTGACGCTTTTTCAAGCGGAATCTGCCAGTAGCCTTGTTTTAAGTCGATGGTGGTGATATACTTCGCCTCTCTCAGTTTGTCCAATATCGCTTGTATTTGTGGCAAAGGGTATCCGTCGCGGATGGAGATTTTATTAAACTGGCGGTAGTCGACACAGAGTCGCCAGGTTCCCTGCTTCTTTGTAACTAATACAATAGGTGAGCTATATGGACTCTTTGATGGTTTAATTTTGACGTCGGCTAGCAGCTAATCAATCTCTTTATCGATCACTTGTTGCATCGCTGGGTTTCGTGGATAATACCTTTGTTTTAATGGAATTTCTGTTGTGACTCGGATGGAGTGGCGACTCACAGTACACAGTCCAGTCATGGGTAGCCCCGGTGTCTACCAATGCCATTGTCTGGCGGCAATTGCAGGTGATGTTCATTTGATAGCGAGGTTCAGGTGCGCTGGCCTCGAATTGTGGAGAACTTTCGACGATGGTTACGGTCTTCGGGCAGGAACAATCCCGTGTGAGGGTGTTGGGTTGCCGCAATACGAACAGAACATTAATCGCTTCCCACGGCAATTTCGGCGTGTGTGTCCTGGTTTTTTGCAGGTCCAACAGTGGGTGGAGCGTAAATATGGAAGGTCGGCAACCCAATTGGTCGTGTGTGTCCGCTACGACCGGTTTTCTTCTCTCCGTATCTGTTCATACTCGTCGCCTCGACTCATTAGAGAATCCAGGTCTTGGAAATCACTGCGCCGAATATATAAGCGATACTCTGGCCGTAGCCCCTCGTAAATCCTGTCGACGTGATCTTCCTGACGTAGTCTGGGGTGCTGTCGTATCATGGTTACCAAACTCATGATGTAGTCTTTCGCCTTTTCTCTTGGCCCTTGTCGCCGCCGGATAATTACCTCCTTTAGGCGTTGAAGATATCTTGGCGGTAGGAAAAAGTTCATGGCCGCTTCTTTGAATTGCGTCCACGTTTTGATTTCATCTCTTTTATAACGCCACCAATCTATGGCGCGATCGCGTAATAACTCATTTAGAGGCAGCAATAACTGGTCGTGATGGATGCGGTAATCATTTGCTGACTCCTCGATGCTTTCTATGAAATCCAAAACAGAGCGAGTGCCGTTAAAGTGAAGGCTCCATTTTTTGATAGTATTCATGACCTCGCATTCTGCTGGCAGGTAGCTGGTTGTCGAATGCTTTGCGGTCATGTCGGGTACAGGTATGCTGGTGGTGGCCTTCTCCGTTGCTGACTCCTCTCTTTTCAGGTTCTCGGTGGAACTCCTGGTTCGCTGCTCCCTGATAAAATTTGTGAGTCTCTGTCGCATCTCCTTCACCGTGCCGTCTGTTGATAATCCGATTAGCTGCATTTGTCCCTCCAACTCTTCTTTTCGCAGCTTGTAAAAGAAACTCAGATTGTCTGGGAGAAGTCTTTCTTCCTTCTCGCTTTCTCTCGTTTGTGAACTGCTTCTTGACGAAGTCAGTCCCTGTTCGGGCGCCATTTGTAACGAGTTTTTGTTTCTAGCTGGGGTAGCGTCAGTCGCCCCAGGGTCAATTTTGGGGGATCTCGTAACCCTCAAAGTACCAACCACCGCGACGGTCAAGAATTGCACACGATTTGCTGTCAAGCAAATCTATCACTGAAAAATTCAGCTCGGACGTATGCGGGTTGGTGTTCGTTTTTTTCCTTTTATTTATTCTTTTATTCGATCCAATTCACAAAAAGTCCTTTACAATCTTACTTGCTACTCCACTGGTTACAAATGCTTTTGTCAGGCCGAATGCCTGGCGACAGAGGGTCGCGTACTATGATTTGTGGGACGGAGGGACCGAATGCCCCGCGGCAGAAGGCCGCTTACAATTGTTGCGGGTGTACAGGTGACGGAGGACCGAATGCCCCGCGGCAGAAGGCCGCTTACAATACTGGTGAATACAAAGTTTCGGGGGAGCTGAGTGCTCCGCGGCAGAAGGCCGCTCACAATTTGGACGAAAGCTCCGAAGAACTGATTCCGGCCGAAGCCTTGAAATTCCCGAAGGAATGATTCCGGCCGAAGCCTTGAAATTCCCGAAAGAATGATTCCGGCTAGTCCTAAATAAGCCCAAAGATACTCCTAAAATACGTCTATGCTACGCCGGCAACTACTTCTACTCTACTGGATGTATATAGGGTAGGTGAACCCTTCAAAATATGTGAGCCACTCGTTATGCGATTTTGGGGCTGTCGAACCAGGTGGTCAACTGCTCCTTGCAAAAGGAGTTTCTGTAAGAGCAAGCACGAATTGAGTCGTTGCATACCGGCAGAAGGCTGACTTGAGCTTGCCCAAACTAATCGTTAAAAGCGCATGCTGATTAAAACTAAATGAGAGTCGTATGCAGCGTGTGCGCGACGAAAGAAAATATGAGTGAACTGAATACTGGATTCTATTTTTAGACTAGACTATTTTTAGAATAGCAGCTGCTTTGCTTGTGCGTATGTATGTCTTATTCTCTGAGCGTGTGTAGCGTGTGTTTTCGGGGCTTGATTTTGTTTTTGCATTTTCCTGGTTCGATTCCGGTTTGGTTGTTCTTTCTTGCTTATGGAGAACTTATGTTAATTTGCATGCTTATTGTGATTATTATTATTTTAATGCCGCTTATTCTTAACTCCAATAATTTCTAAGTTATATTAATTCCTAATTTCAATCATTCCTGGTAATTCTACTAAATCTTCAACTCACTGGAACTTCTATATTTTGGTTTTAACAAAAGTAAAAAATATATGATATTTGTAGCAACCTATATTGGTTTGCTACATTCTACCCTGACAACGGGATAGCAGAAAACAAGATGTGTATAGACACCGCAGCTCCGGTGTTAATCTTGGGACAGGACTTATGCACGTCTGCTCGAGAGCAGACCTTTCACTAACCAGATGGGATCTGATTCAGCTCGGTTGTCACGATTACGTTTCCTATTTATCTATATATATATATTTTTTTTTTCTACGTTATAATTCACAATTTTAATTCATAATATCATAGTGTAATACTGTAACCAAAAGAATCTTCCATAATAAAAATAAAATAATGTACAAATTCAATGAAATAAGCCATAACGAAAACTCAGATTTAGATGAAGTCCGCCGGGGGATCTGTAGTGTGCTGGCTACCGGTGGTTATGATCTTCTTGTGGCTTCCTAGCTTCAGCTTTGCCCAGCCATCCTCAACCACTACCTTGATGGTTCCCCAGGGCTTCTGAATGCGAAACCGTCGTCTTTCTGGACCTCGTTGTGGCGGAATTCTTATTCCTGTAAAAGGGCCTGTGCGGTCAGTTTTGTGGCCGTTCTCCGTCTCGTTTTTGGGGTTCAGCTTTTGCTGGTACGGCTTCCTACTTGGTGGTGTAGGTTCCGTTTGATAGCGGTTACTGTTTTATTTGCGGGTGGCTTGGGCCTGGGGACGGCTGTGGTAGGTCTGGGTGACGGTGGGTGACTTCTCGTTATTCGAGCTATGGTGTGGGTTTGAGTCGGGGCGGTTCGTTGAACTGTCGACGTGCTTCCGTTGATAATTCGACTCCTCCTGGGGGTTGCCTCCATCGGTGGTTTATACGGGAGTGGCGGTCCCGTCAGGTTGGCTACTGCCTGTGGTGGAATTCCGTGTCGGCGCTGTTGCGTGCGTACTCTTTGGGTATTCATGATTGACTGGAGGAACTTCCTTATAATGAGTCCTATTTATACTATTTGGACTTGAGTCTCTTCTTTGTAGTGGGAGCGGTAATTAATTATTTTATGTCGTTTGGTCGGGAGTCTGAGGATGACCATGGGGTCGGCCGTTCTCCGGAGGTGGAAGGAATTCTTTCAAATCGTTGATATGTACCTTGAGTCGTTTCTTGGGTTGGCTCTCATCGTATAATATGACGATGTTGGGAGAGACGAAAGCTTTGACCTGATAAGGCCCGACGTACTTTGGTGCTAATTTTCCCGAGAAGTTTTTGGAAGCGGAGGACAGCACATAATTCTTCCGTAAAACTTGGCAGCCAATAGTAGGCCTCCACGGGCGACGTCGCAAGTCGTAGTAATTTTTTTGTTTCTGGGTGGCCTGACGATTTCGTAGGAGAGCCGTTTCGTAGAGTACCTTAAAATCTGGAGAGGTGTGTTGCTTTCCCGTCACCGGCTGGCTTGCGATGCACTGTGGCGGGCAGAGGTTGCGTCCCAAGTTTAGTTCTGCGGGGCTTAGTTGGGTGGAGTCATGTACGGCTGTGTTGATTGCAAACATGATTTCGGGAATTTTGGCATCCCAGTCTCGGTGATCTCCTTGAGTGTAAATAGCCATCATAGTTTTGATGACGCGGTTGACCCTCTCAGTCGGATTAAGGCGCGTAGGCAGCGGTGAACTGATGTCGAATGCCAAATTTGTTGGTGAGTTCTCTCATTCCCTTATTAGCATATGGCGTTCCATTGTCGTTGATGAGAACTTCTAGACATTCAAAGCGGAGTGTCTGATAAGGGTTGGCGTGACAATGAGTCTGCGCCGACATTAAGCGCTCCTTTTCGATATTCAATGTGGAAGTCGTATTGTTGTAATTCTAACGCCCAGCGGGCTAATCTGCCTGAGGGGTTTTGTAGGGTGTGCAGCCAACGTAATGAATGATGATCAGTTATGACGGTGAATCTGTACCCTTCTAAGTAAGGTCGAAGTTTTCGTATGCCAAACAGTACTGCAAGATACTCCTTTTCAGTGGTGGAGTAGTTTTTCTCTAATTTGGTGAGCGCACGGCTTGCATATGCTATCACCACCTCGTGTTCTTCTGCCTTCTGGGTCAGTACCTCTCCGAGACCGATGTTACTTGCATCAGTTTGAAGGGTGAACGGTCGAGTGAAATCGGGGCAGCGGAGAACCGGGGCAATAGTGAGCGCGTGCTTCAGGTTTCGAAATGCGGTGTCCTGTTCTTCACTCCATTGCCAACGTGCCTTCTTCTTGAGTAACTGCCTGAGAGGGGCGGTGATAGTTGCGAACTCCTTGACAAACCGGCGATACCAAGATGCGATTCGAAGCACCTGGCGTAGTTCCTTAATATTTTGTGGGGCTGGCAGCTCATGTATAGCTTTTACTTTTTCAGGATCAGTGTGAATGCCGTCAGGGGTTATCAGGTGCCCTAAATAGCGTAACTCATTTTTGCAAAAATTGGTTTTTCCAAAGTTAACCCTCAACTTGGCGTTTTTAAGCCTCTGGAATACGGTTTGAAGATTTGTCATGTGTTCTTCGAATGTTTTTCCCAGTACGATGATATCATCAAGGTATGCGAACGCAAACGGTTCTAACTCCGGACCAATCACAGTGTCCAGCACTCTCTGGAAGGTAGCGGGAGCGGAATGTAGTCCGAATGGCATAACCGTCCATTGGTAGAGTCCGTGGCCGGGAACAGTGAAATCCGTATATTTTCGTGACGCTTTTTCAAGCGGAATCTGCCAGTAGCCTTGATTTAAGTCGATGGTGGTGATATACTTCGCCTCTCTCAGTTTTTCCAATATCGCTTGTATTTGTGGCAGAGGGTATCCGTCGCGGATGGAGATTTTATTTAACTGGCGGTAGTCGACACAGAGTCGCCAGGTTCCCTGCTTCTTTTTAACTAATACAATAGGTGAGCTATATGGACTCTTTGATGGTTTAATTTTGACGTCGGCTAGCAGCTGATCACTCTCTGTATCGATCTCTTGTTGCATCGCTGGGTTTCGTGGATAATACCTTTGTTTGAATGGAATTTCTGTTGTGACTCGGATGGAGTGGCGACTCACAGTACACAGTCCAGTCATGGTGGCCATTAGAGTCTTTTCACGATGCTCAAATTCTTTGATGATACAATTTTCTTCGGAGGCCACACTTGTTATGAGAAGTACTTGTGGAGTGCCCCGAAATCCCACAGTGGTTTGTTCCTCTCCATTAATAATCAATTTGCAGCTAAACTTGCTTAGCAAATCCATGCCCACAATGAACTCCTCTTTAAGTCCTGGCAAATAGTATACACGGTGGGTGAATCGTTGCCGATTCGTTGGCGAGAGCCAGCCATTGCTCTTCCTTTATAATATGGGCGTGTTTTCGCAAATAGTCATTTAGTTTTGCTCCCACGAAAGACAGGGTAGCCCCGGTGTCTACCAATGCCATTGTCTGGCGGCAATTGCAGGGGATGTTCATTTGATAGCGAGGTTCAGGTGCGCTGGCCTCGAATTGTGGAGAACTTTCGACGACGGTCACGGTCTTCGGGCAGGAACAATCCCGTGTGAGGGTGTTGGGTTGCCGCAATACGAACAGAACATTAATCGCTTCCCACGGCAATTTCGGCGTGTGTGGCCTGGTTTTCTGCAGGTCCAACAGTGGGTGGAGCGTAAATATGGAAGGTCGGCAACCCAATTGGTCGTGTGTGTCCGCTACGGCCGGTTTTCTTCTCTCCGTATCTGTTCATACTCGTCGCCTCGACTCATTAGAGAATCCAGGTCTTGGAAATCACTGCGCCGAATATATAAGCGATACTCTGGCCGTAGCCCCTCGTAAATCCTGTCGACGTGATCTTCCTGACGTAGTCTGGGGTGCTGTCGTATCATGGTTACCAAACTCATGATGTAGTCTTTCGCCTTTTCTCGTGGCCCTTGTCGCCGCCGGATAATATCCTCCTTTAGGGGTTGAAGATATCTCGGCGGTAGGAAAAAGTTCATGGCCGCTTCTTTGAATTGCGTCCACGTTTTGATTTCATCTCTTTTATAACGCCACCAATCTGTGGCGCGATCGCGTAATAACTCATTTAGAGGCAGCAATAACTGGTCGTGATGGATGCGGTAATCATTTGCTGACTCCTCGATGCTTTCTATGAAATCCAAAACAGAGCGAGTGCCGTTAAAGTGAAGGCTCCATTTTCTGATAGTATTCATGATCTCGCATTCTGCTGGCAGGTAGCTGGTTGTCGAATGCTTTGCGGTCATGTCGGGTACAGGTATGCTGGTGGTGGCCTTCTCCGTTGCTGACTCCTCTCTTTCCAGGTTCTCGGTGGAACTCCTGGTTCGCTGCTCCCTGATAAAATTTGTGAGTCTCTGTCGCATCTCCTTCACCGTGCCGTCTGTTGATAATCCGATTAGCTGCATTTGTCCCTCCAACTCTTCTTTTCGCAGCTTGTAAGTGAAACTCAGATTGTCTGGGAGAAGTCTTTCTTCCTTCTCGCTTTCTCTCGTTTGTGAACTGCTTCTTGACGAAGTCAGTCCCTGTTCGGGCGCCATTTGTAACGAGTTTTTGTTTCTAGCTGGGGTAGCGTCAGTCTCCCCAGGGTCAATTTTGGGGGATCTCGTAACCCTCAAAGTACCAACCACCGCGACGGTCAAGAATTGCACACGATTTGCTGTCAAGCAAATCTATCACTGAAAAATTCAGCTCGGACGTATGCGGGTTGGTGTTCGTTTTTTTCCTTTTATTTATTCTTTTATTCGATCCAATTCACAAAAAGTCCTTTACAATCTTACTGTCTACTCCACTGGTTACAAATGCTTTTGTCAGGCCGAATGCCTGGCGACAGAGGGTCGCGTACTATGATTTGTGGGACGGAGGGACCGAATGCCCCGCGGCAGAAGGCCGCTAACAATTGTTGCGGGTGTACAGGTGACGGAGGGACCTAATGCCCCGCGGCAGAAGGCCGCTTACAATACTGGTGAATACAAAGTTTCGGGGGAGCTGAGTGCTCCGCGGCAAAAGGCCGCTCACAATTTGGACGAAAGCTCCGAAGAACTGATTCCGGCCGAAGCCTTGAAATTCCCGAAGGAATGATTCCGGCCGAAGCCTTGAAATTCCCGAAGGAATGATTCCGGCTAGTCCTAAATAAGCCCAAAGATACTCCTAAAATACGTCTATGCTACGCCGGCAACTACTTCTACTCTACTGGATGTATATAGGGTAGGTGAACCCTTCAAAATATGTGAGCCACTCGTTATGCGATTTTGGGGCTGTCGAACCAGGTGGTCAACTGCTCCATGCAAAAGGAGTTTCTGTAAGAGCAAGCACGAATTGAGCAGAAGGCTGACTTGAGCTTGCCCAAACTAATCGTTAAAAGCGCATGCTGATTAAAACTAAATGAGAATCGTATGCAGCGTGTGCGCGACGAAAGAAAATATGAGTGAACTGAATACTGGATTCTATTTTTAGACTAGACTCTTTTTAGAATAGCCGCTGCTTTGCTTGTGCGTATGTATGTCTTATTCTCTGAGCGTGTGTAGCGTGTGTTTTCGGGGCTTGATTTTGTTTTTGCATTTTCCTGGTTCGATTCCGGTTTGGTTGTTCTTTCTTGCTTATGGAGAACTTATGTTAATTTGCATGCTTATTGTGATTATTATTATTTTAATGCCGCTTATTCTTAATTCCAATAATTTCTAAGTTATATTAATTCCTAATTTCATTCATTCCTGGTAATTCTACTAATTCTTCAACTCACTGGAACTTCTATATTTTGGTTTTAACAAAAGTAAAAAATATATGATATTTGTAGCAACCTATATTGCTTTGCTACATTCTACCCTAACAACGGGATAGCAGAAAACAAGATGTGTATAGACACCGCAGCTCCGGTGTTAATCTTGGGACAGGACTTATGCACGTCTGCTCGAGAGCAGACCTTTCACTGACCAGATGGGATCTGATTCAGCTCGGTTGTCACGATTACGTTTCCTATTTATCTATATATATATATATATATATATATTTTTTTTTTTTCTACGTTATAATTCACAATTTTAATTCATAATATCATAGTGTAATACTGTAACCAAAAGAATCTTCCATAATAAAAATAAAATAATGTACAAATTCAATGAAATAAGTCATAACGAAAACTCAGATTTAGATGAAGTCCGCCGGGGGATCTGTAGTGTGCTGGCTACCGGTGGTTATGATCTTCTTGTGGCTTCCTAGCTCCAGCTTTGCCCAGCCATCCTCAACCACTACCTTGATGGTTCCCCAGGGCTTCTGAATGCAAAACCGTCGTCTTTCTGGACCTCGTTGCGGCGGAATTCTTATTCCTGTAAAAGGACCTGTGCGGTCAGTTTTGTGGCCGTTCTCCGTCTCGTTTTTGGGGTTCAGCTTGTGCTGGTACGGCTTCCTACTTGGTGGAGTGGGTAGGTTCCGTTTGATAGCGGTTACTGTTTTATTTGCGGGTGGCTTGGGCCTGGGGACGGCTGTGGTAGGTCTGGGTGACGGTGGGTGACTTCTCGTTATTCGAGCTATGGTGTGGGTTGGAGTCGGGGCCTGGATTCGACTCCTCCTGGGGGTTGCCTCCATCGGTGGTTTGTACGGGAGTGGCGGTCCCGTCAGGTTGGCTACTGCCTGTGGTGGAATTCCGTGTCGGCGCGGTTGCGTGCGTACTCTTTGGGTATTCATGATTGACTGGAGGAACTTCCTTATAATGAGTCCTATTTATACTATTTGGACTTGAGTCTCTTCTTTGTAGTGGGAGCGGTAATTAATTATTTTATGTCGTTTGGTCGGGAGTCTGAGGATGACCATGGGGTCGGCCGTTCTCCGGAGGTGGAAGGAATTCTTTCAAATCGTTGATATGTACCTTGAGTCGTTTCTTGGGTTGGCTCTCATCGTATAATATGACGATGTTGGGAGAGACGAAAGCTTTGACCTGATAAGGCCCGACGTACTTTGGCGCTAATTTTCCCGAGAAGTTTTTGGAAGCGGAGGACAGCACATGATTCTTCCGTAAAACTTGGCAGCCAATAGTAGGCCTCCACGGGCGACGTCGCAAGTCGTAGTAATTTTTTTGTTTCTGGGTGGCCTGACGATTTCGTAGGAGAGCCGATTCGTAGAGTACCTTAAAATCTGGAGAGGTGTGTTGCTTTCCCGTCACCGGCTGGCTTGCGATGCACTGTGGCGGGCAGAGGTTGCGTCCCAAGTTTAGTTCTGCGGGGCTTAGTTGGGTGGAGTCATGTACGGCTGTGTTGATTGCAAACATGATTTCGGGAATTTTGGCATCCCAGTCTCGGTGATCTCCTTGAGTGTAAATAGCCATCATAGTTTTGATGACGCGGTTGACCCTCTCAGTCGGATTAAGGCGCGTAGGCAGCGGTGAACTGATGTCGAATGCCAAATTTGTTGGTGAGTTCTCTCATTCCCTTATTAGCATATGGCGTTCCATTGTCGTTGATGAGAACTTCTAGACAACCAAAGCGGAAAACTACCCTTTCCTTTAAATAATGTTGGACGGCACTGCTGGTTGCTTGACGCAGGGGGACAAGTTCAACCCATTTTGTGAATTTGTCTGCGAATACCAGGAGCATAGTATTTCCTTTTCGTGAACGGGGTAGCGGTCCTATGAAATCCGAGGAGACGACTTGCCAAGGTCGGTGAGCGACGGTAGTTGTCATTATTCCGGTGGGAGGTTGGTTCTTCGCCTTATATTGCGCGCATGTCAGACAGGAGTGGATGTGGCGTAGTATGTCGCGCTGCATGTAGGGCCAGTAGTACCGCTCTCTGGCTCGTCGGAGCGTTTTGTAGTAGCCGAGGTGCCCTGCCGTTGGTCTGTCATGAATTTCTTGTAAAACGTCTGGTCGTTGATTGGGGGTACGCAGAGAGCCCATTTGTTGCTGTGGGTTTTCTGTTTTGATTTTTCCTTATACAGCTTCTGGTCGATGATCTTGTAGCCGGTATGTTCGGTAGAATTCTCCTGTACTTTCTTGTACTGGTGTTGATGCCAGTCGGTTGCCTGGTTGTACAGCAGCTGGGGGGGTGTCTGATAAGGGTTGGCGTGACAATGAGTCTGCGCCGACATTAAGCGCTCCTTTTCAATATTCAATGTGGAAGTCGTATTGTTGTAATTCTAACGCCCAGCGGGCTAATCTGCCTGAGGGGTTTTGTAGGGTGTGCAGCCAACGTAATGAATGATGATCAGTTATGACGGTGAATCTGTACCCTTCTAAGTAAGGTCGAAGTTTTCGTATGCCAAACAGTACTGCAAGACACTCCTTTTCAGTGGTGGAGTAGTTTTTCTCTAATTTGGTGAGCGCACGGCTTGCATATGCTATCACCACCTCGTGTTCTTCTGCCTTCTGGGTCAGTACCACTCCGAGACCGATGTTACTTGCATCAGTTTGAAGGGTGAACGGTCGAGTGAAATCGGGGCAGCGGAGAACCGGGGCAATAGTGAGCGCGTGCTTCAGGTTTCGAAATGCGGTGTCCTGTTCTTCACTCCATTGCCAACGTGCCTTCTTCTTGAGTAACTGCCTGAGAGGGGCGGTGATAGTTGCGAACTCCTTGACAAACCGGCGATACCAAGATGCGATTCGAAGCACCTGGCGTAGTTCCTTAATATTTTGTGGGGCTGGCAGCTCATGTATAGCTTTTACTTTTTCAGGATCAGTGTGAATGCCGTCAGGGGTTATCAGGTGCCCTAAATAGCGTAACTCATTTTTGCAAAAATTGGTTTTTCCAAAGTTAACCCTCAACTTGGCGTTTTTAAGCCTCTGGAATACGGTTTGAAGATTTGTCATGTGTTCTTCGAATGTTTTTCCCAGTACGATGATATCATCAAGGTATGCGAACGCAAACGGTTCTAACTCCGGACCAATCACAGTGTCCAGCACTCTCTGGAAGGTAGCGGGAGCGGAATGTAGTCCGAATGGCATGACCGTCCATTGGTAGAGTCCGTGGCCGGGAACAGTGAAATCCGTATATTTTCGTGACGCTTTTTCAAGCGGAATCTGCCAGTAGCCTTGTTTTAAGTCGATGGTGGTGATATACTTCGCCTCTCTCAGTTTTTCCAATATCGCTTGTATTTGTGGCAGAGGGTATCCGTCGAGGATGGAGATTTTATTTAACTGGCGGTAGTCGACACAGAGTCGCCAGGTTCCCTGCTTCTTTTTAACTAATACAATAGGTGAGCTATATGGACTCTTTGATGGTTTAATTTTCACGTCGGCTAGCAGCTGATCAATCTCTTTATCGATCACTTGTTGCATCGCTGGGTTTCGTGGATAATACCTTTGTTTGAATGGAATTTCTGTTGTGACTCGGATGGAGTGGCGACTCACAGTACACAGTCCAGTCATGGTGGCCATTAGAGTCTTTTCACGATGCTCAAATTCTTTGATGATACAATTTTCTTCGGAGGCCACACTTGTTATGAGAAGTACTTGTGGAGTGCCCCGAAATCCCACAGTGGTTTGTTCCTCTCCATTACTAATCAATTTGCAGCTAAACTTGCTTAGCAAATCCATGCCCACAATGAACTCCTCTTTAAGTCCTGGCAAATAGTATACACGGTGGGTGAATCGTTGCCGATTCGTTGGCGAGAGCCAGCCATTGCTCTTCCTTTATAATATGGGCGTGTTTTCGCAAATAGTCATTTAGTTTTGCTCCCACGAAAGACAGGGTAGCCCCGGTGTCTACCAATGCCATTGTCTGGCGGCAATTGCAGGGGATGTTCATTTGATAGCGAGGTTCAGGTGCGCTGGCCTCGAATTGTGGAGAACTTTCGACGACGGTCACGGTCTTCGGGCAGGAACAATCCCGTGTGAGGGTGTTGGGTTGCCGCAATACGAACAGAACATTAATCGCTTCCCACGGCAATTTCGGCGTGTGTGGCCTGGTTTTCTGCAGGTCCAACAGTGGGTGGAGCGTAAATATGGAAGGTCGGCAACCCAATTGGTCGTGTGTGTCCGCTACGACCGGTTTTCTTCTCTCCGTATCTGTTCATACTCGTCGCCTCGACTCATTAGAGAATCCAGGTCTTGGAAATCACTGCGCCGAATATATAAGCGATACTCTGGCCGTAGCCCCTCGTAAATCCTGTCGACGTGATCTTCCTGACGTAGTCTGGGGTGCTGTCGTATCATGGTTACCAAACTCATGATGTAGTCTTTCGCCTTTTCTCGTGGCCCTTGTCGCCGCCGGATAATATCCTCCTTTAGGCGTTGAAGATATCTCGGCGGTAGGAAAAAGTTCATGGCCGCTTCTTTGAATTGCGTCCACGTTTTGATTTCATCTCTTTTATAACGCCACCAGTCTGTGGCGCGATCGCGTAATAACTCATTTAGAGGCAGCAATAACTGGTCGTGATGGATGCGGTAATCATTTGCTGACTCCTCGATGCTTTCTATGAAATCCAAAACAGAGCGAGTGCCGTTAAAGTGAAGGCTCCATTTTCTGATAGTATTCATGATCTCGCATTCTGCTGGCAGGTAGCTGGTTGTCGAATGCTTTGCGGTCATGTCGGGTACAGGTATGCTGGTGGTGGCCTTCTCCGTTGCTGACTCCTCTCTTTCCAGGTTCTCGGTGGAACTCCTGGTTCGCTGCTCCCTGATAAAATTTGTGAGTCTCTGTCGCATCTCCTTCACCGTGCCGTCTGTTGATAATCCGATTAGCTGCATTTGTCCCTCCAACTCTTCTTTTCGCAGCTTGTAAGTGAAACTCAGATTGTCTGGGAGAAGTCTTTCTTCCTTCTCGCTTTCTCTCGTTTGTGAACTGCTTCTTGACGAAGTCAGTCCCTGTTCGGGCGCCATTTGTAACGAGTTTTTGTTTCTAGCTGGGGTAGCGTCAGTCGCCCCAGGGTCAATTTTGGGGGATCTCGTAACCCTCAAAGTACCAACCACCGTGACGGTCAAGAATTGCACACGATTTGCTGTCAAGCAAATCTATCACTGAAAAATTCAGCTCGGACGTATGCGGGTTGGTGTTCGTTTTTTTCCTTTTATTTATTATTTTATTCGATCCAATTCACAAAAAGTCCTTTACAATCTTACTGTCTACTCCACTGGTTACAAATGCTTTTGTCAGGCCGAATGCCTGGCGACAGAGGGTCGCGTACTATGATTTGTGGGACGGAGGGACCGAATGCCCCGCGGCAGAAGGCCGCTTACAATTGTTGCGGGTGTACAGGTGACGGAGGGACCTAATGCCCCGCGGCAGAAGGCCGCTTACAATACTGGTGAATACAAAGTTTCGGGGTAGCTGAGTTCTCCGCGGCAAAAGGCCGCTCACAATTTGGACGAAAGCTCCGAAGAACTGATTCCGGCCGAAGCCTTGAAATTCCCGAAGGAATGATTCCGGCTAGTCCTAAATAAGCCCAAAGATACTCCTAAAATACGTCTATTCTACTAATTCTTCAACTCACTGGAACTTCTATATTTTGGTTTTAACAAAAGTAAAAAATATATGATATTTGTAGCAACCTATATTGGTTTGCTACATTCTACCCTAACAACGGGATAGCAGAAAACAAGATGTGTATAGACACCGCAGCTCCGGTGTTAATCTTGGGACAGGACTTATGCACGTCTGCTCGAGAGCAGACCTTTCACTGACCAGATGGGATCTGATTCAGCTCGGTTGTCACGATTACGTTTCCTATTTATCTATATATATATATATATATATATATATATATATATATATATATATATATATATATATATATATATATATATATATATATATATATATATATATATATATATATATATATATATATATATATATATATATATATATATATATATATATATATATATATATATATATTTTTTTTTTTTTTTTCTTTCTACGTTATAATTCACAATTTTAATTCATAATATCATAGTGTAATACTGTAACCAAAAGAATCTTCCATAATAAAAATAAAATAATGTACAAATTCAATGAAATAAGTCACAACGAAAACTCAGATTTAGATGAAGTCCGCCGGGGGATCTGTTGTGTGCTGGCTACCGGTGGTTATGATCTTCTTGTGGCTTCCTAGCTCCAGCTTTGCCCAGCCATCCTCAACCACTACCTTGATGGTTCCTCAGGGCTTCTGAATGCAAAACCGTCGTCTTTCTGGACCTCGTTGCGGCGGAATTCTTATTCCTGTAAAAGGACCTGTGCGGTCAGTTTTGTGGCCGTTCTCCGTCTCGTTTTTGGGGTTCAGCTTGTGCTGGTACGGCTTCCTACTTGGTGGAGTGGGTAGGTTCCGTTTGATAGCGGTTACTGTTTTATTTGCGGGTGGCTTGGGCCTGGGGACGGCTGTGGTAGGTCTGGGTGACGGTGGGTGACTTCTCGTTATTCGAGCTATGGTGTGGGTTGGAGTCGGGGCGGTTCGTTGAACTGTCGACGTGCTTCCGTTGATAATTCGACTCCTCCTGGGGGTTGCCTCCATCGGTGGTTTGTACGGGAGTGGCGGTCCCGTCAGGTTGGCTACTGCCTGTGGTGGAATTCCGTGTCGGCGCGGTTGCGTGCGTACTCTTTGGGTATTCATGATTGACTGGAGGAACTTCCTTATAATGAGTCCTATTTATACTATTTGGACTTGAGTCTCTTCTTTGTAGTGGGAGCGGTAATTAATTATTTTATGTCGTTTGGTCGGGAGTCTGAGGATGACCATGGGGTCGGCCGTTCTCCGGAGGTGGAAGGAATTCTTTCAAATCGTTGATATGTACCTTGAGTCGTTTCTTGGGTTGGCTCTCATCGTATAATATGACGATGTTGGGAGAGACGAAAGCTTTGGCCTGATAAGGCCCGACGTACTTTGGTGCTAATTTTCCCGAGAAGTTTTTGGAAGCGGAGGACAGCACATGATTCTTCCGTAAAACTTGGCAGCCAATAGTAGGCCTCCACGGGCGACGTCGCAAGTCGTAGTAATTTTTTTTGTTTCTGGGTGGCCTGACGATTTCGTAGGAGAGCCGTTTCGTAGAGTACCTTAAAATCTGGAGAGGTGTGTTGCTTTCCCGTCACCGGCTGGCTTGCGATGTACTGTGGCGGGCAGAGGTTGCGTCCCAAGTTTAGTTCTGCGGGGCTTAGTTGGGTGGAGTCATGTACGGCTGTGTTGATTGCAAACATGATTTCGGGAATTCTGGCATCCCAGTCTCGGTGATCTCCTTGAGTGTAAATAGCCATCATAGTTTTGATGACGCGGTTGACCCTCTCAGTCGGATTAAGGCGCGTAGGCAGCGGTGAACTGATGTCGAATGCCAAATTTGTTGGTGAGTTCTCTCATTCCCTTATTAGCATATGGCGTTCCATTGTCGTTGATGAGAACTTCTAGACAACCAAAGCGGAAAACTACCCTTTCCTTTAAATAATGTTGGACGGCACTGCTGGTTGCTTGACGCAGGGGGACAAGTTCAACCCATTTTGTGAATTTGTCTGCGAATACCAGGAGCATAGTATTTCCTTTTCGTGAACGGGGTAGCGGTCCTATGAAGTCCGAGGAGACGACTTGCCAAGGTCGGTGAGCGACGGTAGTTGTCATTAGTCCGGTGGGAGGTTGGTTCTTCGCCTTATATTGCGCGCATGTCAGACAGGAGCGGATGTGGCGTAGTATGTCGCGCTGCATGTAGGGCCAGTAGTACCGCTCTCTGGCTCGTCGGAGCGTTTTGTAGTAGCCGAGGTGCCCTGCCGTTGGTCTGTCATGAATTTCTTGTAAAACGTCTGGTCGTTGATTGGGGGTACGCAGAGAGCCCATTTGTTGCTGTGGGTTTTCTGTTTTGATTTTTCCTTATACAGCTTCTGGTCGATGATCTTGTAGCCGGTATGTTCGGTAGAATTCTCCTGTACTTTCTTGTACTGGTGTTGATACCAGTCGGTTGCCTGGTTGTACAGCAGCTGGGGGGGGTGTCTGATAAGGGTTGGCGTGACAATGAGTCTGCGCCGACATTAAGCGCTCCTTTTCGATATTCAATGTGGAAGTCGTATTGTTGTAATTCTAACGCCCAGCGGGCTAATCTGCCTGAGGGGTTTTGTAGGGTGTGCAGCCAACGTAATGAATGATGATCAGTTATGACGGTGAATCTGTACCCTTCTAAGTAAGGTCGAAGTTTTCGTATGCCAAACAGTACTGCAAGACACTCCTTTTCAGTGGTGGAGTAGTTTTTCTCTAATTTGGTGAGCGCACGGCTTGCATATGCTATCACCACCTCGTGTTCTTCTGCCTTCTGGGTCAGTACCACTCCGAGACCGATGTTACTTGCATCACGTTTTAAGGGTGAACGGTCGAGTGAAATCGGGGCAGCGGAGAACCGGGGCAATAGTGAGCGCGTGCTTCAGGTTTCGAAATGCGGTGTCCTGTTCTTCACTCCATTGCCAACGTGCCTTCTTCTTGAGTAACTGCCTGAGAGGGGCGGTGATAGTTGCGAACTCCTTGACAAACCGGCGATACCAAGATGCGATTCGAAGCACCTGGCGTAGTTCCTTAATATTTTGTGGGGCTGGCAGCTCATGTATAGCTTTTACTTTTTCAGGATCAGTGTGAATGCCGTCAGGGGTTATCAGGTGCCCTAAATAGCGTAACTCATTTTTGCAAAAATTGGTTTTTCCAAAGTTAACCCTCAACTTGGCGTTTTTAAGCCTCTGGAATACGGTTTGAAGATTTGTCATGTGTTCTTCGAATGTTTTTCCCAGTACGATGATATCATCAAGGTATGCGAACGCAAACGGTTCTAACTCCGGACCAATCACAGTGTCCAGCACTCTCTGGAAGGTAGCGGGAGCGGAATGTAGTCCGAATGGCATGACCGCCCATTGGTAGAGTCCGTGGCCGGGAACAGTGAAATCCGTATATTTTCGTGACGCTTTTTCAAGCGGAATCTGCCAGTAGCCTTGTTTTAAGTCGATGGTGGTGATATACTTCGCCTCTCTCAGTTTGTCCAATATCGCTTGTATTTGTGGCAGAGGGTATCCGTCGCGGATGGAGATTTTATTAAACTGGCGGTAGTCGACACAGAGTCGCCAGGTTCCCTGCTTCTTTGTAACTAATGCAATAGGTGAGCTATATGGACTCTTTGATGGTTTAATTTTGACGTCGGCTAGCAGCTAATCAATCTCTTTATCGATCACTTGTTGCATCGCTGGGTTTCGTGGATAATACCTTTGTTTTAATGGAATTTCTGTTGTGACTCGGATGGAGTGGCGACTCACAGTACACAGTCCAGTCATGGGTAGCCCCGGTGTCTACCAATGCCATTGTCTGGCGGCAATTGCAGGTGATGTTCATTTGATAGCGAGGTTCAGGTGCGCTGGCCTCGAATTGTGGAGAACTTTCGACGATGGTTACGGTCTTCGGGCAGGAACAATCCCGTGTGAGGGTGTTGGGTTGCCGCAATACGAACAGAACATTAATCGCTTCCCACGGCAATTTCGGCGTGTGTGTCCTGGTTTTTTGCAGGTCCAACAGTGGGTGGAGCGTAAATATGGAAGGTCGGCAACCCAATTGGTCGTGTGTGTCCGCTACGACCGGTTTTCTTCTCTCCGTATCTGTTCATACTCGTCGCCTCGACTCATTAGAGAATCCAGGTCTTGGAAATCACTGCGCCGAATATATAAGCGATACTCTGGCCGTAGCCCCTCGTAAATCCTGTCGACGTGATCTTCCTGACGTAGTCTGGGGTGCTGTCGTATCATGGTTACCAAACTCATGATGTAGTCTTTCGCCTTTTCTCGTGGCCCTTGTCGCCGCCGGATAATTACCTCCTTTAGGCGTTGAAGATATCTTGGCGGTAGGAAAAAGTTCATGGCCGCTTCTTTGAATTGCGTCCACGTTTTGATTTCATCTCTTTTATAACGCCACCAATCTATGGCGCGATCGCGTAATAACTCATTTAGAGGCAGCAATAACTGGTCGTGATGGATGCGGTAATCATTTGCTGACTCCTCGATGCTTTCTATGAAATCCAAAACAGAGCGAGTGCCGTTAAAGTGAAGGCTCCATTTTTTGATAGTATTCATGACCTCGCATTCTGCTGGCAGGTAGCTGGTTGTCGAATGCTTTGCGGTCATGTCGGGTACAGGTATGCTGGTGGTGGCCTTCTCCGTTGCTGACTCCTCTCTTTTCAGGTTCTCGGTGGAACTCCTGGTTCGCTGCTCCCTGATAAAATTTGTGAGTCTCTGTCGCATCTCCTTCACCGTGCCGTCTGTTGATAATCCGATTAGCTGCATTTGTCCCTCCAACTCTTCTTTTCGCAGCTTGTAAAAGAAACTCAGATTGTCTGGGAGAAGTCTTTCTTCCTTCTCGCTTTCTCTCGTTTGTGAACTGCTTCTTGACGAAGTCAGTCCCTGTTCGGGCGCCATTTGTAACGAGTTTTTGTTTCTAGCTGGGGTAGCGTCAGTCGCCCCAGGGTCAATTTTGGGGGATCTCGTAACCCTCAAAGTACCAACCACCGCGACGGTCAAGAATTGCACACGATTTGCTGTCAAGCAAATCTATCACTGAAAAATTCAGCTCGGACGTATGCGGGTTGGTGTTCGTTTTTTTCCTTTTATTTATTCTTTTATTCGATCCAATTCACAAAAAGTCCTTTACAATCTTACTTGCTACTCCACTGGTTACAAATGCTTTTGTCAGGCCGAATGCCTGGCGACAGAGGGTCGCGTACTATGATTTGTGGGACGGAGGGACCGAATGCCCCGCGGCAGAAGGCCGCTTACAATTGTTGCGGGTGTACAGGTGACGGAGGACCGAATGCCCCGCGGCAGAAGGCCGCTTACAATACTGGTGAATACAAAGTTTCGGGGGAGCTGAGTGCTCCGCGGCAGAAAGCCGCTCACAATTTGGACGAAAGCTCCGAAGAACTGATTCCGGCCGAAGCCTTGAAATTCCCGAAGGAATGATTCCGGCCGAAGCCTTGAAATTCCCGAAAGAATGATTCCGGCTAGTCCTAAATAAGCCCAAAGATACTCCTAAAATACGTCTATGCTACGCCGGCAACTACTTCTACTCTACTGGATGTATATAGGTTAGGTGAACCCTTCAAAATATGTGAGCCACTCGTTATGCGATTTTGGGGCTGTCGAACCAGGTGGTCAACTGCTCCTTGCAAAAGGAGTTTCTGTAAGAGCAAGCACGAATTGAGTCGTTGCATACCGGCAGAAGGCTGACTTGAGCTTGCCCAAACTAATCGTTAAAAGCGCATGCTGATTAAAACTAAATGAGAGTCGTATGCAGCGTGTGCGCGACGAAAGAAAATATGAGTGAACTGAATACTGGATTCTATTTTTAGACTAGACTATTTTTAGAATAGCCGCTGCTTTGCTTGTGCGTATGTATGTCTTATTCTCTGAGCGTGTGTAGCGTGTGTTTTCGGGGCTTGATTTTGTTTTTGCATTTTCCTGGTTCGATTCCGGTTTGGTTGTTCTTTCTTGCTTATGGAGAACTTATGTTAATTTGCATGCTTATTGTGATTATTATTATTTTAATGCCGCTTATTCTTAACTCCAATAATTTCTAAGTTATATTAATTCCTAATTTCAATCATTCCTGGTAATTCTACTAAATCTTCAACTCACTGGAACTTCTATATTTTGGTTTTAACAAAAGTAAAAAATATATGATATTTGTAGCAACCTATATTGGTTTGCTACATTCTACCCTGACAACGGGATAGCAGAAAACAAGATGTGTATAGACACCGCAGCTCCGGTGTTAATCTTGGGACAGGACTTATGCACGTCTGCTCGAGAGCAGACCTTTCACTAACCAGATGGGATCTGATTCAGCTCGGTTGTCACGATTACGTTTCCTATTTATCTATATATATATATATTTTTTTTTCTACGTTATAATTCACAATTTTAATTCATAATATCATAGTGTAATACTGTAACCAAAAGAATCTTCCATAATAAAAATAAAATAATGTACAAATTCAATGAAATAAGCCATAACGAAAACTCAGATTTAGATGAAGTCCGCCGGGGGATCCATAGTGTGCTGGCTACCGGTGGTTATGATCTTCTTGTGGCTTCCTAGCTCCAGCTTTGCCCAGCCATCCTCAACCACTACCTTGATGGTTCCTCAGGGCTTCTGAATGCAAAACCGTCGTCTTTCTGGACCTCGTTGCGGCGGAATTCTTATTCCTGTAAAAGGACCTGTGCGGTCAGTTTTGTGGCCGTTCTCCGTCTCGTTTTTGGGGTTCAGCTTGTGCTGGTACGGCTTCCTACTTGGTGGAGTGGGTAGGTTCCGTTTGACAGCGGTTACTGTTTTATTTGCGGGTGGCTTGGGCCTGGGGACGGCTGTGGTAGGTCTGGGTGACGGTGGGTGACTTCTCGTTATTCGAGCTATGGTGTGGGTTGGAGTCGGGGCGGTTCGTTGAACTGTCGACGTGCTTCCGTTGATAATTCGACTCCTCCTGGGGGTTGCCTCCATCGGTGGTTTGTACGGGAGTGGCGGTCCCGTCAGGTTGGCTACTGCCTGTGGTGGAATTCCGTGTCGGCGCGGTTGCGTGCGTACTCTTTGGGTATTCATGATTGACTGGAGGAACTTCCTTATAATGAGTCCTATTTATACTATTTGGACTTGAGTCTCTTCTTTGTAGTGGGAGCGGTAATTAATTATTTTATGTCGTTTGGTCGGGAGTCTGAGGATGACCATGGGGTCGGCCGTTCTCCGGAGGTGGAAGGAATTCTTTCAAATCGTTGATATGTACCTTGAGTCGTTTCTTGGGTTGGCTCTCATCGTATAATATGACGATGTTGGGAGAGACGAAAGCTTTGACCTGATAAGGCCCGACGTACTTTGGTGCTAATTTTCCCGAGAAGTTTTTGGAAGCGGAGGACAGCACATGATTCTTCCGTAAAACTTGGCAGCCAATAGTAGGCCTCCACGGGCGACGTCGCAAGTCGTAGTAATTTTTTTGTTTCTCTGTGGCCTGACGATTTCGTAGGAGAGCCGTTTCGTAGAGTACCTTAAAATCTGGAGAGGTGTGTTGCTTTCCCGTCACCGGCTGGCTTGCGATGCACTGTGGCGGGCAGAGGTTGCGTCCCAAGTTTAGTTCTGCGGGGCTTAGTTGGGTGGAGTCATGTACGGCTGTGTTGATTGCAAACATGATTTCGGGAATTTTGGCATCCCAGTCTCGGTGATCTCCTTAAGTGTAAATAGCCATCATAGTTTTGATGACGCGGTTGACCCTCTCAGTCGGATTAAGGCGCGTAGGCAGCGGTGAACTGATGTCGAATGCCAAATTTGTTGGTGAGTTCTCTCATTCCCTTATTAGCATATGGCGTTCCATTGTCGTTGATGAGAACTTCTAGACAACCAAAGCGGAAAACTACCCTTTCCTTTAAATAATGTTGGACGGCACTGCTGGTTGCTTGACGCAGGGGGACAAGTTCAACCCATTTTGTGAATTTGTCTGCGAATACCAGGAGCATAGTATTTCCTTTTCGTGAACGGGGTAGCGGTCCTATGAAGTCCGAGGAGACGACTTGCCAAGGTCGGTGAGCGACGGTAGTTGTCATTATTCCGGTGGGAGGTTGGTTCTTCGCCTTATATTGCGCGCATGTCAGACAGGAGCGGATGTGGCGTAGTATGTCGCGCTGCATGTAGGGCCAGTAGTACCGCTCTCTGGCTCGTCGGAGCGTTTTGTAGTAGCCGAGGTGCCCTGCCGTTGGTCTGTCATGAATTTCTTGTAAAACGTCTGGTCGTTGATTGGGGGTACGCAGAGAGCCCATTTGTTGCTGTGGGTTTTCTGTTTTGATTTTTCCTTATACAGCTTCTGGTCGATGATCTTGTAGCCGGTATGTTCGGTAGAATTCTCCTGTACTTTCTTGTACTGGTGTTGATGCCAGTCGGTTGCCTGGTTGTACAGCAGCTGGGGGGGTGTCTGATAAGGGTTGGCGTGACAATGAGTCTGCGCCGACATTAAGCGCTCCTTTTCAATATTCAATGTGGAAGTCGTATTGTTGTAATTCTAACGCCCAGCGGGCTAATCTGCCTGAGGGGTTTTGTAGGGTGTGCAGCCAACGTAATGAATGATGATCAGTTATGACGGTGAATCTGTACCTTTCTAAGTAAGGTCGAAGTTTTCGTATGCCAAACAGTACTGCAAGACACTCCTTTTCAGTGGTGGAGTAGTTTTTCTCTAATTTGGTGAGCGCACGGCTTGCATATGCTATCACCACCTCGTGTTCTTCTGCCTTCTGGGTCAGTACCACTCCGAGACCGATGTTACTTGCATCAGTTTGAAGGGTGAACGGTCGAGTGAAATCGGGGCAGCGGAGAACCGGGGCAATAGTGAGCGCGTGCTTCAGGTTTCGAAATGCGGTGTCCTGTTCTTCACTCCATTGCCAACGTGCCTTCTTCTTGAGTAACTGCCTGAGAGGGGCGGTGATAGTTGCGAACTCCTTGACAAACCGGCGATACCAAGATGCGATTCGAAGCACCTGGCGTAGTTCCTTAATATTTTGTGGGGCTGGCAGCTCATGTATAGCTTTTACTTTTTCAGGATCAGTGTGAATGCCGTCAGGGGTTATCAGGTGCCCTAAATAGCGTAACTCATTTTTGCAAAAATTGGTTTTTCCAAAGTTAACCCTCAACTTGGCGTTTTTAAGCCTCTGGAATACGGTTTGAAGATTTGTCATGTGTTCTTCGAATGTTTTTCCCAGTACGATGATATCATCAAGGTATGCGAACGCAAACGGTTCTAACTCCGGACCAATCACAGTGTCCAGCACTCTCTGGAAGGTAGCGGGAGCGGAATGTAGTCCGAATGGCATGACCGTCCATTGGTAGAGTCCGTGGCCGGGAACAGTGAAATCCGTATATTTTCGTGACGCTTTTTCAAGCGGAATCTGCCAGTAGCCTTGTTTTAAGTCGATGGTGGTGATATACTTCGCCTCTCTCAGTTTTTCCAATATCGCTTGTATTTGTGGCAGAGGGTATCCGTCGCGGATGGAGATTTTATTAAACTGGCGGTAGTCGACACAGAGTCGCCAGGTTCCCTGCTTCTTTTTAACTAATACAATAGGTGAGCTATATGGACTCTTTGATGGTTTAATTTTGACGTCGGCTAGCAGCTGATCAATCTCTTTATCGATCACTTGTTGCATCGCTGGGTTTCGTGGATAATACCTTTGTTTGAATGGAATTTCTGTTGTGACTCGGATGGAGTGGCGACTCACAGTACACAGTCCAGTCATGGTGACCATTAGAGTCTTTTCACGATGCTCAAATTCTTTGATGATACAATTTTCTTCGGAGGCCACACTTGTTATGAGAAGTACTTGTGGAGTGCCCCGAAATCCCACAGTGGTTTGTTCCTCTCCATTAATAATCAATTTGCAGCTAAACTTGCTTAGCAAATCCATGCCCACAATGAACTCCTCTTTAAGTCCTGGCAAATAGTATACACGGTGGGTGAATCGTTGCCGATTCGTTGGCGAGAGCCAGCCATTGCTCTTCCTTTATAATATGGGCGTGTTTTCGCAAATAGTCATTTAGTTTTGCTCCCACGAAAGACAGGGTAGCCCCGGTGTCTACCAATGCCATTGTCTGGCGGCAATTGCAGAGGATGTTCATTTGATAGCGAGGTTCAGGTGCGCTGGCCTCGAATTGTGGAGAACTTTCGACGACGGTCACGGTCTTCGGGCAGGAACAATCCCGTGTGAGGGTGTTGGGTTGCCGCAATACGAACAGAACATTAATCGCTTCCCACGGCAATTTCGGCGTGTGTGGCCTGGTTTTCTGCAGGTCCAACAGTGGGTGGAGCGTAAATATGGAAGGTCGGCAACCCAATTGGTCGTGTGTGTCCGCTACGACCGGTTTTCTTCTCTCCGTATCTGTTCATACTCGTCGCCTCGACTCATTAGAGAATCCAGGTCTTGGAAATCACTGCGCCGAATATATAAGCGATACTCTGGCCGTAGCCCCTCGTAAATCCTGTCGACGTGATCTTCCTGACGTAGTCTGGGGTGCTGTCGTATCATGGTTACCAAACTCATGATGTAGTCTTTCGCCTTTTCTCGTGGCCCTTGTCGCCGCCGGATAATATCCTCCTTTAGGCGTTGAAGATATCTCGGCGGTAGGAAAAAGTTCATGGCCGCTTCTTTGAATTGCGTCCACGTTTTGATTTCATCTCTTTTATAACGCCACCAATCTGTGGCGCGATCGCGTAATAACTCATTTAGAGGCAGCAATAACTGGTCGTGATGGATGCGGTAATCATTTGCTGACTCCTCGATGCTTTCTATGAAATCCAAAACAGAGCGAGTGCCGTTAAAGTAAAGGCCCCATTTTCTGATAGTATTAATGATCTCGCATTCTGCTGGCAGGTAGCTGGTAGTCGAATGCTTTGCGGTCATGTCGGGTACAGGTATGCTGGTGGTGGCCTTCTCCGTTGCTGACTCCTCTCTTTCCAGGTTCTCGGTGGAACTCCTGGTTCGCTGCTTCCTGATAAAATTTGTGAGTCTCTGTCGCATCTCCTTCACCGTGCCGTCTGTTGATAATCCGATTAGCTGCATTTGTCCCTCCAACTCTTCTTTTCGCAGCTTGTAAATGAAACTCAGATTGTCTGGGAGAAGTCTTTCTTCCTTCTCGCTTTCTCTCGTTTGTGAACTGCTTCTTGACGAAGTCAGTCCCTGTTCGGGCGCCATTTGTAACGAGTTTTGGTTTTTAGCTGGGGTAGCGTCAGTCGCCCCAGGGTCAATTTTGGGGGATCTCGTAACCCTCAAAGTACCAACCACCGCGACGGTCAAGAATTGCACACGATTTGCTGTCAAGCAAATCTATCACTGAAAAATTCAGCTCGGACGTATGCGGGTTGGTGTTCGTTTTTTTCCTTTTATTTATTCTTTTATTCGATCCAATTCACAAAAAGTCCTTTACAATCTTACTGTCTACTCCACTGGTTACAAATGCTTTTGTCAGTCCGAATGCCTGGCGACAGAGGGTCGCGTACTATGATTTGTGAGTACAGGAGACAGGAGCCGAGTGCTCCGCGGCAGAAGGCCGCTCACAATTGTTGCGGGTGTACAGGTGACGGAGGGACCGAATGCCCCGCGGCAGAAGGCCGCTTACAATTGTTGCGGGTGTACAGGTGACGGAGGGAGCGAATGCCCCGCGGCAGAAGGCCGCTTACAATACTGGTGAATACAAAGTTTCGGGGGAGCTGAGTGCTCAGCGGCAGAAGGCCGCTCACAATTTGAACGAAAGCTCCGAAGAACTGATTCCGGCCGAAGCCTTGAAATTCCCGAAGGAATGATTCCGGCCGAAGCCTTGAAATTCCCGAAGGAATGATTCCGGCTAGTCCTAAATAAGCCCAAAGATACTCCTAAAATACGTCTATGCTACGCCGGCAACTACTTCTACTCTACTGGATGTATATAGGGTTGGTGAACCCTTCAAAACATGTGAGCCACTCGTTATGCGATTTTGGGGCTGTCGAACCAGGTGGTCAACTGCTCCATGCAAAAGGAGTTTTTGTAAGAGCAAGCACGAATTGAGTCGTTGCTTACCGGCAGAAGGCTGACTTGAGCTTGCACAAACTAATCGTTAAAAGTGCATGCTGATCAAAACTAAATGAGAATCGTATGCAGCGTGTGCGCGACGAAAGAAAATATGAGTGAACTGAATACTGGATTCTATTTTTAGACCTACAACAGCGAAGGCGCAACGAAAAGAAAAAGTGAAACTAAGCCGGTCGCATGGTTCTATTTTTAGAATAGCCGCTGCTTTGCTTGTGCGTATGTATGTCTTATTCTCTGAGCGTGTGTAGCGTGTGTTTTCGGGGCTTGATTTTGTTTTTGCATTTTCCTAGTTCGATTCCGGTTTGGTTGTTCTTTCTTGCTTATGGAGAACTTGTGTTAATTTGCGTGCTTATTGTGATTATTATTATTTTAATGCCGCTTATTCTTAATTCCAATAATTTCTAAGATATATTAATTCCTAATTTCAATCATTCCTGGTAATTCTACTAATTCTTCAACTCACTGGAACTTCTATATTTTGGTTTTAACAAAAGTAAAAAATATATGATATTTGTAGCAACCTATATTGGTTTGCTACATTCTACCCTGACAACGGGATAGCAGAAAACAAGATGTGTATAGACACCGCAGCTCCAGTGTTAATCTTGGGACAGGACTTATGCACGTCTGCTTAAGAGCAGACCTTTCACTAACCAGATGGGATCTGATTCAGCTCGGTTGTCACGATTACGTTTCCTATTTATCTATATATATATATATATATATATATATATATATATATATATATATATATATATATATATATATATATATATATATATATATATATATATATATATATATATATATAGATAAATAGGAAACGTAATCGTGACAACCGAGCTGAATATATATATATATATATTTTTCTTTTCTACGTTATAATTCACAATTTTAATTCATAATATCATAGTGTAATACTGTAACCAAAAGAATCTTCCATAATAAAAATAAAATAATGTACAAATTCAATGAAATAAGCCATAACGAAAACTCAGATTTAGATGAAGTCCGCCGGGGGATCTGTAGTGTGCTGGCTACCGGTGGTTATGATCTTCTTGTGGCTTCCTAGCTTCAGCTTTGCCCAGCCATCCTCAACCACTACCTTGATGGTTCCCCAGGGCTTCTGAATGCGAAACCGTCGTCTTTCTGGACCTCGTTGCGGCGGAATTCTTATTCCTGTAAAAGGGCCTGTGCGGTCAGTTTTGTGGCCGTTCTCCGTCTCGTTTTTGGGGTTCAGCTTGTGCTGGTACGGCTTCCTACTTGGTGGAGTGGGTAGGTTCCGTTTGATAGCGGTTACTGTTTTATTTGCGGGTGGCTTGGGCCTGGGGACGGCTGTGGTAGGTCTGGGTGACGGTGGGTGACTTCTCGTTATTCGAGCTATGGTGTGGGTTGGAGTCGGGGCGGTTCGTTGAACTGTCGACGTGCTTCCGTTGATAATTCGACTCCTCCTGGAGGTTGCCTCCATCGGTGGTTTGTACGGGAGTGGCGGTCCCGTCAAGTTGGCTACTGCCTGTGGTGGAATTCCGTGTCGGCGCGGTTGCGTGCGTACTCTTTGGGTATTCATGATTGACTGGAGGAACTTCCTTATAATGAGTCCTATTTATACTATTTGGACTTGAGTCTCTTCTTTGTAGTGGGAGCGGTAATTAATTATTTTATGTCGTTTGGTCGGGAGTCTGAGGATGACCATGGGGTCGGCCGTTCTCCGGAGGTGGAGAGAATTCGTTCAAATCGTTGATATGTATCTTGAGTCGTTTCTTGGGTTGGCTCTCATCGTATAATATGACGATGTTGGGAGAGACGAAAGCTTTGACCTGATAAGGCCCGACGTACTTTGGTGCTAATTTTCCCGAGAAGTTTTTGGAAGCGGAGGACAGCACATGATTCTTCCGTAAAACTTGGCAGCCAATAGTAGGCCTCCACGGGCGACGTCGCAAGTCGTAGTAATTTTTTTGTTTCTGGGTGGCCTGACGATTTCGTAGGAGAGCCGTTTCGTAGAGTACCTTAAAATCTGGAGAGGTGTGTTGCTTTCCCGTCACCGGCTGGCTTGCGATGTACTGTGGCGGGCAGAGGTTGCGTCCCAAGTTTAGTTCTGCGGGGCTTAGTTGGGTGGAGTCATGTACGGCTGTGTTGATTGCAAACATGATTTCGGGAATTCTGGCATCCCAGTCTCGGTGATCTCCTTGAGTGTAAATAGCCATCATAGTTTTGATGACGCGGTTGACCCTCTCAGTCGGATTAAGGCGCGTAGGCAGCGGTGAACTGATGTCGAATGCCAAATTTGTTGGTGAGTTCTCTCATTCCCTTATTAGCATATGGCGTTCCATTGTCGTTGATGAGAACTTCTAGACAACCAAAGCGGAAAACTACCCTTTCCTTTAAATAATGTTGGACGGCACTGCTGGTTGCTTGACGCAGGGGGACAAGTTCAACCCATTTTGTGAATTTGTCTGCGAATACCAGGAGCATAGTATTTCCTTTTCGTGAACGGGGTAGCGGTCCTATGAAGTCCGAGGAGACGACTTGCCAAGGTCGGTGAGCGACGGTAGTTGTCATTAGTCCGGTGGGAGGTTGGTTCTTCGCCTTATATTGCGCGCATGTCAGACAGGAGCGGATGTGGCGTAGTATGTCGCGCTGCATGTAGGGCCAGTAGTACCGCTCTCTGGCTCGTCGGAGCGTTTTGTAGTAGCCGAGGTGCCCTGCCGTTGGTCTGTCATGAATTTCTTGTAAAACGTCTGGTCGTTGATTGGGGGTACGCAGAGAGCCCATTTGTTGCTGTGGGTTTTCTGTTTTGATTTTTCCTTATACAGCTTCTGGTCGATGATCTTGTAGCCGGTATGTTCGGTAGAATTCTCCTGTACTTTCTTGTACTGGTGTTGATACCAGTCGGTTGCCTGGTTGTACAGCAGCTGGGGGGGGTGTCTGATAAGGGTTGGCGTGACAATGAGTCTGCGCCGACATTAAGCGCTCCTTTTCGATATTTTTTGTAGGGTGTGCAGCCAACGTAATGAATGATGATCAGTTATGACGGTGAATCTGTACCCTTCTAAGTAAGGTCGAAGTTTTCGTATGCCAAACAGTACTGCAAGACACTCCTTTTCAGTGGTGGAGTAGTTTTTCTCTAATTTGGTGAGCGCACGGCTTGCATATGCTATCACCACCTCGTGTTCTTCTGCCTTCTGGGTCAGTACCACTCCGAGACCGATGTTACTTGCATCAGTTTGAAGGGTGAACGGTCGAGTGAAATCGGGGCAGCGGAGAACCGGGGCAATAGTGAGCGCGTGCTTCAGGTTTCGAAATGCGGTGTCCTGTTCTTCACTCCATTGCCAACGTGCCTTCTTCTTGAGTAACTGCCTGAGAGGGGCGGTGATAGTTGCGAACTCCTTGACAAACCGGCGATACCAAGATGCGATTCGAAGCACCTGGCGTAGTTCCTTAATATTTTGTGGGGCTGGCAGCTCATGTATAGCTTTTACTTTTTCAGGATCAGTGTGAATGCCGTCAGGGGTTATCAGGTGCCCTAAATAGCGTAACTCATTTTTGGAAAAATTGGTTTTTCCAAAGTTAACCCTCAACTTGGCGTTTTTAAGCCTCTGGAATACGGTTTGAAGATTTGTCATGTGTTCTTCGAATGTTTTTCCCAGTACGATGATATCATCAAGGTATGCGAACGCAAACGGTTCTAACTCCGGACCAATCACAGTGTCCAGCACTCTCTGGAAGGTAGCGGGAGCGGAATGTAGTCCGAATGGCATGACCGTCCATTGGTAGAGTCCGTGGCCGGGAACAGTGAAATCCGTATATTTTCGTGACGCTTTTTCAAGCGGAATCTGCCAGTAGCCTTGTTTTAAGTCGATGGTGGTGATATACTTCGCCTCTCTCAGTTTGTCCAATATCGCTTGTATTTGTGGCAGAGGGTATCCGTCGCGGATGGAGATTTTATTAAACTGGCGGTAGTCGACACAGAGTCGCCAGGTTCCCTGCTTCTTTGTAACTAATACAATAGGTGAGCTATATGGACTCTTTGATGGTTTAATTTTGACGTCGGCTAGCAGCTAATCAATCTCTTTATCGATCACTTGTTGCATCGCTGGGTTTCGTGGATAATACCTTTGTTTTAATGGAATTTCTGTTGTGACTCGGATGGAGTGGCGACTCACAGTACACAGTCCAGTCATGGTGACCATTAGAGTCTTTTCACGATGCTCAAATTCTTTGATGATACAATTTTCTTCGGAGGCCACACTTGTTATGAGAAGTACTTGTGGAGTGCCCCGAAATCCCACAGTGGTTTGTTCTTCTCCATCAATAATCAATTTGCAGCTAAACTTGCTTAGCAAATCCATGCCCACAATGAACTCCTCTTTAAGTCCTGGCAAATAGTATACACGGTGGGTGAATCGTTGCCGATTCGTTGGCGAGAGCCAGCCATTGGTCGTGTGTGTCCAACCCAATTGGTCGTGTGTGTCCGCTACGACCGGTTTTCTTCTCTCCGTATCTGTTCATACTCGTCGCCTCGACTCATTAGAGAATCCAGGTCTTGGAAATCACTGCGCCGAATATATAAGCGATACTCTGGCCGTAGCCCCTCGTAAATCCTGTCGACGTGATCTTCCTGACGTAGTCTGGGGTGCTGTCGTATCATGGTTACCAAACTCATGATGTAGTCTTTCGCCTTTTCTCGTGGCCCTTGTCGCCGCCGGATAATTACCTCCTTTAGGCGTTGAAGATATCTTGGCGGTAGGAAAAAGTTCATGGCCGCTTCTTTGAATTGCGTCCACGTTTTGATTTCATCTCTTTTATAACGCCACCAATCTATGGCGCGATCGCGTAATAACTCATTTAGAGGCAGCAATAACTGGTCGTGATGGATGCGGTAATCATTTGCTGACTCCTCGATGCTTTCTATGAAATCCAAAACAGAGCGAGTGCCGTTAAAGTGAAGGCTCCATTTTTTGATAGTATTCATGACCTCGCATTCTGCTGGCAGGTAGCTGGTTGTCGAATGCTTTGCGGTCATGTCGGGTACAGGTATGCTGGTGGTGGCCTTCTCCGTTGCTGACTCCTCTCTTTTCAGGTTCTCGGTGGAACTCCTGGTTCGCTGCTCCCTGATAAAATTTGTGAGTCTCTGTCGCATCTCCTTCACCGTGCCGTCTGTTGATAATCCGATTAGCTGCATTTGTCCCTCCAACTCTTCTTTTCGCAGCTTGTAAAAGAAACTCAGATTGTCTGGGAGAAGTCTTTCTTCCTTCTCGCTTTCTCTCGTTTGTGAACTGCTTCTTGACGAAGTCAGTCCCTGTTCGGGCGCCATTTGTAACGAGTTTTTGTTTCTAGCTGGGGTAGCGTCAGTCGCCCCAGGGTCAATTTTGGGGGATCTCGTAACCCTCAAAGTACCAACCACCGCGACGGTCAAGAATTGCACACGATTTGCTGTCAAGCAAATCTATCACTGAAAAATTCAGCTCGGACGTATGCGGGTTGGTGTTCGTTTTTTTCCTTTTATTTATTCTTTTATTCGATCCAATTCACAAAAAGTCCTTTACAATCTTACTTGCTACTCCACTGGTTACAAATGCTTTTGTCAGGCCAAATGCCTGGCGACAGAGGGTCGCGTACTATGATTTGTGGGACGGAGGGACCGAATGCCCCGCGGCAGAAGGCCGCTTACAATTGTTGCGGGTGTACAGGTGACGGAGGACCGAATGCCCCGCGGCAGAAGGCCGCTTACAATACTGGTGAATACAAAGTTTCGGGGGAGCTGAGTGCTCCGCGGCAGAAGGCCGCTCACAATTTGGACGAAAGCTCCGAAGAACTGATTCCGGCCGAAGCCTTGAAATTCCCGAAGGAATGATTCCGGCCGAAGCCTTGAAATTCCCGAAAGAATGATTCCGGCTAGTCCTAAATAAGCCCAAAGATACTCCTAAAATACGTCTATGCTACGCCGGCAACTACTTCTACTCTACTGGATGTATATAGGGTAGGTGAACCCTTCAAAATATGTGAGCCACTCGTTATGCGATTTTGGGGCTGTCGAACCAGGTGGTCAACTGCTCCTTGCAAAAGGAGTTTCTGTAAGAGCAAGCACGAATTGAGTCGTTGCATACCGGCAGAAGGCTGACTTGAGCTTGCCCAAACTAATCGTTAAAAGCGCATGCTGATTAAAACTAAATGAGAGTCGTATGCAGCGTGTGCGCGACGAAAGAAAATATGAGTGAACTGAATACTGGATTCTATTTTTAGACTAGACTATTTTTAGAATAGCCGCTGCTTTGCTTGTGCGTATGTATGTCTTATTCTCTGAGCGTGTGTAGCGTGTGTTTTCGGGGCTTGATTTTGTTTTTGCATTTTCCTGGTTCGATTCCGGTTTGGTTGTTCTTTCTTGCTTATGGAGAACTTATGTTAATTTGCATGCTTATTGTGATTATTATTATTTTAATGCCGCTTATTCTTAACTCCAATAATTTCTAAGTTATATTAATTCCTAATTTCAATCATTCCTGGTAATTCTACTAAATCTTCAACTCACTGGAACTTCTATATTTTGGTTTTAACAAAAGTAAAAAATATATGATATTTGTAGCAACCTATATTGGTTTGCTACATTCTACCCTGACAACGGGATAGCAGAAAACAAGATGTGTATAGACACCGCAGCTCCGGTGTTAATCTTGGGACAGGACTTATGCACGTCTGCTCGAGAGCAGACCTTTCACTAACCAGATGGGATCTGATTCAGCTCGGTTGTCACGATTACGTTTCCTATTTATCTATATATATATATTTTTTTTTTCTACGTTATAATTCACAATTTTAATTCATAATATCATAGTGTAATACTGTAACCAAAAGAATCTTCCATAATAAAAATAAAATAATGTACAAATTCAATGAAATAAGCCATAACGAAAACTCAGATTTAGATGAAGTCCGCCGGGGGATCTGTAGTGTGCTGGCTACCGGTGGTTATGATCTTCTTGTGGCTTCCTAGCTCCAGCTTTGCCCAGCCATCCTCAACCACTACCTTGATGGTTCCTCAGGGCTTCTGAATGCAAAACCGTCGTCTTTCTGGACCTCGTTGCGGCGGAATTCTTATTCCTGTAAAAGGACCTGTGCGGTCAGTTTTGTGGCCGTTCTCCGTCTCGTTTTTGGGGTTCAGCTTGTGCTGGTACGGCTTCCTACTTGGTGGAGTGGGTAGGTTCCGTTTGATAGCGGTTACTGTTTTATTTGCGGGTGGCTTGGGCCTGGGGACGGCTGTGGTAGGTCTGGGTGACGGTGGGTGACTTCTCGTTATTCGAGCTATGGTGTGGGTTGGAGTCGGGGCGGTTCGTTGAACTGTCGACGTGCTTCCGTTGATAATTCGACTCCTCCTGGGGGTTGCCTCCATCGGTGGTTTGTACGGGAGTGGCGGTCCCGTCAGGTTGGCTACTGCCTGTGGTGGAATTCCGTGTCGGCGCGGTTGCGTGCGTACTCTTTGGGTATTCATGATTGACTGGAGGAACTTCCTTATAATGAGTCCTATTTATACTATTTGGACTTGAGTCTCTTCTTTGTAGTGGGAGCGGTAATTAATTATTTTATGTCGTTTGGTCGGGAGTCTGAGGATGACCATGGGGTCGGCCGTTCTCCGGAGGTGGAAGGAATTCTTTCAAATCGTTGATATGTACCTTGAGTCGTTTCTTGGGTTGGCTCTCATCGTATAATATGACGATGTTGGGAGAGACGAAAGCTTTGACCTGATAAGGCCCGACGTACTTTGGTGCTAATTTTCCCGAGAAGTTTTTGGAAGCGGAGGACAGCACATGATTCTTCCGTTTAACTTGGCAGCCAATAGTAGGCCTCCACGGGCGACGTCGCAAGTCGTAGTAATTTTTTTGTTTCTGGGTGGCCTGACGATTTCGTAGGAGAGCCGTTTCGTAGAGTACCTTAAAATCTGGAGAGGTGTGTTGCTTTCCCGTCACCGGCTGGCTTGCGATGCACTGTGGCGGGCAGAGGTTGCGTCCCAAGTTTAGTTCTGCGGGGCTTAGTTGGGTGGAGTCATGTACGGCTGTGTTGATTGCAAACATGATTTCGGGAATTTTGGCATCCCAGTCTCGGTGATCTCCTTGAGTGTAAATAGCCATCATAGTTTTGATGACGCGGTTGACCCTCTCAGTCGGATTAAGGCGCGTAGGCAGCGGTGAACTGATGTCGAATGCCAAATTTGTTGGTGAGTTCTCTCATTCCCTTATTAGCATATGGCGTTCCATTGTCGTTGATGAGAACTTCTAGACAACCAAAGCGGAAAACTACCCTTTCCTTTAAATAATGTTGGACGGCACTGCTGGTTGCTTGACGCAGGGGGACAAGTTCAACCCATTTTGTGAATTTGTCTGCGAATACCAGGAGCATAGTATTTCCTTTTCGTGAACGGGGTAGCGGTCCTATGAAGTCCGAGGAGACGACTTGCCAAGGTCGGTGAGCGACGGTAGTTGTCATTATTCCGGTGGGAGGTTGGTTCTTCGCCTTATATTGCGCGCATGTCAGACAGGAGCGGATGTGGCGTAGTATGTCGCGCTGCATGTAGGGCCAGTAGTACCGCTCTCTGGCTCGTCGGAGCGTTTTGTAGTAGCCGAGGTGCCCTGCCGTTGGTCTGTCATGAATTTCTTGTAAAACGTCTGGTCGTTGATTGGGGGTACGCAGAGAGCCCATTTGTTGCTGTGGGTTTTCTGTTTTGATTTTTCCTTATACAGCTTCTGGTCGATGATCTTGTAGCCGGTATGTTCGGTAGAATTCTCCTGTACTTTCTTATACTGGTGTTGATGCCAGTCGGTTGCCTGGTTGTACAGCAGCTGGGGGGTGTCTGATAAGGGTTGGCGTGACAATGAGTCTGCGCCGACATTAAGCGCTCCTTTTCAATATTCAATGTGGAAGTCGTATTGTTGTAATTCTAACGCCCAGCGGGCTAATCTGCCTGAGGGGTTTTGTAGGGTGTGCAGCCAACGTAATGAATGATGATCAGTTATGACGGTGAATCTGTACCCTTCTAAGTAAGGTCGAAGTTTTCGTATGCCAAACAGTACTGCAAGACACTCCTTTTCAGTGGTGGAGTAGTTTTTCTCTAATTTGGTGAGCGCACGGCTTGCATATGCTATCACCACCTCGTGTTCTTCTGCCTTCTGGGTCAGTACCACTCCGAGACCGATGTTACTTGCATCAGTTTGAAGGGTGAACGGTCGAGTGAAATCGGGGCAGCGGAGAACCGGGGCAATAGTGAGCGCGTGCTTCAGGTTTCGAAATGCGGTGTCCTGTTCTTCACTCCATTGCCAACGTGCCTTCTTCTTGAGTAACTGCCTGAGAGGGGCGGTGATAGTTGCGAACTCCTTGACAAACCGGCGATACCAAGATGCGATTCGAAGCACCTGGCGTAGTTCCTTAATATTTTGTGGGGCTGGCAGCTCATGTATAGCTTTTACTTTTTCAGGATCAGTGTGAATGCCGTCAGGGGTTATCAGGTGCCCTAAATAGCGTAACTCATTTTTGCAAAAATTGGTTTTTCCAAAGTTAACCCTCAACTTGGCGTTTTTAAGCCTCTGGAATACGGTTTGAAGATTTGTCATGTGTTCTTCGAATGTTTTTCCCAGTACGATGATATCATCAAGGTATGCGAACGCAAACGGTTCTAACTCCGGACCAATCACAGTGTCCAGCACTCTCTGGAAGGTAGCGGGAGCGGAATGTAGTCCGAATGGCATGACCGTCCATTGGTAGAGTCCGTGGCCGGGAACAGTGAAATCCGTATATTTTCGTGACGCTTTTTCAAGCGGAATCTGCCAGTAGCCTTGTTTTAAGTCGATGGTGGTGATATACTTCGCCTCTCTCAGTTTTTCCAATATCGCTTGTATTTGTGGCAGAGGGTATCCGTCGCGGATGGAGATTTTATTTAACTGGCGGTAGTCGACACAGAGTCGCCAGGTTCCCTGCTTCTTTTTAACTAATACAATAGGTGAGCTATATGGACTCTTTGATGGTTTAATTTTGACGTCGGCTAGCAGCTGATCAATCTCTTTATCGATCACTTGTTGCATCGCTGGGTTTCGTGGATAATACCTTTGTTTGAATGGAATTTCTGTTGTGACTCGGATGGAGTGGCGACTCACAGTACACAGTCCAGTCATGGTGGCCATTAGAGTCTTTTCACGATGCTCAAATTCTTTGATGATACAATTTTCTTCGGAGGCCACACTTGTTATGAGAAGTACTTGTGGAGTGCCCCGAAATCCCACAGTGGTTTGTTCCTCTCCATTAATAATCAATTTGCAGCTAAACTTGCTTAGCAAATCCACGCCCACAATGAACTCCTCTTTAAGTCCTGGCAAATAGTATACACGGTGGGTGAATCGTTGCCGATTCGTTGGCGAGAGCCAGCCATTGCTCTTCCTTTATAATATGGGCGTGTTTTCGCAAATAGTCATTTAGTTTTGCTCCCACGAAAGACAGGGTAGCCCCGGTGTCTACCAATGCCATTGTCTGGCGGCAATTGCAGAGGATGTTCATTTGATAGCGAGGTTCAGGTGCGCTGGCCTCGAATTGTGGAGAACTTTCGACGACGGTCACGGTCTTCGGGCAGGAACAATCCCGTGTGAGGGTGTTGGGTTGCCGCAATACGAACAGAACATTAATCGCTTCCCACGGCAATTTCGGCGTGTGTGGCCTGGTTTTCTGCAGGTCCAACAGTGGGTGGAGCGTAAATATGGAAGGTCGGCAACCCAATTGGTCGTGTGTGTCCGCTACGACCGGTTTTCTTCTCTCCGTATCTGTTCATACTCGTCGCCTCGACTCATTAGAGAATCCAGGTCTTGGAAATCACTGCGCCGAATATATAAGCGATACTCTGGCCGTAGCCCCTCGTAAATCCTGTCGACGTGATCTTCCTGACGTAGTCTGGGGTGCTGTCGTATCATGGTTACCAAACTCATGATGTAGTCTTTCGCCTTTTCTCGTGGCCCTTGTCGCCGCCGGATAATATCCTCCTTTAGGGGTTGAAGATATCTCGGCGGTAGGAAAAAGTTCATGGCCGCTTCTTTGAATTGCGTCCACGTTTTGATTTCATCTCTTTTATAACGCCACCAATCTGTGGCGCGATCGCGTAATAACTCATTTAGAGGCAGCAATAACTGGTCGTGATGGATGCGGTAATCATTTGCTGACTCCTCGATGCTTTCTATGAAATCCAAAACAGAGCGAGTGCCGTTAAAGTGAAGGCTCCATTTTCTGATAGTATTCATGATCTCGCATTCTGCTGGCAGGTAGCTGGTTGTCGAATGCTTTGCGGTCATGTCGGGTACAGGTATGCTGGTGGTGGCCTTCTCCGTTGCTGACTCCTCTCTTTCCAGGTTCTCGGTGGAACTCCTGGTTCGCTGCTCCCTGATAAAATTTGTGAGTCTCTGTCGCATCTCCTTCACCGTGCCGTCTGTTGATAATCCGATTAGCTGCATTTGTCCCTCCAACTCTTCTTTTCGCAGCTTGTAAGTGAAACTCAGATTGTCTGGGAGAAGTCTTTCTTCCTTCTCGCTTTCTCTCGTTTGTGAACTGCTTCTTGACGAAGTCAGTCCCTGTTCGGGCGCCATTTGTAACGAGTTTTTGTTTCTAGCTGGGGTAGCGTCAGTCGCCCCAGGGTCAATTTTGGGGGATCTCGTAACCCTCAAAGTACCAACCACCGCGACGGTCAAGAATTGCACACGATTTGCTGTCAAGCAAATCTATCACTGAAAAATTCAGCTCGGACGTATGCGGGTTGGTGTTCGTTTTTTTCCTTTTATTTATTATTTTATTCGATCCAATTCACAAAAAGTCCTTTACAATCTTACTGTCTACTCCACTGGTTACAAATGCTTTTGTCAGGCCGAATGCCTGGCGACAGAGGGTCGCGTACTATGATTTGTGGGACGGAGGGACCGAATGCCCCGCGGCAGAAGGCCGCTTACAATTGTTGCGGGTGTACAGATGACGGAGGGACCTAATGCCCCGCGGCAGAAGGCCGCTTACAATACTGGTGAATACAAAGTTTCGGGGTAGCTGAGTTCTCCGCGGCAAAAGGCCGCTCACAATTTGGACGAAAGCTCCGAAGAACTGATTCCGGCCGAAGCCTTGAAATTCCCGAAGGAATGATTCCGGCTAGTCCTAAATAAGCCCAAAGATACTCCTAAAATACGTCTATTCTACTAATTCTTCAACTCACTGGAACTTCTATATTTTGGTTTTAACAAAAGTAAAAAATATATGATATTTGTAGCAACCTATATTGGTTTGCTACATTCTACCCTAACAACGGGATAGCAGAAAACAAGATGTGTATAGACACCGCAGCTCTGGTGTTAATCTTGGGACAGGACTTATGCACGTCTGCTCGAGAGCAGACCTTTCACTGACCAGATGGGATCTGATTCAGCTCGGTTGTCACGATTACGTTTCCTATTTATCTATATATATATATATATATATATATATATATATATATATATATATATATATATATATATATATATATATATATATATATATTTTTTTTTTTTTTTTTTTTTTTCTACGTTATAATTCACAATTTTAATTCATAATATCATATTGTAATACTGTAACCAAAAGAATCTTCCATAATAAAAATAAAATAATGTACAAATTCAATGAAATAAGTCACAACGAAAACTCAGATTTAGATGAAGTCCGCCGGGGGATCTGTTGTGTGCTGGCTACCGGTGGTTATGATCTTCTTGTGGCTTCCTAGCTCCAGCTTTGCCCAGCCATCCTCAACCACTACCTTGATGGTTCCTCAGGTTCCTCATCCTTCTGAATGCAAAACCGTCGTCTTTCTGGACCTCGTTGCGGCGGAATTCTTATTCCTGTAAAAGGACCTGTGCGGTCAGTTTTGTGGCCGTTCTCCGTCTCGTTTTTGGGGTTCAGCTTGTGCTGGTACGGCTTCCTACTTGGTGGAGTGGGTAGGTTCCGTTTGATAGCGGTTACTGTTTTATTTGCGGGTGGCTTGGGCCTGGGGACGGCTGTGGTAGGTCTGGGTGACGGTGGGTGACTTCTCGTTATTCGAGCTATGGTGTGGGTTGGAGTCGGGGCGGTTCGTTGAACTGTCGACGTGCTTCCGTTGATAATTCGACTCCTCCTGGGGGTTGCCTCAATCGGTGGTTTGTACGGGAGTGGCGGTCCCGTCAGGTTGGCTACTGCCTGTGGTGGAATTCCGTGTCGGCGCGGTTGCGTGCGTACTCTTTGGGTATTCATGATTGACTGGAGGAACTTCCTTATAATGAGTCCTATTTATACTATTTGGACTTGAGTCTCTTCTTTGTAGTGGGAGCGGTAATTAATTATTTTATGTCGTTTGGTCGGGAGTCTGAGGATGACCATGGGGTCGGCCGTTCTCCGGAGGTGGAAGGAATTCTTTCAAATCGTTGATATGTACTGTAACGGGATCTTTCCCTAGTCCTGTGGTCTATAGCCAGGGCGTGGCTCGCCGGCCAGTGTCCAGTCACAGAAATTTATAAAACGCAAGTGGCCCTCTAGACTTGATGTTATTATTTTATTTTTGGGTATCAGATTTCTCGAGCTGTGTGTATCTCGGGGTCCAAAAGGCCCCGTAGAAGATGTGGTGAAGGTTTGGTGGTCACTCCAACTGGGCAAGATGATTTAAATGACTGCGCCGTGTGGCTGACTTAATCAAAATATATTAAATTTACAGGGGTGCGTTAAATAAGTGCCCCCCGCGAGAAGCAATCAGATAACGGGTAACTTATGTAGCCCTATATGACCTACGTTCCTTAAATTTCTCGACAAGATGATTAACTATAGTCAATTACCCTACTTGTCATTTTCCGTTTGCGCGTTTATCCCAGCAGTGAGTGATCGTCAAGATTGCACTCACCGAGTACGGCTTACTTAAATATACCTTACACTGCGTTCGATCGTCGAGATTACGATACGCAATGAAGGAGATATTTTCGCAGACCAGGGATCCTATGTAGCCTTGTAATCCTACTAGAATCTCCTAATTGTCTTTGTCCGTCTGCCCGTTTATCCCAGCAGTGAGTGATCGTCAAGATTGCACTCACCGAGTACGGTTTACTTAAATATATCTTACACTGCGTTCGATCGTCGAGATTACGAAACGCAATGAAAGAGATATTTTCGCAGACCAGGGATCCTATGTAGCCTTGTAATCCTACTAGAATCTCCTAATTGTCTTTGTCCGTCTGCCCGTTTATCCCAGCAGTGAGTGATCGTCAAGATTGCACTCACCGAGTACGGTTTACTTAAATATATCTTACACCGCGTTCGATCGTCGAGATTACGAAACGCAATGAAAGAGATATTTTCGCAGACCAGGGATCCTATGTAGCCTTGTAATCCTACTAGAATCTCCTAATTGTCTTTGTCCGTCTGCCCGTTTATCCCAGCAGTGAGTGATCGTCAAGATTGCACTCACCGAGTACGGTTTACTTAAATATATCTTACACTGCGTTCGATCGTCGAGATTACGAAACGCAATGAAAGAGATATTTTCGCAGACCGGGGATCCTATGTAGCCTTGTAATCCTACTAGAATCTCCTAATTGTCTTTGTCCGTCTGCCCGTTTATCCCAGCAGTGAGTGATCGTCAAGATTGCACTCACCGAGTACGGTTTACTTAAATATATCTTACACCGCGTTCGATCGTCGAGATTACGAAACGCAATGAAAGAGATATTTTCGCAGACCGGGGATCCTATGTAGCCTTGTAATCCTACTAGAATCTCCTAATTGTCTTTGTCCGTCTGCTTTTCCACTATCTGCTAAACCCTATGTCCTACTACCGAGCAATCCAATTATCCGACCGTCCAGCTTGCCTGTCCTCTACCAACTGACTTGTTGCTCTCCCGCGTTTATTTTTCAACCACTGCTTGCTTGTATGTTCTCTGTTCGTCGCTGCTTGCTTGCTTGCCACTCTTCTTTTCGATACCATTTGCTCGACTCCTCGCGCTGCCCAGCGTTGTTTGCTCGCTCGCCTGCTCTTATCTTCTCCACATCTTCTTCACAACAAGAGCCATATTGTCTCCCTCTCTTTTCTCTTAATCTAGCTACTCTTATTCTAATACAAGGTGTTTACGAACTATTTACTAACTATTCAAATAACATGTTGACAAATGTAAATTAATTTTAATTGTAATTCATTAATAATATATTAATTCATATAAAGAAATTAAAATATAAAATAAAATATCAAATTCAGTATGTTGTTGTGTTGTGTTTGTGTTCTTAGTTTTGTGTTGTGTGGACAAAATTTGCTCTCGCCGAATTTTGGTCGTCACACTCCCCCCCTACTTTGGGTTGGGTGAAAAACGAGTAGATACCTTGCCCCTTCGTGAAATTCGGATTTGGACCGTCTGCCCATCAACCTCTCGACGAGCATTCAACAAACGTCCAGGCCGCCATTTTAGTTTTAGTTGGGCGATGACCTCATTCAGTGTCGATGATTCATGGCTCACGCCATCACCGATATCTATGTTCTTCCCTTCGGTTCCTTGTTGTGGGTCATCTGGTAGAAATCCCTCATTGTTGTCCCGCAAGTAACGCTCCAATTCTTCGATGATGTTGTTGTCTATTGAGATTGCATCTTCCATCTCCGTAGTTTGTGACACCAAATTGTCGATGTAGCCAGATATGCCAATATCTAGCGGTTCAAGCTGTATATCATTATTGTGGTCCGCTCTGTCCAATTCGTCGCATGCAGGAACCTGTATGACACCACTGCCGGATGGCGTTCCATCAGTGACAAATGGTGGCTGGTCTCTTGTGGCTGGTATATTATCAGTCCCAGTAATTGGTAATGGTAAGTTCTTTGGCCATCTAGTAGCGCTACTCCCAACTTCTTGGTCCGGCATTGTTTGGATCACTTGGAAAGTCGTTACATGTTGTATATAGCCAGGTATACGCACCACTTCCTCTTCGAATGTCGTAGTCACCCACTCTCGATCCGGCTGGTTTTCTGATTCCTCCTCTTCAGGGTCACTCGCATTTTGAGGTTCGGGTTCGGCGTCCTCTTGATGGGAAGGTCCCTCATCTTCATTATTCACGCCGAAAGCCTGGTCATTTGGTTCAGTTGCATCGCTGTCCGCATTTGTCTCGTTTTGCAATTGGGTTTCTAAATTTTCTTCAGCCTCATTTCCCTTTTCGTCTGCCACGCTCTCTTCTGGTTGTGTTACCACCTCGTCCTCTTGCTCATGTAGTTCCACAAATATGACATCATCGGATGATGACGAGCACTCCTCCCTTGTAACTATTTGCTCAGTCTCCTTCCTTTCCAGTGGGGGCTCCAAAGGTGTTACACGACTGAGAATGATACGTTCGCCTCTTTGTCCCGGTACTCTTTTGGACTGCCATTCTTCTCCTAACATCTGTGTCCTTGGAATACGTTCTTCCTCTTCCATCATTCTCTCTCTAAATCTTTCTGCACTCCTCTTAAATTTCTTTTCACCTCTGCGGTCATCCATGTCTAGTGTCTGCGTTGAAGGTTCACTAATGACTGTAATCTATCGCGAATTAGTTTAATTGAGTTGAGGATTGACTACGGGTTGCCAATTTTTATTGAGTTGATCAATACTTTGCTAGCACTATGTACTTGGGATAGCTTATTGGGGAGCAAACTCTGATTCATTGTATAATTATGCTGCTCCCTACTTTCTTGTTCTGTAAATGCAGCTGAGTAAAAGTTTTTGAGGTCGCTAATATGGGCGGTTTTAGAAGTTCTCCCGTTGATTGGCTTGATACGTACAATTACTGGAGACACATATTTTTCAACTTTAAAAGGGCCTCCATATCGTGGTGCGAGTTTGGCCGCGAAGTTATCTGATGCTTTCGAGAGGTGGTGTAGTTTGACCATAACTAATTGTCCAATTTGGGGCTTCCATGGTCGGCGGCGGAGATTATAGTATTTGGCCTGTTTTTCTGACGCTAACCTCATGTTTTCTCTGGCAATTTGAAATACCATTTTGAGTCGATCGGCATGATTCTTTATTGTAAAACGTTCCGTTCCGGTGCCAAGTGTGAGCTTGTCGTAAATAGTGTTAGGTAAACGTGGCTCCCTTCCTTGTACAATATATGCTGGACTGAACCCTGTTGATTCCGACACACCTGTATTAATGGCTAAAGTGAGTTCGGGTAAAAGTTCATCCCAGGTAGTTTGCTTGTTCTCTGAAAATTGCGCGATCATGGTTTTTATCGTCCGGTTGGTACGTTCGGTGGGGTTTTCTTGTGGCGTGTAAGGGGCCGTATACTGATGACTTACTCCCATTTCATTAAGGAAGTCCTTGAAGGCCTTACTGGTAAACTGGGTGCCGTTATCTGATATGAACAGTTTAGGTACACCGAACCGTGCTAAGATCCGTTCTCTAAATGCTTTAATCAGATTTGTACTAGTAGCTTTCCGACACGGTACTAACTCCGTCCACTTAGAAAACTTGTCTGTAAAGACCATTAACGTGTTATTACCGTGAGTGGACCGAGGAAGAGGTCCCACAAAGTCGGCGCTAACGATTGCCCATGGTTCTTCTGCAAATGTTGTAAGCATCTCGCCTGCTGTTCGTTGTTGTGAAGGTTTGAATTTCTGGCAACTTTTACAAGATCGTACGTAGTAGCCGGCTTGTCTAAGCATACCTGGCCAGTAGTATCTCTTCGCTAATCGACTGCGGGTTTTGTGTACGCCCAGATGGCCGGCACTCGGGGCATCATGGTTTTCCTTGATGATCTGCTCTCTTAAGTGGTCGGGCACACACATTTTCCATGGGAAGCAATCTGTGTTCCCACCTAACTGATGGCGATAGAGGTTTTTATTTTCGATGACGTAGTCGGGGAATTTCTCCGGATTATTTTCTACTTCTTTGTACTTGTTAGCATACCACGACTTTTCTTTGTTGGCTCCCACTTGTATACAACTGAGTGTTTCTATGGGTTGTCGGGACAACGCATCTGCAACAATATTTTGCTTACCCCTTCTGTACTTTATGTCATAAGTAAATTGCTGTAGCTCGAGAGCCCATCTGGCTATCCGACCTGAGGGACTTTCGATTGAATTAAGCCATTTTAAAGACATATGGTCAGTGACTATGGTGAACTCGTAACCTTCGAGATACGGTCGCATTTTCCTCACTGCCCATACAATGGCTAGGCACTCCTTCTCTGTGGAGGAATAGTTCTTTTCGGCATTGTTAAGGTGACGGCTAGCGTAAGCTATTACTCTTTCTTTTCCTTCTAATGTCTGAGTTAGTACAGCTCCGAGCCCATAGTCGCAGGCATCTGTTTGCAGAATGAATCGTTGGTTGAAATCGGGGCATGCTAGAATAGGTGCCTCCGTCAGCCTTCGTTTTAGAGCTTCAAAGGCTTCTTGTTGCTCCTGACACCATTTGAAATGTTTCCCCTTTTTTAATAGCGACGTTAAAGGATATGTAATTCTGGCGAATTCTGGTACAAATCGTCTATACCAGGACGCAATACCGAGATACTGACGAAGTTGGCGCACATTTTGTGGTGGTTTTAATTCCCTGATAGCTGCTATCTTTTCCGGATCCGTGTGTATTCCTTTCTCGCTCACCATGTGTCCTAGGTATTTTATTTCCTTCCTGAAGAATTTGCATTTATCTTTATTTATACGCAGCTTGGCTTGACGTAAACGTTTGAAAACTTCTTTAAGGTTTTGCATATGATCCTCCAACGTACTGCCAGTAACGACGATGTCGTCCAAATATGCAAATGCAAATGGTTCGAGGTCAGCACCAATCACACGGTCGAGGGCTCTCTGAAACGTTGCGGGGGCGGAATGAAGTCCGAAGGGCATGACTCGCCATTGAAACAGTCCGCGCCCTGGAACCGTAAATGCCGTATATGGTTTACTGGATTCCTCTAAAGGGATCTGCCAATAGCCGTTTTTCAGATCGATACTACTGATGTAATTAGCATTTTTCAAACGTTCCAAAATGTGATTCATTCGGGGAAGTGGGTATGCGTCGGGTACTGATTTTGCATTTAATTGGCGATAATCCACACATAGGCGCCATCGTCCATCCTTCTTCCTCACTAATACAATAGGCGCGCTGTATGGACTTTGTGATGGTTCAATACACCTCTTTTCCAATAGTTCCTCGATCTCTTGATCGATAATTTTTTGCATTGCCGGATTACGCGGAAAATAGCGTTGCTTTATGGGTTGATCGTCCTTCATTATTATTCGATGCGCTGCTAAATCTGTTACCCCTTTAATGTTTGCGAATTGACTGAGCTCGTCTTGCAAGAATCGTTGTATGTGCTCCTCTTCTGTAAGGACGACTCCCTTCGAACTATTGCAGGAGACTTTTGCGTAACTTTGGTTTGTATTTCGTCTGTTTAATTTAACTGTGAGATTCCCGCATCTAATTTCGGTTTCAATGCCTGTCAAAAAGTCGAAGCCGAGAATAACATTATCCACTACTTCGGGTATTATTAGAAATGTGATATTAACGCTTCGGTTTCCTAGTGTTGCCTTAGTTGTAAATGTTTGACACACTTCTTGAGCGTGACCGTTCGCCATAGATACTTGCATCGTGGTAGGCTCGACTTTGCCTACACCACGGAGTTTTTCAGCCAAACATTTGCTCATGAAGCTACGGGTCGCGCCAGTATCGATTGTTGCCTCTATTGCCGTATTTCCCAATGATATGGTAGCAATAATGCGTTGGCCCTCCATTCGTAGTTGTTCTAATGGTTTCGAGGCTTTGGAATGTCCTGCTGACCGGCTCCTCGAACTGACGGCCAGCGACTCGCGTTTCCCTGCTCTCCACAGCATGCATTAGTGCGTATGTTTTTCCGGCCGCACTGCCAACAAAAAAGAACTTGAGTATTTCGGCAGCTTCCTGCGTAATGACCTTGCTGACTACATCTTCTACATGCAGAGCGTGCATTCGTGATGAATTGATCTTGCTTGTCCACCACTTGGCGATGAGTGTCTGATGTTACTTGGCGAATTTGAGAGTGTTTTGAGCCATGGGCATGTTGTGGTGGATGCGTGTCTATCCGTAAATTCTCCCAGTCACCTGCTAAACCGATTAATTCGTTTAATGTGGTGAATTCCTGACGCTTGATGTAAAGTTGAATCTCCCTTCTACTATTCTTGTATATTCGATTTAACCGCTCCGGATCTGACAGATTTGTGTGGCGCATGAGATTTTGGAGTGACAAAACATAATCTTTGAATTTCTCGTTTAGTCTTTGAGTTCTCTGCCGTATTTCGTCTTCGAGACATTCAAAATAGCGAGATGGTAGGAAAAATTCGAGGAGATCTTGTTTGAATGTATTCCAAGAGGTCCACCTTCGATTGTTATTTCTAAACCACTGTAGCGCCTGATCAGTTAGGAGCTGCGGCATTGTTCTTGGCAGCGAGTCTGGGTCAATACTGTATAACTGCGTAAGCTCCTCCACTCGTTCAATGAATGCTATCGCATCCTCTTTTCCGCTATAGGTTATATTCCACTTTCTTATGCGATCAATAATATACGGGCTAGGTAGAAACTGGTTGACTTGGGGCTGATAGGAGTAATTTCTTCCTATATCATTTGCTCTATCCATGTTAGAATTTGGTGAGCTTGGTTGTCCGGCTAATGACGATGCAGTGGTTTGCCCGTCAGGCCCTTCCAGGGTGATATTTATGTTCTCCTTGACGGGTTTACTTGACTTGGGCTTAACTTGAACTGGTAATGTGTCAAGCCCTGCTCCTGGTGATATGCTGCGGCGGTGTTCCGCCTCTAGCTCGTTTAGACGACTTACAATATTCTTGTCTAAGTTTTCGTCTCTTGCAAATGCAGCGAAATTTCTTCGAAGTTCATCTACTGTACCGCTGGTTTCTAGCTGAAATTCTTTCGCGTAGGTGAGAAGCTCTTCTCGACGAAGTTCGTGAATCCACCCTGTTCTCACCATTTTGATTCAAAGTATTCGGTAACTTACTAGGCTGAGAAATCACGATTTAATATTATTTCTAGAGGGTCCCTGCTCGGGCGCCACTGTAACGGGATCTTTCCCTAGTCCTGTGGTCTATAGCCAGGGCGTGGCTCGCCGGCCAGTGTCCAGTCACAGAAATTTATAAAACGCAAGTGGCCCTCTAGACTTGATGTTATTATTTTATTTTTGGGTATCAGATTTCTCGAGCTGTGTGTATCTCGGGGTCCAAAAGGCCCCGTAGAAGATGTGGTGAAGGTTTGGTGGTCACTCCAACTGGGCAAGATGATTTAAATGACTGCGCCGTGTGGCTGACTTAATCAAAATATATTAAATTTACAGGGGTGCGTTAAATAAGTGCCCCCCGCGAGAAGCAATCAGATAACGGGTAACTTATGTAGCCCTATATGACCTACGTTCCTTAAATTTCTCGACAAGATGATTAACTATAGTCAATTACCCTACTTGTCATTTTCCGTTTGCGCGTTTATCCCAGCAGTGAGTGATCGTCAAGATTGCACTCACCGAGTACGGCTTACTTAAATATACCTTACACTGCGTTCGATCGTCGAGATTACGATACGCAATGAAGGAGATATTTTCGCAGACCAGGGATCCTATGTAGCCTTGTAATCCTACTAGAATCTCCTAATTGTCTTTGTCCGTCTGCCCGTTTATCCCAGCAGTGAGTGATCGTCAAGATTGCACTCACCGAGTACGGTTTACTTAAATATATCTTACACTGCGTTCGATCGTCGAGATTACGAAACGCAATGAAAGAGATATTTTCGCAGACCAGGGATCCTATGTAGCCTTGTAATCCTACTAGAATCTCCTAATTGTCTTTGTCCGTCTGCCCGTTTATCCCAGCAGTGAGTGATCGTCAAGATTGCACTCACCGAGTACGGTTTACTTAAATATATCTTACACCGCGTTCGATCGTCGAGATTACGAAACGCAATGAAAGAGATATTTTCGCAGACCAGGGATCCTATGTAGCCTTGTAATCCTACTAGAATCTCCTAATTGTCTTTGTCCGTCTGCCCGTTTATCCCAGCAGTGAGTGATCGTCAAGATTGCACTCACCGAGTACGGTTTACTTAAATATATCTTACACTGCGTTCGATCGTCGAGATTACGAAACGCAATGAAAGAGATATTTTCGCAGACCGGGGATCCTATGTAGCCTTGTAATCCTACTAGAATCTCCTAATTGTCTTTGTCCGTCTGCCCGTTTATCCCAGCAGTGAGTGATCGTCAAGATTGCACTCACCGAGTACGGTTTACTTAAATATATCTTACACCGCGTTCGATCGTCGAGATTACGAAACGCAATGAAAGAGATATTTTCGCAGACCGGGGATCCTATGTAGCCTTGTAATCCTACTAGAATCTCCTAATTGTCTTTGTCCGTCTGCTTTTCCACTATCTGCTAAACCCTATGTCCTACTACCGAGCAATCCAATTATCCGACCGTCCAGCTTGCCTGTCCTCTACCAACTGACTTGTTGCTCTCCCGCGTTTATTTTTCAACCACTGCTTGCTTGTATGTTCTCTGTTCGTCGCTGCTTGCTTGCTTGCCACTCTTCTTTTCGATACCATTTGCTCGACTCCTCGCGCTGCCCAGCGTTGTTTGCTCGCTCGCCTGCTCTTATCTTCTCCACATCTTCTTCACAACAAGAGCCATATTGTCTCCCTCTCTTTTCTCTTAATCTAGCTACTCTTATTCTAATACAAGGTGTTTACGAACTATTTACTAACTATTCAAATAACATGTTGACAAATGTAAATTAATTTTAATTGTAATTCATTAATAATATATTAATTCATATAAAGAAATTAAAATATAAAATAAAATATCAAATTCAGTATGTTGTTGTGTTGTGTTTGTGTTCTTAGTTTTGTGTTGTGTGGACAAAATTTGCTCTCGCCGAATTTTGGTCGTCACAGTACCTTGAGTCGTTTCTTGGGTTGGCTCTCATCGTATAATATGACGATGTTGGGAGAGACGAAAGCTTTGACCTGATAAGGCCCGACGTACTTTGGTGCTAATTTTCCCGAGAAGTTTTTGGAAGCGGAGGACAGCACATGATTCTTCCGTAAAACTTGGCAGCCAATAGTAGGCCTCCACGGGCGACGTCGCAAGTCGTAGTAATTTTTTTTGTTTCTGGGTGGCCTGACGATTTCGTAGGAGAGCCGTTTCGTAGAGTACCTTAAAATCTGGAGAGGTGTGTTGCTTTCCCGTCACCGGCTGGCTTGCGATGTACTGTGGCGGGCAGAGGTTGCGTCCCAAGTTTAGTTCTGCGGGGCTTAGTTGGGTGGAGTCATGTACGGCTGTGTTGATTGCAAACATGATTTCGGGAATTCTGGCATCCCAGTCTCGGTGATCTCCTTGAGTGTAAATAGCCATCATAGTTTTGATGACGCGGTTGACCCTCTCAGTCGGATTAAGGCGCGTAGGCAGCGGTGAACTGATGTCGAATGCCAAATTTGTTGGTGAGTTCTCTCATTCCCTTATTAGCATATGGCGTTCCATTGTCGTTGATGAGAACTTCTAGACAACCAAAGCGGAAAACTACCCTTTCCTTTAAATAATGTTGGACGGCACTGCTGGTTGCTTGACGCAGGGGGACAAGTTTAACCCATTTTGTGAATTTGTCTGCGAATACCAGGAGCATAGTATTTCCTTTTCGTGAACGGGGTAGCGGTCCTATGAAGTCCGAGGAGACGACTTGCCAAGGTCGGTGAGCGACGGTAGTTGTCATTAGTCCGGTGGGAGGTTGGTTCTTCGCCTTATATTGCGCGCATGTCAGACAGGAGCGGATGTGGCGTAGTATGTCGCGCTGCATGTAGGGCCAGTAGTACCGCTCTCTGGCTCGTCGGAGCGTTTTGTAGTAGCCGAGGTGCCCTGCCGTTGGTCTGTCATGAATTTCTTGTAAAACGTCTGGTCGTTGATTGGGGGTACGCAGAGAGCCCATTTGTTGCTGTGGGTTTTCTGTTTTGATTTTTCCTTATACAGCTTCTGGTCGATGATCTTGTAGCCGGTATGTTCGGTAGAATTCTCCTGTACTTTCTTGTACTGGTGTTGATACCAGTCGGTTGCCTGGTTGTACAGCAGCTGGGGGGGGTGTCTGATAAGGGTTGGCGTGACAATGAGTCTGCGCCGACATTAAGCGCTCCTTTTCGATATTCAATGTGGAAGTCGTATTGTTGTAATTCTAACGCCCAGCGGGCTAATCTGCCTGAGGGGTTTTGTAGGGTGTGCAGCCAACGTAATGAATGATGATCAGTTATGACGGTGAATCTGTACCCTTCTAAGTAAGGTCGAAGTTTTCGTATGCCAAACAGTACTGCAAGACACTCCTTTTCAGTGGTGGAGTAGTTTTTCTCTAATTTGGTGAGCGCACGGCTTGCATATGCTATCACCACCTCGTGTTCTTCTGCCTTCTGGGTCAGTACCACTCCGAGACCGATGTTACTTGCATCAGTTTGAAGGGTGAACGGTCGAGTGAAATCGGGGCAGCGGAGAACCGGGGCAATAGTGAGCGCGTGCTTCAGGTTTCGAAATGCGGTGTCCTGTTCTTCACTCCATTGCCAACGTGCCTTCTTCTTGAGTAACTGCCTGAGAGGGGCGGTGATAGTTGCGAACTCCTTGACAAACCGGCGATACCAAGATGCGATTCGAAGCACCTGGCGTAGTTCCTTAATATTTTGTGGGGCTGGCAGCTCATGTATAGCTTTTACTTTTTCAGGATCAGTGTGAATGCCGTCAGGGGTGCCCTAAATAGCGTAACTCATTTTTGCAAAAATTGGTTTTTCCAAAGTTAACCCTCAACTTGGCGTTTTTAAGCATCTGGAATACGGTTTGAAGATTTGTCATGTGTTCTTCGAATGTTTTTCCCAGTACGATGATATCATCAAGGTATGCGAACGCAAACGGTTCTAACTCCGGACCAATCACAGTGTCCAGCACTCTCTGGAAGGTAGCGGGAGCGGAATGTAGTCCGAATGGCATGACCGTCCATTGGTAGAGTCCGTGGCCGGGAACAGTGAAATCCGTATATTTTCGTGACGCTTTTTCAAGCGGAATCTGCCAGTAGCCTTGTTTTAAGTCGATGGTGGTGATATACTTCGCCTCTCTCAGTTTGTCCAATATCGCTTGTATTTGTGGCAGAGGGTATCCGTCGCGGATGGAGATTTTATTAAACTGGCGGTAGTCGACACAGAGTCGCCAGGTTCCCTGCTTCTTTGTAACTAATACAATAGGTGAGCTATATGGACTCTTTGATGGTTTAATTTTGACGTCGGCTAGCAGCTAATCAATCTCTTTATCGATCACTTGTTGCATCGCTGGGTTTCGTGGATAATACCTTTGTTTTAATGGAATTTCTGTTGTGACTCGGATGGAGTGGCGACTCACAGTACACAGTCCAGTCATGGTGGCCATTAGAGTATTTTCACGATGCTCAAATTCTTTGATGATACAATTTTCTTCGGAGGCCACACTTGTTATGAGAAGTACTTGTGGAGTGCCCCGAAATCCCACAGTGGTTTGTTCTTCTCCATCAATAATCAATTTGCAGCTAAACTTGCTTAGCAAATCCATGCCCACAATGAACTCCTCTAAGTCCTGGCAAATAGTATACACGGTGGGTGAATCGTTGCCGATTCGTTGGCGAGAGCCAGCCATTGGTCGTGTGTGTCCAACCCAATTGGTCGTGTGTGTCCGCTACGACCGGTTTTCTTCTCTCCGTATCTGTTCATACTCGTCGCCTCGACTCATTAGAGAATCCAGGTCTTGGAAATCACTGCGCCGAATATATAAGCGATACTCTGGCCGTAGCCCCTCGTAAATCCTGTCGACGTGATCTTCCTGACGTAGTCTGGGGTGCTGTCGTATCATGGTTACCAAACTCATGATGTAGTCTTTCGCCTTTTCTCGTGGCCCTTGTCGCCGCCGGATAATATCCTCCTTTAGGCGTTGAAGATATCTCGGCGGTAGGAAAAAGTTCATGGCCGCTTCTTTGAATTGCGTCCACGTTTTGATTTCATCTCTTTTATAACGCCACCAATCTGTGGCGCGATCGCGTAATAACTCATTTAGAGGCAGCAATAACTGGTCGTGATGGATGCGGTAATCATTTGCTGACTCCTCGATGCTTTCTATGAAATCCAAAACAGAGCGAGTGCCGTTAAAGTAAAGGCCCCATTTTCTGATAGTATTAATGATCTCGCATTCTGCTGGCAGGTAGCTGGTTGTCGAATGCTTTGCGGTCATGTCGGGTACAGGTATGCTGGTGGTGGCCTTCTCCGTTGCTGACTCCTCTCTTTCCAGGTTCTCGGTGGAACTCCTGGTTCGCTGCTTCCTGATAAAATTTGTGAGTCTCTGTCGCATCTCCTTCACCGTGCCGTCTGTTGATAATCCGATTAGCTGCATTTGTCCCTCCAACTCTTCTTTTCGCAGCTTGTAAATGAAACTCAGATTGTCTGGGAGAAGTCTTTCTTCCTTCTCGCTTTCTCTCGTTTGTGAACTGCTTCTTGACGAAGTCAGTCCCTGTTCGGGCGCCATTTGTAACGAGTTTTGGTTTTTAGCTGGGGTAGCGTCAGTCGCCCCAGGGTCAATTTTGGGGGATCTCGTAACCCTCAAAGTACCAACCACCGCGACGGTCAAGAATTGCACACGATTTGCTGTCAAGCAAATCTATCACTGAAAAATTCAGCTCGGACGTATGCGGGTTGGTGTTCGTTTTTTTCCTTTTATTTATTCTTTTATTCGATCCAATTCACAAAAAGTCCTTTACAATCTTACTGTCTACTCCACTGGTTACAAATGCTTTTGTCAGTCCGAATGCCTGGCGACAGAGGGTCGCGTACTATGATTTGTGAGTACAGGAGACAGGAGCCGAGTGCTCCGCGGCAGAAGGCCGCTCACAATTGTTGCGGGTGTACAGGTGACGGAGGGACCGAATGCCCCGCGGCAGAAGGCCGCTTACAATTGTTGCGGGTGTACAGGTGACGGAGGACCGAATGCCCCGCGGCAGAAGGCCGCTTACAATACTGGTGAATACAAAGTTTCGGGGGAGCTGAGTGCTCCGCGGCAGAAGGCCGCTCACAATTTGGACGAAAGCTCCGAAGAACTGATTCCGGCCGAAGCCTTGAAATTCCCGAAGGAATGATTCCGGCCGAAGCCTTGAAATTCCCGAAAGAATGATTCCGGCTAGTCCTAAATAAGCCCAAAGATACTCCTAAAATACGTCTATGCTACGCCGGCAACTACTTCTACTCTACTGGATGTATATAGGGTAGGTGAACCCTTCAAAATATGTGAGCCACTCGTTATGCGATTTTGGGGCTGTCGAACCAGGTGGTCAACTGCTCCTTGCAAAAGGAGTTTCTGTAAGAGCAAGCACGAATTGAGTCGTTGCATACCGGCAGAAGGCTGACTTGAGCTTGCCCAAACTAATCGTTAAAAGCGCATGCTGATTAAAACTAAATGAGAGTCGTATGCAGCGTGTGCGCGACGAAAGAAAATATGAGTGAACTGAATACTGGATTCTATTTTTAGACTAGACTATTTTTAGAATAGCCGCTGCTTTGCTTGTGCGTATGTATGTCTTATTCTCTGAGCGTGTGTAGCGTGTGTTTTCGGGGCTTGATTTTGTTTTTGCATTTTCCTGGTTCGATTCCGGTTTGGTTGTTCTTTCTTGCTTATGGAGAACTTATGTTAATTTGCATGCTTATTGTGATTATTATTATTTTAATGCCGCTTATTCTTAACTCCAATAATTTCTAAGTTATATTAATTCCTAATTTCAATCATTCCTGGTAATTCTACTAAATCTTCAACTCACTGGAACTTCTATATTTTGGTTTTAACAAAAGTAAAAAATATATGATATTTGTAGCAACCTATATTGGTTTGCTACATTCTACCCTGACAACGGGATAGCAGAAAACAAGATGTGTATAGACACCGCAGCTCCGGTGTTAATCTTGGGACAGGACTTATGCACGTCTGCTCGAGAGCAGACCTTTCACTAACCAGATGGGATCTGATTCAGCTCGGTTGTCACGATTACGTTTCCTATTTATCTATATATATATATTTTTTTTTTCTACGTTATAATTCACAATTTTAATTCATAATATCATAGTGTAATACTGTAACCAAAAGAATCTTCCATAATAAAAATAAAATAATGTACAAATTCAATGAAATAAGCCATAACGAAAACTCAGATTTAGATGAAGTCCGCCGGGGGATCTGTAGTGTGCTGGCTACCGGTGGTTATGATCTTCTTGTGGCTTCCTAGCTCCAGCTTTGCCCAGCCATCCTCAACCACTACCTTGATGGTTCCTCAGGGCTTCTGAATGCAAAACCGTCGTCTTTCTGGACCTCGTTGCGGCGGAATTCTTATTCCTGTAAAAGGACCTGTGCGGTCAGTTTTGTGGCCGTTCTCCGTCTCGTTTTTGGGGTTCAGCTTGTGCTGGTACGGCTTCCTACTTGGTGGAGTGGGTAGGTTCCGTTTGATAGCGGTTACTGTTTTATTTGCGGGTGGCTTGGGCCTGGGGACGGCTGTGGTAGGTCTGGGTGACGGTGGGTGACTTCTCGTTATTCGAGCTATGGTGTGGGTTGGAGTCGGGGCGGTTCGTTGAACTGTCGACGTGCTTCCGTTGATAATTCGACTCCTCCTGGAGGTTGCCTCCATCGGTGGTTTGTACGGGAGTGGCGGTCCCGTCAAGTTGGCTACTGCCTGTGGTGGAATTCCGTGTCGGCGCGGTTGCGTGCGTACTCTTTGGGTATTCATGATTGACTGGAGGAACTTCCTTATAATGAGTCCTATTTATACTATTTGGACTTGAGTCTCTTCTTTGTAGTGGGAGCGGTAATTAATTATTTTATGTCGTTTGGTCGGGAGTCTGAGGATGACCATGGGGTCGGCCGTTCTCCGGAGGTGGAGAGAATTCTTTCAAATCGTTGATATGTATCTTGAGTCGTTTCTTGGGTTGGCTATCATCGTATAATATGACGATGTTGGGAGAGACGAAAGCTTTGACCTGATAAGGCCCGACGTACTTTGGTGCTAATTTTCCCGAGAAGTTTTTGGAAGCGGAGGACAGCACATGATTCTTCCGTAAAACTTGGCAGCCAATAGTAGGCCTCCACGGGCGACGTCGCAAGTCGTAGTAATTTTTTTGTTTCTGGGTGGCCTGACGATTTCGTAGGAGAGCCGTTTCGTAGAGTACCTTAAAATCTGGAGAGGTGTGTTGCTTTCCCGTCACCGGCTGGCTTGCGATGTACTGTGGCGGGCAGAGGTTGCGTCCCAAGTTTAGTTCTGCGGGGCTTAGTTGGGTGGAGTCATGTACGGCTGTGTTGATTGCAAACATGATTTCGGGAATTCTGGCATCCCAGTCTCGGTGATCTCCTTGAGTGTAAATAGCCATCATAGTTTTGATGACGCGGTTGACCCTCTCAGTCGGATTAAGGCGCGTAGGCAGCGGTGAACTGATGTCGAATGCCAAATTTGTTGGTGAGTTCTCTCATTCCCTTATTAGCATATGGCGTTCCATTGTCGTTGATGAGAACTTCTAGACAACCAAAGCGGAAAACTACCCTTTCCTTTAAATAATGTTGGACGGCACTGCTGGTTGCTTGACGCAGGGGGACAAGTTCAACCCATTTTGTGAATTTGTCTGCGAATACCAGGAGCATAGTATTTCCTTTTCGTGAACGGGGTAGCGGTCCTATGAAGTCCGAGGAGACGACTTGCCAAGGTCGGTGAGCGACGGTAGTTGTCATTAGTCCGGTGGGAGGTTGGTTCTTCGCCTTATATTGCGCGCATGTCAGACAGGAGCGGATGTGGCGTAGTATGTCGCGCTGCATGTAGGGCCAGTAGTACCGCTCTCTGGCTCGTCGGAGCGTTTTGTAGTAGCCGAGGTGCCCTGCCGTTGGTCTGTCATGAATTTCTTGTAAAACGTCTGGTCGTTGATTGGGGGTACGCAGAGAGCCCATTTGTTGCTGTGGGTTTTCTGTTTTGATTTTTCCTTATACAGCTTCTGGTCGATGATCTTGTAGCCGGTATGTTCGGTAGAATTCTCCTGTACTTTCTTGTACTGGTGTTGATACCAGTCGGTTGCCTGGTTGTACAGCAGCTGGGGGGGGTGTCTGATAAGGGTTGGCGTGACAATGAGTCTGCGCCGACATTAAGCGCTCCTTTTCGATATTTTTTGTAGGGTGTGCAGCCAACGTAATGAATGATGATCAGTTATGACGGTGAATCTGTACCCTTCTAAGTAAGGTCGAAGTTTTCGTATGCCAAACAGTACTGCAAGACACTCCTTTTCAGTGGTGGAGTAGTTTTTCTCTAATTTGGTGAGCGCACGGCTTGCATATGCTATCACCACCTCGTGTTCTTCTGCCTTCTGGGTCAGTACCACTCCGAGACCGATGTTACTTGCATCAGTTTGAAGGGTGAACGGTCGAGTGAAATCGGGGCAGCGGAGAACCGGGGCAATAGTGAGCGCGTGCTTCAGGTTTCGAAATGCGGTGTCCTGTTCTTCACTCCATTGCCAACGTGCCTTCTTCTTGAGTAACTGCCTGAGAGGGGCGGTGATAGTTGCGAACTCCTTGACAAACCGGCGATACCAAGATGCGATTCGAAGCACCTGGCGTAGTTCCTTAATATTTTGTGGGGCTGGCAGCTCATGTATAGCTTTTACTTTTTCAGGATCAGTGTGAATGCCGTCAGGGGTTATCAGGTGCCCTAAATAGCGTAACTCATTTTTGGAAAAATTGGTTTTTCCAAAGTTAACCCTCAACTTGGCGTTTTTAAGCCTCTGGAATACGGTTTGAAGATTTGTCATGTGTTCTTCGAATGTTTTTCCCAGTACGATGATATCATCAAGGTATGCGAACGCAAACGGTTCTAACTCCGGACCAATCACAGTGTCCAGCACTCTCTGGAAGGTAGCGGGAGCGGAATGTAGTCCGAATGGCATGACCGTCCATTGGTAGAGTCCGTGGCCGGGAACAGTGAAATCCGTATATTTTCGTGACGCTTTTTCAAGCGGAATCTGCCAGTAGCCTTGTTTTAAGTCGATGGTGGTGATATACTTCGCCTCTCTCAGTTTGTCCAATATCGCTTGTATTTGTGGCAGAGGGTATCCGTCGCGGATGGAGATTTTATTAAACTGGCGGTAGTCGACACAGAGTCGCCAGGTTCCCTGCTTCTTTGTAACTAATACAATAGGTGAGCTATATGGACTCTTTGATGGTTTAATTTTGACGTCGGCTAGCAGCTAATCAATCTCTTTATCGATCACTTGTTGCATCGCTGGGTTTCGTGGATAATACCTTTGTTTTAATGGAATTTCTGTTGTGACTCGGATGGAGTGGCGACTCACAGTACACAGTCCAGTCATGGTGGCCATTAGAGTCTTTTCACGATGCTCAAATTCTTTGATGATACAATTTTCTTCGGAGGCCACACTTGTTATGAGAAGTACTTGTGGAGTGCCCCGAAATCCCACAGTGGTTTGTTCTTCTCCATCAATAATCAATTTGCAGCTAAACTTGCTTAGCAAATCCATGCCCACAATGAACTCCTCTTTAAGTCCTGGCAAATAGTATACACGGTGGGTGAATCGTTGCCGATTCGTTGGCGAGAGCCAGCCATTGGTCGTGTGTGTCCAACCCAATTGGTCGTGTGTGTCCGCTACGACCGGTTTTCTTCTCTCCGTATCTGTTCATACTCGTCGCCTCGACTCATTAGAGAATCCAGGTCTTGGAAATCACTGCGCCGAATATATAAGCGATACTCTGGCCGTAGCCCCTCGTAAATCCTGTCGACGTGATCTTCCTGACGTAGTCTGGGGTGCTGTCGTATCATGGTTACCAAACTCATGATGTAGTCTTTCGCCTTTTCTCGTGGCCCTTGTCGCCGCCGGATAATATCCTCCTTTAGGCGTTGAAGATATCTCGGCGGTAGGAAAAAGTTCATGGCCGCTTCTTTGAATTGCGTCCACGTTTTGATTTCATCTCTTTTATAACGCCACCAATCTGTGGCGCGATCGCGTAATAACTCATTTAGAGGCAGCAATAACTGGTCGTGATGGATGCGGTAATCATTTGCTGACTCCTCGATGCTTTCTATGAAATCCAAAACAGAGCGAGTGCCGTTAAAGTAAAGGCCCCATTTTCTGATAGTATTAATGATCTCGCATTCTGCTGGCAGGTAGCTGGTTGTCGAATGCTTTGCGGTCATGTCGGGTACAGGTATGCTGGTGGTGGCCTTCTCCGTTGCTGACTCCTCTCTTTCCAGGTTCTCGGTGGAACTCCTGGTTCGCTGCTTCCTGATAAAATTTGTGAGTCTCTGTCGCATCTCCTTCACCGTGCCGTCTGTTGATAATCCGATTAGCTGCATTTGTCCCTCCAACTCTTCTTTTCGCAGCTTGTAAATGAAACTCAGATTGTCTGGGAGAAGTCTTTCTTCCTTCTCGCTTTCTCTCGTTTGTGAACTGCTTCTTGACGAAGTCAGTCCCTGTTCGGGCGCCATTTGTAACGAGTTTTGGTTTTTAGCTGGGGTAGCGTCAGTCGCCCCAGGGTCAATTTTGGGGGATCTCGTAACCCTCAAAGTACCAACCACCGCGACGGTCAAGAATTGCACACGATTTGCTGTCAAGCAAATCTATCACTGAAAAATTCAGCTCGGACGTATGCGGGTTGGTGTTCGTTTTTTTCCTTTTATTTATTCTTTTATTCGATCCAATTCACAAAAAGCCCTTTACAATCTTACTGTCTACTCCACTGGTTACAAATGCTTTTGTCAGTCCGAATGCCTGGCGACAGAGGGTCGCGAACTATGATTTGTGAGTACAGGAGACAGGAGCCGAGTGCTCCGCGGCAGAAGGCCGCTCACAATGGTTGCGGGTGTACAGGTGACGGAGGGACCGAATGCCCCGCGGCAGAAGGCCGCTTACAATTGTTGCGGGTGTACAGGTGACGGAGGGAGCGAATGCCCCGCGGCAGAAGGCCGCTTACAATACTGGTGAATACAAAGTTTCGGGGGAGCTGAGTGCTCAGCGGCAGAAGGCCGCTCACAATTTGAACGAAAGCTCCGAAGAACTGATTCCGGCCGAAGCCTTGAAATTCCCGAAGGAATGATTCCGGCCGAAGCCTTGAAATTCCCGAAGGAATGATTCCGGCTAGTCCTAAATAAGCCCAAAGATACTCCTAAAATACGTCTATGCTACGCCGGCAACTACTTCTACTCTACTGGATGTATATAGGGTTGGTGAACCCTTCAAAACATATGAGCCACTCGTTATGCGATTTTGGGGCTGTCGAACCAGGTGGTCAACTGCTCCATGCAAAAGGAGTTTCTGTAAGAGCAAGCACGAATTGAGTCGTTGCTTACCGGCAGAAGGCTGACTTGAGCTTGCACAAACTAATCGTTAAAAGTGCATGCTGATCAAAACTAAATGAGAATCGTATGCAGCGTGTGCGCGACGAAAGAAAATATGAGTGAACTGAATACTGGAGTCTATTTTTAGACCTACAACAGCGAAGGCGCAACGAAAAGAAAAAGTGAAACTAAGCCGGTCGCATGGTTCTATTTTTAGAATAGCCGCTGCTTTGCTTGTGCGTATGTATGTCTTATTCTCTGAGCGTGTGTAGCGTGTGTTTTCGGGGCTTGATTTTGTTTTTGCATTTTCCTAGTTCGATTCCGGTTTGGTTGTTCTTTCTTGCTTATGGAGAACTTATGTTAATTTGCATGCTTATTGTGATTATTATTATTTTAATGCAGCTTATTCTTAATTCCAATAATTTCTAAGATATATTAATTCCTAATTTCAATCATTCCTGGTAATTCTTCTAATTCTTCAACTCACTGGAACTTCTATATTTTGGTTTTAACAAAAGTAAAAAATATATGATATTTGTAGCAACCTGTATTGGTTTGCTACAGACTTGACTTGACTTGATTAGACTTGACTTGACTTGACTGCTTGACTTGACTTGACTTGACTTGACTTGACTTGACTTGACTTGACTTGACTTGACTTGACTTGACTTGACTTGACTTGACTTGACTTGACTTGACTTGACTTGACTTGACTTGACTTGACTTGACTTGACTTGACTTGACTTGACTTGACTTGACTTGACTTGACTTGACTTGACTTGACTTGACTTGACTTGACTTGACTTGACTTGACTTGACTTGACTTGACTTGACTTGACTTGACTTGACTTGACTTGACTTGACTTGACTTGACTTGACTTGACTTGACTTGACTTGACTTGACTTGACTTGACTTGACTTGACTTGACTTGACTTGACTTGACTTGACTTGACTTGACTTGACTTGACTTGACTTGACTTGACTTGACTTGACTTGACTTGACTTGACTTGACTTGACTTGACTTGACTTGACTTGACTTGACTTGACTTGACTTGACTTGACTTGACTTGACTTGACTTGACTTGACTTGACTTGACTTGACTTGACTTGACTTGACTTGACTTGACTTGACTTGACTTGACTTGACTTGACTTGACTTGACTTGACTTGACTTGACTTGACTTGACTTGACTTGACTTGACTTGACTTGACTTGACTTGACTTGACTTGACTTGACTTGACTTGACTTGACTTGACTTGACTTGACTTGACTTGACTTGACTTGACTTGACTTGACTTGACTTGACTTGACTTGACTTGACTTGACTTGACTTGACTTGACTTGACTTGACTTGACTTGACTTGACTTGACTTGACTTGACTTGACTTGACTTGACTTGACTTGACTTGACTTGACTTGACTTGACTTGACTTGACTTGACTTGACTTGACTTGACTTGACTTGACTTGACTTGACTTGACTTGACTTGACTTGACTTGACTTGACTTGACTTGACTTGACTTGACTTGACTTGACTTGACTTGACTTGACTTGACTTGACTTGACTTGACTTGACTTGACTTGACTTGACTTGACTTGACTTGACTTGACTTGACTTGACTTGACTTGACTTGACTTGACTTGACTTGACTTGACTTGACTTGACTTGACTTGACTTGACTTGACTTGACTTGACTTGACTTGACTTGACTTGACTTGACTTGACTTGACTTGACTTGACTTGACTTGACTTGACTTGACTTGACTTGACTTGACTTGACTTGACTTGACTTGACTTGACTTGACTTGACTTGACTTGACTTGACTTGACTTGACTTGACTTGACTTGACTTGACTTGACTTGACTTGACTTGACTTGACTTGACTTGACTTGACTTGACTTGACTTGACTTGACTTGACTTGACTTGACTTGACTTGACTGCTTGACTAGACTTGACTGCTTGACTTGACTTGACTTGACTTGACTTGACTTGACTGCTTGACTTGACTTGACTTGACTTGACTTGACTGCTTGACTTGACTTGACTTGACTTGACTTGACTTGACTGCTTGGCTGCTTAACTGCTTGACTGCTTGACTGCTTAACTGCTTGACTGCTTGACTTGACTTGACTGCTGAAACCGAATGAATACGTACCGGCTATTAATACGTCCATGGCAGCAATTGTTCGTGGAAATTCAGATCGTGCAAAAAATTTAACTTCTCTCTAATTGACTGCCTATTTTAAAACTAATAAATTGTTCTCGCAGTTTTGCAATTTGATGTGTAACATTCGCAATAATTCGTATTATTAAGTATTTATGGAGACCCCGCAAAGGTCTTCATTTGTCCGCAACATGCATCCTGTACAATAAACAGCTGTTAGTTAACGATTAGTTAACTACAGAAATTCGTATGATGAAACTTGTGTTAAACTTCAACTATGAAAATTATTGTTTTAGTTAAACGCTGGTTAATAGTTGACTATGTACGGTGAAACTGTGCCTAGTCACTCAGAGTTATGAGCAAAACTCATTTTGGCAATATAATACACACAAAACTTGACTACATTTGAACTTGCTGTAATTTATAAACTATGTCATACGCCTTAGTTAATATATTATAGATATAATAGACATAATTAATACATTATTCTTAATACATTATATGTAAAAAGAACACAGATCAATCATAAAATCTAATTTTTTGTCAAGAACTCGGCGCGTAATCAATCGTATTTAATTGGTTCAAGTGCCGATTAAGTACTCCAAAGAAGTGATTATCTTGGTTGTCGTTCAAGTGCCATAACTACCTTTAGTTGACACAACCCAGGTTGTCGTTCAAGTGCCGTAACTCGAAAACAAGGAAAACGTTCCTTGATCAGAAATTGTATAGTATACTCATAATGTATGTTATATATAACGCCAACTGCCGCTCGCCAGAGGTGCTCCCTCATCGATCGGTAGGGTGTCAGGAGTGAGCACTCCAGTCTCTCTCCTGTCAGCCTGGCGGTCATGAGATGCGCCTCTCTCGTGAGAGTAAGCTCGGCTGCGGGCTCTCCCTGCGGCAACTGGCGCAAATTGACAGGCCTTCAGCGATCGCCGCTGGATCATCACCTTCTCTTCCTTCCCAGACACTGACGCGTGTAGAAGTGGATGCAGTAATTGCCTTCAGTGTGAAGCAAAAGTGACAATTAAAATTAAGCGAAGATAAAGTAGCAAAGAATAGTTTGAAGTGCGACTTAAGCAAAACATTGTACCAAGTAATAAATAAGTGAAATAAACATTGTGCTTCATTTGAATAAAACATTTTGGTCCTTCGAGCCGGATTTGTGTTCGGAGACCACCCAACCGTTCTGAGAACACATATAATATATATACATTTATAAAGATACATACATATATTTTTCCACAAATAGTACTCGTATATAGATATATATGACGCATACGTTAGAACTCTATTTTGTGACTATATTTTATTTCTTCTAGGACTTGAAGCCATCAAATATAGTAGTTAAAGCTGATTGTACATTGAAAATACTAGACTTTGGACTTGCAAGAACAGCAGGTACAACATTTATGATGACACCGTATGTGGTTACTCGGTATTACAGAGCACCTGAGGTTATATTAGGAATGGGGTATACTGAAAATGTTGATATTTGGTCTGTTGGATGTATAATGGGCGAAATGATACGCGGTGGTGTTTTATTTCCTGGTACCGATCATATTGATCAATGGAATAAAATTATTGGTAAGTGCAAGATTATTTTCATATTAGAAAGATTTCAGTATTAGTTTTCGTATTTTAATTTTGGAGAAAAGAACACGCATATAAAAATGTACTGTTAGGATGATGTCCGGTATAGAACCGGTCCGAAAATTTTTGGCTTAAAATTCCCTTAGAATTCCCTTAAAATTCTCTTAGAATCATGTTGATGTGAGTGAGAGTGTAACAAAATCAAAATTTATACACACACAGATTTGTAATTCGCTACCAATATTCATCCTGCACCAATTCTATATAATTTACAACTGGTTAAACCATAGTAGAAGACAAATAGAATGGCGCAAGCTTTGGGAGGCGGCAATTCGAAGGCATATTGTCTTGTTCTTGCAGTTTCAGGGTGATGTCGTGAATCCAAAAATTTTTTAGCCCGTTTTCGGCCATTGGTCGATTTTTCGAACAGAAATTTTACCTATTTTTAAAAAAATTCTGTCTCATGTTTTATTTATATCTAATAGAACCGGTTTTGCAGTGATCGTTTTTTTGCGCGGCTTTTTCCTTTAAATAAAATTACAACTCAATGGCATTGGTATTGGTGAAGAAACACCAGAGGATGATACTCGTCTCACAAACGTCAATTATCTTCTGGCTCAAAATGGCAAGGCAAATTTAACACACTAAATATCTTCGCTCGCTATACCTAGATAAAATTTACGGAAACGGCTAGAGCGGCGAGGGTGCGTGTGGCGAAAAAAAAACAGAAGAGAAAATTGTGCTAGGTGTCTTCATATTGAGAGAAATAACACTTATTTTTGCTCTAAGTAGGTAAGAAAATATGCGTGTTCATCAGATCACGGCCAGTGTGTTCTTCAAATGGTAGCCACACTTCAGTATGCCAAATGGAATAAGTTATATGGCGAACCCATACGATATTAGTTGGTATTAGAATATTTCTCTGTGATTTGTGCAACTCGGTTTTTTTTCTTTTTTTATGGCAGATATAACCGAGCTCAGGGCATGCCCTATTCATGCAAAGCATTTCGGACGGATATAGGTGGTGTAGATACAACGAAGATCGGTTGGAGAGTCAACAAGCAGCATTGGGTTTTACGCGCATTAAAATCGACCCGATTCGCTCGACCACATTCTTGGATTTTATTGAGGTCAGATTGGAGTGTCATTCATAATTCTGCGTTTTGTAGTGATCTCCAGAATAGAAGGACGCCTGGAGAATGAATACGAATGACAAATGCTGCTGGCATCAGCAGACGAATAGACGGGGTTTGATGTCAATGATAGAAGGTCATTGATAAAAATTAGAAAAAGAGTTGGAGCCCGAATCACAACCCGAATAGAACGGCCGCTGAGGAAACTCGATATCAATCGAGTGAATGTATTACCGACACCATAAGCAGTCAGCTTAGACACGAGTGCTTTATGCCGCACCCGTTCAAATGCCTTGGAGATATTCAGAGCACAAGCTTACTTTCACCGAACTGGTGAATACAACTGTTGCACGACTCAATGAGAAATGCCATCAGATCGCCGGTGGAAGGGTGAGCACGGAAGCCGTACTAGCAATCTTTGATCAACTGCTTGCTCTCCAGATACCTAATCAAGTTAAAATGTATAATGCTCTCCATAACTTTGGAGAGTATTGAACAAATTGCTATGGGCCGGTAATTTGCAGTATTCGTAGCCTCGCCTTTTTTGGGAACTGGCTGCACATTGGCAATCTTCAACAAAAGAGGAAGAACTGCTGAAGTGTACGATAGATTGGCCAATGGGCGAGCCAACACTGGCGCACTTTCTCAACTCATGAAGTTTGCCGCTGAGGTATTCCAGGTGAATGATCGTGGAATCCGTTTGACCTCGGATATTTTTCTATAAATGATTTGTTGAAATGGGATGTGCTTGGGATCGACTAAAATCTATCCATGCATCTTTTGAATAATAACATACTTGAAAAAACTTTACAACCGCATGGTGTCCATGGTATGCATGGTATCCATGCATCTTTTGAATAATAACATACTTGAAAAAACTTTACAATCGCATGTTGCTAATAATAATGGCTTGGCTCTGGTAAGATCTCGGAAGGGGTTTTTGCTCATATGACCCAAGTGGAGATTCTCTTTCTTATCGTACTGTTTTTTGGACGCGAGAGTTTTAGAATAACGTAATTAATATAGTTATTTGGGGCCTGATTTTGCGGCACCTGGTCAGTCAAACTCCAGCCAAAGATAATTGTTTAAGCGGCAAGTGATCCAAGAACATTCTTATTAGTATCATCAAGAAGAGTTAAGGTTTAGAGATCCGCGCCAATCGGAATATACTTGCTTGCCTTTGAAAAAATTTATTTAAAGTCGCAAATTTGAATGATTGTTATAAAAGCTACAGATTCAGCCAGGCAGCGTACAGAAGCATCACATCAGCAGCTCACGCAATCAGCGGACGTCACGGCGGTGCGCTCACCAAGGCACATACGGGTGCGTCATATCGTCAACGACACCGAAACTCGTAACCCAATCTCCCACTCAGCTCGGCTCAACGCCCATAGGCTTTATGAAGTGTATCACTACGTTAAGATCTTGAAATAAAGTGAATTCGGAAAGAAGTCCCAGCGAATTATAAATTTTCTGTGACGAACCCTGGACATCCGACGAGCTCACCCGCGCTTGAAACTGGAGAACCGGAGGAAACTTCGTTACAAGGTTTTTGCAGCTTTAGCTCACCAACCGTTTTGAATTGGCAACCGAACAAAATTTATGCATCAATTGTTTAAAATCTGGGGACGTTACTAAAAATTGCGTGCCCAGAAATTGTACAAAATGCAACAAAAACATAACACTCGACTACATTTCGAATCTATCAACAATAATCCAGATCCCTTGAAAAAAGCAGTAGAATTGACTAATGCAGAGAATAAGGTTCAACGTATTACTAATCAGCGTAGTGCCACGACGACCTCAATCAAGCACTACGCTGATTAGTAATACTACGCTGTGGAACTAACCACAGCGACCTACTGCGGTCAACAACCTGATCGACAGCAATGGAAGAAAGATAAAATGCCGAGCACTCTTGGACTCCGGATCACAGGTGAGCCTCACTACTGACGAACTCGCCTTTGGCAGCAAAAGAAATGCCATCCGACATCATGTAGTATTTAATCTACAATCCCGATACAATCAATATTTTAATCAGGTCAAGGCATTCGTACTTCCAACAATTGTCCCACAGGAACCCACACATCTGGAGTTCAGGATAGCCTCGATGTCAACCATTACTGTTTCCAACTCTTCGTAAGTCAATGCTGCGCCCGATGCCCTCGAACGTAGAGATATTTTGCGGATTTAACCGCTGCTCCCTACAGTCCTCCAAAGTGTGGGGCCCTGGGAGGAATAAAGTGGAAGTGGATGCCTTTATCGCTGCAGGTCCTGCTGATATGAGTCTGAGCAGCTTCGTCATGAATCGCTTCTTATAAGTCTGCTAATTTATTCTTCTTCTAACGAAATTTGTTGCATTGTCACAATATACATGTTGACAATGTCCTCTTCTTCCAATTAAGCGTTTGAGACATCTGATGAATGCGTTAGTGGTTGAGCCGCCAACAATCTCTAGATGAACTACCTTTGAGGCAAACCAGCAGAAGAATAGAATACTAAGAGACAGATCTTTTTGAGAGATCTTGGTTTTTCTAATGACGCCAAAATTGCAATTAGATCGAGCGGATCTACAGAAATAGTCGGCGAGAGTATCAAACTTTTATTAAACGACAAGATTTCAAAAACTTGGAGGATATGGATGACCTGGGTGACCTGTACGAGAATATCCTGCGTTACCGCAAGACGACATCGGCACCTGAGGTCCGTGAGGCTAAGCATCGCACCGTCGAATCTTGCCTAAAAGCCCAGAGCGTTCCGCAAAAAAGTGAAGCTTTCACCAACACCAACACGCAGAAGCAGAAGCGAAGCTAAGGTGCGATGAGCACGACACAGACTTGAAATCAGACCCAGAAGATAGCCACGACTCCGAAGACATGCTGTGGACAGTGCACGAAGTTCAAGGCGGCGACGATGTAGAAACTTTTCTGGAAAGAGAATTTGAGCAGTTCGAGGCCATGACTGGGGTAACCAATGTAACGAGTCATCGAATCAACATGCGAGATGAAACACCGGTCAAACAGAGATACTACGCCAAAAATCCGGCCATGCAATCATTTATAAACGGCCAAATTGACGATCTCCTGAAACTGAAGTGCATAGAGCCGCCGAAGAGTGCATATAGTTCGCCAATAGTTCTCGCCAAAAAGAAGTCTGGCGACTGGAGGTTGTGCATAGATTACCGCCAGATCAACGCGAAGTCCATACCGGATGCCTACCCGCTGCCAGGAATAAACCACATTCTGGAGAAGTTGAGGAAAGCGCGATACATCAGCACGATTGACCTGAAAAATGGTTATTGGCAAGTCCCCGTCGAACCGAAGAGCCGAAGATACACCGCATTCACCGTTCCCGGCAGGGGCCTGTACCAGTGGCGCGTCATGCCCTTCGGGCTACACTCTGCGCCGGCCACCTTTCAGGGGCTCCTTGACCAAGTTATAGGGCCAGAGATGGAGCCAAACGCTTTCGCCTACCTCGATGACATCGTGGTGGTCAGCAGGACTAAAGAGCGAATCTACGGATCAACAAGGACAAATGCCACTTCTTCAAAAAGGAACTGAGATACTTGGGTCATCTGGTCACGTCCTCTGGAATAAAGACAGACCGTGATAAGGTCGCAGCCATCAAGGAATTGAAGCCACCTACGAACATCAAAGAGCTGCGAAGGTGCCTAGGTACGGCGTCATGGTACAGGAGGTTTGTACCGGATTTCACCAGGATTGTTTACCCATTAACGAGCATGCTAAAGAAAGGCAGGCGTTGGCATTGGGGTCAACAACTGGCGTTTGATGAACAGAAGAGAAAACTAACTGAAGCACCGGTGTTGGCCTGCCCAGATTTCACCAGGCAATTCACGCTACAAATGGACGCAAGCGACGTCGGTCTCGGAGCAGTCCTGACACAAGAACAGGAGGAAGGCGAGCACGTGATTGCCTATGCCAGCCGACACCTACAAGGGGCGGAGAAAAATTACTCAACCACGGAAAAAGAATGCTTGGCAATAATATGGGCGGTGAGCAAAATGAGGCCATACCTGGAAGGCTATCATTTCAAGGTCATCACGGACCATCTGTCACATTAACCTAGAGGTGTCGAGGAAGTCAACATGGGGCTAGACGTCGCGAGGTTCACCTGCAACTGGTTGGAGTCTCAGAAAACCAAGATAGTCAAAGAACCACAGAAGTATCCCGACTACGCTATCGAGAACGGTCACCTCTACCGTCTCATCCCGCACGAGGTGGGTGATGACGACGAGGAACCATGGAAGGTGTGGCCCGTCCAGATCGCCAAAGGGTGATAGTGGAAAACCACGACCAACCTAGCGCCGGTCATTTAGGCGTCCGAAAGACCATCGCCCGAATTGCAAGGAATCATTACTGGCCCGGTATGTTCCGGGATATTAGTTGGTACGTGAGGCACTGCGATTCTTGTCAGCGGTACAAGGCAGAGCAAAGGAAACCCGCTGGCGAGATGTTGACCAGAGTGCCTGAAGAACCATGGGCCAACGTATGCGCAGACTTTATCGGCCCTCTCCCACGCTCACGAAGAGGACATAACATGCTGCTTGTATTTCTAGACAAGTTCTCCAAATGGGTGGGGATAATTCCCTTGCGGAAAGCTACCTCAACGACGCTACAACGAGCCTTTCGTGAAAGAATCGTCTCAAGATATGGAGTACCTAAGGTGCTTCTCACCGATAATGGCGTGCAGTTCACCAGCCGAAAGTTCAAAGAATACCTAAGAGAAATTGGGGTGCGCCAGCAATTTACAGCACCCTACACACCACGTGAAAACCCTATCAGCGCGCAAACCGGACCATCAAGACAATCATCGCCCAGTATACAGGTAAAGATCAACGGGACTGGGATGAGAATATTCCAGAAATAGCCCTCGCCATCAATAGCAGTACATCTGGTACTACGGGCTATACACCTGCCTTCTTAGTACAGGGACGCGAGCCAAGGCTACCCAACACCCTCTACGATGAAACCACTTTGGTAAAGAACCCGCAGAGCCGGTACAAAGAGCTACGCACTTACAGCAGATATTCAAGAGCGCACGACAAAATATGCAGATGACGTCGAAAAAGCAGGCGAGGCACTTTAACCTCAGACGGAGAGCTTGGAGAACAGAAATTGGAGATATGGTACTGGTACGGTCGCACCACTTGTCAAAGGCCTCGGAGAACTTCGCTGCTAAGCTGGCTCCAAAATATGACGGTCCGTTCCAAGTCGTCGACTTCATCTCACCGTTGATCACCGCCATAAGGATCAACCCCAAAAAGACGAGGAGAGCTCACATCGGCGAACTCAAGGCCTACAGTCCTCCGGATGACACCCAGCAAACGGAAAGTGGGGAGCGTCGAACCGAGACAACGCACTTCACAACTCCCTCATCAAACTAAAGAGCACTCCAAAGAGAACCCCTACGGAAGTACAAAGAGTAGCGCGATAAATAATTGTAGCACACTACAGGACGTAACGGGAAAAATTCTGCATAAAAGGGAGCGTCACCCGAGAACACTATCTCAGTTGTGTAGTGATCACCAGAGGTAACACATCGCGAATCGCCACTATCATCCAAGCCTTGTCCAGTCCTGCCGGTACACACAAACAATTTCCTGCTCTACGCTACGCCACCATTGGGCAGGAATCGTCACACTATGAGCCAGCAAAGAGACCTCGCCTACACAGCCGATGCCGAAGAGACTCCGACCGCAACAGCCGCAGCAGACGAATCTAAAGCCAGTCCGGCAGGCACTACGAGCCAGGAGATTTCTCGCCCACGGGAGGCTCTGGACCCTGGTAGATTTCCACAAGCACTGCAGATAGCAGTCCAACGCGCCAAGGAGAATCACACGAAAGGTCAGCGGAAGAACTTCCGAGCAATCGAAGGCGACATGTACCGAGTCCGCATCACCCGAGAAGGCCACGTACGAGTTGAAAAATCTTCCCGGAAGTAGGGAGGGGATGTGACGACGCATTTCGGCGTTACGAAATGCGCCCACAAATTTAATGAATTTAATTTTTCTTTTCTGTTGTATTATAAATTATCTTATATTTCTTTTTCATATTTTTACAATATGTAATACGTCTAAATTAAGTATATTTCAGTAGTTATAATGGTGATGGTATTTATTTTAAATTTTAGGGCATACATAATTACCATGGTAAAATAATTCCAATAGCACTGAACGTAGGGTAAAGAAAGAGATTTAGAGCAAGACAGAGCTATGTGCGTTGTGGCGAAGAAAACGCACGAAACGGCGAAACGTAGACGCTTCGAAAAAGAACGACACAACACATGAAACGCCAGTTGCTCGTGGACCGTGACACGCGTAGGACCTGGTGGTAGGAGGTGACTCTCTTGCCTCCAGCCGCTGCACGGGTGATCCAGATCGCTCGTGCCGTGGTTGGATACGGGAGGAAAATTTTCCTCCGTTGTCTCTCCTCTCTGCAGCCGCTCTCGTTGCCGATTGCGTCCTCTCCTCTCTGCAGCCGCTCTCGTTGTCGACTGCGTCTTTCCCTCTCTGCAGCTGCTCTCGTTGCCGAGGTTTCAAAGAAATGGTCCAATGGATCGTTTCGTTGGAGCCAAAGCGACGGACCTGAGGGTGCAAATTGCTGGTCCAATGGATCGGCCTTTTGCTCTCACGGGAATGTGGTTGCGTCCTCTCCTCTCCACAGCCGCTCTCGTTGCCGATTGCGTCCACTCCTCTCTTCAGCCGCTCTCGTTGTCGGCTGCGTCCTTTCCTCTCCGCAGCCGCTCTCGTTGCCGAGGGTTCAAAGGGATGGTCCAATGAATCGTTTCGTTGGAGCCAAAGCGACGGACCTAAGGGTGCAAATTGCTGGTCCAATGGATCGGCCTTTTGCTCTCACGGGAATGCGGTTGCGTCCTCTTCTCTCCGCAGCCGCTCTCGTTGCCGAGGCTTCAAAGGAATGGTCCAGTGGATCGTTTCGTGGGAGCCGACGCGACGAACCTGAGAGTGCAAAATGCTGGTCCAATGGATCGGCATTATACACCAGAAGAACGTCAGAAGGCACTTAACGTCATCGTTCACGCCATACAACAATTAGATTTTAAAGAGATCACGTCGTTGACCAAAAATATTAGAGTAAACAAAACCAGCGTAATAAGCGAACTTAACTTATTCCATGAAGGATGATGAAGGCTTAATTCGAGTAGGAGGCATCCGTCTCGATGCATACGCCATCTCGTATGAAGTCAAACATCCATTAGTTTTGCCATACAACGACTCCTTGGCAAAACTTCTCTTAAAATGGTTCCACGAAGACCGCAGCCCAATTTCAATAATGTTTTTGGCCTGTGACGGAAAAACAAATGTGTCGATCGGTGGCACAAAACTGCGTTCGTTGTACCAAGGCGAAGCCAAAATTATTTCACCAGATGATGGGAGATCTACCAGCTCGGAGAGTCCAACCGGCACATTGTATTTTTTCTTCTGGTTCTAAGTTGTACTCATGTAATGTATTAATTTTATTCGGCCTTGTCGCATGTAAAAGAGATTTAACTCTTACGTGTGATTACGACTAATAATAAACTTAAATTGAATTGAATTGAATTGAATTGAAGATTGCCACATATGCCTTCGTTGGTCTCTTTCCGCGCGCCTTGTGGTGAATTCAAAAGGAGCCGCAGAAGTCTACTCCTGAGTTAAGTATAGGCCGTGCCGGTTGGACTCTCCGAGCTGGTAGATCTCCCATCATCTGGTGAAATAATTTTGGCTTCGCCTTGGTACAACGAACGCAGTTTTGTGCCACCGATCGACACATTTGTTTTTCCGTCACAGGCCAAAAACATTATTGAAATTGGGCTGCGGTCTTCGTGGAACCATTTTAAGAGAAGTTTTGCCAAGGAGTCGTTGTATGGCAAAACTAATGGATGTTTGACTTCATACGAGATGGCGTATGCATCGAGACGGATGCCTCCTACTCGAATTAAGCCTTCATCATCCTTCATGGAATAAGTTAAGTTCGCTTATTACGCTGGTTTTGTTTACTCTAATATTTTTGGTCAACGACGTGATCTCTTTAAAATCTAATTGTTGTATGGCGTGAACGATGACGTTAAGTGCCTTCTGACGTTCTTCTGGTGTATAATGCCGATCCATTGGACCAGCATTTTGCACTCTCAGGTTCGTCGCGTCGGCTCCCACGAAACGATCCACTGGACCATTCCTTTGAAGCCTCGGCAACGAGAGCGGCTGCGGAGAGAAGAGGACGCAACCGCATTCCCGTGAGAGCAAAAGGCCGATCCATTGGACCAGCAATTTGCACCCTTAGGTCCGTCGCTTTGGCTCCAACGAAACGATTCATTGGACCATCCCTTTGAACCCTCGGCAACGAGAGCGGCTGCGGAGAGGAAAGGACGCAGCCGACAACGAGAGCGGCTGAAGAGAGGAGTGGACGCAATCGGCAACGAGAGCGGCTGTGGAGAGGAGAGGACGCAACCACATTCCCGTGAGAGCAAAAGGCCGATCCATTGGACCAGCAATTTGCACCCTCAGGTCCGTCGCTTTGGCTCCAACGAAACGATCCATTGGACCATTTCTTTGAAACCTCGGCAACGAGAGCAGCTGCAGAGAGGGAAAGACGCAGTCGACAACGAGAGCGGCTGCAGAGAGGAGAGGACGCAATCGGCAACGAGAGCGGCTGCAGAGAGGAGAGACAACGGAGGAAAATTTTCCTCCCGTATCCAACCACGGCACGAGCGATCTGGATCACCCGTGCAGCGGCTGGAGGCAAGAGAGTCACCTCCTACCACCAGGTCCTACGCGTGTCACGGTCCACGAGCAACTGGCGTTTCATGTGTTGTGTCGTTCTTTTTCGAAGCGTCTACGTTTCGCCGTTTCGTGCGTTTTCTTCGCCACAACGCACATAGCTCTGTCTTGCTCTAAATCTCTTTCTTTACCCTACGTTCAGTGCTATTGGAATTATTTTACCATGGTAATTATGTATGCCCTAAAATTTAAAATAAATACCATCACCATTATAACTACTGAATTATACTTAATTTAGACGTATTACATATTGTAAAAATATGAAAAAGAAATATAAGATAATTTATAATACAACAGAAAAGAAAAATTAAATTCATTAAATTTGTGGGCGCATTTCGTAACGCCGAAATGCGTCGTCACATCCCCTCCCTACTTCCGGGAAGATTTTTCAACTCGTACGTGGCCTTCTCGGGTGATGCGGACTCGGTACATGTCGCCTTCGATTGCTCGGAAGTTCTTCCGCTGACCTTTCGTGTGATTCTCCTTGGCGCGTTGGACTGCTATCTGCAGTGCTTGTGGAAATCTACCAGGGTCCAGAGCCTCCCGTGGGCGAGAAATCTCCTGGCTCGTAGTGCCTGCCGGACTGGCTTTAGATTCGTCTGCTGCGGCTGTTGCGGTCGGAGTCTCTTCGGCATCGGCTGTGTAGGCGAGGTCTCTTTGCTGGCTCATAGTGTGACGATTCCTGCCCAATGGTGGCGTAGCGTAGAGCAGGAAATTGTTTGTGTGTACCGGCAGGACTGGACAAGGCTTGGATGATAGTGGCGATTCGCGATGTGTTACCTCTGGTGATCACTACACAACTGAGATAGTGTTCTCGGGTGACGCTCCCTTTTATGCAGAATTTTTCCCGTTACGTCCTGTAGTGTGCTACAATTATTTATCGCGCTACTCTTTGTACTTCCGTAGGGGTTCTCTTTGGAGTGCTCTTTAGTTTGATGAGGGAGTTGTGAAGTGCGTTGTCTCGGTTCGACGCTCCCCACTTTCCGTTTGCTGGGTGTCATCCGGAGGACTGTAGGCCTTGAGTTCGCCGATGTGAGCTCTCCTCGTCTTTTTGAGGTTGATCCTTATGGCGGTGATCAACGGTGAGATGAAGTCGACGACTTGGAACGGACCGTCATATTTTGGAGCCAGCTTAGCAGCGAAGTTCTCCGAGGCCTTTGACAAGTGGTGCGACCGTACCAGTACCATATCTCCAATTTCTGTTCTCCAAGCTCTCCGTCTGAGGTTAAAGTGCCTCGCCTGCTTTTTCGACGTCATCTGCATATTTTGTCGTGCGCTCTTGAATATCTGCTGTAAGTGCGTAGCTCTTTGTACCGGCTCTGCGGGTTCTTTACCGGTACCTAAAGTGGTTTCATCGTAGAGGGTGTTGGGTAGCCTTGGCTCGCGTCCCTGTACTAAGAAGGCAGGTGTATAGCCTGTAGTACAAGATGTACTGCTATTGATGGCGAGGGCTATTTCTGGGATATTCTCATCCCAGTCACGTTGATCTTTACCTGTATACTGTGCGATGATTGTCTTGATGGTCCGGTTTGCGCGCCCTGTAGGGTTTTCACGTGGTGTGTAGGGTGCTGTAAATTGCTGGCGCACCCCAATTTCTCTTAGGTATTCTTTGAACTTTCGGCTGGTGAACTGCACGCCATTATCGGTGAGAAGCACCTTAGGTACTCCATATCTTGAGACGATTCTTTCACGAAAGGCTCGTTGTAGCGTCGTTGAGGTAGCTTTCCGCAAGGGAATTATCCCCACCCATTTGGAGAACTTGTCTAGAAATACAAGCAGCATGTTATGTCCTCTTCGTGAGCGTGGGAGAGGGCCGATAAAGTCTGCGCATACGTTGGCCCATGGTTCTTCAGGCACTCTGGTCAACATCTCGCCAGCGGGTTTCCTTTGCTCTGCCTTGTACCGCTGACAAGAATCGCAGTGCCTCACGTACCAACTAATATCCCGGAACATACCGGGCCAGTAATGATTCCTTGCAATTCGGGCGATGGTCTTTCGGACGCCTAAATGACCGGCGCTAGGTTGGTCGTGGTTTTCCACTATCACCCTTTGGCGATCTGGACGGGCCACACCTTCCATGGTTCCTCGTCGTCATCACCCACCTCGTGCGGGATGAGACGGTAGAGGTGACCGTTCTCGATAGCGTAGTCGGGATACTTCTGTGGTTCTTTGACTATCTTGGTTTTCTGAGACTCCAACCAGTTGCAGGTGAACCTCGCGACGTCTAGCCCCATGTTGACTTCCTCGACACCTCTAGGTTAATGTGACAGATGGTCCGTGATGACCTTGAAATGATAGCCTTCCAGGTATGGCCTCATTTTGCTCACCGCCCATATTATTGCCAAGCATTCTTTTTCCGTGGTTGAGTAATTTTTCTCCGCCCCTTGTAGGTGTCGGCTGGCATAGGCAATCACGTGCTCGCCTTCCTCCTGTTCTTGTGTCAGGACTGCTCCGAGACCGACGTCGCTTGCGTCCATTTGTAGCGTGAATTGCCTGGTGAAATCTGGGCAGGCCAACACCGGTGCTTCAGTTAGTTTTCTCTTCTGTTCATCAAACGCCAGTTGTTGACCCCAATGCCAACGCCTGCCTTTCTTTAGCATGCTCGTTAATGGGTAAACAATCCTGGTGAAATCCGGTACAAACCTCCTGTACCATGACGCCGTACCTAGGCACCTTCGCAGCTCTTTGATGTTCGTAGGTGGCTTCAATTCCTTGATGGCTGCGACCTTATCACGGTCTGTCTTTATTCCAGAGGACGTGACCAGATGACCCAAGTATCTCAGTTCCTTTTTGAAGAAGTGGCATTTGTCCTTGTTGATCCGTAGATTCGCTCTTTAGTCCTGCTGACCACCACGATGTCATCGAGGTAGGCGAAAGCGTTTGGCTCCATCTCTGGCCCTATAACTTGGTCAAGGAGCCCCTGAAAGGTGGCCGGCGCAGAGTGTAGCCCGAAGGGCATGACGCGCCACTGGTATAGGCCCCTGCCTGGAACGGTGAATGCGTTGTATCTTCGGCTCTTCGGTTCGACGGGGACTTGCCAATAACCATTTTTCAGGTCAATCGTGCTGATGTATCGCGCTTTCCTCAACTTCTCCAGAATGTGGTTTATTCCTGGCAGCGGGTAGGCATCCGGTATGGACTTCGCGTTAATCTGGTGGTAATCTATGCACAACCTCCAACCGTCAGACTTCTTTTTGGCGAGAACTATTGGCGAACTATATGCACTCTTCGGCGGCTCTATGCACTTCAGTTTCAGGAGATCGTCAATTTGGCCGTTTATAAATGATTGCATGGCCGGATTTTTGGCGTAGTATCTCTGTTTGACCGGTGTTTCATCTCGCATGTTGATTCGATGACTCGTTACATTGGTTACCCCAGTCATGGCCTCGAACTGCTCAAATTCTCTTTCCAGAAAAGTTTCTACATCGTCGCCGCCTTGAACTTCGTGCACTGTCCACAGCATGTCTTCGGAGTCGTGGCTATCTTCTGGGTCTGATTTCAAGTCTGTGTCGTGCTCATCGCACCTTAGCTTCGCTTCTGCTTCTGCGTGTTGGTGTTGGTGAAAGCTTCACTTTTTTGCGGAACGCTCTGGGCTTTTAGGCAAGATTCGACGGTGCGATGCTTAGCCTCACGGACCTCAGGTGCCGATGTCGTCTTGCGGTAACGCAGGATATTCTCGTACAGGTCACCCAGGTCATCCATATCCTCCAAGTTTTTGAAATCTTGTCGTTTAATAAAAGTTTGATACTCTCGCCGACTATTTCTGTAGATCCGCTCGATCTTTTTCTCGTAGGAGTAATCGGTGTGACGCATGAGGGTCTGCATTGCGATGACGTAGTCCTTGAAGAGTTCTGTGGGTCCCTGGAATCTCTGCCGCACATCGTCATCGAGTCGTTCTTGATATAGAGAGGACAGGAAAAACTTGAGAAAGTCTTTTTTAAATTCACCCCATTGTAGCCAAGGTTTTTTGTTGTTGCGAAACCAGTGAAGACCCTTTCCTTGCATAATCTCTGGCATTGCTTTCCTCAGTAGGTCTCGGGCTATTCCGTAAACATCTGCTACTTCCTCTAGCCTTTTATTTTTAGATTCTCGCATAAAATGATACCAATTTATTTATTCTGGTAATAGTTAAATTTAAAGTGCAGCAAACGCAGGTGTCTGTTCCATCCACAGTTTCACTAGAAGACCACCAACATGTAGTATAATGACATCCATGTTTGGAGACAATCGCAAAGGCATCTTTGTATTTGGTTAGTTTTGTATAGCCTGTTCAAATGTAATCAAAATGCTCCTCCAGTATATTTTCCCTGTAGGTTACTAAAAACAAATGAACTCGAGTTAAAAATGTTGTCATGTTTACGTGATTCATCTTGTTTAGTTAATAGTTGATTGTTGACTGACTTTTATTTGTTCCATTACATAATTTTATAAAGTGAAAAAAAACTCGCACGTTACTTACGGTTGTATACCGTATTTTCCAATTAAGCTAATTCCAAGAATTAAGAAAAGAATAAGATGTAAAATTTATGAGTGCACATTCATTTTCATACTCCAGCTGAAACCCTTATAAGATAAAAAAAGAACATATCAACAAAAGTGAAATTGAGATAACAAAGAGATCCGTCTCCGTGTTCGATCATGTTCGGTTTAGTTCCGCGTAATTTTATCACATTCTTCGGAAATGTTTACAATTCAATTCCTGGCAAATTCGAGTCAAGGCACAATTCGATACCAAGCAATTAAATAAAAATACAACAACAACAACAAAAACAATAAGGCTTCATATTTCTTAAAATAACAACTCCGCGCTTCAGACCGTGGATGCGAGCCACAGCTCGAACCGCTCCCTTAATGTTTACATTAAGTTTTACTACACTTCTGGGGCAGCGTCTCAAAAACGAAGCAATTAAATAAAAAACAACTACTATACAACACTACTTCTGCTTACCCAGCATCTGCTTGGAAAACCTCCTCCTAGCATGCTGCCACCGCGAGCACACACATTCTCTTAGCTCTGAATCCTACATACAAACATTAAAACTAAAACTAACACACGTCGCTCCCCTCCCTCTCGCTGCTTCCTCACCATCTCCCGCAACCAACCATCGGTCCGACCGATCGTCATCCGCCAGTCCGTTAACCGTCTTCCAGGCCGCCAGGTTTGCCATCTGACTCGACCAACAAGGCTACCCCTCGAAAAAATCCCAGGAAGAATTCCTAAAAATTTTTTTTAAAAATTAAATAAAAAATCAAAAAAGAATTAAGAAAAAAAGAAAAATAATTAAAAAAATAACAAAAAAATAATAATAATATAAAAAAAAATTTGTTGTTGTTGTTGTTCTCTACATTTGCTCCACATTTACACCACATTTGCACCACATGCACCACATGTGGTGCTATGATTTTACCTGTTGTTGTTGTGAGATGTCGTCCACAGTTTCTTGGGAAACTATAAAAAAACTCCACGAGTTCTTTAACGAAGGAAACCCCGCGGAAAGCGTGGAACGAAGATTGTGGAAATACGAGGGAATTAAATGTGTTATAACAATTTTAACAATACCTGCAACTATGAGAACAAGAAACACAACCAACCCGATTACCGTCAAACCTGCTGTTTAATTCCACACGTTGTAATTATCTACCTCGGCACTTGAACCAATGTAGATGAGTGTGGAGGATTGAGTTAAACTCTGGCACTTGGACCAGGATGAAATTTTTATACCCTACACCCGAAGGGAGGGTATACCCTAATGAGGCCTCCCTCAGTAGATTGATGGCAAATGTAGGCGGCCCAAAACAGAGTAAGAGAAACCTCCTTATGGCAGCCACAAACACAATTAACACTAAATGCGGAATGCCGTAGAATGTTGCTGTCTTCAGTGCAGAGGACAGCATCGCTTAGGGTCACCTCAGCGTATCGGACAGTCTCCGAGGCAGCAGTATCTGTTATCAGCGGAGATATTCCTATTGATCTCCTAGCAGAAGAGCGAAAGGAACGATGGCACGCAAGTGGGATAAGTAATCAAAAAGAACTTAGAAAACAGACATACCGGAAATGGCAACAAAGATGGAATGCCGAGTATCGAGGCAGATGGACTAGAAAGCTGATTCCACAGATTGAAGCATACACGAATAGAAGCTTTGGGGAAGTGAATTATTATCTCACCCAAATGCTATCAGGGCACGGGTATTTCAGCAGATACCTCTATGTAATCGGCAAGTCGGCAGAGCCCCACTGTATTTACGGGGATGCAGACGAAGATGATGCAGAACACACCATGTTTAAGTGCACAAGATGGCATGAAGAACATGCTAGAATCGAGCAAAGCATCGGCTCCACATCACTGGAGAACATTGTGAAAAAAATGTTAAGAAGTGAAGAAACCTGACAAGTCATAGCTTGATATGCAGAAGAGATTCTCAGAAAGAAAAAAAGGGACCTCGAAGACACAGAAAGAGAAACAGCAAATGTCGAGTAGACATGCAACAAAGAACAACTATTGCGTATGCAATGACAAAATTGACGGACCTGGAAGCAGGAGAGTAGAATAGTCCTATAGGACCTCTTGGGTCTCTACCTTGACCTAATGCAAAAGCGGTTTTTTTATGGCAGATGAAACCATGCTCAGGGGATGCCCCCTATCCATGCAAAGCATTTGTTGGTTCCGAAGGGATGACAGGTTAGTGGGAAGGGGAAAAGAGGAAGTAGTAACGGTTTACACCTCGCTTAAAGGTTTCGACGCTGTAAGTGGGCGGGAAGACATTCGAAGGGAGACAATACCACAATCTAATGACGCGACCGAAAAACGAATTCCCACGGTAATGCGCGGTTCGTTGGAACGGAATCGCGACATAAAAGGGGTGCACCGCTCTGGAAAGCCCAGTAGTTCTGCTAAATACCTGAACCGGAGGAATCAAGCCAGCTACTTCAGAGGAACATTTACTATGAAAATAACGGTAAAATAGTGATACACACCCTACATCACGACGACGCTCCAAGGTTTCAATAGAGCTGGATACCGTACTGTCCCCTATAAGTTTTATCGCACGACCTTGTATACGGTCCAGAAGCTGAAGATATGTTTTCGAAGCTCCCGACCAAATATGCGAATTGTACTCCATTTTCGGACGGATATAGGTGGTGTAGATACAACGAAGATCGTTGGAGTGAAGTATTTCTTACACCGCTTAAGAAAGTCTAAGCACTTGGCTGCTCCTTTCGATACGTCACAAATGTGATCGTTCCAACGAAGATCGCATTGGATTGACATGCCCAGAAATCCAGAGCCTCCGACTTATTAATATCCACACCACCCACATTTAGAGGTGGAAAGTTGTCACCCGCTAAACGCTTGTGTGTCAACAGACAGCATTGGGTTTTACGCGCATTAAAATCGATCCGATTCGCTCGACCCCACTCTTGGATTTTATTGAGGTCAGATTGGAGTGTGTCATTAATAATTCTGCGTTTTTCAATGATCTCCAGAATAGAAAAACGCCTGGAGAATGAATATGAATGACAAATGCTGCTGTCATCAGCAAACGAGTAGACGGGGTTTGATGTCAATGACAGAAGGTCATTGATGAAAATAAGAAAAAGTGTCCGAGACAGGACCGAACCCTGCGGAACTCCAGCATTGATGTAGTGCTCGTTGGAAGCAAAGCCGTCTATCACAACCCGAATAGAACGGCCGCTGAGGAAACTCGATATCCATCGAGTGAATGTATTACCGACACCATAAGCAGCCAGTTTAGACACGAGTGCTTTATGCCACACTCAGTCAAATGCCTTGGAGATATCCAAAGCAACAACCTTACTCTCACCGAATTGGTGAACACAGCTGTTCCACCGCTCACTGAGGTACGCCATCAAATCGCTTGTGGAGCGGTGAGCACGGAAACCGTACTGGCGATCACTGACCAATTGGTTGCTCTCCAGATACCTCATCAAGTTAAATTTTATAATGCTCTCCATAACTTTGGAAAGCATTGAACATATTGCTATAGGTCGGTAATTGGCAGGATTCGTAGCCTCACCATTTTTGGGAACTGGTTGCACTTTGGCAATCTTCCAGGAAGTAGGGAAAACTCCTGAAGTAAACGATAAATTAAAAAACGAAGCAGAAATACACAACAACTACTTCTGCTTACGCAGCTTCTGCTAAAGCAGTCTCTGCTTAGCATGCTGCCACCGCGACCATCAGCCGCCAGTCCGTTAGCCGTCTGTCACCCCACCAGGGTTGCCACCTCACTCAACCAACAGGGCTGTCACACCTGTTCAAAAACAAAAAAAAATTAGAAAAAGTTTTACAAAAAATTAAAAAAAAATTTTTTAAAAAATAAAATAAAACAAAAAATGTTAAAAAAAATTAAAAAAAAATTTAAAAAAAATTCAAAAACAAATTCAAAAAAAAATTAAAAAAAAATTTGAAAAAAATTAAAAAAAATTTTAAAAAACATTTTTTCAAAAAAACCTGTATCTAGCCACTCTGTCCACCAAATTCCTCGATCTGGCCACTCCGTCCAACAAAATCCTCGATCTGGCCACTATGTGAGGTTGTTGTTATTGTTGTGTTGTGAGGATGTATGCTTTTACCCGTTGCTGTTGCTGCTGCTGCTGTTGTTGTTGTTATTGTTTTTGTTTGTTTTGTTGTTGTTGTTGGTGTTGTTGTTGTGAGGATGTATGCTTTTACCTGTTGTTGCTGTGAGGATTAATCCTCATTTTTCAAATGAGGATGTATGCTTTTGCCTGTTGTTGTTGTGGATTAGAAACGCCATATTCCTGTTAAGAATAAATAGCGAAGCGGACAAGAAAAACACTGTCGACTTAACTTGAGCAGTTCTTCCAGATGACTGACTCGCTTATTTCTTCATAAAGACGTGATAAGTGAGAAACATAAGTATGCGTAGATTAAGAATATTAAGTGAGAGTGTGACAGATATATTCCTGTTATTTTCCAACAATTCCTACTACTCACCTCGTTTCAAAAAATTTTATAATGTGAATATCTCATAAACCGTGCGAGATATTTAGGTATAATTTTATTCCGGAACATATAGCGCCATTACTAAAACGTTTGCAAAAAATGGGCTTGCCACGCCCCCTGAAAACAAAGTTGGCAATATCTCATGAACGGTATAAGGTATTGAGATGTAGTTTTATCAGGATATATAGGGAAGCATTACCAATAAACTTGCCATAAATGGACATGCCACGCCCACTCATACAAAAGTTGTTAATATCTCGTAAATGGTATAAGATATTAACACGTAGTTTTATCTCTAGATATCTACAAGTATTACCAATTTGTTACCAAAAATGGTCGTGGTCCGACCACTTATAAAAATTTTTCAATATCCCAAAAACGGTTCAAAATATTAATACGTGATTCGATCCAGCAGTATCTAGAGACATTACAAAAATATTTGCCAAAAATGGGCGTGGTCCTTATGCAAAAGTTGTTAAATGGCGATATTGTAATTTTTTTTAGTTATTCGGGTGTAGGGTACTTAGACTTCGGCCAGGCCGAAGACAACACTTTTACTTGTTGTTATTTGAATTTATTGTTTATTTTAATGCTGGCACCTGAACAAGGACGAATTGTTTGTAAAATGTTGTAGAAACGCGAGTCAAAATGAAAACAAAATCGTTGTAACTTTGAATTCTGAGTGCCTCTTTATTTTATAGGGTTTTCAATTTATCGTTAAAATTGACAACACACAGACGCTAACATATACGTGTAGCGTGGGAAACTGTAGTGCTGGCCAAGCGGCGCTACGTAGACAAATTTTGGCTGCGTTCCTTGACCACCGCAAACAAAAGTTTTTCGTAACACCTTGATTTTCACTGCGGCTGGTTTTCACACTTTTTGCAGGCATGCAGTAAATGATATTTCAGTGAAAATATTCTGGAATGCAGAAATGAATAAAATAAATTGAATTATGAAAAATTGTGTGTGAACCAAACGCCGTGGCTAATATTTATTATTATAATAAAACAAATAATAATTATGTTACGAATTGCTCTGGGATGTTTCAAATACCCAACCGAAAAATTATGGTAGCTGGTTTAATGAGGTCGCCTTGGTAGATATTTTAAGTCTGGTGTGTTGAGCGCGTTTTATAAAGTTTCGATTTGGTTGAGTCTGGTGATGTATCTATCTTCCTGGTTGTCTTGGAAGATGGACTGATTAGGTTTTGCAACGACGGAGATGGGCCCGAAATTCGTGAATGAGCCCAGAGTTTCGGTGGATATGCTGCTTCTTCCCAGGAGGGTAGAAAATTCAGTTTTTAGGACACAATTGCAATTGAGGATTAGTATTCCTGATCCTTCCAGAAATTGTTGTGCGATTTCTGTGCCACATATCGTTGTAATTTGTGTTATTTCCTTAACAGCGAACATCCATTGATTCGTAGTACTCGTTTTGGCCTAAATCGCTCGTTCTGCCTTTTTTAATTCGCATAATTGTTTGGTTTGATTGTAAAATGGGCTTACTTTACATGCATATATCTCTGCCCCCTTTTGGTCAATAGGTTGTGTATCCGGGCATAGGTATATTTGTTCGGCGAGTAGCTGACATTGACCCAGCTTCTCTGGATCAGTGGGAAAGTAGCTGTATCGGTGTAGGGTTATCGCTAGAATTGGTGTAGATAGGCTTACGGTCAACACACTGTCGTTCATATATACTGGAATCGGGATTAGGAGATAGAAGTTGAATGAGTCCGCACCTCGTAGGGGAAGTATGACTCGAAAGATCATATGATTTTCTGTGACTTCCTTGTACCTTCATTAATTCACATCGAGAGTAAGTTGTTTTGGTCCCCTAGTATTTCTGTGTTTGACGGAAGATGGCCTTGGATCCTTCGAACTTCGGACTCCAGCTATTGCGCGGATAATAACTTTGGACTGATTTGTCCATGATGAGCATTGACATCAATTCAGGCCATTGACATCAATTTGGGTTTTGCAATTTGAGTTCGTTCTTTTGAAGTCTTGTGGTAATGTTGCTGACCTTACTTTCATACCGTGCGAAAGCCTCTGTAGCGTCTTCTTGATTAAGCTTCATAATGTTGAGTGTTGAGTCAATGATAGATGTGTGGTTTTTTGGGCACTCAATCAAGTATTCTTTGTTAATTCGGGTATTTGCTAATGTTTAGGACATCTCAGTGCCATTGTTGTCCAGGATCCCAAACAGGGAATTTGCTATGTTGCCTACTATGTTGAAAGCACCTTTTTTTTGTCTGCGTAAGCTGTTACTTAATCGCAAGTAGTTTTCTGAATGTTGGATTTGAGAGATTAAATTTTCGCGGATAGGTTGATGTTGCACGAATTCACATAGGTGCTCAAGAGACCTTGTACCGTTTGCGAGAGCTTGCATTTCCCGTTGCATTGGTACCAAATCGTAATATATTATGAAATTACATTTACTTAACACTACGTGGCCTTTCCTATTTGTTCGAAGTGAATTCCCGTGATGCACTCGAATTTCCGGACTGTGATGGGCTGACGAGCCACCATTGAGAGAAAAATGAGTGTCTCGGTGACACGGTTCTGGGAGTCAACACGGTGCTGGGAGATGTTGCTCTGATTCTTTTGTCTCTTCGGCGGCTTGCTTGATGTGTGTCAATTTGACTCACACCAATGTCAGAAACTCTGGGCTCATTCACGAATTTCGTGTCTCCGACGTTGAAAAACCTAATCAGTCCATCTTCCAAGTCAACCAGGAAGATATATACATCTCCAGACTCAACCAAATCGAAACCTTACAAAAGGCGCTCAACACACCAGACTTAAAAGATCTACCAAGGCGACCTCATAAAACCAGCTACCATAATTTTTCGGTTGGATATTTGGCGTTAACGTTAATAATTGTCATCAGTATCATCGGATGTCTTCGGCGCAGAAAGCTCATTAGACGACTTCCAACCCTCCCCCCACCGCCAATACCATGTCAACGAAACAGCCCAGAGCAGCTGTTAATTCTTAACATAATTATTATTTGTTATTAATGATAAATATTTGCCACAGCATTTGGTTCACACACAATTTTTCAGAATTACATTTATTTTATTCATTGCTGCATTCCAAAATATTTTCACAGAAATATCATTTACTGCATGCCTGCAAAAAGTGTGAGAACCATCCGCAGTGGAAATCAAGGTGTTACGAAACACTTTTGTTTGCGCTGGTCAAGTAACGCAGCCAAAATTTGTCTACGTAGCGCCGCTTGGCCAGTGCTACAGTTTCCCACGCTACACGTATATGTTAGCGTTTGTGTGTTGTCAATTTTAACGATAAATTGAAAACCCTTCAAATTAAGAGGCAGTGTTGGATTTGAACGATGCTGAGGACATGTTGATGGTGGTGAAGGTGAATTTCATAGGTGTTTACGATATATACTTTTCGGAGTACTGCAAAATGTACTATTATTATTATTATTACTATTATTATTATTATTATTATTATTATTACTTATTGTACGTTTTATGCAATCGTGATATAAATACTACATTTCAGTTTCAGAATGAGGTCTCTGTGTAACTTTGGTCAGGTGCAGTAAACTTAAAAAATATTGTTAAAATAGTTTGTTAAAAAAAATAAATAAAAAAAGGAAGAATGAGTCAACTACATCAAACTGACTTTTCTCTCTTGTACGCTGTTTTGAAGGACTTCATCCACAAGAATTCCAACTAAACCGGTATCCTTCATGTCAAGGACATGGAACCTAGTAGATTTTGCACAACAAAAAATGTCCGCAGGACAAAAACCAAATATGGGGATCGCATATTAATGGATCTAAAAGATTACGCAAGTTTTTACTACAGAAATTCAATAACGTTTATGATGCGACTATGGAAGAGTTCAACAACGGCAAGTACTACTTAATAAAACTGCTGCAGGAGGAGGAAGATGGAGAAAATTATCGCATGGAAGTGCAAGTTGACAGTCCTCAATCAAAATTCTTAGCCGAAATGTATTTTTCAACTTATCAAAAAGATTTCAGTAAGAAAATAAAGAAATTAAATGCTTTTATAAATTCGTCTTTTTATTTATATGATTTGGTACAATATAAAATGATATCAATTTATTTATTCTGCTAACTAATTAATAGTACAGCAAACACAAGTCCGTTCACAGTTTCGCCTGAAGACTAGCAACACGTGGTATATTTGTATCCATGTTGTGACTCAATCGCAAAGGCATTCATAAACTGGCTTATTTTGATTAGCCCATTAACATTTCGTCGAAATGCTCCTCAAGTATATTTTCTCGATGGCTTTTTAAAAACTCATGAAGTCCTTGTAAAAATAGAGACACATTTTTCGTACTCAAGTTGCTTAGTTAGTACTTAATTATTTACTGCTTTCTAAAGAATCATAGTCGCAAAAATTATTATTAATGACTTATGACTAATTCTAAGAATTAAAACAATCATATTCAGCTCAGTTCCCTTTGATTTCATAATATTCGTTAAACATTTTTACGTTCAGTAAACAAAATGTTTACATTAATTCAATTAAATTTTTTGAAAATGTTTGCAATTCCTTGCAAATTCGAATCAATCACCGTCGCTCCCCTCCGAACCGGCGCTCCCTCTCCACTTCGCCCTCCACCAACTCTACAACACTCCTCCCCAACCAACTCCCACTCACTTACCACCTTCCCCTCTCGCCCTCTACTCCTCCCGTCTACCGTATCCATCTTGCCTCTCCCCCTCCCGCCACCCTTATATCCATCTTCCTCTCTCCTCACCCCATTACCCCTCTCCACTCCTCTCCATTTCCCCCCCCCCCCCCCCAAAAAAAACCCCTATCCTATCTCTTGATCCACCTTTCGCCCTCTACATCTCTCCACCTCTCCCACTCTCCCCTATACCCAGCCACCCCTCTCCTCATATCCAATTCTTTAGAAAAACATTCCTCCCCACGTCCGTTCAGGCGCCAACCGCTGGCTACCAGTTTACAGCCGTCATTCCAGCCGCCAGCGTCCGAGGGCCATGGTTTCCACCTGACAAAATCCTATGAAAAATCCGCAAATCCCCACAAAAAATTCTAGAAAAAAATTGTAGAATTTTTTGTGGGAATTTGAGAATTTTTACCAACATCTATGATTTTAGATGTTGTTGTGAATTAGAACATACAATGTATGAGGGTGTGTAAGGTTGAGACGGAAGATATAGGTGGAGAAGATATAGGTTCCAGTTAAAGGGATTTTTTCATGCGGTACAAAAATTCCACAATTTTTTTAGAATTTTTTCTAAAATTTTTGTTAATACTTTTTTCTAAAAATTTAGAATTTTTTGTGCCGCAAAAAATCCAATGAAGAAATCCCTCTATCTGGAACTTTTATCTTCTCTCTCCTATATCTTCTCCAAATATATCTTATGTCTCACTCTTACACATCCTTATGCATTTTATGTTCTCATTCACAACAATAACATCATTGCTAGCACCACATGAGGTGCTATGATTTTACATGCTGTTGTTGTGGTACACAGCCCGCATACAACCACAGCTTCTTTGATAGAATTTTATGAATATAAAAGCTCTGGAGATTTGGCAAATTATGAAAACCGAAGTCGTCGAAGACATCGTTGATAAACACACAACAACACTTGTATTACTATCGATTTGATAATATCCTATACCCCGGTAAATCCTTAACTTCGAACTTAAAACCTTCGAAATGAGTACCTTCATTGGGTGATGTCTGATATTTGTATCAACTTCACACTTTTTAATAATAAATAATTTGCAGATATATAAATTTGCTGCGTATATGTGTATCTTTACGTAGAAAATTTTGCTTTGAATATTGTGTTATTATCGTTATTTTGCTTTCCAACATTATTTTAATACTAAATTGGTTTTTATACAATCTTCTTTCAAGAACAACTGGGAACACCTTCGACATCTTTTATGCAACGACTGCAACCGACAGTTCGAAACTACGTTGAAAATAGGCCAAGGTATTCTGGATACTCATTCGATAGACTATTTCCAGACGTTTTGTTTCCAAGTGACAACAGTGAAATAAGTCGACGAAAAGCCTCTGAGGCCCGCGATCTTCTGAGCAAAATGCTTGTAATTGATCCAGAGGAACGAATTTCAGTTGAGCAGGCTCTTTTACATAGTTATATAAATGTTTGGTATGACGCCGAGGAAGTAAATGCAGTGAGTTTATATGAATACTTTTTTCAGTTATTATAAGTATCTCCTACTGAAGTTTATAGTGTGACTACTGAGGACATCAAAATTTCTAGTCCAAATTCACACAGATTCGTGTTGCCAAATGTGGAAAAAATACGACTAAAAAGTACGACTCGCAAATGTAATGTGGGACATTTGTATTACTTTCAAAAATAAAAACAAATACTACTCGCTTTTTTCATGTGGTCGAAATATCTAGAAAAAAATAAAAAAATTAATAAATAACTAAAACTAAAAAAAAAATAAATAAAAAAATATAAATATATATATATATTGCGAGCATTATCGCTGTAATAATATATATATATATGCTGCCACTGCTTCTGCTTGTCTCATCTCTAATAATCTACCTGCTCTTGATGTTACGGCTTCTGCTCCCCTCAATGCTGAAAATCTTATGTTGTTGGTACTTCATCGGATACTCTCTGCTCTACAAATGTTGCCAATCATCAGTCTACGAATTGGGTAACTGTAAGAAGAAAGAATGCAAAAAAATGCCACGTTGTTGTTGGACAAAGTCAAAACAATGAACTTAAAGTTATTATATATATTCATATTTACTTATTATATATATTCATATTTAAAGTTAATATATATTCATATTTACTGCAGCGTACACATTAAAGGACTAAAATATATTACACATTGCAAGACATATTATATTAAATAAACGTTTTTCTTGTGGGCACTCCTCATTTGTAACCCCATAATGCCATCATCCAAGAACCTCACCATCAATCTGGTGTTCAATGAAGAACAACGCCTAACTACAAACCATATAGTAGACACGAATTGAAGCTAGAGCTTCTTCAGTTAATTACGATAGCTTCCAGCAACCTAAGCGTCAGGTCCACCAAACAGTCATAAACGTTTCAATAAAAAGGGGGAAAGGACAAAAAGGAAAGGCTAAAGTACTGCAGTCAATGAAGACTATTTTCTTCATTTCATCATCCAACTGGTGCAGTTCTCCAGATACATTATATGCAATTCTTCAAAATGCTAGTAAGTTATGCAACTGGTAATTAGGTACAGGTTTTGGAAAAACATCACAATACGGAAAGACGAGAGAATAAATTGTAGCAGCCAAGGTATATCGGGCTGGTCCGATGCCAATCAACGTCTCCCGAGGGATGCCCGCGATATATCAAAAGGATTAATGTAGTGTTTTATAGTAGCATTAAGAATTGTATTAACCAGTTGATCGACAAGTAGAAATATTATAATGAAAATGAAAAATTAACATCGCTTCACGATATTACTTTTTCCTTTCCCTAGGGGCGGAGGGATGTTTATTGTGCCTAGTTTCGTACGCATACTTCTAGGCGATACCTAAACTACATACCGCCACTGGCTGAAATCGTATTGCGTATTTTTTGCGCGATGTGTTGTCTGGGTTAATTCATCATCGCACGCGCAGCGCTGCAGGAATGTGACAGAACGTGTACTAGTCGGCGGAAAAGGCTTTGGGAAATGATTCGTCGCGTCGATAAGTTGGAATCCTTTAAAAAGCTGTGTGAAGAAGCGAACACAGATATCTGGGTAGGAGCCTGTAGGGTCGTGATGGCTAAGATGAGTAGGTTAGTAGGAAACTTACTTGAGTATTCTTGCAGATATAGTCTCAACATTGTTTCCGCGACATTTGGCGGGCCACCAGAATCCGATGAGAGTGTCAGAGTTACAGCAGCAGAAATTCTTGTTATTGCGAAGCATATCGCCAGAAAAAAAGCTCCCAGTCCGGACGGAGTCTCACACGCTGTTCCTAAACTTGCCATCTCGAATATTGCTGCTCTCATTGCGAAACTGATGCCAGCTTGCGGCAGTTAAACCAGCCTATCCTTATTTTTTCTGACTTTATGATGATGTCAGCATTTTCTCTTGTGACCCTGACTGCTGCTGTCTGGGTGCCTCCATAACCCCTCCGTAGGCTGAGCACATCCTCCTGCCCGACGGTTGTCGGCCTAAATTTTTCCACGATTGATCGAAAGACCTCGGTTTTTGTGGTGACTTCGTCGATGTCTTTAATCTCGAGCACTTCTCTCGATGTCTTTAATTCTCCTATATTGGTGTTTGCCTTCATTTTGCCCAATATTTCAGCATATGAAAGGGCGCCTTTCTTCGCAATGACAATTGTCTCCGGTCTTGGCTTCTTATTGCCTCTTTCGCGTACTTTTTCCGGCTTCCGTGAGCTTACTAACGTCCACTGAGCGCTGTCTTCCGCATCTGCTTGAGCTTCTGCGGCGATTGTTTGCCGGGCCGCTCTGACAGAGCTTTCAGCTTCAGTCGGCTTATTTTTTTTGGCCACTGACTGCATCGACAGAGGGTCTTCTCTGCTCCTCTTGTTTGCAGACGCCTGCTTGTTCTTCACAAGAGGTGACGTCTGACAACCGCTTTCGATGGTGTTTCTCCTGCCATTTTCCTTGCCATCCTCCATGCCTCCATCTAGTCGTCTGCCATTTCTAGGAGTATGTTCTATGGCTTCGTACAGTTTGGCAATACCTTCAATTAAATCACGCATTGGTTGGTGAATTGAACGCCTGTCTCCGCCGATCATTTCTACCAGTTCCCCTATCTTTCTTCCCATTTTCTCGGTGAGATGCGCTTCGAGTCACCATCTTTTACAGCTGTAATACATGGCGGTGACGAATTCGATCGCGTGGGCGTCACCAATTCCGCAGAAATTTTCAATGGCAACCGCGCCGTGCGTATGTGTGCGTGTGTTTGTGTTGTTTTTTTTTCCATGAGGGGAAAGCATCGAAAGCCTGCGTGCGGGACTTTAACCACGCTAAAACCCCTCCCCCCTGTCTGTCAGTCCTCCCGGAACTACCGCTAAGTATTACGTCGGGAGGCAGAAGGAGTTTAAAACTCAAACGTTCGTGTCTGTCCAATTGTAGACAGTCATCTAGCCCTAACGTCTCAGTTTACACCCCGTTAGTCGGTCAAGAACTGTCTCCTTGTCCCGCTGACATCAGACTACTACGTGTATCTGTATGTGAGCGTAATTTATGCCATGTGTGCGCGCTGTATGCGCGTGCGCGCGCGTGTGCGTGAGCGCGTGTGCTTGTACCCAGCCATTTCTTTCAGCTACTCTTCTCAGCTGTTCGAGCCTTCTTTGTTCATTCATTACGAATGCCGCCATCCGGCTTACTGCATCCCAGTACGTTGCGTCTGTCAGCATCAGACCAACGATGTTGCCAGGTGTAATGCGCGTACCTACGATTCTTTGTAAAACCTCTCTCGCTGTTTGGTACCGTGGACAGCTAAAAAACACGTGCTCGGCATCCTCAACTATTGGAGCTTTGCAGTGATCGCAGAACGGGTCCTGCTCATAACCGAACCTGTGCAGATAGTACTTAAAGCACCCGTGCCCGCTGAGTACTTGGGTAAGGTAAAAATTGGTATCGCCATGGGTTCTTCGTATCCACGGCTCTAAGTGTGGGATCAGCCGATTTGTCCACCTTCCGCTTTCCGCGCCCTGCCATCTTGTCTGCCACTCTGTGATGGAGGATTGCCTCGCTTCTGCCATATCATGCATGACCCCCGATACCTTAGTGGCTGCTTCTTTAGCCAAAAAATCCAGCGGAATCGATGAAGATATCACTAGCACTGCATCTTCAGAAACTGTACGGAATGCGCAGCAGACTCTTAACGCACACAAGCGGTACACCGCCTTTACGCCTCGCGCAAAGCTTTTAACTTGTAGTGCGCTCTCCCAGATAGCTGCAGCATAAAGTATTGTAGATTTAACTACACTAGCTAAGAGTTGTCTTCGCCTCTGACTAGGCCCTCTTATATTAAGCATTATGCGGGATAGTGCGGTTACAACCTCAGATGCCTTACTCTGCACGTACTCCAGGTGGGCTTTAAAAGTCAGCCGGCGGTCAATCATGACTCCTAGGTATTTGATGTATGGTCTCGACAAAATCACGTTGTTACCAACGCTAATTTCCAGGAATTTCACCTTCTTTCTGCTGCTCACCAGAACTGCTTCCGTCTTATGCTCGGCCAATGTGAGACCCACTGTGTGCGTGTGTGTGTCTGCGCGTGTGTGTGTGTTTTTTTTTATGACGACCGGAGGTGCGGAATCTTCATAGATACCAGTGGACCGGCCCACTGGCATGCACGATTCACCATCCTTGGTGCCTACGTACTAAACCCCACCCCCCATACACCACTACCACTCTCCTCCACGGAACTGCCGTTAAGTATTACTTCGTGGAGGCTGGTTAGCAATCATGCTATCTTCGTGTATTTAACTCATTGCATATTTAATTCAGTGTAAATTTGCTGATGTGCTGCCTTCTATATTTCGGATCCGCTCGGTTCTGCGTAGCTTTACTAACACATTGGTTACATGTGCTTCCACATTACTCCAGTTCTCTATACTTTGAAGCATGTATCGTATTATTCCCTGAGGTTCCGGCAATTGGAAACAACGCGTTCCAAAACGTGGACATCGGAAAATCACATGCTCGACGTCTTCAACTTCATTCACACAGGTTGGACATTCAGACGAGTTATCATGTCCAAACCTATGTAGTTAACTCCGGTAGCAACCATGACCGGTTAAAAACTGGGTAACGTAGAAATTTACATCACCGGCTAAAACCTCTCCGCCGTGTCTGTTGGTCCCCCCGGAACTACCGTTAAGCATACCGTCGGGAGGCAGGTGGAGCTAAAGCTCAAACGTACGTTTACGTCCTATCGTTGTAAGTCTCTAATTATAACGTCGCAGTTAACACGTTCGTTTGTCCGGTTCACTGTTCACAGTTGTCTACTACGCACACGCTCCAACATGCGTTGGCGTTGCATAACAGTAGCACACAAGGATTTGACGGCCATACAGGCATCTGCTGACTGCAGCATACAATTAACGATGTTGTCCACAGTTAATGAGCTCCGCAGCACAATTTCAGCGCTTCTTTTTACTTGCGAGAGGCTACCGCATTCAAAAAAGATGTGACGTGCACCTTCACGTGCACTGGAGCACCACCCACATATTGAGCTCGTATCATGGCCATATTTATACAGATAACCGCGGAAGCAACCGTGACCGCTAATCACAATCGGAAGACCCGGTTTAACTGTCGCACATTCCTTTCCAAATATACCGCCTTAGCCCAAACCGGTGCAGCATACATAATTATCGAAGTGACTACCTTCGATAGTAGCAGCCTACGTCTTTGAGTGGGCCCATACGTATTTGCCATTATACGAGCTAAGGCCGCATAACTTGTCATCGCCTTACCGCAAACCATTTCGATATGCGCAGCAAATGACAATCTGCTATCCAACATAACGCCCAGGTATCGAATTGCGGAGGAAGATGCAATTGTCACTCCATCGATGTTTAGATCTACAAACTCCAGCTTCTTCCTGCTGGTTATTAGCACAGCTTCTGTTTTCTGGGCAGCCAGGTGTAGTTTGTTTTTTACTAGCCATGTCTTAATGGTGTTCACCACGCTGGTCGCTAAACCTTGGAGTTGGTGGAGATGTTTAGCCACAATGACAACAGCAACATCGTCAGCATATCCAATTATATTTACGCCGCTTGGTACCAATATGCGCAGCACCGAATCGTACATTAAATTCCATATTATTGGTCCCAGCACCGAGCCTTGTGGAACTCCAGCTGTAACTTCGTATCGCTTGATACCCACATCGGTGCTATAAAGAAGAATTCTCCAGGGTTGTGATGATGCTTTCCCAGCTTGCTGAATTGAAGGCGTTTTGGACGTCCAATGTTATGACCAAACAGTACTCTTTTGTGCCGTGTAACCAGCGAGAGCCTTCGATTGCTTTCTCGGCTATGCTTATTACTCTCTGGATAGCGTCTACTGTAGAATGGCCCTTTCGAAAACCATACTGATGAGGCGATAGTCCATTTATATCGTCCACATGACACTGTAGGCGCTCACGCAGGATATGTTCCAGTACCTTTCGCAGTGCATCCACCATGCATAATGGCCTGTATGAGCTTGGTTCCATTGAGGGCTTGTTGGGCTTTGGAAGTAATACCAAGCGCTGAATTCTCCATATTTTTGGGAAGATATTCTCGTTCACGCAAGCCTGAAATAATTTCCGAAATGGTTCAGGTGTGATGCTGTATGCCAACTTTATGATTTCATTGGGTATCCCATCTGGTCCTGGTGCCTTTTTACAGCCGAAGGAACTCATTGCCGCAACTATTTCCTCGTCGGTGACAGTCGGCGCTGGCATAATAGTTGTCTCATACTCTATGGTGGGTGTATTATGCTCATGCTGCGGAAAGAGTTTCTGCACTACCTTCTGCATAAATTCCTGCGCTGTGGGAATTTCTACCTTTGGATATTTTACCCTCGACATTACGATTTTGTACGCGTCACCCCATGGGTTAGAATCCACGTCATCGCACAATTTCCTGAAGCAGGCATTCTTGCTCTTCTTGATCGCCTTTTTAAGTGCCCTGCGTGACATCGTATGTGCAGCTCGATGTGCTTCATAATTTTCGGTTGCAATGCTGCGTTGTTCCCTTCTTCTGTCTTTGAGGCATTTCTTTCTAAGCGCAGCGATCTCATCATTCCAACAGAACACTGATCGTCGGCCTTGTTTATTGCCCCTTATCGCCATTGACGCATCGCAAGCTGCATTGAGCCACGAGACAACTTGTCTGGCTAAGTCTTCTGCTCTTTCCGCTTGTGGAGCAGACATTCGCAGCATTTGCTCAAAAACATCTCTGTCCAACGTGTGTAGTTTCCAACTCTTTATTCTTGAGGTACTCTGTACCACCTCCTCTGCGTGATCACGCCTAATATGAATTATCAAAGCACGATGGTCGCTATTTGTATACCGGCTGCTAACCCGCCAATCGATGCGTCTTATCAACGAACAGCTTGCGAATGTAATATCTATCGTCGATATTCTTCCGTTCCTTTCGAATGTGTGCTGACGCCCATTGTTAAGCAGTACGGCGTCTAAATACGCAAAGGCTTCGAGCAGAATTCTACCTCTTTCATTAGTGAGCAGGCTGCCCCATTCCACGGCCCACGCATTAAAATCCCCCGCTATTATAAAGGGTGAAGTATTGCGAGCGTCCCTTACCAACTGATCAATCACTGCCGAGTATTCCAGGTCGGTTAAACTTGGCGGACAGTAGCAGCTATATATATAAATACCAGCAATCTTTACTACCACGTAGTAATCCCTTTCGACTTCATGCTTCCACTGGAAAGGTAAGTTTCCACAGTTCCAGATAGCCGTCTTCGCCTTTTTATCAGAGAACCATCCTCGCTGATTTCGGTACTGCTCAGCCATAATCACTGCGTCCAGTTTTAGTTCGGCTACCGTCTGTTTGAGAAGCTCCTGGGCCGCTTCACAATGGTTTAGGTTAATCTGCAGCAACTTCATTTCCGATTGCCGCACGCCGCTTTAAATGCAGGGCATTTTATCCCACCTGTAGCGTGCTTGCTGTCCATTTTTTTGCTGGAACATGTTGGGCAACAAGCTTCATTTTTGCAGGCTCTGGCTAAGTGACCCTCTTGCCCATAATTAATGCAGCATTTGCTTCTGTCCACTTGGCTCGTACACACTTTAGCTATATGACCGAAGTCTAAGCATTTAAAGCAGCAGAGAACCGACTCCTTCATTCGTATTCGACACACTGACCACCCAATTTTAAGCTTACCTATTTCTAGGAGTACTTTGGCTGCCCTCGTCGATACTCGAATTACTGCAGTCTGAGTGTCGCTATACGATTTCCGGATCGAGCTGACCACTGGTTCTTCCTCACAGATGCTTCGAACTGCTACCACCACTTCCTCGCTCGTTGTCCAAGTCTCTAATTTCCATCACCTGTTCGTTGCCAAGAGTTTTCACCTTTGCCTGTTCACCTATGTGACGACCCAAATTTGCTGTGCAAATTTGGCGCACAAAAATAACAAGCAGTCGAACAGACTTAAAAACTGTTCCCAAGAACAGTTCTCATCAGAAAGCACACGCATTTAAGCTACTACTACAGACGATCGTTTAGAAACGCCCACACACCGACGCTCAGCGGAGAAATGGAAAGAAAGCAAAAGTGACGTGGTGTGCATGTTACATGCAGATGCAACTGAGCGTCAGAGCGGCTATATGCAAATGATTCCAGCGAGGAGAGCAAGCAATCAAAGTGCGCTGAGCACTAATAACCTGTTTTGTGCCGAGAGTGCAGTAAGTACACAGATCAGCTCTCAGCTGATCTAGAGTGAACCACTGTTGCAGTTTATATACCGCAAAAACAATGTATGCAAGAAGACGGCAGTGAAGTTCACTGACCGTAGAACTTCTTAACCTTGGGAAAGCGGCTATTTGGAAAAAATACTTTTTTGCACGAAAACTGCTTAACGGAGTACGAAATACCGCACTCCGTTAAAATCGAACATTCTGGAAAACGGACGCCAACGAGTATAAAATAGACTGCAAAACAGAACTCGTGGTTGTTCAGTGCAGTCTACCTTTCGGTTCAGTTCTCAGTCTGATTCTCGTTTCATAAGTTCAACAAGTTCACACGGTGCAATTGCTCAGTCGGTTCAGTGAAAGCAGTGGTTCAGCCAATTCAGTTGTGCTGTCAGTTTGGCAGTACTCGAGAAAATTAAAGAGTGAAGTAGTGAAAAGTGATCAAGCAGGCAACGCGCAGTACGAATTCACAGTCGTAGTGGCTCAAATGCCTTCCTGTTAGTACCCTTAAAGAGTTGAATTCACAGTCGTAGTGGCTCAAATGCCCTCCTGTTAAATTCGCAGTCGTAGTGGCTCAAATGCCCTCCTGCTAAAACTCACAAAGGGTCGAATTCACAGTTGTAGTGGCTCAAATGCCCTCCTGTTAGTACTCGCAAAGAGTTGAATTCACAGTCGCAGTGGCTCAAATGCCCTCCTGTTAAATTCGCAGTCGTAGTGGCTCAAATGCCCTCCTGCAAAAACCCACAAAGGGACGAATTCACAGTCGCAGTGGCTCAAATGCCCTCCTGTTAGTGCTCGTAAAGAGTCGAATTCACAGTTGTAGTGGCTCAAATGCCCTCCTGTAATTACCCGTAAAGAGACGCGTAACCACAAGCTATCTCACAAACGTAGTGAGATATCAGCAAGTCAGTAGAACACGTGTAATCTCATAAACGCAGTGAGATATCAGCATGTCAGTAAAACATCAGTGATCTCACAAACGCAGTGAGGTATGAGCAAGTCGGCAGAACATCAGTGATCTCACAAACGCAGTGAGATATCAACAAGTCAGCGGGACACCAGTGATCTCACACACGCAGTGCGATATCAGCAAGTCAACAGAACACGTGTGATCTCATAAACGCAGTGAGATATCAGCATGTCAGTAAAACATCAGTGAGCTCACAAACGCAGTGAGGTATCAGCAAGTCAGCAGAACATCAGTGATCTCACAAACGCAGTGAGATATCAACAAGTCAGCGGAACACAAGTGATCTCACAAACGCAGTGAGATATCAGCGAGTCAACAGAACACCAGTGATCCCACAGACCCAGTGAGGAATCAGCAACAGCGAGACATCAATAATCCGGCAGAATACCAGTGATCTCACAAACGCGGTGAGATATCAACAACCCAGCAGCATAAAGCGCAAAGCGCGTAGAGGTACCGACGACAGTATATTATTGTATTTCTAGTACGACTACCAACTGTACCAGCAAACCAAACACAAATATTAGAATAAGATATTTCTAAGGTGAATAAAGATATTGAACCTAAATAATCTTGTCTTGTAATCGAACCCTGGAGTCCCGGCGAGCTAATCCAAGCCTTAGGAGAAGACAAGAAGGTTCGTTACAAGTGGCGCCCGAACAGGGACAATATCATATTCACCAATAGCTAAGACTCGACTAGAAATATATATAATATAATAAATTAAAACTTATCATGGAGCCGACTGGGACCAAAACATACCGAACAGGATGGTTATACCGGCTAAATAAAGAATCGCTGGCTCAGTGCTTGTCTGAGTTTGGACTCGTCGCCGAAGGAACTCTCAATGACATGAGGAAAAGACTTGTCGAGTTCGTCAATGAAGGAAACCACGCGGAGAGCGTGGAACGAAGGTTGAGGGCGTATGAAGCGGAAGACGGTCGCACGACACCGGAACCCAGTGACCTGCCGAAAGTGCTAATGATGGATGTTCCGACGAGAGAACGCAGCCCGAGTGGCCGAGTGAGCGTAAACACCCCGCGGGTGACGGACAGTAACCTGTTGGAAAGAGTCGAGCGACATTCGTACCCCGATGTTATTGACAAGGTGAGAAAATGGTCCGTGAGGTATGATGGCGGTGTCGACCCTTTGGCCTTCGTAGAGCGGATGGAGGAGCTGGCCGAGACGTATGGCATCGACAGCAATCTGTTGCCACGCGCGATGCCAGAGCTGCTGGAAGACAAAGCCTTGCTCTGGTATCGAAACAACAATAATCATTGGCGGTCATGGGAGGCTTTTAAGCAAGACTTCCTGGACTTCTTCCTACCCAGGCGTTTCTTTGAAAGACTCGACGACGACATTCGCAGTCGACAACAGCGCGCAAACGAGAAGTTCAGGGACTACGTCATTAGCCTGCAAAATCTAATGAGACATAGCAGGTGCACAGAGAAAGAAAAGCTGGAGAGGATATACAAAAACTCTGCGTTTGAGTACCAGTTTTATATAAAAAGACAAGATTTCCGGGAGCTGAAGGAGTTGCTCTCGTTGGCGGAGGATTTCGAGTGCTTGCGATTCGCCAAGACAGACGAGTCTTCCGAAGAATACCAGACGCGGCCAGTAGCCTCAAGACAGTGGCCATCTGAGCGCAACCATGCGGTGAGCCAGGCGGTCTCAAGGCCTTTCAACCCGAAAACGGCATGCGGACGCTGCAGGCAGGAAGGTCATATGCGCCGCGATTGCCGAAACCCGGTCGTAATTTTCTGCTGGGAGTGTGGCCGAGAAGGAACCAGAACCATTGACTGTTGCAGACAGAGACAGGGAAACGACCTGGGACCCCGCCGAAAGCGAGAGGAGGCGGGCCCCAGCCAGAGGATCTCTCGCAGAAATTAAAGCCCCTCCGGATTAACAATCAGCGCATCGTGGCCATGGTGTCCATCCGAGGCAAGCAAATACAGGCGACAGTGGACACGGGAGCGACGCGAAGTTTCGTGAGCAGGGCGCTCGCGGAAAGACTGGTGGGAAGGAGGCTGTTTGAGAAAGCGGAGGTGGACGGGACAACCAGAAAAGTGTCCGAATGTACCACACTAGAAGTTGCTATGGGAAATGGTACATGCGAGTTGTCCTTTCTTGTGTTGACGGAAGTCCTAGACGACGTGCTCCTCGGAATGGATTTTCTGTGCGGGATCGGAGCGACACTCTCCTTCGGAGGCGAAACCGTGTCTCTGGGCCCAACGGAGAAACAGGAGAAGGCGAATGGCGCAGTCATTTGCACATCAGCACAAGAATCAGGTCCTACACAACCAGAGGACATGGAGAGTTTTCTTCAGGAGGAATTGAAGAAATTTGAAATCCTGAAAGGCGTCTCTAATATTACGGAGCATAAAATAGTGATGCGGGATGAGCGTCCTATAAAACAACGGTATTTTCCCAGAAATCCGGCGATGCAGGCTGTCATCGACAAAGAGATCGACGAACTCCTCGAGAAAGGCTGCATAGAACCTTCAAGCAGTCCTTACAGCGCACCAATCGTGTTGGTGAAAAAGAAGTCGGGTGAATGGAGATTATGCGTGGATTATCGCCAGCTGAACGCCCGCTCGATTCCGGATGCATACCCCATTCCAAGGATTCAACATATTCTGGAGCGGTTGCGAGATGCGAAATATATCAGTAGCCTGGATCTGAAGAGCGGGTACTGGCAGATTCCAATGGCAGAAGACAGTAAGCAATACACGGCGTTTACTGTGCCTGGAAGAGGACTTTTCCAGTGGCGGGTGATGCCTTTCGGACTGCATTCGGCTCCAGCCACTTTTCAGCGGGCCTTGGACCAGGTTATCGGTCCCGATTTGGAGCCTAAAGCTTTCGCCTATCTGGACGACATAATTGTCACAGGTTCGTCCGCGGAAGAGCACATCGACAATCTTCGAGAGGTTTTCCGGCGTTTGAGACAGGCAAATCTCAAACTCAACGTGAACAAATGCGAGTTCTTTAAGAAAGAACTTAAATACCTGGGTCATGTGGTAAGCGAGCAAGGCATCCAGACAGACCCGGAGAAAATTTCGGCGATTCAAAATTTGAAACCGCCAACCACCACCAAAGAATTGCGAAGATGCTTGGGCATTGCCTCCTGGTACCGCAGGTTCGTGCCGGATTTCGCCAAGACCGTCCAGCCAATGACCACGCTGCTACGTAAAGGGAAACATTGGAAGTGGGGCGAGGCGCAACAGGAAGCGTTTGAAACCCTCAAACAAAAACTCACAGAGGCACCAATACTGGCGTGCCCAGATTTCAACGAGAGATTCCAACTGCAAACGGACGCGAGCGACTTCGGACTTGGAGCCGTGCTCACACAACAACTGGAAGGTCAGGAGCGTGTTATCGCGTACGCCAGCCGACATCTTAACAAGGCCGAAAAGAATTACTCGGCAACAGAAAAAGAATGCCTGGCCATAGTGTGGGGTATTCGCAAGATGCGCGCTTACCTTGAGGGATACCGGTTCACCGTAATCACAGATCATCTGGCGCTGAAGTGGCTAAATTCTATTGAGAGTCCATCCGGGAGAATAGCGAGGTGGGCTTTGGAGTTACAACAGTTTTCCTTTGAAATCCAGTACCGGAAGGGGAAGCTGAATGTAATCGCGGATGCACTATCCCGACAGCCGCAAGAAACCGTCGCCAGAGTGACAGCAGCAGAGACACGCGAGCAACACTGCAAGTGGTTACAAGCGAAGGTCAAAGAAGTGGAACAAAATCCGGAGAAGTTCCCAGATTATACCTTGGAGAATGGAAATTTGTACCGGCATATTCCAAATCGACTTGGAGACGAGGACTGCACGCCGTGGAAATTGTGCGTGCCCAGGACCATGAGAGGCCGAGTTCTCAAAGAGAATCACGACCACCCGTGCGCTGGCCACGGGGGAGTCCGCAAGACGATATGCCGGCTAACAAGTAAATATTACTGGCCCGGGATGTTCCAGGATGCGAGGAAATATGTGCGACAATGTGAATCGTGTCAACGTTACAAGCCGAACCAGCAAAAGGCTGCAGGGAAAATGCTCACTCAATTGGCAGAAGAACCTTGGGCGATACTCTGCGCGGATTTTGTGGGTCCGCTACCCCGTTCTACACACGGAAACACAACGCTTCTCGTATTCTTCGACAAATTTTCGAAATGGACAGAAATGATACCGTTACGCAAAGCTTCAACAGAACACTTGCAGCGAGCGTTCCGAGAACGAATTCTAGCCCGGTTCGGGGTACCCAAGATTCTGGTCACGGATAACGGGACTCAGTTTACGAGTCGCAGTTTTCGTCGTTTCCTCCAGGACATGGGTGTGAAGCAACAGTATACTGCTCCATACACACCACAGGAGAATCCCACGGAGAGAATCAACAGAACGATAAAAACGATTATTGCGCAACTTTCGGACAACAAGCATCGGAACTGGGACGAACTGCTCCCAGAAATTACGCTAGCCATTAATAGCAGCGTATCCGAGTCCACGGGATACAGCCCGGCATATCTCACTCAAGGACGAGAGCCAAGACTTCCTGGAACTTACTACGACGAACAAACGCCAGGCAGCGGTCAGGAACCCATACAACCCTCAGAGAGGGGGGAAAATCTAAGAGAGGTCTTCAAATTGGTGGTGAGAAACTTGGAAAAGGCAACGCAGGATCAGGCGCACCACTATAACTTGCGACGACGACAGTGGAAACCAGAAATCGGGCAATCAGTACTCGTGCGACAGCACCCGCTGTCGAAAGCAATCGACAGCTTCGCGGCGAAATTGTCTCCGAAATTCGACGGCCCGTACCAGGTAATTGGATTCGTGTCACCAGTGATCGTGCGTTTACAGAAAGAAGGTGAGACCCGGCCTAAAACGGCTCATGTGAGCGAGCTCAAGGCGTACCAACAGGCGGCAGCGCAAAGTGACCATACTCCCGAGAGAGTTTCTGGCAACGTACGTCTGATTCAGAGCACAGGAAGCCCGCCAACCACAGACGCTGACGGTCCAACCAAATCAAGAGCAGAATCAAACAAACGCGGAGGCAGAAGGAAATTGTGTCGGCCAGAACCCGATTACAGGAAGGGAAAACCGGCTCCAGCAAGAATCGCTATAGCTAGCGAAGAATTCAACAGCGACCCGAAAGCAAAACACAGGCAGAATCCGCAAACGCGGCGACAGACTTACAACAGGCCACAGGTGGACACCCGTGGCGCAGACATAAAAAAATAAGCAGAAGGCTACGCATCCGGCGGACGAGAAACAAACGACTCGAGCATATTCGCAAGGTCGCGAGCACTTGAAATTCGGCGACTTCACGCCGGAAGAAAGGAAGGCGTTGTTTCACAAGGAATTAAGCTATATATGAATTTATTAAATGGATTAATTGGAACCGCATTGAAAATTAATTAGAAATTGCAGACAAGAGAGAGGGAAAAAAAAAAGAAAAAAAAAGGTTTTTTCTTTTACCCCGAAGTAGAGGGGGAGTGTGACGACCCAAATTTGCTGTGCAAATTTGGCGCACAAAAATAACAAGCAGTCGAACAGACTTAAAAACTGTTCCCAAGAACAGTTCTCATCAGAAAGCACACGCATTTAAGCTACTACTACAGACGATCGTTTAGAAACGCCCACACACCGACGCTCAGCGGAGAAATGGAAAGAAAGCAAAAGTGACGTGGTGTGCATGTTACATGCAGATGCAACTGAGCGTCAGAGCGGCTATATGCAAATGATTCCAGCGAGGAGAGCAAGCAATCAAAGTGCGCTGAGCACTAATAACCTGTTTTGTGCCGAGAGTGCAGTAAGTACACAGATCAGCTCTCAGCTGATCTAGAGTGAACCACTGTTGCAGTTTATATACCGCAAAAACAATGTATGCAAGAAGACGGCAGTGAAGTTCACTGACCGTAGAACTTCTTAACCTTGGGAAAGCGGCTATTTGGAAAAAATACTTTTTTGCACGAAAACTGCTTAACGGAGTACGAAATACCGCACTCCGTTAAAATCGAACATTCTGGAAAACGGACGCCAACGAGTATAAAATAGACTGCAAAACAGAACTCGTGGTTGTTCAGTGCAGTCTACCTTTCGGTTCAGTTCTCAGTCTGATTCTCGTTTCATAAGTTCAACAAGTTCACACGGTGCAATTGCTCAGTCGGTTCAGTGAAAGCAGTGGTTCAGCCAATTCAGTTGTGCTGTCAGTTTGGCAGTACTCGAGAAAATTAAAGAGTGAAGTAGTGAAAAGTGATCAAGCAGGCAACGCGCAGTACGAATTCACAGTCGTAGTGGCTCAAATGCCCTCCTGTTAGTACCCTTAAAGAGTTGAATTCACAGTCGTAGTGGCTCAAATGCCCTCCTGTTAAATTCGCAGTCGTAGTGGCTCAAATGCCCTCCTGCTAAAACTCACAAAGGGTCGAATTCACAGTTGTAGTGGCTCAAATGCCCTCCTGTTAGTACTCGCAAAGAGTTGAATTCACAGTCGCAGTGGCTCAAATGCCCTCCTGTTAAATTCGCAGTCGTAGTGGCTCAAATGCCCTCCTGCAAAAACCCACAAAGGGACGAATTCACAGTCGCAGTGGCTCAAATGCCCTCCTGTTAGTGCTCGTAAAGAGTCGAATTCACAGTTGTAGTGGCTCAAATGCCCTCCTGTAATTACCCGTAAAGAGACGCGTAACCACAAGCTATCTCACAAACGTAGTGAGATATCAGCAAGTCAGTAGAACACGTGTAATCTCATAAACGCAGTGAGATATCAGCATGTCAGTAAAACATCAGTGATCTCACAAACGCAGTGAGGTATGAGCAAGTCGGCGGGACACCAGTGATCTCACACACGCAGTGCGATATCAGCAAGTCAACAGAACACGTGTGATCTCATAAACGCAGTGAGATATCAGCATGTCAGTAAAACATCAGTGAGCTCACAAACGCAGTGAGGTATCAGCAAGTCAGCAGAACATCAGTGATCTCACAAACGCAGTGAGATATCAACAAGTCAGCGGAACACAAGTGATCTCACAAACGCAGTGAGATATCAGCGAGTCAACAGAACACCAGTGATCCCACAGACCCAGTGAGGAATCAGCAACAGCGAGACATCAATAATCCGGCAGAATACCAGTGATCTCACAAACGCGGTGAGATATCAACAACCCAGCAGCATAAAGCGCAAAGCGCGTAGAGGTACCGACGACAGTATATTATTGTATTTCTAGTACGACTACCAACTGTACCAGCAAACCAAACACAAATATTAGAATAAGATATTTCTAAGGTGAATAAAGATATTGAACCTAAATAATCTTGTCTTGTAATCGAACCCTGGAGTCCCGGCGAGCTAATCCAAGCCTTAGGAGAAGACAAGAAGGTTCGTTACACCTAGTATTTTCTGCACATCCGCTTTAAGCATTTGCGCATTAATGTCTGGGCTCCTCTTAAGTTCAAAAAGCATTTCGCCTCTTTGGGTCTTCCTTATCTTGACCACATTTTCTCCTAGCTTTGTAAGACTTTGTTCCCCTTTGACATTTTTTAACATGTCACTGTACGACACATTGCCCGTTTTTTCAATAATAATTGATTCCGGCTTCATTGTCTTCAAAGCCCTAACGCGTTTGCTCATCTCTTTCGGTTTCTTTTTGTGGCTTATTGTAATCCACTCACTATTATCTTCAGTATCTTTTTCAACGTCTTTATTTTGCTGCCCATTGCAGGTTTTTGGCACTTCGTTTTCGCGAACCTTTTTAACGCGCGGTTGTGTTGTTACCGATTCGTCTCTTAAGCGCTTAGACTTCTTATTCTGCTTGAGGAAAGGAGAAGTTTGCGTTGAAGACTCGCAAATCTCTCTTGCACTAACACACGCATTCAATTTCACTAGATGCACTGTGAGGAGCATTAGGACTTAACGCCAACTTATGCGCTACCTCCGTTCTAGCATCATCATAAACCTCTAGAATGCTATCCATGAGGTTCCTCATTGGTTGGTGAATACTGCGCCGCAAGCTATCCGTTGATGCGATTGTCTCCGTCATCATACCGTGTAGCTCGCGAATTTTGCTGCCTAGTAATTGGAACGAGCAAGCCCGTTTGTTTGCATCTGTACTTACTGCTGCCGAACTCGGTGGTGAGGAGCTTGAGCGAGCGATGCCTCCCTCCTTACTAAGCTTCACTGGCGTTCGTCCAATACGGTTGCTCCTTTTGAATGGATTCGCTGAGCCCATGTACGCCTCCGTTAATTGGCTGCCGCCGCCATTTTGTTGCAGATCACTAGTTCTGCCTTCTGCTGATTTCGCACTCTTTTTCCCACCTTCTGATAGTAGTGCCGTCTCGCTCCCACCAGGCATAGCTTTAGCGTAGGCCAGAACCGCTGCTAAAGTTGTCTTCACTAAGCTATACTAAGCTAGACTAGTTGATAGGGGGAAAAAGTGGCGCTCTTTCAGACTTGTTGGTAGAAAGAAACTGTCAAAAACTGTCAGCGCGCCAAATTCGTATTCCGCACTTTGACAGATTAGCTTATGTTTAAACTATTTGCACTAATGTTGCGCGGGATCTTTTCTTGCAAGAAAATTTTGCTCTTGTGTTTCTTATTTTTCTTGTGTTTCAAATTTAAAAAATAACACTGCTGTGTTCCAGGCAAACCGCACGGTAAAACACGACGCGAGATTGCACTATCGCACACTAAATAATTTCTTCGAATCGAAAACTGCAATTAAAACGCACTTAATCCGACCAAGAACGGCTTTTTTAGAAGGAGCCGACGTGCACACGTCTTCTCCCTAAAAACTCCCACTCGGTCCTTGTGTGTGCGTGTGTGTGTGCGCGTGTGTGTGTGTTTTTTTTCCGTATGAGGGGAAAGCATCGAAAGCCGGCGTGCGGGACTTTAACCACGCTAAAACCCCTCCCCCTAGTCTGTCAGTCCTCCCGGAACTACCGCTAAGTATTACGTCGGGAGGCAGAAGGAGCTTAACACTCAAGCGTTCGTAATCGTCCAATTGTGCGACATTATCTCACCCTAACGTCCCTGTTCACCCCACGTTAGTCGGTCCAGTTCTGTCCACTTGCCTTGCCATCATCTGACTGTTACGTGCACGCTCCAGACTGCGCTGCTCTCTCATGACTTTCGCGCACATGGACTTCAACACATCCCACGCCTCTGGCGATTTTAACATGCACTCGACGATATTCTGCGCTGTTATTGGTTGTCGCAACGCCGCCTCTGTCATTTCTCGCGTTTGTGCAAGGCCATCACACTCGAAAAATATGTGGTTTGCATCTTCGCAGAGGTTGGGGCACCGCGCGCAAAATTCCTCAGAGTCAGGGCCTACTTGTAGAGATAATTTCGGAAACATCCATGACCGCTGAGCATCTGCGTCATGTAAAAATCTAGTTCCCCATGGCGTCTCTCTATCCATGTCCTGATCTCTGGTATTAGATGATACGTCCACCTGCCTTTATTGCAATGATCCTATCTCTGCTGCCATTTCGACAAAGTGACATCCTTGATGGTCATGATCTCGTGATGCGGAGGCCTCTTCCAACCGCCACTCTCATACGGTGCATTTCGTTTAACTCAGCGATAATCAGATCCGCTGGAGGTATTCCTGCCAAAATCCCTGCTGCCTCTTGTGATATGGTACGGAAACCACAGCACACCCTTAGAGCACATAAACGAAATAGTTGGTTCAGCTTCCGCATATTTCCCTTTTTCTTGGCTGCCTTTGCCCAAACAGGTGACGCGTACATTACCACGGATTGGACGACTTTTGATAGCAACAGCCTATTTTTTTGGCCTGGTCCATATGTATTTGTCATTATACGGGCAAGTGCAGTATATGTCCGCATCGCCTTACCACACACCGTCTCTACATGCGCTGCAAAGGACAATCTAGTATCCAGAGTGACTCCTAGAATTTTGACAGCAGGTTTTGTGCAAATCATGTGCCCATCAATATTGAGCGTCAGGGATTCCATCCTTTTCCTGCTAGTTATTAACAGGGCCTCCGTTTTCTGGCTAGCCAGCTGCAAGCAGTTTACTTCAAGCCATGTTTTGATGCTGCTTACAACGTTGGTAGCTATCTCCTGGAGTCGGTAAAGTTCCTTGGCTACGATTATCACTGCTACATCATCGGCATAACCAATTATTTTAACGCCACTTGGCACTGATATACGAAGGACTGCATCATACATTAAGTTCCAAAGAAGAGGTCCCAATACTGAACCCTGTGGAACTCCGGCTGTCACTTCATACTGTTTTACTTCCGCATTTGTCGTGTAGAGCAGAGTTCTTTCCGCCAAAAAACCAAAAAATTATATTTACTATATACTGCGATGTTTGCAATCGTTCTATCACTTCGCAAATTCGCTTCCAACTGGCGGAGTTAAAGGCATTCTTTACATCTAACGTGACGACTAGACAGTATTTCTTAGTGCCATGTAACCACCGAGTACCTTCAATAGCGTTTTCGGCTATTTCGACTACCTGATTAAGGGCATCAAGGGTTGAGCGGCATCTTCGAAATCCATACTGATGATCTGATAATGCTCGGATATCATCTACGTATTGTTGCAAGCGATTTCTAATAATGTACTCCAACACCTTGCCAAGGGCATCGATCATGCAAAGCGGCCGGTAAGAGGCTGGGTCGTTCGCTGGCCTGCCTGGTTTAGGAAGCAGGACCAAACGCTGCACTTTCCAGATTTTTGGGAAAATGCCTTCCCGTAAGCATCTGCTATATAATTGTAGAAACGGCTGAGACTGCATATTAAACGCTATCTTCAGGACTTCATTTGTAATGCCATCCGGTCCGGGCGCCTTTTTATTATTAAAGGATGTTATTCCTGAACTGACCTCCTCTCTAGAAAGTTCTGGAGGGAGTCCCTCGTATAGTTCTGACGACGGCAGCGTGCATAATTCGTGTCTCGGGAAGAGCGTGGATATTATATTCAGTATATATTCGGCTGAAGTGGGCGTTTGCCGATTTATACACTTAAACTTCGCCATGATTTTCCTATAAGCCCCTCCCCAAGGGTCGACCTCTACATCATTGCACATCTCTTTGAAACAATTCTGCTTGCTATTTCTGATCGCCTTCTTCAGTTCTTTGCGCGCCTTGGTATAGATCATTCTATATGTTGTGAGAACGGCCGTACCAATTCCTCGCTGCAGCTTTCTCCGGGCGAATATGCATCTTCTTCTTAATTCAGCGATCTCTTCATTCCACCAATAAACAGGACGGCGCGCTAGCCTACTTCCTTTTCTGCACATGGCCGCATCGCAGGCATTGCTTAACCACGAAACAACACGTTTAGCTCCTTTATTAACCGTTAATGATGGCGGAATAGCCGACTGCAGCATTTCCTCGAAGACTTCCTTATCCAATGTCTGGATTCTCCACCCTTTCTGACTTGCATTTTGTATGCAATTGGTCCTCATTTCAGCAGTGAAGTGGAGTATATTAAGGCTCATCTTCCCAGTAATCTAGCGCTGCCTGGAGGTGACTCGACGGTGGAACTAAAGGGTGTTTATTCTTTCATGAAGGTAAAAGGAATTATAATGAACCAACGCTTAGTAATAAATGCTGAGATACCGCTCATTTATAATAAATCATCCGAGTTATATAGATTGATCCCACTCCCCATCAATAGCGCCAATCGGACATTAATAGCAAGAATTATGGCTGAGTATATTGCATACAATATGGACGAGAGTGTCTATACTTCGCTGACTCAACTTGAAATAAACAAATGTACAAAAATTAAAGAAAACCATTTTATGTGCAGAGAAAATTGGTCATGGAAACTGGCAACAGGAAGATCCTGTGAAATCGCAACTTTGAAAAAGTTAGACAATGCAGACTCTTTGAAGAGATAAGAAAGCGAGATTTGTGGGCACACCTATCCAAGGAAAATTATTGGCTCTTTAATATATTTGACAAGAGCATATTAAAAATTGATTGCAGTCCCGGCCAACAAAATTGGTTAAAGGTTACATCGCAAGGCGTGCTGAAACTACGAGCTGGGTGTTCAGCGTTCTACGAGGGGATTGCGTTAACGGCTACTCAACGTTTTGAACATCAAGAAGAATTAAGAATTCAATCCTCAGCCTGGACCAAAAACTTAAGTCGTTTATATGAGGTAAACATCAAACCATTCGACAGTGTAATTAGCAACAATTCTCAACTGATTGATGAACTTAGCAAAGAAATAAAGGAATTTAAATCATTTCACATTGAACTGCGTACACTAAAATGGCATACAACCAGCGGGCACTCTGCATTTATATTAGTTGTTATAATAATACTAATATTTCTCTGTTTCTATATAAAGCAGAAATGTTGTAGGTCATCAAACCGTCTACAAATCGACTTCATCGCTCCACCCACGCTTGCTGGGCGGCAAAATGTTTAGAGACAAACTAAACATAAGATAAGAAGTTACGAGGAGTCGACGGAAAAGAATCGCCGACGTTAATCAGCGGTGCCTGATAAGGCAAAAGGGAGAACACATACAATCCAGCTGCACTCAAACATCTCGCGTCTAATATTCACACCCTTTTTATCATCGGTTGAGCCAACAATACAACTCTGCAGCAACATCTAATCTTGGGACAGCGTCTTATCTTGGGTCAGGCAGTCTTCATATCCAACCTTTTTTATTACTTTCTTATCTCTAAAAATGTACCACATTTGCTGTAACATATGATGTAAACTTGTACTCTAAACTAGTATATAAGCCAACTAAAAACGACAAATAAATCAGTATCCTAAAATTACTCAGTGTGTTATTACGTATTGTGCGTGTAACAAACGGGCTCTTCGAAAACTGAACTGATTGGCGCTAAGACCTTGATCTCCTTCAGTGAAAGGCAGAAGCCGCTCATAAATTATTCTTTCAAGGACCTTTCCAACAGTATCCAAGAGACAGATCGGTCTATAAGAGGACGGCTCGCCTGGCGGCCTTCCAGGTTTGGGCAGCAATGCCAATTTTTGAATTTTCCAAATCGCCGGAAAAACTCCTTACCGCAGACAGGATTGCATGACAGCAGCAAAATGTAGTGGGTAACTCAAAACAGCTGTCTTCAACGCTGCGTTTGGGACAGAATCCGGACCTGGAGCTTTGTTGTGCTGTATTCTTTTAGCCGCCGAAAGCACTTCACTTGACTGTTTGACTTGACTGCTTGACTTGACTTGACTGCTTGACTTGACTTGACTGCTTGACTGCATTTATACCCTCAAGCATATTGTCTTTCCTTTTCCCCCCAAACAATGTTTTTTTTATATGCCTCACTTCCTCTGTACTCACCTCAATCACCTCGCCTATGTGGTGATTACTAGACAGGAGAAAACTAGCCTAACCACTACGTATGCCAAACGTATGCCAAGAACAACTTACACAATGGTACTTAGATACAGAGAACTTAAAAGTGTATATACATTGCATTACATATTTAAATTTGTTCTTGTTGGCTTTGTGAGACGCGGGATTTGCGTCCTCACACTCCCTCCCTACTTACAGGTGGAAGAAGAGCCTCATCTCACCCCTCCTCTGAAAACGTGCCCGGTAGTGGACGCCTCGTTCTTCGAAGTGGAAAGCAAACCTTTTTCCCCTGTGGTGTTTCTTCTTGGCTTCCTCCAGACGTTGTACTACGCCGGCTGGAAGTTCCATGCCGACGGGCACCGGTTGCCAAACCTTCGCGCTTGCTTCTGTTGTGTTTCTATTTATAGTGTGGTGGTCTCAATATCATTGGTCGCTCTTGGGTCCTCTCCATCACTGCCTTCGTGCATGCCTCTTCGAATCTGGTGATCTAGTCCTGGCACTCTGGTATACTTGGCTCTCCCGCACTTCTTGGCTCTCCCGAACTTCTTGGCTCTCTCAAACTCCTTGGCTTCCCGAACTTCTTGGCTCTCCCGAACTTCTTGGCTCTTCCGAATTTTTGGCTCTGCCGAACTTCTTGGCTCTCCCGACTTCTTGGCTCTCGCGAACTTCTTGGCTCTCCCGACTTCTTGGCTCTCCCGAGTTTTGGCATTCTCTGCTGTTTCCGGCTATGGGAGTTTTAATCCAGCCCGTTCATGTTCTTGGTAGGTCCCAACCGTGTGGTGTGCGAGTCGCTGGGATGTGGACTCCGCTCTTGGATATCACCATGGTATTCCTTGACCTCGCCCAGATGTGCCCTTCTATTAGCCTTGCCGATCAAATCTCTTAACTTTATGATTACTGGGGACTCATATGCAATTACCTGAAACGGTCCGTCATACTTAGGAGACAGTTTCGCTGCGTAGTTGTCCGCGGTCTTGGAGAGATTATGAGCCTTTACCAAAACTAATTGGCCAACCTCTGGTTTCCATTCCCTCCTTCGTAAATTGTAGTGTCTCGCCTGCTCTTGACTTGCACGTTGCAGATTACGTCTGGCCAATGCATAGATTTCCGTCATCCGCTTCGCCTTTTCACTCGTCGGCTGAGAAAGCGGGGAGGAGCTTATACCTCCCTCATCATAGAGAGTTCTTGGAAGTCGTGGCTCTCTTCCGTGATTAATGAAAGCCGGGGAATATCCCGTCGCGTCGGAAAGGTGTTGAAGGCAAGCATAATTTCCGATAAGTGTAATTTCCCACGTTCGCTGATCCTCCGTGGTGTATTGTGAAATCATAGTCTTTATGGTGCGATTCACCCTTTCTGTTGGGTTTTCTTGCGGGGTATAAGGCGCAGTTAGCTGTTGACGTATGCCTAGTTCTCGCTTGAATCTTTTGAACTCTCGACTGGTATACTGCGTACCGTTGTCGGAGATGAGTACCCTCGGCACTCCAAACCTGGCCTCTATGCGCTCGCGGAATGCCTTCTGGAGAGTACTCGTCGTTGCCCGTCGTAGTGGGACCAGCTCTGTCCATTTTGAAAATCGGTCGACGAAGACTAATAACATATTGTGGCCTTGTTTCGACCGTGGTAACGGCGCGATGAAGTCGGAGTACACGGTGTCTCATGGTTCGGAAGGCAAACTCGTTAACATCTGACCTGGTGGTTTTCGTTGCTCGGCTTTATAGCGTTGACATGATGGGCAGTTCTGGACGTATTTGGAGATTTCCCGGAACATGCCGGGCCAGCAGTACCGTTGAGCCACGCTATTGATGGTCTTGCGTATATCCAAGTGGCCTGCCGTCGGCTGGTCGTGATTCACCTGCAGCACTCTCTTCCGCTGATAGCTGGGAACACACATTTTCCATGGTGTTGTCGTCGTCACCGGGCTGATGTGGAATTAAACGGTAGATCCTCTCGCCTTCCTCTACGTAATCTGGATATTTCTCTGGTTTCTGCTCCATGTTACGACGCAGTTTCTGTATCCACCCGCATGTTGGGACCTCAGTCGTTGCGGCCCTCATACTCTCCACGGGTTCTCATGGTTGTCGGGACAGCGCGTTGGCGATGACATTATACTTCCCTCTGCGGTACTCAATGTCGAAGGTGTACTGCTGGAGCTCTAGGGCCCAACGAGCTATGCGCCCTGTGGGGTTGTCGATCGAATTCAGCCATTTTAAGGCCAAGTGATCTGTTATTACCGTGAAGGGGTAACCTTCTATGTAAGGTTTCATCTTCCTTATACCCCCTATAATCGCCAGACACTCCCTTTCCGTGGCTGAATAATTTTGTTCGGCTCCCTGTAAATGTTGGCTCGCATAAGCGATCGCCCTCTCAGCTCCGTTGAAATCCTGAGTCAATACTGCTCCCAAGCCAATTGCACTGGCGTCAGTTTGTGGTGTAAATTTCCTAGTGAAGTCCGGACAAGCCAGGACTGGGGCTTCCGTCAAACGTTGTTTAAGAGTGTCAAACGCCTGCTGTTGCCTCTCTCCCCACTGCCAACGGTTTCTCTTCTTTCGTAGGCTTGTCAAAGGATGGATGATTTCCGAGTATTCAGGTACGAACCGTCGATACCATGAAGCAGTACCCAAGTATCTCCTCAACTCTCGTAGATTTATGGGTGGTTTGAGGTTTCGAATTGCAGCCACTCTGTCAGGATCTTCGAATCAGGATCAGCGAATGCCTTACTCTGTCACCACGTGGCCGAGATATTTGAGTTCCTTTTGGAAGAAATAACATTTGTCCCGGTTGATTTTCAGCTTCGCCGCTCGGAGACGTTGAAAAACTTGGCTCAAATGCTGGACGTGTTCTTTCCGATCTCTACTGACCACGATGATATCGTCCAAGTAAGCGAAAGCATTCGGTTCCATATCGGGACCAATGACCTGATCCAAAACCCTTTGAAACGTGGCCGGGGCTGAATGGAGCCCGAAGGGCATCACCTTCCATTCAAAGAGTCCGCGTCCTGGAACGGTAAACGCCGTATACTTCCCGCTGGCAGGGTGCATTGGTATCTGCCAATAGCCATTCTTGAGATCTATGGTGCTAATGCATCTGGCTTCACGTAGCTTGTCGAGGATGTGTCCGATTCTGGGCAGAGGGTAAGCATCCGGGTACGATCTCGAATTAAGTACCTGGTAGTCGACGCATAGTCTCCATTCTCCTGTCTTTTTAGGAGCCAGGACGATGGGTGCGCTGTTCGAGCGTTGTATGCAACCGATCGCTAACAGCTTATCTACCTCCTTCTTTATTATGATTTGCATGGCGGGATTCTTCGGGCGATAGCGTACTTTTATTGGAATGTCGTTTCGCATTCGTATCTTGTGGTATGCGACATCAGAGACCCCTTTAATTCTTTCAAAAAAGTCAATCTCTTGTTTGAGGAACTCCTCGATGTCCTTATCCGTGATCTCGCAGACCCTTGACAGCTTAGTTGCCCCCGTCACGCCGAACGTTATGGATTGTTCTCCGCAGGTTAGCCTGGCACCAGCGTATTCCAAGAAATCCATGCCCAGAGTTAAGGATTCTAACGCGCCGGGCATAAGTAAGAGTGGAAGCTCCACTTCAGCAGTGCCTAGCCGTACCTTGACCACTACCTGCTGATTCACGTATCGGATCGAGCCGTCCGCCATATGTACACCCACCTTCACTTCCTGCATCCCTTTTACCTCGGTCATTTCCTCTGCAAAATACTCGTTAACGAAACTTCTGGTGGCCCCGGTGTCGATGACCGCCTCCAACCGCCTCTAACCGGATTCCACCTGCTTTTATCTCTGCTACGAGACTCGAATTTGCTATCTCAACGGGGAGGGGCTTGTTAAATGTGGCCGGTCGCCTCCCCACTCTGACTGCCCAATTGCCCGTTTCCCGATCTGGTTGGTTTCTCTAGTTCTATGACAGCAGTCCAGGGTACGCGTCCCTCGCCTGCCGCACTCCCAGCAGAATAAGGTCCTTGGCCCGTTACACTCACTTGCGAAATGTCCGTGTTGTCCGCAGCGCCGACATGCCTCGCGGGGGTTGTTAATATCCATCCGTTCTTGGCGTATGCCACGGTTGGCTGTTCTTGGCTCTGCTAACCTCTCAACTCGCGTTTCGGAATCTGCTGACCTGATATCATCATATCTCTCGGCCAGGTCGATCATTTGCTCAAGACTGGTTATGTCGTGGTGCCTCATGAATAACTGGTACTCCTGACGGACATTACGACAGATCCTGTCGATTTTTTTTAATCAGCGTGTAAGAAGAGTGACGCATCAGATTCTGCATGGCCAGCAAGTAGTCCTTGAAAGATTCTCCGGGAGTTTGCAAGCGGGTGCGGATTTGGTCTTCTAATTCCCCGAAGAATCGTGAATGTAAGAAGAGCCCAAGCTGTTTTGACCATACTAGTTTTCCTCTTCTCTCTCTCCTTTCTTCCCTTATTTGGTCCCTGCTCGGGTATTGCTATTGGTTTTAATTCGAATAATCTTTATTTCACAATTTTCTCGTCTTAACCTATTCCAATTTAGCGCAAGTTCTAAGGGGTAAGGAGGAAACTAGTAGGTCTTATGCATTATGTGCTATGATAACCGAGCTTGGCATATGTGAGGTAGAACCGATGATGCCTTGACTTGACCTGTACCGATTTGACTTGACTGCTTGACTTGACTTGACTTGACTTGACTTGACTTGACTTGACTTGACTTGACTTGACTTGACTTGACTTGACTTGACTTGACTTGACTTGACTTGACTTGACTTGACTTGACTTGACTTGACTTGACTTGACTTGACTGTTTGACTAGACTTGACTTAACTTGACTGTTTGACTTGACTGCTTGACTTGACTTGACTTGACTGCTTGACTTGACTGCTTGACTGCTTGACTTGACTTGACCGCTTGACTTGACTTGACTGCTTGACTTGACTTGACTTGACTGCTTGACTTGACTACTTGACGGCTTGACTTGACTGCTTGACTTGACTGCTTGACTTGACTGCTGAAACCGAATCAATACGTACCAGCTTGACTTGACTTAACTTGACTTAACTTGACTTAACTTGACTTAGCTTGACTTGACTTAACTTGACTTGACTGCTTGACTTGACTTGACTGCTTGACGGCTTGACTTGACTGCTTGACTTGACTGCTTGACTTGACTGCTTGACTTGACTGCTTGACTTGACTTGACTTGGCTTGACTGCTTGACTTGACTGCTTGACTTGACTGCTTGACTTGACTGCTTGACTTGACTTGACTTGACTTGACTTGACTTGACTTGACTTGACTTGACTTGACTTGACTTGACTTGACTTGACTTGACTTGACTTGACTTGACTTGACTTGACTTGACTTGACTTGACTTGACTTGACTTGACTTGACTTGACTTGACTTGACTTGACTTGACTTGACTTGACTTGACTTGACTTGACTTGACTTGACTTGACTTGACTTGACTTGACTTGACTTGACTTGACTTGACTTGACTTGACTTGACTTGACTTGACTTGACTTGACTTGACTTGACTTGACTTGACTTGACTTGACTTGACTTGACTTGACTTGACTTGACTTGACTTGACTTGACTTGACTTGACTTGACTTGACTTGACTTGACTTGACTTGACTTGACTTGACTTGACTTGACTTGACTTGACTTGACTTGACTTGACTTGACTTGACTTGACTTGACTTGACTTGACTTGACTTGACTTGACTTGACTTGACTTGACTTGACTTGACTTGACTTGACTTGACTTGACTTGACTTGACTTGACTTGACTTGACTTGACTTGACTTGACTTGACTTGACTTGACTTGACTTGACTTGACTTGACTTGACTTGACTTGACTTGACTTGACTTGACTTGACTTGACTTGACTTGACTTGACTTGACTTGACTTGACTTGACTTGACTTGACTTGACTTGACTTGACTTGACTTGACTTGACTTGACTTGACTTGACTTGACTTGACTTGACTTGACTTGACTTGACTTGACTTGACTTGACTTGACTTGACTTGACTTGACTTGACTTGACTTGACTTGACTTGACTTGACTTGACTTGACTTGACTTGACTTGACTTGACTTGACTTGACTTGACTTGACTTGACTTGACTTGACTTGACTTGACTTGACTTGACTTGACTTGACTTGACTTGACTTGACTTGACTTGACTTGACTTGACTTGACTTGACTTGACTTGACTTGACTTGACTTGACTTGACTTGACTTGACTTGACTTGACTTGACTTGACTTGACTTGACTTGACTTGACTTGACTTGACTTGACTTGACTTGACTTGACTTGACTTGACTTGACTTGACTTGACTTGACTTGACTTGACTTGACTTGACTTGACTTGACTTGACTTGACTTGACTTGACTTGACTTGACTTGACTTGACTTGACTTGACTTGACTTGACTTGACTTGACTTGACTTGACTTGACTTGACTTGACTTGACTTGACTTGACTTGACTTGACTTGACTTGACTTGACTTGACTTGACTTGACTTGACTTGACTTGACTTGACTTGACTTGACTTGACTTGACTTGACTTGACTTGACTTGACTTGACTTGACTTGACTTGACTTGACTTGACTTGACTTGACTTGACTTGACTTGACTTGACTTGACTTGACTTGACTTGACTTGACTTGACTTGACTTGACTTGACTTGACTTGACTTGACTTGACTTGACTTGACTTGACTTGACTTGACTTGACTTGACTTGACTTGACTTGACTTGACTTGACTTGACTTGACTTGACTTGACTTGACTTGACTTGACTTGACTTGACTTGACTTGACTTGACTTGACTTGACTTGACTTGACTTGACTTGACTTGACTTGACTTGACTTGACTTGACTTGACTTGACTTGACTTGACTTGACTTGACTTGACTTGACTTGACTTGACTTGACTTGACTTGACTTGACTTGACTTGACTTGACTTGACTTGACTTGACTTGACTTGACTTGACTTGACTTGACTTGACTTGACTTGACTTGACTTGACTTGACTTGACTTGACTTGACTTGACTTGACTTGACTTGACTTGACTTGACTTGACTTGACTTGACTTGACTTGACTTGACTTGACTTGACTTGACTTGACTTGACTTGACTTGACTTGACTTGACTTGACTTGACTTGACTTGACTTGACTTGACTTGACTTGACTTGACTTGACTTGACTTGACTTGACTTGACTTGACTTGACTTGACTTGACTTGACTTGACTTGACTTGACTTGACTTGACTTGACTTGACTTGACTTGACTTGACTTGACTTGACTTGACTTGACTTGACTTGACTTGACTTGACTTGACTTGACTTGACTTGACTTGACTTGACTTGACTTGACTTGACTTGACTTGACTTGACTTGACTTGACTTGACTTGACTTGACTTGACTTGACTTGACTTGACTTGACTTGACTTGACTTGACTTGACTTGACTTGACTTGACTTGACTTGACTTGACTTGACTTGACTTGACTTGACTTGACTTGACTTGACTTGACTTGACTTGACTTGACTTGACTTGACTTGACTTGACTTGACTTGACTTGACTTGACTTGACTTGACTTGACTTGACTTGACTTGACTTGACTTGACTTGACTTGACTTGACTTGACTTGACTTGACTTGACTTGACTTGACTTGACTTGACTTGACTTGACTTGACTTGACTTGACTTGACTTGACTTGACTTGACTTGACTTGACTTGACTTGACTTGACTTGACTTGACTTGACTTGACTTGACTTGACTTGACTTGACTTGACTTGACTTGACTTGACTTGACTTGACTTGACTTGACTTGACTTGACTTGACTTGACTTGACTTGACTTGACTTGACTTGACTTGACTTGACTTGACTTGACTTGACTTGACTTGACTTGACTTGACTTGACTTGACTTGACTTGACTTGACTTGACTTGACTTGACTTGACTTGACTTGACTTGACTTGACTTGACTTGACTTGACTTGACTTGACTTGACTTGACTTGACTTGACTTGACTTGACTTGACTTGACTTGACTTGACTTGACTTGACTTGACTTGACTTGACTTGACTTGACTTGACTTGACTTGACTTGACTTGACTTGACTTGACTTGACTTGACTTGACTTGACTTGACTTGACTTGACTTGACTTGACTTGACTTGACTTGACTTGACTTGACTTGACTTGACTTGACTTGACTTGACTTGACTTGACTTGACTTGACTTGACTTGACTTGACTTGACTTGACTTGACTTGACTTGACTTGACTTGACTTGACTTGACTTGACTTGACTTGACTTGACTTGACTTGACTTGACTTGACTTGACTTGACTTGACTTGACTTGACTTGACTTGACTTGACTTGACTTGACTTGACTTGACTTGACTTGACTTGACTTGACTTGACTTGACTTGACTTGACTTGACTTGACTTGACTTGACTTGACTTGACTTGACTTGACTTGACTTGACTTGACTTGACTTGACTTGACTTGACTTGACTTGACTTGACTTGACTTGACTTGACTTGACTTGACTTGACTTGACTTGACTTGACTTGACTTGACTTGACTTGACTTGACTTGACTTGACTTGACTTGACTTGACTTGACTTGACTTGACTTGACTTGACTTGACTTGACTTGACTTGACTTGACTTGACTTGACTTGACTTGACTTGACTTGACTTGACTTGACTTGACTTGACTTGACTTGACTTGACTTGACTTGACTTGACTTGACTTGACTTGACTTGACTTGACTTGACTTGACTTGACTTGACTTGACTTGACTTGACTTGACTTGACTTGACTTGACTTGACTTGACTTGACTTGACTTGACTTGACTTGACTTGACTTGACTTGACTTGACTTGACTTGACTTGACTTGACTTGACTTGACTTGACTTGACTTGACTTGACTTGACTTGACTTGACTTGACTTGACTTGACTTGACTTGACTTGACTTGACTTGACTTGACTTGACTTGACTTGACTTGACTTGACTTGACTTGACTTGACTTGACTTGACTTGACTTGACTTGACTTGACTTGACTTGACTTGACTTGACTTGACTTGACTTGACTTGACTTGACTTGACTTGACTTGACTTGACTTGACTTGACTTGACTTGACTTGACTTGACTTGACTTGACTTGACTTGACTTGACTTGACTTGACTTGACTTGACTTGACTTGACTTGACTTGACTTGACTTGACTTGACTTGACTTGACTTGACTTGACTTGACTTGACTTGACTTGACTTGACTTGACTTGACTTGACTTGACTTGACTTGACTTGACTTGACTTGACTTGACTTGACTTGACTTGACTTGACTTGACTTGACTTGACTTGACTTGACTTGACTTGACTTGACTTGACTTGACTTGACTTGACTTGACTTGACTTGACTTGACTTGACTTGACTTGACTTGACTTGACTTGACTTGACTTGACTTGACTTGACTTGACTTGACTTGACTTGACTTGACTTGACTTGACTTGACTTGACTTGACTTGACTTGACTTGACTTGACTTGACTTGACTTGACTTGACTTGACTTGACTTGACTTGACTTGACTTGACTTGACTTGACTTGACTTGACTTGACTTGACTTGACTTGACTTGACTTGACTTGACTTGACTTGACTTGACTTGACTTGACTTGACTTGACTTGACTTGACTTGACTTGACTTGACTTGACTTGACTTGACTTGACTTGACTTGACTTGACTTGACTTGACTTGACTTGACTTGACTTGACTTGACTTGACTTGACTTGACTTGACTTGACTTGACTTGACTTGACTTGACTTGACTTGACTTGACTTGACTTGACTTGACTTGACTTGACTTGACTTGACTTGACTTGACTTGACTTGACTTGACTTGACTTGACTTGACTTGACTTGACTTGACTTGACTTGACTTGACTTGACTTGACTTGACTTGACTTGACTTGACTTGACTTGACTTGACTTGACTTGACTTGACTTGACTTGACTTGACTTGACTTGACTTGACTTGACTTGACTTGACTTGACTTGACTTGACTTGACTTGACTTGACTTGACTTGACTTGACTTGACTTGACTTGACTTGACTTGACTTGACTTGACTTGACTTGACTTGACTTGACTTGACTTGACTTGACTTGACTTGACTTGACTTGACTTGACTTGACTTGACTTGACTTGACTTGACTTGACTTGACTTGACTTGACTTGACTTGACTTGACTTGACTTGACTTGACTTGACTTGACTTGACTTGACTTGACTTGACTTGACTTGACTTGACTTGACTTGACTTGACTTGACTTGACTTGACTTGACTTGACTTGACTTGACTTGACTTGACTTGACTTGACTTGACTTGACTTGACTTGACTTGACTTGACTTGACTTGACTTGACTTGACTTGACTTGACTTGACTTGACTTGACTTGACTTGACTTGACTTGACTTGACTTGACTTGACTTGACTTGACTTGACTTGACTTGACTTGACTTGACTTGACTTGACTTGACTTGACTTGACTTGACTTGACTTGACTTGACTTGACTTGACTTGACTTGACTTGACTTGACTTGACTTGACTTGACTTGACTTGACTTGACTTGACTTGACTTGACTTGACTTGACTTGACTTGACTTGACTTGACTTGACTTGACTTGACTTGACTTGACTTGACTTGACTTGACTTGACTTGACTTGACTTGACTTGACTTGACTTGACTTGACTTGACTTGACTTGACTTGACTTGACTTGACTTGACTTGACTTGACTTGACTTGACTTGACTTGACTTGACTTGACTTGACTTGACTTGACTTGACTTGACTTGACTTGACTTGACTTGACTTGACTTGACTTGACTTGACTTGACTTGACTTGACTTGACTTGACTTGACTTGACTTGACTTGACTTGACTTGACTTGACTTGACTTGACTTGACTTGACTTGACTTGACTTGACTTGACTTGACTTGACTTGACTTGACTTGACTTGACTTGACTTGACTTGACTTGACTTGACTTGACTTGACTTGACTTGACTTGACTTGACTTGACTTGACTTGACTTGACTTGACTTGACTTGACTTGACTTGACTTGACTTGACTTGACTTGACTTGACTTGACTTGACTTGACTTGACTTGACTTGACTTGACTTGACTTGACTTGACTTGACTTGACTTGACTTGACTTGACTTGACTTGACTTGACTTGACTTGACTTGACTTGACTTGACTTGACTTGACTTGACTTGACTTGACTTGACTTGACTTGACTTGACTTGACTTGACTTGACTTGACTTGACTTGACTTGACTTGACTTGACTTGACTTGACTTGACTTGACTTGACTTGACTTGACTTGACTTGACTTGACTTGACTTGACTTGACTTGACTTGACTTGACTTGACTTGACTTGACTTGACTTGACTTGACTTGACTTGACTTGACTTGACTTGACTTGACTTGACTTGACTTGACTTGACTTGACTTGACTTGACTTGACTTGACTTGACTTGACTTGACTTGACTTGACTTGACTTGACTTGACTTGACTTGACTTGACTTGACTTGACTTGACTTGACTTGACTTGACTTGACTTGACTTGACTTGACTTGACTTGACTTGACTTGACTTGACTTGACTTGACTTGACTTGACTTGACTTGACTTGACTTGACTTGACTTGACTTGACTTGACTTGACTTGACTTGACTTGACTTGACTTGACTTGACTTGACTTGACTTGACTTGACTTGACTTGACTTGACTTGACTTGACTTGACTTGACTTGACTTGACTTGACTTGACTTGACTTGACTTGACTTGACTTGACTTGACTTGACTTGACTTGACTTGACTTGACTTGACTTGACTTGACTTGACTTGACTTGACTTGACTTGACTTGACTTGACTTGACTTGACTTGACTTGACTTGACTTGACTTGACTTGACTTGACTTGACTTGACTTGACTTGACTTGACTTGACTTGACTTGACTTGACTTGACTTGACTTGACTTGACTTGACTTGACTTGACTTGACTTGACTTGACTTGACTTGACTTGACTTGACTTGACTTGACTTGACTTGACTTGACTTGACTTGACTTGACTTGACTTGACTTGACTTGACTTGACTTGACTTGACTTGACTTGACTTGACTTGACTTGACTTGACTTGACTTGACTTGACTTGACTTGACTTGACTTGACTTGACTTGACTTGACTTGACTTGACTTGACTTGACTTGACTTGACTTGACTTGACTTGACTTGACTTGACTTGACTTGACTTGACTTGACTTGACTTGACTTGACTTGACTTGACTTGACTTGACTTGACTTGACTTGACTTGACTTGACTTGACTTGACTTGACTTGACTTGACTTGACTTGACTTGACTTGACTTGACTTGACTTGACTTGACTTGACTTGACTTGACTTGACTTGACTTGACTTGACTTGACTTGACTTGACTTGACTTGACTTGACTTGACTTGACTTGACTTGACTTGACTTGACTTGACTTGACTTGACTTGACTTGACTTGACTTGACTTGACTTGACTTGACTTGACTTGACTTGACTTGACTTGACTTGACTTGACTTGACTTGACTTGACTTGACTTGACTTGACTTGACTTGACTTGACTTGACTTGACTTGACTTGACTTGACTTGACTTGACTTGACTTGACTTGACTTGACTTGACTTGACTTGACTTGACTTGACTTGACTTGACTTGACTTGACTTGACTTGACTTGACTTGACTTGACTTGACTTGACTTGACTTGACTTGACTTGACTTGACTTGACTTGACTTGACTTGACTTGACTTGACTTGACTTGACTTGACTTGACTTGACTTGACTTGACTTGACTTGACTTGACTTGACTTGACTTGACTTGACTTGACTTGACTTGACTTGACTTGACTTGACTTGACTTGACTTGACTTGACTTGACTTGACTTGACTTGACTTGACTTGACTTGACTTGACTTGACTTGACTTGACTTGACTTGACTTGACTTGACTTGACTTGACTTGACTTGACTTGACTTGACTTGACTTGACTTGACTTGACTTGACTTGACTTGACTTGACTTGACTTGACTTGACTTGACTTGACTTGACTTGACTTGACTTGACTTGACTTGACTTGACTTGACTTGACTTGACTTGACTTGACTTGACTTGACATGACTTACTTGACTTGACTTGACTTGACTTGACTTGACTTGACTTGACTTGACTTGACTTGACTTGACTTGACTTGACTTGACTTGACTTGACTTGACTTGACTTGACTTGACTTGACTTGACTTGACTTGACTTGACTTGACTTGACTTGACTTGACTTGACTTGACTTGACTTGACTTGACTTGACTTGACTTGACTTGACTTGACTTGACTTGACTTACTTGACTTGACTTGACTTGACTTGACTTGACTTGACTTGACTTGACTTGACTCTTGACTTGACTTGACTTGACTTGACTTGACTTGACTTGACTTGACTTGACTTGACTTGACTTGACTTGACTTGACTTGACTTGACTTGACTTGACTTGACTTGACTTGACTTGACTTGACTTGACTTGACTTGACTTGACTTGA